>OW971943.1:1260000-2510000 GCA_943193695.1 Acrobasis suavella
CTTTTAGATGAAAATGGTTTTGCGCAGTATTAAAAGGTCCCACCTACAGATGTGCCGCAGAAAATATTCCAAATTAATGGGAATATTCTCAATATTCATAATATTTCTGTAAATATTCTGATTTATAATATCCATTTCTAGCAATGTTGCCGGGAATGTATAAAGTGTCCAAAATTTCCGGCAACGTATATTAACCTGTACACAAAATTTCACGAGAATCGGTTAAGAAATGCGACCATGCGACCAACGGACAAACTGACAGACGGTCAAAAGCATATTTGGCCAATCTCAAACTAAGAAGCTTCGCTCGCTCGGTCAATAAAAAAAAAGACTTTTTCATTCATTTCCAAATGAAACATACTTTTAGCAAGATATTAATGATAATTACATTGTAGTACAGTCGAGTTCCACAGCCTCTCTTAACTCGTACGTTAGAGGCACTAGTATTAAAGTTACTTTGCATTAGAAGGGTAAGAAACCCTGGAACCACTCTGAATAGTGTGTTTTGCCATTACTTGCTATTACACAGAGTTTGCGCGCTTGTTTAAGATGTAATTTTAAATTAAAGTTGAGAGCTTTGGTATCTTTGCGTAGGTAGCTTCAGGAATCTAGCGAATTTTCATAGCAATTCCAATGGAAATCACAGTCTAAATTATAAGTATAATATAAAAAAGAAATGTGGTGTCGTGGGACACCAGGTACGAACGAAGTTCCTACTACTCGCTTGTGTATACGACTGTCGCGCCTGCGCACGTCTCATTTAACGGTTTTATTTAACGAGGTCATCCTTACGGTTTTACTATCACATTTTTTTCAGTTCGGTCGCGCAGCAAAATCCCTATCTCCTCCAAGCCTGCCGTAAGGAACTTCGTTCTAATAATTTTTACAATAATTAACGGACGTAATTACATTCTTCTCCATTCACCGGTTGTCTAGAAGAGGTCGCTCTAAGCGATAAGACCGCCTGTTGTACTTATGTCGTCTACATACATTCGTTTAAGTGCCGCAACAGACGGGACGCAAGTTGCGTCGCGTAACAGCTAGAGATGGGCAGTGGATAGTACTCAATCTACCCATATGAGTATTTACTCACTAGATTTAATAAATAGAGTAAATAGAGCGTGCTCATATATTGACATCGCATTTGATGTCTGTTTACTTATTTTAACATAAAATTACGTCTTTGCACACCTGCCAGCAAAAAATGATAATTATTCAAAGAAGCCTACTTTCAGTGTATGATTAGTATGGTATTTTCATATATTTTAGCGTCGCATTTAAAGTTTACCGACATTTTAAGCATATTATGGCGTATGCACACACTTTCCGAAAAGAATTGCAAGTGTATACTAGATTTAAGTTTCAAAATTGTCATGAAAACATGAAATAATGAATGTGAATATAAATATAAGTCGCAACTCATATAAATCAATCAACTCACCAAATGAATAAATTAGGATATGTATCGGGTATTTACTCAAACTACTGAGTAAATATTCAAATGGGTTGATTGAGTATTTATGCAACTCCCATCACTAGCTGTTGCGCGGCGCAACTTGCGCCCCGTCTGTTACGGCCCTAAATAAAAAATAAATCAATCATTGAACTAATTTCAATCATAAATGATGATATACTATGTAATTATACCTATTCGCCCTTCAAGCTAATATCCACAGTAATAAACACAAAAGGCAATAAGTTTCCAGTAATATAATTCATGCTTAATAAGCTAAGCTAGGATTAGCAGCCGCAATGCAAATAAGCTAGCAGCTTAGCTTATAAGCAAGCTAATCTGCTAAGCTGCCGAGTAAATAATGGGTTTAGCTTGGCGGCTTAGCTCTTAGCTTATATGAAATGCTGCAGAAAAACGAGGAGATGTTTAATGTAATGTAGAATGCAGGTTTTAGAAACATTGAAGTTTTAGTAACAAATAGATCATATGTACATTAATAGATACACTATGACGTCTTTTTAGGGTTCAGTACAAAAAAAAAAAACGGAGCCCTTATCACTCGTCAGTCTGTCCGTCCGTTTGTCATGGCCAATTTGCTTCGAATTTACTGGACCAAATCAGGTGAAGTATTGTATTTTGTAGGATGGTGTAATCCTATAACCTAAACAAAGATGTGGAAATGAAAGGGCTCGTTATGAGGATATCAAATATATTTTGATTTAATTCATGAATGAAGACGAAACTTGATTATTCCCCCCCCCCCCCCCCTTTGACCTCCAAAACTACTGAGCCTAAAATTTTGAAAAATACAAAATATAGTTCATTGCTTGCAGATTACAGGAAAATTATCAAGAATTCTATGAATTGAAAATAAAGGTTAACGTACTGAAATAGTACACTAAAACACTAGATGGCGCTATCATTAGTTAACTCGCGTGTTACTATGACGATTTCAAATGTAAATTTTATATTAAGGGGCTACCTGAATTTTTCGGGGTCCAGTGCTGCCCCCATTTGAAATAAATCATTTGACAAGAAACGGAGATATAGCCCCTTAATTAAAAAACTTAGGCACCCTTTCCACGCGAGTTCAAATTGCGCTTGGCCGGTTTTTTTCTAATGGGGCAGTCAGAGCATTTTGGGTCATCATTATGGGTGACAGAACCCAAGGCTGTAATAATAATGTGCGTGAAGGTAAAAAAGAAATCAAAATAGTGATAGTGTGTTGCCATCGCATCGTCTATAAACATGATTCGCATTTTCGCCTATTCCCGCGATCAGCTTCTACGTTCAGGAAGAGAAGCAGCTGGTGCATTCTATGTTTTTTCTTTTCTTCCAGACCAGCATTGAAGAACGTAATAGAAAGTAAGAGAGAAGATGCATATCATTATGCATCTTCTCACTATGTAGATTTTGATTAATGTCTTTGATTTTGTAAGCATATACGTAAATAAATTACATGAAAATAACAATTTTAGAAGTAATTAAAAGTTTAAAAAATAGTATGACCATAGGATTTAAAAAAAAAAATATATCTACTTTTGTTAAGAGGCCAATCCTGTAAACGCAATTTTTGACATAGCACCCGAACAAATGTTCTTACATCACGCCTACAAATGCGACATAAGTGACGTCACTCCTGTCCGGTCTTTCTAAGGCGTTCCCAGACGATGTCCAAAGGCGGACGTGACTTTGTAACCTTTATATCTTAAAGAGATTTTGGGTTAGCAAGTTAGTTTTTTCTTGGACGTGCCTATTTTTAGGAACTCTTTCCATAGCACAACGAAAAAAAAATGCATCTACCCTATTGTTCCAGAATGTGTAAAATGTTTTAAAACATCTTCAAGACAGTCTTTTACAACATACATTTTGAGAACTATTGTCATAAATCCCTCGGGAGTTTTAAAGCTAGTGACGTATCCGGCTGTTGAGAGCCGGATCCAAATTGCGTTTCCTCAACAAGCAGCCATGCTCAGAATAACTATGAACCTTCCTGTTTTATTTGCAGCGAATCTAGATTTGCAGACTTCTTTTTCTATTAGTATAAGCCTTAAGGAATAAAGATGAGGCTAACTATTTGTTTTTTGCTGTAGATCATTTGTTCGTGACCTAATCAGAAAACTAAGGGAAGAGAAAAAAGAACGTACATATGATATACCTATATCAGTATATAGGTACTTACGTGTGATCCGGGATTTTCGATATTTGACATATTTTTTATTACCTATTAATATCAAAAAGTAACATTATCCGAAACCGAAAATTCCCAGATTTATGATTCGCTTAAAATAAGTAAGTTACATATTAAGCCTTTTCATTTTAAGAAACTCGACCATCTCCGTGGCGTAATGGTCACCATGCTAATTCGCCACCCAGAGGTACCGGGTTCTATCCCCGGTCAGGGCAAGTAGGAAAATGGCCTTTTTCAAATTGTCCTGGGTCTTGGTTGTTTATCTATATATGTATTTGTTATAAAATATAGTATCGTTGAGTTAGTATCCCATAACACAAGTCTCAAACTTACTTTGGGGCTAGCTCAATCAGTGTAATTTGTCCCTATTTATTTATTTATAACTATCAATTAACGGTAAGAGCATGTGCACGTGACGTATTGTCAATTAGGTTACGCGCGTACGAAAGAGATAGCGAAATGCCCCTACCACGATCCCAGTTTACTTCAAATATAGCAGTATTTGAAATGCTAATTGCTGCTCTATTTAATAACCAATTTTCTTGCTGTTTCCAAAATAAGATTTAGAAAAAAAAAGAAGCTTTTTTAAGCCAATAATACAGTATTTTTATTAGACGAGAAATTAAGATAAATACAATATTACATAAAAAATGGCTTATGTCAGTCAATAGTATTAATGCGTCGAACTTCGAAGGATAATTTATATTGATTAAGTAAATTGTTTCAATAGATAAATAGATAGCATCGGACCAACATACGAGTATTATATTTTAGGACAGAAAGTCATTTATTATGGATAGCAATTCACAGTTCACACGTCAATGCCGTCCATGAGCCATGATAAATTGAATTAGATCGGAAAAATCTTACGCGCAACATACACGTATGCTTACGCATTCTTCCACGCTAGTCTGGGAGAGAGGAAAAATCTTACAATGTCCTGTACTGCTACTTCGGGATACCTGAATTATCCTGGGGCCAGTGCTGCCCCCATTTGAAATAAATCATTTGATAGGAAACGGAGACATCATTTAGAATTTTGTCTTGACCAGGCACTAGATATAGATAACCCTTTAAACTATTTTATGAACTACTGTTTACAGTTTAAAGTGAGAACGTGAAGCTTTTCTACGCACACACGCCAAAAGTGGCCGTTTTTCGTAATTGTGCTCTCTTTAAACTATAAACCTACTATGTGTCCGTTTCCTATCAAATGATTTATTTCAAATGGGGGCAGCACTGGACCCAGGAAAATTCATGTATCCCTTTAACGCGCATATCGTAAAAGCCAAACGAGGGAATAGGTGACAACGGCGATGCGCTGCTATATCTATTTCGATTCCTTTTTATACCTTCCCGCCCACCATCACGCAAAATGTGGCTCTGGGCCCTGACTGTCAGCTAAGAGCCTTAAATCGTGGGTATGCGTGTGCGAGTGAGTGTGAGTGTGCGTATGCGTGTGTTTATTTTATATAAATACTAGCTTTTGCCCGCGGCTTCGCTCGCGTAGGGGTGTGATTTATCAAAATCCTTTTTTAGTGGGATGCCTACGTCATAGTAGCTTTATGCATGCAAAGTCTCAGCCCGATCGGTTTAAAATTGACAAAGTTTCATAGAAATTTTCATCCCCTATTTTATCCCGTTAGGGGTAGAATTGATCAAAATCCTTTCTTAGCGGATGCCTACGTCATAACATCTACCTGCATGCCAAATTTATGCCCGATCGGCATAGTTGTATCGAGTTTGGGCTGTGCGTTGATAGATCACTATGTCAGTCAGTCAGTCACCTTTGAGTTATATATATTTAGATGTAGGGACCAATCACACAGTGTAGCTAGCCCCAAAGTAAGCTCAAGCTTGTGTTTTGTTATGGGATACTAACTCAACGATACTATATTTTATGATAAATACATATATAGATAAGCAGTAACCCCCAAGACCCAGGACAATTTGAAAAAGGCCATTTTCCAACTTGTCCTGTCTGGGATTGAACCCAGAACCTCCGGATTGGCGGACTAGCGCGTTGAACTGTTGACCATTACAACACGGAGGTCAAGCTAGTTAGTAAATGTTACCAATTAAGTAATAACTACTCGTAGCTGGGCGACCGAGCATTGCTCGGTTACTTCTTTTATGACATTTTTTTTGCCTCGTATCTCCCTAAATACCTGGTTTTATCAAAATCGTTGGAGCCGTTTCCGAAATCTTCATTATAATATATATATATATATATAAGAATTGTTCGTTTAAAGTTAAGGATATAATTTGATAATGACAAATACATCAGTGTGTATTGCAGTTCGCAATCCTCTAATCATTGTAGACTAAATTAGTTTGATGATGTTGGTTGCACTGCCTATTACTGTTATATGGTTGTTAGTGGCAGTTTAGCATTGCAATTGAGTTTCGAACTATCGAATATTCGAACTATAGGCTGTTTGTATTGTATACAATGTGGAAGGGTCATACCCGTAATACTTCGAACCACATGCTGTACTAGATCATTTAAGTATAATGATAAAAAAAGACAGTCAAATAACAAAAAAAAAACGACATTCCCATACAAATTGCCCGGGCGGGTGCAAATATTTGTAAATGACGATTTTTTTAAATTTTTGACTTTTATTTAAATTTCATTATATTGTGTGTATTTTCGGTAAAATTTGAAGATAATGATTAAATCATAGTTAAATTAGGATATACCATGTCGTTCAAAATTAGCTTTTGGGCCGTAACAGACGGGGCGCAAGTTGCGCCGCGTAACAGCTAGTGATGGGAGTTGCATAAATACTCAATCAACCCATTTGAGTATTTACTCAGTAGATTGAGTAAATACCCGATAAATATCCTAATTTAACCATTTGGTGAGTAGATTGATTTATATGAGTTGCGAATTATATTTATATTTATATTCATATTCATTATTTCATGTTTTCATGACAATTTTGAAATTTAAATCTAGTATACACTTGCAATTCTTGTCGGAGAGTGTGTGCATATGCCATAATAAGCTTAAAATGTCGTTTAACATTAAATGCGACGCTAAAATATTTGAAAATACCATAATAATCATACACTGAAAGTAGGCTTCTTTGACTAAATATAATTTTTTGCTGGGAGGTGTGCAAAGACGTTATTTTATGTTAAAATAAGTAAACAGTCATCAAATGCGATGTCAATATATGAGCACGCTCTATTTACTCTATTTATTAAATCTAGTGAGTAAATATTCAAATGGGTAGATTGAGTACTATCCACTGCCCATCTCTAGCTGTTACGCGTTACGCGACGCAACTTGCGTCCCGTCTGTTGCGGCACTTTATCGGCATCATCTGTAGGTTGACCGGTAGAAAAGGCCCTGGGCCTTAAGTCCACTTGTTCCAATTTTTGTAATAAAGTTTAATAAATAAATAAATACTATTTGTGCTTTAAGCAAATCTACGAGCCAACATATCACACCTGACAGACAACGCCCTACGCTCCCTATCCATGACCATATACTTCGACGACTAACGGTTAGCCGAAAATACAGACCCACACGATTCTTGTTTAGACGTAAGTTATAATCTATTGATCAACGCCACTGACTTTTGATTATTAGTACCTATTATGTGACTAAATAATAACTTAATAAGGCCTAATCTAATTCCATGATCCTTCATTCATTCTATAGAGTTCATACATAAAATATCCTTTCCGGATGAGTGCGCGATACGTCCTATGACTGCGTTAACTCTCATTTGTGATGTAGATTAGCACGAGTCAGATGAATCAATTACTGTAAGTAATCCACGTGTACAGTGTAAATTATATAAAGTACAGATGGGATGCGGAGTAAGGAACATCCACATATGACGCCCCAGCGTTGGGGAAGAGAGTTCATGCCAAATGTAAGAGTACTATTTTATTGGTAAGGGGTAGGGTTTTGTGTTAAACAGTTAATCTTCCAAGGTTATTTAGGGCTATTATTTTGAGCACACAACCGATTTTCATTGCTCTGTTCATAAAATCACACTTCGACGATTACGGTTGGCCGAAAGCACCGCAGAGAAAGGAAGGGGTTTAAAATTGTATGACGTATTTTATGTGGTCGGCCCCTAACCAAACAAATTGGATAAGTTTACATGAACACTAAGCCTGTGCTCTGAACTTAACTTACTTACGATATTAATCGAGTTGAGTTATGTGCTTACGTATACATACATGCCAAAAATAGCGCTTCATATTAAATAAAGTAATAGAATATCATATATTCTGTAATTATTTTTTAAACCAATATTGTATGGCTTTATTTTATGCGCCTTAAAGACTAGTTTCTGAACTAACGTTCGCATTTTTTCTTTCTAAAGATGTTTTATTTGAGAGTAGACAATCCATTTTTGTACTCTCAGTGCTTTATGGGAGCTGTAAAGTGTCGCGATTGAAGACGTAAACGAGTGCACATGTTTAGCAGTTAACGAAAACATTAATATTCTTTATTCACAGGTTTCTTTTCTGTATACTCAGTTTATTGTGTTAGCTGCAAGCAGCCCACGAGTCACGATTACGACGGATGTAAACGAGTGCACATGTTTAGCAGTTAACGAATACAATTATTTTCTTTAGTCACAGATTTCTTTTCTGTACACTCAGTTTATTGTGTAAGCTGCAAGCAGCCCGTGTATTACGATTGATTACGACAGACGTACACCGGTGTGCTTGTTTAGCAGTCAACTAATACTTGCATATTCTTTTGTCACAGTCACAAGTTTCTTTTCTGCAAATTCAGTTTTTTTTGTGTAAGCTGCAAGCAGCCCACGTGTTACGATTGACTAAGACACACACCAGTGCACTTGTTTAGCAGTCAACTAATACATGCATATTATTTTGTCACAGTCACAAGTTTATTTTTTGCAAACTTAGTTTTTTGTGTAAGCTGCAAGCAGCCCACGTGTCGCGATTGACTACGACAGACGTACACTAGTGCATTTGTTTATCAGTCAACTAATACATGCAAAATCTTTTGTCACAGTCACAAGTTTCTTTTCTGCAAATTCAGTTTTTTGATTAAGCTGCATGCAGTCCACGAGTCACGATTACGACAGATGCGTAAACGAGTGCACATGTTTAGCAGTCGACGAATACATGCATATTCTTTTGTCACAGTCACAAGTTTCTTTTCTGCAAACTCAGTTTTTTGTGTAAGCTGCAAGCAACCCACGTGTCGCGATTGGTTACGACAGACGTACACCCGTGCACCTGTTTAGCAGTCAACGAACTACACGTATTATGTGCAGCGTCCGGTGGGCTGGACAGCATACTAATCACTATATCTAAACTTGTATAACAATTCACAACATAGGTATTATTAATGTGGGATTGATATGTTTGCTTTAGGCCTTATGAACGCATACAAAAGTGTGAAGGCAACAAAATGAATGGAAAGAAGAAAACTGGCCAAGTGCGAGTCGAACTCGCCCACGAAATGTTCCGTACCGTTATCTATAAAAAATCACATTTGTTGTATGGGAGCCCCATTATTTTTTTTTTGTTTTTTAACTATCTAGCTAATTTTAACTATCTATAATCTATTTGTTTAGGTATTTTAAAGAATGTAAACAGTCTTGAGATGTCTTTTTATTGAAATATACACTTTATAAATCAATACTTTTGCGAATTACAAAAAAGAATACATAATTCTGAATACAAAGGTGTTGATTTATAACGTGTATATTTCAACTAGCTTTTGCCCGGGCTTCGCTTGCGTAGGGGTGTAATTTATCAAAATCCTTTCTTAGAGGATGCCTACGTCATAGTAGCTTTATGCATGCATAGTCTCAGCCCGATCGGTTTAAAATTGACAAAGTTTCATACAAACTTTCATCACCTATTTTATCCCCTTGGGGGTAGAATTGATCAAAATCCTTTCTTAGCGGATGCCTACGTCATAACATCTACCTGCATGCCAAATTTCAGCCCGATCCGTCTAGTGGTTTGGGCTGTGCGTTGATAGATCACTATGTCAGTCAGTCAGTCACCTTTGAGTTATATATATTTAGAAGATAGAAGATAAAAACAATGTTAAGACTGTTTACATTCTTTTACATACCTAACAAAATGGACTATAGCTAAGTTTTTATTTTAACTTTCTAGCTATCACAGTTTATGTGATACAGTCTGGTGGACAGGCCGACAGACGGATAGCGGAGTCATAGTAATATTAAGAACGGCAACCGGTAGACGCTTGAAATATTTACTGAATTTTCAGTTGTAAATTCGCTTTGAAAATAAATAATTGAATTAAAATAAAATAAATATATAAGGGGGCCATTACTTATCCCATACAAAAAACATACGATACGGAACCTTACTTTCTTTTCTTCCAGAGTAGCATGAATTTAAAATAAAATGCAATTCTTATATTAGTAAGGATCATGATAATGCACGTGCAGCCATGAGTAATGCAAATCCGCCATTGAAAGCCATTCATAGACGATTGTAGTCATTCACAGCCCACAGCTCTTGCTCAATAACTATGCAAGGGGCTCAGCTTTGAGCTGGTTTGAGTATTGACACAAAATAAGTACTAGCACTCACGTACAGAAGTCGCGCTCAGAAAATAAATACAAAGAAACATCTACTCAATGTGGTTAGCGCTATGGTTAAATTTAGGTGGCGTCAGAACTCAGCACCCCTTCGTTTAGATACCTAGTCATCCATTGCAAGCCAATTTCAGTCTTATTACTCTGGACAAATGATTCATGTAACTGAATTTACCACTCCGAAGTGGTGTCGCGTGCATAGTAATAATGTATATTTTCGATACCTAAACAGCGAGTGACACAGGCCTGGGATTGACTATTATAATGAGTACATGTATGGGTCTAGGCAGAGGTTCCCAAACTTATTTTGTCAAACGCCCACTTTAAAAAATCTGTTATTTTGTAGCGCCCCCCATTTTTTTCACCATAAAAACCTGAATCACATATTTGTCTTGCCTGTAGTTTAATTCAACCTATATTCTAAACTAGACCTTTTTTACAAGAGAGAGCAATAATAATACATACACCAGTACATTAGAGTATCTTTTATAAAAAAATTACAATAATCAACATTGTTTATTTTTAATTAAAAAATAGCAATAATAATACAATTTTACAATAATAAAGAGTATCGGAAGTGGGGACCTCACCTGCGAAACTTAAAAACACGAAATTTTTTCAGTGTTTGATTCCTTTAACGATATAAATAGCGTTGTGAACGCATAAAAATAATAAATATTAATTACATTTTTAGTTTATATTTGTACAATAAAAAAGGATATAAATATGAACTAATAAATGGATGTTGTGTAGTAAGAGGATTTTAATTTCAGTAAATTTTAAATTTATGAAATAGCTGAAGTTATAAATCACTCATTGCTTAAATCACATCAGCGCCACCCAACTTTATTATGGGCCCGTTACCGCCCCCCTTAAAGCCTCCAGCGCCCACAAGGGGGCGTTATCGCCCACTTTGGGACAGACTGGTCTAGAGGGAGCTCGGTGGCTCGTCAGGAGTGCGCATTATTACCGCTTTCGCAAATAAAAAGTGACACCGAGCGTGGTCCGCTCTTGGATGGGTGACCACATGTTGCAAAATTCTCTAGCTGCTGCGTGCTCCATGAGGCACGTACCTATAAGCCGTTGGTAACGGCTGTCACAGTATGGCAGTCGTCAGGCTATGTCAAATGCTTTTAGGCAGTCTGCAAAAAGCTGATAACAGTGTTGGCCACAAAACAATCAATGGATGGTTCTCATTTTTGCCCATTCGATTGCTTTCTACTATCTGCGCGGAATTATTCTAATCAGAGCAGCATTCTAAGTTTTATCTTTCAGATCAGCGTGGAAAACTTTAAAGTAAAGTATAAAAAAGTTGAAGGTTACATGAAAGCTTATAAAACACAGATTTTCAACGTAAGATTAAATAGCAATAAGCGTCCAGCTAGGCCCTTAACAGTCTAATTAATTACTTTCCACGTTACTATAATTGGTCGGATTTAGACTAAGGTCAACATGAATTTGTGTTAAATAGTGACGTCATTGGTTGTGCGAAAAAGTTAAATAAAACAAAGAACCAAACACGCTATAGGTTACAGATACGCCGTTTGAAATCTACCATTAAACGTAACAACAGACATTCCCCACAATATTAGGGGCCATCTAAATATTACTTACGTTACAGATAAATTATAGGGAAGGGGGGTTCATGCTACTTGTGAATGTTCGTGTTATAGTGATAGGAAAAATACGTCAGAAAGGTTTCCATTCGAGCGTATTCCCGGTAATAGTTCGCGGTAACGCTTTAAAGCCGGAGGTCCGTTACTTACTAGGTAATTTGACGGGGTTACTGGTTTTTACAGACTGACCTCTGCAACCCAAAGGATAGACAAGAACCAATCCTTAACTCAACAACTTAGTCTTAACGCGTTTAGTTAGCGTCAAGTGGAGCGTATTTAGCGTTAAGTTCGCCTATAGTTCTGTACAATTAGTATTTGTTGAACAGACAAGTAAAAAGAAGAATAAAAATAAATAAAACAACTTTAGATAGGAGTTTATACGTGCTTTTGTGAGTGCAAACGAGTAATAAATAGACTGCCTTATTTGCTTTAATTTCCACATTCACTTGGCAAGTACTGCGCTCAATCGATATTGCCCAACCCGTCATACAATATATCATAACATACTCCTTTATTTATTGTCAACGTTCCCACTAAAACCGCAAAATACGACAGTAGGTCCACCGCAGACCACCGCGAACTGAATATGCTGAATATACAAAATACAATATACTAACGTTGCTGTAAAATAAAAATGATGCAGAACCAGGCCTGTGGCATTTAGTTGCCCGTTTAGGTATCGAAAATATACCTTCATTATTACTATGCGTGCGGCGACCACTTCAGAATGAGGAATTCAGTTACATGAATCGTTTGTACAGAGTAATGAGAATGAAATTGGCTTGCTACGGATTTCAAAGTAAAACGAAAAAGTGCTGTGTTCTGATGCGAGCTAAATTAAACCTCAGCGCTTACAATATTGAGTAGATATTTCTTTGA
Organism: Acrobasis suavella; assembly: GCA_943193695.1. Lineage (NCBI taxonomy): Eukaryota > Metazoa > Arthropoda > Insecta > Lepidoptera > Pyralidae > Acrobasis > Acrobasis suavella. The sequence goes on from OW971943.1 coordinate 1,272,721, forward strand.
ATTTCTTTGATGAGTAAGACTTCTGTACGTGAGTACTAGTACTTATTCTGTGGCAGAACTATATACACTACTACGTCTATATCCCTGAAGAGTCTAGGGCCGGTAGACCTAAGGGCAAATTATTCAAAGACGCCTGGACCGATTTAAGAAATTCTTTTTTTGTTTGAAAGGGCATACTTTCCAGGTGGTACTATGGAAATTTTATCAAAATCGGTTGTGTAGTTTGGGGGTGAAGTCGGTTTTTACTTTTGAAAAATTATCTACAATAAAGTTGTAGAAAACTTTAAATGTTAAAGTAAAGATGCCGGAAAAGCATACCGTAAAAACTAAAATATATGCATTTTTACTTCATGATAGTGTTCATAAACAAGAAATTGTAATTAAAAAAAAATGAAAAACAACCTTTATCTATAACAATGACCTAAAAAGGTTAAACTGCTCCTCAAGACCAACCAATCGCACTCAAACTCGGTGAGTTTATGTTGTTTTATTACAGAGATGCCATAATCACTTTCCAGCTCCATCATCAAATCAGTTCTATGTCATCATAAATGGCATTGTCATGCAATATACGTAAGCATGCAAAATTTCAGCTCAATCGGAAACCGGGAAGTGGGTTATTTATCTTGCGAGATTTGATTACAGTCAGGCATACAACGGGACAGGTAAAACTATATAAAAGCCTTTAATAAAAAATTTATAAACATTACAATACAATACAACACAATACCCTTTATTGCACAAAATAAATAAATACAGGACGTAATTATCTTAAAAACTAGGAAATGCGCAAAAGGCGGCCTTATCGCTAAGCAATTTCCTCCAGGCAACTTCGCTATATAGAAAATAGTAATGGAAAATTAGGTAGTGCGGGGCGTTCAATATAAACATACTTATAAACAATAATTATAATAAACATACATATAAATCTTATATAAATACATTTAACTTACACAGAAAAAAATTATATTAGCTGTACGAGATGAAGAGAAATGGAAACAAGGGAAGGATATTTATTTACCTTTCATAAGAATAGAAAATAAGATTTAACTTGGGATTTAAAGCTGGCTAGCGTTTCGGCGCGTCGGATAGTAAGTGGTAGTGAGTTCCATAGGCATTGGCTCGAACAGAGAAAGAACGCATTACGAAAAATACACCAGTATCTAGCCTTTAAATTTCAATTCATTTCATCATATTGAATGTGTGCCATTTCTGTACTTTCCTTTTGTTGTGTCGTTGGCGCTAGTTCATATGTAAATGTATCCGAGCATTTTGCAATCGAAATATTCAATAGTTAGTTACCGCAGTCGGGTATTTCTATTTCAAATCAATGCTATTGTAGTTGGATCTGATCGTCAGACATTTTTATTTTTGTACGTGATAGGTACTTACAAGTTTTTTTTTAAAGTATTTTAGTGGACTGTATTCAATATAAGTTCTCTATATATAATACAGTCCACTAAAATTTATTTAAGTTTAAAAAAAAGCAAATATTGTACCTATAATGTACAGTCAGGCTTCAAAAATGCAGTCATAAAGTTCAGGTGACTCCCCGTTTCAGAAATGGCACTTCTGAGAGAATTCCGAGTATAATATTTTTGTTTATCTCAGATGTTCGACCTCGGAGACCTAGAGGTGGCTAGTTACAATAACAGTCAGGCTTCAAAAATGCAGTCATAATTTCTCATACTAGTTGTATAAGTAATTATGACTGCATTTTTGAAGCCTGACTGTACATATAATATTTAATTTTTCAATATTTTTTACAATGAATTTTGTCTAAGATATTGAATAACATCAGAAGCATCAATCTTGACGCAATGGTGTCACAATTTGCCGTGTGAGTTCACGGGTAAAATAAAATCCCCGTGGACCAGACAGCGGGTCTAGCCGGTGGAACCATCGTTAGAACCAAGAAGATAAATAAAAGATCATTCACCAGCTATCTTGGTGGATATTATCAGGCACGCAGCAAGGCACATCGCAAGCACTTTTGCATGACTGTATGCATTATTGCTATTTAAAAGAAAAGTGCTAGGGAAACTCCTTATAAAGACAATATTAAGTCGCCTACTCGTCTGAAAGGCTTCATCATACGTCTCTCTGACTATTCACAAAGCATGAATTTAATCCAATCACAAGACATATGCTTGCGATGCGAACGAGTGAGTCAATAAACGATACTAAACTTTGAAAGATCAGTGGTGCTATTTTTCAAACGCGGAGTCACTAAACGAACGTTTAGATGACTCCCCGTTTCAGAAATGGCACTACTGAGAGAATTACGAGTAAAATATTTTGTTTATCTCAGATGTTCGACCTCGGAGTCGTAGGTGGCTAGTTACAGTAACAGATAACAAGGGAACGTCGGGCATTTGTCGTTGTTGTCCTAAATAATACGACATCCGAGCCTAAGGCAAAAAAAAAACAAAACGTTTGCATCCTTTGTAGCTACTTGGGGTATTTCTGTCTTTATCCCAGGATAGACATGGCCCGGGGCCGTTAGGTCAAATGCCACTTTGTTGATGTAATGGTTTTATCTGTGCTTCGGAAGGCACGTTAAGGATTGGGTTGAGACTCATTTGGCAGCTTGGAACAGCACTTTTTATGCTGCTATCCTTTTCTGTCGCTCAGAACCGACTCGACGACCTCCGTGGCGAAGTGGTCACCATGCTAGTCCACCACCCAGAGGTTCCGCGTTCGATCCCCGGTTAGGGCAAGTTGGAAAATGGCCTTTGTCAAATTGTCCTGGGTCTTGGATGTTTATCCATAAATGTATTTGTTATATGATATAGTATCGTTGAGTTAGTATCCCACCATAACACAAGTCTCGAACTTACTTTTGGGCTAGCTCAATCAGTGTAATTTGCCCTATATATTTATTTATTATTTATTTAGAACCGTCATGTGCTAGAGCGAGAGAGATCGACGGAACACTTCAGCATGGAAGAGTCATCGTCGGTCCCGCCTGTAATTGTTTTATAGCATTCTTCAAGTTATGGCAGAAGCTTTTTATTAGGCAGACCGAAAAATAATACTACGTGGAAGGGAAACCTATACTACGGGCTATACTAGATCAGTATAGTATAATGAAATCAAAATAACACTCAAAGAACAAAAATTTACTTGTAGTTATTGTATGTTATTGTTGTTATGTTTATTTGTAGTTAGTGTAGCTTTATGTCATTTTAATGTCCTTCCTTTATTTTATGTATAAACACGCCTGTATGCCTCTCTTACATAAACATCTCCTCTCACAGGCCTACTGGAAGAGATCTCTTTTGTGTAGTGCCTTTGTACAACTTTTATTTGATGTATGCTCTGTATAAATTTTCCGTGTACATAAATTGGTAAATAAATGAAAAAAAAAAATGTTGCATTCCCGTAAAAATTGCCAGGACGGCAGCACACTTTAGTATGGAAATGGCAAATTTTGTTTTGTTTCGTGACTGTTATTTTAATTTCATTATAGGATAGAGATCTAGTATAGCCCGTATGCCCCTTCCACGATGTATAATTTTCAAGTAATATAATTTTAACTGACTTGTATTTTCATATGGATTGGGATTTAAAAAGTTTTTACGGTGCAAAAACTACGTTGCTCCACTGGCGTTCTTTTACAAGAATTTGTTTTTTAGGGGATCGAGGAACTACTTGCACGGGAAGAGAAGCAGCTGATACAATAGGCCACATAGAAAAGTATACTACCTCTATACTTTTGGTATTACTAAATTGTATCATCGGTGGTATACTTTTCTATGTGGCACACTGTACATTCGTTTTTGGTGTTCCATGCGTAAAGGGTAAAAACAGGACCCTACTAAGACTCCACTTTCTGTCTGTCTGTCTGTCAACAGGCTGTATCGCATGAACTGTGATAGCTAGACAGTTGAATTTTTCACGGATGTATTTCTGTTGTCGCTATAACAACACATACTAAAAACAGAATAAAATAAATATTTAAGTGGGACTCCCATACAACAAACGTAATTATTTATAGAAAACTTCGTGGGCGTGTCCGACTCGCACTTGACCAGTTATTCATTTTCTTCCAGCAAGGAAGAAGTTTGAATACTTATTATCAGTGAGTTTACTAAATGCACAAGTAAGGACCTGGTAGCAGTTCAAAGTATTATTTACGCAGAGCAGTGAACTTTGCAGTTGCTAACATTAATTGCTCGCGAAGTTGCCCTGCAGTTCGCATTTGTTGTGCGCTTTTTATTATTTGCTTAGGTTAAGGTAGTTTGGAGTTGGAGGCTTTGTCGTTTGTTGACGAATCATATCTACCTACAAATTATACCTAAGCTATAGACTGCCTCCGTGGTCTAGTGGTCAGGTCCCCTTGTGACCGTCGAGTGACGTGTGACTCGTGGTTCCAATCCCACAGGGAGTCTAGGAAGCATACTTCGTGAAAAGTTGTTCCAGTCTCGTTAGGAAATTGCAGGCTTGAATCACCTGATTATCCGGAAAGAAAGATGTTCGTGTTTCGGAAGGTATGTTTATACTGTGGGTCCCGAACGCCATCTAGCGTTTGCTCTTACACTTTTCCAAGGATTGGTTCTGGTTTACCCTTTGGGTTGCGAAGATCGGACGGCAGTCGCACTATAAAAACCAGTAACCTCGCCAAATCCCTTAGGTTAGGTAGCGCACCCCGGGCCCTGAAGCGTTACCGTTGAGGATGCAACCAGAAATATGGAAGGACGATAATATCTAAGCTGTAGCTAAATAAAAGCTTTTAACAAGATTACATACGGAATAAATGCCCCCTCAGCCGGGCTCCGGCAGCCGTGGTAGACCCAAGGCATGGTGGTGTGTGACGTCTCGTCAAGGATGATATGAAAGTTAAAGACCACGAAAGTTAAAGCCCTTATGAAGTGGAGAAAAAAGCCGGGAGGCAGTTCCAAATCTTTACAGCATTACAGCTGAGCATTTAACCGGGAAAACGCTGAGATGAGAGATTCAAAGAGATTCAAAGATTCAAATGTTTATTCAGTAATTAGACCTTTACAGGCACTTTTACACATCAAAAATTTAAAACTATAATAAAACTAACAACCTACAATGATGTACCAGGCCTGTGTCACTCCCCGTTTATGTATCGAAAATATACCTACATTAATACTATGCGCGCTGCGACCACTCCGGAGTGGGAAATTCAGTTATATTAATCGTTTGTCTGTGGTATCTAAACGGAAAGTTGCTAAGTTCTGACGCGAGCTATATTAAACCATATCGTTAATCACACTGAGTAGATACGAGTATTTCTTTGAATTTCTCCTGTAAGTGAGTACTAGTGTGAGTTTCTGTCGGCGTTTCTTCTCAGCAGTGGTCGTTACGAAGCGCTGGTATCGGTAGCTTTTCTTTAAACATAAGTTAAATTTTAATATACTTTACACGTAACATAAATTATACTTATTGTCGTGTAAAAGTGCCTGTGAAGGTCTAATTACTGAATAAACATTTGAATCTTTGACTAGTTCTTTGTCTGTGATAATATAATACATATTAACGATAGATAAATCCTTAGTTCACATTTATACGTATATTGTATTGTATAAATACATTGCTCTCTTTGTTATTCGTACGATATCTACACATGTTAACACATACCCAATATATAAAAAGTATGGGTTTCATCCGAAAACCACACACATAAAAGCATGGGTCGTTTTATGTTCTGCGTTCCTTTGTAAGTATTTCGTTTGACGAAAACACAGCCCTTCCGAGGAAAATGTGAGCCATTGTTCAACTGGCCCTTTGTTTAATCTGTGGCATTTGGAAATAAGAGGCTTTACAATAAAATTGAAAAGTCTTTTGCGAATTGTGTGGAGTTTCGTGTCAGAAATTATAATTAAAGATGTTTTGTGATTTCTTTAGGTAGAAGACTGTAGCTCATAAAGAACCCTGTAATAAATTAGTCTGTAGACTTTTTGTAATATATCCATCTATCTTATTTTATTGACTTTAGAAAATTGCGAAAAATAGTCATCTTGTCTAGTCATCTAGTCTTGTTGTCATCTTGAACACGTACAGATAGTGATTTTTTGGGTTACGTACCCAGTAGGTAAAAACAAGAACCTATCACTAAAACTCCGCTGTCTGTCTGTCACCAGACTGTATCTCATGAACCGTGATAGCTAGACATTTGAAATGTTCACAGCTGATGTATTTCTGTTGCCGCTATAAAAACAGAATAAAATGAATATTAAAGTGGGGCTCTCATACAACAAACATGATGTTTTACAGATAATGGTACGGAATCCTTCGTGTGCCAGTCCGACTCGCACTTGGCCGGGTACTTTCAAATGATTTTTATAATTTGTAGGTAGTTTGCCAATTACTAAAGAAGAACTATATACTATAGTAATATATATACAATGTCCTTTTTAATTAGGTACAAATATTTTAAGGGGTGATTCAGTCCATCATTCTGAACAACTTTTCCCAATAAACATTTGTCGAAATAAGCATTTTTTTTGCATTTTTCGTACTAACTATATTACGTGACTACTTCGATTTGTATGAGAACCTAAATTTTTTTTTCGTATTTCTGTATACATTTATTGGGAAAAGTTGTTCAAAATGATGGACTGAATCGCCCCTTAAAATATTTGTACTTAATTAAAAAGGATATTGTATAGTAATTGGTAAGTAATCCTTATATTATTTATTTATTAAAATATTACTGTTCCACAATACGAATTTCTGATTTAATACCAAAAGCTAAAACTAGTTCGACAATAAAACACCAGAGTCTTGGTCACTATCAACCAGAGTTGGGCAAAATGTAATTAAACTACTAATTACTAACTACAATTACATTTTGTAGTTAGTAATCGCAATTACATAATTGCAAAAAGTAATTGAAAAAGTAGTTGAACTATAAACTACAAAAAGTAGTTGTAATCACAATTACAAACTACTTTTTGAAACTACATATTTTATAAAGATTTACTTACTTATAAATTTTCGTTTCTTGCTTACAACTTGTTACACTTACAATTTGAAATACAACACCTTTAACACGCCCGCGGTAATAAATTCTTATTGTAATTTGTAGTTATAACTACTCAATTACAATTACAAATTACATCTACAGTAGTTTCAATTGTTGTAGTTAAATTTAATGCAATTTCAACTACTTGTAGTTAACTACATGTAACTGTAATTTGTAATCAAACTACACAATAGTAGTTAACTACGCCCAACTTTGCTATCAACCTGAAAGGGAGTAAGCATAATAATAAAAACTTTTAGTATGGGACCATCCCTTTAATCGCAAAAAAGAATCCATACAAAATTATATACCTACCATGCAGAAATGTATGGAGATGCAGTTTTTATTTGTGATTTCACGGTTGGTCCCGTAGTAAGCTGTTAACATTAATTAGTGGTAATGGTCACCATGGTAGTCCGCCATACTGAGGTTCCGGGTTCGATTCCCGGTCAGGGCATGTTGGAAAATGGCCTTTATCAAATTGTCCTGGCTCTTGGATGTTTATCTATATATGTATTTGTTATAAAATATAGTATCGTTGAGTTAGTATCCCATAACACAAGTCTCGAACTTACTTTGTGACTAGCTCAATCAGTGTAACTTGTCCCTATATATTTATTAATTATATATCTCCTTTAGATTCACGGGTCTTTTCACCCTGGTCCTTTAAGAGGCTTGCTTGGGGGGGGGGATACAGATCCAACACGTAGATGCCCTTTATAGAAGTTGATGTACTGTGGCGCTCCCGCCAAAACCCACTTCTGAATGTACCTATGAAGAAAGGTGTACCCCTGAAAAGGTTTCAGCAGGAGAAAGATCTATTGTAAGAAAAAGGGAAAGGTCTATGGGTTATGAAATGAGATTGAGATGGACTGATGCTGGGATATTGCAATAGCAACGTCACCTGCTGTAAGCATGAATACTGACTATTGTAGGAAGGTGGTGGCTTGCCGCCCATACTTAATTATTTTTTCTACTCCTGTACTGTTATCTGTCTTTTAAATGGTCCCGAACACTAATATAAGAACATAGATTATATGATTTCCGAAAAGTCTATAGTCTATTCCTATATAATAGCACATGTGTCGTTATTTCGCCAAAACGATACTCCTAGCCATAGACCTATAACTTTTTTCTTTAGATCTACCATACTGCCAACATAATAAAATCGTTATTTTAACATATGGTGCCATTTTTCAAACGTGGAGTCACTGAACAAACGGTTTTTTTTTATGAAAAACATTCGTTTAAGTGACTCTATGGTTCAAAAATGGCACTTTTACCACTAGGAAGACATCAATAAAAAAAATTAAGTCTTCCATAGATACCTAGTATCTACCAAACATATGGTAGTATTTCGTACTTTTCTTTGTTTATGTTTGTATTTATTTTAGTAAATGTAGTCGTAGAAAAAGTATTGTATGCAACGTTGTATAAGTAGTCAAAAAATGCTCGATGGCGTCAATTTACGATGCTCGCCAAGGCTCGCATCGTTACCTGCGCTACTCGCATTTTTTAAGCCTCCTTATGCAACTGTTGCATAAAATACTATATTTAATATTAGTACGTTGACTTACTTTCGGGTTGATTACCTTTTCGTTACATGGTGTATGTATACAATCTAAGTAGATATATGTAGATCTCGTCAACAACGAAAATCAAAGAAAGATAATATAATGAAAAAGCTACAATTTCCCAAATTACATGTTTCAATGTAATCTTCATTAGAATTGTTCAAAGAGACCACCCGACGGAGAAATCAGAAATTGGGGTTGCTCGTCAGGAAAAAAGGTTTATAAAGTGAAATGACTACAAAAAGACACAAGAGATGACGTTTTGTATACAACATGCCTCGTTACGGGTTAACTTTGAAGTTTTACAAATACTACTAATATCTGCGGAAGTTTTTGGCGGGAAGTCAAGGGGTTCATTTGGAGTTTGCTTTAAATGATTTTGCAAATTGACTTAGTGGACTTTATAATATGAAATTAGTGTAGTTTAGTGTTATAAATGCTCATGCTCATGGACAATATGTAAAATGTTTAAAGTGGACATTCATAGTGCGGTTGTAGTGATATTTATTTGCAGACTGTGGTGGGCGTCTTTAGGCGCTGTCCGCCACTCAATCAGCTATGAAAACCAGTGGGCTCGTAGAGATTTGTCGCCAGAAGCTCCCTTGAAGCAATCAAAGGACCTACACCAACTTTTGATTGTATTGTTAGGGTAAGGGTTAGGTATAAAGGAGTGAATAAATAAAGATAGGCTCTAAAGGACTAGTATCCAGAGCCGTAAAATAATTGTAAAAAAATATTTATATCTGCCACCAATGTGCGAACACTGGTGTCAGATATTAGGGTTAATACATCATGGAAGAGAAAAATCGAACTACGGGCTATAGTAAATCACTATAGTATAAATTAAAATAACAGTAAAAAAAGTCGGCTTTTCCATACTAGTGTGCTGCCGCCCGGGCATTTTTTTAATGGGAATGCCTATTTTGTCTTTCTACCTGTTATTTTAATATCATTATTACAATTTGGTGATCTAATACAGCCCATGGTTCGATTTATTACGGGTTTTATGTCTCTTCAGCGTTGTATAATTTTACCCGTGACTTTGTCTGGAATAATTTAGTACTTTGATAATAAAGTCTACTTTTATACGGCAAAAATGATTCTTAATACAAAGGTTTACTCCTCTTTTCATTCCCTTCACTAATGATTTTTGGAATAAAAACTATCTCATGTCCTTCCCTGAGTCTTAAACTGTACACATACGAAATTTCATCTAAATAGGTTCAGCGGTTGAAGCGTGAAGAGATAACAGAGATACAGAGTTATAGAGTTACTCTCGCATTTATATACAGGTTGTTCGGACATGATGTTTGTGTCCATTTTTTTGTGTTACACTATCGAAAGCTAAGTGTTAGTTAGACTGTTAAAAATAATGTAATTTTGCTTATAAAATATGCAATCTTACCCAAAAACATCTCTGGAGTTTTCTGAAAATATGAAATTTTACATAAATTTCGTCAATTTACAGAAAAACTATGTGAAATTTAATATTTTTCCGTAATTTTCCTCGATTTTTCGTTATCTTGACAGTTTTATGTAATTTTTTGCATGTAAAATTACATAATTTTAACAGTGTAGGTTTACAAGGTTAGCTTTAAGTTAAATCATTATGATATCAATATCGCTCAGTCTATTCTGTCAAAACCAACCTTGATAATCGCCAATAAATTTTATAACATTTTTAGATCTCCTCAGACGTAAATTCCTTGGTTAAGGGTACGATAGGGCTGGCGTGTCTGAGATAAAATCCCTTAAAAAAAAAGAAGAAAAGACAAGTTTACTATAGGTAAAGGCCCTATTGTCGGTTACGCACTGTACACGCCACCTCGAATCAAATCACGTTATAATAACAGTATCGCGATAACGTTATTATTGTATATACATATAGTATTTGTGTGTATTAAATGAGTTCAAAATTATGTATAATTTATGTCAGTTATATTTTATGTACAATAAAGTTTTTAAATAATAATAGCAGTATAGCCAACGACCAGCAAGGCACCATCTGCAAGGCTAAAATTGTTGTGAGAGATTTTTAGGTAGATGTTCGTATCTCACTCCGTAACACAGTTATCCGGTCCACTAAAATGCCATCCAAATTACCCAAACCAAGTTCATCCCTCCCTGGCAATGTTCGGCAGCTATGGAGGACCGTCCGTTAGTGCATCTCAATAGTACATTATGGGATAGACCTCCATGATGCAGCCATCTCACTTTTTAAATAAAAAAAAGGTACTAAAAGGGGCTCTATATGACGGCTTTGACCTCATGAACGCCTCAAAAGACCGGGTCCCCATGGACCCGTGGCTGAAAAGCGTATCAACATAATAATAGTATTTTCCAGTAAGCCTGATTGGCCGCCCACGCGTCTAGACTTTTCTTTGGTATTGACGTAGTTGATGGTTACATAAATAAATATAAAACAAACTAACTTTCACGCTAATGTATCTAATAAAACTAGAGGAAACTAAAAATTAAAATGTCATTAAAGCTCATGTGTTTATGAATAGGTACTTAATATTATTTAACAATTACGTTTGTATTTTACTCAAACATCCAATTCTCATATTATTTACACTCGCCCTGATGATGATCGTCTAAACCGATAGAAGCTAGTCGGCCTTTTTCGACTACACTAAGTTAGCACAACCTTTTCTATACTTATATGTCATCTCCGTTACTAAAAAATAATACTACAGACTATTTACTACAGTGTTAGGTATAGTTTAGTTTCAAAATCTTTCAAATCCAGAATATTTCAAGTAATTCAACTGAGAATCTACTGAGCCATAACAGTTTAAAATAGCATTATGTCCCAATTTAGTCAGGGTTAGATTGTGAACCTGTCTGCAGATAAACCAGCGAATCTATTTCCAATGATCGTCCCAACAAAATTTATCCCGAAGGAATAGAACTGGATTTCAGAAATAAAATTTTGATATTTTTTATACATTACTAAGAGGTATCTCTTCAAATAACTTAAAAATATGGTCTGAAAGTACGGACTTGGCTAGGCGAAAAAAAATGTAAAATTTTTCAGTTTCGTTTTTTTACTAACTCCGTTCCAATCGGGTATTCCACACACACGCTTTTTTGTATTTGTATTACTTTTTTAGCCAGATAGATACATAACTAGAAGGGGAAAGTTGTTTGGTCATCTTGTACGATATGATCAAAATATTAAAACCATTATTAATAACTTTATTACTTTAAATACGTAATACCAAGAGGACAACCAAATGTAAATTGAACAAGCGAGAGAAAATCTCCGAATCTAATTGAACAATCCAGTGTTTATATTTATGTATGTTTGTTAGAAATTTGGTGAGTCTGTAGATGTAGCCAATACATTTTTTTTTATTTCGACCTTAGCCAAATCAGTCAAGTGGTAGCCTAGATATGGGGTTCGCGAGTTCTCTAGTAGGTATATTTTGAAATTATTGGTTTTTACTAGCATTACAATGCTCGGATTATTATCCAAATTAAAACATGTGATGAAAAATTTCGCCACGAGTGGGATTCGAACCCGCGTCCCTCACGTTAACGCCGTGAGTGCACTACCAATTGTGCTACAGTGACTTCGAATCACCCTGACGAATTTTCTCATTACATATAGTGCACACGCATTTGAAGCATGCGTTATTGCACAATTGGTAGTGGACTCATGGCGTTAACGTGAGGGACGCGGGTTGGAATCCCACTCGTGGCGAAATTTTTCATCACGTTTTAATTTGGATTTATTATAAACTTTAAAGCTCCATAATATTTTATTTCGAAAACAAACAGACATTTTATGGTTTGAAGCCATTTAATGTAGAAAATATTGGCACCAAATGCGCTCTATAAAATTTAATGCGAATATCAGTAGTTGAACTTATAACAAAACGTTATGACTCTGATATTTAAACCAAACAATTGGAACTTTTAGGAGCATTTAATGCCGATTTTGAACGCCAATAAATAGGAGTGAAATTGCCGTATCGATGTGTAAGCATTTACAAGTACAAATAAGCTGAAACGTTTTTTTAATCTAAATTAAAATGCTTTTTTTAGGAAATGATGAAAAAACCAGATTACATATTTAACTCTTGATGTACACGTGATGACCTCCGTAGCGTATCAGAGGTCCTGGGTTCGATCCCCAGCTAAGGCAAGTCGGAAATTGGACTTTTTCAAATTGCCCTTGGTCTTAGCTGTTTATCTATATGTTAACAGCAATCTGTATAACTCGGCATTACATAAAATGCCTAGGCTACGTATAGAATGCCTAAAACGTACAGGCGATGCATGGAATATTATTTATTTCACACTTGGCCTAGGCATTATGTACAATGCCGAATGAGCAGCCGGCAAAGTGTCAATACGTCTGATTATCTAATTTATATACAATTTGGAAGAGATATACTCGTAATAAATCGAACCAAGGGCTATACTAGATCACTATAGTATAGTAAAATAAAATAACAGTCAAGAAACAATAAAACAATTGGCATTTCCATACTAAAGTGTGCTGCTGCCCGGAAAATTTCTACGGGAATGCATTTTTTTTCTGTTCTTTGACTTTTATCTTAATTTCATTATACTAAAGTGATAGTATAGCCCGAGATTCGATTTATTACGGGTATGTCCCTTCCAAATTGTATAATTAAATATAGTTTTTTTTTTTATGGCATACACAACAGGTCACAATCACTTTTGTATAAATCTAAAAATGTACAGATACTTTGCTCTAGACTGAGACCCAAAAAACGTGTACACACAGCATGACAGGCAATGTAACATTGTTAAGCTCAAGATATTGACTTAAATTGACAGCTTATTAAACAGTTACATTATATACGTTACAGCAAGTATTTAACAATTGGTGTTACTTAAATTGTTTAGAATTATGATAACAGAAATTGAGCCATAATTATGTAAAATTTACCATGAAAAAGGTCAAGTTGAGCTAGTATCACATAACACAAATTTAAACTTACTTTGGGGACAGAACAATCAGTGAGATTTATCCCTGTCCAATTATTTATTTATAACATTTACTTTGGTATTAGGAGCCTATAAAAACATGTTGCTAAAATGAAGCTATGTTAATAGAACGAGCGAGCGAAGCGCCTCAGTTTCGAGATTGGCTAAAAGTGCTTTTGTCCGGGTGTTCTCGCCTACAGGTCGCATTTTTCAAACAATTCTTGTGAAATTTTGTGAGGTTTGGAAATTATATAGAATTTTTTAGCCAATTTAGGTTTTCGAAAAAATTTCAAAGTAGCGGATATATGGGGCTTAAAAACTTATAAAATGTCATATTTCTGAAATTTCGATTTTTTTTTTCAAAAATGTCAATCTTTTTCTCAGTCTGAACAACTTTTTGTTCCAATAAACTTCAACGGGTCAAGGTGACTCGCAGGTCTACAACTCACAGAGCTACTAGTTAACTATAATCTCTTGTATATAAAAATAAGTTACATTATGTGTATATACAAGAGATTCGTCAACCATACAGACGCACACCCAATGGCTAAACCGCTTGGTCACCACCGCTTCACCCATAGTAGACTCATAAAAGTAGTACACTTTCAAAATACCTATGCCAGCAGATAAAACGGTCCTGGGAACGCGGCACTTTTACGATGATTGATTTCCCGGAGGAAACAGCTGAGACTGTGAGAATATGCCCTAATTCTCTCCCTACGCCGACAAGTGTCCACTACCTATCCTATATACTTATTTGTCTTTTATTGTGGCACATAGATTTAAATTTATTACAAGCTACAAATATTTTTATAGGCAATATGTAAGACCAAAACAGTCCTTATAGTAAGAATCAAAATTTATCCTGTATATAAACAACGTTATATAATATAACGTTGTTTATTATACAGCATAAATTTTTATTCTGATTAATATAATATAACTTATATTAATCAGATACTGATTTGAACAAATACATTTTTCGTGAGTAATTAAGGGGCATTTCACATTTGGTTGGCTGTCTCGTTCGCACAATCAAATATTTTAAAAGATTATTAAAAAATGTGTCTCATTTGTAGAAAAATGTTTCATTAACTTTCAATATAATTGTTAAATATTGTAGACATGTTTTTTTTATTGTTTATGTGTGTGTGTGTGTAAAACTTTTAAGTTTTGATGACCTAATTCTCGATGTAGTCAATGTCTACACAATATACAAACATGTCTAAAATATCCAAAATATGATTATATTGAATTTTAATGTAACACTTTTTTACAAATGAGACACATTTCTTCATAATCTTTAAAAATATTTGATTGTGCGAGCGAGACAGCCAACCAGATGTGAAACGCGTCTTAATTACTCACGAAAAATGTATTTGTTCAAATCAGTATCTGCTTAATATAATATACGAGTAACGTTGTTTATTATACAGGATCAATTTTTATTTACCAGTCAAATGTATGGAGTAATTTTACCCAGGATATTTTTTTTAAAAGAAAAAGTTACCTTTTAAAATCGACAAAATATATCGTCCGAAACGTAGCACGATCACTGATTTGTATGAAAGCTCAAAACGTTTTGTTTTCGTTTTTCATAAATTATTTTTATGCGAAGTACTTCAGCATCACGGCCTGAACGTGCACAAAATATGGCTAGAAAGTCACTATGTTTAAATGACGTACATTCATAGCTTTTTATATTTAATTTTTTAATTATATTTCTATGAAAATATACAGACAAAAAAGGGGGAGGCCTTCGCCCAGCAGTAGGACAAAATACCTACAGGCTAAGAAAAAAAAAATTATACGATTTTTTATTTTTCTACATATTCAGGATATTTTTTTATAATATTTTAGGTATAAGCAATTATGATATCGTTAGGTACCGATGTCAAGAATATTGGATAAGTTTTTGTTTACTTTATATATAAACAATATGTAAGCTTAAGCAAAGGTACCTACATAAAATACACTTTCAGTAATATCTATGTTTTTCATAATATGTTTTCACCTACGCTTTGTTCACTTCTGAGAAGTCAACAAACTTTATCTATTTATTTATTAAAACTTTATTGTTCCATCTTAAACAAATGTTAACATTTAGCGGACTTTAATGCTTAAAGCCTTCTTTCCCAGTTAACCACAGGGACAAACAGATATACATAATCATAATAAAACGTCTAAAAATCACAGGAATACGTGATTTATAAAAAAAACCACTCATAACTCGACTAGTTTCAAAATTTTATTCCCAAAACAGTAATTGCTGAAAAGTGTAAAAATTATTTTTTAAATCCTATTATTAGTTACATTGACCCAAATTTCCATATCACGACTACTATAATCCTCCTACAGAACGACCTCAGTGTGACAATACAACATTAAATCTAACAGCCACCCAGTTACCTACTAATTCTACTATTATACGCCATTCGAACGGCACTTTGATTTTATATAGGCATTACACATACACAGGCAAGTATTACATACGTATCGTGTCAAAGAACTTGGAGACAACATAGTTATGAAACCATAACCAGAAGAAACACAACACAGAAACATCCAAATTAAAAACCCTATTAACACAAACACACCGAAAGAGGATTATTCACGTTGAAAACACGGCACATTAATTAAAAAGCCGGCTTTTGAAAAATACTTGCGGAATTTGCGCACGGAATTTCCGCCGCGTAGTTTACGTCGGTTCGTAGCACGCGTCTACGCGGGTCGCGGCCGCGGCGCAGACTGGCGAGACGTTACTATAGCAGCCGCCGCTACGCCGTAGCCATGCGCTACGAGGTGGCTACGAGCCTAGAGACTACGGGTACACATTACTGAGAAACAGATGCTAAGCCAACATAGTAACCTCGTCAAATCACCTGGGTTAGGTAGCGGACCCCGGGCTCTGAAGCGTTACCGCTGAGGATGCAACCGGGAATACGCTCGGATGATGGTGATGAGATATTTATCAAACATAAATTTAAAAAAAAAACTTTATTACTAGTTTTAACCGACTTCCTAAAACGAGGAGATTTTCAATTTGACGGAATCTTTTATTTATTTTTTTATGTATGTTCTCCGATTATTCGAAGACGCCTGGAACGATTTGGATAATATTTTTTATCGATTTAATAAAAAAAAACTTGTTATATAATCCTATGGCATTTTTATGGTTATTGGTTGTGTAGTTCGGAAATGAAGTCGGATTTTATTTTTATAAATTTTAGGTACATACTTATTAGACATTTTATCGTAATCTTAATTATAAGAGCACCTGACACATGAAATATACAATTCTATTGTATCTATTTGTTATGTAATAAATATTAAAAAGTATACAGTTCTATATATATAGTAGGTATTATTAGAATTTAATAACCAAGCAGTATGTAATATCTTGACTCTTAATAATTTAAAAAATAAAATTTAAAAATTTATTGATTACAGTACTGTTTATATTAAAAATATGTTTGCATACGTATTGTTATACAGCGGGATCACTAGCACAAGTATATCCATGCTTCACAATGTTTCCTCTCGACATTCAGAAAAATTTAAAACTTACGTACTGAATAAACTATATTGAATATTGATTTTGACCCTAAGGCGAAAAAGTGCCTTAACTTGTGTTACCTTGTTCCAGGGACCCTGTTATTCAGGCATTCCTTCTCCCTGCGATCGAATGTGGTAGATTATAGAGTACTGGGCTAACGATACACATCGTGTAAAAGTTGTCGTGTGATTTCCAGAACTATAATAAGACCACTCCATTTTTAGTGTTCCGTACCCAAAGGTTAAAAACAGGTCCCTAGTACTAAGACTCCGCTGTCCGTCCGCCCGTCCGTCTGTCTGTCACCAGGCTGTATCTCATGAACTGTTATAGCCAGACAGTTGAAATTTTCACAGATGATGTACTTCTGTTGCCGCCATAATAAAAAATACAAAAAACAGACTAAAATAAGTATTTAATCCCATACAAAAAACGTGATTTCTTATTGATATTTAATGGTACGGAACCCTTCGTGCGTGATTCTGACTTGCACTTGGCCAGTTATAATTTCCTATTATTTTTCTCGGAAAAAGCCAGTGCGTCGATCGTGGTCTCCGAAATGCTACAGCCAGGCCTGTGTCACTCCCCGTGTAGGTATCACAAATATACCTACATCATTGGTAACTCAAAGGTGACTGACTGACTGACATAGTGATCTATCAACGCACAGCCCAAACCACTGGATGGATTGGGCTGAAATTTGGCATGCAGATAGATGTTATGACGTAGGCATCCGCTAAGAAAGGATTTTGATCAATTTTATCCCCAAGAGGATAAAATAGGGGATGAAAGTTTGTATGAAACTTTGTCAATTTTAAACCGATCGGGCTGAGACTTTGCATGCATAAAGCCCCTATGACGTAGGCATCCCCTAAGAAAGGATTTTGATAAATTCCCCCCTACGCGAGCGAAGCCGCGGGCAAAAGCTAGTCATTACTATACTATTACATTCTTTTATGAACAGTAGGAAGGTGTCTGATAAAGCACGTCTTGCTGTTCATCAGGGAGTGTTGATACCTACTCTTATATTTCGTAGTGAAAGCTGGATATGGCAGAAGAAGAATGAAAGCCAGATAAATGCAGTTGAAATGCGAGCTTTAAGAAGTATGTGTGGTGTAACTTTGAAAGACCGGATAAGAAATGATGTAATACGTGAAAGGTGTGGGGTGAAAGAGAATATAGTGACAAAAATTGAGAAAGCAATGTTAAGGTGGTTTGGACATGTTGAGAGGATGGATGAAAGAAGAGTCACTAAAAATATTTATCGTGCGGATGTGGATGTGAAAACTGGACCGGGTCGACCTCGAAGAACGTTCTGCGACCAAATTGCAGACGTTCTGAAAAAAGGTGAAGTAAGGAGTACTTATAACCGGAGAGTATGTATGAAAAGAGTAATGAGTGTTGACGAAGCAAAAGAGGTTTGCAAGGATCGTAGCAAATTACATAATCCCACCAAAAACATACCTGTTAAAAAGGGGGCCAAGTTCCTATCGGCTAATTGTTCGCCTAAAAAAGGGTTGAAAGCCAATCCAATGCCAAGTTTAGATGCATTTTAAAAAATATCTAAAATTATAATACTTCTAAATTTGAACTTCTAATCAAAACCTCTTGGCCACTTCCAATAGGACAATTGGAAGTGGCCTAGAGGTTTTGATTACCGGTCAGTGAGTCAGTCAGTCAGTCAGTCAGTGCCAAAATTAGCTATTTTCACAGGGTCATATTTCAGAATCTACTGAAGCTATATCTATGAAATTTGACATACTGCTTTAGTACTAGTATATGATTACGTAGTTTCAATTTTATCTGTGTACTTGCAATAGGCACTGAGTTACTGGGGGTCAAAAGTGGGTCGAAACGGTTCGTGTAAATAGTGCACGGCATGCGCGCGGCCTGTTGCTGGAACTTGGCCTGCGCACTTCCGTGCGCTTAAAACACATTGGAAATAATGTTTGTGTATGACTCAAAGAAACTTTTGCTTCTATTTTACTTTTCCAGACCGTTTTTAAGGGGGAAAAGTACGCCAATTTTTAGTTCAACAATGCCTCTTGGTACGAATGTTATACACGTCCACCCAAGCCCAAAACGCCCGGGAGCCAGATTGAACTTCACGTCAGGTTTCAAAGTATAGAGCTCCCGGTGCTCAGAAAAAGTGATGAATTTGTCACGGTCATGATCAATTTGTCGGTTTTGACGATGTCTGTGGACTATAAGTGGTCTTCATGCCAGGCTGTCTTTTCGGAAGTCCGGGTTTGATCGCCGGTAAGGTCAAGATGAAAATTGATCTTTTTCAGATTGACTTGGGTCTTGGATGTTTATCTATATATTTGTTTGTAATAAAATTTTGTATCGTTGACTTTGTCTCTCATAACACAAGTCTTACATTGGGCTAGCTCAATCTGTGTGATTTGTCCCTATATATTTATTTACTTTAAAGAAACTAGACTTTATTTAATAGATACATACATACTATCACGTCTTTATCCTTAACGGGGCAGACAGGTCATTTTAGGTTTTGCAGCTAGTGATGAAAAGACTTGAGTCTTCGAGTTCTAATTTTTGAAGACTCAAGTCGGTTTTGCAGGGCTATTTGATCTCGATAGGCTTGGAGTTACGAGGCTAGGCCAGCGCGAGTTTTCTGAGCAACGACTCGAGCCTTCAAAAGAGCTCGAATCTTAAAATGAACGTGAGCTGTTCTTGAAGGTTTATAAGGACTTGAAGCGTGATTTTAGATTAATTTTAGTTATTTTCTTTTATAATTTTATTTGGCGGCAAACGAACAAGCGGGTCACCTGATAGTAAGTGATCACCGCTGCCCATGGACAACTGCAACACGAGGGGTGTAACAGAAGCGTTGCCAGCCTTTCAGGAAGATATAGACTCGTTTTTTGAAGGTTTCAATGTCGTATCAGTCCGGAAAAACACTGTTGCAAGAAGTTGATTCCACAGTTCGGTTGTACGTAGAAAAAAAATCCTTTTAAAACGTACGGTGGTTGATTGCCAACTATCCAATTGGTGTAGGTAGATGAAATTTAAATTTTAGGCGGGTGGTGTGGTGGTGAATTTTCGAAAATTCACCACAGGTACGTAGGTATTAAGTCGAACAATTCTTCAGAGCATTCCCCATGATAAATGCAATAAAAAAACAAGACACTATCTGTTTATCGTGATGGTGATGTTGGCACCGGATTAATATACTCGTAGGTATTACATACTGAACGGAATCGTCAGGTCAAGGCGCCTGCAGCCGCCTTGACATGGCGAGAACGGGGGAAAGGTGCGGGGACGGGGAACGGGGATGCATATTGCGCGAGAACTTAGGAAATTCCGTTGTGTATTTAATACGTCAATTTAATTTTCATAGTATCTTATTTACGATAATCAAGAGTTTTACTTCTATCCCCCTAGTGTTTTGTGGCAGGGCTCTCGCGAACGTGTGAAGTCATGTTTCGTTTAAAATTGATGAGGTTTCATGACGAAAATTTGACTTGTTCCGGTATACATTATTCATGCGTCCAAAACTCCCGAACTCCGAACAAGGTGTTTTGGAATGGAGTGCGCCACTACTGGAAATCAGTTTTGGCATTGCTTTTTACACGAATTTAAAAGGACGATATAAGTTCAGCGATCTACGAGTATGTCCTTGCTTTTAAAAATTGCTTATTTCACTTGTCTTAATAAGTACTTTGGTCACGAGAATAACTAAACCAATATATTGTAAAAAATAAAAACTTTGAAAAAATTTTAACTTGGGTTCACCAATTTATAGTGAACTACGACGGAGTTTGCTTAGCATGTAAAAGATCTAATACGTATGCCGGCAAGTCATTGACCTTCTTATTCATCAAGTGACATATCAATATGTATGTTTAGAATCGTATAATTCCAAAAATGGCAAAGATATAGGAGGTATATGATAGTATATTTTTAAAAAATGGCTTTCTCCATTCAACTGACATTAACGTATTTTTAATTATAATTTTACCCAATGACTAAAACCGAAGGAGAATTTACTTAATAAAAAAATAGTTATACTGAACAAGTTGAAAACAATTTAACTAGATGTATGCAAAAAAATCTACCAAAAATCAAATGGACACTGCCTTTTTGTGACGCACTTTTGGAGATTACTTTCAATGTTTGATAGTAACAGCTAATGTTGGATTCCCTCTAAAGGTTGAGTTTAACTATGGCTGATCCGTACGTCAACTCGTGAACGGGTGCTGCCGGCAGGAACTGGTCAGCTCGGCTTCGCTTTTTTGACTACATAATATTTTTTAATACGCAACTTATGTTTGTTTACTTGTTCGCAAGCATTACTTGTTATAATGTGTCAACATTGTTTTATATTATACGTATTTATTAATTAAAAGACAATAATAATAATATGACAAAGCCCTTCTGGCGAGTAGGCGACCAATATACTATGAAAATAAGTTTCTTTCGGCGTTTCTTCCCAGCAGTGGTCGTTACAAAGCGCTGGTATCGGTAGCTTTTCTTTAAAAATAAATTATATTTTAATATACTTTACACACAACGAAAATTATACTTATTGACGTGTAAAAGTGCCTGTAAAGGTCTAATTACTGAATAAACATTTCAATCTTTGAATCTTAGAATTGCAGTCTTTGATAAAATCGACGCCTTACAAGACTCCCCAAACTACTTCTATCCTATAAATATGTGATTCTTATATCGCGAATTCGCAACCCCATCTGTCAGGCAATCAAGACTCAGATGTGGTGACGAATCGGACCTGCATTAATCATGACCCGGTAATAAGGCCCAGCAGACCCTGCCTGGCCCACACAGTGGTCCGAAAATCGACTTTTAGACAAAAAGATTTCTTCCACTGTGTGAGTTTTTACATTGTCCATGATATTGATTACATAAGAAACTTGTGGCGATATATTATAAAAACAATTAAATGTTAAAAAAAAAGAAAGAAAAGGTACTGAAGAAATGAACTGAAAATAAATAAATATATAGAGACAAATTACACTGATTGAGCTAGCTAGAAAGTAAGTTCGAGACTTTTGTTATGGGATACTAACTCAACGATATTATATTTTAAAACAAATACATATATAGATAAACATCCAAGACCCAGGACATTTTGAAAAAGGCCATTTTCCAACTACTTACTATACTACTTCTAATATACAATATACTACTTACTATAACTTCTTCTTGTAATTTGGAAGCAATTGTTTAGCTAGCAAACCATCACTATTTTGATTCTTTCTTCCACTTTCTCGCCCACCGTCATGCTAAAATTATCCTTTGAGTCTTGCGGCCCTGGGCTCCGTCTGCTTAGAGCCGCAAGACCCAAAATGCTCTGTCTGCCCCGTTATACATAAAGACGTGATAGTATGTATGTTGTAATTTATTTAAGACCTTGTTCTTGTCGGTGGAGTCAAGTGGAGATGCTTCCATTCCTCGTTTCTCTCTGCTATTTTTTTGATACAAGGAAGTTTTTTACAGTGCGAAAATATTTTAAAGCAATCCGCTATTTTCCAACAAGTCAAATCAGATACTTTTTTCTAAACGTCAAAACAAACATTCTCTATGGGATTTGTATGAAAAACAGGCAGATGACGTCATAGTTTCTTGGAGTCGAATAGCGCTCTTATTAACAGTTTTTCTGCAATAATAAATCTAAAATCACGTTAAAATCGATATGTTCATAGGCAAGTGACATTATTTTGTGACATTTTATTTTCTTATCAGTACAAAATAATTTATTTTTGACCGAGTAAAATACCCAATTGATACCAATTATTACATTACCTAAAAAAAATTCGACGTCCCGTACAAGTTGGCTGAACATGTCTGTTCTGTTATCGAAACCAAGACTTTGGTGCCATTTGATTCCAAAACCGAATTGTTAACCTCTTCGATTAAGGTTTGACCAATTTATTTATACCCAATATGTAAGCCTTTCAGACCACTGTGCAGCCCCAACATAATTCTGCCCGGCCGGTTAACTATGCATCAACCGGTTAACGGAACTAATGGAAGCAGATTTCAAGTTGGAAATTCATTAGCGATTGGAGGGTTAATAATGGTTGGCGTGATTGGGTGCTGATTTAGATTATATTTTATCAAAGGCTTATGTGCTGGTAATTCAAAACGATTACTGGATATGGATTTATGTTTCTAATAGTTTTGACTGCTGGGCGAAATAGCATGTGACGTTAGGCCTGTGTCACTCCCTGTTAAGATATCGAAAATATACCTACATTATACATAACTACGCACGCGGCGACCACTTCAAAGAGGAAAATTCAGTTACATGAATCGTTTCTCTAGAGTAATAAGAATCGAATTGGCTTGAATGGATATCTCGGTATCTAAACGAAGAGCTGGGGAGTTCTGACGAAAGCTAAATTGAACCATAGCGCCACATTAAGTACATATTTCTTTGAATTTCTTTTCTGAGTAAAACTTCTGTACATGAGTACTAATATTCTGTGGTGACGGTCACTTGATACGACATAACGCGTCCTCAAGTCATATTCACCCTGATGAAGACATCCGGATGAGGTCGAATCGTGCCGGCCAGAGCTGACTCTCTTCAAGAGTCATAAAGCTGTTTACGTCATACGTACATACATACATACATATATAATTATCACGCCTGTTTCCCACAGGGGTAGGCAGAGACTATGAACCACTTGCTATGATTTTGACAGACCCTGTCGCCTCATCTACACTCATCACTGTCATCATGCATGCCCGCCGATGACGACATAGTTTTTTTTTAATAAGTTTATATAAATAAATATATATGGACAAGTAACACTGAATGAGCTAGCCCCAAAGTGAGTTCGAGACTTGTGTAATGGGATACTAACTCAACGATACTATATTTTTTAAAATTCAAGACCCAGGACAATTTGAAAGAGGCCATTTTCCAACTTCCCCTGACCGGGGATTGAACCTGGGACCTCTTGGTGGCGAACAATGACGACCTCCGTGGCGTGGTGACCACTACGCCACGGAGGTCGTCATTGTATAATAGTATAATATAACTAGCTGACCCGGCAAACGTTGTTTTGCCAAAATTGAGGATTGTATGTATTTTGTATGTTGTATCATAAAAAAATAGAAATTAAAAATTTTGTCTAAAAAATAAAAAAAAATTTTGGGGTGGACTACCCCTAACATTTAGGGGGATGAAAAATAGATGTTGGCCGATTCTCATAGATACCGGATAAGCACAAAAAATTTCATCAAAATCGGTCAAGCCGTTTCGGAGGAGTATGGCAACGAAAACTGTGACACGAGAATTTTATATATATAGATGTAGCAGTTCTTTTTTCGTAAACAGTTTCCGTCTCATTATAAAAGCCAGACTAACTTTGTTACTAGGTTTAAACCATTATCCGAACAAATCAAGTTGACGTATACACTATCGCACCTGTCAATGTTAATTTGATTTAGGCGGATAATGGTTTAAACCTAGTAACAAAGTTAGTCCTGTTTTTAACATAAAAAGGTTAGGGTTTATAAGCAAACACTTCCATCCAATTTACTTATGTGCTTTGTATTTGTTTGTGAGTAATATTGATACGCACTCGAATGTTTGATCAAATATTTGTCAAATCAAAACTCTGGATCTCGTCAGGGACACAATATTGTCACATGTCTCGTAGCCGGATGCGAATGGGGGTAATGTCGTGTCACGAGATATTTACGTATACTTTGACTATAGAGTTTGTTTTGTAAAGGGAAATTTCATTTGTTTTTATTTTTATTTGTATGCCATGTATTCTTAAGCGACAAGATATAGGTACGTTAAAAATGAATACCCGACTAAATACGGAAGCCATAAACTAACATTGTGTATATTTTTGAAATGTGCTAATCAAACCTTTTATTTCAAACCCCACCTTTTTTTACTCTCACTTTTTTGTATTTACCATTTTTTATACAACGTGGATGGGACATACCCGTAATCAATCAAAACACGAGCTATACTAGATAACTTTAGTATAATGATATTAAAATAACAGCCAGAACACAAAAAAACGGCATTTCCATACAAAAGTGTGTAGCCGCCCGGGCAATTTTTATGGGAATGTCAATTTTTTTATTTTTGTTTGTTATTTAATTTCATTATACTATAATGATCTAGTGTAGCCCGTGGTTTGATTTATTACGGGAATGTCCCTTCGAACGTTGTATACATTTTTTGCAAACAAATTGTAGCCTATATCACCCAGACAATATGAATCGATTAACATATTATTTGTGAAAATTGGACAAGCGATTCGGATGCTTCGGTGGAACAGACATACGTACCCACATACATACGAGTACATATAAACACTGCTAAAATCATTACCCTTTTTTGATTAAAACTAACGTGAGACTCAGACATTATTAATAAAGAGTGTGTCGTGCAGCGGCTTTGTGCACGAGCGCGTCAAATTCGCCCTGATGAAGACCTCCGGATGAGGTCGAAACATGTCGGCCAGTAGCTGACTCTTTACGTGAGTAACCCGTGCATTATTAATAATATCATTACCCTTCTTGGCTTTGCCGTAGTCGGGTAAGAAAGGAGAAGCTTCTCAATCGAAATATACTTATGTTTCAAATCATTTTAGCCTCAATCTAAATTTCAAGGTCCTGCATCACTTTTACTAACACCAAACTAGTATACATTGCCTCACGCTGTCTGTCTAGCGCCCACAATACTATTATTTAATAAATTAGGTACTTCTTCATAACAATCGACTGACTATGAACCTTATACTACAAAAAATTGAGTTTAAAATTGTAACTCCGTTCGGTAAGACAAATGAAAACTGCATAGCATCGTCGATTAATGGAATTTAACACGTAATTTCGTATTAATAGAGTTGAATTTGCGTTGATAGAGAAGTAATTAATGAACTCTCCCAATGCGCCTACGCATAGCCTTGAGTAAATCATTTCGTTTGTAATGAAAACAAAACGGTTTACTTAAGCGCACTACACACCTAAGCCGCCGACCCGCCGACATATGTCGGCAACTTTTTGTCGGCGGGCTAGGTTGGCGGCTTCACTCATTGCAAGTTGGAAAACTATGTCGGCGGCTCGACATCAGGAACTTATTTGGCTGGCAGTTAGTGCAACTGAGCGCTTGCGTACGCAAGCCGTCGACGTGTCGGCGGGCAACACGCGGGCGCAGGTTGCCGATATGCTTCATTCGACACAGGCCGCCGGGTTGTGTCGGCGGGCTGTGTCGGCGGGTCGGCGGCTTTGGTGTGTAGTGCGCTTTAGCGTGGGAGCTTTAAGTATCGGTGATTATGAACGTTGTAGCCAGTGTTTTAAGATTCAAAATTTTATGGAATATGTTTCGGACACGATACTAAGACAAAGTAAGTAAATGATAATATAGAAAGATAATCAAATAAGATTCTTTCTCAATAAATCAGGTTAACACAATGTGTTATTCGTTTCAAAATTGAAGTCACTATTGCTAAAATAGTCCCTATCTATAACAATAATAAAATATTAAAATATGTCAATTTGTGTCTTATCTTACCCATCCTCCCAAAAGAGGTGATTTATCTGATACAAAAAGATTCCATCATACCTGAAACAAACGAAAAAATATATTATTACCTAAATGTTAATAATAAAGTAAATTATTAAATGTTAATCAATGAAAGTACCAATTAAAAACAATTCAACATATTAAGTTACTAGTCATAATTAATAAATTTTAATCATACTTATTTACTATCTGACTTGGTTTTTCATTTGGATTGTGATCTCACAATTTTTTACGTTGAATAATTACATTTTTGAATAAGAAATGAAGTCTTCGTTTTCTTTCAGGAGTTTCTTCCATATCTCTACGTTTTTCATCATAACTTCTTCAAATAATATATAAGGATGATCTCCTGTTTTAAAAAGGTTTTAAAAAACTGCGTTGCAGCGTTTCTGTTGTGAGGTAATGACATTACTTTACAAGGTAATGTTTTTGGTGGGATATGTTTTTCTATTATTGTTAGAGGTTTCAAGCCTTGATGTATAGTTTATTACTGCAGCATCATCAGATTAAGGTCTAGTCTACTTATTTTTTCAACTATCATACTGCCCAAACACACCACCGTCAATTAATTTAATTAATACTGCTATTCGCCATAATTCCACATGAACTGTTTGCAAAATCCTCTATCTTCACCACTTAAAAACCGTCTTTATCACAATAGCAAAAGGTGTATTGTAACAGCTTTGCTTTGACTGTTTTTGTATGAAAACAGTGTTTGGCGAACTCCCAAAACCAGTTGCAATGCAAGGTTTTCCAGTGTGTAGCAATTAGTATGAAAAAATGGCGGTGCAGCGTGTAGGGTTGCCAGCTATGAGGAAGTAAATTCCAGGAATAATCTAAGAGGATTTTTGAAATTAACATTTTTCAAAACTAAAAATCGACTTTAACGCCAATAAACATTTTGATAAAATTTTTTTCAACAACAACCTCGCCTTTTTTTTAAAAAAAAAAGAATTTTCCAAAACGGTCTATAGGCGTCTTAGAAAAATCGGGGAACATACATGATATACATATATTGATCACCTCCACCTTTTTGGAAATCGGTTAAAAATCATAGATGAAAATTAAAAAAAAAAAACTTTTTTAGCGCCTATGCTGTCATATTTCTGGGCAAAATATATCCCTATGTCTTTTATCTTGTCCCTTTCAAATGCTGAGTCTCACGACAATCATTTTGATATTCGTTGAGATCATCACTCCTCGGCCTACCTGGGCTGGATTGAATCACCATTATTAATAGAAAATAATCTAAGCGACGCGTACTTATATCTAGAATCAAAATGAAAATCCCAGATTTTTGGTTTTTTTTTTATTTCTTTTTTTTTTGTTTGTCTGTTGTTGTAAATTTATGTATGTTAAATAGTGAATACCCACTGGGACAAAGGCGCAAGAAATAAGTAATAATAGCAAAGCAAGTACATGCCGTCGCCCTTGTCTTGACAAATCCGAACATCTGCTAACCCTAGTGAGGCGACACGACATATGGGCGACTTTAAACTGTACATATGAATTTACCGTTTGGGGGTTAATTGGGGTAAAATGTGCCGATTGCAGTGTTTTCCATTCGGGATTTCGTCAAACTTTTTCAATATTAATCCAAGAAGCCAACACGCCGGAAACAAATGTTGGCAAAAATGCTGGCCTAATATTTTTTGTTGAATTTATTGTTTTATTGCCATGCGTCAACGTATAACGAATCACAAGAGAAATAAAAAAATAAAGGAAATAAACAAAAAAATAATTAAAATTTAATGGCTTGTTTGTCTCGCATTCCTAAATTTCAACTTAGAAAACGTAACAAAGACGAAAATAAAATCTTCCATATTTTAGTTGACATTTTAAATATGTTCAATCGTTCATACTGAGAGTTTTTGGCGGAAAGTCAAGGGGTTCAGTTGGAGTTTGCTTTAAATTATATTGCAAATAGATTCTAGTGGACTTTATAATATAAAATCGGTGTAGTGTAGTGTTATAAATGCTCATGGACAACATGTAAAATGGTAAAGTGGACACCCATAGTGCGGCTGTAGTGATATTTATTTGCGGACTGTGGTGGGCGTCTTTAGGCGCCGTCCGCCACTCATTCGGCTATGAAAACCAGTGGACTCGTATAGATTTGTTGCCAGAAGCTCCCTTGAAGCAATCAAAGGAGCTACACCAACCTTTGATTGTAAAGTTAGGGTTAGGGTTAGATATAAAGAAGTGATAAAATAAAGATGGGCTCTAAAGGACTAGTATCCAGAGCCGTAAAATATATATATATATATATATAAAATATGTTCATACTAACTTATAAGTATGTGAACAATTAATGCTTCTAAACCACAAGACAACAGTATAATACAATATATATACATAGAATAGCTTCCCACCGTCTGTTCCTCTCACAGGTTTCTCTGTATGTATACACGCTGACTTCATTGGTTTTGGAAAAAAATAATGTCATGTAGTAAATAAATTCCTCTATCCATATACGTAATCCAAATTTGTGTATGACAGAAAATAAAAAAGTTGTGAAAATGATTCTCGATCGAGACCACGTAGTTACTCACGCCCGTTCATAACTGTCGCGTGACCCCGACGAACTCGAAATCTAGCCGGCCGGCGGTACTACTAATTGATCTCACAATTTTACTTTCGAGTTTTAGTCAACATATTTTGTTCCTGAATTTTTATTTCGACTAGTTAATTAGGTCTTACTAACGATTCTTATGAAATGGCCTTCGGCTCCAAACCTACTGACTCAATCAACTCGTGAACGGGTGCTGCCGGGAGGGACTGGTCAGCTCGGCTTCGCTTTTTTTGACTACTTAATATTTTTTATTACGCAATTTATGTTTGTTTACTTGTTCGCAAGCATTACATGTTATAATGTGTCAACATTGTATTATATTATAAGTATTTATTAATTAAACGACAATTATAATAATATGACAAAGCCCTTCTGGCGAGTAGGCGACCAATACTGTGAAAATGAGTTTCTTTCGGCGTTTCTTCTCAGCAGTGGTCGTTACGAAGCGCTGGTATCGGTAGCTTTTCTTTAAAAAAAAATTAAATTTTAATATACTTTACACGTAACATAAATTATACTTATTGACGTGTAAAAGTGCCTGTAAAGGTCTAATTACTGAATAAACATTTGAATCTTTGAATCTTTGAATCTTTACTGAAAAATCACCGTGTAATCACTCTCAGATCTTTTAAACTTATCAATACGGTTTTCATCAATAGCTTGGCTGATTCCAGAGGAAGGTTTGTATGTATAACGCGAAACCGGGGCCGGTCGCTTTTCACCTATAAGCCTTCTCTAACATCCAAAGAAAACACAACATTGAACTGTCTTTTGCAACGTCGGCGAAAATCCTCAAAAGTGTAATTTAGGAAAAGAGACACGATAATCCAGATAACCTATCGCGGAATCAATTTCCAAAATTCTCAACAACCGTGACAGCTCATCAAAGAATTTTTAGTCCCCTTAACAAGTGGTTGCCTAGCAACGGCACGCCCGGAGAATTTTCTAATTTCACCCTTTGCCGGGAATTTAAAGCCAGGGATCGTAGACCTCTCTGCGACCGATATGTTGATACAAGGTCTATGATGTTTATTGAAACTTTAATAAGATGTGGAGATCTCATTCTTTTGGTTTTGTGGTGTTTCTTGAATCTTAACAAATTTGTTTACACATTACTTGAGGAAATGAGGAGTTTCGAGTCACGATTCTTATCTTTATAAAAATGGTTTACAATTTTATAAAATAAACATTTTGTCTTTTTATTTTATTTAAAGGGGTCCGGTCGTTGCAGAAATGTATGGTAGCTGGGCGAGGTCATGGTACATCTACCTAAAATTAGTAGTTATTTATGGTAAGCAATATGTTATCGATAATTTCCAAAAAATCATTCTATTTTTAAGGTAGTTTTAGTTTGAAATGCCGTAATTGAGGTTATAATAACATTATCAACTTCGCGCTTGTCAAAGTGACTTTGACGTTTGATTGGCATTAACATATGAATGACATTTTCACAAATTAGACAGAATATATCCTGTGGTGCGATTTTTCAAACGCGGAGTCACTAAACGCACGGTTTTTTGTATGGAAAAAACATTCGTTTAGGTGACTCCACGATTGAAAAATGGCACTTCTGCAAGAATGATCGTCCGCCGGTCGATCAATGACGTTATGAAATGCCATTTTCCAAACGCGGAGTCACCTAAACGAATGTTTTTTTCCATACAGAAAACCGTACGTTTAGTGACTCCGCGTTTGAAAAATCGCACCAGTGGTGTTTGTCAATCGTTGTTTGACTTTGACAGTTACTAAATGTGACATTACACACTGACGTTCAGTGGTGCCATTTTTGAAACGCGGAATCACTAAAATAACGGTTTTTTGTACGGAAAAACCATTCGTTTAGGTGACTACGCGTTTCAAAAATGGCACTTCAGAAAGTGCTAAGAAATAGTGCCACGAGTTTTGAATGCACCGAAAGGTAGCCGCCATGACAATGTCGCCATGTAATATTACACTCGATTTTGAAGTTAAAGTTACTCTAAGATTACAACGAATAAAAATAAAATGTTAGCCTCATTACATTCCTACTATTTTTAAGTATTTTTTGCGTTGGTATACAATGACCTCGCCCATTATGGAATAACCCCTTTAGGAAATATTACACTTACAAAAAGATGTACAGTCAAGAGCAAAAGTCTATTCATAGTTGAAAAATTTATACAACATGGAAGGGCCATGCCTATAATAAATCAAACCAAAGCCTATACCTACTAGACAAAAACAATCAAACAAAATTTGGCACTTCCATGCAAAAGTGTGCAGACGCCCGGGCATTTTGTATGGGACTGACGAATTTTTGTTTTGGTTTTTTGACAGTTATTTTAATTTCATTATAAAATAGTTTATTACGGGTATGTCCCTTCCACATTGTTTGTATAGCTTCTAAATTATTTACTCACACAAATTTATTTGTGCGAGTGAATTATGTGGAAGCCACATAATTAAACTACATAAATTATTTGTTCGAGTAAATTATGTGGAAGTTAAAAAAAGCGATACAATTTTTTTCTTTGAATGGACTTTTGCACTTGACCGTACGTTTAAAAAACTAACACCCGACTACGGGTGCTATATACGGTTAACAATGTTTATATTTTGGAATGTGCTAATCAAGACTTTTCAATTGATACCCCACTTGATATAGAACAGAGGTTCCCAAACTTATTTTGTCAAACGCCCACTTTAAAAAATCTGTTATTTTGTAGCGCCCCCCATTTTTTTCACCATAAAAACCTGAATCAAATATTTGTCTTGCCTGTAGTTTAATTCAACCTATATTCTAAACGAGAGAGCAACAATAATACATACACCAGTACATTAGAGTATCTTTTATAAAAAATAACAATAATCAACATTGTTAATTTTAAATAAAAAAATAGCAGTAATAATACGATTTTACAATAATAAAGAGTATCGGAAGTGGGGACCTCACCTGCGAAACTTTAAAACACGAAATTTTTTCAGTGTTTGATTCCTTTAACGATATAAATAGCGTTGTGAACGCATTAAAATAATAAATATTAATTACATTTTTAGTTTATATTTGTACAATAAAAAAGGATATAAATTTGAACTAATAAATGGATGTTGTGTAGTAAGAGGATTTTAATTTCAGTGAATTTTAAAATATGAAATAGCTGAATTTATAAATCACTCATTGCTTAAATCACATCAGCGCCCCCCAACTTTATTCTGAGCCCGTTACCGCCCCCCTTAAAGCCTCCAGCGCCCACAAGGGGGCGTTATCGCCCACTTTGGGAAAGACTGATATAGAACAAAATAAAAAATAAATTACTCCCACCTTTTTTGTATGTAACATGAAACATTCCTTAAAGACATTTTTTGCATACAACTTGTAGCCTGTGTCACGCAGACAATAATAACAAATAGATTGACTAATTGGTGAAAATTGTAATGTAAATATTTCATAAACAATTTCAACATTAGCATAAAATCCCCACACTTCTGCTCTAATAGACGAAGTTTCATCGGAAATTCAGTTTGGCGCAAGTTTCCGGATTAGGGATGCTCAGTGCCTAGCTCAAAACTGGCTACGGCGGGGAGCAAGTGAAGAGAGGGCGAGAATTCTACATACTTGGGCCGAATAAAACAATTTTATTGTATATGTAGTACTGCAGATAGGGGAGGCTTTCATTCAACTAAGAGACCTATATGGCAAGTAAAATAATTGTTTGTTTTAAACCCCGACCAAAAAGAGGAGTGTTATAAGTTGGACGCTTATGTCTGTTACGAAGCGCTGGTATCGGTAGGTAAGTGCCTGTAAAGGTTTAAATACTAAACATTTGAATTTTGAACTTTAAATTCTACCGGCCTTAGATATATTTGATGAAAATGCCGATTTTTCTTTAGCCGTTGAATATTATTAAGGGGCTACCTAAATTTTCCGGGGTCCAGTGCTGCCCCCATTTGAAATTAATCATTTGAAAGGAAACGGAGACATGATTTAAAAATTTGTCTTGACCAGGCCCTAGATAACCCTTTAAACTATTTTATAAACTACTGTTTACAATTTTAAATAAGAACGTGAAGCTTTTCTACGCACATCCGCCAAAAGTGGCCGTTTTTCGCAATTGTGCGTAGAAAAGCTTCACGTTCTCGCTTTATTCATAACCTATTTTTGTCAGTCGAAATAAAACTGATACACTAGTATACTAACGCTTGTTTTAACTTATTTAACTTTTTTTTAAAGTTGTCTAGAATTAAATAAAACCTCCCTTTAAGATAGTAAAAGTATATATTATTTTATTTTCACAGAATGTATAATAGAATCATTGTTTTATCTTTTATTACTACTGCTTACAGATTCTCTTGTCGTAATTCACGATGTCTAAAAATATATGTGTATTTTAAAAAACAATTAGTAAATAAGTTACAAGTTTATTTGCTTAGCAAATTAAAAAACCCCCGATAGTCAAAAACACCATCTAGTGACGAGAAGCGGAACTACCGAAGTCGTATCGGTAGTTCCAGTATTCATCACTAGATGGATGTACTTAGCGCCATCTATTATTTGCTAGAGAAAGCCCTGACTTTGACGCGTTCTCATTAAGGGGCTACCTGAATTTTCCGGGGTCCAGTGCTGCCCCCATTTGAAATTAATCTATAGAAAGGAAACGGAGATATAATTTAAAATTTTGTCTTCACCAGGCTCTAGATAACCCTTCAAACTATTTTATGAACTATTGTTTACAGTTTAAAGTGAGAACGTGAAGCTTTTCTACGCACATACGCCAAAAGTGGCCGTTTTTCGCAATTGTGCGTAGAAAAGCTAAGTTTCGAGTACCTATGCCAAGTCTATTTGGAAGCAATTGCCCAGCAGTGGGGTACAGAATAGTTAAAAATCTTACCTACTAAGATACACTTTGCATTTTTTTAAGATTCGGACCAGTTTTTTTTTTTAATTCACTGAAATATTTCTTATAACATGTACTGCACCTTTCCGTTCTGTACTACGCGCAATATTTTAAAGTTGCGAACACTAACGGTTTGTATGGAGGCTATGCAGTCCAATTAGCCCGGGAGCTATTAAGCAGTTTACTTCATTAAGCGCAGACAGCTCGAAATATACTGATAGCTCTTTAATTAGTTCCTAGAGAACTTCGCTAAGAAACTTAAAAATGTGGGTTTTTTAATTTAATTTCAACGTACTATAGTCTATTTGGTTAGGTATTTAAAAGAATGTAAACAATCTGGACTTATAAATCAATACCTTTGTAAATTACAAATTATTTATTTCATAAATTATAAATTACATATATTTTTTTTTCTAATTTGCAAAAGTATTGATTTATGAAGTGAATATTTCAATAAAAAGACATGTCAAAATTGTTTACATTTTTTTAAATACCTAAACAAATGGACTATGGATATGACCTCGGTAAATATTTTTATCCAGTTTTTACCAAATAATTTTTTTAAGTTTCGCCTTGTAATTTTTAATACATAGGGCGCACTATAAGTTTCCGGAACTGGCCACACAATATTTAAAAATTTATTGCAACATTTGAAAATAGAACTCTTTGGCTGTAGAGTGCAGTTTGTTTCATCTGACTGTCTTTTGTTTTTACCTTGTGGCGCCATTTAAAAAATTGTGTGTCTGCATCAACTTGGATTTAACTCGGGAAAATTTTCGTAGTATGATTTTCTACGATTTTAAGTGTAATTTGACAGCTCAACAGAGCATCGCTCGGCTTGAAACAGCTTTTGGCAATGAAGCACCATGCAAGACAACTGTTTATAGCTGGTTTGCAGAATTCAAGCGTGGTCGTATCAATCTCAGTGACGAATCTCGCGATGATCGGCCGTCCACCGCTGTGACCAACAAAAACATCGATGCTGTGCGCTGTATGATTGAAACAGACAGGCATGTGACCTACCATGAAATTCGCGCATCCTTAGAAATAGGCATGAGTCAAATACAATTAATCCTACACAAACATTTGGGTGTGAGAAAGCTGTGCTCGCGGTGGATCCCACACAACTTGACCGAGGCTCAAAAAACGGACCGCGTCACTTGGTGCAGTGCCATGCTTACCAGATTCAACGAAGGTGCGTCAAATTTGGTGTGGGACATAGTAACAGGTGACGAAACATGGATTTATTGCTACGATCCCAAAACAAAACAGCAATCGAGCGTATGGGTCTTTCAAGATGAGCCGAAACCAACCAAAGTGGCGCGCGTGAAAAGTGCATCTAAGCGGATGATTGCTTCTTTTTTTAATAAAACTGGACACGTGGCTACTGTTGCTTTAGAGAATCGTCGTATAGTGAATAGTGACTGGTACACGACCATTTGTTTGCCGGAAGTTATTGACGAACTCCGTAAAAATAACCGTAAACGCCGTATCATCCTGCACCACGACAATGCTAGTTCTCACACGGCCAGACAGACAAACGACTTTTTGAAGGCGAAAAATGTAGAACTCATGAGTCATCCTGCATACAGTCCCGACCTGGCACCTTGTGACTTTTTTCTGTTCCCAAAAATTAAGAACCAATTACGCGGTCAACGATTTTCATCACCAGAAGAGGCTGTCGAGGAGTATGAAAAACACGTTTCAGAGGTCACCACAGAGGAGTGGCACAAAAGTTTTCAAAACTGGTTTCATCGATTGAAAAGTGCATAGACGCCAAGGGAGATTATTTTGAAAAACAATAAATTAATTTTGTACCTTTAATAGTATTTTTTCATATTCATTCCGGAAACTTATAGTGCGCCCCACGTATATATCCATATTTTAACCCGCCAACGACCCCAACGAAAAAAAAACGCTTATGTTTCAGTCGTAGCATTGGTCTCCCCAAATGTAAGTACTTACCTAAATGCAGTATTCTTTTAAATGTAATGAATGATCGAGAGTTCTTAGTTATAATTTATGAAAATTGTAGATTTAGTTTAATTATTTATGTAAGGGTAACTACACAGGACATCCCAAAAATAACACGCGATAAGTTGTTGCATTATCAGTTCATACAAAAGGAAAATTATCCAAAAATATTTTTTTAAATACAATAAAGTAAAAAAAACCTAATTGGATACCTACTATTTTTAAAATTTTTATCATTTCATATAAAACAAGAAAAATGTAACAAAAATACAATGGAATAAAAAAAACTAAAAAAAAGTTATTTAGCAGAGCGTAGTTTCGATCTACGGACCTCTGGGTTATGGGCCCAGCACGCTTCCACTGCGCCACTCTGCTCTTGACGATCACGTCGAAATTACCGTTCAGTTGGCGTGCCGTACTTCTAGCGCATGCGTATGACGTCAACTAGCGTTGCGTCACTTAGTGATAATGACCGAGACTTGATGCCAGTCCATCTAATTTTATCCTTATGTAGTAATATCCTCTTTACGAGCTAGTCATAAAGATCAAACTCGCGTGGAAAGTAAATAAATGAAAAAATGGCTACGTGGAACAATTCGTCGTTCCTTTTTTAGAGCCCTATTTCCTTTCATTTGGAGTAATAAACTGTGTAAAACAAAGGGAATAAAGGTTAAGGATAGCATGACACGTTGTTTCGTAGCAAAAAACTGGACTTTGCCTTCGCCATTTTTAACACGCGCGATGGTGTTATGCAATATGTTACCGTAAAGAAAATTTATGTAGGTACCTATGTATTTGAGTTTTTTTTTACAATATATTGGTTTAGGCATTTGTCTTCAATCTCACCTGATGGTAAGCGACGATGAAGACTAGGATGAAGCATGCCTATCCAAAAGATACCCATTCAATCTACTTTTGAATGTCCCGGGACTGTACTTCTCTGGTAATATTTTAACGTTTCGTTAGCTAGATTCATGATTGATTTGTAATGAAGATAATTGGAATTAGGATTTATTCGTTGTCACAACTACATTTTGTATAAGTTACTTATCAATATCGCATTTACCCTGATAAGTACTAACTATAGGAGCGTGATAATAAGCAAAGTAGATGATTTAGTGGATACTTAAAATATTAAATACATAATTCAATATTTAATTAGACTAAAACCTTGCAATCGGGATAAAAAGAATTAAGAACTAAACTTATAAGTAATTTATTAAAAATATGATTTTCAAAAATGTTGAGTACCTGTTCACGTACTTAAGTAGGCACTTTTTAATATCAAATTAGTCACTATAAGCAGAAGTACACAGTTTAATAGTAAATTTGTTTATATCCATTAATTGGAAATTAGGTACTTATCCTAAGCTACAGAATATTATTTTTTGGAACTCTAATCAAAGTTTTAATTTTATAAAATATATTTTATATTTTTATTTTTATTTTTAATTAGATATATTTTAATTTATAGGTAGGTTATTTTGTTTTTAGTTTAATTATTTATTTTATGTATTGTGCTGTGTATAATTTATTCAGGAATAAATGTTTTTTACTAACAAAAAAAAAAAAATATAAAATTAAGTTGGTCTCTAATCTCAGTTATTATTTTATAAGCCAATAAATGTTATTCTGTATTTTAGGATACGCTCCCAATTTCCATAAATCGAAATTAGCAAATTTGCTATTACACTGTGTCTTTGCCTATCTACTTTTGGTGACTAATTTAATATAAGAAAGTATCTACTTAAGTACACAATATTTTTGACAATTATAATTTTAATAAATTACTTGATTTCTTTGTTCTTTTTTTATCCAGATAGTAAATATATATTTCTTATAATTCACATAAAAATAACTTTATCCAAGCTGTTCTGGCACTAGGTAATTTAAAAATAAAGACCTTGACTACTTCCGATATAACCCCGTCCGGACCAGATGCATGTATCAAAGTAATGTATCCAAAATTAAAGTGGTCTCCCAATTTCCGGGGAAAAATTTGGGAAAAATAACAACACCTGTCCCGGGCGGGTAATGGCGCGAAGATTTATCTCCGCTCGCATGGAATTTTAATGCGGACTCCAAATGTGACAAAAATGCTGTTTGATGACGCTTGATGCTCTTTTTGTGGAGAGTTATGGCCGTTTGAATTTTTACTGGACTTTGGTACAGTTAAGAATCCCCTTACCCTGCTCCATGGTTCAGCCTTATCGTAATCTAACCTAACAAGTACCTGTAATACTTTCCGACTACACTACGTGAGTAATACCGTTATTATGATACTTGTCTACATTTGTTACTATAATTACATTCAAATCGTTTACTGGATTTCTCCGCTGCAGCTGTCTAAAGATCTATGACGAGCAAGTTACCCCGCTTAAGAGTCCCCTTACCCTGGACAGAATCAGACTTTCCCATACAAACGTAGTCTACGTCTTATTTTGAAACGACATGCCAGATTTCGGTAAAAATTGTAATTTCAAAGAAATTGCAATTATTTAGGGTTTCCACAGTAAAATTATGAACTGGAAAGAA
The DNA here is from genome assembly GCA_943193695.1 of Acrobasis suavella. NCBI lineage: Eukaryota > Metazoa > Arthropoda > Insecta > Lepidoptera > Pyralidae > Acrobasis > Acrobasis suavella. The sequence goes on from OW971943.1 coordinate 1,311,309, forward strand.
AATAGAAGGCCGTAGAAATTTTCCATACTGATGGTCAAATGTGATATAATACACTATATTCTCTTTTAAGTTCATTATTTTACTGTAGGAAACCAATTATAACCCTTGATAATTGCAGTTTCTTTAAAATTACATAATTTCGCCTATATCCGACATGTCGTTTCAAATTAAAACGTAGACTACGTTTGTATGGGAAAGTCTGATTCTGTCCAGGGTAAGGAGACTCTTAAGCGGGGTAACTTGCTCTTCATAGATCTTTAGACAGCTGCAACAGCGGTGAAATACAATAAACGATTTGAATGTTATTATAGCAATAAATGTAGACAAGTATTAGGTTACTAGATATTTAAAAACGGTATTATTACTTACGAAGTGTAGTCAAAAAGTATCGTAAGTACTTATTAGGTTAGATTACGATAAGGCTGAACCATAGAGCAACACGGAACTTCACGGAAGGCTGAACTGAGCTTTAACTTCCGACGAAAAAGGGGTGTTACAACTTTGACCTGTCTGGGTGTCTGTCTGTGTCACCGTAGATCCTAAACTAATATTTTTTATGCGATTTTTTCTGTTTGAAAGCTGACTTTATCGAGATGGTTCTTAGCTATGCTTGATAGAAATCAGTGCAGCAGTTCAAAAGTTATTGAGGGTGAACGTTTGAATTGAATCTCGGGGGTTTATAATTTACCTAGCTAATAAATTAACTTGCAGTAGCGTGCATTCATACAGACACATAGAATTTGTCTACCCTGTCCACCCTTATATAATGTCGGATACTTGCGAGAAATTTATTTTGTTGAACATGGAACCGTTCTCGTAATTTTGGTAACATTAATGCCTACCCTGTAAAAAATCGTTGTGCACGTCACTGATTACTTGTTAGGTTAGAGGCCTGTAATTAAACGTATTCATAGTTAAATACAAGTACTACCTATAAGGTACATATACAATGTGGAAGGTACTTACCCGTAATAAATCAAACCACAGGCTATACCAATATAATATAATGAAATTAAAATAACTGTCAAAACACAAAAATAAAGTCGGCATTTCCAAACAAATTGCAGCCGCCTGGGTAATTTGTTTGGAAATTGTCGAATTTTTTTTTGGTTCTTTGGTTGTTATTTTAATTTCATCACACTAATATTATAAATTTTGTGAGTATGTGTGTGTATGTTTGTGACTTCTTCACGCGCAAACGGCTTAATCAATTTTGATAAAATTTGGTATGCAGGAAGCTGACACCCTGGATTAACACATAAGCTACTTTAGGCGCGGGTAACTCCGCGGGCGCAGCTAGTTATTTCATATTAATCTAGTATAGCCGTGGTTCGATTTATTACGGGTATGTCCCTTTCACGTTGTGTAAAACGTGCAAGGAAGAATAAATCGAACCACAGGCTATACTAGATTACTATAGTATAACGAAATTAAAATAAAAGTCAAGAAACAAAAAAAATTGGCATTTCCATACTAAAGTGTGCTGTCGCCTGGGCAATTTGTATGGGAAAGACACTTTTTTTGTTTTTTTGTCTGTTATATTAATTTCATTATATACCACATTGATCTAGTATACAATATGTAACGAAAAACCTGTCCGATCCTTGTAGAAGCAACTCAGACTGTCAATATGAACAACTTTTCCTATGGGACCAGTGCTTGAAACTAGAAAAAAAATGATATTTTTATACAAATTGCCGGGCCGGCCAATTACTTTTGTATGAAAATGTCGATTTTTTCTTCGAGTTTCAATAATTGGTCCCATAGGAAAAGTTGTTCATATTATGTATGAGTTGCTCCTTCAAGGATCGGACAGGATTTTTGTTACATATTGTATACAGAGTGACTTTTTACCCACCAGCCAAATTTTTGGAGCAAGTGCTTTCCATGATACTGAACTACCTTCCATAAAAATAGTTGATGAAAAACGAAAACAAAAACTCCGGCTTCCCATACAAATCAGCGCTCGGCCAAACGAATTTTGTATGGAAGGACGAATTTTTTTAACGATTTTTAATAACTTTTATTATATGGAAAGTAGTTTCAAAGATTCTAAGATTCAAATGTTTATTCAGTAATTAGACCTTTACAGGCACTTTTACACGTCAATAAGTATAATTTATGTTACGTGAAAAGTATATTAAAATTTAATTTATTTTTAAAGAAAAGCTACCGATACCAGCGCTTCGTAACGACCACTGCTGAGAAGAAACGCCGAAAGAAACTCATTTTCACAGTATTGGTCGCCTAATCGCCAGAAGGGCTTTGTCATATTATTATAATTGTCTTTTAATTAATAAATACTTATAAAATGTTGACACATTATAACATGTAATGCTTGCGAACAAGTAAACAAACATAAATTGCGTAATAAAAAATATTAAGTAGTCAAAAAAGCGAAGCCGAGCTGACCAGTCCCTCCCGGCAGCACCCGTTCACGAGTTGACGCACGGATCAGCTATCGTTAAACTCAACCATTTTTAGAGGGAATCCAACGACCCGACCAACGACGCCACCAACGGATTGGACATTTTAGTGAGCATGAAAAACCCGAACTCGCAGACCTTGTCAAGAAAAAATATTAATTATATGTTGGTCACCTATTGATCGCAGAGCATTTACATGTTTTTACAGTAAGCTTATTATGGTAACAGAAAATGCAGCTATTTATGTTTCATGTGTGGAGTGTAATGCAAAATGTTTAGGAAGTATCCACGCGTTTTTATCTCTTAAATAATCATTGATAGTATAGTACGCATTGTTCAATAAAACTTTTTTAACATGTGTTTTAAATTTTGCCAATGGTAGGTTAACGATCGCTTCGGGAAGTTTATTAAATAATGTTATACCTAGACCTAAGAGTGACTTTCTAGTTTTAGCAAGTCGAAATTTAGGCGTATGAAGCTGATTTTTGTTGCGAGTATTATAACTGTGAACATCACTATTTTTCTTGAAATTATTTAACCTAGATTTAACAAATAGAAGATTGTCGTAAATAAATTGAGATGTCACAGTAAGAATATTTATAGATTTAAATAACTCTCTTAAGGAATCGCGTGATTTAGTCCGTAGATCGACCGAATTGCTCTCTTTTGTAGCACAGAGATAGCATGTATGTTAGCCGCTTTACCCCATAAAGTAGCTTAGTATCATGGTCTGAACTTGCTTCGAAAATTTGGCTGGTGGGTAAAAAGTTACCCTGTATAGCCCGTGTTTCGATTTATAACTGGTATGTCTGTTCCACATTGTACACAACGTGCAGTGACGTCCATTTCTGAACGGCCAGGGTCGCTCTGCCCCTGTCACTGACATCCAATAACTCGTCCCGTCCGCTTCGTTTCTCGTGTCAACTGCAAGACCAGCCTGTTATGACCCCTGCACTTCGTTTATGACTAAGTCTGCAAGACACTTAAGCCGTAAGGAGGATGGAAGATGGAGCCGGAAAATAGTAGAATGGAGACCGCGACATGGCCACAGGAGCGTGGGAAGACCAGCGTTGAGGGCCGAAGACAAACCCAAGTAGTGAGAAAGACCTGGATGAGAAATCAAGATCGAAGAGAATGGCATTCATGAGGAGACCTACACTTAACAGTGGGTTAAGATAGGTTGAAAGAAAGAATGAAGTCTGGAAGAATTATAAACAAAAAAGTAACTTCTATTTCTTGAGACTGGTCTTCAACATCATTTCCACTGTACCAAAACACTCATTCTGAAAACAAATGCTAGATTTATTGAAAAAAAATCATCAACATAAATATCTGTGTGCTTAGAATATAAGATTTCTCGGTTCCATCATCAGATGTTCATCAAACATACATAAGTACCACCGCAAGCAAATTTGCTTTCACGTGAAAAAACCGCATCGTAACCGGTCTATCTGTTCGGGAGCTACGATGCCACAGTCAGACAGACAGACATTGGCGTAAAACATATAACACCTCTTTTTTTCGGGGATTAAAAAAGAAACAACCAACTGCATCACACAACAGCAGTATGCGCCTACGATCAGGCCAGTGTCATTCTCCGTGTAGGTATCAAAAATATACCTACATTTTTACTATGCACGCGGCGACCACTCCGGAGTGGTAAATTCATATTTATGAATCGTTTTTGTCAGAGTAATAAGAGTGAAATTGGCTTGCAATGGATGTCTATGTATCTAAACGAAGAGGTGAGGAGTTCTGACGCGAGCTAAATTAAACCATAGCGCTAGTCACATTGAGTAGATATTATATAGAGTATACAGTTTGTTACCGCTTCTTCTGTACTGGCGCTTTGGAGGCGGCAGTAAACTTAGTTGTAAGTAAATGATTTGACGTCAACAACTAACTATTAAGAAATCGAAAGAAAAAAGAAATGACAATTATCAAGTGATATAAATATCCAAAGATAAATAAATGATTTTTGACTTTTGACTCTTTGAATTTCTATTCTGAGTAAGACTTCTGTACGTGAGTACTTATTCTGTGCCCAAAGTAAGTTTAAGGGCCGTAACAGACGCGGCGCAAGTTGCGCCGCGTAACAGCTAGTGATGGGCGATGCATAAATACTCAATCAACCCATTTGAGAATTTTACTTAGTAAATTGAGTTAATATCCGATAAATATCCTTATTTATCCATTTGGTGAGTAAATTGCTATAAATGAGTTGCGACTCATATTATGTTCATATTCATTATTTCATGTTTTCATGTCAATTTTGAAAATTAAATCTAGTATACACTTGCAATTCTTATCAGAAAGTGTGTGCATACGCCATAATATGCTTAAGATTTAGGTAAACGTTATATGCGACGCTAAATTATGTGAAAATACCATACTAATCATACACTGAAAGTAGGCTTCTTTCACTAATTTTAATTTTTTGCTGGGAGGTGTGCATAGACGTAACTTTACGTTAAAATAAGTCAGTTTATGATACGCTCTATTTACTCTATTTATTAAATCAAGTGAGTAAATACTCAATGGGTAGATTGAGTACTATCCACTGCCCATCTCTAGCTGTTACGCGACGCAACTTGCGCCCCGTCTGTTGCGTCACTATACTTGTGTTATGGGGAATAAGTAAACGATAGTAGATATATGTATATTTTGATAAATACTTTAAGCAATATATATCTGAGGAGCTCGGTGGCCCGGCGGGTGCGCATTTCTACCGCTTACGCAAGCGACACTGGGCATGGTCCGCACATGGATGGGTGGCATAAACATTCCTCGAGCTCCTCCGTACTCCGGAAAGCACATAGTCGTTGGGTTCCGGCTACCATTATTGTATGGCAGTCTTCAAGCTATGTCAGATGCCTTTAGGCAGCCTGAAAATCTGACATTAGTGTTGGTTATTTATACACACAAAAAACTTTTATAGACAAACACCGTAAGTACGTATGTTCTTATGTACGAAAAAGGAAAGTTAATTCCTTTTCTAAGCCAACCTTTGAAAGGATGTGTGTTTGAAGCAGGTCAAATTCCTTCTTGAACCATATTAGTTCAGGTCTCAAAGCTAATACGTAGTAATTCACAACACTTACTAAAGTTACACTAGGTAGGTACTTGATAAACTATAAACGACCAATTTACAAAGACCTCTACCAACTTAACAATGGATATTAAACTGAATGCGTGAGGGAGGCCGAGTTAAAGCGGTCGACCTCGGTCAATGGTTCGGAAACCTGTGATAATATAGAATTAGGGTTCCCTTTGAGACGAATCCTTGAAACAATTTATGTGTTTACTGTGCTTTGAATGGAAACAATGTGTTATGTGTGTTGGGTGTTTACTGTTATGAATTACATAAACGTGGACGGGTTTCTGTTTCGGTCACTTGAGGTAGGTATACGAGGGAATTTGTAAGAGTGACCGAAACATACATAGGTACATACAATCACGTCTTTATTTCTAACGGGGTAGACAATGCATTTTGGGTCTTGCGGCTCTAAGCAGACAGAGCTAGGGGATGCAATTCCCGGTACTAAGGAGTGTTACTAAATTACCGGTACCAGGTCTAAGCCAGTACCGGAAAAACCGAGAAATTCGGGAATTTCGGTACCCAAGTTAAATGCTTATTTAAAAAAGAAATACATTACCAATTTGTACTTCGTTTTACTAAAAGTGTGAATAGGTTAACAAAAATATTAATTGTTTTCTCTTTAGATCAATTGTTCTTTCTTAATAATTAACTAACACAATTACCCAACAAAACAAGTTATAAATTCGCTTTAAAGAATATAAAATCAGAAGCGCAAAAATATTTATATACTTTTTACGATACGCCATATACTTTTGCGCCAACTTTTTACATATATTTTTGCGCCAATTTTTAACATCTTGTCGCGTATACAGATACTCGCCAAGATATTACGAATTAAATGTGATGTATACAATCTAATTTTAAACACCCTAAACTTGGTATTATCAAAAAAAGGTTTCAAAACACACACACAAGAAATAATAACTGTACTACTGTAAGCACCAGGGCCATAAAATCTAGACGACTGGCAAGCGAAAGGCGCATTCGGGCTGAATACTGTCGACTGCCGATTGGCGCAAATATCAAAAATAATTATTAAAGTACCGAAAGTCTCGGGAACTGCATTGTCAGTATCGGTACTAGAAAAAGGAATAGAATATCGGGAATTCCCGGGAAAAATGAGTACCGGGAATTCCCGGGAGCAACCCTAGACAGAGCCCATGGCCGCAAGACTTCAAAGACCACTTTTAGCGTAATGGTGGGCTAGAAGGTGTTTTTAGGTTTATTTAAAGCTGGAAAGAATTTTAGCAATACTCAAATTGATAAGGTAGGTTATGGGGAAAAATACCACGTGAGCGGGACTTGAATTTCATGTGCTTGTGTGGACCAATTTCAGTGATTACTGATTAGAACATGTTTGTATTTAAACTTAGGGTCTCGCGCAATATGCGTCCTCGATCCCCGTGCCCCAACCTCTCCCCCGTCCGCGCCTTGTGTGTTGGTTGGCGGGCTAACACACATTGACGTTGTATTAACCGACTTCCTAAAAAGAGGAGGTTATCAATTCGTCGCGATCTTTTATGTTTTTTTATGTATGTTCACCGATTATTCGAAGATGCCTGGACCGATTTGGAAAATTATTTTTTTGTTTGAAAGGGTATACTTTCCAGGTGGTCCCATAGAAATTTTATCAAAATAGGTTGGGGTTGGAAAATCAGTTTTTAGTTTTGAAAAATTATTTATGTTATATGGCGGCAAACGAACAATCGGGTCACCTGATGGTAAGTGATCACCGCTGCCCATGGACATCTGCAACACCAGGGATGTGACAGAAGCGTTGCCGGCCTTTCAGGAGGTCCGGAAACACTGCTGCAGGAAGTTGATTCCACAGTTCGGTCGTACGTGGTAAAAAGTTCCTTTCAAAACGTACGGTGGTTGATTGCCAACTATCCAAGTGGTATAAATGAAATTCCGCTTTTATGAAGTGCCAAAAATGTGCCAAGAACGTGGTATTTTGTCACCGTTTCTTTCTTCATTATTTAATTTGAGAACTTTAGTGCTACAACTTTAATTCCTGAAAATGCTGTAAAAAATGTAGCAGTGTAACCAAATCAAACCGTTTCCAAGTGCAAAACTAACAATACTCGTGGTTGAGCGCCGCGTACCTGCGATTTGCATAACTCTCAATTAACTCAGGATTTAAATGGAAACACGTGTGTGAGACAGAGATAGCAAGCGAAAGAGAGGAAGATGGACATGGTCCTGTTTTGAAGGTTCTGTAGATGCTAAAATTCTAATATTATTTTTAAGCTTTCACTAATTAAATAATTTGTCAAAAACATATAATTTATGCTCATCATATACAAATGAACGAAAAATAACCGGCTAAGTGCAAGTTAGACTCACGCACGAAGGGTTCCGTACCATTATCTATAAAAATCACGTTTGTTGTATGGGAGCCCCACTTAAAAATTAATTTTATTCTGTTTTTAGTATTTGTTGTTATAGCGGCAACCGAAATACATCATCTGTAAAAATTTCAACTTTCTACCTATCACAGTTAATGAAATACAGCCTGGTGACAGTGGTGACAGACAGACGGACAGCGGAGTCATAGTATAGGATCCCGTTTTTACCCTTTGGGTACGGAACTCTGAAAAGTAAAGTCATTTGTCAATTTATCTAACTTATAACTAGATTGCAGTTGTCAAGCTGTCATTTATGCAGGTGTTAAAAAAGAATCTTGGAATCAATATAAAAGTTAGTAAAAATGAACACATGTCTGTTCCGTTTATAAGGATCCCTGAAAAATAAAAAATATGTCCAGCAATATGCGCGGCACGGCACAACGAATAAACTTTTATGATTTTTGAAACATTTTAACTGCGTTAACTGTACGGTCACAAAATATAGAGTTACAGAAGGATAACTCATGTTTTGGCCCACGCGAAGCCCGTGATATATTTATATTTTATCATCATTATCATTTCAGCCATAGGCCTCTCCCAAGGATTTCCAAAAAGACCGATCACGAGTGGCCTGCATCCAGCGGTTTCCAGCGGTCTTGATCAGATTGTCTGACCACCTTGTGTCCTACGCTTCGCTTGCCAGTACGCGGTCCTTTCGAGAACCTTTTAGCACCATCGGCCATCGTTTCGTCGATGTGTATGTCTATGTGTATCGCCCACTGCCCTTCAACGAGCTAATCCGCTGGGCTAAGTCGGTGAGTTTTGTTCTGGTACGAATATCCTCATTTCAGATTCAATCACGTAGAGAAAACTTCGAGCTTAGACCTCTCCATAGTGCGCTGAGCGACCTTTTTTTTATTTATTCTTTACAGAATCAACAGCACTTCACAATATTATTATTTTATCTTATGAAACTTACTGATTACAGATTCTCAATTTGTAATTAAAATATTCATTCATATGTTTAGAGAAAACAGACCTTGAGCCTTCTTATGAGACCCGTAGTAAAGAGACCACTTTTTTTGGGACAAATTACACTGATTGAACTAGCCCCAAAGTAAGTTCGAGACTTGTGTTATGGGATACTAACTCAACGATACTATATTATACAACAAATACACATATAGATAAACACCCAAGACCCATGATAATTTGAAAAAGACCATTTTCCAACTTGCCCTGACCGGGATCGAACCAGGAACCTCTGGGTGGCGGACTAGCATGGTGACCACTACGCCATGGAGGTCGTTTTCAGAGCCATAAGTTTCTATTTATTTATTTAAAAACTTACAAATGGGTACATCACAGATATATAGTTAGACTAGATAACGCAAATGCATCTACTTCGCGTGTCCGAACTGTGGAGAATATCCACACTCGGCCGTCACTGCAGACATTCCGCGCGCGTCTGTTGTTGTGGCCGGTCGTCCGTAAATATTATTAAAATGCGTTGTTGCGTCGTACTAAACTGCGATAGCCCAAAAATTGTGTGCACACAAACGCAAGGACATGTTTCCTATCACAGGTAAGTTATTTTCAAATTATATTATGCGTAAATTCATTTTAAATTATTTTTTTAAGTATTCCGAGGTGTGATTCCAAGTCTGTACCTAAGTAACTAGAGATTATCGGTAATTAAACAATGTTTACATTACATTGCTGCGTTTGCTTTGAGCGTTTAATCTGACGCTATGTGTTAAGAGACGATGAATATGAGAATAAGCGATACTGTCGCTCATCGCTTTGAGTTCGTGGTACAAGGCAACTTATCATTCGTCTGTCAAATCTAGCAACTAGTGTTGTTCGTTCTACAACATGTTTCGATAATCGATTTTAATCGATATCGGACAGACGAATGATACTAACTTCTTTTGGCTTCTAAAATATCTTCTCTGGTTCTTTCCATAGCCTACAACAAGTAAAATATGACCATGCATACAAGTTAATGTAGGTGAGTTTTAACTAAAAAAATCTTAAATTTTATACCTATACACATACAAAAACAAATCTTTGTGTATGTATGTGTATAGGTATAAAATTTGATGAAAACTTGATTCAGGGTACTTAAAAAAATACAAATTTTTACCATTTCAAAACAAAGCGATGTCTACAGCTCACAGAGCTAAAAATCTTATAAGTTTTATTATGAAAATGTAATTCAAATATGCTTCCTTTATTTAATAAATCCTTTTAATATTATTCGTCTGTCTAAATCATTCGTCTGTCTAAATCATTCGTCTGTCAGAAAATCGATGTCATTCATGTGAATCGATTAGTGATATTTAGGTTATACAACAAAACGGGACTTAATCGCGTACACACAGGTGTTTTGAACGTTCGAAACGTCGAGGTAATTAAATAAACATCTATGTGTACGCGATTAAGTCCCGTTTGGTTGTAATAAATATTTTTAGGTTATCTAAAACTAATGCGTTTCTTGTCATGCATGTCTATACTAATCCCTCGTGTTTAAATTTAAATATCAACGAGTATACTTACTTGAGATTATGCAGAGGTATCCAAGAGGTATCCATACACTACAAAGATTGACCTCTGTCTGACTGAATCGAGTCGAGCCGAACGGCGCGTGAGGCGGCGGCCTCGCCTTTAAATCGATTTTGCGCTGGCAACGAGGAATTCGCACCACTAATTCGCTCTTGTGACGTCACAGTAGGCAGAATAAAAGTGACACGGTTGGTTTTCATACAGATTGAGGTGTTTAAGTTATCTAGTCTAACTATATATCTGTGGGGTACATAATAAAATATACTTGGCACAAATGGTAGAGTTATCCCAGAATCTACTGGCCTATTGAAGCCATATGATAATGGCAGAGCAGAATATAATTTTTTACCACCACTTTCCTCAACCACAGGTATCGTAAGATGACAACAATATTTAATTTTATAATCTAAATATATACGGACCAATCACATAGATTGATATCTCAATCTATGGGCTATCGCCTCAAAGTAATTTCGAAAATTGATATGACATACTAACTTAACGATAGTATCGTTGAGTTAGTAAGCCATAACACAAGTATATATATAAACATCGAAGACCCATGTCAATCTGAAAAAGATGATTTTTCATCTTGACCTGACCGGTGATCAAACCCGGGACCTCCAATGTGATAGCCTGGCATGATGAGCAACACAGCATCCTCTGAACAACGACTTTATACTATTTAAGTATCTCCTGCAATCACCAGCTTACCTGCCAAGTGTGGTGCTTATAAATGGGCAAATCACTCTTTTATCAAAATAGGCTGCAAAGTCAAAGTTAAAAAATTTTATTCAATGTAGAATAAATTTATGTCTTATGGAAGTTCACTTTGATTAAATATTATTTTAGTGCAAAAGCTAAAAACTACTACGTTTCGGAACGACCACTGCTGGGAAGATTACGCCGAAAGAAACCCAGTTCAGTATTGGTCCCTACCCAGCCTAATGGGCTATGTTTCAATTACAACTGCTGCTATATTAAATATCAGCAGTGGACTGGCAAAAGGCTAGTAAATGGGTTGCGACTCTGTCAGCACGGAACGAAACTTTCGCATGCTGCTATGCAACGTTGGTCAGTATGGAAAGTCGGTTCTGTTCCCTTTCTACTTTGTGATCCAGCGCAATGGAATAGGTTTTGCTCTAACTACTCTTTTTATGGTCTGTTCTGACCGGTAACAGACGAAATTGTAAACTGTATATTGCAAATCGATAACATGACTTTTTTGTCTGTAAAAAATAATTTTTCTATCGTTTTTGTTTTAATTATAACGGTTTTTATTAGTCAAATTAAATATGCACTAATTTTATAACAAACTAAAGAATTTTTTCTTACATAACGGATCTGTGTAAGGTTTTTTTTTTGTACATTTTGTACTTTTATGTATTTTCAAATTTCATAGATATTCTGTAAAACTCTAGTCTAAGAATAATATTAAAAAAGAAATGTGGTGTCGTGGGACACCAGGTAGGAACGAAGTTCCTTCGGCTAATGTAGAATCGACACAATTTGCAAAAGAAAAATCGTGCTCAATTCGCGCCTGCGCACGTCTCATTTAACGGTTTTATTTAACGAGGTCATCCTTACGGTTTTACTATCACATTTTTTTCAGTTCGGTCGCGGAGCAAAATCCCTATCTCCTCCAAGCCTGCCGTAAGGAACTTCGTTCCAATAAAATGTCAAAAAAAATATTGATAAATATCTTTTGCGTATTAGTTTTCAAATTTAAGTAAGTGCTTTTAAGCAAAAAAATACATCCATAAAGTCTGGTATTTAGCATGTGGTAACAACTAGTAATTTTATTTGCATTTTCTCGTATCAACTTAATTGTATACCTATTTTGATCACCAGTGCAGTAGTCGTACTATAGTTTGTGTGTGCTGTCATTAATCAGCGCACATAGCCAAGCCAGTTGTGTTGTACCCGTGTACCGGGCCCCATACAGGCGTGTAAACAATCAATATGCTAATCTGATTAGGGCGCCCCTGGACTCAGGTGTCCTGCGGATGCAACCCCGCACACATATCTATAGGCCAAAAACAACCAATATAATGAAATCAGACTTTTGGATAAAGTTTTACACACACACTTCACAGTTCTGCCAGGCAAGCATGCTTATGGCGACAAATTTTATCCTTCTAATTTGTCGCATTTCGCGTAATTTACCGACAAAATTGAGCGACTAAATAACTTTCATTCATAAAACTTTTTTTATCTCATGCCTAACTCCCGTGCGAGCATGGTTTTGACACTTTTGACAGGTCAAAGTAGACATATCGACGGTTGGCAATGTGAAATCGTGTAAATTTGCTAGACCCACATAAGACTCAATTAAACCATTTGCAATCGTTTTTTGTCGTGTACATTTTTACAGAGGGAAGATACGTAAAGATCTCTCAGATAAAACATCATACTAAGGCCACTGCAACAATCTTTATGTACCTAAATGATTACCATTACATTAAAAAATATACCTCGTAGTTATGTCTGGCTCTAACTAGTTTTTAGTAGGTCATCAAAGTAGAACTTACGTCCACAATGAATACGAAACACCACACCTCCATTAGCTGAAGTTATAGATGGCGCTGCGAGCGCTTACCAAGTAATAAATAAATACTTTCATACTATGACCATAAAATATTAAGTATGCAGAAGTAAATCCCTGCGGGTATTTCACAAAGCACTTGTGTTTTACTTGGCATTACTGTATTGCGTTTTGTTCATTCCCTAGGTTCGGACACTGGTTCTTTGATTCGCATAATATGTAATTTTCTTGAGATTCTTTTTCTTTCTTATCCTAATTCCAATTATTCAACTCTAGTTTATTTCAATACTGGCGCTAATCAAACAAATCATTCGTGACCTACGTGAACAAGTTATTCGAAATAACTGATAACATTCAACGTTAAATTACACTAAAATACCAAACCTTAAGTATGACAATGTCAACGATGTGTTGGATTTGTACTTGATGGCGATGACTCACTTATCATCTACTGGCTTTAACCTTTAGAAAACCGACGACATTTATAAATGTCGTCACTTTGCACCGTCGAGACCCGAGGACATTTATAAATGTCCTCCGTCCGTCAGCCGATTATCATCCTTATCTAGTAATACTTACGGCTCTGTTTGGCTTGTAATTTTTTTGGCAATAACCTGAATTTAGCAGCAATTCATTCGACAGCCAACCAGAACATTTGTCCAATAAAAACTAACACAATACCACTTCAAAATTTGCCTTTCCCAGTTCGCGGAAGTGGCCGGCCATTACGGGTGTAAGTGCCGTGCTCAAGAGTTTTAAGTGGGTTCTCAAGGATGATATCCTTGAAAAAACTAAGTGAAGTGCTATTATGTGTTTGTGTTATAGTGTTTTTAGTGTTTAAAAGTACAACACCTGTGTTTTGTAGTGTATTTAGTGTATAAATCAACTTTTTCACGTAATGGGTACCGCGACTACAGCGCCGCCATTTTTTCATGTACGTATTTTTATGGTTTCTTTTTTCGTTCTTTATTTACTATTATTATAACTACTAAAATTGTCAATAATCACAAGGATAATTATTCCTCAAAACCATTTGTGCACATAACTTTTGTTTTTAGATAACTTTTACCCAATAAATTCGATTTTAAAAACGAACAAACGGCTCGGCCTTTGCATATCTCAGGAACACATATATATGTTTCAGATTTCGATTTGTTTTTCGTTTCTTTTCGAAAGAAGAGACCTATCGAGTTATATATTTTCAGAAAGGTAATTTTATGTAGATAATTAAGATGTTTTTAGAATTTTAAATAATAAATTGTAACATTTTTGTAAATTCTAGTATATAACCGATGCCTTACCATTAACATAGGTCCCGGTTTTTTATTTTCTACCTACCTAAACTTATTATTATATGAAAAAAATATATGTTTTTATAATGTTGAATAACTAAACTATGTAAAAAAAAATAACACGGCATAGTTGGATGTTATAATCTCCCCATAATAAATTTACAAACATAGGAGCCGACCGTACGGAGCAAAAAAAAATCCCGATTGTATTTGCGTGATTTTATAAAAAAAAAACTATCGGCGGATACCTATATTTAACCCTCATTATAAAGCTTATATATTGCAGAATATAAATACATAAGGTGTTAATACTTTACGAGTTCTAAATTTGAATTACGATTGTTTATTTCGAACCAAATTTTTTTATCACAATGGCCACTTCAGGCGCCGATAAAATATAATGTAAACATCATAAAGCTGTCCATTTAGCTTAAGTTGATAGTTTATTACAATAACTTCTTACAATTGCCACTCCCGGGCTCTGAAGTGTAAACATCTGGTCTCAATTATGTAAACAATGCGATAACGCGCTTACGCGCTAAAAAAACTGTTAGTGTCAGGTCTGGCGTAATTTGACACCCGAGCGGCGGTCACTCACGAAAGGTTCCTCGCTTTTTTCTGGTTTTCATACTTTTCGCTGCGTTTATTCTAATAACAGATATCATATTCTTTATTCAGTCATGAATTCGTCATGAGCCGACAATCTCCATGCGTGTGAAGATCTGGCGAGCTGTTGCCACTGACAGAGATAATTCGATGACTAGAAGGGAGGCCTTTGCCCAACCCTAAGTCACAAAAATCTAGTTAAAAACACTGAAATGGAAGGTAGTAATCACAACTTAGCACATAGGGACACATGACGCGATAGCAAGCGAAGCATAAGACACCCACCCATAAGGTAGTCTGACGACCTGACCAAGGTCGCAGGCCGCTCTAGACCGGTCATTTTGAAAATCCTAGGGAGAAGCCTATGTCCAGCAGCTGACGTTATGCGGCTGAAATGATGATGAATCACAACTTGAATAAGTATGTACTCAATCTGCATGGCATATTATCTGTATTCTTATGAGTTTGTGTTGTAATATAGAGTACATTATCTGGAGCATCTTTAGTGCTCAAAGCTCACCTTGAATATATTGAGACTTGGAGATGACATCGTGAAGAGCGTACGTAACATGACACCTCCATTAACGAGTAATAGATGGCGCTGAAAGGAGTTTCTGAGTGACGGTTTTTGCTGGAGAGTGGTTAGAGTTGGTGATAATGTAGTAAGTTAATTTAGTTTGTAGGTTTCTGATGACACAACCAATTTATTTTACATTTAAGTAGGTATGTTTATTAATTTGTTTATGCTTCTTGTATAAGTATTCATTTATTTTTGTACTGTACGCGCCAATTACCTCTTTCTTCCCATTTTCTCTCGCGGGTCTGCTGGAAGAAATTTCTTTAGAAATAAATGGCACCTATGTACTATGTATTTGTAAATTTTCAAGTGTACATGAACCAATAAAATTAAAAACGAAGCTTTAAAACTTTCTTAAAATATTTGAAAAATAGATAACTTACAATGTGAGACAGGATATGAAAACACGAAACTATAATTAATTGTAATGTATCATAACCATAAACTTAATTTTTAATCGTAGCTCAATGAATATTAGCAAGTATACGTAAATATTGAATAATTTTTGTACATTAACTACGCCAATAGATAAAGAAAAGTCTTGTTACGCTGGTGCATCCGTTGCATAGAGCTATCAGGCCGCATCAAACCGCACTTCCCGTGATTTATTCGTCTGCGGTGCTTTCTTCTGACGAGAACAGAATAACTTAGTCTGACTGATTTATCACCTTTTAGCTGTTTGTTTTTAACCCCGTTGAATGGGGGAGTGTTATATGTGTGGACGACAGTTGTGCTGGTTCGTTAAATTAAAACTCAGAGTAAGGGCACACGTAGTTTATTGCGAACAAAAGTACGTACGGACGCGCCGGGGATTTGATGCAGATTGAATGGTGGAGAAGAGTCACTTAAAACTAGAAGTACATGTTCATTCTATTCCAATAGTGGTAAAGTGCCTTCAAATAAGAAGATTTATTAAATAACATATGAACCGTCGCCAACAATAAGTTTGGCGGTAATGTCTGCTATCTGTCTCTGTCTGTCCGTCTGACTATGGCGTCATAGCGCTCGAACAGATTAACCGATTTTGATGCGGTTTATTTTATGTGAAAGCAAGTTCCGTTGCGGTGGTGCTCAGCTATGTTTAATAAAAATCGGTACAACCGTTAAAACTTAATGGGGGTTAATGCTTAAAAGTCGGGGTGTTTTAATATGTTAGGCAAATAATAGATGGCGCTACGGATATCAATTCCACGGAATATGTAGTTTCACTACTCATCACTAGATGTCGTCTTAATGTTTACATATGAAACTTAATTATGAAGTTTTATTTTTTCAGACTTGATGACCTTCGGCTACTAAAATGGAATTGGTAATCCAGCGGTTCACTAATTATGTGGTTTTATCGCTTTTTTAAGTCTTTTTAAATTTACAGTTTTTTTAGTTTGCTTGGAATCTCTATTTTATTTGTAAATTTTGTATATTTTTTATTGAAATTGTAATTGAAATGTATTTTTATAATGAAATAAAGAATCCAGAAAAACTTAAAAAAAAAGTTTGCACGGCAAATAAATAAAATTATGAATGCTTACATAAAAGATTTTGAACCATCCAAAAAAATTATTATGCCTTCCCATACAAATCAGCACTCAGCAAAGCAGCTTTTTTATGGTAGGACGACTTTTTCATCGATTAAAAAATATTGAAAGTGGTTCAGTATAATGAACTCAACTTGCTCCAAATTTTGGCTAATAAGTCGCACTGTTTAGATATATAATTGTAAGTTAATAGACACAGTTTAATGAGTGATGTCAAGAGCCGGGATGCTGAACATCTGGCTAATAAAATGGTAAACTTAAAGGTGGTTGGCTACAGATATAGAAGACGACCTTGAAAGACGTGTGGGAATATGTGAAGTGGGACATGGAGGAGAGAGACCATATAGTAATGTGGTAAATAATAAAAAACTATTGAGGGAGGTGACATATAGAGCCGACCCCAAATAGGGAGAAGGCAAGGAAGATGATATAAGGAGCGCAAACAGACGGATTTCTAGCCTATTATATGATAAATGATATGATAAATAAATATGTAAGGACAAATAACTTGAGCTAGCCCCAAAGTAAGTTCGAGACTTGTGTTATGGGATACTAACTCAACGATACTATATTTTATAACAAATACATATTTAGATAAACATCCAAGACCCAGAGCTGGACTGCCTCCGTGGTCCAGTGGTCAAGGCGTTCGCCTTGTGACCCGGAGGTCATGGGTTCGATTCCCACTGGGAAGCATACTTTGTGAAAAGTTGTTTCCATTCTGGACAGGATATTGCAGGCTTGAATCACCTGATTATCCGAAAAGAAAGACGATTCCGTGTTTCGGAAGGCACGTAAAACTGTGGGTCCCGAACGCCACCTAGCGTTTGATCATCAAACTATCCAAGGATTGGTTCCTGGTTTGCCCTTTGGGCTGTGGAGGTCAGACGGCAGTCGCTCTGTGTAAAAACCAGTAACCTCGTCAAATCTCCTTGGTTAGGTAGCGGACCCCGGGCTCTGAAGCGTTACTGCTGAGGATGCAACCGGGAATACGCTAGGATGATGATGATCCAAGACCCAGAACAATTTGAATAAGGCCATTTTCCAACTTGCCCTGACCGGGGATCGAACCCGGGACCTCTGGATGGTGGACTAGCATAGTGACCAGTACGCCACGGAGGTCTTCAGTTGATTCTTCAGTTGTTCGCCTATTCTCTTTACGAATGCAAAATGTCAAAACAACGAATACAGCTACAAGCCATGATCTTTTGACTTGCAGGTGTACTTACCTGAAATTTATACTTCTTCGCTCATAAATCTACAACTGGCCACGAAATTCATACAGATACATTGTCCAGACATTATTACAAGTCTGACAACACCCCTGCTACAAAATTTGCTGCTACAAATGTGAGGTTACAGAAGAATGATGCAGTTGGAAATGTGCACTACCGTAGGTGCTTACAAGATAAGCATTTTAACTTTCTTTTTCCGCAAAAATTGCTTACGTCAATAACAATTTGATGCAAAAACAAATTAAGTACTATACATACAGCCAAAAAAACGCAAATAATCCTTCAGTTACAAATCAATACGTGCCATATACCCAAATCAGATTTTTTACTTTTTACAATTTTATTTCTTTAATATTGTTTATTTATTAATTTATTTAATTCTTCTCTTCATATTTATTTATTTATATGTGCTATATCTATAGTGTGTATTGTATTACTGGATATTCATTCTGATATATATGTATATCAAATAGATAATCTAGTTAAAAGTATATTTGTACTTTGGAACAATAAAGTTTGATAAAATAAATATTGTCACACCATATCAGATTTTTCAATTTCCATTTATGAGAAATCCATAAACTTTTATGACTCACTTTTGACTGGCTTCCTATTATTTGTACCATAGCTCTCCCTTCGACAGATATTAGTTATCTTTTGGCCTGAGAGGAGTTCTAATGAACGCTTGTGGCAGCCCTGTGGTGAAACACCAATCGATCACCAAATGCTCGTCGCAAATGGACATGGATCGGCCACACGCTTAGGAGGGATCCCACTCACATTCCAAGGCAGGCACTGGAATAGACTTTCAGGGCAAGAGGAAGCGTGGTCGATCAAAGCAGACCTGGCGATGGTCGGTAACAGCAATGAGGCAATCGGGCTATCTTGGCCTGAAGTAAAGCGCGTTGCTCAAGACAGAACGTGATGGAGAAGTACTGTAGCGGCCCTCTGCCCCACCCAGGGGACATAGTACTCAGTCAAGTAAGTCATAGCTCTCCCTTCCCTGCGTTATCCAGATTTCTTCACTTCTGTATGCATCTTTATTTTGCGCCCTTGCACATCGGGTCATAATTCAACCCCAGAAATGCAATTAGCGTTAGGTGATAACATCCGGGTCGTATATCAGCCCGGATAAAACCTGGGTATGGCCTGAAATTAACCAGCCGGTTAAATAATTCGGGAGCAAATCTGCGGTCGCACTGAGTTCAAAGTGTCGATGGTTAGTGGCAGTTTGTGAGGTAGGTAGGTGTAGAAATTCCAGCAGCTTTTTTCCTATGCAGGATGTAAGAGCCGATTGAGGCCGATACGTGATTTTACTGTTAGAAACTTACGCAATAAGAGTGACTTGGTTGTCCCGTTTTATAGGCTCAAAACAGTTAGTAAAACGTTTATGGGAAACGGTATACTTTTTATAATAATCTGCCACAATCGGTCCTTGATATGCCAGACAAAAAAATTTAAGTCTATGTAAAGAAAAGTTACTCTGTGAGAAGGCTTATTATAGCAACGATAAATATCTTAAAGACAACAAAGTCTGGCTTGAGCTTGGCGCGGGTCCCCTGGTCCTTTAAAGGTTTGTATACTCATAATTGTGATAATTTGGTACATTAGGTACATACTGAATATACTTCTTGAGTTGAAATTATTTTAAAATTTCGAAATTTAGAAAAATTTTATATAAATTATAACAACAAACAATGTATTCTCTGTCCACATATCAACTTTAATTTTTAATTTCATTGTGAATTGACGTCCTTGGAAAAAATGCTTTGGAGGCGGCAGTAAACTTAGCTCTAAGTAACTTTTTGACGTCAAAATTGTAAAACAAAACAAAGTGACAATTATTAAGAATATTATTAATATCCTATGATAATAAAGATATATTTGAATTTGCTATAAGCGAGAATCTGCATCATGACAATAAGCAATGCGGAAACCCATCTGTTTTGTTTCTCTTTCATGTCCAATAGACTCTATCAGCTCATGTGTGGCGTCAACACACTTTAGCTTCACTTGTCAGATGATCAGTCTCGAAAGGCGGTTCATCTGTTGAAAAGGCTGAAATCACTAAACATATTTGGCGCCGTTATGATTTTCCGTCACCGGTGACAAGAAAGCTGGCTACTTTTTCGCACATCGTTTCAGTAATAGCGATCCAACGTCAAAATGCAGCCAGCGTTGTTGGCACCATGTCATAGAGATGTTTATAAAAGTTAATTTATAGATTGTTTAAGTTCTTTTTCTTTCATCTATTTTTATAATTCTGATTTAAAGAAAACCCATTATAGTTTAAACTAAAATCTAGACACATGGCAGCGTGTCAGCGCCAACTTCAAAGAAAGCCAAATTAATTTCCAAATATACATAGGCATGCTAAAACTAGCCAAGTCAATGTTAAAATTCTTATAAATAAATTTTAGGATTCTCTACAGAACTTAGCGGTCATTTAGATCTCAATTCTCTTGTTATATTTTAAACCTGCCTCCCATTTTCACATTTATGTTTTTGTGGGATATATCTATTCCTAAGTTGGATGCCAACTAAAATACTTACAGCCCGAATCCAGAAGTTTCCATACCTGCAACAGACGAAGAAAATCCAATGAATTTCCATGAATGGAATAATTAGCAGGTAACGAGGAATTTGCATGCAACTTAATTCATTTAACACTAGCACGCAGCTGCAGTGAACTGAATACGAAGTGCCTTTGATATTTGCACTTTGGGTATTTCTTTGTTTAATAGACAACTAGAACTAAAACCTGCCATAGCAAACGAAGGCAACAAAACACTATTTTGATTCAGTTTTTTGACAAAAAAAACATATTTTGTATTTTGTTAGTTATCAATTCGAATGAAATTTATTGTAATAAAAAAAAAGAAAATACGTATAACATTTTTTTAAATTAAATAAAATACTTATTTAATAAATACTTATATTACTCGAAGACGCATCTTATAAAAAAAAAACAAAATTGGTAGTACTCGTATGCAGAGTCAAAAATAAATTATTTTATACTGATAAGAGAATAAAACGTCACCAAATATTGTAACTTGTCATGATCATATCCATTTTCAACGTGATTTAAGATTTATTATTGCAGAAAAACCGATAATAGGAGCGCTATTTGACTCCAAGAAACTATGACGTCACGCCGTGCTATTTCTTACAAATCCCATAGACGATGTTTGTTTTTACGTTTAGAAAAAAGTTTCTTTTTTGTTTGAAAGTTTACTTGTGGTGGTCATTTTTCAAAACTAAAAACCGACTTCACTCCCATATTATACAACCGATTTTGATAAAATTTCTACGGGACCACTTGACAGGTATGCCCTTTCAAACAAAAAAAGAATTTTCCAGTTCGGTCCAGGCGTCTTTGAATAATCGGTGAAAAAACATAAGAAAAGATCGCGACGAATTCATAACCTCTTCCATTTTGGAAGTAGGTTAAGAAATATATAAGAACTAAAAATTAGTTTAATCTGTGCTGAGCTGATACTATTATGCAGCAATATTATCTTACAAGCATGGAAGTGCATCGAACTCGCATCAAACCGCAAACTATAGTATCAATTGAGAGCCACCAGCCCGTGATTCCTTCTATACCCTCTTCAAACCTCCCTCTAATTAAGACCCTTAAGTACCATACACTCCCACACGAAATTCACTCTTATTCCTATGACAGTAATGCTTATATTCGTATAGAAATAAGGGTATTTAAGATGTTTGCAGATGTGGAGAGATGTAGTCTTCCTGCGATGATATTGTTCGGTTCGTTAGTGCTTTGTTTCGCAATTAATTTCACATGTAGTGTAAATGTGGCGCCACCGTCTTTATATTCCACATCAAATTTTATTTAACTTTGTGCAAGATTTGACAGAACAATAATAAAACTAAATTTGCTAATGTGCGTAGAAAAGCTTCACGTTCTCACTTTAATCTGTTTACAGTAGTTCTTAGATAATTAATTACAAGATGAGTTACGCAGACAAATCTTCATACAAAACTTTCTGCCGCTTTTGGTGCGGGGGTAAGCTACTACTACATCTAAACAAAATCACACATTCACAGAAATAATTTGTGTCGCTATAAATGCACACTACAAAAAATTCAAACACTAGCTTATTTTTTGCACACCAATAAAGCTCACACTGAAAAAAATGTGTAAATACACATAATAATACACTCTTGGCAAGAAAGAGAGAGAAGACAAAAAAATATATATCGACTCTAATGCATAGGGAATAAAGACGAAGGTTGTAAATCATAAATACATAGTCTTGTGAGGAGTGCGCCTTAATCTCATGGGGAGTGCGCCCACGTCATCAACTAATCGTTTTTCAAATTAGAACCTTATTACCGAACCTTAAGAATGTAATTGATACATTTAAAATGGGGGTTAATTAACTAGTCTCGTATGCGTTCTTACATTATTTTATGGGATGAAAGGAAATCAGTTGCAAACGTGATTCGATTATTTTTTTCGTAATCGATACTTATAGATATTTTTTAGATATTTCAGAAATTACATTTGAATAGAAAACAACGTTAAGAAAATAAAAAAAATACTTACTAATGAAAGTTAATGCCATTTTTTGGAAGATTAATTGTGTTTTTTTTACACGAGAAAGTTGCATAACATTGCATTTTTAACGGACTTTTAGACGTCTTTTCCGAATCACATAATGATCATAATCGATTACGCAACTAGGTAAGGCTTATCATGTATTAAATGATCTAAGCAGTAGTTCATAAAATAGTTTAAAGGGTTATCTAGGGTCTGAACAAGACAAAATTTTAAATGAGATCTCCGTGTCCTTTCAAATAATTTATTTCCAATGGGTGCACATTTGAAATAAATTGCTGCCCAGTACTGGACCCCGAAAAACGTACGTACGTTTGTACTAAGTTAAGAAGTACTGCAGGTGCCAGTGTTTACTGTCTCAAAAATTTCATAATCCATAAACATTTTACATTTTCATTTTTATTGCATACGCTATATGTTAACATATCTTACATGTCTAAAGCCAGACTCCGCGAGGATTACCACCATATTTAATTACCAGCGACGAGGCTAAGCTCCAAATGCTCCTTATTCAAACAAGGCTTTTACGTTTCATTCTAGGATTTGCATACAAAATGCCTTTGTCTTTTTGTTGAAATTAAATTAGAAGCCTTTCTGACTAATCTTCTTTCTTAATTACTATAATTCTTTGTAATTTGACCTTTCATATTTATACAATACTTGCTTTTGGGTGCGATTTATTAATTTCTAAGTGATTAAATAATTTTATACAAGAGTAATAATTTATTTGACATATTGACTAGCGAATTTGGAACTGTAAATTTATTAATTATGTTAGACTACAGTACGAATGAAATGTATACTTCTAAATATGTAACCTGAGTTAAATTGATTTTGTTTATATATTATTTATACTTTATTCCTGATTGAAGACATTTATCGATTGAAACTACCCGACGAATCAAGATAGCGGGCAACTTACTAATGTGTGAGACTATGAGAAGGTGACCTATGTCGAAATGCAGGCTATGCTACTCAATTTAATTCATCATTGCACCCAAATATCAGTTTTAGGGTGCCGCAGCTAATTAAAAACCCTATTACTAAGACTCCGTTGTCCATCCGCCCGTCTGTCTGTCTGTCACCAGGCTGTATCCCATGAACGGTGACAGCTAGACAGTTGAAATTTTCACAGATGATGTATTTCTGTTGCCGCTATAACAACAAATACTAAAAACGTAATAAAAGCAATATTTAAGTGGGCCTCCCATACAACAAACGTGATTTTTTATAGATACGCAAACCTCCATTCGACTCACACTTGGCCAGTTATTAGTCTTACTAACATTACCAATATGTTGAATTAACCGACTTCAAAAAAGGACGTTATCAATTCGAATGTATACATATAAAAGAGTTTTATGTATGTGTCTAATTTGGTAAATTCTTTCGTTTTGTTTGAAACGGCATACTTGTCAGGTAGTCCCTCATACAAATGTGAAAATTGTTTTTGTAGTTTGGTGTTGAAGTAAGTTTTATAGTTTTTGAAAATTATAAAAGAAACAATCACACTTACAAATCACATACAGATTGAGCTAGCCCCAAAGTAAGTTCGAGACTTGTGTTATGGGATACTAACTCAACGACACTATATTTTATAACATATACATATATAGATAAACATCCAAAACCCAGATCGATCTGAAAAATATCACTTTCCATCTTGACATGACAGGGGATCGAACCCTGGTACCTCCAGTTTGGTTGATGCAGCTGCAGCAGTGTTCCCGGACTGATACGACATTGAAACCTTCAAAAAACGAGTCTATATCTTCCTGAAAGGCCGGCAACGCTTCTGTTACACCCCTGGTGTTGCAGTTGTCCATGGGCAGCGGTGATCACTTACCATCAGGTGACCCGCTTGTTCGTTTGCCGCCCTATAACAAAAAAAAGAGGCCACAGAGGTCGTCAACATATGTCAACAATATAAACATTCAAACAAACTAACGCGAACGAGTTACGTTTCCGGACGCAGGAGGGTTCTTTTTAAAAACTACAATTTATAAGAATAGAGATTTATTCTGCAATCACAATGATTATGACTTAAATTAATATTATATCTAAAATGTCCGGTCGCTTCCGCGATTGAAGCAAGACAGGCCCCGACACTTGTTCACGTTTTCCCATCGAGGATTCGTCATCCGCACCTGCAGTCACACGATGTCAGCATTTCGGTTTCAAGAAGATTGAGCAATGTGTTGATTGTTTCGTAAAGGCTGTGTAGGGAATCCATATGTAACACCTCCCCTTCTAGATCAACAACTATTTGCTAATGTTTAATGCAAATGTTGCGGCTCTGTGCTCTTGCATAGACTTGATGCTGCTTTCAGGTCTCACCGCAGTTAATTTGATGTCAGTTTGAGTTGATTTTGCGATGTTTGCTCGGCGATTAAAGAACAGGAAGATAAGTGCAGCTGCACCTGATATTATTATGAGGTAAACAGGTATCGTCGTGTGGTATATGCTTGCAAGCTCCGTGGTTTCCATCTTCGTGGGAAGTTCCATGAGTACTTGGTGTTGTAAATTGTGCAATGTATCCAAGTCAATTGTAGTCAGATTGAAATGAGTCATCGGTTTCGTCGAATTTGGTCGTGAGAATGATGTTATTTCCACAGCATGTCCGCGTACTTTATCGTTGGCGTTAATTATCGTGAATTCAGGTGTTCTTATACTGCAATTTCTGGGAATGGTCGCCAGGAGACTGCCGTTCAGGATTCGGTATTCTTCGTGCCCACAAGATATCTGGACTCGTCTTCACTGGGAATGATATGATGTAATGCTGGCTATCGAGTTCCAAAAGAGCTTCCTTGGTAAGTGTAACCGGTACAGGATGACAGGATGATGTCAATTCTTGCTCATGTATCAGACTGGAAATACAGTCGCGCTGACTCCGGGTTTGATGGATGGTTTTCTGCTGGCAGATGTACCACGTTTCGAACTTCGGGCATTCTGCCTCCATGTACACGAATTCCTTTGAATTGGTTGCAATATATGGGGATGGTGGAATGATAGTCTCGGAATGCTTATTAGGCACAGGACAAAGTCTATAAAGGATATAGGTTGTGGAATACAAGATGGGAAAATAAAAAACAATAACTACTCTATCATCTATAAAATACGATCCTAGTCTAATTATATCGTAATAATGCCTGATGTCCAAATTTAGAATAGAATTTGTGCCATAGAGTTGCTTTAATTTGCTTATCATATTACTGATATCGCTAATGGATAATATAGAATGGTGCATAGTACTTGTGCGACTAAAAGCTACTATATTTTCTAACCTAGATATCTCAAGAAATAAATCTTGAGCGTTTTCGCTCAATATGTCAAATATCTGTGATATCTGAGCATATCGGTGTAGTATATCTTTACTGTAATCAGGAGTGTTAATAAAATGTGCAATAACTGTCTCTAATCTCTTTTGATTAATAGTCAAATTAGTAAGGATTTGAGTTTGCTGATTAGTTAAATTTTTATATATGCTAATATGCTTATTGAAACTAGTAGAAAATTCCTGATCATTTTTTTGTAAAATTTGGATAGCATTTTCAAATCTTAGGGCATCGTTATGATCTAAGTTTCCTGTAATACTTTTGATGAACGTACCTAAAGGGTTAACAAGACCGCGCCTCACTCGCCTCGGTTTAAAAGAATCTATTTGTTGGGTGGTTTTGGCGAGCTTCTTTAACAGATTTACTATTCGGCTTTTGAAAAGAGCGAAATTGTAATTTGAGATTTTGTTAGAAGTCTCAGTCAATTGAGTCCGTACTAGGTCTACTTGTCCTTGAATTTTGTCTAGTTCTACCTCTTGCAAAAATGTGTGATCGTGCGAAATAATCTTAGTAAATCCTAATTTAAAAGGTAGGATACCGGGTCCGTCGGATAAGGAGTCAAGTCGTATGTCACTTGCTGGTTGAAGGTTGGCTTGAAATGTGCTGCTGGTCATCACGAGTATTACCGTCCTGTAACAAGTCGGGAGGTTTAGTTTTCTTTTCCCGTTTTAGTCTATTTTTGGCAACTAAACCCCGTTTCCTTGACGTATATATATGGATTGGTAAGTTAGATACTACATTATCGTGTGTATAACGGGAAGCTAATTTTTGCCTGGATGCCGAAGGATTTTTTATATGTACGTCTTGGTTTTCGTCATAGTTAACTTGAGGTTCCCTGTCAAGATTACGTCTAGTCATAATACCCGTGCGATTTGAATGAGATTCGTCATGAATAATTTTATATACTATCTCCATTTTGTCTTTGTGGTCTTGTAAATACTGTTGAAATAGTCTTTCAGTAAGGTCAAGGTCTGTCGGGTCCCTAGGGTCAAAGTGACCTGATATTAAATCAAAAGGTCTGCATTTTGTCAGGCTATGTATAGAACTATTGTAAGCAATTAAAGCATAGGGTACTAAGTTATAAGCAGGCTCATTTTTATGCTGTATTCTCAATAGCCTCAAATGTTCCAGGAGAGTGGAATGGAACCTTTCTATCATGCCATTCTCATTTGGTGTATGGGCAGCTGTCGTATGGTGATTAATTTTATGTAATTTTAGGAATTCGTTAACTACTTGATTAGTGAACTCAGTTCCCTGGTCGGTAGTAATAGACATAGGAAAGCCATGATGGGTACTGAACATCATAAGTGATTTTACTATATTAGGGGCTGTGCAATCAGGTAAACGGTAGGCCTGAGCATATTTAGAAAATGAATCTATAATTGTAAAGTATTTGTCTTGTTCTATAGTAAGTACGTCTGCATGCATCTGTTCGAATGGTTTGGAGGGAGGAGGAACTATTTGAAATTTAGGTCGTATTGGTACACGGTCGTATTTTGCGCGGTTACATATAGGGCATTCGTTAATAAAAGAGGTTATAGATTCTTTTAATTTAGGCCAAAAATAACGTTGTGAAAGAGAAAGATATGTTTCATTGATACCTCTGTGATTAGTTTTACCGTCATGATACTTTGAAATTATATCTTGTTGATTTAAATTGTCATTTATATCTTGAACTTCTCTTTTTACCAATATTAATTTCATTGACGCATTTTTAAAATTTCTTTGAAGAATAGGGACAATACTAAACATTTTATCAATAGGGTGAACTAATATACCTGTACGAAATTTAGGATCTATATGTTTCTTTATTACAGAGATTAGGTCTTGTTGTAAATTATTTTCAGATACGTGCACAATTGTTTTTTTAAAGGTGTCAAATGGTTTCACTATTTTAGGTTTAGGAATTGTTCTATCTGTAATTTTTAAAACTAATTGCCGTTTAAACTTATTTAAAGGGTCGTCTGTTAGTGGTATTTCAAGGACAGGATTTTCTGCACTAGTATGCGCAGTTACAGAAGGTAAGTTATTTTCTTGTTCAGGGTCAGGTACTACGTTTAAGTCATTAATTTGGTCAAGAGATCCTGTACTACTTAGTGGTCTTTGGCTAGGTGCTGTATCCGTGGAAGACTGACTTATAATAGGCCTGTCATCTGGTGCAGTAACTGTAGAAATAGAGGAGCGTCTTGAGGAAGATTCAGAGCTAATATTAACTATAATAGAGTCTAGTTCCTCGTTATGAATTTCTATGCGCGACAGAGCATCTGCATTAGTATTAGCCTTTCCCTTTTTATACACAATTTTAAAATTGAACTCGGACAATTCAAGCCTCCAGCGAGTAAGTCGTGAGTTAGGTTCTTTCAAATTTAGGAGCCATTGTAGGGGCTTGTGGTCAGTGACAATTATGAATTTTCGACCGAAAAGGTATGGCCTAAAATATTTAGTAGACCAGATTATTGCCAGCAATTCTTTTTCTATGGTTGAATAGTTCATTTCACTGGCATTTAGTGTCCTTGACGCATAGGCCACAGGTCTATCGGATCCTATGGTTCCCTGTGAGAGAACTGCTCCCAGAGCGACGTTAGACGCGTCAGTAGTTAAAATGAAATCTTTTGAAAAATCGGGATATTGAAGAATAGGGTCGTTTGTCAATAGAGTTTTGCAATGATTGAAACATTTTATGTAGTCAGGGGAAAGTTGGATTCTTGCTCCCTTTTTCAGGCAAGCGGTTAAAGGTTTAGTTAATCTGGCAAAATCAGGTATGAAGCGCCGATAATACCCCAAGAGTCCTAGAAATCCCTTGATTTGTTTCGTTGTCCTTGGGACAGGGTATTTTACAATGGCCGCTATTTTATCCGGATTAGGTTTTACACCGTCTGGCGTTATAACGTGACCTAAATACGGGGTTTCATGTTTGAGAAATTCGGACTTATCGAGCTGAATTTTAAAATTACTTTCTCTGAGCCTATCAAAGATTTTCTTGAGGTTGGTCATATGTTCCTGGAGAGACGTAGAGAACACCAAAATATCATCTAAATAGACCGTACAGATAACGTTTTGTAGGCCTCGTAGAACATTATCCATGACCCTTTGGAAGGTCGCTGGACTATTCTTTAACCCCATAGGCATTCTCAAAAATTCAAAATGTCCGTTACCGTCTGCTACGCTAAATGCAGTCTTATGTATATCGTCAGGATGCATCTCTACTTGAAAAAATCCACTCGCTAAGTCTATTGAGCTAAAATACTGACACTTGCCTAGCTTATCTAGGATGTCCGCTATGTTAGGAATCGGGTATTTATCATCAACTGTCTTTTCGTTCAATTTCCTGAAGTCTACTACTAACCTCCACTTAACTTTGCCAGACGCGTCAGATTTTTTTGGTACGATCCATATAGGTGCATTCCATGCGGAGATAGAAGGCCTAATAATACCCTGATCTAACATTTTCTCGATTTGGCTTTGTACTTCCTGTCTATGTACGTATGGATACCTATATGTTTTACTAAAAACGGGGGCCTCATCAGTGGTATGAATTCTATGTTTAATTTTGCTAGTAAAAGTTAACGCTTCGTTTTCTAAATAAAATATATCGGAATATTGCCTACAAAGTTCAATCAAATTAGCTCTCTCCTCTTCGTTCATATGTGCTGTACGCAAACGAGATAAGACTTCTCGAGTCCTCGCGCTCTTATCACTACTTAAGGCGACGCCAGATGTAACCTGTTCATTAAATAAATACGCGTGTATAGGTTCCGTAATTTTAAACTTTATATCATTCGGATAAGGGTTGAAAATCTCTACATATGCAAAACCATTTTCAGCAGAAGATATACAGTCCATTATATAACAGTCACACATAGTTTGATGGTCTATGCAAATATCACCAGTCGTCACGTCTGTCGGCACCTTAACAATCTGGCTCGACTCGGCAGGTATTATCGTCTCGAGTAAGTTAACGCTCGGTGACTCATACATGTGAATAGGGTTATTAGCAAAACGCGTCCTCAACACTTGTGACCTAAGGTCTATGGTTGAATGCCAATCCTTTAATAAATCTAAACCAATTAAACCATCAAAGTATTTATGAAAACGATAGATGAATAATTTAATAGATTTCCGTTCCCTAAATTCCGGAAAACAGGGAATAGTTACAGAATAATGATTTTTTACAGTGGCATGAACATTTGATACTATGAAAGGGTCGTAGTTAATAGGAAAATTAGAAAAAAACATTTCAACAGCCTCCGGGCTTATAAACGATTTATTAGCTCCGGTATTTATTAAGAGTTTAAGAGGTGGGTTTGAAATTTGAATGTAAGGAAGTTGCTTTTTATCTTGTATATGTATTTCTATTTTGGGGACGTCATCTGAGGCTTCATAGAAAAATTTTGTTGCTTACTTTCCTCGGTTTCAGACTTTTCTTTCTCATCAGAAATAGACACGTCTGCGTCAACGGCTGGAGTCGAGTATGAGTCATAGTTCGTATACTGATCATAGTCTATGTACTCGTCTTGTCCTACGTACTGTTCATAGTCGTAGTCCAGGGGATAGTACTCATCTTGGTAATACGAGTCAAAAAATTCATTCATGTTAACTTGCGGGTTCTGAGGCGTTAAGGGTAAAATACGTGCAACGGGGTGACTTATACCACTCATAGGGGTAGGAGCATTTTGAACAGGCCGTTGGAAGAACGGGCGAGGAGGAATTCTAAAACCAGTAGTCATATTAGACCTGGGCAAGGCTCGCATAATTTGTTGTGTCCTTGAAAGTCTTGGACCTTGGAAACCGAAGTTTTGACCTTGGAAACCAAAATTTTGGCCTTGGTTGGGTGGTGAGAATCTATTAACATTTCCTTGAGGGGCAAAATTTTGAAACTGATAAGGTCTAGGGGTAAATTGATAAGGATTATTCATATTTTGCGTTTTGTTAGCAACTTGCTGCAAAGGTCCAGAGCTAGGTCTATTTTGATAAATAGGAACAGTAGACGCGGGGTAGCCGAATTGCCTAGGTATTAATTGATTAACAGGTAATGTATGTGGCATATTAAAATTCAAAGGCGATAAATTAAATCCAGTATTAAATTGAGCTAACCTCTTAGACATAGGAAAGCGATCATTTTTCTGCTGTAAATAAAGCACATTTAATTCTTCTTGGGCAAATTCTAATGCTTTTTCTAGGGTTTCGGGCCGCATGGATCGAATCCTCGAGCCAAGGGGCTCGTGTAGGCCTCTCAAGTAAGACTGTAAGGCTAATTTTTTATAAAGGGTGCGCTTGGCCTCTATTGTAGTAGAAATCGATTCATGTAGCTCGACATAAGTCATTATAGTACTGAGCAGAGTCTGGACACGTTCGTAGAAAACATGTGGTGTATCATTGCCCTGTGATAAGGACGACAAATCAGTGTAAAGTGCTGATTCATCCCTATGATCTGAAAATGAATTTATCAAAGCATTTCTTATGCCATTCCAGTCACGCGGAATTCCATTAGCTGCCAAAGTAGTTGCAGCGCGCCCAGTGATTTTGTTCAGAATTCCATTTAATACGGATGCATTGTTTAACTCATTTCCGGGAGCTGGATTGACATAAGTGATAACAATTTGGTCGCAAATTGAAAGAAATCTGATCAAAACATGTGAATTACCATCGAACTCGGGAACTAATCTCAAAGCCTTCCAAATTTGATCTGTCAAATTAGGTCTTGATTCCTGATTTTGAGGCACACCAGTACTATTTTCGTCAGGCATTTCGTCTACTTCTTTTATTCCTTCTAAACTTAGCAATAAATCTCTATGAAAACGATTTTCTCTATAACTATCGCGATTGCGCGAAGAACTGGGTTTATCACCCCTATAACTACTTGGGTGAAAAATTTTGAAATCTTTTTATTACACTTCTAACTAAAAAATCTTTTATAAAAATTTCCTTATATACTTTTATTTTATTTCACTTTATTTATTTTAAATATTCTTTAACACTTGTACTTATATATCTAAAAAGCCTTCTACCTATACTAACCAAAACGATTTTCGGGATTGGCAGGATATAGATAGGAAAACAACCAAAAAGGAATAGTGCAACTACTCACAGTATCGTGGCAATCTGCATTCTTACTTGACCCATCGATGTCTGGATGATGTCGACTCAGGAACTCCCGCGGCCGGTCGTAGGTTCGAGGATAGTCGATAAGCCGGTGATTCGACTGTACGCGTAATCCGACACTAGAACACGCAACGCGACTATCCGCTCCGACTGCGCCAGTTACGTTTCCGGACGCAGGAGGGTTCTTTTTAAAAACTACAATTTATAAGAATAGAGATTTATTCTGCAATCACAATGATTATGACTTAAATTAATATTATATCTAAAATGTCCGGTCGCTTCCGCGATTGAAGCAAGACAGGCCCCGACACTTGTTCACGTTTTCCCATCGAGGATTCGTCATCCGCACCTGCAGTCACACGATGTCAGCATTTCGGTTTCAAGAAGATTGAGCAATGTGTTGATTGTTTCGTAAAGGCTGTGTAGGGAATCCATATGTAACAAACGCCTAAATATGATTTTAAAGCTCTAACTCACCACTAATATCAGTGTGTCGCGTAACGGCTTCGTGTACGCGCCCTGATAACTTCTGGATGAGGTCGAAACATTTCGGCCAGTAGCCGACTCTCTACGTGAGTAACCCGTGCTTTTTAAATCATAATTTAATAACCCAATCACTTTATTTTTGACAAAAGTAACATTTATATACATAAACAGGACTTATTTTTCGTCGGGTCTAACTCATACAGATAAAGCATGTAAATACACACATACTATTTAACATATAAAAACCATTTAATACTCATCACCGATACACCCCAATACAATCAATCATATCTAAATTCTGAAGTATTAAAAACACATTAGATCATTTTTCGAAGCTGGCTCTACTTTCCCCCCTAGCAAGGATATCAGGGAGATAAGCCTAGTGCGTAAATATACGGAACCGTTAAGCAGAACTAACGATCCATGTGTGACAACATTGTGTGTGTTACATTGACTTAAAAATAATGGACTAAATAAGATTTTAAGATTTTGTAAAATTTCTATGGCGCTCCAAGTATTTATTTCCTTTAAAAAAAGGAAGAAAGAATTTTCCAAATCGGTCCAGGCGTCTTCCAAAATTCAGGTTGGGGAACATACATACAAAAATGAATATTTTTGAGCACACTAAAGTAAAATTTCATACATACATCGTTTACAAAAAAACACACGTAGGTACTTACGATGTTTTTAGAAAGCCATAAGCGTGATGTTATTATAAAATTATGTACATATATTTGATGTAAATTATTTAATTACTAGTAAATAACAATTTAGTATATATGGTGACAAGTGAATAATTTTAAAAGATGTAATGAATTGAATTATTATAATAAATAAATATATAGGGACAAATTACACTGATTGAGCTAGCCCCAAAGTAAGTTCGAGACTTGTGTTATGGGATACTAACTCAACGTTACTATATTTTATAACAAATACATATATAGATAAACACCCAAGACCCAGGACAATTTGAAAAAGACCATTTTCCAACTTGCCCTGACCGGGAATCGAACCCGGGACCTCTGGGTGACGGACTAGCATGGTGACCACTACGCCACGGAGGTCATCTAAAAATTATTGAATTGTAATTTATTATTAGTACTTCGTAAATTAATTTAAAATCGAATCTGATTCCCAATGCCTGAATAGGCAATTTTGTATAGATAAAGATAATTTATTTGCCAAACATGCGTTACAATATAATACAATTTTAGATTAGATTGTAAATAATAAATTAAAAACACTAATTGTAAAGTGCATGACAATGAATGTGTATATTGTTTACAAAATGGTGTTGATGCTAATCTGATGAGATAAGAACCTTCATTAGTCTGAATACAAATTATTACAAATCTGACGTAGTCCTGTCATGTCATTGAACCTTATACGAATCTGACCTACTCAGAAATTGGTTTATAGATAAATTTATTCCCACATCATAATCTTATATCGCAACTGTTTTATTTAGAAACAGGCCTATGGCAAATCTGACCTCAACAGAGCCGTACTTACCTAGATTCTGGCCTAAAACTCAACTGATTTAATAAGAATCCGTCGTGGCTCGCCTGAAGGAATAAACGAAATATGAAATATGAAACATATATATTTTTGGAACGAAGTTCCTTACGGCAGGCTTGGAGGAGACAGGGATTTTGCTGCGCGACCGAACTGAAAAAAATGTGATAGTAAAACCGTAAGGATGACCTCGTTAAATAAAACCGTTAAATGAGACGTGCGCAGGCGCGACAGTCGTATACACAAGCGAGTAGTGTATAATACCTTTCTCTTCCTCACTCTTTCTTTTCGTTCTCTCATCTCTTCTCTCTCTATTACCACTCCACCCCTCCAATGCATAGTATATACTCATGAATTCATGGACAAGCACGTGGCGAATACTCACATTATAGATACATTTTACTCGTGAGTAGCCACGTTTATTTCTACATTAGCCGAAGGAACTTCGTTCCTACCTGGTGTCCCACGACACCACATTTCTTTTTTATTTTAGTTTCAAGTGTATTTTCGCCACACAGCCAGCATTAACATTCATTCCTTACAACTGTCATGAATAAACAGCGCGCGCGTGGCGCGTGTATTTCAAACTAACACCGCGTTATAAACACTTGTTTACTAACAGAAAAATACTGCTTCTAAAACGTTTACCACTTCTGTAACACTGTATACAGACTACCCTCACCCTTTTCGGTACCTTTTCCACGGGAGATGCGAGACAAAGTCCTCATATCAGCTCAAGTAACAAACTTATACTTTAAAGCATAATCACGCGCAGTAATAACGCCAATAAGCTGTTATATTACTAAAGTGGACCCATCACTTGCAACTGTATAACGCACGGTCATAGCAGACATCGGTAGACGGCTGACTGACGTTGCGTCACGCGACAGCCATTTAAAAAAAATCTGCGTACAGTGCCCCAGTAACATAATCACATTACCCATGTGAAAAAATTCAAGAATTTTGAGAAACATGTAGTAATTTTGTTTTAAAAGGATTTGATTTATAGCGTGGATTACGATCTCAAAACTTTTTACAGTAGAAAAGACTGCGTTGCGATTTTACGATACTGGCATTCCTAAACCAGTGTATTGTTTTGAGATTCAATTGTCACATCGACAGTAGATTTTTCGGTGTGGGTAATTTGTTTTAAGGGATCAATGATTTAGATATGAGCACAGAAAAGTTGTTGAATCTTGAATCATGTTCCTAAAGTTAGCCCATTAAGAGTCCTCTTATCCCAGGACAGAATAAGACTTACTCATACAAACGTAGTCTAGCTTTTATTTTGAAACGGCATGTCAGATATTGGTGAAATTATGTAATTTCAAAGAAATAGCATATATTAAGGCAAGGTTTTCTCACTCATAGAATATAGTGTGTCATATCATATTTGATCATCAGCATGGAAAACTTCTACACTCTCATATTTTCTTTCAAATTCATATTTGACTGTCGAAAACTAGTTTTATGCCTAGATACATGCAATTTCTTTAAAATTACAAAATACAGCGGAAATCTCACATTTCATTTAAAAATAAAAGCTATACTTCGTTTATATGGAAAAGACTAGGGTTAGAGGATTCTTAATCTTTAGGGACTATCTTCTTTGGTACAAAATTTAGTATAAATCTTGAATAAAAAACAATCTAACCACTCTATCAATCTGTTATTTTTTCGAAATATGCAAAATTTCCTCGCCTCGCTTCCGACTTCTTCAGTGGAAAAGCACCTTATCTCAAACTAAAGTGTGCAAAATCGGGAATATACGAACATTCGGAAGTATCATAAGCAACCGCAGCACGCCCCGCGTACTTAGAATAAATTTTCAATACTTACTCTTGCACTGTGCACAATGCATAGAATAGACTTCTTATAAATATAGACTTGCCATGTGAAACGTCGCTTTAGACAACCACGGGCTATACTAGATCACTATAGTATAATGAAATTAAAATAAAAAGCACATAATATATAAATTTTTGAAACCTACTTATATTTTTGTACCTGTGGCCTTTGAAACCACGGGTGTTTGGGGAATCGAGGCAAGGAAATTTATAAATGAGCTTGGACATAGAATATCTGAACGGGCAAATGATAGACGCTCCTTATCTTATCTGGGTCAAAGAATTTCCATCGCCATACAGCGCGGCAATGCCGCCAGTATCATGGGAACATTTGAGCCGGGTACGATAAGGGGTGGTCTCTTAGATTAATAAATTTGACGAAGCATGTTGCGGATTACTAACTGTGAAAAAGTTGACGAAGCGTGTTGCGGATTACTAACTGTGAAAATGTTGACGAAGCGTGTTGCGGATTACCAACTGTGAAAATGTTGACGAAGCATGTTGCGGATTACCAACTGTGAATATTTTGAGAAGAGTTAAATAAATATAAAGAAATTAAAATAAAAGTCAAAAAGAAAAAAAGAAAAATTGTCATTTCAATACAAAAGTGTGCAGCCGCTCGGGCAATTTGTATGGGAATGCCGATTTTTTTTTGCTTCTTGACTGTTTTTTTTAATTTCATTATACTATAGTGATCTAGTACAGCCCGTGGTTTGATTTATGACGGGTATGTCCTTTCCACATCGAATAAAGTTAGATTAATTTATTTTTAGCTTAAAATTCCGTATGTTAAGAATTTGTTTTTACCTTCCCTTCTGGTCTGGGAGAAAAGACAAACCAAGAATGTACCAGCTGCTTCTCTTCGCGCGCAGATCGTAAAAGCTGGTTGAGGGAATTGGCGAGAACCTGAATCATGTGAAAAGGCGCGGCCTTTTGGATTTGCGGCAATAAGCTTTGTCTACCTCGTTGGGGATATAGACGTATAGTATACTTATTTTTCATCTTTTTCTTACCTATCCTACAATACTTGGTGTCAGGAGAGCATACTAGTATGATTCTGTGTGTATGTACTATACGAATGTATTTCTATGATTTTCGAGTTTCCATTACAATTCAATGCTATTCTTGACAACTTCCGAGCGACGCTTTGGCTTCGGCCCTACGCCCTTTTCTGACATTTGTCCAATATAAAAACCATGCCCTGCCGGACCCCATGCCATGATTTACGTTGACGTCACGCTCGTCAGGTTGGCACCGACACAATTTCCCCATTAGCCAATCCAAAGAAATGATGTGGTAACGACGCGATCTCAATTTTGGCCCACTTTTCAAATGCTCTCCGAAAGTTGACCGAAGTTTTGATTCTAGTTCTTTTTGCATAGCACGCAATCGTCCTTACAAAAATAGAAACCGTTTTTCCACTCCTAAATGTTATTTGATTTAAGTGATTTTTAGTACTTAAGTTATTTACACAATAAAAGACTAGGTATAAAGGGCCTTTATTTTAAATTTTTAAACATATGTGGTCAGATAACATTTAGGAATAGAAAATTTTTTTATTCAATTAGCAACACCTACAGTCTTGTGAGAAAATTTGATCGATTTGTGGTATTGATGAATAACTGGCGTCATTATTACCCACTAGTGAACAAAGTATTATGCAGGTTTTATTAAACGAAAGCCTAAACATGGTAATTGAAAATTACCGTACTAACATTTGTAATACAAACTTTAACTCGTGTCTTCCTTTGCACATTTTTGAGTTTTTAAATAATAGGGAAATGGTTTAATTTTTTTTAGCTCATCAGATTTATTATTAAAAAGTATGATGAACGTATTTTTCTTTTCTCTGATCAGAAAATAATGACGAAGATACAGCACATTTAAATTTCAAGTGACGTCACGAACAGCTACCATTTTTAACCAATGGTGACGTTAATCACCCCCACTCCGAAACTTTGAAGCACTGTACCTTTGTAAATGTTTACTACTTACAAAATAAAAGGATGTTATAAGTTTGACACCAATGTTCTGTCTGTCTGTTTGTCTGTTTGAATGGATGGACCGATTGCAATGCGGATTTTTTTACGTGAAAGCAACTCCCCTTGTGGTGGTTCTTAGCTATGTTTGACGAAAATCCAATCGGACGTTTAAGTTCAGTAAAACGTTTGAAAAGATGGGGGATTTTTAATGTGCCTGCAATTAAATTAGTTGGATAATCTAGTTGACGAATTAAATAAAATAATATAAATTTTACCCAGTTAACATCCCTATTATGTAAATAAAGGATTTTTTTGTTTTGTGTTTTGTATTGTAAAGATGTATTTAGTAAGCCTTACGGACTTAACGAGTCTTTCTTTGGCTACATATACAATATGTAAAAATAACCCTGTCCGACTTTGTACGACGCAAACTCAGACCGTCAATGTGAACGATTTATTCTTATGGGACCAATGCTTGAAACTCGAAGAAAAAATTGTCATTTTTATACAAATTACCGGGCCAGCCGTACACTTGTATGAAAATGTCGATTTTTATTTCGAGTTTTAAGCATTGTTCCCATAAGAAAATTTGTTCATATCTGATTTGCTCCTACGAGGACCGGACAGGGTTTTTTTATATCAAAATTCACAGAGCTAAGTAAAACCAGAGCGCGCTGATTAGTACACGCCTACCTTTAATTGGCAATTAACCTAAATATCAACTTTTCGAAAGTCCCAAAGAATTTAATATTGGATTTCCTAATTCGTATCATTCAGCCAGAAAATCTGCGAAGTGAATAGAAATTGCTTCGATAATTAAATTTGTGACATTTGGACGTTGCTCGGGGAAATTAGAAAAGTTGAATAATTGCGCACTTCGAATTCTTTACGAACGTAGCATCTGACGTGGTTTTGATAACTCCCATAAATCTGGAACTGCGCAAAGTTACGCTGTTTTATTCTAGTAGAGCGATTTGATTCCGTCGTCAAAAGTTATTTTGTGACTTGACGAAGCCACATATTACATATACTTGTTGAAAGTATTGAATTTAACAAAATATACCGAATAATTTGGTATCAGTATCATGGAATTCAGTGTCGTGGGGTATCATAGAAGATCTACCCTTAAAAATAGTTTCAGTATATTTTTATTCGGTCGGCGGCCGGTGGGCCGTCCTAGGTGTCGCTGGAATGACGTCACAGGTATGACACTTCATAGAAGCAGAGTACGAGTATCATTTATTCCTATTACTACTACAAACAAAACAATACAGTCGTGTCACGTCAATGTGTGTGTTCGCCTCCCAACCAAGGCTTGGAACCGGTATTTAGAGGTTCTTTTCATTTAGATACCTGGGTACCTGTTTTAGATGGGTACCGGTATTCTACCTTAAAAGTCCAGGTACCTAATTTAGGTACCTGCTGCTATCTGCTTATACTTGTACTTGCTGTTATCTGCTGTCTCACTCTGACGTGATTTGTACCGGTATTGTATGGTACCAATACTGACAGAAAAATAAACAGGTACAGATAGTACAAGTACTATGTCTGGCACCGGTACCGGTCAATGGTATCGGTTCCCATAATTATCGGTATTTCAAGCCTTGCCCCTAATACACGCGACAAGACGAGAACGGGGAGAGGTGTGTATTGGGACATTAGAAATTTCAATAATTCTTTGGCGACGTGGTGATGGTGGATCTGCGCGAACTTCAGGAGCTAGCACAACACCGAGAGGCGTGGTTTTGTGCTGGAGGCCAACGCTCACTTTGGGTTGCTGAGCCAAGAATAGTAAGTATATTTTGTTAGATGTTATATTATGAACTAGCTCGCTCGCTCGCTATTATAAATTGCTCGCGGCTTCGCTCGCGTAGGGGTGTAATTTATCAAAATCCTTTCTTAGGGCATGCCTACGTCATAGTAGTTTTATGCATGCAAAGTCTCAGCCCGATCGGTTTAAATTTGACAAAGTTTCATACAAACTTTCATCCCCTATTTTATCCCCTTGGGGGTAGAATTGATCAAAATCCTTTCTTAGCGGATGCCTACGTCATAACATCTACCTGCATGCCAAACAGCCCGATCCGTCCAGTGGTTTGGGCTGTGCGTTGATAGATCACTATGTCAGTCAGTCAGTCACCTTTGAGTTATATATATTTAGATAAAAATTGTGACGATGTTTCGTCTGAATATTTTTATTACCAACACGTAACCAACGCTTGTATTAGATTAGATAAATATATTTTAGTTAGTGCTCACAAAAGTTACTACTTATAAAGTTGCGGTTGCGCAGAGAGCCATGGAGCAAGTCATCAAATTGCAAGATTGAGTTCGCAACATGACGATCCGACGTCGAACGAAAAATCATGACGTACTCTCCAGAGTTGCGACTCTAAAGTGGAACTGGGCAGGACACCTCTAGAAGGAACGGTGGTAGGTGGAGTAAGGCCGTCACCGAATGGTATCCCAGAAATGAAAACGTAGTGCGAGACGTCCATCTGCTAGGTGGTACGCATAACAAAGGTGCGTTTTATTACAGTTTTGATGCGTATTTTAAAAACGGTTCAAACAAACACGAATGTTGCGATTGCACTCAAATATTGGCAGCAGGGAAATGTAAACAATGGGAAATGCGAACAATAATAATAGGAAAAGTTGACGCAACGGCACACCAATACCAGACGCAACAATGGAAAGCTTTTTATGGAACATGGCTGATTATAATAAAACTTCGTCACATGTAAATTAAACTCTATTATAATGTAAAAATCGACTTAACAATTATATTTTAATATGAGTAATGTAAATTTTACTTATTAACGTGTAAAAGTGCCGGTAAAGGTCTAATTACTGAAAACATTTGAATTTAGAATTTTAAATTTGCTTTGAAAATCAATTTTAAGGGGTATTAAAATACGAGTGTGTATTTAAAAATATTGTATATGCAGTTTCATAAACTAAACGTTATCTAAACTTATCGGTGTCGAACCTTCTAAATAAAATTGCGCCAAAATTCAGGACTTCTCACTTTTTTTGTTTGTAAATAACTATTTATTACTAACTTACTTTTTTTAGGGTTTAGTAACCAAAGGGTAAAAACGCGACCCATTAGCGTGCATTTTATACAGACACATATAATTTGTCTACCCTGTCCACCCTAATATAATACTTATGCGAGAAATCTATTTAGTGTGCACGTCACTGACGGGACCCCTTTACTAAGACTCCGCTGTCCGTCTGCCTGTCTGTCTGTCTGTCCGTCTGTCTGTCTGTCACCAGGCTGTAAATCATGTACCGTGACAGCTAGACAGTTGAATTTTTCACAGATGATGTATTTCTGTTCCCGCTATAACAACAAATATTAAAAACAGAATAAAATAAATATTTAAGTGGGGCTCCAATGCTTCCATACAACAAACGTAATGTTTTATTGATAATAGTACGGAACCAACTCACCTGGCCGGTTTTTATTATAATACGGCGAGAAATCTCAAACACTTCCGACTAAGAACTTTGTTCACAACAGTAAAACGCAACACAAAACATTTTACAACCTCACTTCGTAACTGTAACCGAGTAATGTTACCACGAAAGAAGGCAAACTTATAACAAGCGAGTAACCGACTTCGCCGAAAGTTGGTAATGAGTTATCCCCTGCGGCGCGGATTTACTATTTGTAAATAAACTCTTGGGCCTTTTATACAGGGTGTTGACTTTGCTAGTGCAGAAGTATAGTAATCACATTGACATCATGCCTGGTACGAACCCCGGTCAGGCCAAGATGGAAAATGATCTTTTTCGAATTGACCTGGGTCTTGGATGTTTATCTATATATGTATTTGTTATAAAATATAGTATCGTTGAGTTAGTATCTCATAACACAAGTCTCGAACTTATTTTGGGGCTAGCTCAATCTGTGTGATTTGTCCGTGTATTTATTTGTCCTTCTAATACGTAAGTTGATTAGAAAACAACTTATTACCTTCTCTCTCCTCGACTCGTAAGTAGTATAGGTGTCGTAAGCGTAATTAAGTGGGATTTGAAGGTCAATCTGTAAAGTTAAACCTTAAGCAAATAAGCAGACGCCAGGCCTACTAAAAATAGTACAATTTCGACCACTTTAGTTGTCAATGGCGTCTCAGATACGCGACTGTTTAGCAAATAAAGTGATCAATGGCTCTCAAAAGGTTAATTATAGTTCACCATCACATCATCAGCAGCCCTTATATATCTATTTTTGGATTATTATAATACACAAATATGTATTTTTAACAATATTTATTACAACTAGCCACTTTTGCATTACCAATAATTTATAATTATTATAATTAATATTCTTTAACGAATCAACTAGGTACAATTATTTTAAACAACAAATGTCCAATTGACTATCTCGCTCAACAGTTGAGATCCGAATGACTAACTGCCACGCTCACGCTCCCGATGTTAATTACGTCATTTCGCCCCTTCCACTGTCACTTGAGTGTTGCCAGTGAGCAGGGCGACAACAACTACGAAATTGATTAGGAAATAAGAAGATTCACGTACACAATAGCTCGCCATTATCGTACTAAATATTTTTTTATTGCAATCCCGACCTGAAGCTGCAGCCACAAAAACTGCAATTTACTATTGTACTCCCCCTGTACGGCATTGTTCGCCCCCTCGGTAAATCTCTACTCTGATTAAGTAGGTATTTCTGGAGATGCATTAGTGAGCAAGTATCCACACTAGACGAGTTTCCCTGGTACTGGAAATTAATAAGATAACCTCTCGTATGCAGTTGCGTAGTTATTAGACACAGAAATATCAGACACGTTAAACAATGCATTCTTGTGTGCCGGAATATCAGACACATAGTTAAACAATGCTTTCCTGTATTGTTTAACTATGTGTCTGATATTCAGGTATACAAGTGGTTAATATAGATTTGCCTGAAATATCTAAACATCATATTTCCTTTAGGTAATTCCCGGCAAAGGATATTTTATAAGAATTTAAAAAAATACGATTATTTTTGGTCACGTATCTCAATGCCTCCCAAATTCTTTCAAAAATATTGTTCGTATTTTTTTTTTATTGAGGGTGAATATATCAGTCTACTTTTATTAGACTTTCAAAAACCATTAATTATATAAATAGTATTTAATGTTCATCTCGAACTCGTAAAAGGATACGCTAGTAATGATTTAATGGTAGTAGTAGAAGAGAAATGCCATTTATAATCTAAACTGTGAATGGCTTTAACTTACTAACATTACTCGCACATTTACTCGTCTAATATGAACCTTGCTCAAGGGTAGTCCGTCGACTTATGTCGACGTTGGAAAACTATGCTTTAGGGTAGTCATAGTGGATTTACTGCAATCCGTAAGTACGGAATGACGGGCTCAAACTAACGTATTTTCCTCTATTTGGAAAAAGCCTTATTTACAGATGAAACTTTCACTTTTTTACACAACTACGGCAAAGGCAAGAGGAAGGATAATGATTTTAGAAGTCTATGTATGTATATATGTGGATATCTATGTGTATTCCTCTTTAGGATTCGAACCGCTTATCCAATTTTGATAAATGAGATGTCAATCGATTTGTTATTATTTTCCGGGTAACAGACTGCAACTTGTATACAATTGTTACATGCAAAAAAGAGCAAATAAAAAAAAAACATTTTTTGTGTAGATTCAAGGATTCAAATGTTTATTCAGTAATTAGACCTTTACAGGCACTTTTACACGTCAATAAGTATAATTTACGTTACGTGTAAAGTATATCAAAATATAATTTATTTTTAAAGAACAGCTACCGATACCAGCGCTTTGTAACGACCACTGCTGAGAAGAAACGCCGAAAGACACTCATTTTCACAGTATTGGTCGCCTACTCGCCAGAAGGGCTTTGTCATATTATTATTATTGTCTTTTAATTATTAAATACTTATAATATAATACAATGTTGACACATTTAACATGTAATGCTTGCGAACGAGTTAACAAATATAAATTGCGTAATAAAAATATTAAGTAGTCAAAAAAAGCGAAGCCGAGCTGACCAGTCACTCCCGGCAGCACCCGTTCACGAGTTGACGCACGGATCAGCCATCGTTAAACTCAAACATATTAGAGGGAATCTAACGACCCGACCAGCGACGCCACCACCAGATTGGACATTTTAGTGAGCATAAAAAGCCCGATATCGCAGACCTTGTCAAAAGGAAATATTAGTTATATGTTGGTCACCTATTGATCGCAGAGCATTAACAAGTTTAACAGTAAGCCAATTATTGTTACAGAGAATACAGTTCTTATATTTTATGTCTGGAGTGTAATTGAAAATTCATAAGAAGTGTCCACGCGTTTTTATCTTTTAAATAATCATTGATAGTATAGTACGCATTATTCAATAAAACTTTTTTAACATGTATTTTAAATTTTGACATGGGTAGGTTTACGACCGTTTCAAGAAGTTTGTTAAATAATGTTATACCTAGACCCAAGAGTGACTTTCTGGTATTTGCAAGTCGAAATTAAGGCGTATGAAGCTTATTTTTGTCGCGAGTGTTGTAACTGTGAACATCGCTATTATTCTTGTAACAATTT
This sequence comes from Acrobasis suavella, assembly GCA_943193695.1. Lineage (NCBI taxonomy): Eukaryota > Metazoa > Arthropoda > Insecta > Lepidoptera > Pyralidae > Acrobasis > Acrobasis suavella. The sequence goes on from OW971943.1 coordinate 1,355,992, forward strand.
AGTCTTGATTTAACAAAAAGGAGATTGTCGTAAATAAATTGAGATGTCACAGCAAGAATATATTTTATAGATTTAAAAAACTTTCTTAAGGAATCACGTGATTTTAGTCCGTAAATCGACCGAATTGCTCTCTTTTGTAGCACAGAAATAGTATTTATGTTAGCCGCTTTACCCCATAAGAGCAATCCATACGACATTATGCTATGAAAATAACTAAAGTATACTAGCCTAGCAGTTTCAACGTTAGTACAACGTCTGACTCTCCTCATAGCATATGCTGCCGAACTAAGTTTCTTAGCAGTGGCCTCAATATGTTTATCCCATTTTAAGTTGCAGTCTAGAGTTATGCCTTAAAACTTGGTGTTGGGGACCCAGTCTAGAACTTGGCCATGAAGACTCAGAGGTATGTGAGTATTGGGTTTACTCAAGAGTGAAAAATTAACGCACTTAGTCTTTTGTGTGTTTAATGCCAGACTATTAGTCGTAAACCAACTGAGTACTTGTGACATAGTATTGCTTACATCGTCATAGTTTGTTGATTTTCTGTTAATCTTAAAAAGTAAAGATGTGTCGTCAGCAAACAATACTACTTCACACAACTTTTCTGCAAGACAGTGAAGGTTATTAATATGAATCAGAAACAAAAATGGACCAATTATTGAGCCCTGTGGCACACCCATGTTCACAGGTGCACTATTTGATGTAACTCTGTTGATTTCAACTCTTTAAGTTATATTATCAAGATAAGATGAAATCACAGAGAGTGCAGTATCTATCAGTAACGCCATAAAATTTAAGTTTTTTTTTTAATATAATGTGATCGACACAGTCAGAAGCTATCGACAGATCACAAAAAATGCCTATAACGTCTTGTCCATTCTCCCAAGCTTCGTAAATAATTTGAACTAAAGTCGCTGCTGTATCAGTGGTGGATCGCCCTTTTGTAAAGCCATATTGGCGACAGTGAAGTAACTTATTAATATTTAAATATGATAATAGCTGGTGTAATATAATTTTTTCAAAAATTTTTCTTAATGCCGGTAATATTGAAATTAGTCTATAACAGTTCGGATCATGTTTGGATCCCTGTTTGAACAGTGGTCTATACTCGCTTTCATTAAGTCAGGGAAAACACATTCTGAAAGGGGTAGGGTAGGGTTCATCATCAATTTATTTAAGAACTATGTATGTGTTAAAATTTTCGTGAAAGGGAAGTACTTGTCAGGTAGTCCCATAAAAATCGGTTGTGTAGTTTGGGAGCGAAGTCAATAATTAGTTTTGAAAAATGATTGAATGCATGCAGCACACGAACACAAGAAAGTTACACTTGTGGTAGAGCCACGCTAACGGCAAAACTCTATTTTGCTAGTAGCATGAATGGGCCGCCTCGTCCGGGGAAGTACCACACTCTCACAGAAAATCGACGTCCGAGTAGTAGCGGCACCGCTTCTGAGAGAGCCGGAGCCCCCCACCCCCTCCACTCACCCTATATCTTCCTGAAAGGCCGGCAACGCTTCTGTTACACCCCTGGCGTTGCAGTTGTCAATGGGCAGCGGTGACCACTTACCATCAGGTGACCCGCTTGTTCGTTTGCCGCCCTATGACATAAAAAATAATAATATAAAGATAAAAAATCCTACAAACCTATTTACAATGATTAATGTGTGTATCGCTGAAGTTGGTCTGTTGCTATCTAGCGGATATGAATGTGAGTTTTGACACTTGCGGATGAAACTCCAATTGATTTATCGAGGCTGCGGGGTAATCTCGTTCAGCAAATACTATTTGTTAGTTTACACTGCGGTGCAAGTTGTGAGCAAAACTTAGTTTAAACTCATAGATGGATAATGTAATAATATTTAAGATTTTGAGGCTTTAATCCAGTACATGCTTGATTTTTCGGATACCCGATCAAAACCAATGGTTCTAGTAGAAAACGCTTTTAGCGGTAAGTTCGCCTATTGTTCTGTACAATTAGTACTCGTATTTGATAGAAAATACAGATTAAACAAAAAAATCATTGCAGGCTTGAATCACCTGATTATCCTAAAAGAATGATAATTCCGTATTTTGGAAGGCACGTATCAACTGTGGGTCCCGAACGCCAACTAGCGTTTGCTCAAACCTTTCCAATGATTGGTTCTAGTCTACCCTTTGGGTTGCGGATGTCAGACGGCAGTCGCTCTGTGTATAAACCGGTAACCTCGTCTAATCACCTAGGTTATGTAGCGGACCATGAAGCGTTACCGCTGACGATGCAACTGGAATTACGCTCGGGTGATAATGAAAGATTAAATAAAATAAATAAAAGACGAAGGGAGACCTATGTTCAGCAGTGGGCTAAAGAAACGCTGAGATGATGATGATGCATGCAAGGTGCAGTGTTCGATCGACCGGGCGATACTTAATTGAAGGGTGATTCAGTAAACAAAAACAACTTTTTACTTGTTCAAAAGAAAAACACTTAAACCCCAAACCCCAAAATGGTCGCGAACTCAGCATATGCTGGGTTTTGCATTAGCAAACCTCCAGCGTTGATCTCACGTTGGAGAGTAGTAAAAAAAATTCTAGCTTTATGGTTAGAGGCATGTTGGTTTCACAAAGTTGTTCATATTGACGGGCTAAATCTACTCTTCAAGTAGGTGTATATCATCTATACAGTTACACCCAACAAAAAAATGTCAGAAATCATTTATTTATCTTTAGATATTTGTATCACTTGATAATTTTCAAGTTTTCTTGCGATAGCATAATAGGTAGTTGTTGACGTCAGATCATTAACTTACAGCTGAGTTTACTGCCGCCTCCTAAGCGCAAGTGCAGAAGAAGCGGTAACAAACTGCACTGCAGCATTTTCTCCAAAAATGTCAACTTACAATTATGATGATATACCCTGTACTCGTATATTGTCTGATAGAGATGTGAGTTGTCGACAAAGTCCTGATAATTCTATCAGAAAGTTTAAATGCAACGCGAGTGACTGCGTTCGAGCTGAAAGTTGGTCTGATTTCATTGTGTCGCCTGCTATTGTACCTTTATTAGCTTCCCACCTCAATCTAACTACTTTCAGATGCTCGTGAATTCTGTGTCATTTTTATTTTATGAGACAAGCATGGAAGAAAGGATAGAGTATTACATTACTTATTTTTTCTACTCCTGTACTGTTATCTGTCTTTTAAATGGTCCCGAACACTAATATAAGAACATAGATTATATGACTTCAGAAAAGTCTATAGTCTATTCCTAATACTATGTGTCGTTATTTCGCCAAAACGATACTCCTAGCCATAGACCTATAACTTTTTTTCTTTAAATCTACCATTCTGCCAACATAATAAAATCGTTATTTTAACATATGGTGCCATTTTTCAAACGTGGAGTCACTGAACAAACAGCTTTTTGTATGAAAAACATTCGTTTAAGTGACTCCATGATGTTTCAAAAATGGCATTTTTTTTAAATACATATGATCTACATCCGTATACCTACTCTCTTTCCTACTCGGCTTGGAATCCTTTTGCGGCTTGGAATTCAGATGCTAATTTTCTGTCAAAATTTTATTATTATAAAGCCAGCAATAGACAAACATAATCAGCATCTGCATTTCAGAAAATGGATTCCAAGCTAAAGTCGCAGAAGAAATATAGGTTGGGAGGAGAAAGAAATCCTGGCTACGAAACATCCGAAAGTGGACCGGGATAGCGAGTGCTGCGGAGCTCTTTCGCCGAGCTAAGAACAAAGAGGACTGCCAAGCTGATCGTTATAATCTTCACCACAGAATAAATACTAATACTCAAGTATGTACAGAAGTCTTACTCAGAAAATAAATTCAAAGAAATATCTACTTAAGACGAAGTGGTAGCTAAAGTGGCGCCCCCATTTGAAATAAATTGTTTAAAACTAAATATGGTGATAATTAAAAATTTGGTTTGTATGAATGTCTAGAAAGACCTTTAAACTATTTTATGAATAACCTTTGAAAGTAATATTGGTAGTCTGTCTAGTTTTAAAATTGTTTTTCGCCAAAAGTGGCCACTTTTGGCGAAGTGGCCACTTTTGTATTTGTATTTGTAAATACAAATGCAAATGCAAATGCAAATACAAATGCAAATACAAATACAAATATAAATATCTTAATTTTAACGCGTAGCTTGCCGCATCGGCTTTTGAAATGATAAAAATTCTCGTTCATTCCCTTGATCACGTTTTTACGATCTATTTAGGGAATATAGGTGTGCATGGTGGTGGTTCCTTCCACGTGTCCTCTTTTCTCCCAAGCAAGCATTAACCCCTTGTATGCCGAAATAACAGAAACAATAGTAAAACAATGCATTATCGCGTAGATCTACCTAACCCGCATTCGAGAAGCTACTTTGAGGACAGCGAAACCGTCGGCTCGCAGTCCTTCCTAATACTCGCCCTCATGATGATCGTCTAAACAGATCGTAACTAGCCAGCCTTTTCCGACTATACAACGTGAGTTAAACCCGTTTAAGACGAAGTGGTAGCTAAAGTGGCGCCCTCATTTGAAATAAATTGTTTAAAACTAAATATGGTGATAATTAAAAATTTGATTTGTATCGCTGTCTAGAAAGACCTTTCAACTATTTTATGAATAACCTTTGAAAGTAATATTGGTAGTCCGTCTAGTTTTAAAACGTGTTTTTGCCAAAAGTGGCCACTTTTGGCGAAAACCCGTTTTAAAACTAGACGGACTGTTAGTAATAATTTCAAAGGTTATTCATAAAGTAGTTTAAAGGTCTTTCTAGACAGTAATACAAATCAAATTTTTAATTATCACCATATTTAGTTTTAAACAATTTATTTCAAATGAGGGCGCCACTTTAGCTACCACTTCGTCTTAAGGTATTTAGTTATGTAATCTCATGTAAGTTTTGACTACTACCTACTCTTTACCTCTCGTATGCCAATACGAGAGGTAAAGAGTAAGTAGTACCTAAGTTGGTTATTTTAAATCTGACATCACATTATCTTTACTCGTATTCAAAAGTTATTCTCTTGTCGGTGGAGTTTGAATTTCCTCTCATTTCTCTCTCTCTCTCTCGTCTGCCAGCCGTTTTACATTTATTTTAAATAGTTGGACGAATAAAATTTCTGTACACAATTTTTCGCATAAAGTCAAGGTTTCCCGAACATCAGCAGTTTACACGATATTGGCAATATTCCCGCGTCCGCACACGAAAGTTGGCAACACCATTAGTCATAGGCGGAAAGTATCAATATTGTAGACAGTTACTAATGGTGGCCGTGAGCTATAGTGTGGACGTGGCATTAGCTTCATAATTGGGTACTTATATGGGTCAAAAATAAATTATTTGGTACTGTTAAGAAAATAAACGTCACAGAGTGTCACTTTCCAACAAATATTTAGAATATACAAGTAGTGGTTTCCAACGTGATTTTAGATTTATTATTGCAGAAATATTATCAGAACTATTCGACTCTAAGAAACTATGACGTCATTAGTCTATATTTCATACAAATCCCATAAAGAATATTTGTTTCGACGTTTAGAAAAAAGTGTCTGATTTGACTAGTTGTCATCTAGCGGATTATCTGCAATGATTTGGTTTTGGTGGACGTTTTATCCGTAACATGACAGATAGAGTATTTTCACATTTTTATTATTTAATCGAAAGCAGCTAGACTTGGCTGGTTTTGACATAACAATGTATTCTCAGTCCACGTATCTAATTTTAATATCAGTTTAATGACCTTTTTGGAGAAAATGCTGCAGTACAGTTTGTTACCGCTTCTTCTGTACTTGCGCTTAGGAAGCGGCAGTAAACATAGCTGTAAGTAAATGATTTGACGTCAACAACTAATTATTATGAAATCTTAAGAAAATATTAATAATTATCAAGTGATAAAAATATCCAGAAATAAATAAATGATTTTTTTATTTTTGACTTTGCTCGGACACGTAGAATGAATGGAAAAGGATCGGGCGTTAATGAGAGCGTACTTGGGTCGGCCGTCTTCCCGATGACCTGTCCGTCGCCCAGGTACTGATGGACCGACGAGGTAAAGAAAGACCTGCGGTGCCTCGGAGTTCACGAGTGGCAGCAAGTTTACAAGACTGCAAGAAATGGCGCCATCTAGTGACGGAGGCCAAGATCCACTTTGGTTGCTGTGCCTAATAAGTTCAAATAAGTTATTTGCTGGGCATCTTGATGTGATTTCGATTCGCGCTCATTTCTTAGATCGGCTTTTATGTTTTGCGCTGAAAGAGAAGCCACTGGTTCTAAAAAAGTTACTGGGTACAAAAAAAAGACTAGAAAAGGAGAATTGAAGGCGATTGCCTCAATTTTCAACCAACTTCCAAAATGGAGGAGCGGTTATCAATTCGACGCGATCTTTTTTGTACTCGTATGTTCACTGATTTATTCGAAAACGTCTGGACCGATATGGAACATTCTTTTTTTTTTTAATGGACATTCTTGTTTCCTAGAAATTTAATCAAATCGGTTGTGTAGTTTGGTGTCGAAGTCGATTTCTAGTTTTGAAAAAATATCATAAAAGTATATGCAAAAGAACTTAAACCGTCCCCTGAACATAGCTCAAGCGTCTCGTGAAAAAATGTCGTAAGTCTCCGTATTTATTTGTCACCGCGCCCTATTTTCGTTTCGGCAACTTGGGTGATTTACCCCGCCGCATAAATTAAAAACGGTTGAGATGCGACGCTTGTGTGTTCTGTAGGAAACTAAACATACAAAGGTACAAGTGTGAAAGATGTCTAGGCACCTCACGCACTAGCGGCCACGACCACGGCCAGTGGACGCAACGACCAGATCATAAAGTACTGTAATATAACTGAAATAGAGAGCTATACTACGTAATTTTTCTGCCAACAATTCAAGCTGCAAATATAGCGCCATCTTTTAATGTACTCCAAAACAAAACAAATACAAAATATATTTTTTATTTGCAATTTTGCGGATTCGAACCAGAGAATTCATCCTGAGATCATTGTTGATATTATCCCGTTTCGCCATAAAGGCTTCGTACTCAGTGCGCGAAATTATTGGTTATACTATATTTGAACACTAAATGTGTATACCTGCGTCTGGACTATGTAGTGCGACATCTCTACAAATTATAACAAACTAATATCGAATTGTGGTTTTGATATTTAGTCATGGATACGATTAATAGATAACGTCGTTGAAAAGGAAAAATTCGCAATGTAGGGACTTTCTCCCCCATGGACCAGATTTAACTAAAGAACTAAGTTGCAGCCAAGTAAGCGACGTTTATATGGCTTCTTTAATTAATCTGGTGATTTAACTGGTCGTAGTTGTGGCAGTCCAGTGCGCGAAATGTGGTGATTTTTTATTGGAATACGAGTGCACACCTGATACTTTACGATAACTTAGATCTATCTTAAAGTTTTATTCAGCGTTTTTCAAAATTAGACGAAATAAAAAAAATTAAATTTTATTCTTTTGTAGCACATATTTTCGGCTCAATGTAAAGCAGATATAAAATACATGGCATTTTTTTATAGGAATAAATTACACTGATTGAGTTAGCCCCACAGTAAGTTCGTGACTTGTGTTATGGGACTCTAACTCCCCGATAAAATATATTATATAACAAATACATATAAACATAAACATCCAAGACCCAGGGCAATTTGAAAAAGGCCATTTTCCAACTTGCCCTGACCGGGGATCGAACCCGGAACCCTGGGTGGCGGACAAGCATGGTGATCACTACACCACGGAGGTCGTCAATAGAGAAGATGCATCATGAGTAGATTTTGATAAATGTCTCTGATTTTTTTAGCATGTATGTATAAAAGGCCTTTAGGACAATTATATTTTTTTATCGATTCATTAATTTTGGTTTTTAGTTGATTGGAAAAGTCAAGTTTAGAAGTAATAAAATGTTGAAAAATAATATTACCACAGGATTTCCGTAAAAAAATAAAGCTACTTTTGTTATGGGGCCAATCCTGTAAACGCAATATTTGACATAGCACCCGAACAAATGTTCTCACATCACGCCTAAAAAAGCGATATAAGTGACGTCACTCCTGTCCGGTCTTTCTAAGGCGCTCGGAGACACCGTCCAAAGGCGGCCGTGACTTTGTAACCTTATATCTTAAAGAGATTTTCGGTTTTGCAAGGTAGTTTTTTTTGGACGTGCCTATTTTTAGGAACTAATTCCATAGCACAACGAAAAAAACATAATGCATCTTCCGTATTTGTTCAAAGACACATGAGTTATTCTTCTGTAACTTTATATTTTATTCGCGGGCGTTTATTTATGTGACGGTTTAAAAATCTTTCTGGGAATACCGGTAGTATAAATAAAAATGGCGTAACAAATGGGAACTAGGACCCCAACGTATTCCGGGTAACTCGTGGGTAAATGATGTTGTTTGGTGTAATGAGAAAGTGTGTTTTGGAGTTTTCAATATTTCTCAAATGGAAAATTATGTAACATGACGGCGTTAGTTTATCCTGAAAAACAGAAAAAGTAAGTATTGCAATTTATTCCTTTTTTCAACTGTGTTTACTTTAAGGGGCTACATGAATTTTCCGGGGTCCAGTGCTGCCCCCATTTTAAATAAATCATTTGAAAGAAAACGGAGATATCATTTAAAATTTAGTCTTCATCAGACCCTAGATAACCCTTCAAACTATTTTATGAACTACTGTTTACTGTTTGTAGTGAGAACATGAAGTTTTTCTACGCACATACGCCAAAAGTGGCCATTTTTCGCAATTGTGCGTAAAAATGCTTTACGTTCTCACTTTAAACTGTAAACAATAGTTCATAAAATAGTTTGAAGGGTTATCTAAGATCTGATCAAGACAAAATTTTAAATGAAATCTCCGTTTCCTTTTAATAGATTTATTTCAAATGAGGGCAGCACTGGACCCCGGAAAATTCAGGTAGCCCCTTAATTACAGACACTTATAATGCGACAAAAATAAGTTGAACAAAAATGGCGGACTTCATAGCATTTTAGTACATATTCCCGGTACGTAGCTTGAACCAAAATGGCGGTTATCAGCCCAAGGTCAAATAACGCGCCGAAAATGAAGATGTGTTTCTTTTTACTAGCCCTGTATGTGCCACTGCTGGGCAAAGGCCTTCCTTCTTCTTTTCCAGTATTATCTGTCTTTTGGTCTTTTCTGTCCAATCCTTCCCGAACACTTTCAGCTCGTCAGCCCATCTCGTCCTTGGTCTTCCTCGCTTCCTATGGCCATCTGATAGAACCCAGTTTGTCGATTAGTGAGCCCATATTGCCGCATGCATTACGACGAACTTATAACTTTCATTATTAACCTATACTGTCTCACTGCTGGGCAAAGGTCTCTCCCAGTTCCTCCATTCATCGCGCCTTTCCAAGCGTCCAAGTCATCGCGCCAACGCTTTCTAGGCCTACCCCTGCGACGCTGATCGTTTTCGGGTATCCACGGAGTTATCCTGAGAGCCCATTTTTCAGCGGACATTCTGCTAACATGACCCGCCCAATCCCACTTCAACTTGGCAGTTTTGTGGCCCACATCGGTGATACCAGTCTTATAAAGGAGTTATAAGATTACTTAATTTAAAAAATAAACCAACAACGTGACAGCATCGCTAATCCTAGTCTATTTCACGATTCCCTTTCTTAAAGCCTCTTATAATCCTTTTACTGCTAAATAATGTCAAGAAACATCACTTAATGTGCGCTAAGTGGCACTTTAGCCTCGTAATACGATATTCGCTACCCTTTGACAGACTGGGGCGGTGTCACTTATTGCGAAGTACTTATTGTTGTGTGTCTTACTTGACTTATATTCCTATGTCTCCTGAGTGAAGAAGAACGAGCATGCATGAAAAGAGTGACGAGTGTAGATGAAGCAAAAGAGGTCTGTCTACATCGTAGAAAGTGGAGGTCGATACAATACAATACAAACCAACTTTATTGCACTATAATAGACACACAAACAATACTGAACTGAGTGTCTTTCGGCGTAATCTTCGCTAGTAGTTTTTTAGCTTTTGCACTAAAATAATATTTAAAAAATTACCTTCAATAAGAGATAAATTTATCCTACATTGAACAAAAATTTTTGACTTTGACAAAAATTTACAAACAACAAGAAACAAAGGCGGACTTATCGCTATAAATGCAATCTCTTGCAGCCAACTTCCATAGTCCATAGTCTCTGCCTAGCCCTGTGGGAAACATTCGTAATGTTATGTATGTCTCCTGAATGGGGCAGAGGGTCGCCATCTAAAACTCTGTAAAACGTTTCGCTAAAATCCATTCCCGAAGAGGTTTGACGTCGTCAGGCAGGTCAGACGTAAAACAAAAGTCCGATCGTTCAGGCTATTGCTTCTCAATGTCTAACGGTCTTCTACATACACGAGTAACCATTAAATTTCATATCGTATGTGGGGAAGAAAAACCGGGAAAGCGCATCCGGGATCCGATGCAGCACAACAGGGATCATACTTAAGGCAATACATTTTTCGGGATCCTGTGCTACCCCCATTTAAAATAAATCATTTAAAAGGGAACGGAGATATCATTTAAAATTGTCTTGATCGAGCCCTTGATAACCCTTCAAATTATTTTATGAACTACTGTTTATAGTTTAAAATGAAAACGAGAAGCTTTTCTACGCATTTTAGCCAAAAGTAGGCGTTTTTCGCAAATGTTCGAAGAAAAGCATCACGTCCTTACTTTAAACTGTAAACAGTAGTGCATATAATAGTTTGAAAAGTTGCCATCTGAACATGATTTGCCCTGGCCTGCTTGGAAATGACTCAACAGACTACGAACCCAAATAGGTCACTGTGTAAACGGCCACGGTTCCACTTTTGTCCAGGTGGAAAATGATTGATACCTCTCAAATCATGTGCAAGTGTGGCTAATCCCCACTAATAATGGCGCAGCTGCTTTCTTGCCACTGGTGGCCTACTACCTGCAACCTGGACGACTTATATGTGACTACTGTCGACGCCGTCAGACTAGCTCGATATTAGGCTGATATAGAATTTAAAAAACAATCAAACCATCGACACGCTAAGAAGAAGAAGGGTTATCTAGGGCTTGAACAAGATAAAATTTGAAATAATATCTCCGTGTCCGTTCAAATAATTTATTTCAAATGGGGGCAGCACATGCAAGACCCTGAAAAATTTATGTATCCCCTTAAATGAAGAAGACATTTAATAACACATCTACCTATGCGTTGGCTGTAAAATGAAACTTTAATAACTGTCAGTACCGTACCTTAACAATTTCCGTAACATTTCCAACGTGTAGAGCTTTCGAAAACTTGACAGTAAAGTTCAGAGGCTGCATTCGAAGCTCGATATACCAGATAGGAGCTTGTTATATGCTGCCAAAGCTACAGATGAAAACTTCATCTGTAGCTTTTGCACTCCTTTTTAACCGACTTTAAAAAAGAAGGATGTTATCAATTCATCTGAAACTTCTTTTTTATGTATTAGGTTATATTTAAAACAAAAAATACATACTTATGGCTAGTTCTAACTCCTACTATGCGTTTTTTTAACAAAAGAAATCAATGCATTTTTTAAAGAAGACTAAAATTGCTACGTTTTGATATCAGAACCAGATCTGGAACCATCTCTGACGAACTTATATTATTAATGCCAAAAAAAGGTGCGAAAATTTCGTGGTTTTTCGAATGCTGCAAAGTTAGCTAGCACAGGTCTTTCGAAGCTGCAAACTTGGATATACGCTACTAGTAGGGGTCTTAACAAAATATTTAAAAAATCTGAACTAGCCGTTAGTTTGTATATTTTGTGTCAAAAGTGCCTCGAGTCTTATCCAAAATACCTCAGTGCCAATGTTACCAGTGATGACTTATGGCTCTGAAACGTGGTCCCTTACTATGGGTCTCATAAGAAGGCTCAAGGTCACTCAACGCGCTATGGAGAGGGCTATGCTCTGTGTTTCCCTACGTGATCGAATCGGAAATGAGGGAATTCGTATTAGAACAAAAGTCACTGACATAGCCCAGCGGATTATATCGTTGAAGTGGCAGTGGGCGGGACACATAGCGCGAAGAACAGATGGCCAATGGGGCAAAAAAGTTCTCGAATGGCGATCACGTACTGGCAAACGAAGCGTAGGACACCCGCCCACAAGGTGGTCAGACGACCTGACCAAGGTCGCTGGAAAGCGCTGCATGCAGGCCGCTCTTGATCGGTCGTTTTGGAAATCTTTAGGAGAGGCCTATGTCCAGCAGTGGACGTTATGCGGCTAAAATGATGATGATGATGTGTCAAAAGTCAAAAATAATTTTTTTTCTTTGGATATTTGTATTATTCGACCTCCGTGGCGTAGTGGTCACCATGCTAGTCCGCCACAAAGAGGTTCCGGGTTCGACCCCAAGTCAGGGCAAGGTGGTCTTAGGTGTTTATCTATATATATTATAAAATATAGTTATAAAATATAGTATCGTTGAGTTAGTATGCCATATAGTGTTATTTGTCCATATATATTTATTTATTATTTATTATTATCACTTGATAATTGTAATTTTTTTTCGAACAAACTGTACAGCAGCATTTTCTCTAAAAACGTCAAATATTAATGTTAGATATGTGGACTGTGTTAAATATGACCGGCCTATATGTTCACCGATTATTCGAAAACGCCTAGACGTATTTAGAAAAACCTTTTTTGTTTGAAAGGGTATCGTAATTGGTTTTCAAAATTAAAAACAATGTAATGTAATGTATATGAGTATATATGTATGTGTATATTATATATAAAATATTATATTATTGTATTTATCTGTATATACTTTTATTTACATTGTTTTTTTAAGTACTTTACTTTGTCTTGCAAGTCTTGCAACTCACATTTAGACTATCTGTATAACCCAAAGGTTGACTGGTAGACAACGCTATTAGCGTTAAGGTCGCCTATTGTTCTGTACAATTTGTATTTGATGAACAATAAAGATTAAATAAAATAAAAATAAAACCGACTTCAACATCAAACTACACAGCCGATTTTGATAAAATTTATTTGAGACCATCTGACAAGTATGCCCTTTCAAACAAAAAAAGAATTTTCCAAATTGTTCCAGGCGTCTTCGAAAAATCGGAAAAACATATATAATATGCAATCGAATTGATATTAAATCTCCTCCTTTTATACTATATTCTTTTTTACCGGTTTTAAAACCGGTAAAAAGAATATAGTCCTAATATTGTGTATTAATATTTATATCTTTAAATGGTATTCAAATACAAATTCCAAATAGTACGAAACTAGAAATAAACATTTGTTCTTTAAATGCAAAACAAGCCATCAAATCCTAGTTTTCTCCATACTATCAAAGTTTTGGAGTTACTAGCAATAAACAGACGGACGTTGGCGGCTATTCGCGGGTATTCCAATATAGCGCAATCCTGTTAAAGTTACTTTGTATTCTATGTTATTATATTCGTTTATATCCTGAAAACATTTTCTTTATTTACATGTATAAGAAAGAAAAAAGTTCTTCAATGCTGGTTTGGGAGAAATGAAATAACAAAGAATATACCAGTTTCTCTTTCCCGCAGATCGTAAATGCCGATGGAGGGAATAGGCGGAAATGCAAATCAGATTAATAGGTAATGCGACTAGCAACCCATCACAATTTTGATTCGTATTTCCCCTTTTTCGCCCAGTATTATTACTGAAAGCACCACCGTAGCTATAAAATTCGACATTTTCATACAAAAATGTTCGGCCGGCCCGGCAATTTTTTCTTCGAGTTTCAAGCATAGGTCCCTAAGAAAAAGTTATTCATAGTGACGGTCTGAGTTGCTCTTACAGGGATCGGACAGGGTTTTTGTTACATATTGTATAACTCATTCATAACGCAAACAAAAATATATCTTATGACAAAGATATTTGTTTAAAAACGTCACAGAGCTACAACTTTAATATTCTGTTACGAAGTTATTTCAGAGACAACAGCGAAAAGCAAAACTGCTTTCTACAGAACAGAGGAATATTGTGAGGATAATATGGACCGGAGGAGTCGAGTAACGCAGAGGAAATGGAACGGAAAGATACAAGTTATGTACACTTATTTTTCACGGCTGCAGTATGATTTATGGATATTACTACGTGAAACTTTTTATTGTATTTTATTTTTGTAGTTTCTAGAAGGATTTTAACACACCGGGTACAAAATGCCAACATGCCATAATCTATGTACAGGTAGCCGGATGGCACGAGTGTCAAAATGTAAAAATGTCAAATAGTCTCTTAAAGTTCAAGAGTTTTTGGCGGGAACTCAAGGGGTTCAGTTGGAGTTTGCTATAAATTATTTTGCAAATTGATTCTAGTGGACTTTATAATATAAAATCGGTGTAGTTTAGTGTTATAAATGCTCATGCTCATGGACAATATGTAAAATGGTTAAAGTGGACACTCATAGTGCGGCTGTAGTGATATTTATTTGCGGACTGTGGTGGGTGTCTTTAGACGCCGTCCGCCAATCATTCGACTATGAAAACCAGTGGACTCGCATTGATTTGATGCCAGAAGCTCCCTTGAAGCAATCAAAGGACCTTTTTTTTTTAACGCGGAGAAAATCCCTTCGGATACCTCACCAGTCACGGGAGACCGGTAAGGTTATGTGGTGTTGCCACTAAAAACTCCGCGGTGTCAACGCCGGTACCGCTATTGCCAGGCCCGTGTGCTACTCTCGCTCCACAGACCTGGCGCGGCGGCCGCTTTTCAGCGGCCTCGGCTGGGCTCACCACTCACGGTACCCTCTCATAAGCGAGAGGGGTCGGAGTGGCCTGCGGGGTGGCCTGTCGGCCTTCAGCTCTACCCGCTAGGGTAAAGGCGCGTGTTGACACAGACGCGCCTTTCAACCCGGAGGACCATATTTGTCGAGCGATAGAATCCCGTTTCCATCGCCCGACTGGCCCTCGTTATGGGGGCAGCAGTTGCAGGTTATAGGCCCGCCTTCTGCGCCCTGTGCGCCGGCGGCGGATGGCTAGGTCGGTTGTTGCCTCCCGGTCTCTTTCCGCCGCCTCTTTGCGGAGCATGACACTCTCCGCAAAGGCCTGCACTGCTGTCCACGACGTCTCACTGTCGACCATGCGACGTACCACAGTCGGCAGTGAAAGGTCGTCCCCCACAACCGCGCACAACTCTGCGCGGTCTTCCGCCCAGGCTGGGCAGTCCGCAAGAGTGTGTTGGGCGTCCTCGTCCAGACAGCCGTCACAGTGGTGACAGACAGAAGTCGGTTCCCGACGCGCTCTATGACACAGATACCGACCGAAACAACCATGTCCGGTGAGTATCTGTGTCACACGGAACGTCAAGACGCCGTGGCGCCTCGTCAACCACTGAGCCAAGACTGGCCGGACCGCCTCAATGGTCCTGAGCCCAAAACTGGGCTGCTCCAGCCTGTGGACCCACTCATCAATGGCGAGCTGACGCAACTCATTCCTGTATCCCTCTATCTCCCGAGGGGCTGGTCTGTGACCCTGGGCTAGTTCCTCTTCGCGCCAGACAAATAAAGACTTGAGGATAAGGGCATCCAGATCCCAGGGTACAGAACCGGCCAACACGCAGGCTGCCTCATAGGAGGTCGTACGATACCCCCTAATGGCCCTGTTCGCTATCGTCCTCTGTGGCCTTCGCAAGAGGGCGATTCCATCGCGGGTCAGGGCCGTGGCCCACACTGGGGCGCCGTACAGGGCTATGGACCGCACGACCCCCATGTACAGGTTCCTGCAGGGCGCATCAGGACCCTCCAGGTTGATGCAATCAAAGGACCTACACCAACCTTTGATTGTATAGTTAGGGTTAGGATTGGCGCCCGCGCCATCGGTTAGCTAGACACTGGCAAAATAAGCTCCAACGAAGTTTAATCGCCAACAACAAGAAAAAAAAAAGAAAGTTCAAGTGTTAGAACCATAGATATATGTAGCAGGTTATAGCCCATTTGGTTAGGTATTTAAATAAATGTAAACAATCTTGACGTGCCTTTTTATTGAAATATACACTTTACAAATTGATATCTTTACACATTAATAATTGGCCAAGTGCGTGTCAGGCCACGCGTAGTGTAGGGTTCCGTAGTTACGAATGCCCACTTTGAGTTCATGCCACTAAACACGTCTAAAAACTAATTTTCTATTGATTTGTGTGAAATTTTCATATTGCGAGTACATTATATAAGTTGATCGTCTATAACTTTTTAAATTGTAAACCCTACTTAGCTCTGATAGTTTTTATTTAAATTTCGTTATATTAACTATAGCTGTGATTTTTTTCACTTGTTTATATTTAACCGTTTAGCAGATAGAGGGGGGGAACACTCAAACTAAAATTTTCACTTCAAAACCAAATATTTCGAAACGGATCCCTAAATCGATAAACGGTGTTCATAACCTCATAATATTTTTGAAAGACCTATTCAACGATACCCAACATGACTGGTTAAACGAGAAAAAAAATGCCTTTTCACTTTACTTGTATGAGAGCTAACCTAAAAAAAAATATTTTTCAATATTTTATTTTACCACTTTTTCCGCCTTATTAATATACATATCCATGCCAAGTCACAGCTTTCTAGTATTAATAGTCGCTGAGTAAAACCGAGGACGGACAGACAGCGATGGCGAAACTATAAGGGTTCCTTGTTTACTAGGGAACCCTAAAAATTAAGAGTGTAATTCATAATTTATACATACATTCACTGATTGTAATTTGCAAAGGTATTGGTTTATAAAGTGTATATTTGAATAAAAAGACACGTCAAGATTGTTTACCTTTATTTAAGTACATAAACGAATGGACTAGCGTTAGTTAAAATACACAATATTTCATAATAATAGATAACATAAAACAGATGTCAAAAGATTATATACATTTCGAGTGAAAGTCTGAAAATTATAACCAGTTTAGTAACGTAGTGGCGTTTTTTTTTTTCTATGAAACACGTTGGACGCCAGAAAGTGTATGACTCTCCTAAATAGAGAAGTCTTCTAAACTTATGTCATCATTAAACGTAAATCATACGTAAATCACACGTAAATCATTAAACGATGTCATTTAAATTATATCCTTTAAAGCCAAAGATTAATCCTCTTATTCATAAAAAATTACAAACGTTTGCTAAACCTATTTTAGTCAAAATATGTTTTGTCCCTCTCACTCCTTTTAATATTTGACTTCAAAGAGTGAGACATAACATATTTTAACTAAAACAGATTTAGCAACCGTTTGCATTTTTTTTATGAATAAGGGGGTTAGAATATACAGTTTAAAGCAGCAAACCATAGAATAATAACCCATCAGCAAACAGGTTATTTTTTTTTAAAGTTTAACAAACTCTCATCCTTGCAACAGTAAATTCCCATAAGCAAGGGAAAGACACACAAGATAGGTTTTATGATAGGTAGGTATTTCTTTTAGAGCGTAAAATGTCATTTTTGTTCTTTGGTTACCAAGAGCGATCAAATGAATGAATGCAGTGATGCCAGAAAACACAAATACTTATTGCATGATTGTCAAAATGTACAAATGTAGGAATGCAGTAATGCCAGAAATTGCAGGACATTCATCTAGACAATAGAAATAACCACTAAATTAACTCACAGCCGTAAGTGTCCCGGATTGGGTTAAAAGTTGCTTACTTTATACACACTATCATGTATTTGTCTCTAACGGGGCAGAAAGAGTATTTTGGGTCTTGCGGCTCTAAGCAGACAGGGTCCAGGCCCGCAAGATTCAAAGGCCACTTTTAGCGTATTGATTGATGAGAAGACGGAAAAAAAGAGTTTCTACCATCTGCACGGAAATATAAGCAGCCGGTACAATCAAAGTCTTTTCTTCTCTCTCAGACCAACACGAAGCAGTAGAAAATTTCTAAAAAATTTGAAAACTAACAAGTAATTAAATTATTGGTATTTTTACCAGCATTACAATGCTCGGATTATTATCCAAATTAAAACATGTGATGAAAAATTTCGCCACGAGTGGGATTCGAACCCGCGTCCCTCACGTTAACGCCGTGAGTGCACTACCAATTGTGCTACCGTGGCTTCGAATCTTCCTGACGAAACTTTTCATCACATAGTACACACGCATTTAATTTGGATAACATGTAATTATTACAAAAACAAAAAACCCGACTGGCTTTTTTTATGTGTTATTATTATTTCTTTATTTTGATATACCCAATGTCACTAGTATAGTAAATATGAAACAATTATACATTTAAACATACATCCATTTTTATATTTGACGACCTCCGTGGCGTAGGGGTCACCATGCTAGTCCGCCCCTAAGAGGTCCCGGGTTCGATCACCGGTCAGGGCAAGTTAAAAAATGGTCTTTTTCAAACAGTCCTGGGTCTTGGATGTTTATCTATATATGTATTTGTTATAACATATAGTATCGTTAAGTTAGTGTCCCATAACACAAGTTTCGAACTTACTTTGGGGCTAACTCAATCAGTGTTACTTGTCCATATTTATTTATTTATTATACATACATATGTACATAATACCCTCCTTCTGGCGCAGTCGGGTAGAAACAGACTTTCCCCCAAACTACACAACCGATTTTGATAAAATCTATTGAACTACCTGACAAGTATACCCTCACAAACAAAAAAAGAATTTTTCAGATCGATCCAGGCGTTTTTAAATAATTAGTGAACATACATACATAAAAAAAAGATCGCGACGGATTGATAACCTCCTCCATTTTTTTGAAGTCGGTTTAAAATCAATTTCAGCAATGTAACCCCGGCACAAAGACAAATGAAATGGTTATACGGAATGAAGAAATCATAAACCACAATTTCGTTACTTCGTTGCAAAATAAAGTAAATACAGAATGATAATTATTATACTCACATATAAAGACATTAGTCTCGCAAGGGTAAAAGAGCTATAACCTCCTCGTTCTTACTCGTAGCTTTATATGTTAAATAAGTAACAACATATACGTACTGAGAAATGCGCTAGGTTCCAGCAAGTCAAATTAGAAACTTTTTTCTAAACGTCAAAGCAAACATCGTCAATGGGATTTGTATGAAATAGCACGGCATGACGTCATAGTGTCTTGGAGTCAAATAACGCTCCTATTATCGGTTTTTCTGCACTAATAAATCTAAATTCACGTTGAAATGCATACGATCAATGACAAGTAACATTATTTTGTGATTTTTTATTCTCTTATCAGTACAAAATAATATATTTTTGGACCTGGATACTACCCTAAAGTTTAATACTTAAGGACGTATAGAGAAGAGAGTATTTACTTTATCTTTAACTCTGTAAGTTAGATTCTCACTCCTCTCGAGCTACCCTTTTGTGCTGCGTTATTAACCGACTTGCAAAATTGTATGTAAAGCAAATGTAATAGTGTCAAAAGGATTAGAAAAGTATAATTGTAATTTGTCCGTCTTTAAGATTATCTAAAAATAATGGACCCATATTTTTCAGTTTGCCAAAAAAGTAAAAATTTACAAAGATACGACGCATCAAAGTTCTCTGTAAAAGCTCTATGTAAAAATCGTACGTAGCTGTGACGTCATGTGAAATTTCAATGCGCTGTATTTTCGTCATTTTTTGTTTCTCAGAGAAAATAAAAAATACGTATACAATATTTTTTAATAATCTAACTAATGAGCTAAAAATGTTTTTCCATTCGTCATGCCTATTGGTGGTTTATTTGTGTGAGTTTGGTGACAACGGGTCCGATACTAATTTTAACAAGTATAACTTCCACTAGTTTTTCTTTTCTGTTATAGTGCTTGATCAATGCTGCCGCTGGTGCATACTTTTCCTTAGGGGTCGGATAGGGCACAGACGAGCCGCCGTCGCGACTTTTGAAAACAGATAGAAAATACGAGGCACGGACGGGTCAGATATAAACAAATCCGCGTCTATGGCAACACAACACAACACACACGCCCATAAACCCGATTCGCCCGCTCGCGTCTGTTCTGTATGTTCTACCATAGGGCACGGACACGTAAGCGGCATGTCTGCGCCCCGTCGGTGCCCCGTCTTTTCTGTGTGTTCTGCTTTGCGCCCCGTCCACGTCTTACATCTTTTCTGTGTTTCCAGCGCCTAACATAACTGCACCTCGCGGCATAGACATCGTTCAATTCTGTAATATTCCTATTTTATGGCTAAGTCTAATCCTTAAAATGGCGTGCCGCATGCGATCCCTCGAAAACCAACAGTAAAATATAGTACCGCGCTGCAAAAACTGAAAATTGCAATAGTTGAGATTTATAGATGTGTCGGCTATTAAAATTTATGTTGAATATGTTAATGTTTATTGCATGTAGCTATCCAATACTAACTAATTTACCGTCACTTTTTTCGAGTTATTCCGGCCTGATCTATACCAAACGGATGGCTGTCAACTATTATAGGAAGCCTAGAAGAATTTGCCTAAAGATAAGGCATACTTACGCGCATTTTCTAGTTTTTTAGATTATATCAAAGGGTATTGTATTGTATGGTATTTATGTAAAGGTTGCAACTTGTCAGATCTATTTTACTAAAAATGTAAAAAATAAAATTATAAGGACAAATTGCACTGATTGAGCTAGCCTCAAAGTAAGTTCGAGGGATACTAACTCAATGATACTATATTTTACAACAAATACATATATAGATAAAAATCCAAGATCTAGGACAATTCAAAAAAGGCAATTTTTCAGCTTGCCCTAAGTGACTCTAGAAACACGTTACTGCTAAATATATGAATTAATCGACTAAGATATTTATGTAATTTATATTTTTCGTCAGAAAGAGGAAGAAAAAGAACCTAAGAAATGCTCATGCATTTATTGTTAAAAAAAATACAAAATTCACAACAGTATCGTCAAAATTAATACATAATATGAAAGAAGTCAGTCAAAAATACCACCCGGATCAAAGGTACCCATTATGCTTTCTGCATTACCTCCTTGAATTGCTATGGACAGCCTTTGGACCAGGTACCATCCGAAGCGGTGGTCATATCCACGGGATTTTAACTGCCGACCTATCTCACAAACAAAGTGCTTCGCTTCTGAACACTATGGTCCAGCTGTTTCTACGGCAACCGAAACGAATTTGTACTGGTTAGATAAAACCGAATATTGAATATTTATTTTTATTCTTAACACCGTCAAGGACGCTTACGTGTGCTAATGGTCTCTCAAACAAGTATCCCAGGATGCCAAAGACCGAGCAAAGTGGAGAAGTATAAAGGATACAACCTGCTCTAGCATGGCACTGGCAATAGTGTTGCCGTTGATGCTCTATAGTCCACTAACGACAGCGAAACCATAAATTATAGGTATTTCAAATAAATCCGATACTATCGAGATTATCGATGGTTTGTTCGTCATCAGGATATATATTATCGATAGTATCGATAATCGTCTGTTTGTCATCAGGACGTATACCATCGATAGTATCAATAGTTTATTAATCGTCATCGTTATCTATAGCTCAAAAACAGCTATCGATACTATTCTGATAGGCCTATATTATCGATAGTTTGATATCATTTCTCGATTAAACCTGTAGATTTTAAAATTATTAATATTTCGGCAACACAAGATGGCACTAGCCAGTCGCGTGATATAAACTTTATCTGGGTTTATCCACAGTGCTATGCTACAGGGGCTGGAATACTCTAGAATGGCACAGAGATTTTACTTTTATTCTCTGTCTGAAACTGGGACAGGCTCCTGATGTAACAAAATAAAAACTGCAAAAAGAACTAAGAGCTTCCAGTCTGAAAAATATGTCAGCTTCTTTTATTTGTTCATTCAGTCGTTAGTCTAGCAGTCCATTAGTGTTTCCATTCATTCACAAGTCCATTCATCTTCCTTCGCTCTTTTTTAAATCGATTGTAAGTTAAATGATGGACTAAATTAATATTGCCCATACTTTACGATTGTTATTCTTTGACGACCTCCGTGGCGTAGTGGTGACCATGCTAGTCCGCCATCCAGAGGTCACGGGTTCGATCCCCGGTCAGGGCAAGTTGGAAAATGGCTTCAAATTGTCCTGGGTCTTGGATGTTTATATATGTATGTATGTGTTCTAAAATATAGCATCGTTGAGTTAGTATCCCATAAACAAGTCTCGAACTTACTTTTAGGCTAGCTCAATCAGTGTAGTTTGTCCTTATATATTTATTTAGTAGTAAGCGAGTTATTACAGCACCGTCATTACCATCAAATATAGTGCCTTTGCACCATGATATTGGAACTAAAGGGACTACAGCTTCTCCAGTAGATGTTTGTTTGTTTGTTTGTGTTGACGACAGACAGCGTGCCGCCTAAAAATTGTAAGAGGACCGACCAATCAGGACGCCTACATTTCAGCCAATGAGAGGCACACCCCTCCTCACGCACACTCGGGCGATTCCCGAGCGCGCGCCCTGATTGGTCGGGACACTCACGCGTATCGGCGCTACCTGCGAGTAGCGCCCATTGTATATATATAGCCCTAGCTTGTACAAAGTTAGTCAGTCGTAGTTAGTCAATCGAGTTCAGACAGTGTACAAGCAGCAACAGTGAATATACCATCAGAGCGAAAATCTCTCCGGCGTTTCATTCATTTGGAACCAGCATCTAGTGTCTACAGTCCACTAAACATCCTTACAAGGACCTGCGTTGGCCCATCGTCAACAGCGCGTGGTCCTTCGAGCCGGATCAAGAAACAAGAATTGGCGTTCAAGAAACACCTAGGGGATCAAGATGGTCGTCACTCGAAGCCAAAGTGGAGTGGATGAGGGTCGTCGCGTATTCGACGAGCCACCTCAATCACCGTCCGCATCAAGCGCTGCGCCTGTCCTTCGAACTGGAGTTCCCACCGGCGCCCCGCTACCTGGGCACTCAGTGCAATCTGAGGTGCCCCCCACCAACGTGCCTATACGTGATCAGCATCGTACACGTTTGGTGGCGCATTCCGGCCAGCCGACCGCAACCGGGACACGGTCACGAACTGCGCGCTCTACACGATCGACTGCGAGCGCCGTGGCACGTCTACAGTTCGAAGCCGAAGAACGCCTGGCCGCCATTCGACGCCAGGAGCTTCAGATCGAAGCTGAACTCATAAAGAAGCGACTGGCTGCCGACCTCGCCGAGCTTGAGGACGACGACAGCGTCGAGGAAGATGGGGAGCCGACCCAGAACATCAGCCGAGTTCACGCTTGGTTGGACGAGACGACGCCGAGCGCCGCCCTCACCGTACGGAGGGAGGCAACCGCCAACTTCGCGCCCGA
Source organism: Acrobasis suavella (assembly GCA_943193695.1). NCBI lineage: Eukaryota > Metazoa > Arthropoda > Insecta > Lepidoptera > Pyralidae > Acrobasis > Acrobasis suavella. The sequence goes on from OW971943.1 coordinate 1,379,267, forward strand.
ACCCGGTCCAGTCAACGCAGCGCCTCGAGTGGATGCCGCCGACAGCGCCGCGACACCCGCCGCCGCGACGCTGACCGCCAGAGGCAGGCGAATCGACTGGTTGCCTCAACAGCCGGAGCGACGGAGGGGGTCACCGACGCCGCATAGCCGCCGCGCCGGGTCGCCGACGCCACATAGCCGCCACGCCGAGAGGGGGTCGCCGACGCCACATAGCCGCCGCGCCGGGTCACCGACGCCGCATAGCCGCCGCGCCGGGTCGCCGACGCCACATAGCCGCCGCGCCGGGTCACCGACGCTGCATAGCCGCCACGCTGAGAGGGAGTCGCCGACGCCGCATAGCCGCCGCGCCGGGTCGCCGACGCCACACAGCCGCCGCACCGAGAGGAGGTCACCGACGCCGCACAGCCGCGGCATCGAGAAGCTTGCCGCCACCATGGAGAAGATGATGTCGTCTCGGCCACCGCCGCGCCAGACTACAGACTTGCCGCACTTCTCCGGGTCTCCGAAGGAGTGGATTTCTTTCGCCGCCGCCATGCGAGAGACCACGCAGCTCTACAAATTCACACCTACGGAGAACATCGCAAGACTTCGCAACTGCCTCAAGGGAGACGCCCGCGACGCCGTAGCGTCACTGCTGAACTCCGCCACACACCCAGACGTCGTGATGGAGACGTTAGAGCAGTGCTTCGGGAGGCCCGACCTCCTAGCCGATCAAGCCTTCGAAGACCTCCAGAATCTGCCGCGACTGGGGACAACGGCGATGGAGCTCAACACCTTCGCCGTGAAAGTGCAGAACATCGTGGCCGTCCTGAGCAACGTCAAGCAAAGCTGCCTGCAGGACTCGCTGTTAGTACGAGAAGTACTTGACAAGCTCAGCCTGCACCTGAAGCCCCGATGGTACGACTTCGCCGAAGCCCATCCGGGCCCCGAACCCGACATCGTCAAGCTGTCGAGGTTCCTGATGAGGGAAGCCAACATCGCCCTCAAGCACGGATTCTCCAAGGCGAAACCGAATCCGAGTCATCAAAAGCGAGAGCCGCCTCGCACCGCCGCCGCTGCCTCACGACCGGAGGCAAAGAAAAAACAAGTCTACGCTACGACTACGCCGAGCGAAGACGAAAATCGCTGCCCAGCGTGTGAAGAGCCGCACACGCTGCCCGACTGCCAGAAATTCAAGAAGATGCAGTACGACGAGCGCTGGGAGGTCATCAAGAAGAACGGGCTGTGCTTCAAATGCATGGCCAGCCGACACCGACGCTACAACTGCAAGAAGAAGACTTGCAGTATCAATGGCTGCAGACGACCTCACCACCGGCTGCTACACGGCGAGCCGAAACAAGAAGGTGCCAACTCCGCCGGCGCCACCGCCGCCACCGCCACCGCTGCGGCGGCCGCCACCGACAGCGACACTGCAACCGTCACTGCCACGTGACACGGGAGCTGCGCTGCGGAGGAGCAGAGGAGCCGGCCGCCTCGAAAACCGAGCTCGGCTGGGTGCTACACGGAGTGATGCCGAGCGCGATGCTGAGACGCGCACACGACGTCTTGCACGTGGTCACCAACGAGCCTGCCGGTGCCGAGCCGCTAGAGGACTTAGTGGCCCGACACTTCCAACTCGACGCTTTGGGGGTGTCGACATCTTCACAGCATATGAAGATCGAAGATAAGCGAGCCGTGAAGATCTTCGAGGACACAGTACGCTACAAGGACGGGCGCTACGAAGTGGGCCTGCCGTGGCGCAACGACGAAACCCAGCTGCCGCCGAGCTACAACGCCGCATTGAAAAGGCTGAAGACACTCGAGGCCAAGCTTGAAAAGGACCCGAACGAGAAGAAGCAATACCACGCCAAGATCAACAGCATGATCGACAAGGGCTACGCCGAGCTCTGCGACGGGACCGAAGACGCCAGTCCTGTTTCGTGGTACCTGCCTCACTTCGCGGTACGCAACATAAACAAGCCCGGCAAAATAAGGGTGGTACTGGACGCGGCGGCGAAGACCCACGGGACGTGCCTGAACGACCATCTACTTCAGGGGCCTGACATGCTGCGGTCCCTCAACTCGATCCTGTTTCGCTTTCGAGAAGGCGACTACGCAATCACCGCGGACATAGAAGAAATGTTCCTGCGAGTGAAGATCCAGAGGAAGGACCAACCGGCTCAGATGTTCCTGTGGCGGGAACGACCGACGGACCCGCCGTGCAAGTACAAGATGACATCGATGATCTTCGGGGCATCCAGCTCACCGTTCCTGGCCCACAGTGTGCGCAACAAAAACGCACACCACCATCGAGACACACACCCGGACGCCCTACGGCCAATAACGGAGTCGCATTACATGGACGACTTCGTCGAGAGCTTCGACGACCTCACGCATGGGAAGGAGGTCATCAGACAAGTGGATGAGGTCCACAAACACGCGGACTTTCACCTGCGCGGCTGGAACAGCAACAGCGCCGAGCTGCTCGCCGCTACACAAGAAGACCGCCGTGCCAGCGCAGCAACAACGCAGCTGGGCGGAGCCGAGAAAATGCTGGGACTTCTGTGGGACTCCAAAACGGACAGCCTGAGCTTCAACACCGCCTTGAACAAGGTTCCTGAGGCGGTCCGGACACGCACAAGGGCGCCTACCAAACGCGAGGCGCTGTCAACAGTGATGAGCATCTACGACCCGCTCGGACTCCTGTGCTGCTACACCATCACAGCGAAGATCACGCTGCAGAAGTTGTGGCGCTGCCAGACTGCATGGGACGAGCCGGTGCCTGAGGACGTCGCGACCGACTTCGACGCGTGGCTGGCCGGGCTCCAAGCTATCCAACGCCTGCGAGTACCTCGGAGCTACAACGGAGGGAGCGACGTGCGACGCAGAGAACTCCACGTCTTCTGCGATGCGAGTGAGGACGCCTTCGCGACGGTGGCATACTGGCGGCTACAGCTGGAGTCCGGCGAAGTCAAGACCGTGCTAGTGGCGGCACGAGCTAAGGTGGCGCCTTTGAAGACACAGACGGTGCCGCGCTTGGAACTGCAGGCGACGCTGATTGGCGCTAGACTCGCGAAAACCATCAAAGAAGACCATCGCATTCGAGTGGATGACACGTGCTACTGGAGCGACTCGCAGACCGTACTACATTGGCTGCGCAACGGGAGCCGCAGATACACTCCGTTTATCGCACACCGTCTCGGCGAAATCACCGAGTCATCGAGAGCAACAGATTGGCGATGGGTGCCGACTCATCTCAACGTCGCCGACATCGCTACGAGGAGCGGCTACGTCCCAGAAGAAAACGACGTGTGGTTCTCCGGGCCAGAGTTCCTGAGACGACCGAAGTCTGAATGGCCACAATGGGACGCATGCCGAGAAGACACCCGTGAGGAAGAAGTACACGTCATCACGAAGAGCCAGGACTCAGCGCTACCCGACATCGAGCGGTTCTCTTCATATGACCGCTTGATAGGCGCTACAGCTCAAGTACTCCTGTTTCCTCAGCGATGTAAAGATCGAAGCGTCACGCTGAGCCAAGACCACATCAAAAGAGCGACCCGGCTGTGGTTACAACGTGCGCAAGAGGACTCCTTTCCACAAGAAATCCTCGAGCTCAAGAAGGGGCGCGCCGTGCCGAGATCCAGCCCGCTACGCCGATTCGCTATCAAGCTGGAAGACGGCCTACTGAAAATCGACGGGCGCGCGAACAAGGCGGACATCCCAGACGAGGCGAAACATCCCATCGTGTTAAGTGGACGCCACAGCTTCACCAAGCTGCTCGTGGCCCGGGCCCACAAGCGGGCCGGGCATGCCAACCCGGAACGAGTCGTCAACGACCTACGCCAGCAGTATTACATCGTGCGACTGCGGCCTACGGTGAAAACAGTGGCGTCTTCCTGCCAGATGTGCCGCCTTAGGAAGACACACCCGACGAGCCCACCTACGGGAGACCTACCAGCGGAACGCCTGCAAGCCTTCCGACGACCCTTCAGCTGTTGTGGGCTGGATTACTTCGGCCCAATGACCGTCACGATCGGCCGGCGGCATGAGAAGAGGTGGGGCGCCTTGTTCACATGCCTCACCACAAGAGCCATACATGTGGAAGTGGTGGCGTCACTCACAACCGACTCAGCCATCCTGGCGCTGAGACGGATGGCGGCGCGGCGCGGTTGGCCCGCCGTCATATACACGGACAACGGCACCAACTTCAAAGGAGCAGACGCCGAGCTGAAGAGGGCCTACAAGGAGTGGCTGCCTGCACTCAACCGAGCCGGCCTCACCTACGGGACAACGTGGAAGTACATCTCACCGGGTGCGCCCAACCAAGGAGGGGCCTGGGAGAGGATGGTGCGCTCCGTCAAGACAGCGCTCTCAACAACACTACACGAGAAGGCTCCAAAAGAAGAGGTCCTGTCAACCCTGCTCACCGAGGCGGAGCACTCAGTCAACTCTCGACCTCTCACACACGTACCCGTCGACCCAAGTGACCCAGAAGCATTAACGCCTAACCACTTTTTGCTGGGGTCCTCTACGGGCCTGCCTTTCGCCGGAGCGTGTCACGAAGCCGACAGGAAAACATGGAAGGCCGCGCAAGGACTAGCTGACATCTTTTGGCACCGCTGGCTGAAGGAATACCTTCCAACCATCGTGCCACGCTCTGACCGCCACGGACGTCAAGAAAGAATAGAGGCCGGCGACATCGTGGTCATCGCCGACCACACCTTACCGCGCAACACATGGCCTCGGGGGATCGTCACACACACCTTCCCCGGGCCCGACGGCGTGGTGCGCAACGTCGAAGTCAAGACTGCGGGCGGAACTTTTCGACGACCCACCGCCAAGCTCATCGCGCTCCAGTCATCGACCGCACTCTCCCCGGACCAGAGGGAGAGGACGCGCTGCACAACGGGCACGCAGTCGTCTTCCAGGGATGGCTACGGAACTCCTTCGCCGGAGGGAGAATGTTGACGACAGACAGCGTGCCGCCTAAAAATTGTAAGAGGACCGACCAATCAGGACGCCTACATTTCAGCCAATGAGAGGCACACCCCTCCTCACGCACACTCGGGCGATTCCCGAGCGCGCGCCCTGATTGGTCGGGACACTCACGCGTATCGGCGCTACCTGCGAGTAGCGCCCATTGTATATATATAGCCCTAGCTTGTACAAAGTTAGTCAGTCGTAGTTAGTCAATCGAGTTCAGACAGTGTACAAGCAGCAACAGTGAATATACCATCAGAGCGAAAATCTCTCCGGCGTTTCATTTGGAACCAGCATCTAGTGTCTACAGTCCACTAAACATCCTTACAAGGACCTGCGTTGGCCCATCGTCAACAGTTTGTTTGTAATAACTTTAATGTACTATGAAAGCACACAATTATCTAAAATCTAAATATATATAACTCAAAGGCTAAAATTTGGCATGCAGGTAAATGTTATGACGTAGGCATCCGCTAAGAAAGGATTTTGATCAATTCTACCCCCAAGGAGATAAAATAGGGGATGAAAGTTTGTATGAAACTTTGTCAATTTTAAACCGATCGGGCTGAGACTTTGCATGCATAAAGCTACTATGACGTAGGCATCCCCTAGCAAAAGCTAGTTAGGTATAAAGTCGTGATAGTATGTATGTAGCACAAGACGTGCAAAAGGGGCAAGGGATAAAGAACAACAGAAGTTTATATAACATTTGATATGATATGATATAAGATCGTGAACTGTCCTATCTTCTTATTCGCCGGTTGACTGGAATAGGTAGAATTGATCAAAATCCTTTCTTAGCGGATGCCTACGTCATAACATCTACCTGCATGCCAAATTTCAGCCCGATCCGTCCAGTGGTTTGGGCTGTGCGTTGATAGATCACTATGTCAGTCAGTCAGTCAGTCACCTTTGAGTTATTTATATTTAGATGAGGTAGACAGAGCTGTAGACGATGGAAACTAAAACTTATAAAAATTGTATTTTTTATGGGTTTGTGTTTTTTCATGTATTTGTTTGCTTTAACAATTAAACTCAATAAAGGTACGGGTGCAATGACGAGTACACAGCCTCCCCGCGTGCGTGCGGACCGTATGTATGGTTGTATTCCGTTTGTCGCTCAGTCGCCTGCCTTCCTATTAACGAGGCATACGTATCTCACGTCATTCCGCCGGTACCTTACCATATGTAAATTTATAAAATCGTTGTTGTTATTTCCTATCACCTACAAGAGCATTTCAGATCTTGCAGACAGAGAGACACTTTTAGGACGAAGACGGACGAGAAAAAAAATCAAAATGGTGATCTCCATATTTTTTACAAGCTTTTATTTAGTTTCACGTGTCTCGTTGTCTGTCGGTCTGTCTGTCTGTCAGTAATCAAATCTTGCAAGTTAAGTTTGACTCACTTCCCCGTTTCCGATTAAGTTGAAATTTTGTACGTTTATCGCGTGACAATGCAATATTATGATGACATGGAGCTGGTATGATCATGGAGCCGGAAGGGGGACATAGGAACTCTGTGATGAAACCAAGTAACCCCGTTGAGTTTGGGCACGTTTGATTCATCTTCTTGTTTTAGATAAAAGCTTGTTTAAAAGATGTTTTTTAAATAATTAATTGTTTACATTGATGCGCGGGAAAGTAAACAGCTGGTGCATTCTTCTAGTGTTTTCTTCTAGACGAGCATGGAAGTTTTGTGCAATCTCTATTTTAAAATATTTCCTCAGTCTTTTTTTTTACAATATATTGGTTTAGGCATTTGTCCTCAATCTCACCTGATGGTAAGCGACGATGAAGACTAGGATGAAGCATGCCTATCCAAAAGATACCCATTCAATCTACTTTTGAATGTCCCGGGACTGTACTTCTCTGGGAATATAGATGCAGGCAGTTCATTCCACACCTTAGCTACTCGAACCAAACTTCTCATGTCTTTCAAAGACATGAGAAGTTTGCGACATGACTCCAGCTCGCAGTAATCCGTGAGCTTTCTAGCATAGAAGAGAACCACTTCCTACTTGCGCTTTGCACTTTTAAAGTCTACATTCCGACTTTCTTCTTCAAATATGTAGGATATTTGAAGAAGAAAGTCAGAATGTAGACTTCTGGTTCCGAAGCAGTACTGCTTAGGATGTAACCGGGAACACGCTTATTTGAGCAGGAGGTTGAAGTCTAAAAGTCTTTAAGTTAATAGAAGCCCTGCGGCAGTTTATTGAATCTAGAAATTATAAAGAATGCAAGCAAATATAAGCTCGACCGCAAAGTATTTTTTTTTTCTGTCAGATTACGGACGTGCCTGTTATGATGGGGCCGCACTTCGCCTATCGTCACGAAGCTTCATGCAATTTTACACGATACACGCAAATGTGACCGGCCGTTATCGGGTATCGTCCCAAATATTCGGGCTGCGTCTTCGTTATCGCGCGGGTGGCGGTAAATCAAAGGGTTGCGCGCTAACATTTCGCCCTACGTGGTTGGACTAGCATTGTTCATTTTAGCGTTTGTTTTCCACTTATTCAGACGCGTGCTGTGCGACGGTGCCACGGTTGGTAATGCGTTAAATGGAGTAGAGCGATAAAATGGTGTTAGAATTTTGAGGTTTCTCTCTCTAGGTTTCAATAAATGCATTATGTAATTGTTAGCACACAGCAAAAGTAAAGAAAGTCGTCGTCTATATTTAAATACCTAGATGACGCCATCTTGGAATATTACACGATATTTCGTGAGAAATAATGAAGCCGCTAATATAAACACAGCTTTATCACGATAACTTTAGTGTACAAAACGTACGATAGACGCAAGGGCGGCCCTAGCATTCATGAGCGTCAAGAACAAAACATATGGGCAGAGCATAGAATTATCTATGGGCCAGAGTGCCTCCTGACGGGCATCAGAAATGTTCTGACAGAAAATATCTTATAACATACGGCTAGTCTCATTGAATTAAACAGAAATAAATACAATACAGAAAAAAATTTACCCTCTCACATAGATGTTACTCCATCTTCTACAGATTTGTAACAAAATATACAAATGTACGTATGTACAAATAACTAGGCGTGAGAGCCTTGGAGCACTGATACACTAGGCTATGCCTAATACGGAACCAGTTTCCTCACAGTCTTGGTAAATGTCCAATTTCTGAATTTGTTATCACCAGATATTGTTAGCTAAACGTTTTAGAAATCATTAAATAAATTTTTACCTTTTTTTACCAACTCCACTCTTCCATACCTAAAAATATTAAAAATATAAAGTTCAACCATAAGTACTGTGCAATAAATCTATTATCGGTCCAGATCTCAGACAATATTGCCAAGAAACTGTCCCGTCTCGGCGGATCGACGGTACTTTATCCACACTTTACAATTTAATTCCGCGAGTACAGAGTTACAATCGAATTGGAAACAAAGTAAGAACTTTAACCGTTTCCAAACGGGGAGTTGCCCGGTAGACAAATACTGAGCTAGGTGACTGAGACAGATATCTGGACGGGTGCCAATTGTGTTTACTTCTGTATCTTTAAAATGTTTAACAATCGATTTCAGTTTATTTGCTAGGCAAATTAAAAAAAACTGTAATAAACGCCATCTTGTATTGAGTAGCGGAACTACATATTATAATTGATATATGTAGCGCTGACTATTATTTGCTATGGAAAATCCTAACTTTTAAGCGTGAACCCAAAATAACTTTTAAACAGCTGAAGAGATTTTCATGAAACATAGCTAAGAATGCGATTTGTTTAACAGGAAAGCCAGTGTGGTGGACACTTGCTTTCCTGTAAAAAAATCGCATTGAAATCGGTCCATCCGTTCGAGTACTACAATACCACAGACAGACATCAGCGTGAAAGTTTTGACGGTGGTTAAAAACTAACGTGGGACACAGAATACTCACATAACATAGGGTTACTCACGTAGAAAGTGAAGTACTGGCTGACATATTTTGAACCTTATCCGTTTTTACCCGTATTGTTGCAAGATTTCAATGGGTTAGCTCCAGAAGGGGAACATGGTTTTAAATGATGTAGGAAGCAATAGGTTGGGTTGGTTTGGGAGCCGCCGGACCACCTGTACCATTGAGTAGTACCACTGATGTTACAAATGGCACTGATTTACCCCACTAGTACCATTGATTGTACAAATGGTACCGATGTATCCCGTAAGTACCCTCCATGAGGAGGAAGGAGAGTCACATTAGACGGATTTTAAATTTACAAGTTAAGGGAATACCTAGACAAAATAATAAGTTTCTTTCGGCGTTTCTTCTCAACAGTGGTCGTTCCGAAGCTCAGGTATCGGTAGCTTTTCTTTAAAAATAAATTAAATTTTAACATACTTTACACGTAACAAAAATTATACTTATTGACGTGTAAAAGTGCCTGTAAAGATCTAATTACTGAATAAACATTTGAATTTTGAAAAATATAACATAAAAATTAGGTAGTACTGACAAATTTTCTGCAATATTATTTATTAAGTATTTTTGCCAAAAGTGGCCACTTTTAGCAAAAATGCAAAGAAAAGCTTTACGTTCTCACTTTAAACTGTAAAAAGTACTTTTTTTCAAAACTAAAAACACACTTCACCTCCAAACTACACAACCGATTTTAATACAATTAATATGGGAACACCTGACAAATATACCCTTGCAAACAAAAAAAGAAATTTTCGAATCGGTCTTAGCTTCTTCGAATAATCGGTGAACAAAGTACATAAAAAAAGATCGCAACGAATAATCTCCTCCTTTTCGGAAGTCGGTTAAACATAGTTTGAAGGGTCATCTAAAATTTTGAATAATTTCTCCGTTCCCTCTCAAATCATTTATTTCAAGTGGGGACAGCACTGGATCCCGAAATATCATATTCGTATCCCTTAAGACGAAGTGGTAGCTAAAGTGGCGCCCTCATTTTAAATAAATTCCTTAAAATTAAATATGGTGATAATTAAAAATTTGATTTGTATAAATGTCTAGAAAGACCTTTAAACTATATTATGAAAAACATTTGAAATTATTACCAATAGTCCGTCTGGTTTTAAAACTGTTTTTCGCCAAAAGTGGCCACTTTTGACGAAAAACAGTTTTAAAACCAGACGGACTACCATACATAGGGCGCACTATAAGTTTCCGGAACTGGCCACTTACATAAACAATATTTAAAAATTTATTGCAACATTTGAAAATAGAACTCTTTAGCTGTAGAATGCAGTTTGTTTCATCTGACTGTCTTTTGTTTTAACCTTGTGGGGCCATTTAAAAAATTGTGTGTCTGCATCAACATGGATTTAACTTGGGAAAATTTTCGTAGTATGATTTTCTACACGGAACAGAGAAATAGGTGGAAGTGCCAAGTGGGCGTGGCGCGCGTGTCATAATCCGGTAAAACTATACAAGATCGACCGACTCCGTACATCAGTCGTATTCTAGCTACGTGTTAAGATCGTTTTGTCCACCCGACCAACATTTTTTTCGCTAAATATGCCGTGTTGTAGTGTTTTAGTATGTAAAAATAGCAGTAAGAACAAAAATAGAAGCAATTCAGGTGTTTCTTTCCATCAGCATGTACGATAACATGCATTTTCTTTTAAAAAATTACGAAAATCATTCTTGTACGATCATATTAACTAGGTAGTTCTAGAAAGTTCGTTCCCGTAAGTTGTCGCTACTCGATTAGTGATGTACAGATTTTGCTATTCGATTAGTGATGTACAAATTTTGTCGATGAAATCTCGCTACTGGATTAGTGATGTAGTCGAGTTGGATGCGGATTTTGTCGATAAAATAAATCAAAATTTCAGGTAGTATTTAATAGAATAACGCAACGATTTTAAGTAATATATAGACTTATTATAAACATGAACATTTTCTAGTATTTTTATTGCAATAAAAAAATTAATATAAGTCTAACCTTTCGAAATATTTTTAGGCCCAAATGTAATAAAAGAAAAGTGGATAGATGCAACAGGTAGGGTTAACTGGATGCCAACTAAATTAAGCACCATATGTTCGGAGCGTTTTGAAGAAAATAATTTACTTATATCTAATTTACTTATATATAATAATTTTATTTTCTTATAAAGGTTGTCCTTTATGTCAATTTTTTTCTGCTTTAGCTCCTGCTGCTGCTCCCAAATTTATATGTAACTAGCTTTAACCCAAGACTTCGTTAATGTAATATAAGTAAATAGAAAAAGTCTCCATTTGTATGGCAAAATAAGATTCACCATGCCAAGTTCCGTCACTCTTTTTTTGGGGATAAATTTAAGTCCTTTTCCGGGACTCTTAAACTATATACCTACATATTCAATTTCAATTAAATTGGTTAAGTAGTTGAAGCGTGAAGAAGTAACAGACAGACGGATTTACTTGAATATCGCTGTAATACTAGTAATGAATCTACAAAGTTATTGACTCAATTCTCTGTATTTTAAACTCACCATGCTGGTTTGGGTGAAAGGGACAAAAGAAAATAAATAGAATGTACCAACTTCCCGCATACCCGCGCAGATTGTAAAAGCCGATCGAGAGAATGGGCAAAATGGCAGAAGAGAAATTCCTCTGCCATTTCGACCATGCGGGTAGCAACCCATCACTATTTTGATTCCCTTTCCCACTTTCTCGCCCGCCGTCATGCTAAAAGTAGCCTTTGGATCTTGCGGCCCTGGGCGATTTCAGCTTAAAACCGCAAGACTCAAAATGCTCTGTATGTTCCATTCCATTGGGGATTAGATCGCTACAGGGATAAAGACGGATTTTTCATGTTCTTAAAATAATAGATCTTTAATTATTTGAGACTGGCTTCGCCCAAGATTTAATCTGCACGTCCATAATAATATTATAAATAAGAAAGTTACGCAGACGAAGTCGCGAGTGAAAGTTAGTGTTAAATAAAGATAAGAAAATTCGAAAAAAATGCCTTTGCGTCGAATGATATCGATACTGTTAATCAATATTAGTAATATGGACATCACTAGTCGAGTAGCGCACCTGTCGGCAAGTAGCAGAATTATTTCGTAGCTTGGGATTCAAGTGACGAAAAAATTCTGCTTCTCGACGATAGATGGCGCAATTATCAGACTTTTTAATTTGAGTTAGACATTAAATTGCAAAACGTCGTAAGTACTTTTTGAACCATAGCAAAATAAACCTTATGCTTGAGACTTAATGTCGTTTTTAAAATGTAGGGTCTATAGACTTAGGCCAATATTGAAATAAATATATTCGACCAATCAAACGAATTTCTCGTATGTGTGCAATATGTGATTATTGGTTTATTTGTGTGAGTTTGGCGACGCTTGTTTCTTAACTAATTTAGGCCCAAGGCACTTCCACCTATTTCTCTGTTCCGTGATTTTCTACGATTTTAAGTGTAATTTGACAGCTCAACAGAGCATCGCTCGGCTTGAAACAGCTTTTGGCAATGAAGCACCATGCAAGACAACTGTTTATAGCTAGTTCGCAGAATTCAAGCGTGGTCGTATCAATCTCAGTGACGAATCTCGCGATGGTCGGCCGTCCACCGCTGTGACCAACAAAAACATCGATGCTGTGCGCCGTATGATTGAAACAGACAGGCATGTGACCTACCATGAAATTCGCGCATCCTTAGAAATAGGCATGAGTTAAATACAATTAATCCTACACAAACATTTGGGTGTGAGAAAGCTGTGCTCGCGGTAGATCCCACACAACTTGACCGAGGCTCAAAAAACGGACCGCGTCACTTGGTGCAGTGCCATGCTTACCAGATTCAACGAAGGTGCGTCAAATTTGGTGTGGGACATAGTAACAGGTGACGAAACATGGATTTATTGCTACGATCCCAAAACAAAGCAGCAATCGAGCGTATGGGTCTTTCAAGATGAGCCGAAACCAACCAAAGTGGCGCGCGTGAAAAGTGCATCCAAGCGGATGATTGCTTCTTTTTTTAATAAAACTGGACACGTGGCTACTGTTGCTTTAGAGAATCGTCGTACAGTGAATAGTGACTGGTACACGACCATTTGTTTGCCGGAAGTTATTGACGAACTCCGTAAAAATAACCGTAAACGCCGTATCATCCTGCACCACGACAATGCTAGTTCTCACACGGCCAGACAGACAAACGACTTTTTGAAGGCGAAAAATGAAGAACTCATGAGTCATCCTGCATACAGTCCCGACCTGGCACCTTGTGACTTTTTTCTGTTCCCAAAAATTAAGAACCAATTACGCGGTCAACGATTTTCATCAACAGAAGAGGCTGTCGAGGAGTATGAAAAACACGTTTCAGAGGTCACCACAGAGGAGTGGCACAAAAGTTTTCAAAACTGGTTTCATCGAATGAAAAAGTGCATAGACGCCAAGGGAGATTATTTTGAAAAACAATAAATTAATTTTGTACCTTTAATACTATTTTTTCATATTCATTCCGGAAACTTATAGTGCGCCCCACGTACTTTCAAAGGTTATTCATAAAATAGTTTAAAGGTCTTCCTAGACATTCATACAAATAATTTTTTTAATTATGTCCATATTTAATTTTAAGGAATTTATTTCAAATGAGGGCGACACTTTAGCTACCGATGCTTTACAAGGAGTTGCGCTATGCTGATAAAATTGGCCGTAACAAATGTTGGGAAATAAATTTTAACAACCAAAACTGAAACTCGATATAAAATCTGCAAACGTTTTTACTTAAAAAGATTTTTGTACTGATTTGACCAAATGTCCATATTTAATTTTAAGGAATTTATTTCAAATGAGGGCGACACTTTAGCTACCACTTCGTCTTAAGCAAGATTATGTACTAAAAAGTCATAATTACCAATCACTGCTCACAAACTTTTTATTGTTGTTATTTTATTTTTATTTGATAGATTTTAAATACGATAGAGATCTTTGCGAAATTAAATTTAAAAACAAACCACTCGAAAAGGAAAGTCCTCGAATATTTAATTAAATGTAGCACTGTTGCACCTCGCGGTAATTCATAACAACTGCTTAGCTGGTGAAGAACGGTGGGATGAGTCAATATACCAGGCAGAGCATAGATTTGTGAAGCTTTAACTCGTACCCACGAGGTTGAGGTTGAGACACATGGATAGGTGTTCCAATTCCAAACATAGTTCTTGAAATAGACAGACATACGTCAACGAATGTTGCCTTAGTAAAAAAACGCGTGTGTTTGCTTTAAACTATGTTCCTCGGGTAGAGTTGCCATCTGTTGTTTAGTTTTTCATCCAATATTAATGTCTCCGGCCCGTCGTTAGGCTTTTTGACAAAGCTTATAACTCAAAACCTTGATCTGGCACCGCTACTGTATAGTATCCACGTCCGGCTTTTAGGGCTAAATGTCCACCCTTATTCAGCGCAGAGTAAAGCTTTTCTTGGAACGGAGTTTTTTTACGGCATGGACTTAGTGGATCGCTAGGCGAAAAAAGTGTAAGATTTTTATTTCAATATTCGTTCCAACCAATTGTTCTACGAAACTCACGCTTTTTTGGGTTATGGCAACCTTATCCTCGGGTAAAATTGTTCAGTATCATATTCTTAATTCAGCCTCTAAATAGTTGCAGTATATATTTTAGACAGTGGTGCATTTTTCCTCTATGTCCAACGTGCAACATATTCACTCATGCGCCGTTACCTACAGTTAGTAATTGGGTTTGCCGGCACTCTTTCCACTGAGCACGTGCCTTAATTGAATTGCTTGAAACAGTTTGTTTTTGACGTTCTATCATTTTCAATCATAATGATTAAAAGTAACTTCTTTATTGTTTTACCGTACAGCAAAACAAAAAATATGTTTTGTGACATCCGTCAACTTTCGTCTACATTAATCGAAACTTGGTCGGCCTTTCCGACTATATTAATATACAATACAAATAAAATTTAATAGGGTGAGGAAACCGTTTAACAATATGTATTCCATAAATATGACGACCTCTGTGCACTAGTGGTCATCACATAGATTTATAAGTAAGAAGATTGAACTAGCTTAATGTATAATGAGACCAGAAATAAAATGTCATGTCTGACTTTAAAAGGGTTGCACCTACTACAGGACACATATAGTTCGTCGATATCGATAAAAAACTCATATTGATTATGAATTAATATTCTCGTTAATATATGATTATAAATAAATACTAAAACATTTTAATCTCTTTGTCCCTAGCGGAGTAGACTTAGCCCAAGCCCAAAAGTCAATATGTATATTAGTAGACCCGTAAGTAAAAAAATGCAATAATTTAATGCAAAAATGTAAAAAACTTTTATTTACTTCTTTGAACTATCGCTCTTAAATTTTTAAGAAGCTTATTTTTTTTCTTAAAAGTTACTGTTTTATTTGAAGGGCCATGTTCTGGTAATGAAGATAAAATGTCTCTATTTACATTCGAAGTTGGTCTTCTGATTTTCAATTTCACCTGAAAAATTACAATAGTTTACTAAAATTAATATCGTTGATTATCGTTAAAAGGAGCGACATTCTACTAAGTTCAAGTTCGAATTTGAACTTAATTTCCACGTATTAAATACTTCTTACGTAAAAAGGGCTTCATTAGAACAAAAAATAGTCCCCCATCCAACTGACACATTATGTACTCTTACAGGTACAAAAAAAGTTGGAATCATTGATTAAAACGTGTAATGTGCGGCAAAGAGTCCTTGATTAGATCGTGCATTTACTTTCTTTGTATGTAACACGTTAGCTCAAAATGTTTACTGCAAACATTACAAATCTTTGTGGGAGTCCAACCCGGTCTATTTACAATGGTTATCCATTTCTCTTTATAATTTACATTTAATGGAAATCTGTAAAAATAATAAGTCATTAATTACTTTTACTACAATTTGAGATCTTATTACGCGTTTCTTACTACTAATATCGATGTTTTACAAGGAGTTGCGCTATGCTGATCTGATAAAATTGGCCGTAACAAATTTTAACAACCAAAACTGAAACTCGATATAAAATCTTCAAACGTTTTTACTTAAAAAGATTTGTACTGATTTGACCAAATTGATTTTGGTCGAATCAGTACAATTGATTTTTTATCGATATATATTTTCATGACATAAAATGACGTCAATAATTAGTCAAGCCCTAGCGAAATCAAATACTTTTATATTTTATGCAATATATTACTGAATTACTTTAATAACTAATAAATATTGTATTATCTCTAAATAAAAATATAAAATGCGTAATTTTAAACGGTTTTTTGGTGGAGTTGCGAAGAAAATATTGACTAACTGGTAAAGGACGAGTCTAGCAAAGTTACCTGTTAAACGTGTATTTATTGGGATTGCAGTTTGTTGTTGTATCACAGTCGATAAAGCTGCACAATACCATCTTTCCAAGGTAAGAAAAGTTATGAATTAACACAGTTTACAATTAGAAAAATCCAATTTTCGTGTGACACAATATAAGTCTGGTTTCTAGAAGTCGACTCATTCAAAAGTTGGTCACACGTCAATCTAGTCGCTATCTCTATTGCTCTTGTGAGGGCGACCATTAACGTATTGTTTATCATCTCACTTTGCTAGTTCTGTCTATTTACGTAGTAAAAAAAAATTTTGGTCTATGGGTCATCATGCCACGCTGTCACACCGGAAGTCCCGGGTTCGATCCCCGGTCTGGTCAAGATAGAAAATCATCTTTTTCAGATTGACCTGAATCTTGGATGTTTATCTATATATGTATTTTTATAAAATATAGCATCGTTGAGTTAATATCTCATAACATAAGTCTTGAACTTACTTTGGGGCTAGCTCAATTTGTGTGATTCGTCCGTATATATTTATATTTTTTTATTTATATTAGAAATCCGTTTAGTTTCGGTGAAGAATCTTGACTTTTCTCTGATATTGTCATCACACCATACTATGTATCCAATGTGGATAGTGTCAAAGAAAACTAAACGGCAAAACGCAATTCAAATATTCAAAATCTACATTTCTAACATTCACTTTATTAACGGCTCAGATTCACTCTTTGTAATCTACTTTCTTACATCATATCAGTCCTATGTATTTACAGTCCTTTGAATTACTTCCCAATATAGTTAACATATAAATAGTTAGCAGATATGGAAGTCCCTTTTTTTCTAGCTAGATAAAATACAATCAGCGAGTGTCAGTCTCTCAGCCTCTTTTAAGAATTGTTTTCATCGCCTCACTGTTGGTACACAGAAATATGTTTAAGTAAGTCTATTGTTTTACTAGAAGTGGTATCTTTGTTTCATCTTTCTCTCATCACGGCGAATTCCCAGTTAAAACTTCAGCTGTGATGCTGTGAAGCTTCTCCACTTCGCACGGCCTTGAGCTTCCTTGGCAGTAAGTCCATTTTCTTTGTTGAATGTTTGGTAATATTTATTTAGAGGTATTTATGGAAGACTGTAAATTTTGCAATTACATTACAATTACAATGAAAATAAATTGAACAAAAATGGCGGACTTCAAAGCATTTTTGTACAAATTCCCAACACGTTAATTGAACAAAAATAGCAGTCGTCGGAGCATTACTGGTACCTGCGCCGATAACCACCATTTTGGTGCAACCTACGTACTGGGAATTTGTACAAAAATGCTTTAAAGTGCGCCACTTTTGTTCAACTTATTGGAACGAAGTTCCTTACAGCAGGCTTGGAGGAGATAGGGATTTTGCTGCGCGACCGAACTGAAAAAAATGTGATAGTAAAACCGTAAGGATGACCTCGTTAAATAAAACCGTTAAATGAGACGTGCGCAGGCGCGACAGTCGTATACACAAGCGAGTAGTGTATAATACCTTTCTCTTCCTTTGAGCACGATTTTTCTATTGCAAATTGTGTCGATTCTACATTAGCCGAAGGAACTTCGTTCCTACCTGGTGTCCCACGACACCACATTTCTTTTTTGTGTCGTATTGTACACCACTATAATTTTTTTATGTTTTCAATTTGTGCGTAAAACTTCCTAAAATAAAATTCAAATCTATGAAAAGGACAACACCTCAAAAGACGTGAGAATGATAGAAATCTAAATAAGCTATCTTTAATTTTGTAAGGCAAATTCCAACCAGATTTCATCAATCATTTGAATCTAATTTTGCGCATCACTGAAATACAAAGAATAGTAGCACTTTAAAAATTTTCAAGACTCATGATTGAAAACCCACGTAAGTAATTTATCTTCCATGAAATCAGAATACTAGTTTAATGAACCCAAGTCGAGCGCATCTGTAATATTCGAAGCCCTATCTAGAATACCATCGTCCATGTACCGCATCCAAGTTTAATGAAGGTGAGTGCGGAACAACAACTGTTGTGTATAACTGCCAAAGTTCCCATGAACAGCCATTGTCTGAGGCTCTGAGCCCATACACTGCTCATACATGACATGTACAGGATGAGATAAAGATGCTTGTGGATAATTCTTTATTAATCGCTTACATGCACTCATACAGAAGATGGTTAGTAGGTAAGTACATGAACCCTGGCAGGGTGTTGCGAACTTATACATCTTAGTTGTGTTTATATAATAAAATTGTATTTATATTCAACTAGAAAAAGAAGAATAATATTTACTAGAAGCGATTCTTGTCGTTAAAAAAAAGACTTAGGTAACATGTTCGTATTAAAACATTTTGTTTTTGAAAATTGATTTTCTGGTACCTACATAATTTTGTAATCAACATTATATATCTAAAATTTCTCCATTACATCAAAATATAATGAAAATCCAGAAATACGTATTTTTACATACAACTCAATCAAATTCACAATTTTGAAGTTTACATGTTTATATACAATTTTATATTACGACGAGAATGATAAATGTAAATACATTTACACGTCAGTGAAAATCATTCGATTTAAATCAAACTACAGTGACCATTCTGCACCAGCCTGTATCACATCTGCCCATCCCCAACTGATGGGAGACTGTGGAAGTCCACTATTGTTTGAAACATGCTGCGTGTTTGTATTGCACTTTTGGTAAACGATTCCGTGTTTATTGGATTTCAAGGGATCTCGTTGCGTTTTGGTTATGACATGGAATTTTTTTGGAAAATTTGGGCTTTAAATGAACGCAGATTATTGTTTTTTGCGCAGGTATGATGTATCTATACAGTGTGTGTGATGTACAGTTGTTTGTGCATGTTAATATGGATATTTTACAATATTCTCAACTTCGACACAATTAAAACGATACGACGGAAGCGCCGTCGAGGAAGCGGCGAGCGATACCGCGGAATTTGTTTACAGGCAGGGCTGCCAACCAGAGTTGGGCAAAATGTAATTAAACTACTAATTACTAACTACAATTACATTTTGTAGTTAGTAATCGCAACTACATAATTACAAAAAGTAATTGAAAAAGTAGTTGAACTATAAACTACAAAAAGTAGTTGTAATCACAATTACAAACTACTTTTTGAAACTACATCTAATATATAAAATTCTCGTGTCACAGTTTTAGTTGCCATACTCCTCCGAAACGGCTTGACCGATTTTGATGAAATTTTTTGTGCTTATCCGGTATCTATGAGAATCGGCCAACATCTATTTTTCATCCCCCTAAATGTTAGGGGTAGTCCACCCCTAAATTTTTTTTTTTATATGGCAAATTTTATATGGCAAAACAACGTTTGCCGGGTCAGCTAGTATTCTATAAAGATTTACTTACTTATAAATTTTCGTTTCTTGCTAACAAGTTTTTACACTTACAATTTCGAAATACAACACCTTTAACACACGCCCGCGGTAATAAATTCTTATTGTAATTTGTAGTTATAACTACTTAATTACAATTACAATTTACAACTACAGTAGTTTCAATTGTTGTAGTTAAATTTAATGTAATTTCAACTACTTCTAGTTAAGTACATGTAATTGTAATTTGTAATCAAACTACACAATAGTAGTTAACTACGCCCAACTCTGTTGCCAACAACAGATATTTGTATTAAAAAAAAATCGGCCATTGCAAGTTGAACTCACGTGGAGAGGGTGTCGTACAATGTCAAAGAATTTCCGTAAGTGATCATATTATATTGAGTTTAACACTTCATTTTCAATTGATAGAATTCTTATATTATTTTTCCTGTAATTTATAAGCAATGAAATATATTTTGTATATGTTTTAGTAAGGTTTGAAAAACTTTTCATTTTTAAAATCCTACTTTGTTCCTTGAAAATAACCATTATTTAAAAAAGAATATTTATGTTCTTTGCACATCTGTGTTTGGGTACTAGGATTACATCATCATAACAAATTTCACCTGATTTGGTCCAGTAGGTTCCGAAAAATTGGCAGTGACAGACGAACGGACAGACAGACGCACGAGTGATCCTATAAGGGTTCCGCTTTTTTATTTTTTTGTACGGAATCCTAAAAAAACAGTGGCACTCAGGAATTGCCGACAGAAGTGAAAACTTGGTGGCAGTTAAGGTAAGTGTTGCGAGTTCAATGGTTTTTCCCATCTAAAAATACCCAATGCGCCTAAAGAAGATAACACTCAAAAAAAAAAATATTGGCAGTTTTGTGCTATCGACATAAAAAAAAAACAGAGTTACTGACACGAAAAGGCAATACGCGAACAAGCATTTCTATATTTTTTCACATTGCTGCCATTCTTTTCATAAAGCTGTCGATGTTGTGTCGCCATTTTCTTCGTAGACTTACTACGCCTGCCTTCCACAAAATAAACTAAAATTAGATGTACGTACTACATATTGTAGAAAATAAAAGAGAAAAAACGTTTAGTCATCTTCTGCGTCACGATGCGTTCTTTAAAATAATAATTAAAGAAAAAGTTGAAGAAACAACAGAAGTTCTTTTCTACGTTCATTTACCCAAAGTTGGCCGTTTTTCGCAAATGTGAGATGTAAAGCGTCACGTTCTCACTTTGAACTGTAAACAGTAGTTTATAAAATAAATTTAAGGGTTACCTAGGACATGGTGAGACCAACATGTTAAATGATATCTCCGTTTCCTTACAAATAATTTATTTCAAATGGGGGCAGCACTGGATTTCGAAGCATTTATGTATAAGAAGAATTTATGTATTCATTAAATATAAGAAGAATAATATAATAAAATAGGCAGTAAATTTTGTTACATCTTTATCAACAGCTTAAAATCTTCCACTTCTGGAAAGATCACTTTGTGTTTAAAAGTAATTCAAATTTATGAAAATAATAATGGACTGGAGAACGTAGTGCAGATTGACAGCCCTATCCTCATTGGCTATTCGCAGCCAGTGAGTGGTGAGTTATTATGCATCGTTTGCATTATATCACAGCGATGCTCTTCACAAGTGCTAATGTTCCATTAAAGATGCATCAGCCGTGTGCAAATGGCGACTTCAGGGGCAATATAACAGTCAACAGCCCGCTTTTAAGATTTTGTGATTTTTGATGAACTTGCATTACTAACGGTACCCGATTATCGAAACGAAGGCTTCGGGAAAGACCAAGGAAGAAATGGTGAGATTACTTCGAGGGTTTCTTATGTGGATATCAACAGATTGATGATAGAGAAGAAAAAGACCTTTGCCCAACAGTGGGCCATAAAATCTGACTAATAAAAGGTACTTGTAATGTTGATGATGGTTTCCTGGTCGGTGTTGCTTTCGTGAGCTCTGCAATGACTTGTGTAGCCCATTTTGTTGGTAAATGTGCAAACGCATTTAGCGCACGTCAAGACTCCACTTATATAATTATAGTGGTCTAGCCTTCAGTTCGTCTCGCTTTCTGTCTTCTTCCGCCAGATGGTTGGCATCAAGTTGGAGGAAGCCAGTCATCACGTTCTTCTGCCAACTTCTTCCAACGATTTATTTTTCAATTTTTCATGTGCCGCTTTTGGACATCTTTAAATCTGAGAAGTTGGCCTCGTTGCAAGCGTTTTCCTTCCGCTATACTAGTCTCTCATCAGGCTTTCTAATATGAACACTATATTTATAAGGCAAATGTGAAAGGAACAGTAGGGAAGAGTCGGCCTCGGCGAACATTCTGCGACCAGATTGCAGACGTTCTGAAAAAAGGAGAGGTAAAAAGTACCCGTAACCGAAGGGCATGTATGAAGAGATTGATGAGTATAGATGAAGCGAAAGAGGTTTGTTAGGATCGTAGCAAGTGGAGGTCCATAGTCTCTGCCTACCCCTGTGGGAAATAGGCGTAATATTATGTATGTATGTAATAATAACAAAAACAAAAACAAGCAAATAAAAAACGAAATAATAATAAAAATGAGATGAACGTACGTGCTGCAGTAGAACAAAAAGGCCAGTTTATAGTGATAGCATCCATGTGATATTTTCTTTGGGATAGTTAAGCTTTACCCTATTTAACATATTTCAATTACCTTGCTCCATTACCACGCCGCCATTACTTGACATGTCAACACAAGGCTTCCTTACGTGAATTTTAACTTTTGATTATAGAAAAGCGGAGATACACAGAACAAGGATATTCAGTTTCTTACCGATATTTAGATGACAGTCGCAGCCAAGAAGAATAATTACCTGAAAGTAAAAAGACACATGTTTAATATCAGTTTTTTTACTTCTTTTTTACAATCGCCGACCTAACGCTTCTAGAACAAAAGTCTGCTCAGGTGCTGTAAAAATTTTTGGTTGCTACATTATGAGTTATAAGTTCTACATTAATCCCATGTGTGTATTTAAAACTTATTTCACCTACAGGTGGGTAATATTGGAATTCAAAACTTGACTTTCATAAACTACTTAAATGCTGAAACAGTCGTCAATAAAATAAGTTGGATGTCTAAACATTCACTTTCACTTACAATAATTGATTCCTTACTTTCGTTCGTACCACACCATACCCAACACTTTACAATACCTGGACTATTATTGCCTTCCTCCTCTGGTTTGAGCTGATTTTTCATTTAAAACAATCCAGATTGCTCAATGTTCCAAGTGAATGCACTGTTCAGAACTAATATTTTTCTTTCATTCATTAATTAATTTTTCAGCCTTTCTTATGCCCATTGAAGAGCATAGGCCTCCCTTCGCCTACCGTCCTAAACTGCCATTCTATTACATGCCTAACTCCACCGACCATCACTTCAACGTGCCAATATATTATATTGTTCCTTATGTCATATTCTATGTCACTAAATTTCTTGGTGGTACCTCGATGATGGTATAGTGTCTTTACAAGTATCGCAAAAATAGTTCAAGTTTTTTTTGCAAGTGATCACCGCTGTTCATGGACAACTGCAACACCACGGGTGTAACAGAAGTTTAAAGTATGCTTGTCATATTTCCTTCTTCCTTTGATTTGAGTTGTGAATTAAACACCCGAGGTTTTTCATTACCAAGTAAACGCTCTGCTGAATATTTATGTTGTTTCTCATTTCCCCTCATTCCATCTCGGCGGAGTCCTTGGAGCCTGACGATTGCGTTTTGAACTACGGGAAGTGTCAAGGATGTTTTGTATTGAAGGATGAATGTTGTTTTTCCGCGAAATTTCTAAGACGATTTTGCTAAAAATATAAGACGAAAGAATTGCTTTATTTCTGTTTGATTCTCTTTAGGAACATAAACAAATATAACTGAAAGCAGGATAATTATCATGACAGTTGGTTTTACGGCATGGTCAAAGTCACGGGTCATACTTTAGAAGTCCAGCACAGGTCGTGTCATCGAGGAAGAGAAGCATAACCGTATGTGTGTGGTTATAGCGGATTCCGGTATAATCAATTGTTTTACTATTGTGTCTGGTTTTTGCAACACAAAAGAGGATAAATATATGTCGGAACAGGATGGTCTTCATGATCGATCACTATAGTTTTTAGGTAATCAACACGTAATATTCACAAATATCCAGATAACTAATTTATTGCACTGTTCATAATGATACTTTTAATCACTATTCTTAAATACTATGTATTATGATA
Organism: Acrobasis suavella; assembly: GCA_943193695.1. Taxonomy (NCBI): domain Eukaryota; kingdom Metazoa; phylum Arthropoda; class Insecta; order Lepidoptera; family Pyralidae; genus Acrobasis; species Acrobasis suavella. The sequence goes on from OW971943.1 coordinate 1,403,128, forward strand.
TTTGAATGGACTCTTTGTTCACAAAAACGGACAGCAATCTCTTGGAGATTCTCAATGCCATGCTCCTTACACGACCGAATTATATCTGCCTTGTAATAATGTGTAAGGTACACATTATTACAAGGCAGATATAATTCGGAGTTTTGTTAAAACAATACTTGATTGTTTGCGCATTTGTAAACTGCATATCCATGTACAAAGATACAGCGAACATAATGGATGGCTCATGCCGACATATACATATAAGAGTATAATATGCACATTATACACATATATTTTATTAAGTACTTAGTTTTTTACATTAACATTTATATCAACATCGTCTTTTCCAAAACTAAAGGGTAGATTTGAAGCTTAATTAATTCTGTGACTGTCGCAACTTCCATCACACCGGGGTTAAGTAACATCCACGCACTACGACACGCGATGGGATTCACTTGCGTTTGATATGTAAATGTTGGCAACACTACACCCCAGAGTAATTGCTACGTATCTAGGTTGGCAGTACGACGTACAGTCTGGGTTTTGTGGCGTTGCTATTTGCAGATGGGTTTAATGGGGAAAATAATTGAAACATGCAGAAAACTACTTTGATACTGCATCTTCATCTTTTGCTGATCAATCTTATGCTCGTCTGGAAAATAAGAAAAACTTTCCAAAGCAGATCTTAAAAGCTGATTGAAGCAACAGGCAAAAATACGGCTCCAGATTGAAGGACCATTGAGCGACGGAGGTCGTCAAAATGACAACGAGAAAGCAAATAGCAATCTCATAAGTACACCACCTAACCACCTCAGGCTGTAAGACCCAAAGGCTACTCTTAGAACGAAGGTGGAAAAGGCGCATCACCTATTGACAAAATGACTCCTCCACCCTTTGGGTTGTTGGGCGTCTCGGACCGCGGTCCGAATCGCCCAAGAAAAAAATTGTAACGTGTCGATTCGGACCACGGTGGGAAATAATACAGTTCCCTTGTGGATTGATTAGGTCAGAAAACGTAATGAAGTTTTATTACACATCCAATAATGATATCTTTTTTGTGGTAAAACGGTTAAGTAGTTTGTACTCAAGCTGTGATTATACCTAGTTTAAATTTTATATTTATTTTAAAATACATATGATAGTTGTGTAGTATTATATTACATTTTTTATTTTTTCATCAACCTCTTTTCTACTCATCGCTACAAATAAATAATTGGTCGAAATCGGACCTACGAAAAAAGCATTGGGTACTGGTCCTATGGGTTGTGAACCCATTCTAAAAGATACCTTGGGCCATTCTGACAGGTTTAACTCCTGCATAAACAGTACTGGGGCGATTCGGACCGCGGTCCGAAACGCCCAACCACCCGACCCTTTCACCTACACACATAAGTAGCTAGTACATTCTTCGTTTTTCTCTCAGACCATCCCATCATAGAAGAAAGCAAGCAACTATCTGAAAAGTACACCAAACAACCAAAAAGTAACATACCGTAACATACACCGTCCCGCTGCATTTTCTAAAAACAAACTGAAGGTAAAACAAAGACCGTACAATAACGGGAACATTCTGGAAAGTTGGACTACAAGCGTAGCCCACTTCTGAAGTCAGCTTCTAAAACATCGACCACGAGAAACAAAAAGAAGTGAACTTTGTGACTGAAATACTTCTAGAACAATGCTCGGTCGTACTTTTTGCATAGGAACTAACCGTTACCTTTAATATTTATTTTGTGTCATAACTTGTGACTTACTTAACTTTAAGGTCTCTAATTTTAATGCCCCAGGTAGGGCAGAGTGCTAGAATAGTGTTTCCACATCCCGAACGGTCTTTGGCCATTAAAAAATCCTAGTGTCCGCCTAGTCGTAACTTACAGAATCTATATAGATTAAGATAAATCTTTGAATAAAAAAATCAAGACAACTAAATAAAAGCTATGTATACCAAATACACGATAACAGAAAAATAAAGGGCCTAATTACTATAAACATTGGATTTGATCAGATTTGATAATTTCCTTGTAGATCATAAGAAAATTTCATTTCCAAAGAAAAGTAAAAATCTCATACATTGACGGCATGACAGGAATCAGGATATCCTTTTCAAAGCGGATTTGCAAGGTAACCGCCTGATTACCGCGCTAGCAAGCATTATGAGACAAAAATATAACCTCTTAAGCTATATCAGATGTAAATTAGATGATATTCTGAAAGGAAATCGATGTGACAGCGTTCGAGAACCAATAGTTTGAAAAAGAGACTTCGCACACTGGACTCCTTCGACGTCGCGTTCGTCACCTCAAGTGGTGATTGAAAAAAAGATTTGACTCGTTGATCTAATTTTGAAGAACTTGATGGCCTGGCGGCGCTAATCTAATCTCTGTTACGAGCCAGTGCTGTACGTGTTGAGCTACAAATGTTTAAGAATCATCTGTGTATTTTGAAGCGTACAATATTAGGGTTCAACTCCAGATTTTTACCAACCCTGAAATATGTTTTTTTTTTCAAATATTTTATTGAGTATTCATTTTTGATGATATTGTGATAAGTCATAAAATTATTACAGCTTCAAATATTTATAAAGTCAACAAGAAATGTTACCTCATTATCTGCAGATTATACCAAAGTCAATAGAAAAAGTAACCTTTTTTATCTGTAGAGTATAATCTACCTCACATTGTGATTTTAGATTCGGTGACAACAAGAGGCATAAATAAACAGCTTGAGCTTATCCGTAATTTAAAAGGAACGTTGGGTCCCGCTGCCAACCCCGGGCTCTGAAGCGTTAAGGCAAAGGATACAATTGGGAATACGCTCTGATGATGATTCTGAAGAATTCTTCAATATTGGATAACTTACACAATAAAGCAACAGACTCACCGACATTTGAAGTCTATGTGCGAAGGCTCTAACTATACGTAGCGTTCTGAATCCGCGTCGTATCTAGGTTACAGCGGTGTGCGGCAGTGATATGAAAAGTTGCAGAGATTGCTTGCCATGAGATACTGCTCGTTTCCATTTGCAGTGAGTGCGATTGCGGCTCTCCATTCTTTTTGTAATATCCAAATAGATGTGGAAACTTCGTAGTTACTTACTCTTTATCCCAGAGCGTTATCGGATTGCATCCTCAACTGTGCTTCGGAGTCCAGGGCGCGCGGTGCAGTTTTTTCTCCAAATATGCATGTCAATGATAACCGATACTTAGTAGAAACCCATCACTATTTGATTTCTTTTTATACATTTTCGCCCATCATCACGTTAAAAAGGGACTTTGAGTCTTGCGGGCCTGGACTCTGTCTGCTTAGAGCCGCAAGACCCAAAATGCTCTGTCTGTCCCGTTAGGAATAAAGACGTGATAGTATGTGTGTAATGGTTACTCAAGACCTTGCGAAATCGAGAAGAACCAAACTGCCTGCCTATGTTAAACGTTTCGCACAAATGCATTTTCAAAGAGAGTTGGTGTCCAACTCTCTTTGAAAATGCATTTGTGCGAAACGTTTAACATGCGGCGCCGCCTGACGTCAACCCTTTGGAATATTTATCTTCTAGATCATATTATTCTCTGCGCTTTTGCGAGTGTTCAGTACCAGGAAATTTAAAGGATGGCGGAGAGAAGAGAGGAATGAAGGTATCTCCCTTCCTTAAGGTCCTAAGGACTCGAGGTGGGGTAGAGGACTTCAAAAGTCTTTCTCCATCGCGAACGGTCTTTAGCTACGAGCTTTACTTCGGGCAAGTTAGCCCGATTGTCTTCATCTCCACCGGTACTGTGCACCTCAGGGTCTGCTTGGTACGGCCAACTTTTCAGTTGCCCAGAGGAGTCCACTCTAAGGCTTGCCTCGGAATATGTTTGGATTCTCTCTTGAGAGTATGGTTTATCCATGTCCATTTGCGGCGCATGATCTGCTAGTCTATTGGCAATTTCTCGAAAAACCTGGATCGGCATCTACACTTCTTCTAGTCGAATCGAAATGGTTCTATAATTTGTAGTTTTAAATAATTTTTGACCAAGATGTGGCCACGGCAATCTCTCTGTTATTAGCCTCATTAAGGTCCACATTGGTGCATGAGGTAGCGCAGTTCGGACATGACATAGATGGTTCATGGACTGTATGGCACCGCAGTCACATTGGTCATTATCAAAGTAACGCGACCTAACTTGGTTATCTCGATACCTCCCATCATCAGCCCGGGACACACCCATCTCCTCTGAACTCCACCGATAAGAGCCAGCTCTAAAATCACAAGATTTTTTTTTGCGATTTCTCTTCGATAAGAATCGTACTCGATTCGTATTTTGCGTTTGTCCAACTTCTAAAATCACAGGTGGTGCCGTTGATTGAGGTGCAAACTTCGGGCTGTTCACTTCAAAGAGTCGTGTTTCGCCCGCAATTTAAAAACGCTAAAGCAATTTTCCGATTGAGTGAATGGGACAAAGTTGGTTTTTGCATTTTAATATCTTAGCGAGATAATGGGACTCTTGACAAAACAAAAAAATCAAAGAAAATTATTACGTCTTGCTTCCTAGTCAATATAAAGTTTAGATGAAATTAGGCATAGACGTTTTGATTTCAAGGCAGCGTGATCATAAAGGAGTTAATTCTGCTGAATACAACTCAAAAATTTTAAAGTGAGGCCGAAAGTCGAGTTTTTTTTAATCATTGTAATTTTAACATAATTTTTGAACACATCTTTGATGTTGTTAAACAGAATTATGAATACAATACTAAGAACAACTTTCATGACCAACCTAAACCTATACCAATGTCAAATAAATTAAGGTTAAAGAAGCTTATGAGTAAAAAAAAAAACATTATGAGAAAACCATCATACATTATGTGAAATGATGGTTATGACAAAAAATATTATAACAATATTGAATTTAAAAACAGGATCGAGGAAATCCCGTAAAAAAAAACTTGTGAAAATAACGGATTGACTGCGTTAAAAACCTCCAGAATTTCCACCCCCCACAGTTTTCATAAAAAATCCGAGCTCAGTACAATTTTGTCACTGTTAATCGCGTTTCTCTACAGATGCGAGTTAGAGTTGCCAACTGTTTAAACTCGCTAACTGGATTGCCGGTGTTAACCCATTTACTACAGCTACTGCCTTCTCCCAGTGTTGCCACCCTCTGGTTTTAGATTTATCCTAGCTCCTACAAATATCCCTCTATGTCTGAGTGTACTCTTTATGTTAATAATGTATCTTATTTTGTGTTTTCGTAGTACAATTTTGTTACAAAAAAGTTTATTTTGTTTTTCAAGACTTTTTTATTTAAGGGGAAACATTTTTTTTACCTCTTTATTTTTTAAGGGTTTTTATAATAACAGACATGCCAGGCCTAAGGAGAAACATATAACTAAAACTTTGTTCCTTGAATAAACTCTAGTTTTGGTTGTTTATTTTGACATAGAATCTATCGTAATAAAGTTATAACTTTGTTTCGACAAAACATTATAAATAAATGATAATGTCGTAATGGAAAGTTAAGATTATTTGGAAAAGATAGATAAAAAGAGATTAACAAAAAATATTTTACCCCTGTAATAAATATTTACAAAATTTATATACATATATACGAAAAAACCACACTGATTGAGCTAGCCCTAAAGTAAGTTCGCGACTTGTGTTATGAGATGGATAGTAACTCAACGATACTACATTTCATAACAAATTTAAATAAACATTCAAGACCCAGGTCAATCTAGAAAAGATCATTTTCCATTCTGATCTGACCAGAGATCAAACCCAGGACCATTTTTAATATCACATAATATGTACTAATGTGAAAATAAATAACTTTTACTAATGCAAAAGTCGTAAGATGGCAACCCACGTCTACTTTCAGCGAATCGAATCGCGATTTTGTTTGCAAGTTGAAATTACGTAAGTTTCGTTACGTTCCAAGTTACCTGCTAGTGCCGTGTATTTAATAAGTGTTTGTGCGTAATGTGAGTTGTGTACTTCTTGTTTAGTTGCTTTAGTGTTGATCTGGGCTGCTGGGAGCTAGGAACGCGATAAAATTTATATTCTAGTTATATTGTTATAAATGAAAAAGTTTGAAAATACCAAAGAAAATATAATCGGCATGACGAATGGAAAAATATTTTTAGCTCATCGGTTTGATTATTAAAAAATATTGTACATGTATTTTTTTTTTTCTCTGAGAAACAAAAAATGAGAGATATACAGCGCAATTAAATTTCGTATGACGTCACGGCCACGTACAATTTTTACATAGAAGTGACGTTGCAAGCCCCCACTCCGAAACTTTGATGCTTCGTATCTTTGTGAATTTTTACTTTTTTGGCAAACTGAAAAATATGGGTCCATTATTTTTGGATAATCTAAAACACGGACTAGTTACAATTATACTTTTCTAACCCTATCGTCACCCGTATTACTAACGTAACAGATAACCAACGTCGTAGAAACTATTGGAGGGCCCGTAAGTAGGCAAAACTGGAGTTGCGGGTAGGCACAAAGAGATGGCAGCACACACGACTAGCAAAAAAAGTGACAAAGTGTTGTATATGCTATAATTCATATAAGTCATATTTAATTAATTAGAGTACTACTTTATTCAAATAATAGTAATAAAAAAATAATGGTTTAATAAATACTTATAGCGTCATCTAGTGACAAGGAAAATAACTAATTATGTTTATAAGGCGATGGGTAAGCATGACAGTACTTACGGTACTCTATTTTATCGCATTAATAGTTCTTTGGCAGTCATTTAGTAGCTATTAATGACATGAATTCTATATAATGCCTTCATAATTTTTCATTTTTGTATTTAAAACAATTTCATTAATGTAGGGAAGGTGACAGGTCAGAAAATTTTCCAGGGAATGCAATTATGGCAAGAGATGTTTATGTTAAGTTTATAAGACCCGCTCTTTTCCACACAAGATCACTCCATTTCTACCTATAGATGTCGTTTTTTTACAGGAAGAGAAGGTGTAGTCTTTTTCTAAGCCAGAAATAAGAGGGCCACTCCACATATGAAAGATAGAATATTATAAACGCAATAATCAGAACCACCTGTACCACCCAGCCGTCCTGTTATTTTCTTTGAAATTAAGTTTCTTAGATCAAATAACAAAATGCTAGCGCCGGTGTACCAGCTGTTCTAGAGCCACCTGCAAACGACTGCCCGTAGAGAGGCGCGGTTGCAGCGGGAGCAGAAGCTCAAGTATTATTAAAAAGCGCTTAAATATTTGTGGCATTCGCCGTGGAGACTTTAATACCCTAGGGTGTGGAGGCCCGTCAACTGTTTAGAGAGGTTTCCACACGTTTGATCGACGTCTCCGAGGACCCAAGATCTGGTGCGCATTTCGGCCAAAGGCTTAGCCTGGACATAGAACGCGGAAATGCAGCCAGCCTTTTGGAAACCTTGTCCGATGACGGTGGCGACTTGGGAACGATTTTATATACAAATTTAAGGTTTTATTTTTAGTATTATTTTAATTTATAGTATAGCTTTTAGCTTCATTTAATTATTATTTAGTTTTATTTTAGTTGAATTGTTATTTATTATTGTTTTGGTTCAAAATAGAGTTTTTTAATAACAAGTAACCACGAATCGATCCAACAAGGTACTTCCCCCACTTGCTTGAGAAACTTATTTACAAAAACTAAATCGCCCAGGTACTGCAAACCCTCGTACACGCGAGCATCCGAAATCCTTAACACGTAGTTGAATTAAAATACCTCGTCACCCTTTTTCATTAATAAGAGATCTTCGCCCCACACTGAATATTTATGCTGACGTCCTCGGGCGCAATTCACAAGCGGCAGCGATTTTAAAAAACCCCGTTATCCGACCCTCAGTTTCGAGGCACGTCAAAATAGTGATGTTATTTCACGTCATATGTAATTAAAAAGAGTTATTTGTCAAAATAAAATTGTGTTTTTAAATATTGTATTTGATTTTCAAAATAAAATTTTAATAGGGCTGCGCTATTTCATCATACAGTACTCTTAGTACTTGCTATAACTTGGAAGATGGTTTGGTTTTATTAAGTACTTGAAAGACCGTTGAGTGTTTTGGTTTCTGCACATTATATTGTGAATGTCATAATATTGAGTTAGTCTCAAATAGTCTTAAACGCAAATGATCAATGTAGCAACTCGTCTTAAATACTCATTGTATAATCGTTTGTCATCATAATAGGAGGTGGTCTAAATATTATTACTATGTCTAAACATAATGTTATTACTGCTTTTAAACTATTGTGCGTACATATATCATCATAACTTAATAAATGCATACGGGAACGTCAGCGAAAAATAAATAAAAACAGCATGTATCGTAAAAATACATCATTAATATGTCTTATTGATGGCAATAGGGTATTTTTCTGGGTCAAAAATAAATTATTTTGTACTGATGTAACAACGACCCTCTTACTCCGCGCCGCACCTCATCGCACCGCACCCCGCGCTGACCATATAAAAGCGGCAGCGAGCTGGACCTCGCTCTCTTTCCGCTATTCGGAAGCCGGGCTGTACACCAAAGCTGAGTACTTCCATTTCCCTGAATCAACGAATCTCGTGCCTTTCGAACCTACGACCCCCATCTGTGGCATTTTTCTTATTTCAGTACCTAAATTGTTAAAATTCGAAATAAAGAGTTCGTTCGGGTTCCTTAATATTGTTTCCTTTAAATAAATTTAACGTCACACTGATAAGAAAATAAAACGTTAAAAAGAATGTCACTTGGCTTTGAACGTATCCATTTTAACGTGAATTTAGATTTATTATTGCAGAAAAACTGATTATAAGAGCACTATTTGACTCCAAGAAGCTATGACGTCATCAGCCTGTATTTCATACAAGTCTCGTAGAAAAGGTTTGTTTTGACATTCAGAAAAAAGTATCTGATTTGACTTGTTGTAAAATATTGCCTTTAGGCAGATTGAAATGCAACAGTAGTCACACAAACACGCAAAAAAATATTTTCGCTTATCTCCCACGCTTGTACCACACCCCAAACCTCACGACGTGGAAGTGGTTACTTGATTTTTCTGATACATTTTCATGAGGCAAGGAGCCCATTGCCAGTATATTGGCCCTTCTTGGGATTGGCTGTAAACGGATTAGACCAGCCTGCAACTAGTGACTGCGACTGTTCCAAATATGTTTGAAGATCATTCGGTTAATGAATATCGCTTGTTTCTTTTATTTACTTTATTATTTAACTTCATTGCAATACATTTCAATGGCGGCTTTCAGGAGCTAACTGAATTTTACGGGGTCTTTATTTATTTAACTTCATTGCAATACATTTCAATGACTGACTCAAGGGGCTACCTGAATTTTTCGGGGTCCAATGGGGGTACCCATTTGAAATGAAACAGAGATATAATTTCAAAATGTTGCCTTGATGAAACCCTAGATGACCCTTCAATCTATTTTATGAACTACTGTTTTAATTATAAAGAGAGAACGTGAAGCTTTTTATAGCATTTTTGATAAAAGTGGCTGTTTAATTTTACCTCATACATTAAAACACTAAAGGTAATCCTGTACTGTGTTACAGGAAAGTAAAGTACATATTTAATAGGTAAAATATTATATATTTAATTGTTATATGCTGGTTTTCTCTTGGATTATAAGATTCTCCTCTAATATAATTTTTCTGTGTAAACACATGCTTTGGATTGCAACCAGTTTTTAATAGTTTTTTTTATGTTTTTTCTGTGTATTTTTGTAATAGTTGTAATCTTTTTTGTGTGATAATAAAATAAAATAAAGTAAACCTGACGGACAGATAGACCTACAGCGGAGTCTTTGTAATAGAGTCCCGTTTTTACCCTTTGGGTAAGGAACCCTAAAACACTTGTGAATGTTACAGCTGCTTCCCGCGCAGACCATAAAAGTCGAACGAAGGCATGGGCGAGGCGGCTAGCAACCCATCACTATTTTGATTCCTTTTTCCACATTCTCGTCCACTATCAAGCTAAAGGTGGCCTTTGAATCCTGCGGTCCTGCGCTCTATCTGCTCAATACCGCAATGCGAAGGGAAATAATTTTACAAAACTAAAAACTGACTTCATCCCAAACTACACAACTGATTTTCATAAAATTTCTATGGGACTACCTGGAAAGTATACCCTTTCAAACAAAAAAAGAATTTTCCAAATCGGTCCAGGCGTCTATAAGTAATCGGTGAACATACATAAAAAAATATATATAAAAGTCTTCTTTTTTTGAAGTCGGTTAAAAATGGACGTAATATTTTTTTCGATCCTTTCTTAGAATACAATTAAAAACGACGTTTTTTTAGTCGCCTCTAACGACATTCATATGAACAAATGACTGAAACCATACCTCACCTCGCCGCCTTTATATTCCTTCCTCTATTATTCAATATTCGTATGAGATTATTAGATTCCGCTTCATTTTACGTGGTGTGGTATTTAGCGTAAGAGGATTACCGGCTTAGTAATGATGAGCATTGTCTTCGGGAGATCAGCTTGAACCTTCATTGTGCAGAATGTGGACAAAATCAGCTTTGTTCTTACCGCACCAGTATAGTAGTAATACATTTACTGCGCATTGCCATACGCCAATAAATAATAAGGTTTTTCCTGGGTCAAAAATAAATTATTTTGTGCTGGTAAGAAAAAAAAACGTCACGAAATAATATTACTTGTCTTTATACATATCCATTTTTACGTGATTTTAGATAAACTATACAGAAAACCTAACAATAAGAGCGCTATTTGACTCCAAGAAACTGTGACGTCATCTGCCTGTATTTCGTACAAATTCCATTGAAAACGTTTGTTTTGAAGTTCCGAAAAAAAAAACTGATTTGACTTGTTGGAAAATAGCGGATTCACCTCTGTTGCGTTACTATCTCTATTATTCAATATTTGTAGATTACGCTCATTTGACTAGGTGTGGTATTTAGCGTAAGAGGATTACCGGCTTAGTATGATGCGCATTGTCTTTGCGAGATTATCACGAGCCTACTTTGTGTAGAATGTGGATAAAATCAGCTTTGTGCTCACCGCACCAGTATTGTCATTACATCAGCTGGCTTTATGTAACATTATACAATGGTATAATTAAACAATAAAATTCGCGTTTACTTTTAAAATTACTATCAAAAAATGAACGTGGACGATAAAAACGCTAGATTTCTATTTATCCCAAAGATTTATTGGTAGAGAATGCTATTAGCATTAAGTCAGATTTTCGTACCATTTTTTTAAGCTCTCTATGACCCACTGCTGGGCAAAAGCCTCCCCTCTATGTTTCCAAACACTTCTGTTGTTCACAATTCCTATCAAAGAGTCTCAACTCATCCGACCACCTCGTCCTTGGTCTTTTCCTTCTGCCGTCTGTCGGAGTAAAGACAGTAGCAACGTGAGCCCACCTTTCCGGTGGCATTTGACAAGCGTGACCAGCCCAATCTCATTTTTTATTTTGCCAAAATCTACTACTTTTGCCATAATATTCCATAGAATGTAAGATGGTATTATTGGAAAATAAAGGTTTAAATAAATAAATGAATGAATGAAAAAGAGTATTATAAAACACAAAGATTATTTTGTCTGTCAGTCCGTATGTTATGTACGCTAATCTTTGAAACTATCTGGACGGAAATTTACCCGGTTTTCAATAACAGATTAAGCTCATCTCGAAGCAACACAATATATTTTATTTATTTAGGTACGTAAAACAGGTTACAATCATTAAAACGAATAGACATACATACAAAATTGAAAGACTAGACTGAAGCCCAAGTGCCGCACACAGCAAGATCACAAATACACCAATCGTAAACATTAAATCAATTACAATAATAATAATAAATATAATTAAATTACTAATATACCTACATATACCTAGATAGTAAATATAAAATATAAAATTACCTGCGTACATTTAAAAAAATGATAAAGATAATGAGGAATTTGGGACTAGTGCACCAGACTGACTACCGTCAGTCTGAATTTACCAAAGCTTGGACCACAGATGTCGAGTTCTTCATTCTTAGCGAGGTCGTTATACAGTCTACACATACGAGTCATAGGATTATAGTATGACTTGTTGTTCCTATGCACTGCTAGACGGAAGATTTGGGGATTACGTGTAACAAAACGAGTGTTAAAGTTAAGTGTGAAGAGTAATGAGGGTGAGTTTTAATAAACGTAACAAGTCCATATGCTTACGACGAGTATCCAGGGATATAGGCTTTGTTTCATTGAAATCTGAAACCTAGCCTTCTTAAATTTTACTTAAGTCCTAAATTTCACGCGAACGAAGTCGTCGGCACCAGCTAGTGTAGAAATATATGAAGATACGGAGCGTCGAATTAGCTTGCTCATAAAGCAGTCATAAATAAAAATTAATAGGGATTTGCTTTTATCCTTATCGAATAAAAACTGTCCTCGGAAAGAAATGAACAACTTTTGTCCTTTGAAGTAAAAATGGTAAACATGCCATTAACCGTTTCCGAAAGTACTCGGAGTTCATAACATTGGAGGATCTACTGCTTCCCGTTTCACTACGATTTTAACTGTGCATAATATAAGTACAACCATTGTAGAGTTTAGATTAGTAAGTACTTATCAAAACGTTTTTTGGCATCGCGGGTTTGTATGATATAGATAGAATGTTCTCTAATTTAAATATTTTGATATTTTTTTCTACTTACTTTCCTGGCTTACCGACCCAAAGTGAGTCTTGGCCTTCAGCACAAGAGCACGCCAGCACTCTCGGTCCAGTGCTAGCTTTCAGTTGTCGCCAACTGAAGCTCTCATAGGTCCGCCATCACTACGTCGCTATTTTCTATAACATGATTTTAAATACAAATAAACCTTCATTTTTGACAACGAGAAAGATCTAATCAGAAAGTTTGTTGGTTAAAACTAACGTACGATAAAGACATTATAAAAATAAAAGATGTTAGCGTACATCTTCCGAGCCTTAGAAGAGCATTTACCTTAAGTATGATCTTCTAATGAGACGGAAACTGTGGTTGGCTCATGATGATTATTGAATTTACTCGAACGTAATTATACGATTGCCGCTGTTTTCATGAAAAATCTGCATATCATTATATCATTTATAAAGTACCATGCTTTCAATGAGCAGCTGCACTATTAAATTGCTAGATTACTCATAATGCGACTGCTTTATGATGACAGGGTTTTTTTTTTAAAACAGCGATGTTAAAAACCGTAGCGAGTAAGAACCTCTACCAAGAAGCCAACGATCCCTGAATAAACACAGGAATCTGGAATTATCTATGTATATTAAATCACTATACGACTGCTTTATGATAAGATTTTTTTCAAACAGCGTTGTAAAATAACGTAGAAAATTGAAACCGTAGCGAGTAAGGAACCAACCCAAGGACCTCTGCCAAGAAGTCAACGATCCCTGAATATGCTCATTAATCTGGAGTTAGCGATGTGTAGAGATGCCAAATGGAGTTAGACGGGAAGCCTTAGGTTACTATTTATACAGGAATCGGTTTATGACGGGATGCTCATTCGTATTTCTCCCTTTGCGATATTATTGTTTAGTACTAATCATGAAAACAGTTAAACTTCGGTATCACTTTAACATTGTCATATCGCTTGAGAATAACTAGTTGAAAATTGACTTACAAGATTTGAATAAACAAACATACATTGCAAGTTAAGGCGGCCCTTCCCGGCCGCTCTGTCGTCAACGCGAGTATCGTTTGAAAAACTTGTTATTGCAACCAGGGCAATGATAGAAAAAGAGGCAACCCAAAAAGAGAGAGATAACGCCTAAGGGCACGGTTTGCATTATATTGAACGAAATTAGTATTATTATTAACTATCCATTGTACGAATATTAACTATCAGGATGCGGAAATTTCAAAAACTTGTTCCAGGTTATACGTGTTTTTCAGTAAGCCTTACAAGTGTGTGAAATAAACGTTTTGTATTCAAATTTTTCATGACATTTGTGAGGTTTATTTCGAAATATTTATTACCTTTACAATTTATGATAACCTTAATATCGTACGAAGTTCAGGTAAAAGTGCAAAAAAGCAGATACTGAATTTATTTTTCCAAATTTAAATTTTTATTATATTATATAAACCTACATTACCACTCACTGACTCACTGATTGACATAATTGTTTGGTTTATTCCCGGGTGACAGGGGTAATAAATGGTGTACCATCGTATAGCGGGTGCTCCAGTGAGTACCAGAAAAATCTGACATTTCAAGATTTGCGGAAACCTCATGTGGAAGGTGTACGGCCTGCAAAAACGGTTGGGGTTACGGGCGTGATTCTTTTTCCAAAATGTAGGGGGTTGTGAGCAATTTGACGACTGTCATTTGTTTTTTATTTTTTTCAAAATCCAAGATGGCCGCCATACATGGACAATTTCCATCCATACAAATTTCATACAAAAGTTCCCCCTAAGTATCTAGGCGTAGCCAGAGGCCTATTTTCGAAGGCGCAGGCCTCCGCGAGGCCGCAGGCCGAGCTGCGTGGAGAGGCCGAAGGCCGAGCCCCTCCCCCCCTTCCCCCACTTACCCCCTAAGTAATTTACACGAGGCCGCAGGCCGAGTGATTCGAGCGAGCCGCGTGGCGAGGCCGAAGGCCGAGCCACTTCCACCAAGCGCTGAGCGGAATTTTTTACTTTTTTTTTATTTCAAGATGGCCGCCAATTCTCAATAGCAAGCTATTTAGCTGAAATTCAATATTCTTGAGGTTTTTGGCTCGCGGAATTCGAATCTAAACTTGTTTTTCATGTTTCCCTTACTGACTTCAGTTTTTACCCATTTTCTCAACTGTACATGTTATTTAGCCTACCTCAACAGCTGCACGAAAAACCGCGGGCTGCCTCCCCCCCTTACCCCCACTCACCCCCCTCCCCTAAGTAATTTACACGAGGCCGCAGGCCGAGCGATGCGAACCCGCAGGGCGAGCCACTTCCACCAAGGGCTGCGTTTTTTTTTTAATTTTTGGAAAACCAAGATGGCCGCCGAAAGTCGATTGATTCCGATTTGGCTGAAAATCGAAATCTATATGTATTTTGAGCCGAAAAATCCAAATTTGACATTTTTTTGGAATCCAAGATGGCGACTACATTTAAAAAAATTGAATCGTCGTAGGGGTCTTAAATTTTGTATCCTGGGGTAAAGCACCCCGCGAAACTCGAAACTGCAATCAGATTTTGGATCCAAGATGGCCGCCCACACATTTTTTCATGTTTCCTCAACATACTGCAATGTTTATCCATTTTTTGAACTGGAAACATAGCCTACCTCAACAGCTGCACGAAAAACCGCGGGCTGCTTGCCGCCCGCGCAACGCCCGAAAAGCTAGTTTCGATATAAACCTAGAAATAACGCACAAGATATCTGGTAGTTCATAAGTTTTCAAGAAAAATCAGTTACAACGCCATAATCACATACGAGCGTTTGTATGAAAAGTAAGACGGTGAGGCTGCTCTTAAATAAAAATCTTGTAATAAAATAGCTTCCACTATTTCTACAGCTATAGATTTCGCAATACAAATAATCATCTGCAATTAATTTAAGTCGCTAATTCTTGGATTTCTCTGTCTAACGGACTCTTAGTTTTAAGTCCTTTTGTCGTATTTTACTCTTCTAAAGCACGTATCAACACAGCCCTAATAATTACTGGGGCTAAATGTTAAGACCCTAAGTCCTCGTTAAATGCCCCAGAGGGATACTACCAACATACATTATCACCCATTAAATTTGACCCTCTAAGAAACCAACTTTTGATAGAAATGAAAGGAAGAGGAAAGATCTAGTTATACTGGTTTACTAAAGGTCCTTAGAAAATCTTGGGACAACGAATAAGGTCTTATACAAATAATGATACAGGACGTTTGTATAAGCTGGAGTTAGAGTGAAAATAAATCTTATTAGTAGGGATTAAGGTTGGGATTGAATTGCGTTAGTTAGGATGGTAAGTAAATCAAATGGAGTGTTGCCTTTAGTACGACTCTCTGCATTGTGTTTAGTTGTTATTGCATCAATGTTGGTTTCTGCTAATTTATTTACTTTATAACAAGGTAGCTAAAATAATGCAGTATCTAGTCTTCATCTTAAATTACTATTACTTGAATTTGAAATAATCTTTCTAAAAGTGTGAATAGATAGTCAAGTAATTGAAATACATATTCAATTTATAAAAACAAACAATTTTTCGAGAATTTTCGAAAAATACACATAGCAATATGTTGTAATTTGATTTTCAATAGAACTTCTAAGAATTTATTTATTTACCAATTTATGTACACGGAAATTTTATACAGAGAATACATCAAATAAAAGTTGTACAAAGGCACTACTTATCTCAAAAGAGATCTCTTCCAGTAGGCCTGTGAGAGGAGATGTTTAAGTAAGAGAGGCATACAGGCGTGTTTATACATGAAATAAAGGAGGAAGAAATACAACACATATACTTAAATAAATACATATATCTATTAAGAATAAAATAAAATATATACTTAATATGAACATTATAAGTTACAATTAAGATGATTCCAATAAATAATGATCTTTTACTCGTCTTTTAAATACCGAAATCGTTTTAGAGTCGCGTATCGCGCAGGTGGTAATGAGTTCCATAGTCTGACTGCATGTACCGAGAAGGAATAGGAAAAGGTAGCAGTGTTGTGAGAAGGGAATTTAAGGACAGTTCTTAGGTGGGATCTGCAAGGAGAATTCGGATGATATAAAAAGGAGAAACGCTCTCGCAGATAGGAGGGGAAAGTAGGATAGAGTAGCACGTTGAAAAGTAGATAAAGAATGCGACTATCTCTGCGGAGCCGTATAGGCAACCATTTCATCTGAGCACGGTGCTCTGAAACATGGTCGAACTTCCTCAATCCAAATATGAAACTGATTAATTTTTTTAAGGAATTTGAACGGAATTTAGAAATCGAATAAAAATGGAAAAAATCACGAGGTCCCACATTTCTCAAGGAATAGACGTCTAAAAAGTTGTGAAGTAAGACGGAGAGGAAAATAATCAAAAAGCTCCAGCAAGTTCGGACATCGAGTGCTTAGGAAGGTTTGACCACGAAGTTCCACTGGCGGGGAAAGTTCCACCGAACTAGTTTTACTTCGGAATTGTCTCATTTCACATTTTAAAATGTAGCCTTTAAAATGTTTCAGCGAAGACTTGCTTTAAAATAACTTTAGTTCAGTTTGGTGATTTTTGAGGATTCCGTACGAAATTGGAAAAAAAAACGGAGCCCCTATAGGATCACTTGTGCGTCTGTCTGTCCATCTGTGTGTCACAGCCAATTTGCTCCGAATCTACTAGACCAAATTAGGTGAAATTTGGTAGACTGGTGTAATTCTATGACCCAAACCCAGATGTGCAAAGTAAATATGTTTATTTAAATAAGGGTCATTTTCTGGAACACTTTAGGAAATTTAAAAAAATTGTGCAAGCATAATATTACTGTGTCACTAAATGAAAGGGCTCATTAAGAGGATCTCAAATATATTATTTTATTTTAAAATAAATAGTTTTGATTTTATTAATGAAAGAATACGAAACTTCGCCTTCTCCTCCTCTGATCTCCGAAACTACAGATCAACGATTTAAAAAAATATACAAATAGTTCATTCCGTAGATTACAGGAAATCCTATAAGAATTCTATAGATTGAAAATAAAGTGGTAAACTCAATATAATACGTTCACTTACGGAAAAGCTTTGCCACTGTACGGAACCCTCTCCACGCGAGTTCAACTCGCATTTGGTGGTTCATCATCATCATCATTTCAGCCGCATAACGTCCACTGCAGGACATAGGCCTCTCCCAACGATTTCCAAAATGACCGATCTAGAGCGGCCTGCAACCAGCGCTTTCCAGCGACCTTATTCAGGTCGTCAGACCAACTTGTGGGTGGGTGTCCTACGTTTCGCTTGCCTGTACGTGGTCGCCATTCGAGAACCTTTTTGCCCCATCGACCATCGGTTCGTCGCGCTATGTGTCCCGCCCACTGCCACTTTAACGAACTAATCCTCTGGGCTATGTCAGTAGCTTTTGTTCTCCTACGAATTTCCTCATTTCTGATTCGATCACGTAGGGAAACACCGAGCATAGCCCTCTCCATAGCGCGTTGAGTGACCTTGAGCCTTCTTATGAGACCCATAGTAAGGGACCACGTTTCAGAGCCATAAGTCATCACTGGTAACACGCATTGATTAAGCACTTTCGTCTTGAGGCACTGAGGTATTTTGGACGAGAAGACACTGCGTAGCTTCCCGAACGCTGCCCAACCGAGTCGAATTCCCCGCGCGCCCGCTTCTTGTGCGGTAGTGTTTTATTAAGCTCTGTGTTTATAAAATCCTTTGTAGCAGTCAAAGTGAAGATTAAGGTTAAAAAATTACATCAGTGCAAAGACACTTCAATTGTGCTTTAAACTCTTAAATTTGAAACGAGTACAACACCATTAAACTGTAAAATAGTAAAAACAGTTTCAAGTTATTTGTTAAAAATTACTGTGCAGTGTTCATTGTGTACGTGACATCGAGAATCAGCTGTGACTCAGCTGATCAAACGAACTATACCGAACAGACATCCCGAATGCTGCCGAACAAATTATAGTCTTAGAAACACTTACATTATTTCGCCTAAATCGTTAAGTATCGTCTAGTGTAGTGGCGATCATACGAAGTCTCGAACTACAAAACGCGGGTTCAAGCCCCGCTATTGACTTAACTTTTTTTTGTCATTTTTTTAAGAATTTTGTTTTTTGTGACATATTTTCTCTTTTATTTTCATTTTTGACATATTTTTTATTATTATTTTGACATTTTTCTTCATTTTTGACATTTTTACCTTATCGATCAATTTTTATCAAAATCTTTTTTCGTCAAAATTATATGAGGTTTGTCAAATTTTAATCCAAAATAGTACCGTAATATAACACATACAGACCAAAAAATGGAGACGCAGGCACTTTGTAAAAAATGCAAAAAACTACTAGACAAAAGGGAATTTCTTAAATGCTGTTTATGTTATGCACTTTTTGATCTTAACTGTGCTAATGTCCCGGAAAAACGATTTAACAACACTATGACTTCGGCTCACAAACAAAATTGGAAATGTGATATCTGCAAAACGAAGAAAACAATCAAACAAAGTTCACAAACAGTCAGAGGTGTTCCAACGCCCCCATTAGAGCGACGTTATACAAGGAGGATGAAAAATATTATTTCCAGTGTTTGTTCCAGCAACGCATTGGCTGATCAAGTCGATCAACCCACACTACAGACTAATAACCAAGAAAACGACAACATTAACCAAGAAAACTACGAAGACACTAACCAAGAAGGCGAAATTATTTATCAAGAAAACGAAAATATTTATGAAATAGATGAAAACGCGAAACAAGAAGTTAAAAAAGCTAACCAAGAAAATGAAGATGTGAACTCCGAAGAAGATGACGAAAACACTAACAAAGAAAACTATGAAAATACTAACCAAGAGGACGAAATTATTTATCAAAAAAATGAAAATACTAATCCAACAGACAACAACACTAACCAAATCGATGAAAACGCTACACAAGAGGTTAAAAAAGCTTATCAAGAAAACGAGGACACCAACCCAGAAGATGAAAACACCGAAGAAGATGACGAAAACATTATACAACAAATTCCCAGCTTTTCAACGTACCAACAAAGCGTAATGAGAATAAGGTCGCAGTCTACTGACTCCCTTGTCCAACTTGACCAACAAACTACACTCTCAAAAAGCGTTGAACATTTTAACGAATTAGATACAGATGAAACCATACTAAAAATGGAAACGATTAACTCCAAATTGAAGAAACAATTAGAATCGACTCAAAACGAACTTGAAAACCAAATACTAGAAAACAACGAATTAAAAAGACGAATAGAAAGACAAATTCAAGAAATAGCTATCCTCAAGAAGTTATGTGTAGCCTCAACTACCCCAAGTAAAAAACGCTTTAGCACCCCTAGAGCGAGCAAAAGACGAAGCTTTATCCAATATGAGTCCAACAGTGAAACCACTTCGTCTTTCCACAAAAACAGTCCTGCATACCGATATGACGAAGACAGTGTACTAAACTGTCAGTTAAAAATTGAAGAACTGGGAAATAAAATAACTAAACTCCAAGAAGAACTAGAACAATGTACTTCAAGTATGATGAAGAAACTAAACGACATTGTATCCGAATTTTGTCAGGCTGAAAATGAAAGCAAATTAAACAATACGCAACTACTAGATTGCTCACCAAAAACCCACCGGTTGAATAAAAAAACAAAAATAACTTTAATCAGCAGCGTTGATAACGACAAGACAGCGAATATCTTGAGAAGTCAGTTTGAAGGACTAGATGTGTGCCACTATCGTAAACCAGGTGGAGATATAAGACAGTTGTTGAGTGGACTAGAAAACAAGCTTGAAGAATACACTCTCAGCGATTTTTGTATAATTCTATTAGGAGAATCTGATTTTAAGACTTCACAGAAGTATTTAGATTTAATAAAATACATTAGGCTAAAACTTTCAGAGGTCCAACATACCAATATAATATTATGCTTACCTACTTTTAAACTCAGTGATCAAGCAAATCTTTACAATAATAGAATAGAAACATTTAATCACCTTATTTATGTAGATAATTATAAATATCAATATTGTTATTTATTAGATACAAACAGAAATCTTGAATATTCATTTAGAATGTATAATAGGCAAAGTGGGAAAATTAACAATTTAGGCTTTAGAAGTATTGCTAATGACATTAATCAATTTCTGCGAACTATATGTAACGAATATGATGAGTTTACGAATGATAGCCAAGTAATAGATGACAAGATGGAACCTCAGTTAGATCACCACGTGGATAGTGTTACCATTCCAAAAAAATCTTCCTTTCGTCCCTAAACGATGCACCATCATGTGTCAAAATATACAAAGCCTTACAAACAAAACGGATGAACTAGAAATCATTCTACATGACCTGGACGTAGATATAATTATTATCAATGAACATTGGTTAAAGCTAAATAATTATGAACTTTACCCTTTAGAAGGCTATGAATTAAGAGCGAAATACTTAAGGATAAATCATGAACACGGGGGAGTGGCCATATTTACAAAAAAAAATATTAAAACAATAGAGCGTTTGGATATTCAAGCATACACGGCAGAATTTTATATTGAATTGTGCGCTGTCGAAATTATAGACCATAATTTACTAATAATATCAATATATCAACCTGGAAATGACGTAGAAACATTTTTTTCTCAATTTGAAGCTCTATTAAATTATATCTCTAAGCAATCGGCTCAAAAAAGAATTATAATAGCGGGTGATATAAATATTGACATCAGAAAAAACAAAAAAGAGCCAACGCGGTTACTTAATTTACTTAACTCATTCGGTTTAACTTGTCTAATAAAAGAAGTAACACGCAAATCGACTCAATCATGTATAGACCAGTTTATAGTCAATAACAGTGTTAACATGACAACAGAAGTGCACGACTATGAAATATCTGATCATAATACCCTGATTGGCTATATACCCTTACAAGAAAACTTTAAAAGATATTTGACATCATACAAAATGACTAAACGAATCTTTAACAATAATAACATGGAAGCTTTCCGAATTGACTTAAGCAATCTACATTGGCCAGGTATTATATCACCTAAAAACAATATTAATGAAAATTATAATGCATTTGAAACAAAAATTAAGGAATTATTAGATTTACATATGCCACCACAAAAAATCACTATAAAGGACAATCACAAATTGAAATGGATAACAAAAGGAATTAAAAAATGTTGCTATCACAAACGTATTTTACACTATCTCACAGTTCACTTTAATAACGAAGCTCTCAAAACATATGCAAAATCGTACAGCCGAGTACTCAAAAAAATAATTTCAAATCAAAAAAGAATGCAAAATATCAAAAGAATTAATAATTCTAAAAATAAATACAAAACTATGTGGCAAATGATAAACGAAAAATTGAAACAATCAAAGAATAAATTACATGAGAATATAATATTAAAAGAAAAAAACGAAAACGTCACATCACCAACGAAAATAACTGACATGTTTAATAAATATTTTTTAAGTATAAATAATAATAACAATGGTAATCATAATGCGGTCTACCAGCGTAATACTTCTTCGTTGACTAACTCGTTCTTCTTAAGTTGTGTGACACAAGTGGAAATAAGAAAAATAATTTTAGGGCTAAAAAGAAACAAAACAAGCGGGTACGATGAAATACCCACTACTTTGATAGTTCACTGCATAAATGAATTAATAGAGCCATTGACTTTTCTAGTAAACCAATCGTATGACGAAGGAAAATTTCCAGAAACCCTAAAGACAGCCATTATAAAACCTATTTTTAAAAAGGGAGATAAGTCATTGATTTCAAATTTTCGGCCAATCGCACTGTCGTCAGTATTCTCAAAAATTTTTGAAAAACCCATGTGTGAAAGAATATGCAAATTTTTTGAGAAATATGATTCCTTAAGCGATAATCAACATGGTTTTAGAAAAAACCACTCTACAACATCTGCTGTCTTTGATTGTTGTTTAGAAATCTATGACGCTATAAATAACAATAAGTGTGCCATAGCATTTTTCATGGACATGTCTAGAGCGTATGATAGAGTCATACATAGCATATTGATTGACAGACTAGACAAGTTGGGAATACGAGGACCGGCAAAGCAGTGGTTACTCTCTTATTTGACAAATAGGCAACAATGCGTACAAGTATCACATCTTTCCGAAATCACTAAAGAGTTAATAGAGTGCAGATCATCGAGTGCTGTAGTAAAAGGTTCTATTCCTCAGGGAAGCGTGTTGGGTTGTTTATTATTTTTAGTATATATTAATGACCTGCCTTCTGTGGTTAAATCCCATAAAATTGTTCTATTTGCTGATGATGCTACTCTTATAATAACTTGTGAAATGGATAAACTTTGCGAGTTACAAAACATAATTGCTGATTCACTAAACAAAGTAACTACTCACTGCAAAGAGATTGGACTCGAATTAAATTTTGATAAAACAAAGGTAATGCAATTCCGACCATATCAAAGAAAGGAAATAGATTTAAATGTTACACATGAAGGTAAAAAGATTGACGAAGTAAGCTCGTTTTCATTACTTGGTATTCTGATAGACTCAAATCTTACTTGGAAAAATCACGTAGAATCCGTTGTTAGTAAACTCAGCAAATTCTCATATGCACTGCGTGAACTCCGGAAAGACACAAACGAAAAATGTGCCCTCACTGCCTATCATAGCCATGCTGCAGCCTGGATAAGGTATGGAATTATCTTTTGGGGAAATTCGACAAATGTCCAAGCGGTATTTATTTTACAAAAACGACTCGTGAGAATAATAACATTCACACGACCTCGTGAAACATGTCGAGAAGTCTTCAGCAAATTAAATATGTTAACGGTCACGGGAATGTATATTTTTGAATTATGTCGCTTCGTTCGTAAACACACGCACTACTTCGAACGATACGGTGACATGACTCGCCGTTTTGCATCACGTCGAGCAAATGATTTAATTCTACCCGCATCACATCTCGATTTTTATAAAAATGGTCCCTATTACATGGCTATCACGGTATACAATCACCTTCCAAAGTATATAAAAGAATCTCAGGGACCTAAATTTGACGCTGAATTAAAAATTCTTCTGACTAATAAAAAATATTATACATTGAAAGAATATTGGGACGATAAATTATAAGTTTTATAAGACTGACATTTAATTTATTATTATGTATTATATAATTTAATTCCATTCCCATATAAAAATAGACAATTTAAAAATTATTGAACAATTCCGTTTAAGTTAAATTTATTTGCTAAATTATTTAATTATTTGTAATATATAGACTTCACAATGCCTAATAAGGGTAAAATTTGTAAAATTATAAGACCTTTTTTGACAATGTAATGAAATGTGCATCTGTACTTGTTACAAATTTTATGTGAATAAATGAATATGAATATGAATATGAATTCGTCGAATTTGGTGGTTATTTTATTGATTATTTCATCGTCATTAAATTATGCAATCAAATGGGTGAAATAACATAAATTAACTATAGACTGTCATACTATATACTTTTATCCTTCTCCTGCAACCTACTGAGGTCGTCTGACCACCTAAAAAGTGGGTGTCCTACGCTGCGCTTGCCGGTACGTGGCTGTATAGTAAATAGTTATACTAACATCAATGAGTAAAGCACAGATTTTTTGCCAAACATTTACATTTTCTACGAATTTGTATTGAATTGGGAAAGAATTATAAACCTACGTCCAAAGGCTCTCTGTCTGGACATCCACAATTACACAACGCAATAACAATACCTCCTCCTAATACCTACGCCATTTATTCCTAAATTATCTTCCTTAACTGTCGAGATTTTGCCGGGAAATTTGGCCGGACAATAATCTAACGGATGCAATGTCAGCTTTACACGAACCAGTAGAACCTGGCCTGGCTTTCATCTTCAAAGCTGTATTAAATAGCGCAGTTGCAGGTCAGGGTAGGGTGGTGATGGTACGTAGGATTCCGTTTTCACTATTAATACTTAGTTATTCGATCGGATAGCCTTTGCTAATACTGAACTTTGAGTTAGTGACCCAATGCTGGAATATTCGTTGGGATTATTTTATCAAACTGGAATTTGATAAAAGATTTTTTCATTTATCTGCAGTGGTCCCAAGCTTTATTAATTTAAGATTTATTTTAAGTACATTAAGGGGCTACCTGAATTTTCCGGGATCCAGTGCTGCCCCCATTTGAAATAAATCATTTGATAAGAAACGGAGACATCATTTAAATATTGTCTTGACCAGGCTCTAAATAATCCTTCAAACTATTTTATAAATTACTGTTTAAAGTGAGAACGTAAAGCTTTTCTACGCACAATTGCGAAAAACGGCCACTTTTGGCGTATGTGCGCAGAAAAGCTTCACGTTCTCACTTTAAACTGTAAACAGTATTCATATTTATTCATAAAATAGTTTAAAGGGTTATCTAGAGCCTGGTCAAGACAAAATTTTAAATTCTATCTCCGTTTCCTTTTAAAAAAATTAATTCAAATGGGTGGAAAAAGCAGTGGACCCCGAAAAATTCTGGTAGCCCCTTAACGAAAGAGACCATAACAAATTAATGCGTGCCGTGATGGTTCTTTCAATCAAGCTATGATGAGACTATAACGTTAACAAATTACAATAGATTTACTTCAGGAGTAGGACCAAATGAGATGCTTGTATCGGCGTAATAAATACTAAATCTATTGATGTGTAAGTAAATGTTGAATTTCATAATTAAAATATTGGATAATTTGATTCAACTGGTTATTCCAAAAGTCGTAGATCATATATGCCTGAAAAATTACAAAGCCCTTTTGCTCGATGACAAACAAAACACCACCATCTAGCGTTATATACAACGTAGAAGAGACATACCCGTAATAAATCGGACCACAGGCTATACTAGATCTTTATAGTATAATGAAAGGCTATACTAGATCTCTATAGTATAATGAAAGGCTATATTAGATCTCTATAGTATATTTTGGTTATTGGTCTGTTCTTGTAATTCCATCATACGAGAGTGATCTAGTAAAGCCCGTGGTGCGATTGATTACGGGTATGTCTGTTCAAAAACGTTCAACATTAGTATTAGTTTTTAGATATTCTGAAGATAAGAAGTAAACACTTAAGTACATCCATATTTATTACCGACAGAGAGCAGATGAAACCCAATAATCGTTCTTAAAAATATAAAAATACCGTTTTACTCACAAAAGCAACCCTTCTACATTTCTTTATTTAAACGGGCAAGTACTCAAGTGGAAAATGGAAAACAAATGCCAAATATCCATATTTCAGACGAAAAAGTATCCAAAATGTCGTCACCGCTCAATGTTGCGTAAAAAATGGCGACATATAAAACATAATATATGGATTGGGATATTCCACGACAAAGTTGCTTGAAGAAGAGGCACTTGGATATGGAGAGCGGCTCAAAAAGGTCATTCTGGCGTCAGGAATTTGTTGGAGCGCAATGAATTAAGGAGTGAGTACATTTGAGCGGGCCTCTACACGCAAAAATCCAACGTTGTCATCCTGAACACATTATTAGAGATTGCAGTTTCGTTAAGGCCGCTTTTTGACATCTGCTTTATATTATCCATTTATATGTAACATAATTTTTTGGTGCAATAAAGATTTTAACTAAATAACTAACTAATAAAACAATTGAAATAATCGAAGTTACGAGGAGCTCGGTGGCCCGGCGGGAAGCATTGCTAGCGATTTCGCAAGCTTAGCGACACCGGGTGTGATCCGCATTAGGATGGGTGACCATAAATGGCCTAAAAATTTCTTGATCTCCTCCGTGTTTGGGAAGGCACGTATAAGTTGGTCCCGGCTGTCATATTGTATGGCAGTCGTTAAGCTATATCAGATGCATTTCGCAGCTTAAAAAATCTGACGCCAGTGTTCAGTTGGCCACTTACACTCTCGAAAATCAATCATTGAATTTACTCGAGGTAAGTTTTGTGGCATCGACTGTAAATATTTGAGATTTATATTAAAGGTGCATAAGTTTTGCTTAACAAAAATATTGCTTAATTTCAAAATGAAAACGAACTGTTTCTCTAAATTCGGAAATCAAAACGACCTGAAAACCAATGAATATATTAAGAATAATCATTAATATCAAATCTATCAAATTTACATGACAAAAATCATGTAAGTTACCTAATTTTTTTTTTTACTTGATTGCAATATTTTTTACCTCAGTGGGAGTACGGTAATCAGAAAGATTCGTCTGTAATGTCCCGCCCCAATTTGCTCTTTCCGTAAAGGGACAAGTGGAAAGGTCATAATGTAATATTCATAAACTAAAAACTCAAACTCGTCCACGAAAGAGCGAATCAACATACCAAAATATGCTAAAGGAAACATGTTTTTAAGCATAATGCAAAGGAGTTTATGGAAAGAAAACCTTTTGAAAATTGACCCTGTTTTTATGAAAAACATTTTCTGAAAATAAAGTGCAAGGTAAGATTTTTTTACTAAAAACAAGTATGGATTTAAAAGAAAACTCTATACTTCTTAGGGCCAAGCATAGGTAAAATGTAAGATAAGACCATTTTTGAAATATTAGACGTGAAACTAATAAATAAACAGAATATAGTAAAACTATTTCACTTTTTCTTTTTATTTGTAAATGTGTTAATTATCCTATCATAGCTATTTGAAAATAAACTTCTCCGCATTTTGAAAGCAGTCAATCCATGATAGGTTAGGTTAGGTGTAGACTTGACTCCAAAGAGCAAAAAAAATTACCTTCTTAAAAAGATTATATTGAAGGAACTCCTAGTAGGTAGGTAGTCACGGACCAGCTAGGGCAGTTGGAGCTCCACATGAAGAGGTAGGTAAGGTACGTAGTGGAGAGCTTGAGACAAATAGACAGCAGAGTTATTTTATTTATTATAACTTCATAATACTGATATAAATGTGATCAGCTCGAGAGATTGTAGTCGAATAATGAGGAATGATGAGGAAGGAATCTAAAATTAAAAAATTGAATTTGAAAATAATGTAGTTTTTTAGATAGGTGGACAGTGTGAAATGGAGAAAAGAGGTAAACGGGAACATGAAGGATGAGGTTTATTGTATCATCGTTACAATCTGACATAAAACCCATCGTGTCTCTTTCCTTCTTATGGGAATTTACTGTAGCAAGAATAAGACTTTGAAGGTTACTCAACAATAAAAAAGTAACCTATTTGCTACTAAATACCACAAAATTTAATATGTATAATACTTATTTTTAGGTGACTTTTCTATTTAGCTGAGTAAACGAAGTGGTAGGTATTTTTGACACAAACAAATTTATTTGCTAGGCAAATTAAAAAAAAAAACCGAACTGTCAAGAACGGCATCTAATTATGAGTAGCGGATTTACCGATAGGACTAGATATCCGTAGCGCCATCTACTATTTGCTAGAGAAAGCCCTGACTTTTAAGCTGTAACCCCCAATAGCTTTTAAGCTGTTACTAAACCGATTTTCCTCACATATAGCTAAGAACCACTGCAAGAGAATTCGCTTTCACGTAAAAAACCGCATCGAAATGGGTCAATCCGTGCGAGTGCTTCGATGCCATAGACAGACTTATAACACCCTCTTTTTTGTCGGTGGCTAAAAATGATCGTACACTGAGTTATAAAGTTGCGCCTAGTGAGAAACGAACTCGTGCCTCACAGCCACAAAGCCAGTACCTAAACCGCTGACCATCACTTCATTTTAATTATCAAAATGTGTTGAAGAATCCCAACTGAAGTGGTACATAAGCTGTGAGAGGCCATAACAGTAAACTGCCCTGAGGGAACACCTCAGCGGGATTTAAGAAGACAGCTATTACAGCTCGAGTGACTCTTATGGACGCTTACGATAGGAGTAAAGGTGTGAACACACTAGACTGCAACCTACATAACACCTACATATTAACAATGACAAATGAGTTACAATAACAAAAAGTTTTTTGGTAATTCCGAAACATCAGTAGTTTATGAAAGTTGCATTAAAAATACATAAGTTTCAAAAATCGAATTTTCTCCTACATTGAATGTTATTATGTCACTGGTCGTAAATCGTACTACTTATATAACAAATAAGTTAAGCAGATTCGTTTTAATTTAATTCTTTTGCACAATCAACAATCAATTATTGAAAAATATCATCTCCATGTAAACTTAATTAATTTAAAAAATCACGGACCAAGTGCGAGTCGGAATCGCGCACGAATTATCATTATCTTTAAAAAATCACGTTTGTTTTATGGGAGTACAACTTAAATAGGTATTTATTTTATTCTGTTTTAGTATTTGTTTATTAAGCGGCCACAGAAATAGCTGTGAAAATTTCAACTGCCTAGCTATCAAGGTTTATGAGATTCAGGCTGGTGACAGACAGATAGACGGACAGACGGACAGCGGAGTCTTAGTAATAGGGTCCCATTTTAACCTTTTGTGTACGGAACCTTAAAAAGATAGTTGCACAAACGTACATTTCTCAGAGCCAGTGTAAGCCAACCCTAAGGAGTTCCTAATGAAAAGTTTTAGTGTAGCATAGGATCAGAATTGGCTGTATAGTGCACAGTTTATGACAACGGGCGAGCTGAACGTAGCACGCGATAGGTAGATGACGGGGTGAGAACTGTAGGGAGCGGGGAGTTTTACCCACTTGTACGAAGAAAACTGATGAACAAAAACACTTATTGAAATAAACGATGCTGTCTCGTAGAGCATTGATCATTCAAATCCAGATTTGTGAACTTTTAATAAAATAAATTTAAATATATACGGTCAAATCACACAGATTGAGCTAGCCTCTAAGTAAGTTCGAGACTTGTGATATGTGATACTAACTCAACGATACTTTATTTTAAATATAAACAAATAAATAAATAGGGACAAATAACACTGATTGAGCTAGCCCCAAAGTAAGTTCGAGACTTGTGTTATGGGATACTAACTCAACGGATACAATATTTTATAACAAATACATATATAGATAAACATCCAAGACCCAGAAAAATTTGAAAAAGGCCATTTTCCAACTTGTCCTGACCGGGGATCGAACCCGGGACCTCTGGGTGGCGGACTAGCATGGTGACTACTACGCCACGGAGGTCTTCATTTATTTTATAATAAATTTACCTATAGATAAACATCCAAGACCCAGATCAATATGAAATAGATCATTTTTCCATCTAGACCTGACCAGGGACCGCAACCGGGACCTTCGGTGTGACAGCGTGGCAAGATTACCACTAGGCCACAGAGGTCGGCAAATCCTAAATTGCTTATAGCATTTTAGTAAAACTTTTATAAGCAATGAACTGTCTTGTTCTGTGAGTTCACCTCTACACTATCGTATTTATGTCGCAGACAAAGCATTTTGGGTTTTGCGGCTCTAAGCAGTCCGACTCAGGGTTGGATCTCACTTGGCAAGACGGAACAGCACTTTTCTATGCTGCTATTCTTTTCTGTCACTCAGAACCGTCATTTGCCAGGGAGGAGAAATTTTTCAGAATTGTGTCATTGGCCACTATAGGTGGACAAGTATTGTTGCAAGTACATCTTGAGCTTTAAAATGGGTTTCTGTCAAAAGTTCAGTTGGTGCCTTTATTTGCGGGTATAATTAAGGGGATACTTGAATTTTCCGGGGTCCAGTGCTGCCCTCATTTGAAACAAATCATTTCATAGAAAACAGAGGCATCATTTAAAATGTTATCTTGACCAGGCTCTAGATAACCCTTCAAACTATTTTATGAACTACTGTTAACAGTTTAAAGAGAGTCATTGAATAAAAAGAAGAGAAATTTCTTTTTATTCAATGACTCTCGAGAGGAATTTGGGCTCTTATGCTATTTGACTGATCAGCTGACTCGAGTTTGTATGAAAAGCCAAAAAAATATTTTAATAACTCACTATATATTCCTAGGGGAAAGTTGTTTAGTGTCAGGGACTGAATTCAGCCTGAAATAATTTCTGTATACTTCGTAAAACCTTGTAAACATAGCAAGAAGCTTCCTTGCAGAAATGACGTCACTCTGCAACTCAGGGGTGCAATAAATCGGAGCGACTAAAGTGTCCGGGTTCAAATCCTGCTTGGTGCCTCTATTAATAAGGATTTCTGAGCTCCGCACCGCTCTTATCTGATTGTCACTGCCATTTACTATGGTTATAAGATCTTGGACGACTTTCCGTAGGGTGTAAAAAACACCTTTTAGATATTTTTTATAGGGTTTTTAGGGATTCAAGATGCAGTTCTAAAGTATGTTATCGTACTTAATAATGAAATAAGCAACGGTGAAACAATACCATGAGAGCGGTAAAGGTGGTATGGTATTGTAATTATAGAATAAATTAATTAAGGGGCTACCTGAATTTTCCGGGGTCCAGTGCTGCCCCCATTTTAAATAAATCATATAAAAGGAAACGGAGACATCATTTAAAATTTTGTCTTGACCAGGCTCTAGATATCCTTTCAAACTATTTTATAAACTACTGTTTACAGTTTAAAGTGAGAACGTGAAGCTTTTCTACGCACATACGCCAAAAGTGGCCGTTTTTCGCAATTGTATCTAAAAGGTGTTTTTTACACCCTACGGAAAGTCGTCCAAGATCTTATAACCATTCCTCTCGAGAGTCATTGAATAAAAAGACAAAAACAATGCGACATAAATAAGTTGAACAAAAATGGCGGACTTCAAAGCATTTTTGTACAAACTCCCGACACGTAAATTGAACCGAAATGGCGGCGGCATTATTTATAACTGAGTCAATAACCGCCATTTTGGTTCAACCTACGTGCCGGAAATTTGTACAAAAATGCTTTGAAATCCGCCATTTTTGTTCAACTTATTTGTGACGCATTGTAAAATTCGCGCCAAATGTTTTATTTCTACTTTTGATACACCCAGAGTCACTGATAATTCAGACAAATGTAATAAACATTTAAATAACATAATCCTCCCTCAGTGTGGTGCAGTCGGGTAAAAAACATGGCGGGAAAAAGCAAGTGACAGAAATAAAATTCATCGTACATCGAGACGGTATTGTGTAGCGTATTGTAGAGCAATGGCGGAGGCGGACGGAATAATAAATGTTAGTTTTGGAGGATTAGCCGGGAGAAATTGCGACTTCTGAATAAACTAGAAAAGTGTTTGCTGGTAAATTATAATTTTTCAAAACTAAAAACCGACTTCACTCCCAAACTACACAACCGATTTTGATAAAATTCCCATGGTACCACAAGGAAAGTATACCCTTTCAAACAAAAAAAGATTTTTTTAAATCGATCCGGGCGTCTTTGAATAATCGGTGAACATACATAAAAAAAAAATAAAGGATCGCGACGAATTGATAACTTCCTCCTGTTTTGGAAGTCGGTCAAAAATATGGATTATTTACATACATTGTTTACACCGTTACTCATCATCCCGGTATTCCCGGTTGCATCCTCAACGGTGTGGCTTCAGAGCCCGAAATCCGCTTATACCTACCTAACTTACCCCGTGGCCACAGCCAAGAGCGGCGCGGATTGCGGCGCTGCGTGAGGCGCGGCAAGCGGTGACCGGCGAAAACAAACAGAATGTACCGTTTTGGTTAGTAAAACCTAGATTTAGGATCTAGGAGGATAGATGAAATAAAGGAAAGACTAGATATTGGCAAATGAGATAGGTATAATGAACAACTATTACATTACATTAGTTACAAAGATTCACAAGAACACTAGGTACAGATTAGGTAGTCAGGGTCGTGAGTTATAGGCACTAGATCCGTTGAGTAGCCCTTCTAGGTAAAATAACTACTTAGCTGGAGATGCAGCCGAAGAAAAAGAGGACGAGCGCCGGCCGCCGCGCCTTATATATGGGCATGGGCCCCGCTGCGCCGAAGAGGGGCGGAGGAGTGCTGGAGCCCGCGCGATGTCACAAGAAGGCAACATGTGAAGTATGCCACAGCTGCCGGCGACGCGAATTGCGGCGGCACGCGGCGGCGACGAGCGGCGCGGCGGGCGGATGAAACAAATGTACTGGCAAGTACCGAGGCGGCCACAGCTCGGAGCGGCGCGCGTGGCGGCACCGGTGGACGCATTCGTCATTGCGCGACCGAAACAAATCATTTTGTTTTTATCGCACGTTGAGCTTATATAAATAATGGATACGGAACTATTTATAAGTAACATACTGAGAAGATATGGATGTAAAAACATCTTAAATATAGGACTGTTATAAAAAAAATTCGGGACGAAGTAAAACAAAAATTTCCTTCCATTTAAATAGTCCACCGCTAGCGCCGCCGCGGTCGCAACAAGTCGAGCTTTGGCATACCACCGCAAATCACGCCGCTCGCCGCGCCTCCTGCCGCACCGCGCTCCGCACCGCCAGAAGCTGTGGCCAGGCCGTTAGCTTTGTGCGAGTACTAGTTTTTACACCGAGCGACTGCCGTCTGACCTCTGCATCCCAAAGGGTAGACCAGAAGCAATCGTTTTACAAAGTGGAAAGGACATACCCGTATAAATCGAACCACGGGTTTATACTAGATCAATATAGTATAATGGAAAAAAAATAACAGTCAAAAGCAAAAAAAAATGGCTTTTCCATACAAATGTTTGCAGCCGCTTAGGCAATTTGTATGGAGGTAGAAATTATTATTTATTTTTTGCTTTTTACTGTCATTTAAAAGTTCATTTACACTATAGTGATCTAGTACAACCCGTGGTTTGATTTATTATTACCGGTATGCCCTTTCCACGTTGTAAAGGTTTGAACAAACGCTAGATGGCGTTCGGGACTTAAAGTTTTACGGGCCTTCTTAAGCATACAATCATCTTTCTTTTCGGATAATCAGGTAATTCAAGCTGCAATATCCTAACTAGACTGGAAACAAATTGACTTTCCTGCCTTAAACTGTCTTCATATGGCAATTTTACACATCTAATTTGTAATGATATTATGAATGATCTTAGTGGCCTGGCGGGAGTACGCGTTGTTAGCGCTCTCGTATGTTCAGCGACAACGGGCGTAGCCCGCACTTGGATGGGTGACCACAAGTGGAGTAAAGTTTTATCAAGCTCCTTCCTTGCTTGGAAGGCACGTTAAGCCATGGTGCTGGCTGTCATCATTGTATGGCAGTCGTCAAGTTACCGTACGTTTTAAAAGGAACTTTTTTCCACGTACGATCGAACTGTGGAATCAACTTCCTGCAGCAGTGTTCCCGCACCGATACGACATTGAAACCTTCAAAAAATTAGTCTATATCTTCCTGAAAGGCTGGCAACGCTTCTGTTACACCCCTGATGTTGCAGTTGTCCATGGGCAGCGGTGATTACTTACCATCTGGTGACCTGCTTGTTCGTTTGCCGCCCTATAACCCAGAGATAGGCACTGACACACAAAAAAAAAAAAAATATAGGGACAAATTACACTGATCGAGCTAGCCCCAAAGTAAGTTCGAGACTTGTGTTATGGGATACTATATTTTATAACAAATACATAAATAGATAAACACCCACGACAATTTGAAAAAGGCCATTTTCCAACTTGCCCTGACCGGGAATCGAACCCGGAACCTCTGGGAGGCGGACTAGCATGGTGACCACTACGCCACGGAGGTCGTCAAAAAACAAAAGATGAATGATTACTTCTATCGGTGCTCTCAAAGATAAACAAGAACACGTTTAAAAAACTAAGACGAGCTAATCTAAATATATATATAACTCAAAGGTGACTGATTGACTAACCAAACCACTGGACGGATCGGGCTGAAATTTGGCATGCGGGTAGATGTTATGACGTAGGCATCCGTTAAGAAAGGATTTTAATCAATTCTACCCCCATGGAGAATAAATAGGGGATGAAAGTTTGTATGAAACTTTGTCAATTTTAAACCGATCAGGCTTAAACTTTGCATGCATAAAGCTACTATGACGTAGGCATCCCCTAAGAAAGGATTTTGATAAATTACACCCATACGCGAGCGAAGCCGCGGGCTAAAGCTAGTAATGTATATATTTCTGAAATGTCCTAATCAAGACAATCATTTGATAGTCCACTCGATATAGAAACAAAAAGAAAAAAACTTTTATTCCACTTTTTTTTGTATGTAACATTCGTATTATATATTTTTGCATACAAATTGTAGCCTATGTCACCCGGACAATAATGTCAATTGACATACCATTTGTGAAAATTTGACATGCTATTCGGATGCTACGGTCGAACAGACATACCCACATACTACATACATACTCACATACATAGACTGCTGAAATCATAACTCTTCCTCTCTGCCGTAGTCGGGTAATAACGCGCGTTCGTTTTCCTTTATCAATGTAACCATGTATCCTATACCCCTACGTATTTATGCCAAACCACATTACTTGGAAACTGCACCGCTAATTCTCATTGCAACCAAACATATGCGCCATTCCGTATGCACCCTGCTCTGCAAATGCATTAATTTTGCATATTTGTACTTCTGCAGAGTAAACATGCAAAATATTTATTGTAGAGAAGAATAACTAGGTACCAAGTACCGACGGAAGTACCATTTATTTTGAATTCATATAATTCTTTGCAATAATATTTGTACGAGATACGAGTATCATTGTAGTGCTAGTATTTTACTATACATTTATTTATTCTTAGTTAGGGTTTTATTTTTACCCGACTGCGCCAGAAGCAGGGTTATGTTTTTCTAGGGTATGTATGTATGTTTAATTGTTGGCACGCTGTGCAGCCTGAACAGCTGGATGGATTTTAGCTTGAGAGATGTCGTTAGATTCGTATTTAGTGTAAGAGTGACACCGGGTTAATTAAAATAATTTAAAAATAAAACCAAAAAAAGGCAGTCGGGTTCTTGGTTTTTATAATAATTACTTGTTTATTTTTATTTTTTTACTAGAAATGTATGTCCCACTGCTGGAAAAGGCTTCCCTTCTTTCTTTCCAATACTCTCTATCTTTGGTCTTTTCTGTCCAATCCTTCACAAACACTTCCAGTTCGTCAGCCCATTTTAACATTGGTCTTCCTCGCTTCCTGTGGCCATCTAATGGAACCCAGTTTGTGGATTTGTGAGCCCAACTTTCTGCATGGATATGACCAACTTGACCCGCCCAATCCCACTTAAGTGACTTTAAGTGCCGCAACAGACGGGACGCAAGTTGCGTCGCGTAACAGCTAGAGATGGGCAGTGGATAGTACTCAATCTACCATTTGAGTATTTACTCACTAGATTTAATAAATAGAGTAAATATTGCGTGCTCACATATTGACATCGCATTTGATGTCTGTTTACTTATTTTGACATAAAATTACGTCTTTGCACACCTCCCAGCAAAAAATGATAATTAGTAAAGAAGCCTACTTTCAGTGTATGATTAATTTATTAGTATTGTATTTTCATATATTTTAGCGTCGCATTTAAGATTTACCGACATTTTAAGCATATTATGGCGTATGCACACACTTTCCGAGAAGAATTATAAGTGTATACTAGATTTAAGTTTCATAACTGTCATGAAAACATGGAATAATAAATATAAGTCGCAACTCATATAAATCAATCTATTCACCAAATGGATAAATAAGGATATTTATCGGGTATTTACTCAATCTACTGAGTAAATATTCAAATAGATTGATTGAGTATTTATGCAACTCTCATCACTAGCTGTTACGCGGCGCAACTTGCGCCCCGTCTGTTACGGTCCTTATAGGGTTATATAGTCCTGAAAAATATTTAGAATGAGAGTGGGAGTCAACCTCCTTCACCAGCTGTGAATTCACTACACTTATAAGTGCATGCATTTCACGAGAAACATTCACGCACGCAAAATCCAGATTTTATCATTATTTTTAAAAAAATAGTAAGTTCTCTAAGTTATTGAGAAATAATTGGCCAAGTGCGTGTCGAGCCACGCGCAGTAGGGTTCCGTAGTTACGAACGCCAGCTTTAAATTCATGCCACTAAAAACGACTAAAAACTAATTTTCTATTGAACTTGTATGAAATTTTCCTTTTCTGAATACATTTAAGAATTTAATCGCCTATAACTTTTTAATTTGTAAATCCTACCTAGCTCTGATAGTTTTCCTTTAAATTGTCAGAAAATCAGAAAGCCGGAGCTTAAAAAAAACAATTATTTTAGCCAAAAATAGTTTTTTTTAATTACAAAATTAATTTTATGACTAAACAGAAATGACAAATAAAAATTTAATTTAATTTAAAAGGCAAAATCGATAAGGCAGTTGACGGGCATAGATTTCCCTTAGCAAGTTGTCGCTACGAGAATTCTCTCTCGAATGATGCGCGCAACAGTTTATAGAGACACTTACCCTCTTTTTCCTTTCAAAAATGGCCGCTCAAGTTTTCTCTCCTAACAATACTTAATAAATTCTGTTAAATAATGAGACATGGTAAATACTCCACTTGTTCTTAAATTAATTGATGATAATGAATGAATTACGATAACTTTTTGATCAAAATTTTGCATCAAACCTTTCAGATTTTATAACTTTTACTACGAAGAGATCTCATTTTATGGAAGCGCACTTAAATCATACATTGTATGGAGAAGCAGGTAAATATATTCAGTTCACCTGGAGATCCCGCATTCGATTCCCAGCACGGGCAATTACTTTCACTAATTTACACAGGTATTTTTAACCCCGACAAAAAAAGGAGTGTTATAAGTTTGACTCTAATGTCTGTCGGTCGGTCTGCGACATCGTAGCGCTCGAACGGATGGATCTATTTCGATGCGGTTTTTTTACGTGAAATCAAGTCGCGGTGGTTCTTAGCTATGTTTGATGAAAATCGGTTGAACCGTTTAAAAGTTATAGATGTTAACGCTTGAAAGTCAGAGCTTTCTCTAGGTAATAATAGATGGCGCTACGGATACACATCTAGTGATAAGTTGCGGAACTACCAATACGACTTCAGTAGTTCCAATCGTCGTTTTTAGGGTTACGTAGTAAACAAGGAACCCTTATAGTTTCGCCAAGTCTGTCTGTCTGTCTGTCCGTCCGTCCGCGGTTTTGCTCAGGGACTATAAATAATAAACTTTGAAAAAAAATTTTTTTTATGGTAGCTCCCATATAAGGAAATTGAAAGTCAATTTCTTTTTCTCGCCTAACCAATCATGTGGGGTACCGTTGAATAAGGTTTTTTAAAAATATCATGAGCTTGTGAACACCGTTTTCCAATTAAGGGATCCGTTTCTGAAATATTTGGTTTTAAAGTGGAAATTTTTGTTAGAGTCAACCCTCTATCTGTTAAACGGTTATATATATATATGGACACATGTAAAAATTCACAGCTATAGTATATATAACGAAATTTAAATGAAAACTATCAGAGCTAAGTAGGGTTAACAAATTAAAAAGTTATAGACGATCAACTTATCAAATGAACTCGGAAAAGGAAAACATACAAATTCAATAGAAAATTAGTTTTTAGACATTTTTAGTGGCGTGAACTCAAAGTTGGCATTCGTAACTACGGAACCCTACACTGGGCGTGGCCCGACACGCATTTGGCCATTTTTTTTTAAATTTGCTTTTCAAATAAACTTGTTTAGGGTGTGTGTTTATATCTCTGAACTTGTGTCCATCAGAGTCTTATGCCTATCTCTCTGTAATTTGTTATTTTTTATTAACAGCAAATACAGTTGTATATCACGGGATCTGAAAATTGTGAGTCTGTGTGGTACAGATTAAAAATTATGCGTGGCTATTATTTAACTTGTGTCCTATAAATCGTGAACTTTATGGAAAAACAAATTGTTCAGCAAAATCATTTTTTAGCGGATAAACATAAATATGTTTATGGTCTGATAAGCAGGGTAAAATTAAATGCGAAAAAGGACGTGGTAATAAAGTTATAGTGGTCAGCGATCAAGCGTAACATTTTACATTTCACAGTCGGTTTAAGTCGTTAAAATAAATTTCATTCGAAATTACAACCGAATTTACTTTTATTGGACTAATAAAAGAATACCTGACTACTTGTAACTGTTCTTTTCGACACCAAAATAAATATATGTCTAACTTTTACAAAATAACATTTCAGCAGATAACTAGTACTCTTATAGCTATCTTGAAACTAAATTTAACCTTCTTACTTTTACTCACCCTCGCTTGATTCGCTATTTTAGCACTCTCATCCTTGATATTCCTTCCAAGTCCAGGCTATTCGGCTTTGGACTGCCCTGCCGGAGTACTGCCATCACATTTGGTGATAGCTTTATTGTCCGAGCGAGCGAGGTGTCTGTTGCTTGGGCACACATGCCTTCGTATATCTCGACTGTCGTCCGGCTGTTTCCTCAACCGATTCTCGTGAAATTTGGTGAGCAGGTTTTACATTTCTTGTTGGAAAACGTTTGTTCAGTTTTAAGCTATGTTAAAACAAACTCACAAAGTCTCACAGAGCCACTAGCGTGGTAGTAGTGCTTATTCTGTGCCACTTGCTATAAAGGTATGCTGAAAAAATCTTTTTTTTCTTTACTAACTTTGTTTAAAACAAATTAAAAACAGCACTATACATAAAATAAATAATTAAACTAAAAACTAAATAAGCTACCTATAGACTAAAATATATCTAATTATATACGAAAAATAGATTTAAGATCGCTTCGGTCGCAAGGCAGGGTGCCTAAGAGACTGGCAGCATTGCCTCGTTGTATGGCCAGACTTAATCTCTGGCCAAAATGCGCACCAGCTCTTAGGTCCCGAGAAACGTCGATCAGGGGTGTGAAGATTTCTTTAAAAAATTGACACGCCTCTACACCCCAAGGCCATAAAATCTCCACAGCGAAATCTTTCTTTATTAACTTAACAAATATAGATTATTTACAGAAAAACAAATACAAAAAAAGTTTATTAGAGTTTCGTAATTTCGAGATATTACGAAACTCTAATAAACTTTTCCTCTGTAGTACCTATAC
This sequence comes from Acrobasis suavella, assembly GCA_943193695.1. Taxonomy (NCBI): domain Eukaryota; kingdom Metazoa; phylum Arthropoda; class Insecta; order Lepidoptera; family Pyralidae; genus Acrobasis; species Acrobasis suavella. The sequence goes on from OW971943.1 coordinate 1,442,693, forward strand.
AACTCCCATGAAAAAGCTATAAATCAATAGAAAAACAGTACCTACACAAAACAGCGAAATCAACATTTAATCTCGGAAAAAGTTATACAAATCGGCGAAATTCCTCCGAAATCAGGCAAGTTGTTGCTACTGTAGGCGAATGACAAACCGTCTAAAATCACACTTGTGCGTGTGATTTCTCTATAAATTTAGTAGAAACGTTGTTGGGCGCCCCTCGCCAGTCGTAACTAACTGTACCCTGTAAGGGCGTATTCACGCGGTACGTTTGGATCGTGTCGTTCTCGAGCCGTTTCTACCGGACGTTTGAAACCAAGAATCGTCTGGTCGAGTATTGCATTATCAAGGTGAAAAGAACATGGGTTGCTAGTTACCTACTCTCACACTGTGTTGTTAGAACTACTAATGTTCACTGAAGCATTATTGTCAAAAACAGATATTTATAAATAGACTAAGTACTCGCACTTAATGGTTAACTCTATACGGATTATAATTCCAACAATCGTCCAGTCTTAAAAGATCTTATGATAGAAAAGGTATTGGATAACCTTTACATAACTCATGAAATTACTTAATTTCAAAAGTGAAAAATATGACTAATTGATGTAAAAAAAAAGAACTAAGGCCTTCCAAGTCGAACCAGTCAGTACCAACCTAATAATTGAAGCAAGATTTGTTTTTTGTGTGTGTAAGTGGCCAACACTGGTGTTAGTTTTTTCAAGCTGCCTAAAGGCATCTTGCATAGCTTGATGACTGCCATACAAAGAGAACAGCCGGGACCAACGGCTTCACGTGCCTTTGGAAGCAAGCAAAAATTAGCCAATAAAAAAATCTGAAAATAAAAGAAAGTTGAACGCGTCAAGACTCTTAGACGAAATCGGCCGTACCATGTAAAAAGACCCTTACGTTACCCAACTTTTTTCTCATTGCGGCTAAATTAAATGAGTCGCATTGAATACAAAAAATATTGCTTTGTTCGGAAAATATTTTTAGGAATGTTACGAATTTACCCGACTTAATTCGGTTACACAACCATGAAATATGTTTATGATAGGAAAATAAGATTGCGCGTCAAACGCAGATGGTATTGAAACAGAAATTGTTTTATTGAAGTAGGTTTTGTGGACTTGAATTACTACTGCAGCAATCATTTATAATTTCAGATGGATTTTTAGCTGATCTTCAACAATCGTTTATAACTTCAGATGGATTTTTAGCTGATCTTCAGCAATCGTTTATAACTTCAGATGGATTTTTATATGATCTTCAGCAATCGTTTATGACTTCAGATGGATTTTTATATGATCTTCAGAAATTGTTTATAACTTCAGGTGGATTTTAGTCTTATTTTCAGCATTCGTTTATGACTTCAGATGGATTTTTATATGATCTTCATCAATCGTTTATAACTTCAGATGGATTTTTGTCTGATCTTCATCAATCGTTTATAACTTCAGGTGGATTTTAGTCTGATTTTCAGCATTCGTTTATAACTTCAGATGCTTTTTTATATGATCTTCATCAATCGTTTATAACTTCAGATGGATTTTTAGCTGATCTTCAGCAATCGTTTATAACTTCAATGGATTTTTATCTGATCTTCATCAATCGTTTATTACTTCAGATGGATTTTTATCTGATCTTCAGCAATCGTTTATAACTTCAGGTGGATTTTAGTCTAATTTTTAAATTAGTTCGATTGTCAGTCGATGAGCTCGGAGGAAATGCTCCAGTGCAGTTTGTTGCCGCTTCTTCTTCAGTCCACACTCCTAGCTGGCTAGCATTAGAATAGAGCTACTTTATATCTTCCTGCGAATATTATAAGACTGATCGTCGCGCGCTGTAGGTAGCTAAGAGAAGAAAAGTCTGACATGATCCAGCAAATTAAGTTATTCCGGTCTGATCCCCAAAATCTGATACCCTAGTGGATCCATTTAATTTTAACTATTTTTTATTCCGTTCTGATACCCCGTCCAGGGTATCACAAATAAAAATAAAATATTGTATTCCGGTCTGCTGATCCCCAAACATATTTTACGTACAGTCAAAAATAAAATGTTGGTTGATCTACTGAAAAATATTTTTTAATCTGGTATGTAAATTGTCGGCTAACTTAATGTTACATTAGCATTTTTTTACCTGGAAAACAGTTGGGCGTGATATATAATAGAATATCGTTATCATATCGACCAAGTCCACAGAACAGGTTTTATTCCTTCGTCTTATTCCTTTACATATTATGATATCTTAATTAAAGGTACAAATATATGATCAGGTATCTGTTGTCATTGATTATATTATAACTAATAAAACCATTATTTAAATCGACAACAATTTTTCTCTTGACTGTACTTACCCATAAAAAAAGGAAGGGATCACACCGGACTAGTCAATTTTATAGTGGCTCAGACCGGACAAAAGTAATAACAATAATTAACAGTGGAACCGTTTGGTGGATCAGACCGGAATAACTCAAATTAGCTCATGTATCCTGTGAAAAACAAACAAATAAGAACAACTACCACATATTGAAAGAGATCTCTTTTGAGATAAATAGTGCCTTCGTACAACTTTTATTTAATATCGGAAAATTTATTCTCTGTATAAGGCACTTGCACATAAGCAAAGCAACATTTTTTTGACAAGTACATTAGCATAACCGCCAACCATCGGTAGATCGACTAAGCAGAGTTACAGGTACAGCCCTTCATATGAAGCGGAGTATCCGTTAGCAGGATTGAGAAAACTATCCTGAATATGTGTTCGCCCGCAGCCGCCTCAATACCTCGACAAGGCGAGAACGGGAGAGAGGTGCGGGGACTGGGAACGGGGACCCAAATTGCGCGGCACCTTAGGAGATTCCTTTCTGCGTGTAATACTTATATTAATTGTGGCAGAGTCAAATACATCTTTATTGATATAGGGAATATGGACGGTAAGCCTCAAATATGGAGTCTCAATTTTTCATATAATTAGTAAGAGTAATGGGGACACTTCTGAGGCGTACCGTGCGTATTTTTTTATTTGCCTATTAAAATCCTTATTAACCACAGTAAACAGATATGAAAGAATTATCTTACCTAATCTTAATAAAAGTATATAATAAAATATCTTAATCATCGAACGTGTGATACTTTAAATTTCAATTAGAAAGAGAAGTCCATAGGGACTGGTGACGTCAAAGGACATATCATCTATACATTTGCCATAGAAAATAGCGTTCTGGCAAGTGAGATAGACATATTTTCGTAAAATCGTTAGGTATATCTCGTTCATTTTTTTAACCAATTTTTCTGCTTTCATTGTTAGTTCTTTTCTTTTGAATATTCATGGATAAAATGATAAGGTAACACATATTTTTTAAGCGCGGCGACCGAATCAAGAAATTCCGTAACGAAAATAAAACCTAACACCTCTCGTCTAACGTCGTTTCAGTTCGGCAGACTTCGGCACGGTGTTTGTGTGCGTGCGACTAGACGTATGCGTGTAGACTAGCTGCTAACTGCTTATAATAAAAATTCCTGAATGACCTACATGTATTGTAAGATAATAAAAATATTTTAAACGATATTAACTTCTCATTTATTCAATAAAAGAAAAAAGAATTGTTTTCTTATCGGTCACCACGCTCAAAAAGTGTAACTTGAATTAATATCAATAAGAAAAAAAATACAGCATAAATAAAAAATAAATAAATAATTATAATTGCATAAGTTGATAAAAAATGCTGTGCAATAGCTTTACCGCGGCAGTCCTTGAGTGCCACACGTTTTTCATGCATTTTTCCTTTTCTAAAAATCAACTTAACAGTATTCCACAAAAAGTTAAGCGTTTAAAACATAGTTGAAAAAGTAGCAAATGAAGCAAACTAAAGGACAATGAATTAGTTTAAAAGAAACTCGTAAATTTTCAATGGCAACGCATGAATAGAGATGAACTGATTATACAGTTTGTCTAGACTAGACGCCAAGTGATCTAAGTTGTAAATTGTAGAAAAAGACAGCCATGTGCGCATCTGACTCGCATACCAAAGGTCCACTTACACACACAAAAAACAAAACAGTTATCAACTGTTTTGTTTTTCTTGTGTGTAAGTGGCCAACACTGGTGTCAGATTTTTCAAGCTGCCTGAAGGCGTCTGACATATCCTCACGACTGCCATACAATGATGACTGCTGGGACCAACGGCTATACGTGCCTTTCGAAGTACGGAGAAGCTCAAGAAATTTTTATGCCACTTGTGGTCACCCATCCAACGCCCGGACCGCGCCCAGCGTCGCTTTACTTGCGAAAGCGCTAGTAATGCGCACTCCCGCCGGGCTATAGAGGAGAGGAGAAATAACATTCCTAAATATTATTTACCAATAACATTCCTGAATAACATTTACCAATAACATTCCTGAATATCCGCTGTGTTTTAAATAGTAAATTAATCCTCTTATACACAGGGGTAATGAAGTTTTTTTTTATATCATGTCATTGTATAGTAGCTCTAATTAGTTATTAATCTTTAAATTTTTCGGGGTTCAGTTCTGCCCCCATTTGAAATAAATTATAAGAAAGGAAACGGAGAGAGCTTTTCTCCGCACATTCGCGAGAAAGGGCTATTTTAGGAAAATGTGCAAAGAAAAGCTTCACGTTAAACTCACTCTAAACTTCTTTCTCACTTTATACTGTAAACAATAGTTCAGAAAATAGTTTGAAGGGCTTACTCAAGTCAACATTTTAAATTATATCTCCGTTTTCTATCAAATAATTTATTTTAAATAAAAGCAGTACTGGACCCCGAATGACCCCCATGACCCGTAAACGATTTGGCCGTCAACGCACTCGTTATTATATCAAATAAACTATGACTACGAACCACAGGATTAATATCAGTATTAAATTTACAAATTTAGTGAGGTACTTACGGTACGGCAGCTCTCTTTCCTGGCGACAATAATGCAACAACATTCAAGACTGCCTTTCCTTCCGCAGCTTCTTACTAAAGGTAACAGAATTTCCTTAATGTTCTATCATTTAACACTGAGTTCATAAAAAAAGATCTTCTGCTTTCTTGGCCCTCTTCTCTACAAGGAAATTAAAAACAAAGTTACATTTCCACTGAATACATTTGATTGCAAAAAGGTTGTAAGTTAGATTACTTACGAGGAGACCGAACGATTGATGGAAACTGTGCGCTGAATAACAGTATGTAGATTTAACTTTTTTTTTTGTAAGTTTACACTTTCAATAAAATACGTCATAGGTAAAACATATCTTTGTTAAGAATTTAATTTATTTGTTGTTGCTCAAAGGTATATTTTGTTTTTTTTTCTATTCTATATATATATTTTTGAACTGCCTAATTAATTTTGTTAAAGATAGCGAGTCCTGGTGACCCGTAATTACAGGTTCTTCGGAAACCTAGTATAGGCACCAGTCCTCTAAATACATTTAAGTTAGTACCTATGTATATTAGATGAATAATTTTTCATTTCTTGTGTATTTTGTAAAAACTGTAATGTAATGTAATAAAGGAAAATAAATACATATTATTATCATTATTATAATTAAAAATGAGAACGGACACTACTAGGGTCCCGCGCAATATGCGTCCCCGTTCCCCGTCACCGCAGCTTTCCCCCGTTGTCGCCTTGTCGAGTATGTTCGCGGGCGAACACACACACATTGACGTGTGTACGGATGCTTAGTTTCGTTTGTAGTGGTAGTAAGCTGATAATACGCCGCGCTTATATGAAGATTCGTACCTGTCACGTTACTCTTAAAACAAACACTTAAGAAAACCACAACGATGTAAGCCCCAATGCTCACATAATAATCCCCAAGTTAACTCTGCGGTACTAGTTGTATCGTAAAACTGAAGTATATTGTCGTGGCCAGCTTTAACTTACTACAACATACTCGTAAAACTTGAAGATTTTATTTTTCTTGGCAAATTTCAAGCAAACAGATTCGTCTGTCATTTATTCATTAAGTTTATTCGGAATCACGAAAGTTTTTAAGTTTAGCATGCAATGCAGTGTGAATGGGAATTTAAGCTATAGGGTGCTGAATAAAATAAAACAACGGCATAAATTTCATTAGTTCAAGCTACTTAAACAACTGTATATGGTCACAATAGGTGATCTTGAGTTTTGATTGCAGTAAAAGTACTGTGGTGTAGAACATAAGTATATTAAACATCTTTAAGACGAAGTGGTAGCTAAAGTGGCGCCCTCATTTGAAAGAAATTGTTTAAAACTAAATATGATGATAATTAAAAATTTTATTTGTATCAATGTCTAGAAAGACCTTTAAACTATTTTATGAATAACCTTTGAAATTTTTACTAATAGTCCGTCTAGTTTTAAAACTGTTTTTCTAAAAATCGTTTAAATAGGGGGATACATTTAAATGTGCCGCCCCAAAGATTTAAAGATTCAAAGATTCAAAGATTCAAAGATTCAAATGTTTATTCAGTAATTAGACCTTTACAGGCACTTTTACACGTCAATAAGTATAATTTATGTTACGTGTAAAGTATATTAAAATTTAAATATATAATCATTCCCAAGTCCAACAGGACGACGATTTTGGCGCCCGCTGATACTGGCCTGCCCATGATAAGACCCTAGACATCGTCATCGACCCTACCATAAAGTGCTCGCTCTTCGTGACAAATCACACGAGTCCCTCTCAATGAGGTTATATTGTTTTAAAACAGGATTCCGTCGAATATCTCCCGGCTCCATCATCAAAACAGATCATTCACTCCATAATACTGTATTGTCATCCCACTTACAGAAGTATGCAACATTTCAGCTCAATCGGTTAAGGATAACTGGTTGAAAATTGAGTTTCAAGATTTGACCTAAACAAACATACATACATACATACAAGATACAAGTTAAATAAAAGCCTGTTAAAAAGCTATTTACATGGAATATTGTGGTAAATTTTTACATTCCGGGTTAATTGAAGTCCCGTTACATCGTTTAAATGATACTCCGTTTTTTTTAAGATACCAGGTCTCAGAAATCAGCGGTCGGAGGGGACGAAATCGAACCCCTATTAGCATAATGAAGTCGGACGCTATAAAACTCGATCGTTCGATCACGTGGATCTAAAGAAAAATCACATTTTATTTCAACATTATGTTATAGCGGTTATGCGCTCGCTTTAGACGTTTAACGTGCCATAACCATAATGTAACCAGCCAAATGCGCATTGGAGGATTCCGTACAAAAAAAAAACACGTTTGTTGTAACGAGGCCCCACTTAAATATTTATTTCATTCTGTTTTTAGTATTTGTTGTTATAGCGGCAACAGAAATCATCACCTCTGAAAATTTCAACTGTCTAGCTATCACGGTTCATGGACACTGTTGGTAAAATAAACTTATAGCAAAATGTCAATGTCATGCAAGTGTCATCTGTCAGTTAGACCTGTCATACAGACTTATGATATAACCTTCTCTTGTGCTCCTTACTTTGTATGGCCGCCAGTTGTATAGAAATAAATTCTAGCGAATCTTGAACGTTTCTTTAATTTAGCTCATATCCCATCTGGTTATGGGCCCAGGGTCGTTTGCTGCGCCCTGCAACGTAAATATTTCGGTAAAATACGCGATTATCCACACCACATAATATCGTGGATTGCTTGTCGGCGTGACACTGGCTGGCCTTGTAGAAACTCGCGATAAACTATGGCTTCATCTGGATTTCCTGTTGGCATTCCGGTGGAAAAACTGGAAGGAATTGAAGATTACAATAATTGGAAATTCATGATTAAAATGGTACTCATGCATGAAGACTTGTACGACTGCGTGGCGTCGGTAGAATCGGCTGCATCTTGCAAAGATGAGAAGAAATAGCAGGCTTTAGCAAAGATATGCTTGTCTGTGGGGCCGTCGGCATTGCAGCATGTTCGCAAAGCTACAACAGCTTTGGAGGCATGGACGAGTTTACAGCGTGCATACGAAGACAAAGGTCTTTGTAGACGTCTGGGTTTGCTGCGATCACTATTTGGGATGAAGTTGAGCGAGACGGAGAGCATGCAAAGCTATATTTCACGGATTTTAGAGCTTGGACAGTAGTTGGATGACATCGGATCAAAACTTGATGATGAATTTCTGGCTGTACGACTACGATCCTCTCATCATGGCTCTGGAGAACTCAAGTGTAAAACTCACCTGTGAATCGGTCAAGACAAAACTATTACAGGAGCAGCAGCGGAGAGATGACAAATCAGAACATTCTGACATGAATGCTTTCGTCACAAGGAAGATTTTCAAGTGCTTTAGATGCATAAAGGCTGGACATATGAAGAAGGATTGTCCGAAGAACCAGAAAAGCAATGTGAAGAATACTCCGCCATCCAAGGACAAGACCCTGTTGACAGCATTATCGGTAAATGTTAGGAATGATGTGTATAGACTCCGGTGCAACAAATCATATGTGCAACAATAAACATTTGATGTATAATATTCAATGCTTAAAGCCGTTAGAGGTGAACGTGGCTAATGGTGACAAAATTATGACTAGCGGACATGGTAGTGTTAAAGTCATGTTAAAATCTGGCTTAAGGACAATAAGCAATGTTTATTTTGTTCCTCAGCTCTCTGCAAATTTATTATCAGTGAGTGAACTAAATAGAAAGGGTTACAAAGTAATTTTTAGATCTGATGGTTGTAAAATTTATGATGGTAGTGAAGTAATAGCCTCAGGTACTTTGTCTTATGGTATTTATCAGTTATATACTATAGAAAATGCTTTGAGTTGTGAGGTTGCCATGAACTCAGTTTGTGAGAGTCCTGCAGCAGGTGCGGTAATGCAGAAAGGTATTGAATAGGTTGCACTACTGTCTGCGGAGAACAAGGTTTTACAAGATGTTTAGCACAGACGGCTGGGTCACTTTAACTCAAGAAGCATGGATCTGATGAAAAGGAAATTAGCAACAGGTATGAATTTTGATTCTACTACATTCAAGCCTTGTGTTGCATGTATTTTAGGCAAACAAACGAAATTACCTTTTCCTAAGAAGAGTCAGAGTAGAAGCTCAGAATTATTAGGGTTGGTTCACACAGATGTGTGTGGCCCTATGCAGACGCCATCTTACAGTGATGCTCGTTTTTTTGTTATTTTTATAGATGATTTCTCTCGTAAAACTTTTATATTTTTATGAAAAATAAAAGTGAAGTATTTGAAAAATTTTAACAATTCAAAGCTTTAGTAGAGAATCAAACTGGTAGAAAAATAAAAGTGTTACGAAGTGACAAGGGAGGGGAATATATCAACTGTGCTTTTCAGGAATACATGAAGACATGCAGATTGATACATCAGACCACAGTACCTCATTGTAGTCCGCAGAACGGGGTTGCGGAGCGAGCTCACCGTGCAATCATGGATAAGGCTCGTTGTATGCTGGTCTCAGTAAGAAGTATTGGGCTGAAGCTGCTAACACGGCTACTTAGCTGAAAAACTTGTCACCATCTAAAGCAGTGAGAGGAGCAACTCCAGAAGAAGTGTGGACGTCAAGGAAAGTTGATGTGAGATATTACGCATTTTTGTTTGCACAGCATATTCCTTAAAAGAAAATTGTCGAAAACTTGATACAAAGTGTAAGAAAATGATCTTTGTAGGATATTGTAAAAATTTTAAAGGCTTACAGGTTAATAGATCCAACATGTCCAAAGAAATGTGTCACTGCAAGACATGTTGTATTTATGGAAAACGAGTTTATTTTTAAAAATGTGTCACATGATGATAATAATAAGCAAGATATCGTGTTGTTTCCTAAAAGCCCATCAATAGAAAATAGCAGTGGAGATTCAAATGAAACTAATCCAGAAAGTATTGTAAATCAAACCTCTATAACATTAGGTTCATCTATAGATGAGAACGCACTGTCTGATGACACAACAAATAACCGTAGGCAGACAATGTTTCAGCTGGATGACACTATAGATAGTGAAAGCACAGATGACTCGTCCGATTTAACTTACGTTCCAGGCACCGCAAGCATGACATCAGATACCACGACATCCTTTGAGGACGCTGTCAGTGATGAGTCCCTGTTTGCGGGGCTAGCTGAAGTAATAAATGAAGAGGGCATCCCAATTACAGTGAAACAGGCTTTAGACAGCAGAGAGGCCATACAATGGAAAGAAGCTATTGACAATAACTCTTTTCTTGCAAATAAATGTTGGACTAGCAATCCATCACTATTTTGATTTCTTTTTCCATTTTCTTCCACCATCACTCTAAGAGTGGCCTTTGGGAACTGGTGCCCTAGGCTGTCCGCTTAGAGCCGCAAGACCCAAAATGCTCTTTCTGTTCCATTAGGAATACAGACGTGATACTGAAGTATGTATGTATGCATGTATTAGACATGTGGTGACGACAGAGTAGAACACGATTGTTCTCATCTTGTTCGAAATAATCATGCTTGATTCTGCTCTGTGATGCCATTTTTCAAACGCGGGGTCAATAAACGATCGGTTTATTATAAAAAAAAAAACATTTATTTAGGTGACACCGCGTTTCAAAAATGGCACTTCTAGCTTCTATAAACTTCTCAGAACTCTCCCAAAAACGTTTCAGTATTCGTATATCTGCGATAAAGATGTCACTTCTAGTAAACCCATTACATCAATGCATCTGTACCGAACAAGTTTGATTGGTAGATGACATCTTCAGACAACTTTGATGGCTGGGAATGAGGTTTTTAAAGGTTCGGTACGTAGGCCGCCTCTGTTTGTTTGCGTATCTATGTGGATTGGCGACTCATTGAATTTTCTTCTTTACAATTTGGGGAGAGTGTGTTGGCAAAAAGAAATGACATTCTGCAAGAATTAATGAAGGTGGAATGAGAATTTTAACAGGGCTCGGTGTAGGCCGCCTCTATATGTTTGTGTATCTTTGGGTATTGACGTCAAATTGAATTGGTAACGTTACATTTTGAGGTATAATTATATTTGTTTAGCCAGCATTTTACAAGCATTCATTTTCCCTAGCCGTTTTCAGCTATGGTGACTGTCTTTGTTTGATACAAATTTCAATATACATTAATTCAAGGCGTCGTTCGCGTGCCCTGATGTGGCAGACATATATTATGCGAATTAACGTAAACGCACAGTGCGGACACAATACCATACAAAAAACTTGATTGCACCAAAAAACATTCACATATTCGGAATATTTACAAAATACAAAATAAAGGTAACATAATATCATGATGGTGATGATGGACACGTCAGGGTACGGCCGACATAGGGTAGTGTATTGGGGAAGGTGGTTTGTTTTTATCGCATCTCGCTTTCCTTTTAACAAAATTTGGTTATAGGTCGTTAAGGGGCTACCTGAATTTTCCACGGTCCAGTGCAGCCCCCATTTGTAATATATCATTTGAAAGAAAACGGAGATTTTATTTAAAATTTTGTCTTGATTAATTGAACTGTACTGTTTACAGTTTAAAGTGAGAACGTGAAGCTATTCTACGCACGATGGCGAAAAACGCCCACTTTTAGCGTATGTGCGTAGAAAAGCTTCATGTTCTCACTTCAAACAGTAAACAGTACAGTTCATAAAATAGTTTGAAGGATTATCTAGGGTCTGATAAAGACAAAAGTTTAAATGATATATCAGTTTTCTTTCAACTAATTTATTTTAAATGGGGGCAGCACTGGACCCCGGAAAATTCAGTGCATTTTTCCATTACATTAATGAGCTGAAAGTTATTAAGTTGTTTAGTTACCCTCATATTTATAAAAAATAACAACCGTTTGCTAAACCTATTTTAGTTAAAACATATTTTATCCCTTTCCCTCTTTTCAATATTTGAAATTGCAAGAACAAGACAAAACATATTTAAACTAATACAGGTTTAGCAAATGTTTGTCATTTTTTATGAATAAGGGAGTTAGTGTTCAAGTCTTGTTCGTTCGTTCTTATGTGGTTTAAAAATATCTACATTATGATTACAATAATATATGTATTGTATATTCATAGTAATCGTATCGCTAATATTTAATGAATATAATCTTATCACGTTCTTGTAAGTATTTAATTTATACTTTTCAAATTTTTTTACGCATTCTGTCGCATCACCCAAATTATTTCTTTACTTGGCCCAATGGTTGACGGGCAGAGAACGCCATATGGCGTTAAGTTCGCCATTTGTGCAATTTTTTGTGCGGTAAAGGTCACATTAATAAATAAATTACAAGCATTACTGAATGTGGAAATAGATTAAAAAAAACTGGTAAATAAACCGCCTCTATTCGTTAATATATCTGTGGGTATATTAATCGCTGTCAGTAACAAAAATTCCTGATCGTACGCCTTCCGATGGATTTTTAAAATTACAGCCTTTGTCCAAAGTACAGAATAAGTACTAGTACGTAAGTCATACTCAGAAAAGAAATTCAAAGAAATATCTACTTAATGTAGTGAGCGCTATGGTTTAATTTAGCTCGTGTCAGAACTTCTCACCTCTTCGTTTAGATACCTAGACATCCATTGCAAGCCAATTTCATTCTTATTACACTGGAAAAACGAGTCATGTTGCTGAATTTACCCCTTCGAAGTTTTCGCCGCGCGCGTAGTCATAATGTAAGTATATTTTCGATAGTTAACGGGGAGTGACGCAGGCCTGTCCAAACTTATAAAACGAAGAAAAACCATAAAATAATGTTATCCACAGACTAAGTTTCATGGAGGCAGAGATAAAAATATCTCTAACTCAAGTATCTGCTAAATATGGGCCCTCGTAAAACCCAGAGCGCAGTTTTCTGCAGGTACCCTATTCTGCGCAGCGCTAGTGAAAATAATTGGTATGAGGTATTTTATAGAGGACATAAATTTTATGAATGTGATTTCTTTACCTCATACCGCTTAAATAGATAGTTCGAATAGATGGTGGTGAAACTTGATTCGAGCTTTTTTATGAAACTAAGTAGACTACATACATACATATTATTAAGCCAGTGTCCCATGGGGGTATGCAGAAACTATTGATCTCCACCTGAATAGGGATGACGACAAAAAATGTTTGGCTCATTAAATAGATTATTCAAAACTATGATATAAGTATCTTTTCTTTTTTTTGATGAGCAAATAATGACGAAGACAAAGCGCATTTAAATTTCGTCACGATCAGCTACGATTTTTAACCAATGGTGCCGTGAATCACCCCCACTCCGAAACTTCGAAGCGCTGTATCTTTGTGAATTTTCACAACTTTGCTTAAGGCGGCCCTTTCCGGCCGCTCTGTTTTCAACGCGAACATAGTTTGAAAAGCTTGGTGTTTCATCCAGGGCAATGTTAGAAAAAGAGACAAAACAAAAAGAGAGAGATAGCATTTAAGGGCATGGTTTGCATTCTATTAAATAAAATTTGTATTATTATTAACTATCCAATGAACGAATATTAACTATTCATAGGGTTCGAAAATTTCATAAACCTTGTTCTAGCTAGAAGTTACGTGTTTATCAGTAAGCCTTACAAGTATGTGAAATAAATGTTTTGTACTCAAAATTTTCATTACATTTGCGAGGTTTGTATCGAAATATTTTCTTTACTTTTACAAATAATGAGTACTTTATGAACGGTCGAAGTTCAGCTAAAATTTGTGCAAAAAAGCAGATTTTTGGAGACTTATACTGACTTTGTTTTTCTAAATTTCAATTTTTTATTTCGATAGAAACTTAGAAATAGCGCCCAACATACCTGTGAGTTCAAAAGTTTTCAAGAAAGATCGTATACAACGCCATAATCACGTACGAGCATTTGTATGAAAAGTAAGACGGGAAGGCCGCTCTTAACGAAAATATATGGGTCTTTTATTTTTAGATAATGTAGTTGACGGAAGTATAAGAATTCATTTTATTTCTAATGATTCCCAAAATTACACAACTTTTCCTTTTCCACTATTTACCTCTTTAATTAAGTTTCACGTAAAAAATAAAATAAAAATTTGAAGTGAAAATTACCTCTTTAATTAAGTTTAACTTTTAAAAAATCTAAAGATTTTTTGAGTGAAAACTTCTTTAGCGGCGTTGTACACTTTTTTGTAATGGGTAAAACATGTTAAACTCGCGTCAGGACGTTAGGACACGTGACCCTGGTCGAAAATTCGTAAGACGGATGGAGAGTAGATAGCCGGCGCGGCGTAGGAGAGGAAGTATCCCCCTCTCTTTCTACGGCGCGGCGAAAATGTATGCCTGCGCCTTCTGTTTCATTTAGGCGGCGCAGGGCGCTTGCGCGATTGTTCGTGTGTGTTTATGTCAGCGTGCCACGCGCATCCATGGATGGTGACAGTGACAGCTGATGGCTCGACCGTCTGTGTAGTGGCCACACTGCTGTGTATTCGTAAAATTCGTGTATAAAAAGTGTTAAATTAATGTAATATAAATTGTTATGTTTTTGTACGATAGCGCAATAAATAAATATTGTATTTTACCACATAAATGAAAGTACTTTTATATTGATAATTAAAGCAATTCGTGCAAAATTATTCCCTAATCATTCCAAAATATCAAAAATGTACAACGTTAATATTCAAGTTTTCACTTCTGCCGGCACTCCCGGAGTGCAACCCGTCGTTTTTTCGAGATCTACCTTCACGGACCACCTACGTACTTGGGTTTTGTCGCTCTGCTTAAATCTATTTATTAAGGGTAAGAACATCGACAGTTTGCAAGAAAACAATCACTTGTTTACGTACTTTGCCAGATGGAAAACACGATTTCAATCCGAAACTGTCGGCTACATTAGTATGATTTATGTGACAAGTACTCCAGTTAATACATTAGTAGAAAATAGAAAACGATGGCTTCAAAAGAAATTTGGCGCCACATCTATCAAACGTAGCCCAAGACTGCAAATTGTCGAAGCACAGAAGGATATCACATATAAACCGTGAATTTATTGGTATTTATTTTTAGTTAAATAAATAAGTAAACATATTACTTATATAATAAATTTTGTGTCCCCTTTGAGAATCACGGGTCTTTTCACCTCGGTCTTTAAGAGGCTTGTGTAGGGGTATCCATCACGTAGAGGCCCTTTGGAGAAGTTGATGTTATGTGGCGCTTCCGCCAAAACCCACCTATGAAAAGTGTAACCTTTAATAGATTTCATAAATGATTTATTAATATCTTTTGATATTTTATAGTTTGTCTTTTTTCGGCATTAATAGATACTAATTCAACGATACTATATTTTATAACAAATACATATATAGATAAACATCCAAGACCCAGGACAATTTGAAAAAGGCCATTTTCCAACTTGCCCTGACCGGGGTTCGAACCCGGGACCTCTGGGTGGTGGACTAGCATCCACTACGCCACAAAAGTCTTATGTATCACATTTGTAACAAAGTAAAATAATGAAAATACAGGGGCTAACCGGGGGTAATAGAATTACGCAATTAGTGAATAAAAGACGAATTCACATCGAGGGCCATAGATGAACTACGAGCAAGTGAAGGATTCTAACGACTGAATCACGACCGTAGGGAGTGATTCATGATGGATGAATCACAAGCGCAGCGAGTGATTCAAGTGTTAGAATCCTGAGCGACGCGAGTGATTCATGGCCCTCGATATTAATCCGTTTTATTCAAGAGTTGCTTTTTTATTTACTGTTTTCAGTGAATGAAATAAACATTTTAGAGCGGAAAAGGTTTAAAAAAATTGTTCAGAGAGCACATATTTACAAAAAAAGAAAGACCCAAAAAGCTCTGTCTGCCTCGTTAGGGATAAAGACGTGATAGTATTTATGTACATATTTGAAGCAGTAACTTGGCCCGTCGATTGTTTGTTTTTCTTGTGTGTAAGTGGCCAACACTGGTGTCAGATTTTTCAAGCTGATGGCTTGAAGCCTGCCATACAATGATAACAGCCGGAACCAACGGTTTTACATGCCTTTCGAAGCACGGAGGAGCTGGATAAATTTTCATGCCACTTGTAGTCACCCATCCACAGGATGACGACCTCCGTGGCGTAGTGGTCACCATTCTAGTCCGCCACCCAGAGGTCCCGGGTTCGATCCTCGGTCAGGGCAAGTTGGAAAATGACCTTTTTTAAATTGTCCTCGGTTTTGGATGTTTATCTTTATATGTGTTTGTTATAAAATATAGTATCGTTGAGTTAGTACCCCATAACATATGTCTCGAACTTATTTTGGGGCTAGCTCAATTATTTGTCCCTTTATATATTAATAAAATATATTATCCAAATGCGGACCACGCCGGGTGTCGTTTAACTGGCGAAAGCGCTAATGCGTACTCCCGTCAGGCTACCGACCTCTTCCATCAATATAAACTCATTTTTCTAAAAGTCTAATGCCGGGAACTTAATAAATTTTAGTCATTTTTTTTAGGGACCTTTAACACCGATTGAGCTAGCCCCAAAGTAAGTTCGAAACTTGTGTTATTGGATACTAACTCAACGATACTTTATTTTATAACAGATACATATATAGATAAACATCCAAGACCCAGGACAATTTGAAAAAGCTATTTTCCAACTTGCCCTGACCAGGGATCGAACCCGGGACGTCTGGGTGGTGGACTAGCATGGTGACTACGCCACAGAGTTCGTCAAGTAAAAATCTCGAAACAAGATTCATGTAAAAATATTTAGAATCCAAAAGATTAGCTTACTAACCTTTTGGATTCTAAATCACTGGTCGACAAAATTTTAGATTTTTCTCCCACTGGAAAAAGACTAGTTGTCTCTTACAGATTTTTGTACAGTGTATATGGACATAATTTACTTGTGTTTCTAGGAGGTCAGAGTTGAGAATAATGTTATATCAGAAATCCAATTTTCCCCAATTTCTGATATTTATAATTATTTATAGTAAATAGCTTCTGTGCAGGTTATTAAATTTTGTAACAAAAAATGATGTAATCAGCCTTCTATATCAAAACAAAATTTGTTTTAATTTTGTACCTTTTTTATCTATGGATATATATAAAGATTTAAGTTACCGTAATATTTCCCATACATTGCGTACTGCACGCATTGTTATATCGACCCGTAAAAAATCTGTAATAAGTCATTTTTATAAATCATTTAGCAATGATGTAAAAAATATTGTAAAATGTAAGGTTTGCACAGTGTTAAGCTGCTATTAGAAAATTGAAAATCACCTTATTGAATTTATGGTTTAATTTTGAAATTGCCAAAAAAAAGGAAATTTGAAATTTTGACGTGTAATATTTGAAAATTTTGACGTCCTACACATTTTTTATAACCAGGTTCATGTTTTTTGTACTGAATTCTTTTAGAAATCGCTGTAAGTATCCTTGTGACAAAATTCTTGTTGACCAGTGATATTTTTAAGATCTGCATTCTCTTTAATTTGTCAAGCAGCCCAGGCTTTGGCATAGTATCTTGATGTCCTATTTCTAGGTCGAAAACAGCGCAGGACATAAATTGTAGTGTTTGCCACGCAGATTTGTTGGATATTCTTGAAAGTTACTTTGTAAGTCAAATAAGCTATCGTATCTTTAAGCGATTTCAGAAAGAAGGCTATAAATTCGCCAGATTTTTCTTTTATACAAGTATGTTACGTGTTTTTTTTTTTTTATTTGAAAGCCTGTTTTTATTTGTACTATCTAGTTGGTTCCTTATTGACCGCCTCCGTGGTCCAGTGGTCAAGGCGTTCGCCTTGTGACCCGGAGGTCATGGGTTCGATTCCCACTGGGAAGCATACTTTGTTAAAAGTTGTTTCCAGTCTGGATAGCATATTGCAGGCTTGAATCACCTGATTATCCGAAAAGAAGGATGATTCCGTGTTTCGGAAGGCACGTAAAACTGTGGGTCCCGAACGCCACCTAGCGTTTGATCATCAAACTATCCAAGGATTGGTTCCTGGTTTGCCCTCTGGGTTGTGGAGGTCAGACGGCAGTCTCTCTGTGTAAAAACCAGTAACCTCGTCAAATCTCCTTGGTTAGGTAGCGGACCCCGGGCTCTGAAGCGTTGCTGCTGAGGATGCAACCGGGAATGCGCTCGGATGATGATGGAGTTGGTTCCTTATTGACCGAGCGAGCGAAGCGTCTCAGTTTCTACTAGCCGAAAATTCTTTTGTCCGTCTGTTCTCGCTTACAGGTCGCATTTCTTAACCGAATCTCATGAAATTTTGTGAGCAAGTTTGGTTATTATATAGAATTTTTTTGTCGAGCCAGTTTCTCGAAATTTTTAAAAATGGCGGAAATTGAGAATTTAGAACTTAAAAAATCTCATATCTTAATTATTAAAAAAAAGTCAAGAATGTCACTGGTCGTTTTTGTTATTCTTATTAAGACGCAACTTTTTTGTCTAAACAACTTTTTTAAACGATAATGTTTAAAGTGTTTACAGTCGGCAATTTGTCCAAAAGTGGTTTAAAAATCGATTTTCTGTATATTTTGTATTAATGCATTCAGTTTGATGACGTAAATACAAATCTATGGGATGACAAGTACGAAAATAGTGGGTACTAACTGTGACGTCGGTGATACAAAGAAAAAAATGTTTTTTTATATAAACGTACCATGTGCGGTATCAGATGATAGGGTTTTATGAGTAGATTACACAGTAATAAACTTCACTCCCATATTAGTCAAATCCACAGACTATATTTAGTACAAAAGTTAAAAAGTTAAAATAGGCTCGCGAGGTCTACTGTTCTCACAGAACCACTAGTTAAATTAGTTGAGGTATGTTAGTTAGTATCTCATAAAACAAGTTTAAAACTTACTATAGGGTGAGCTCAATTTAAACGATTTGTTCGTACCTATTTATATGTCTTCATAAATTTTCTGAAAACCATTTTTTAAAGTTCCGAACCCAAAGGGTAAAAACCCCATTACTAAGACTCCGCTTTCCATCTGTCCGTCTACCGGTCTATCCGTCTGTCTATCTGACTGTCACTAGGCTGTATCTCATGAATCGTGATAGATAAGTTGAAATTTTTACAGATGATGTATTTCTGTTTATGCTATAACATCAAATGCAAAAAACAGTGTAAAATAATATAATAGACTGGGGCTCCCACTCCCATACATTTAACGTGATTTTTTATTGATAATTACGGAACCCTTCGTGCGCGATCCCGACTCGCACTTGCCCAGTTATTCATTCTCAATCATTATTCCTTGTTAGGTATATATTTCACGTACCTACTTTCTTTGCTGCCGGTCCGACATAATAAAAATCATCCGAAGTTCATTTTTTATCAAAATACATTTTTTTTTACTTACGGCATTTCGATGACAATAAAAACAGCTTCAGCCTTACCTGTAACAAAAAAAAAACTCATAAAGAACAACATTCGTGCACATCACTCTCTTTTACTTTATTATCCCAAAAATGCATACGTTTGTCACGCGATAACGTCAACAAAAAAACTTAGGGTGAATTGCTCCAAAATATTTTGCTGTTTTTTTAGCCTATAGTGTCCCACCGTTGGGCAAACGCCTCCCCTCCAGACTTCCATTTGTTTCTATCTGCATCTGAAGTCTGTCAGGGCGAACGTGACTAGAAGACGCGCATACACGATGTCGCCTCGAAACACACTGACGTAGCTGACTCTCTACTTGAGTAACTCGTTTAATTCATGCTAAATGTTACTATTTCCATTCTATTTAGTACCCACCGTATCTACTCGTAGATTAAATATTTATACTTATTAGAACAAAGAACATTTAGAGATACTCGCAACAAACATAGCACATAACTTACTATGTTACCAAGAATAATACCATAACATCCAACTAAGAACCGCGCATAAACAACGTTCCATCCTACGCATACAAAGTACGCCAAATGGTGCATCTCTTGATGAATTTCATACAAAGTTGCGTTAAGTGCAGAATAAAAGTATAATGTAATGGAATAACTGTGTAATAGTGCATGTAAGCATCACTCCTCTCGCAGTAAAGTAGATTAAATTTAAATTGTCAATTCTGTTTTACGACTGCGGGGTGAGGGGGAATATTCTGGAAGGGCAGGAAAGTAAGTGGGCGTCAGAATTATTAGACAGCTGAATGAAAAGTAATTTTTTTTGGGACGATGATCCTTTTTGGATTAGTACGGCTTGGACGGGGGCTTGGCGAAAAGAAGTAAGATTCTTCCGTCACGAATTAAAGTGAAAGGTAATTTTACAAGTTTGACTATCTCGTCGATAGCTCAGTTGGGAGAGCGTATGCCTGAGATGGTCGATGATTCCGGTTCAAACCCAGCACACGCCAATATATTGTTTTAATTTATTGACATTATTATATATAAAAAATTGTAAAATTTTTTAGTCACTTTTTTCCGTCACGAATTAATAATTTACTACAAAATTAACTTCGTTCCAATCGAGTGTTCCACGATACCCGTGTTCTTTTTTTCTTAAAGAGGATGTCGATAAAAATTCTTATTTTTTTTTTAGTCAATTTGGTCCGTTTGTTGGGCAAAGCCTCCCCTTTTCTTGCCATACATCCCAGTCCCTTTATATCACTTTCCACTCCTCACAAATTGGGTCAACAAATCATCCGCCCATCTTTACGTGGCCCATCTTTACGTGGTCCTCTTGTTAGCCAATTTGTAGTAATGTGAGACCATGTTTCTGGATTCTTGCGACGGACGTCTTCTGCCCACTCTCACTTTAATTTAGCTGCTTTTACCCATACATCAGTTGATCGAACGCAGTGTGGTTTTGTAATATATTTTTCAAAATTTCAAGTTTGCAATGTTGCAATGTTTGTGTTTAAATAAGTAAGTATGTTTTTTCGCGTCAAATCTTGCAGTTCATCTTCAATCGCTGACAACGTTTTAAATAGACATGCAAAAAGGATGATAATGCAACCAAAAAATGACAAAAAATAAGTAGTTAGCTAAAATACCAATTTAATTTTTTTAAATAATTAAGTAAACCCGTTTTCAGAACTATTATTTTCGGAGATGTTGTCACATAAATTTCAAACTTAATTTCACACTCGAAATAATATAATATCGAGCGACACCGAATAGGGCCTCACCAGTGAATTATGTACATTGGTACAGCATTCATTATTCACAATTGTATACAGCCCTGCCTGGCCTTTATCCGTCCAAATGGAATAGCGCGAAAATATACGAATTATCCTCCGCGCGAGAGTGCGTCCCAAATTGTGCGGGCTATACCGCCATAACTCAGGGTCGTCAGCAGCCATCATGGAAATTTCACGTTGCAGGCCTTTTAGGGCATTATGTATGTTAATTGAACATTAGTTACTGAACACGTAGCCTACTGAAATATTAGAACGCTTCAGCAGAAACGAAGAGATATACCTTTAAAATATCTCGTGGAGATAACTTGATGTCCCAATGAGCGTATGATTAGATTTACAACCCAGGGCTTGGTCATCAGGTTAAGGCAGGTAAAACCCAAAATCTGACACTAGTGCGTGCTAGGCACTCACTCACACGCAAAAGGAAATGAGTGAGAGAAATTAAAGATTTTAATTACATATCCCTTAAAAGGTCAGTTCAGACAGACTTTAAACTCTTGGCATATAGTGCAAGACGCGAGCGCGGTCTCGAGTCACACTTTAGGACTTTAGGCTATGGTAATACGGTCTTATTTCCAATTGATATATTGCTCGAGCATTTTTCCTCTCTGAACTGACCCTTAGGGGAAGACAAATCGAAAGGCAACGCTTGATAAGATTTAAACGTTTCAATAAACTAACTTTCAGGACTAGTCATTATTTCAAAACGTTTGTACTGTGTATTTGTATGTATGTATTTTTATGTACCTATATACACGGTGATTTTTTATTGGTTTTGGAGCCGAAGGCCACTTCATAAGGATCGTTAGTAAGACCTCATTAGCTAGTCAAAATAGAAATTCAGAAACAAAAAATGTTGACTAAAACTCGAAAGTAAAATCGTGAGATCAATTAGTAGCACCGGCGGCGCCTAGCAGCGGTCGGCTAGATTTCGAGTTCATCGGGGTCACGCTCACGCGGCAGCTTTATACGGGCGTAACTACGTGGTCTCGATCGAAAATCATTTTCGCAACTTTTTTATCTTATATCATACACAAATTTGGATTACGTATATGTATAGAGGAATTTATTTACCAAACGACATTTTTTTTCCAAAACCAATGCAAAGTCAGCGTGTATTATGTGTATCAGTATTTATGTATATTTTACGAATGTCTTAGTAAACTTTTATATATAGTGTATTTTAAGTACCTACATCTTTAAGCGCCTATCGCAATTAAATTATTTTTTTCTGTTTTCCTATAGGTTGACTGGCAGAGAATGCATTAGCATTAAGTTCGCCTTTTGTACCATTGAGGTAAATAAAGATTTTAATAAATGAATAAATAATAAATAAAATGAGCCTCACTTTTCAGAAGAAAGCGATATAAACCGGCATTTACTTCTCACGACAAGCCGCCATCACTCACACGTGGAAATGAAAGCTACCCGCACTCGCGTTCGCAACTTTCGACGTAAATCATCTCGTTCGACTCACAAGTGGTTCAGTTTGCGTGAATCTTTCGCACTGAATTTTATGTTAGGTTTTTCTTGCGATGATTTTGAATACGATTACCTTTATGTATCGATATAACAAACAAATATTGCTTTGTTAGACAGTATAACGACGTAATATTTGTTGACACAGATACAAAGATATTGGTGCGTGTTCCCATTTCGATGTTTTGTTTTGTAATTTTGTATTTTTCTTCTGTATTTGTGTGATTACAACCACAAATAAACGTCTCATCTATCTACGTTTATACGAACCTATATGTATAAGCTCCGTTGGCGATGTCCGTTTTTGTTCCGCGAGTGTGCACAATGTACTGAAAAAAAAGGATCTCTAGAAAACATCTACCTATTTATTAAACATTTTTTTAAGCTATTTTGTCTTCTTGTTGTAAGATTCCGTAGATGCGCACTCGCAGTTGACAGGCCGTAGCTGAAAATCAGTGAGCTACTCTCTGAGCAGCACCTAGCACTGAGCTATGACCTTTTTGGATGGTGTAGCACACAGATACAAAGATATAGAATATAGATGTATGTTTCCATTTCGATGTTTTTTCTGATTTTGTATTTTTCTTCTGTATGTGTGGGACAATAGCTACAAATTATTAGTCTTATCTATCTAAATGTGGTACACAAATATCATACAAAACTAAAAGACTTTCTATTGGCTTCATAGTAAATTCTAATACTTAAACTAAATCATTAAACAATGTAGTTAACACTGCGATGTTTTGACGGAACTGTTACTTTAAAAAAGCAAGGCTTCTGTTATTTCCGTAAGAAATTGAAATGCGCTGTATCTTTGTCAATATTTGCTAGTCAGATAATTGGCCAAGTGCGTGTCGGGCCACGCGCAGTAGGGTTCCATAGTAACGAATGCCAACTTTGAGTTCATGCCACTGAAAACGTCTAAAAACTAATTTTCTATTGAATTTGTACGAAATTTTCCTTTTCAGAGTACATTTTATAAGATGATCGCCTATAACTTTTTAATTTGTAAACCCTACTTCGATCTGATAGTTTTCCTTTCAATTTTGTTATATATGCTATAGTTGTGAATTTTTTCACGTGTCCACATATAACCGTTTAGCAGATAGATGGGGGGGGGGGCACTTGACTTTAATATAAATGTTCACTTTAAAACCAAATATGTATTTCAAAAACGGATCCATAAATCGAAAAACGGTGTGAACAACATCAGAATATTTTCGAAAGACCTATTCAAAGATACCCCACATGCTTGGTTAGTGAAGAAAAAAGAATTCGCTTTTCACTTTACTTGTATTGTGGTATTGCTACATTTAAAAAAAAAATTTTTTCAGTGTTTTATTTTACCACTTTTTTCGCATAATCAATATACATATCCATGCCAAATCACAGCTTTCTAGTACTTATAGTCTCTGAGTAAAACCGCGGACGAACAGACAGACAGACATGGCGAAACTATAGGGGTTACTTGTTTTCTAAGGAACCCTAAAAAAAGAAATCTAATGAGCCAAAAATATGTTTTAGTCCACGCACTCGTATTTAATTATTTAGTTCGAGAACTACAATTTACTTATGAAATGAATAGAAAGTATATTCAATATTGTGATATTTAAGTACCACATTTCTTCGAATACATTGTGCACACTCGCGGAACAAAAGCGGACATCGCCCACGGGGCTCATATTTCAAGGAGTGTGTCCCGTGTGTCCCCAGCAAACATGTCGACGTGGCATACTTACAGTTTACACTTACAGTATTGTTCCGGTACTTACAGAAGACGAAGTGGTAGCTAAAGTGGCGCCCTCATTTGAAATAAGTTGTTTAAAACTAAATATGGTGATAATTAAAAATTTGATTTGTATCAATGTCTAGAAAGACCTTTAAACTATTTTATGAATAACCTTTGAAATGATTACTAATAGTCCATCTAGTTTTAAAATGGGTTTTCGCCAAAAGTGGCCACTTTTGGCAAAAACCCGTTTTAAAACTAGACGGACTACCAATATTACTTTCAAAGGTTATTCATAAAATAGTTTAAACGTCTTTCTAGATAGTGATACAAATCAAATTTTTAATTATCACCATATTTAGTTTTAAACAATTTATTTCAAATGAGGGCGCCACTTTAGCTACCACTTCGTCAGAAGCCTTGCTTTTGTTAAAGTATCAGTTCCGTCAGTACAGCGCATTGTTAACTATATAACTTAATGTTTTAGTTTGAGTATTAGAATTTACTATGAAGTCAATAGAAAGTCTTTTCTGTGATATTGAGTACCACATACAGATAGATAAAACGTTAATTTGTAGCTATAGTCACACACATACAGAAGACAAATTCAAAATTACAAAACAAAACAGAAAACATCGAAACGGGAACATACATCAATATCTTTGTATCTGTGTGCTACTATCTGTGTGCTACAGTAATCAAAAAAGTTAGTGCTTGGTGCTGCCCAGAGAGTAGCTCACTGATTTTCAGCTACGGCCTGTCAACTGCGTATCTACGGAATCTTATAACAAGAAGGCTAAAGAGTTCGAAACAAAATGATAAATAAAAAGGAAGAGGTTTTTCTAGAGACCATTTCTTCGAGTACATACATTGTGCACACTCGTGGAACAAAAGCGGACATCGCCTACGAGACTCATACATCAAAGATTGTTTCCCGTGCGTCCCTAGCAAACATGTCGACGTGGCATACTTACTTATACTATTATATCGTTATACTATTACTAGCTTTTGCCCGCGGCTTCGCTCGCGTAGGGGTGTAATTTATCAAAATCCTTTCTTAGGGGATGCCTACGTCATAGTAGCTCTATGCATGTAAAGTCTCAGCCCGATCGGTTTAAAATTGACAAAGTTTCATACAAACTTTCATCCCCTATTTTATCCCCTTGGGGGTAGAATTGATCAAAATCCTTTCTTAGCGGATGCCTACGTCATAACATCTACCTGCATGCCAAATTTCAGCCCGATCCGTCCAGTGGTTTGGGCTGTGCGTTGATAGATCACTATGTCAGTCAGTCAGTCACCTTTGAGTTATATATATTTATATAGATATATAGATAGATATCGGTACATACAGAAACCTTGCTTTTGCTACAATAACAGTTCCATAAGTACAAGATAGATCGTAAAAGCTTGTCTGTTTGCGAACTCTTTGTTGTACAAAATTATTGTTTATAATATCATAGGAAAAAAGTATTTTCCTATGTACGTGAAGCATTTGGCTAATGTGCGAAGAAAAGCTTTTCGTTCTTGCTTATATAGGATATCTAGAGCTTGCTCAAGACAACATTTTAAATGATATATCTGACGACCTCTGTGGTGGTCATCATGCCAGGCTGTCATCTAGAGGTCCTGAGTTCGATCTCCGGTCAGGTCAAGATGGAAAATGATCTTTTTCAGATTGACCTAGGTCTTATATGTTTATCTATACATGCATTTGTTATAAAATATAGTTTCGTTGAGTTAGTATCCCATAACACAAGTCTCGAACTTACTTTAGGGCTAGGTCAATCCGTGTGATGTCCGTATATATTTATTTATCCGTTTCCTTTCAAATAATTTATTTCAAATGGGGGCAGCACTGGACTTCGAAACTTTCATGTATCCCATTTAACCCACAAAAATCGTGTAACACTACATCAAATACAAACAAAGGCCTTCCTAATAAACTTGTTGACCGATTCACGCTAATTTATATGACCAGGCTAGCGTGAGGATGCCATATCGGCCTCCCAGACCGGCCATTTGAAAAACGCAAACATCACTACAATTTAGTACAGTTGGCCACTTACAAATTACCACCGCGGGCGACATTAATTAAGTCTTTATTTCCATAATGTCCACGTCATAGCGGAACGCACGAAGGTTTTTTGATTATATCTATTGTGTCTGTACGAAATTAAAGGAGATTTGTTGGAAAAAAATAGGTTCAAGATTCAAAGATTCAAAGATTCAAGATTCAAAGATTCAAAGATTCATAGAGTCACGATTTAAGATTCAAATTTTTATTCAGTAATTAGACCTTTACAGGCACTTTTACACATCAATAAGTATAATTTATGTTACGTGTAAAGTATATTAAAATTTAATTTATTTTTAAAGAAAAGCTACCGATACCAGCGCTTCGTAACGACCACTGCTGAGAAGAAACGCCGAAAGAAACTCATTTTCACAGGAAATTCGAAGTAGGGTAGTACTAGGACGGGTAAAAAGTGGAGTAAGGCACTAACAAAATGGTGGCCTAGGACGGGTAAAAGAAGGGTCGCACGTCTTGTAATGAGATGGGTACGATATAGTCAAAGTCGCGGGCGCACCTGGATGAGATTATCAATGGAACTAAATTTGTGGCGTAGACTAAGGGAGGCCTATGCTCAGCAGTGGGCGGAAGAAGGGCTGACATTATGTGATTGTTATTTATTGATTTAACAACAGTTGTTAACGTCAAATTGTTCCTTACAGCTAGCCACTGTGGCAAAACAGCTAAGTTTAGAGTCCCTTTCTAGGCACTAGATGACCAGAGCAATAAATACGCCAACAAACTTACTGCATCGTTTCTCCCAAGAGGTAAATAAATAAATATACATGGACAAATTACACTGATTGAGCTAGCCCCAAAGTAAGTTCGAGACTTGTGTTATGGGATACTAACTCAACGATACTATATTTTATAACATATACATATATAGATAAACACCCAAGACCCAGAAATATTTGAAAAAAGCCATTTTCCAACTTGCCCTGACCGGGGATCGAACTCGGGACCTCTGTGTGGCGGACTAGCATGGTGACCACTATGCCACGGAGTGTGAGATAAAGTGACAGATAAATTGATATCTAAATTAGATATGTTGTTAAGAATACATAGTTAAGTAAAACGTTTTAGTTTTCTTTTAAATATCTATCTTCCTTACAAAGTGAAGAATCAGTTCATAGCATTTCTATGCATGTCAACTAAAGAATATAAATTATGATATAAATAAATGATTTTTGAATTTTGAATTTGACTTTGAATCAACCAGTGATGTGAAGCAACATCACTATTTTGACGTGCCCCCGAATTAAGCAATAGATAGCGGGGTCTAACCATAACCGATCCTTTATCTCAGTTACCGTCGTTATGTTGGTTGTTGTCAAAGTTGTTGTGTTGGTAAATGACAGTGACAGTGCAGTACAGTACTGAAAGCGGAAATTGCTTACTTTACTCAACAAATCTCCATCGTGACGTCACATCCTCAAATAAGCTTAACCTTATTGGAAAATGAATAATTTTTCAAAAATAAAAACCGACTTCACCCCCAAACTACACAACCAATTTTGATAAAATTTCCATGGTACCACCTGGAAAGTATACCCTTTCAAACAAAAAAGACTTTTTTAAATCGATCCAGGCGTCTTTGAATAATCAATGAACATACATAAAAAATAATAATAAAGGATCGCGACGAATTGATAACCTCCTCCTTTTTTGGAAGTCGGTTAAAAAGAATATAGATATCTCAATAAGAAGACCTTACTTTAAAATCTAATTAGAAAAAGCTTCTCCTTTAGATGGATTTTGATTTGGATTTTTTTTTAGTTCATATGAATATATATTTACAACAGAAAAATTACAATATTAATTTATAAACCACCTATAATATATATAATTTACCTATATATATATAGTTATTAAGACTAAAAAGAAAAAAAGTTAAAAGAAAAATGCATCAAATAAAAAGAGCCCTATTTTAAATATGTTTTTTACACAATAATATTTACAAATAAAAAAATAACAATGACAAGCGAATTTAATATTGTGAGTTATAAAATTGTTCCTCAAATTATGAATGATTGATTATAAACAGTTATTAAACCGTCTTGTAACAAATCACTTTTGATTAGATTTTGATATCTACTGAATCAAAGCAAAATATCTTGTTGTTCATTGCAAGTAGCATCGGTATTTTTGCACTTCTAACGTCATCATGAGTTAAGAAATCTAAATTCATGCAACGCCCTAACGAGTGTAAACACAATAAACACGAACAAAATATAGTATCGCATGGTAAACAAAAATAAAATTATCTAAAAAATTACAGTGACAAAATTTTCACGCGCGACGAATGTGGACTTCTAATAAGTTAGTTTTTAAATGTTCTCTGCATGCATGTACAACATTACCCTCTTTTCGGTAGACGTAATCGGTTAGATAAGATTGTTAGTGGAACATTAGTTAGGTTGAATGAGACTCATTAGAAAGTGCCTTGTAAAGAAAGTGACAATAAAAAGTAAGGTTTATTTTTATTAATTTTCTGTTAATTTTTTTCGTGAAAGAAAGTAGTTGTATTTTTCTCTAAATATTGTTCTTGCATTTTTATCCGACTTAAAAAAATAAGTAGGTTATCAATATATATTACGTATGTTCCTTGATTACCGATTACTGTTACTTACCCATTCTTTCAGGCCTGGGTTCAGGGCTGCCCTTTTCCTACCAAAACTACACTTCAGCTAATGGAAAGATTGTATTAGGGTGAACTAGGCGAGGGCTCGAACTCACACGTGGGCGCGGCCTAAAAGTATGATGTCTCACCTAACATTGTGTTCGGACGAAGCAGTGAGGTGAAATGCACGATAATTCATAGTAAACCGAGCGCGTAAAAACATACGCATAATAAAAGATTATAAAAGATTAACAATTTTATTTATTTAATAAGTAAAGGCATTTAGTTGCCCCCCATGTTTGCTGTACCCTTGCAGGGCGTCACTTGTATTTTATTTATATTTATGTTACATCTTTTTAACTTGTGACTTGCAAATAAAGAATCTGAACGCTCTGAATCTCTACGTAAAGTCCTTTAAGAAAAGGGGTTTAACGCAAAAAGTACTGCATTAATCAATTACAAATTAAGTTTATTAAAATCTTCGATAATTAAGCTATGTCGGTATACACTTTGTTTTGGAGATGTTATACTTCTTTTATTACTTATTCACGCCAAAAGTTGCAAAAAAATTAGCAAAACAACGAATACTTGATGGCTTATAACTTTTTAATGGATTTTTATTTTACTATTCTGTATTCTTACAGACAAAATTTATAACGAGACAAAACGATATCATGTAAAACTTTGAATGTACAATGTCAAACAGTGGAGGAAATCTCCTCTGAAATTTGTATGGAAAAAGTATCGACTAGTTCAACCTTAAGTAAACACACTTACAGGCTGGAATAAAAAATAACCTCAGATTGCATAGGTATCTGTAACTATTTCGTGTGATCTAAATACATAAACTTTTGTTCAAAAACAACACTGAGCAATATACTGCCAGAAGCCAGTAGCATCTTTCAATTCAACAACGACATTTTTATACATTTTCCAAATAAATTCAATTTTGCGAAACCTCCCGACAGAAGCTAATGCCAATATGGCGCCCGCGCCTTTAGAAATTGCAATAAAGGTGCAATCATATGTACCTCAAAGAGTCTTTTATAAAGCAGACGTGCAAGTGACGTGGATGCGTGAATCTAGACGGCACAGGTGTTGAAGGTGACGATGGATTGGATACGGTATATTATCTCATCGTTGATACAATATTTTTCATAAACTTAAATTACATAAATAGACTTTATGATTAAACTAAATATAACTATTAAAAATGCGTGAGTGTTGTGGAACATTCGATTAGAAAGAAGTTTGAAAAAAAAATCGTATCGGAAAAACACGACAGAAAATTTTACACTTTTTTTCGCCTAGTCAGTGTCGTCAGAAATGTTACTTCGTTTCAAAAAACTAAACTAGATATATTGTAGATTTACCACCAAGCTGACCTCAACCTTTCTTGTAATAAATAAATATACAGGGACGAATAACACTGATTGAGCTAGCCCCGTCTTGTGAATGCAAACCAGCTGCCTTCGATGTCAAATCGCCCTAAAAATGGGGTATTTAGACGAGTTGTTTAATGTTTAGGCTTAACCCTTCATTCGTCTCTTACGACAACGAACTACACAGAAAGAAATGAAATGATCCTGTATGATCCTTCGAACTCATTGATAAAGATAAAGTCAAAATCATTTATTTATCTTTGGATATTTTATTTGTATAACTTGATAATTGTCAAGTTTTTCTTTCGTTTTCAGTGAAACCAAAGAGTGATGGAATTAATGATGTGTCGCCGAGAAATTCTCAGTCCTTGGAAATTTCATCGTCATCATCATTTTAGCCGCATAATGTTCACTGCAGGACATAGGCCTCTCCCAAGGATTTCCAAAATGACCCATCTAGAGCGGCCTGCATCCAGCGCTTTCCAGCGACCTTAGTCAGGTCCTCAGACCACCTTATGGGTGGGTGTCTTACGCTTCGCTTGCCAGTACGCTTCGAAATTTATTTCCTTGAATTTTGGCTGAAAAAATTCTTACGAGAAATTTCTCGGTAATTTTTCAGATCATTCCGGAAATTTTTCGTAATTTTTTAGAAAGGCACATCACTAGAATAACGGTAAAAACTAGCTGTTTACATATGTGTATCAATTAATTAAGTACATAAAAAGTAAATATCTCCCACTACAAAGAGACGCCGCAGGTATACAATGTCCTTTTTAATTAAGTACAAATATTTTAAGGGGTTATTCAGTCCATCATTTTGAACAACTTTGCCCAATAAATATATATCGAAATACGAAAAAAAATATTCAGGTTCTCATACAGATCGAAGTAGTCACGTGATATCGTTACAATGAAAAATGCAAAAAAAAAATCTAATTTCGATATATATTTATTGGGAAAAGTTGTTCAAAATGATGGACTGAATCACCTCTTAAAATATTTGTACTTAATTAAAAAGGACATTGTATATGTCCAAACAAAGGGATGTATAAAATATATTTAATTCGATACTTTTAAAGAGTTACGATACGATACGATATTTAATTTCATACCTTTTTTGTTTACTTCCTTTTTACATACTATTTAGGTACTTATTATGTATATCTACTACAATCCTTTTACAGACCGGAAATCATACGGCACAAAATTTATAAGCCCATCTTATGACATTTGCATTATCGTCAAAAAAAGCTAATATACAAAGGCTTTTAACTTTGCAAAATTGGTTGACATAGAAAATACATTAACATACTTGTCCAGCTTAAAAAAATACCAAATATTTTTTTTCATCGTTCTACGTTTCAGGCTTCATATAGACGATGGAAGTGCGGAGATGCTAAAGGATGGAATACTAGATTGGATGTAAAATTTGGATTCACAAGTTCGCACTGGCAACTTTGTCGAGTAACGACTCATTCCACGCAGTTTTAATTAAAATGTTCCCCGGTTTGAGGCGTTTCCTGTGTGTGTAAGTTGGGTGTGGGACGTAAAGTTGGCCTTTCATTATGACAGTCCTTTGTCGCTTTTTAATATATTTTTATTTTTTAACTTTACCATCTTTATTTTCTTTTATGTTTCCGTGATTTTGGCCGATATACGATATCATTTCTGCTTTTGCTTCATTTATTTGTTTGTTTATAATAACTTTATTGTACCAAAAAAACAAAATAAAATACAAAAAATTCGAAATAGCAAATATACAATGACGGACATATCCCATATAGAGATATCTTCCAGTTAACCTGCGATAAACTAAGAGGATATTTAATCAATTAAAAAGGATATTTACTCAATTAATTAATTATGAACTCTTTTTAGACTTCCTGGAACCTTAAAATACCTCTTCTAATAAGTAATGTGCCGCTGGAAATATTCCAAATTCACGAAACTTTCCCATTGTGAATTTACGGGAGTATTCTTAATATTTCCCTAAATTTCCATTTTTAGGAATATTTCCGGGAATATTATCTAAGTTTTCAAAATTCCCGGGGACGGCATATCACTACTAGTTATTCATTTACTATGGTAGTATTTCAATTCTCTTTGTTACTATGTATAAAGTTAAAAAAAATATATGTGACTCATCGTATGTCATTTTCGCAGAAAAAAAAATGAAACATTGTCATCATGCGACGTTCAAATAGTTATTTCAGAAATGAAAAATGGTACTTTATTGGTCTTTTAAAATATTTTTTTTGTTGAAGTAGTTCTTTTTTCTATTACAAAATGATTAATTTGTTAATTAGCAGAACTACAATATTAATCTGCAGATTTTAAAAAAATCCATACTTCTTGACACAGATTTAGAAAAAAATCCTAAATTTAATATTTTTTCTTAGTAATTTTATTATTATTAATAGCCACCTATGTCCCATCATTGAGAAAAGGCCTCTCTCTCACTTCTTCTACTTCGTCCTTGGTAATACCACATTCAAAACTAAGAGAAAGTAAATATATATGTATATAAGGACAAATTTCACTGATTGAGCTAGCCCAAAGTAAGTTAGAAACTTGTGTTATGGGATACCAACTCAACGATACTATATTTTATAACAAATACATATATAGATAAACATCCAAGACCCAGGACAATTTGAAAAAGGCCATTTTACAACTCGCCCTGACCGGGGATCGAACCCGGGACCTATGGATGGCGGACTAGCATGGTGACCACTACGCCACGCAGGTCGTCAAATTATTATTAGTAATTTTGAGTTGCACCTAATTTACTTGAAATTTCCAAGACTTACCAGCAATGGATCTTCGACTACCTAGCTTACTTAATCAAATAGAGAAGTTTCCCAAAATTAACACACTCAGAACACTCTTAACCCTCAATCAGTGAACTAAGTACAAATTACACGTAACTAAGCAGAGCCAATAAATAATTGAACTGGAGGGCCACAAATTTAAGTCCTCCGGGGCCTATAAGTGCGCCCTTTGGCAATTCCGACTTTAACTTGGAGCTAATAATTTGGGAAGTTTGCAATATGCTGTGCTGACGAGTGGGGTGCAAATTAATTTGTTTGCAACTTTAATAATGATTCCGTTTTAGATAAGTTTTGTGTGTAAGTCCTCTAATGTCTCTTAACGACAAAAACTTGGAATAATTAAAAAAAAAAACATTAAAACCACTTAGGGCACCCGTCTGAATAGCACCTGGCCTATACCACGAAGAGTAAATTTATTTTTACATTTTTGTCCACGAAAACCACCTATGATTTAGTAGCTTTAAAGTGTCTTAAAACCACTCAGGGCACCCGTCTGAATAGCACCTGGGCGAATAGCACCTGGCCTATACCACGAAGAGTAAATTTATTTTTACATTTTTGTCCACGAAAACCACCTATGATTTAGTAGCTTCTAAGTGTCTTCTAAGTAAGCTTCTAGTCTTCTAGTTAGCTGGGATTTATATTTTTTTACTTTTTATTTCGAATAAAAGATATCGACATAAATTCACTAGAACCTTTATTAACGCCGTATGCGTATTTTGTACATAAGAAATCTGTCAAAGTACTGGATAATACGAGGTAAGATTAATATAATTGTACTAAAGATTTGAAATTTTTTTTCATTTTTAAATATCGCATCGTCTAGCTAGACAGATTTCGTATCTATGTTCTAGTGTTTTTGTGTGGAATACTTCATTATCATGACAAATGTAATAAGCCCGAACTTGATGGGGTTGCATCGTTGCATTATAGAGATCCTATGGCCACCATCCATCTCTTTTGTCAGATCAGCTCCGTGATATCATAATATTGCATTGTCACGCGTTACATCTATATGTTCTTGAGTGAAAATTAAAATTTCAAAGTACCCTTCTAAAATTCTGGTCTGGGAAAAGAAAATAACAGGCTAAGTGCAAGTCGGACACGCGCACGAAGGGTTCCGTACCATTATCTATAAAAATCATGTTTGTTGTATGGGAGCCCCACTGAAATATTTATTTTATTCTGTTTTTAGTATTTGTTGTTATAGCGGCAAAAGAAATACATCATCTGTGAAAATTCTACTGTCTAGCTATCACGGTCTTACATACAATATACAGCCAGGTACAGGAGATACAGCCTGATGACAGACAGACGGACGGACAGCAGAGTCTTAGTAATAGGGTCCTGTTTTAACCCTTAGGGTACGGAACCATAAAAACGGAAAATCAGGATCGTAAAAGTCTATTAATCATCATCATCATCTCATCATCCCCTTTTCAGTCGAGCTCGATAGGAGCTCGATATAAGTTTGTTTGAGGCAAAATTCCACCAAAACTATTTCTCTTCTCTCTCCAATGGTTGACTGGCAGAGAACGCCACATGGCGTTAAGACCTTTATTTGTACACATTTTTTGTGCAATAAAGTTTCGTTTAATAAAATCCACCAAAAGAGCCAATTTTGTTCCTCTATTGCAGAGGTTCCCAAACTTATTTTGTCAGACGCCCACCTTAAAAAAATCAGTTATTTTGTAGCGCCCCCCATTTTTTTCACTATAAAAACCTGAATCACATATTTGTCTTGCCTGTAGTTTAATTCAACCTATATTCTAAACGAGAGAGCAATAATTATACATACACCAGTACATTAGAGTATCTTTTATAAAAAATAACAATAATCAACATTGTTAATTTTAAATAAAATAATAGCAATAATAATACAATTTTACAATAATAAAGAGTATTGGAAGTGGGAACCTCACCTGCGAAACTTTAAAACACGACATTTTTTCAGTGTTTGATTCCTTTAACGATATAAATAGCGTTGTGAACGCATTAAAATAATAAATATTAATTACATTTTTAGTTTATATTTGTACAATAAAAAAGGATATAAATATGAACTAATAAATGGATATTGTGTAGTAAGAGGATTTTAATTTCAGTGAAATTTAAAATATGAAATAGCTAAAGTTATAAATCACTCATTGCTTAAATCACATCAGCGCCCCCCAACTTTATTCTGGGCCCGTTTCCGCCCCCCTTAAAGCCTCCAGCACCCACAAGGGGGCGTTATCGCCCACTTTGGGAAAGACTGCTCTATTGGATGAAGAAGTCCAAAATACGTCATCAGAAAAAAAGACTATATAAGCTATATTTTTTTAAAGACAATCTGTATGGAATATTCCGTACGTTTAGTCCTTTCTTTCAAGGTATCATTGTTTGGGTAATACAAAAATAACAAAGTGATATTTTCTTTCCACATATACATAACATATCACGTATATTTTCTACGCTCTTCACGTTACCAAATCGATTTTGCGTGCCTAAACAAATATTGATAACAATTTGTCGAGATTTCCGCAAGAAACAAGGAACAACGGTAGATTTCCCATGAACACAAAATAAAATAAGTCCAGAAAAGCAAGCCTAGATTGACTTGTTTGCTGAAGGCAAATGTTAAAAATCAATCACCGAAATCATTATTGATTTTCACTTCTAGGCTTGTGTACCTTACAGGCTATACTAGACAGAACTAAATGGTTAAAGATAACTAAGGACCACGCCTAGCAAATAAATACTTCTTAACAGCCAATGTCAGTCTATAGCTGGACAAAGGCATCTCGCAATAAAGGGCTCGCAATAATCAAAATTGACCAATAACTTTGATCGTATTCTTGCTGTTGAATCATCGATTTACCAGCGATAGATCTTGTATATCTACCATCGCGACTGAAATTTACATGTCAATTCCACCATGGCTTGTCGCCACCCTTTAACCTTCGCCCTGATATTTGTTCAAACTGATTGAAACTAGTCGAATGAACTGTGGATGTGAGCGACATTTTTGTTACAATTATATTTCGTGCACATCGTCCAAACACAGCCTTATTGAAAGCAAACACCATTAAAATGGCGCTCGGGGTGGTTTTCTTTGAAATCTGTTTTGTAAGAGGGGAACAAGCGTTAGAACGTCAATATGTACCTATGCAGTTTGCAAATTGTGTAAAAACTAAAGATTTCTTGATAAATAATAAATTTTCCCCAAAAAAGTTGATAATAATTCATTCAAAATTAGGTTGCATCCTTAGCCGAAAAAGCGCTTTATATGATATGATAGTGAATCTTTGTGTAGTATTTAAAACGACTGAATTTTTAAGAGTTTCAAAGAGTTTCTCTAGATCCCATTAAAATGGAAGCCAAGTACAATATCCAACAAAAGCATTGAGATCTAAATGGGTGCACAATTCTGTTGATAATCGTCAAATTTATTTATAAGAATCTCAACCTTTGACATGGCTTTTAAACGTAAATATATCTGCAATAATTGCTTCAGTAAAATTTACAAAATTATGTAAGTATTCTAGACAAGCAAAGCAGCTTTAATAAATGTGCCAAATATGTATATAAGGATAAAACCAGTTTCGAGTTGTGAAATCAAAATAATGACGAAATAATTAATGTACTTACATATCATTTTTAAGTACTTATTGTTTTATATCTAGATATTTTATCTTTCTGATCGCCTACTTTGCCATGTGTTTGAATTTCCTAAAGGTCGACAAGGAGATGCTTTAGCATTAACCCGTTCAAAACCACCAATACCAGACATAATAGTAAAAGAATAGACGTGTATTTACATTCATTGGGGTCAATAAAGTTTTAGATAAATAAAAATATACACGGCTGCTACGTCGCCAGTCCTTTTTCTTTAAACTTGGCTGGCAACGCTCCCGCGTGTCTAGATAGAGAGTCCAAAACGACATAATGTGTTAGACTCGCATCTGAATCACACGCGCGTCGCATCTGAATCACGCACGTGTCGTAATAAAACAGGCGGAGCCGGCGGAAACAGCGTGCTGTGACGCAGATCCGGATGAATATATCTCGTACTAATGGACTATAAAACAAATGAACGCCAGGTACAACATGTGAGGAGTTGCATCGCCAAGCGTACACATTATAAGAGTTCATGTTAAGCAAAACCAAAAGATATACATCATATCGACTTCGACTTTGACTTTGACTTTGATATGTCCACTGCACTGCACAACCAAACAGGTAACCTTCCTTTCTATTCGTGACTAATTGGGGTATGGAATGTACGACAAAAATATTTCATACATTGCCTAACAGTGATTCAGGCACTCATAGGCATTTATACAATGCCTGTATTTAACACATTTCCAGTAACACGTATACTATCATATCTTTAAAGTGGTCCTGATGTTTATTCATTTCGGGAATTGCGGCTTTAAGCAGAAACCAACGCTGCAAGACCCAAATTCCAAAAGCCATTGAACTCCAAAAATCAACAAAAAAACGACGGGTTGCACTCCGGGAGTGCCGGCAGAAGTGAAAACTTGAATATAACGTTGTGCATTTTTGATATTTTGGAACGGTTAGGGAAAAAATTTGTGCGAATTGCTTTAATTATCAGTATAAAAGTACTATCATTTATGTGGTAGAATACAATATTTATTTATTGCGCTATCGTACACAAACATGACAATTTATATTCGCCGCGACGTGGAAAGAGAAGGGATACTTCCACTTCTACGCCGCGCCGGCTCTCTACTCTCCATCCGTCTTACGAATTTTCGATCAGGTCACGTCCTGAAGCGAGTTTAACATTTTTTACCCATTACAAAAAAGTAAAAAACGCCGCTTAAGTTTTCACTTCACAAACCAAAAACGTGTAAATAGTGATACATAGCTAACATCCTTGCCTAATAACATGATTTGCATTATAGCTTATTCCCTCAATGGACTTTTACGAGTAAGTAAAGAGAAGGAGCTGGTTGGAAGGTTTTTCTTTTCTTCCAGACCACTAATCTAACCAGAAATAAACAAAGAACAACTATGATGCAGCAACTGAGACCCAAGACGATTTACATTACAAAACATAAAAAAAGTCTGTTCTGACTATCGAACGTATTTACAAAACACAAATTTCTCTATTCAACGCTTCACCGACAGCCTAAATTCATAAATCCCAAGGCATTACTTAGCACTAAACATTCAATGCCAGTTCAGTCCAATTTGTACTAACATTTACCCACATTTAGCTTCAATGTAAAGCTATTTCTGTTCGCAGTTTATTTTGAAAATGGAGAAATATTATGATCATTTTCGAAAGGTTGTGGTTTAAGAAAATATCGCATAGAAAGGCCGCAAGAATGTTGTTTGAACGACATAAATAATAATAAACATTGTTTGTTTAGTGTGTCTTCTTCTCATTTTAGAGCGTCGTCGTCAGTTACATCCTTATTTAGCTCAGCTGATTTTGAAACCGGGGTGCTTATTTTTTTTGCTTTTAATACTCGAGCATCGTGACGTTGACGAAGAGAGCACATTATCTAACCTTTTGAGGATTTACTAGGCTTGGCGTTGGGGGTAAAGTAACGTTAAGGGGCAACCTGAATTTTCCGGTGTCCATTTGAAATAAATCCATTGAAAAGAAACGGAGATTTCATTTAAAATTTTGTAATGATCAGACCCTAGATAACCCTTCAAACTATTTTATGACCTATTTTTTATAGTTTAAAGTAATAACGTGAAGCTTTTCTACGCACAATTGCAAAACACGGCCACTTTTGGCGTATGTGCGTTAAAAAGCTTCATGTTCTCACTTTAAACAGTAAACAGTAGTTCATAAAATAGTTTGACGGGTTATCTAGGGTTTGATCAAGACAAAATTTTAAATGATACCTCCGTTTTCTTTCAAATGATTTATTTTAAATGGGAGCAGCACAGGACCCCGGAAAATTTAGGTAGCCCCTTAACGTTACTTTACCCCCAACGCCAAGCCTAGTAAATCCTCAAAAGGTTAGATAGTGCGCTCTTGTTTTGTCGACGTCTCGCCATCTTGGTCTTTTGCTGCTCTCATCCAGCTATTTCAATTATTTAACAACATTAAATACAATGTTATATTTATTTACCGATCAATCTCCGTCCCCGCTACAAAGTGCAACGCTACAAGCGGGCCCCGGGCTGCCTCCGGGACAATTTCTTAATCGTGGTCGCAGACAAATCGCTCCTGCACTGAGTTGTGGTGCGGCTCCCGGGGGATGAGCCTCGTGTTCTACACTATTGGCGCAAGTCATGAACTGTTACACTTTTTTCACCACACCATTCACTCCTCCCTAGGGTCTTCGAGGCGGTAAGACGCATAAAATTCTCTAGGATGTGAGCGCGTTCTCGCGTGCATTCACATTTCTATTGTACAACTACTTGTAAAAAAAAATAACAAAGACCTAGATTGATTAAAATTCTCTTTGTGAACAGGAAAAATAAATAAATATATAGAGACAAATTACACTGATTGAGCTAGCCCCAAAGTAAGTTCGATACTTGTGTTATGGGATACTAACTCAACGATACTATATTTTATAACAAACACATGTATAGATAAACATCCAAGACCCAAGACAATTTGAAAAAGGCCATTTTCCAACTTGCCCTGACCGGGGATCAAACCCAGGACCTCTGGGTGGCGGACTAGCATGGACCACTACGCCTCGGAGGTCGTCAAAGTAAATGATAAAGACCATACAAGGAGAAAAAACCTCCGGCGTAAAGTTCCTTGTAATGTTGCTAGAGCATATTTTCTTGATAAGCAATATTATGGAGATGAAAGAAGTCTATCAGGATCGTAGTAAGTGGAGACCCAGTCTCTACCTACTCCCGTGGGAAACAGGCGTGATAATATGTATGAACGGAGAAAGCTTTATGTAAAACGCTGGTCTACCAGAAGTTAGCTCTTCGTTCTGAGGTTTAATTTAGTGTTAAGGCATACTACTAACGAGTCTGATTTCAAAGGAAAAAGAACGCAAAAACGCAGAATCAGATGCAATTTTGGGTATTTTCCTGGGTCAAAAATAATCTATTTTGTACTGATAAGGAAATAAAACGTCGCTAAATAATGTCACTTGTCTTTGAAGATATCTATTTTAATGTGATTTTTATTTTGATTTATTATTGCAGAAAAACTGATATAAGAGCGCTATTGGACTCCAAGAAACTATGACGTCATCTGCCTGAATTTCATCCCATAGAAAATATTTGTTTTGACGTTTAGAAAACAGTATCCGATTTAAGTTGTTGAAGCGGTAGTGTGCGAGTAGGTTAGGCATTGGCTTCGAGGCACGAGGTCGATTCGCACTAAACGCGACTTGTACTTCTGAGTTTGTACTCAAGTACAATCATTTTCAACTATTAGCACATGCTCCTGATGAAGGAAAACATCGTGAGGAAACCTGCACACTACTTCCCTAGTGTGAAAAAACTGTTTCTGCTAGATGATAGTCATTAAGCAACTACTGATGTCTTTAGTCAGCTCGAAAAGTTTGACAACAGTATAATTAATAACTTGACAAGAAGAAGCGCTTGAAAAACTGCCTCCTTGGTCCAGTGGTCAACGACTTGTGATCCGGAGGTCGTGGGTTCGAATCCCACTGGGAAGCATACTTTGTTAAGTTATTTCCAGTCTAGTTAGGATATTACAGACTTGAATTACTTGCTTGAAACACGAAATCATCTTTCCAAGAAAGATGTTTTTGTGTTTCGGAAGGACCGTTTTAACTGTGGGTCCCCAACTCCATCTAGCTTTCGTTCTCAAACCTATCCAAGGATTGGTTCTGGTCTACTCTTTGGGTTTTGGATGTCAGACGGCAATCGTTCTATGTAAAAACCACAAACCACCTAGGTTAGGTAGCGGACCCCGGGCTGTCTGAACCGTTACCGCTGAACATAAAACCAGGAATACGCTTGGATGATGAAAAATAGCGCTCAAACCCGACCGCCTGCGTCATAAACTTGCTCCCGCCTCCCTCGGGAGCACTGCAAATTGCGGTAAAGTGGGTTGTGACGCTGCAGACTTTGACAGATGTATCGAAGGTTGCACCCAATAAACTAATGCATCTGTCTGCATGATGGGGCGGCCACGTGCCGCTCAAATCTTGTGGGAGATTTAGTAATTGGCCAAGCTTGTGTACAAATAGGGTTATTTGCAGAGGTGTGTGAAAAACTATCTTTTTGATAACATCAAAAAATATAACAGTGCAAAGTTAACTAGCATTCATGTTTCTAACTCATCCGGAGGTCTTCCACAGGTCTTTTTAGTAGTAGTCATGCCACGCAGTCGCACCGAAGGTTCCGGGTACGATCCCCGGTCAGGTCAAAATGGAAAAGAATCTTTTTCAGATTGACCTGGGTCTTGGATGTTTATCTATATATGTATTTGTTATAAAATATAGTATCGTTGAGTTAGTATCCCATAACACAAGTCTCAAACTTACTTTGGGGTTAGCTCAATCAGTGTTATTTGTCCCTATATATTTATTTATTTATTTTCTTTATATAGGACTTTTTATCACGACAGTCACCATTTTCTCTCATGTCATAAACCTACTGATTTTTTAAACTTATTACTTACTGTATATACTAATGTACTGGTATTACCTGAAACAATACACAATGTTATTATCTTAAAAGTATTAAAGATTGATAACCAACATTAAATCATCATCAATAAATTTAAACAGTAGGTTTTTGTCGGCGAAGTACTTTTATTACATCATACATGGTAACTAATAAATTATGTGACATGGATGTCATAGACATAGAATTTTTACTTTATGTTCTGTTCATCAAAATAAATAACAATCGATTTGACATTTCAAACATATAAAGAACCAATGAAGAGAGAAGAGGCTATAAAAACCACAGTTAAGGATGCAAAGGGAACGAGCTAAGATGGGAACGAGAGTGACAGCCTTAAAAAGTATGGCTGCTTACGCACCTAATGACGACACATTTCGCAACCCCACCACATCTTCATTTAAAGACTAATAACCACAATAAACAGCAAACAAAACGCACCTGAGTTCAGAACAATTACGTCGGCTGCGCATTGCCAAAACCCAAAACGCGACTGTTCTTTATCAGCGCCGATAAATCCGAGTCGCGCCCAAATTGCATCAGCCATCAATCT
This sequence comes from Acrobasis suavella, assembly GCA_943193695.1. Lineage (NCBI taxonomy): Eukaryota > Metazoa > Arthropoda > Insecta > Lepidoptera > Pyralidae > Acrobasis > Acrobasis suavella. Next base: position 1,484,978 of record OW971943.1, read on the forward strand.
AAACGGTGTTATGTAGTTACGCACCCTACTTTGGGGTCCTGGTTTGGGCGTGGCCCCAGTGCTCGCGGATGGGAAGACAACTGATAAGACAATAGGACTATTGAATGAAAGTATTCTTAATTGAAAGAAACTTATTGTTATTGTTCATCTAGACTAGCCAGTTGAGAACAAAATTACTACATATTTCATAGATTTTTTTTATGCATTTAATTACAGACTACCAAATTCAATATACTACATTTACACACGAACTCACACACACACAGATCTTTTAATACTTTTAAAAGAATATTACAGTCCGGTTCCGTACTAAATACACCGTACTTCTAAAACAGAGTTGTAACCCCAAAAAATACAAGTAGAAAAACCCTGGGCTCATAAATCATAATTGTCAGGTTGACGTTTTTGGAGAAAATGCTGCAGTACAGTTTGTTACCGCTTCTTCTGTACTTGCGCTTTGGAGGCAGCAGTAAACTTAGTTGTAAGTAAACGATCTGACGTCAACAACTAACTATTAAGAAATCGAAAGAAAAAAGAAATGACAATTATCAAGTGATATAAATATCCAAAGATAAATAAATGATTTTTGACGTTTGACTTATAAAAATGGAAAACGAGACTCAGAAATAATAAAATGCTGCCTTATTATTCATATGAGAAAGATCTCAACCAATCGAGATATTATTATTTAATTACTCAGTGGCTACTAAGTTTTAGCTAATCTTTCGGGTTGCCCGCAGCATTTGTACTCTATCGTTCTTTACTATACCTAACTTCTTTAGTTACGCTGAATAAATCCCTTATTCTGAGACCATGCCTTAAAAGACCCCAGCCAAGAAACCCGCTGTTGAGCAGTTATTTCTCTTCGTTAGACAGCAATTTGTCATGAATACTCTATATTGTTTTTATATTGAGTGCATTGCGGTTGCACCCCTCGTAATGCGAAATTAATGATTGCCGTATATTTAATTAATGATCTGCAATGAGAACGGGATTCGAAGTCGATGGAACAAAAGAGCCATTAAAAGCGGTATGGTTTCATTCAATGATAGTCATTTGAACTGAATTTTTTGGCTAAATGTAAATTGGCTTGAAACTTAAGAACTTGTATTAAATTTATAATTCATGAATAAAAAATAAAACAATAGTGTAGTTAGTGGCTACAATAACCTTGAAAATATAGTTAAAAATGTAACAAAATTACAAATCAACCATTTACAATGAGCGGGATATGTCGATGGTGAAAAATATTTGAATATTGAATACGCTCATAGAGTTTTTTTTTTTTTTTTTCTTGTTGTTGGCGATTAAACTTCGTTGAAGCTTATTTTGCCAGTGTCTAGTTAGCAATGGCGCGGGCGCCAATTTCTTTATTCCAAACCCTAACCTAACTATACAATCAACGGTTGGTGTAGGTCCTTTGATTGCTTCAAGGGAGCTTCTGGCAACAAATCTATACGAGTCCACTCGTTTTCATAGCCGAATGAGTGGCGGATGGCGTCTAAAGACGCCCACCACAGTTCGCAAATAAATATCACTACAGCCGCACTATGAGTGTCCACTTTAACCATTTTACATATTGTCCATGAGCATGAGCATTTATAACACTAAACTACACCGATTTTATATTATAAAGTCCACTAGAATCAATTTGCAAAATAATTTAAAGCAAACTCCAACTTATCTGATATCTCTTATCTCTGCACGCGCTTCTTGAATTTGTTTTTTTTTTTACAGTGTATGTGTGTGTGGCCAGTTCTTTTTAAATAACGAACAGAAGTTGCATTATTACTAAATCATGTGTCGTATCTTGTTCAGGCTTCAATCTATACGAGATATTTCTTCTCAATCTATGACAGTAATGGATTCAAATGATTTACATTAACATTCAGAAGTGGTTGCACTGCACGTGCCTCTAGCTCCCGCGGGAGCTGCTGCACTTTCCTCTTATTGTAGTTTACGGGGCGAGACAGAGCCTTTATATCGTGACACAGTATTAACACGTCGTTTTGCACGTACCTTATGTAATGCAATGAGAATTCGCTTGTCAAGTAATTTGAAATAAAATCTTATTCGCAAACATTTTCGAGGATTAGCCTCTAGGAGAAACTTTCTCTAATCAGATTTTAAAATAAGGTCTTATTCATTTAGATATTTGCAAATATCCAAATGACCTTCATTTCCAAGAAGATTGGCAATTTCCGCTTTGAGTACTTTACTGTCACTGTCACTGTCATCTTCCCACAACAATATATGTCAAAGCACTACAACCAACACAACAAAAGTAATTTAAACAGGTTACATTGACAGATGACCGTTGTCATTGTTGTTTTTTTTGTGCAGGCATAGGAAAAATGTAATCTTCTATTGCTGTGTGTCGTCACTTCCGGTGTAAACTTTAAAATTATATAAAAAAATCCTGATAACGCTTAGAATTTTTTTATTCAAATTAGCTTCTTAAAATTGTCTATATTTTCGATTAAAACCATCTACAAAACTTTATATTATTTAGTTGACAAGACAATTTGGGTGGCCCGATGGAACTGATGGATTGTGTCTGCAAATTAGACGGGAAACCACAAGCGAAACTTAAAGTCTCGAGCTTCTGCGTATTTTGGAGGGAACGTTAAGAGGATACATGAATTTTTCGAAGTCCAGTGCTGCCCCCATTTGAAATTTTGACTATTGGGGCTATATATAACCGTTGAAACACTTTTATGAACTACTGTTTACAATTTAAAGTGAGAACGTGAAGCTTTTCTCAGCATTTCTGCGAAAAACAGCCGATTTTGACAAAAAATGCCAAGAAAATCTTCACGTTCTCACTTTACACTGTAAACAGAAGTTCACAAAATAGTCCGTTTCCTGTTAAATAATTTGTTTCGGGGTCAGCACTAGACCCAGAAAAAAATCTTGTTGGAAAAAATTGGCTGCCATCGTTAGATAGTAGTCATCAAGATTTGTCGTGTCGTAAGGCCGATCTAGGTAATGTGTTAAAATACGAAAGTCAAAAGGCGCTATTTTGATGACTTTTTTCTTGCTAAAAGTGTTCTTTGGATCTTACGGCACTGGGCTCTGTCCAGTTAGAACCACAAGAATCAAAATTCTTTGTCTTCCATTAGGGTAAATTACGTAACAGTGTTTTTTGTATGTTTGTAGTTCATTCTTTCACTACCATATCCATACTCGTAGTAGGAAATTCAACATAAATGCTTTGACTTCCCATTTTTAATAAAATGATAAAAAAATTAACAAAAACACACGCGTCACAAAAAAGCATATTGAGTTCCGCCTATACCGCGCATAATGCATGCCTTCAGGAAGCTGCATCGTAACTTTCTACGAATGACTGACATTGATGATATGTAAGTGTACATCAGTAATAATTTTCTATTTCTTTATTAATCGCTTACATGCACTCATACAGAAGATGATTAGTAGGTAAGTACATGAACCTTGGCAGGGCATTGCGAACTTATTAGTCTTATTTGTGTTTATATAATAAAAATAGTATTTATATTTAAGTAGAAAACAGAATTAATATAAATTAAACAGTAGGTAAAATAAATTGATGTCAAGAGTTAGAAATAATAGATTAGATTAAAAATAGATATATCAAAATTAAATTAAAAAATGTGATAAGTTTAATTTAAACAAATATTAATAGGTATTAAATACTTACCCCCTTATTCATAATAAATAACAAACTTTAGCTAAAGTATGTTTTGTCTCGTTCTTTCAACACCAAATATTCAAAAAAGGGAAAAAGACAAAACATGTTTTAACTAAAATAGGTTTAGCAAACGATTGTTATTTTTTTATGGTTTTGAGGGTAAAAATGTAATTATTATAACTACAACTATTATAAATACTGCAAGTGCGTTGGTCAGATGCAACTTAAAACTGGAACGAGAACCACGAGTACCTAGATATGTTGGTGAGTGTTATAAGTGCTTGCAACAGGCAGGCATAACCGCGAAAGAAATCATAATAAAGCTCTGTTTACCCCGTAAGAGAAAAAAAACTTTAAAGACGTGATTAGAAGTATGTTTGTTATGTGAAATAAGAATACAAGTATATTCTTTCAACAAAAACACAGACGCAGCACAAAAGAGCGGAATGCGCTACCACAATGGCGCATAAACTATAAAAGCAATAATAGCGGCTCCGGCAGTTGTGGCGGTAATCCTTTCTTATTGAATTCCGCCTATGCCGCGCATAATGCATGCCCAGAGGAAGCTGCATTCTTTGTCAATATCACCTATTTGCGTAGTTTTTCTTCTTGCTCTAAATGAAAATATTTACATACATACATACATATTATCACGCCTGTTTCCCACAGGGGTAGGCAGAGACTAAGGACCTCCACTTGCTACGATCCTGACAGACCTCTTTCGCTTCATCTACACTCATCACTCTCTTCATGCATGCCCGCCGGTCACGGGTACTTCTGACCTTTCCTTTTTTAAGAACGTCTGCAATCTGATCGCGGTACGTTCGTCGAGGACGACCCTGACCCACTCTTCAACTTACGTTTGCTTTGTAGACTCTTTTAGTGAATCTCCTTTCATCCATCCTTTCTACATGTCCGAACCATGTCAACATTCCTTTCTCAATTTTTGTTACTACATCTTCTTTCAGTCCACACTGCTCCCTTATGACATCATTTCTAATCCGATCTTTCAAAGTAACACCACACATACTCCTCAGCGCTCTCATTTCAACTGCATTTATTCTACTTTCGTGCCTTTTCTGCCATACCCAACTCTCACTTCCATACACCAGCGTCGGTATCAGCACTCCATTATGAACAGCCAAACGTGCTGTGTTTGACACTTTCGTGCTGTTCATAAAGGAGTGTAGTGCCCCATTCACTTGATTTTAAATGGAAATTAAAGAGCTATCTGAATTTTCCGGGGTCCAGTGCTGCCCCCATTTGAAATAAATAATTTGAGTAACATAATAATATATCTAGCTAAGGTTAAGTAAGATTTTTTAAGCTTAAGTTTTCATCTTACGTACTTTATGGTTTGTAATAAAATATTGAGTATTTAGACATAGCTTGACGACTGCCACACAATAATGACAGCCGGGATCAACAGCTTAGCGTGCCTTCCGAAGCACGGAGGAGCCCGAGAATTTTTTATGCAACTGTAGTCCCATTCCCATTCCAGCGCGAACCAGTACTAAGGTTGCTTAACGGAAACGCTAGCAAGCTCCTCTTTCACTCCGTAAAACCAGATCCATTAACCATATCCATTATGGATCTAGTGAGTTTTTTTCCTTCTCTATTAAATACTTCTACTATAATGCACCTTTAATGCCTAAAAACCCTATAAAAAAAGATCTTTTTTCTTAAAGATCCTAACTTTAACATTATAGATCTACTGAAAAGTGTATTTTATTAACCAGGTCCAGATTTGAAAGTGTGTACCCAACATATGCGGCAAATGCGTAAATCGAAAGTTCCAGACGATTTACGGGGCGTCCTGTGACGGATGCAGCCTATTAGCACGATCTATCTTCTGCACTGCATTATTTATTGCACTTGCACCTTACTGCACCGCTTAGGGCGCGGTCTCCTGCAGGAATTGCAGGGTACACTCATTTTTCAGGGATGAATATTTAAAACAGCATTAGTCTTTGATTGCTGTGGTTTGATCAATGGCGCAATTTTGCTTTATGGTTGGTCTGGGTTTAGAAGTGGGATAAGGTTTTGCTTTTAAAATATTTTCTAGAGAATGTAACTTTAGAATTTATGTAAATAAATAAACGAACAAACAAATAAATCACACAGATTGAGCTATCCTCCAAGTAAGTAATAATTGGCTAAGTGCGTGTCGACCACGCGCAGAGTTCCGTAGTTACGAATGCCAACTTTGACTTCATGCCACTAAAAAGTAATTTTCTATTGAATTTGTATGAAATTTTCTTTTCCGGGTACGTTTTATAAGTTGATCGCCTATAACTTTTTAATTTGTAAACCCTACTTAGCTTTGATAGTTTTCCTGTAAACTTCGTTATGCATATGTACTGTGAATTTTTTTTCATGTCCATATATAACCGTTTAATAGATAGAGGGGGGGGGGACGTGGGCAGGGCACACTTGCCTCTAACAAAAATTTGTAATATAAAACCAAATATTTCAGAAACGGATCCTTAAATCGAAAAATGAAGTTCACAAACTCACAATATTTTTGAAAGATCTATTCAACGATACCACACACAACGGGATGGTCGAGAAAAAAAATTTACTCTTACATTACTTGTAAAAGTTACACTAAAAAAATTTATTTCTTTCAATACCTATTTTATTTTACTTCTTTATTGGCATGATCAATGTACATGCTTTTACCAAATTACAGCTTTCTAGTACTTATAGTCTCTGAGTAAAACCGCGGACGGACAGACAGACATGGCGAAACTATAAGGGTTCCTTGTTTACTACGGAACCCTAAAAAGATGGAAATTCAATAAGAAGGAAAATAGGCGCGAAAAAAAAAACTGATTTTGTGATAGTTTAAATTGGATGTCTCTTTCAAGCTGGTCTGGGATAAAAGAAAAAACTTAGAATGTATTGTCTGTTTTTTTTCTTGCGCTTATCGTAAAAACTGATCAAAGTAATGGGCGAAAATGTGAATAAGATAAGTATATGTCAATAAGCGAAGCGGCTGACAACCCGTCACAGTTCTAATTACCTTTTTCCATTCAATTTTTCAGGGTTCAATGCTGCCCCCATTAGAAATAAATTATTTGAAAGGAAACGGAGATATCACTTAAAATTTTGTCTTGATCATGCCCTAGATAACCCTTCAAACTATTTTATGAACTACTGTTTACAGTTTAAAGTGAGAACGTGAAGCTTTTCTATGCAAATTTGCGGAAAGCGGCCACTTTTGGCTAGTGCCTAGATTCAGACTCAGTCTACCCCGTCAGGAATAGAGACGTATAAGTGTATCTGTTTATCCAAATATATATAACTCAAAGGTGACTGACTGACTGACATAGTGATCTATCAACGCACAGCCCAAACCACTGGACGAATCGGGCTGAAATTAGGCATGCAGGTAGATGTTATGACGTAGACATCCGCTAAGAAAGAGTTTTGATCAATTTTACCCCTAAGGGGATAAAATAGGGGATGAAATTTTGTATGAAACTTTGTCAATTTTATCCGATCGGGCTGAGAGTTTGCATGCATAAAGCTACTATGACGTAGGCATCTCCTAAGAGAGGATTTTGATAAATTACACCCCTACGCGAGCGAAGCCGCGGGCAAAAGCTAGTAAATAAATAAAAACGCACAAATCACACAGATTGAGCTAGCACAAAAATATATTCGAGACTTCTGTTAAGGGATACTAATTTTATAACAAATACATATATAGATAAACATCCAAGACCCAGGTCAATCTTAAAAAGATTATTTTCCATCTTGACCTGACCGGGGATCGAACCCGGGATCTCCGGTGTGACTACTAGACCACAAAGGTCGTCAAATATTAAGTTTAGCCACAGACAACATAATCCGTCTTATTATAAAAACAGGACTAACTTTGTTACTAGGTTTAAACCATTATCCGCCCGTAAATGAAGATGACATTGACGGGTGAGATAAAGTGATATTACTAGATGTCAACTTGATTTGGTCGGATAATGGTTTAAACCTAGTAACAAAGTTAGTCTGGGTTTTATAATAATAGGTTTAGCTATCAACGCGTCCTGAAAGCTGCATCCGACCAAATAGGGGCTTGTGGGAGCTGTAAGGCCCCCAAGGATGTTGTTTGTTGTTATTGTGTCGCCGCCATCATGAGATTTTGTATCCTGCACGACATAATATCACAAACCTAGTGCTTCTCGTTCAAAAGAATTATTTATTTAACTGTAGATTATGCTTGCTTTTAAGAGCTTACGCTTTGTGGTTATTCGTTCTTTTTACAAGCTTTTATGTCGTTTCACTTGTCCGGTTGTCTGTCTGTCTGTCTGTAAACTAGTGGCTTTGTAAGCTATAGACCTCGCGAGTGACCCCCGACCGGTTAAAGTTTATTGGATAAAAATTGTTAATGTTCAGATTAAATATCCTCATGAAGGGTAAATAAATATCCTTCCCTTGTTTCCCCTAAGTTTATTCATCTTGTACTGTTAATATCATATTTTTTTTGTTCTTTATAAGTTGTATGTATTTAAGTAAAATGTGTATGTATGTTTATTATAATTATTGTACATAAGTATTACTTTTCCTAATCTCCCATCACTTTATTCTATATAAAGAGGTTGCCTGGAAGAAATTGCTTAGCGATAAGGCCGTCTTTTGCGCTTCCTAGTTTTAAGGATAATTATGTCCTGTATTTATTTATTTTGTGCAATAAAGGGTAGTCTATTGTATTGTATTGACAGATTTCGCTATTTTAAAAAATTTAAAAAAACTTAATATACAAAATAATTCTATATAATTTTTGAACCTTCTTACAAAATGTTACGAGAATCAGTTGAGAAATGCGACCTGTCGGCGAGAACAGCTGGTCAGACAAACTGACGGACAGCTGGACAAAAGCATTTTTGGCCAATCTCGAATTTGAGATCCCCACTCAATATAAAAACAAAAAAAAAACAACTTAAGTCGCACTATATTGTATGTAACGTTCGTTAGAACACAATTATTGCATACAAATCCTACATAGCTAGCTAAAATTATTACCCTTCCTCTTCGCTTTACGGGTACAAAGGTAATATTTTACTATAAATAGATGCACGAATATGTAAATACAATCTCTTAAAGAAAACAATATAAATGTATCCAAAATAAGAACCAAGTTAAAAAACTAAAAACTGTTTAAAAAAATGCATGCGGAAATCTTGTTTTAAACAAATCTTAATTTATTTAATTCATTCTTTATCCTCACAATAAACCAGATGTTCCGCTTTTAATTAAAAATCCTATTCCCTCGATCAGCCTCCTAATTGATGTGACAACAGCAGAGCTCCCGTGATCGGTTTCCACTTTCTCGGCTAAGTGGGGAGTAATTGGGTGAAGAGAATCAGGCTCTTGGAAAATTAAGGGCTCTCCGGGAATGAGAAATCATTTCTCTTGGCTTCCATGTAAGTGTTATAGTTGACTAGTTGTTGCCCGCGTTGTCAAAAATGAATTCTCATTTTCACAAGATTTTATTTAACTTGTTCTTGATGACTTAGGGCTCTGAAACGTGGTCTCTTACTATGGGTCTCATAAGAAGGCTTAAGGTCACTCAACGCGCTATGGAGAGGGCTATGCTCGGTGTTTTCCTACGTGATCAAATCAGAAATGAGAAAATTCGTAGAAGAACAAAAGCCACTGACATAGCCCGGCGGATAAGTTCATTGCAGTGGCAGTGGGCGGGACACATAGCGCGACGAACCGATGGCCGAAAGGGCAAAAAGGTTCTCGAATGGCGACCACGTACTGGCAAGCGAAGCGTAGGACACCCACCCAGAAGGTGGTCTGACGACCTGACTAAGGTCGCTGGGAAGCACTGGATACAGGCCGCTCTAGATCGGTCTTTTGGAAATCCCTATGAGAGGCCTATGTCCTGCAGTGGGCTACGTTATACGGCTGAAATGATGATGATGATTAACTTGCAGTTCCATCATCATCATTTCAGTCGCATAACGTCCACTGCTGGACATAGGCCTCTCCCAACGATTTCCAAAATGACCGAGCTAGAGCGGCCTGCATCCAGCGCTTTCTAGCGACCTTATTCAGGTCGTCAGACCGCCTTGTACCTGGGTGTGGTACGCTTCGCTTGCCAGTATGTGGTTGCCATTCGAGAACCTTTTTGCCCCATCGGCCATCGGTTCGTCGCGCTATATGTCCCGCCCACTACCACTTCAACGAACTAATCCGCTGGGCTATGTCAGTGGCTTTTGTTCTCCTATGAATTTCCTCATTTCTGATTCGATTACGTAGGGAAACACCGAGCATAGCCCTCTCCATAACTTGCAATTTATCTTGTATGTATGTTTAGGTCAAATCTAGCAACTAAATTTTCAACTAGTTATCATCAAACGATTGATCTGAAATTTGACTGCCTCCGTGGTTCAGTGGTCAAGGCGTTCGCCTTGTGACCCGGAGGTCATGGGTTCGATTCCCACTGGGAAGCTTACTTTGTGAAAAGTTGTTTCCAGTCTGGATAGGATATTGCAGGCTTGAATCACCTGATTATCCGAAAAGAAAGATGATTCCGTGTTTCGGAAGGCACGTAAAACTGTGGGTCCCGAACGCCACCTAGCGTTTGATCATCAAACTATCCAAGGATTGGTTCCTGGTTTGCCCTTTGGGTTGTGGAGGTCAGACAGCAGTCGCTCTGTGTAAAAACCAGCAACCTCGTCAAATCTCCTTGGTTAGGTAGCGGACCCCGGGCTCTGAAGCGTTACTGCTGAGGAAGCAACCGGGAATACGCTCGGATGATGATGATGAGTTAGCCCAAAGTTTTAAATCTTAACATAAAATAATTATAATTTCAATATTTCAATATAGTTTGATTATAAAATTTGTATTTCAATATTTACGTTGGCATATTTATATTTTATTTATATAACTTGCTGCTGAAACTTTTTAAATTTTAAGAATGTTGTGTTCACCTGTAATTGGGTTATATGCTAGAACACAGAACTAAATGTTAATTGTAAGTTTTTGTCATGTAACCTGTTGGTGTACCTAATAAGTAAAATAAAATAAAAATAAAATAAACCGTTATAGTTTCGCCATGTCTGTCTGTCTGTCTGTCCGTCCGCGGTTTTACTCAGCGACTATAAGTACTAGAAAGCTGTAATTTGGTAAGGGTATGTATAATAATTATGCGGAAAAAGTGGTAATGTAAAACATTGAAAAATATTTTTTTTTTAGGGTAGCTCCCATACAAGTAAAGTCAAAAGTAAATTTTATTTTGTAGACTAACCAATCATGTGGGGTATCGTTTAAAAGGTCTCTTAAAAATATTATGAGCTTGCACACAACGTTTTTCGATTTAGGGATCCGTTTCTGAAATATTTAGTTTTAAAGTGAAAATTTTTGTTAGAGTCAAGTGTCCCCCCTCTCTATCCGCTAAACGGTTATATATGGACACGTGAAAAAATTCACAGCAATAGCAAATATAATTTAATTTAAAGGAAAACTATCAGAGCTCAGTAGGGTTTACAAATTAAAAAGTTATAGGCGATCAACTTATAAAATGTATTCGGAAAAGGAAAATTTCATACAAATTTAATAGAAAATTAGTTTTTAGACGTTTTTAGTGGCATGAACTCAAAGTTGGCATTTGTCATTACGGAACCCTACACTGCGCGTGGCCCGACACGCACTTGGCCAATTATTAGGTTTATATAATTCACGTATAGAACGAGACATTGAGAACGAGTCACTGTAAATTATTTCATTCGTCTTAAGAGGCTTTTTACATTTGGTTGGCTGTCTCGCTCGCACAATCGAACATTTTTAAAGATTATAAAAAATGTGACTCATTTGACGAAGTGTTTCATAAACTTTTTAATATATTATATGTTAGATATTGTAGACATGTTTGTATATTGCGTAGACATTGACTACATCAAAAATTAGGTCATCAAAATTTTTCATTTTAAATGACCTTACTCTCGATACACACACATAAACAATTAAAAAAACATGTCTACAATATCTAAAATAAAATATATTAAGTTTATGAAACACTTTTCTTCAAATGAGTCACATTTTTTTATAAATTTTAAAAATGTTTGATTGTGCGAGGGAGACAATCAACCAAATGTAAAAAGCCTCTTAATAAGTTCTTTGGCGTCAAAATAAAAGCTTGTACAAAAAAGAAATAATTTTTCAAAACTAAAAACCGACTTCACCCCCAAACTACACAACCGGTTTTGATAAAATTTTCATGGTACCACCTGAAAAGTATACGCTTTCAAATAAAAAGATTTTTTTAAATCGGTCCAAGCGTCTTTGAATAATCGGTGAACATACATAAAAAAAAATAAAGGATCGCGACGAATTGATAACCTCCCTTCTTTTTTGGAAGTCGGTTAAAAAAATCTTATTTCGGGATAAAAGTACTTAATCATATGTTTTAATCCAGGTAGGTATTAAGCTATCTACTACATGCCAGGTCATTACCTGGCATGTAGTAGATAGCCTACAACTACTTTCACGCTAATACAACTTCATGGGTTGAAATGATTGCAATCCATGAAGTTGTATTGGCGTGAAAGCTAAACAAATATCAATACTAATAGTCGCAGTTATAATATTAATAGCATAGTAGGTATGTACATATGTATACTTATAGGAAATCATTGACATGGATGATGGCGCATTTTTTACATTCAATTTCCTTTGTTAAGGCCTAAAATACTTTCTGTGGCGTCGTTTTCATGACACATCTACAAATTAATCCAGAAAGTTCGTCGACCTCCTAAAACCATCCTTTGACGTAACACATAAAGGCGGTTACTCACGTGCGCATCTCATTATGCGCAGTCACACACGGGCGATTAAACTTATCGCAGGGAGCGTGACGGAACGCAGAATTGTTTATTAGTAATGACAGTAGCGGTGGGGCCGAACTTAGTTTGTTGGCCGACGAAGGGCACATGACAAAAGGGCTCGAATAACTTGCCCTTTTATTCATGAAAAATATCAAACGTTGAACCCAAGTAATAGTTTCAGGTATTAGTTTACAGAAGTCAAAGTCTAGAATTAGACTTTTTGAAGCCTACTGCATTTGCATATATAAGTATAAATAACAATATTTTTTAAATATAAGTACCTATGTTATTCATTTGCATTTTTAGTTTTCTTGTCTTTGTATTTTAAAAACAAATTTCTGATGGGATCGCAGTAATCATATCAACTTAATTGTGTGTAACGTCTTTGGCGAAAATGCTGCAATGCTGTTTGTTGCCGCTTCTTCTGCACTTGCGCTTAGGCGGCACTAAACTTAACTGCAAGTAACTATTTGACGTCAACAATTGTGCAACAGAACAAACTATTTTATAGAGCTAAATATAATTTATCGAATTGAATCACCCCGGGGCGCCGCTTGTGCTAAAACTGCCATTGAATAACGACGTTTAAATTTCAAATTCGGACTGCATTTGGAAGGGTGACTTTAGTTTAGCATATGATTTTGAAGAGTTATGGCATTCTTTAGAGATGAATGTAAGGGTAAACTGAGGTACTTACTTATGACTTCGCAGAATTTCAAAAATGTGTATAGTGTAATCATTAATCAATAGGATGTCTATTTTTTGAGCTTTATCCAGCAATAATAATGTGTTTTATGAAACAAATGAATGCTAGTTACTCACCGTACCTGAAGGATATCTTATACATCATAATCTCATATAGAAACGCTGGTATCGGTAGCTTTTCTTTAAAAATAAATTATATTTTAATATAATTTACACGTAACGTAAATTATGCTTATTGACGTGTAAAAGTGCCTGTAAAGGTCTAATTACTGAATAAACATTTGAATCTTTGAATCTTTGAAAAGTTTTATTCGTGCTCAATATGCCATCACCAATATGATTCATAAGGAACAAGTACTTAAAGCCACAATTTTCGTATACGTAAGTTATCCTCGGAAACTTTTTCAATGAAATTTGGTACTATACTGAGAGTTTTGGGGCTGAAAAATCGATCTAGCTAGGTTTTATTTTAAAGAAACTCCTTCTATCGGAGTTTTTCATCGGTCGCCCAGGAACTACTGAAATTTATTTATGTGCCAAACTGGAACTATAAATTTATTCCTTCAGGTCATAGCAGAAAACAGTGCTTTATTTACGTCTCTGAATAAAGGTTTAAGCTGAGCTTTATGACATTTGAATTGCTGCAACTCACACAGGCTTTTGTTTTTGGCATAATAAGGTGTGACGAAGTATTATTGTAATTAGTTTATCTTTTCGATTGTTCAAAAATAATAGAACCATATTTTTCATTTTGCCAAAAAAGTAAAAATTAATAAAGCTACAAAGCATCAAAATTGCGGAGTGGGGGCTTGCGACGTCACCGCTAAGTAAAAATCGTACCTAGCCGTGACGTCATGCGAAATTTCAATGCGCTGTATCTTTGTCATTTCTTGTTTTTCAGAGAAAAGAAAAAATACGTGTACAATATTCTTTAATAATCTATCTATCCGATGGGCTAAAATATATTTCATATCATACCTATTTCTGCATTTTTGTTTTTTTTTTGTTTAGTTTTAATAGCTTGTGTGTGTTAAGTTATATTCAATAAAGATTTTTCTATTTTATTCTATTCTTGAAATAAAAATGATGATCAAGCAAACATGGATGTAGTCATGTCTATTAGGCTCTACGACAAACTCCCAACCGCCATCAAAGACTTAGAAAATAATAAAACGTTTCTACACAAACTCAAAGAACTATTGATTTATAAACGAATATTTGGAAGACAAAATTACACCGTAAAGGCAATATATTAAATTAATAATAATTCCTGACATATATAAAAAAATTGACATCTATTAACTTTTATTAATGTAAAAGTTTGACATCTATTAACTTATTATTAATGAATAAACTTATAATACGACGTATAAAATATAACTTGCATGAATATTATATAGGTACATAAAACGAAATATATCATAAAATAATTCAATAACATAGATTTGACAAAAATGTGGCCCTTCCCCATTGCAGCGCCCGTCAGGGTCCTTAATTGTTACTTATTTTGTTAATAAAGACTTGTATGATACATTAAGGAAGCAATAAATGATATGATATGATATGGACTTCGACTTTCCGTGCGCAAAGTCAGAAAGTCGATAAAATATAAACTCAAACGCTCATTCGACCACAGAATTTAAAATCAGTTTCCTACCTACCAAACATACATACAAGACGCCTATTACCATCTGCCGGTTCACCGCGGCCATACCCACGTGCCTTTGAAAATTTACGTGCAGTACGTTTCACCGAAAACCGAAATTCTACATTTTACTTTCAAACTACTCGACATTTAAACGGATTTGCAAAGATACCCATGGACTGGGCTATTCCACTTTTCTCTCTAAAATGTAAAAGACTGTAACAATATCATGTTGTATGCGAAAAACTGCGTTTTTAACCCCCAACAAAGTAGAAGAATAATATAATCTTTTTCAGATTGAGATTCCTGGGTCTTGGATGTTTATCTATATATGTATCTCTTATAAAATATAGTATCGTTGAGTTAGTATCCAAAATCACCCATCTAAGATTTGCAGATGACATAGCCATATTTAGTTAATCGGCCTCAAACTTAGAAAAAATGCTACAAAGCTTAGATCAAGAGAGTAAAAAAGTAGGCCTACATATGAATGCCTCCAAAACCAAAATAATGACAAACAGCCACAAGCGAGAGTTCAAAGTGGAAGGAATGACAATCTAAATATATATAACTCAAAGGTGACTGACTGACTGACATAGTGATCTATCAACGCACAGCCCAAACCACTGGACGGATCGGGCTGAAATTTGGCATGCAGGTAGATGTTATGACGTAGGCATCCGCTAAAAAAAGGATTTTAATCATTACTACCCCCAAGGGGATAAAATAGAGGATGAAAGTTTGTATGAAACTTTGTCAATTTTGAACCGATCGGGCTGAGACTTTGCATGCATAAAGCTACTATGCCGTAGGCATCCCCTAAGAAAGGATTATGATCAATTACACCCCTACGCGAGCGAAAGCTAGTAGAATATGTAGACCAATATGAATACTTGGGAAAATTGGTCTCCTTCGATGTAAACAGCAATGAAAATGAAGTAGACAGAAGAAGAAACATGGCATGGAAGAATTTTTGGGCCCACAAAGAAATACTAAAAGGTGAATACGACTTGAAAACAAAAAAGATAATACTGGATTCGTGTATCCTTCCAAGCCTATCCTATGCTAGTCAGACATAGGTATACACCAAAAAAGTAAAAACAACATATTGTCCTGTCAACATGCAATGGGAAGGTCCATACTAAAACTTAGGAAAATACAAAAAGTAAGAAATGTGGATATTCGCAATAAAACTAAAGTAACAGATGCCCTCGAGCACTGCCTAAAACACAAATGGAAATGGGCCGGACATATAGTACGATGTGAAGACAAGAGATGGACATATCTAGTCACAAAATGGCTGGGTCCAATGGGCAATGACGTGTAAAAGTGCCTGTAAAGGTCTAATTACTGAATAAACATTTGAATCTTTGAATCTTTGAAAAGAAGGGTAGAGAAACCAAGATGGCTGGATGACATCGTAGAAGTGGCAGGAAAAAAGTGGATGGAAAAAAGTGGCCAAGAACAGAGAAAAGTGGAAAAAAATGGAGGAGGCTTCTACCCTGAAGGGACTGCATGTCCAAGAAACTAAAAACAAATAACTAAAATTGTAACTACAGTGTGGAACATGTGGAAATAAAAAGCTATAATAATAATAATAACACAAGTCTCGAACTTACTTTGGGGCTAGCTCAATCTGTGTGATTTGTCCATATATATTTACTAGCTTT
Organism: Acrobasis suavella; assembly: GCA_943193695.1. Taxonomy (NCBI): domain Eukaryota; kingdom Metazoa; phylum Arthropoda; class Insecta; order Lepidoptera; family Pyralidae; genus Acrobasis; species Acrobasis suavella. The sequence continues at coordinate 1,501,508 of OW971943.1, forward strand.
TGCCCGCGGCTTCGCTCGCGTAGGGGTGTAATTGATCAGAATCCTTTCTTAGGGAATGCCTACGCCATAGTACCTTTATGCATGCAAAGTCTCAGCCCGATCGGTTCAAAATTGACAAAGTTTCATACAAACTTTCATCCCCTATTTTATCCCCTTGGGGGTATAATTGATCAAAATCCTTTTTAGCGGATGCCTACGTCATAACATGTACCTGCATGCCAAATTTCAGCCCGATCCGTTCAGTGGTTTGGGCTGTGCGTTGATAGATTGATTGACTATGTCAGTCAATCTAGTTACCTTTGAGTTATATATATTTAGATTTAGATTTATTATTTAAATTTGACGCTAATGTCTGTCTGTGGTAACTCTCAAATTGGATCGATTTCGATGCAGTTTTTATGTGAAAGCAAGTTGCGGTGGTCCTTAGCTATATTTGATGGAAATCGGTTCAGCAGTATAGTTATTGGGACTGAACGGTTGAAAGATGGGGTTTTTTTAATTTGCCTGGCAAATGAACTTGTAATGCAAGTACTATTTTGCGTAAATAAAGGATGGTTTATAATTGCTTTTTACGTTTTATAAACGTGTATGAAATAAATTTGTCACATAATATATAATACATATATAATAAAAATAAATATATAGAGAATAATTACATTGATTGAGCTAGCTCTAAAGGAAGTTCGAGGCTTGTGTCATAAGATATTAACTCAACTATACAATATTGTATAACAAATACATTATAGAATATAGATAAACATCCAACACCCAGGAAAATTTGAAAAAGGTCATTTTCCAACCCTGAACGAGGATCGTGGTGATCACTACGCCACGGAGATCGTCAATCGGTGTATAATTTATACATAAAAGAAGAAAAAAAAAATCGCGACGATAGTTTCTCTTTTGGTGTACAATAAATCAACGTCTGTTACCAGTGATGACTTATGGCTCTGAAACGTGGTCCCTTACTATAAGGTCTCATAAGAAGGCTCAAGGTCACTCAACGCGCTATGGAGAGGGCTATGCTCGGTGATTCTCTACGCGATCGAATCAGAAATGAGGAGATTCGTAGGAGAACGAAGGTCACCGACATAGCCAAGTGGATTAGCTCATTGAAGTGGCAGTGGGCGGGGCACATAGCGCGAAGAACCGATGGCTGATGGGGCAGAAAGGTTCTTGAATGGCAGCCACGTACCGGCGAGCGCAGCGTAGGACACCCACCTGCTAGATGGTCGGATGACCTGAGCAAGGTTGCAGGGAGGCGCTGGATGCAGCGCCGCCAGTCCAGCAGTGGACTTCCTGTGGCTGATATGATGATGATGATGTACAATAAAGTATATCTATCTACCCTCTCAATTCAAAATAAACTCCTTGACACTATTAACAAATACAGGGTTGCATAAAAAAACGGAATAACCCTAAAAAGAGTGTTTTTTCCGACTACTTATTCACAGGTGGCGTTCATGCCTCGCCTCATTACCGCCACATAGAAACCGCGACCTTAGCAGGCGGCGCCCTCTTGCGTCAAGTTTACGCGACGCACGTTTGAAATTCAATTTTGGAATCTGCCTCGGGCGAACCTCGCCTCGTGCCTCGTATACCCATGTAGAGCCGGGGCAGATCAAACCTTTGAACCTTTGGGGGGGTTGGAACCTACGGACAAAGATAAGGAACTCGATGGACCAGATTACAAAATATCTAAATAGACATATGTATTTATTGATTTAAGTATATGCGTAATATGTGTATGTTTATTTATTTGAAATTAATGTAGTTTTATGTAATTTTAATTTTCTCCTTCCTTTATCTTATGTATAAACACACCTGTATGCCTCTCTTACTTAAACATCTCCTCTCAAAGGCCTACTGGAAGAGATCTCTTTTGAGATAAGTAGTGCTTTTGTACAACTTTTATTTGATGTATCCTCTGTATATATTTTCCTTGTATATAATTTGGTAAATAAATAAATCATATGTAAGCTGGCTCCTGGTCTTGGCATGCAATCACGCTTTGTATGTTTAACAAACCCGGTCGAGGTTTATAGTTGACTAGTTGTGCCTGCGGGCTTCGCTCGAAGTGGGAATTTCGGGATAAAACTCTCCTGTGCCCTTCCCTGGTTCTCTATCACCATACGAAATTGCATCCAAATAGGTTTAGTGGTTAAAGCGTGAAGAGGTCACAAGCAAACAAATATACAAACTCACTTTCGCATTTATTAAGTTGCATTGGATTGGTTACCATAAACGGCATAAACTTGCGTATATTGTTATAGGTGCTCCCACACAGCAGTAATAAAACGTTATAAAACATTTTGTAACTCGATAACATTCTATAACAATGTGTAACATTTTACTACAACATGTTATAAAATGTTATAAGTTATAAACGCTCCCACACTGGTTGAACTCGTTATATAACATAATATAACATTTTGTAACAATCATCTTGGATCTGTCTTTCGAGAAAGCTGGTAGAGATAGTGACTCAATGAACATGAACAATGAATGAACTGATTAGAGCTGTGTACGTGACAGAGTAAGCACACTACAAACGCAGCGCGCGAGCAACCTCCCCGCGCCCTTCCGCTAACGTCCCTCTGAGGCTCGGATGATGTTATACAACAAAAGTTATCATTTGTTTCATCATGTTGTAATTAGTAGTATAACATTCTGTTTCATGAAGTTATATAACATCATTAACAATTCATAACTTTTGTTATAATTTGTTAAAAAATGTTAGACAAAAAATTTCATGCAACATTCTCTAACATAATATAACCGCTGTGTCGGAGCACCTCATAGGAGAACACTCCCCCCCCCCCTCTCTATCCAATTCTAGTTCCGCCCGAAGTATGGACGTTGCTTTACATATTCTGATATTAATAGACGGTTGAAATCCGCTGAAGTTTCATGCAAGTTATACCTAACCTGCGCTTTTACGGCTGCCTGAAGCGCTCGTCTGCGTTTAGGTTTCGGTATAAACTAAGAGTTAGTACACGATAGTTTTGATAATGTTCTAAAATAATGCGTAGATGTAGATAGAGAGAAAAAACACGACTTTTAGAAAAGATACTGGAAGATAGGGTAAACTAATCTTGCAAGGTAAGGAGATACCTGAATTTTCGGGGGTCTAATGCTGCCCCAATTTGAAATAAATCATTTCATAGAAAACGGGTCTCATTTGAGGTCTATAACATAACATAGATAGACAGAGAGAGAAAGTGAAGCTTTTTTACGCACAATTGCGAAAAACGGCCACTTTTCGTGTATGTGCGTAGAAAAGGTTCATGTTCTTACTTTAAACTAGTAGTAATAGTTCATAAAATAGTTTGAAGGGTTATATAGGGCCTGGTCAAAACAAAATTTTAAATGATGTCTCCGTTTCCTATCAAATTATTTATTTCAAATGGGGGCAGCACTGGACACCGGAAAATTTAGGTATGCTCTTTTATCATAAATTTTATAGAAAAACATAAGAGATAGCAAAAGTCTGCAAAATACATGCAAAAAGTTTAAATAATATAAAGATTTATTAATATAACATATAAATAGTTTTCACAGTCAAAATGAAAATCAAATTCAAATACGTTTTACAAACAAGTCAATTAAAAAATAAATAATACAAAATAGAATTGCAACCCGCCCCTTAGCGTTTCCGGTGCAAAGGTGCCCAGGACTCTTGAAGCGTTATCACGCTGGATAGCTATGGCCATTCTTTGCACCAGAAACGAGCAAGAGCGAAAGTCTCCTGTTTTTTCGGCGATTCGTTTACCTAGCTCACTTATAAGGCGCTTGGCATTCGAATCCCAGCTACCCATGGTCTCTACGGCTATGGGCAAAAAACAATATTTTGTTAATAACTAAGTTTAAATTATATTCTAGTTAAATAAAAACATCTAGACTTCCAAGTTTTCTAAGAACCTAATAACTTTCTAACTTAGATATTCAAATTTTCAATAAGATATTACGAAACTTCAAAAGATAAATCACCCAAAGTTGTAAGAAAAATATCAGAAAATTGATAGTAGTTACTTTAAAAGTTAGAAAATTGGTTGCTAAATTATTATTGCTTTGACTCGATAACAACTTAGAAAATTGTGAATAACGAACATGTGTCCAGATTTCATTAAAACTTTTTCACCTTCTTTATGTTAAATGTGAATTAAAATATAATGGCATAACGGGACATATTATCTTGAAATGCCATGCACAGTCAGGCTTCAAAACTTGAGTCATCTTTCATACTAAATGTATAAAAAATTATGAGCCCATTTTTGAAGCCTGACCGACCGTACATGTGAAATGGTCAAACCTATTTGTTTTTTTCTAAATCTGAGGGCAGTGTCTTCATTTTATGGCCGCGGATTATCCAAAAAAAATTATGACTGACCATTATTTTTCGGTTTTTCAAATTAGTAAAATTGACATAGATACAGTGCATCGAAGTTAGGGGCTTATGACGTCACCGCATTGTAAAAATCGTACAAGACCGTTATGTCAAACGAGTGTATGCCAAATTTAAATGTGCTGTATGTTGGTCATTATTTGTTCGTCAGAGAAAAGAAAAAATATATGTAGGTACACTTTTTTACCCGACTGCTCTAGAAGGAGGGTGATGTTTTTCGAGAGTATGTATGTATAATTGTTTGGCACGCTCTGCAGCCTGAACGGCTCGATGGATTTAAGCTTAAGAGGTGTCGTTATATTCGCATTTACTGTGGGAGTGACACTAGTTATATAAAAAAAACAAAATGGCGGATGTTTGGCGCCAAATTCAAATGTTTGGCACGCTCTGCAGCCTAAACGGCTCAATGTATTTTAGCTTTTACTGGGTATATTTGAATAAAAAAAAAAAAACAAAAAAAAGGCAATCGGATTTCTAGTTTTTGTAATAATTGCTTGTTTGATAATGATAGTCAAACATTTTTAATAATATTTTTCAGTCCACATGCCTATTGTAATGGTACAGTTATAAATTCTAATCTTATCACAAAGTGTCTTCTGTGTTTTGCATTTTCCATTTTTAGGGTTCCTTAGTAAACAAGGAACCCTTATAGTTTCGCCATGTCTGTCTGTTCGTCCGCGGTTTTACTCAGCAACTATAAGTACTAGAAAGCTGTGATTTCATGTGATGTGATGATTTGGCATGGATATGTATATACATTTCCATGCCAAATCACAGCTTTCCGCATAAGTAATATTACTTATGCGGAAAAAACGGTAAAATAAAATAAAGAAAAAAAATTTTTTTTCATTTTAGCTCCCATACAAATAAAGTTAAAAGTCATCATTTTTTTCTCGACTTACCAATCATGTGGGGTATCGTTGAAAAAATATTATGAGCTTCTGAACACCGTTTTTCGATTTAGGGATCCGTTTTTAAAATATTTGGTTTTAAAGTGAACATTTTTGTTAGAATCAAGTACCCCCCCCCCCCTACACCCTCTATCTGCTAAACGGTTATATATGGGCACGTGAAAAAATTCACAACTATAGTATATATAACGAACTTTAAAGGAAAACTATCAGAGCCAAGTAGGGTTTACAAATTAAAAAGCTATGGGCGATCAACTTATAAAATGTACTCGGAAAAAGTAAATTTCGTACAAATGAATAGAAACTTAGTTTTTAGATGCTTTCAGTGGCATGAAATTAAAGTTGGCTTTCGTAATTAAATTCAATAGTATCGAAACTATCGATAGTTTTACCTTTCATCAATAGTATTGAAAACTATTGACATATACTTAGTATTATTGATAGTACCGGTTATTCGATACTATCGATAGTCCTATTATATACTGTGTTATTATATACTATTCCACGCAACACTAGATACTGCCATTAAAGTCAAAGTCAAAAATCATTTATTCATCTTTGGATATTTGTGTCACTTGATAATTGTCAGTTTTTTATCTTTTGATTTCATAATAGGTTGCTGCTGAAGTCAGATCATTTACTGACAGTTAACTAAACAGTTTACTACCACTTTCCAAGCGCAAGTACAGAAGAAGCAGTACAAACTGTACTGCAGCATTTTCTCAAAAAACTCAATTTACAATTAAACTGATATAAAACACTTACCGTCTTATTATAAAACCCAGACTAACTTTGTTACTAGGTTTAAACCATTATCCGACCAAATCAATTTGACGTCTAGTAATGTCACATTATCTCACCTGTCAATGTCAACTTCATTTTCGGTGGATAATGGTTTAAACCTAGTAACAAAGTTCCTCCTGTTTTTATAATAAGACGGATAAGGTATACATATAAGACTAGATCAAGTATCGAACTATGGACCAAGTTTTAGTGTAGTTCTTGCGTGGACTAACTTCTTCACGCCATTGACACGGTTGAACACTTAACTTGCTGCCCCGTAGTTTGTGAACAAAAGCGACGTGTTCAGAAATTTAGTTAGACTTAAAATTGTATAAGTAGGATTTTTTTAACCTCTTCTGTCCCACTTGACTACTTAGTATTTTTTATTACGCAATTTATGTTTCTTTACTTGTTCGCATGCATTACGTTTTAATGTGTCAACATTGTATTATATTATTAGTATTTATTAATTAAAAGATAAAAATAATAATATGACAAAGCCGTTCCGTAGGCGAACATACTGTGAAAAAGAGTTTCTTTCGGCGTTTCTTTTCAGGAGTGGTCTGCGCTGGTATCGGTAGCTTTTTTTTAAAAATAAATTAAATTTTATTATACTTTACAAGTAACGTAAAGGTCTAATAACAGAATAAACATTCGAATTTTGAATTTTGCCCGAGTTAGAAATCGGACTAGGCACCTTCACGGAAGAGCGTATTGTGGTTCGTAGTAACCAATACGCCACGGAAGCCATCATCCTTCTATAAATAAGCAGTACCTACGTACTCAATGTTCTTACTTTGCTTGTTTCTGTGTTTTTATTTTGTGTACATGAATTTTGTAAATAATTAAATGAGAAAGTAACTGTTTATCTGTTACCTCGTCACGCTTCAACCACTAAACGGATTTAGATGAAATTTAGAATGGATATAGTTTGAACATAGGATAGCTTTTATCCCAAAAATAATCCATTAAGGGAATGAAGGGAAACTTTTTATAGGAAATGCTGTTTTGCCATACAAAAGTAAACTTTATTACAAAGTATTAACGCGAACGGAGTCCCGGATAAAAGCTTGTTATGAAATGAATACCACCAGAACATTTCTATCTCAAAAAGATAACAAACAGGGAAAAAATGGCTCATTACTTCACCCACCTAAGAAGCATTTCTAAATACTTACGCCGAAATAATTACATTATTCTCAGAAAAAAAAAAAACTAAACACCATAAAAATATACGAATGGCCAATTACGAAAATTTATCAATCTTTCCACGACATTTGGAACTGGGAAATCGCGTTCATTGCGAGAGTAAGAAAAAGAAATCCTCAGGGAGAGTGCATTCCCCTGGTCACTAGAGGTTATCAGATATAACAAAAAAAAGAACGCTCATCTCTGTTTTCTTTTGTTCTTGATATAGTATATAGTACATTCAAAATGTAGTCTTAATGTATACCTTTATAGGAAGCAGAGGGTCATTCCCATCACGAGTATCATCAGATTACTTACTGGGAAGTCCTAGTAACCAAGATTGTTTGTGATAAAGGACTATTTTATTTTATTTTATTTATTTTTTAACATGTTACCGATATTATGTTCTGTTATATGTGGGGGGTTTGTAGACGCCTAATAAGTAAATCAATTAAATACTTAAAAAATTTCATGCTTTTCGGAAAATATATTTTCCTTTATACTTTTACGCTTAGGACTGTCAAACTAGAATAGGTACGATGATTGATAGAAAAACTAAAAAACATAACTTCAATCGTATCTGTCGTGCCGAACGATGGCTGGCACTGCCCTTGGAACGGAACTATATGTGAATATTCGTTGAGATAAGATAAGGATAACTTAATAACATTTGGTATCATATTAACGCATAATAGTTACCGCTGCCGAAACGCGGATGGTACAGGGAACGGTTTGAAATACCTGTTATATGTAACTGTTATTTGGTAACATGTTACTCGGATATCAAATAACCTAATATAATGATAACATGTTCTTTAACGCTATTATTATGTTACTGATAACTGTTATAATATATTCGTAACACCTCACTTGTCACCACCTTATAAAACCAATGATAAAACGAACGAAATTACCCTTTATTTAGACCTTTGCTGGGCCAGCCGAACACTTTTGTATGAAAATTTCGATTTTCTTTTAGTTTCAAGCATTGTCCCCATAGGAAAAGTTGTTCATATTGACGGAGTTGCTCCTACAAGCATCGGACAGGGTTTGTTACATATTGTATAAGGCTTTGGCCAGAGATCAAAGGAGAGCACACCAATGGGGAGGGTTAAAAAACGCGTCCTCGGCTATAAGAGGAGGGTCATTAAATAAGATCGGTATCATAATTGAATTAAAAATTCCGACACGACCGTTCTTAACTCCGCTACTGCAGTTTTCAGTTTGGGGGACAAAATTCTTTATGTCAGAACGTGATATTACTTTCATATTAGGTTCGGAACGGACGCGATTAATGGGGAATTTTGAGACATCAAGAAGGGTTTTATTTATTTTTGTATTTATTTTTAGTTATATTTATTTGAAATTCTTTATTCGAGTGTTAGACTAACAAAAGAAAACTATAGAGTGTCGAATTACAGCAGCAGATGATCATTACACATTGCAGGACTTTAATAAGGCAGATGATCAGGGAGTCGCCGTGGCCAAACACTGATCAAATTTATTAAAGCCTTTTGACTCGAGAAGAAGAAGGAGCGTATGTTGAGCGACGCATCTTTCGGCGTTTATAGAATTTCTACCCAATACGCGTAATCGACGCAGGTAGAAATTCTATGTACTAAGTAACGTTTGACGATGAGAGTGCTTGTAAAAAACCGCAATCCAACAGAAAGAGATACAGTCAAAAAATAATTCAACAATATTACATGACGACACCCGATCAGAATTACATTAAGTGTTAATTTGGCTTCATACCCTTTCTGGTCTATTTTCATGGTCTTCCGAATCCTCGTAAGATATTTTATAAATTCTGGGATATCAAAACAGAACTAAAAGCACACTATTATACCTCCTTGCTAGATAAATAAGTTAACTAAAATTGGATGCTCTTAAAAACAAAGGATATTATCTATCGGGCGTCAAGTTGTCACAGACGTACGTAGCGGACAAAGCCGCGGGCGTATGGGAGATAATGTAAGTTTGCGAAACCAAACGTAGGTACGGAATACGAGTACTATTTATAAGATAAAGCGAGTTTCATCTTATCGACTCAATAGTCGAGGCTGTAGTAGGAACAATTGATAAAGATATGCAACGTTAACTTTGTGAATATAAGTTTGGAAAATCTAAAAGTGCACGCCTCATAACGCTCATTCAAAAAAAAATTCATAGGGCTTTCGGGCAATCTGATAATAAACAGAACAAACGCGTGATATACGCGTGCTGACAAAAAATAGAGTCAAAGGACTTGTATCCAGAGCCGTAAAATTAAAAAGAAGTCTCGGATGTTTTTGTTGTTTGCTAAAGGCAATTTGAGTATTATTATAATTAAACTACACTGAATTAGATAGTAATTTTCAATACGAAACAATCCCGTAATGTGTTGAAGCTGTTTAAATATGGTTCAAAAATATATTCAGTATTTCGAGCGTAATTGTGGCACATACGTCCACACAGACATCTGGACATCCACGAACAATTTTCTTAAATCATTTGTTTGTATATGTTATGCGCAAGTACAAGCCCTTGCCCTGTGATGCCATCATCCCGTCGACATATGAACTAGCCAAAAATGATTCAAAAGCCCAATTGATAACCTCCTTCTTGGAACTCAGTTAAAAAGACTGCAACTGAATAAAAAAAAACTGTTTCTAAACAAATCATGTCGTAAACTTTATAGTATCCCATAACACACGTCTCGAATTTACTTTGAGGCTAGCTCAATCAGTGCAATTTGTCCGTAAATATTTATTTATTTATTATAACATTAAAAAGTCATTCTAGACTCGAATAGTGAATATGGCTACGGTTCGATTTTATCAGAAATCTTCCTTCAGCCAATCGCCAAAGCCATCATTTTAGCAAGCATAACAGCTCCTTTACAACTTTACCATGAAATCCTATGGTAATAAATTCCGACAAAAAGTTACTGCTGATTCAATCAAACCACCTGGCTTATGTTTGATGAAGAGAAACCTCCTTTTACGCTTTTTTTTTTAATTTCACCTTTCCTGGCAAATAAGTGGCTTCCGGGGTTGATAACTTTGTAACGTTATAATTTTCCGGGAGTTGGAATGGCGTAAAAAGTTTTGAATCGGGAGAGTTTTGTTTCTGTTTTGTTCAGCCGAATTTATATTTACAGTTTCAATGTTTTTCAATCAGGTTTGTTATTAAAATTGTATTGTTATTGCACTCGTATTTTAAATTATTTGTTTTATTTGATTTGTTAAATAGTCCAACATACGTGTGTACGTATGTTGGACTATATCATCATTGTCTATATTTAACCCTTTCACCGCGAGACTTTATATTAGTTGCCGTGCCCCCAGCGCGAGGGGTATGAAATCTAAAATAAATACCTACAACCAAAAAGGGATATGGATACTTAAGTTATGTGCAATATGAGCTGTTTTTTTTTGTCGGAAATATCCGACGCTCGCGGAATGGGCACGACAATGTTTGTCGGATAAATCCGACGTTCACGGTGAAAGGGTTAAAAGCTATGCTCTTGTGTATAAATTCTCTTTCATTTGTCTCTCTCGTCCGCCAGCCATAGTTTTACTTCTTTGTACGTCACGACGTTTACCCTCTCCTTTATCTGTTTCATGTAACTATGCTTGGGTCTTACTGGTCCTCTTTTCCTTTCTATCTTTCTTTTAACGATACAATTATCATCTATTATACATCTATTTCTGGATGTAGGCCTCCTCCATACTTCTCCAACATTGGCGGTCTCTGGTTTTGCCATTCAATTTGGGCCGGTTTGTGAACCCATCTCATCGGTGGCCGTCCTCTGGGGTCTGGTGTGAGCACGTGATGTATAAATAAATGAATGAAAACTCTTTACTGTACCAATACAAAAAAATAAAAAGAAATGTGGTGTCGTGGGACACCAGGTAGGAACGAAGTTCCTTCGGCTAATGTAGAATCGACACAATTTGCAAAAGAAAAATCGTGCTCAAAGGAAGAGAAAGGTATTATACACTACTCGCTTGTGTATACGACTGTCGCGCCTGCGCACGTCTCATTTAACGGTTTTATTTAACGAGGTCATCCTTACGGTTTTACTATCACATTTTTTTCAGTTCGGTCGCGCAGCAAAATCCCTATCTCCTCCAAGCCTGCCGTAAGGAACTTCGTTCCAAAAGTAACATAAAAAGAAATTTTTACAGTTTAAAATGCATAGGTCCAATGGGCGGTCTTATCGCTCAGGGCGATCTCTTCCAGACAACCGGTGGATGGAGAGGAATGTAGGCTCGTCAGAAATAACGGTGGCGCAAAGAAAACTATAAGTTATTAAGTTGTATATTCTAGTATACTTCTCGTCCATTGTTTCCGAGTAATATGTCCCGCGCATCTCCACTCGCGCTTCGCCATTGCTGCTACAAAATCTCGTTACTGTGTTTTGGATCCAATGCTACACTTGGAAGTCTTTGTCCCTAAAGGGGCAGACACAGCTCTATGGGTCTTGCAGCCCTGATCAGACAAAACCCAGAGCCCTAAGACCCGGTCTAGTCTAGTAAACCATAATCTATATTACAATATAAAATACAATACTTTGAGTGAGGCAGGATTCGGCTCAGTCTGCTTACAGCAGCAACCCAAAATGCTCTGTCTTCTCCATTAGGGAAAAAAGACGTGATAGTATAAATTTATGTATGTTTACTTGTTTTTAAGTTATTTAGTTACAACTTAACTTATTTGATTTTATCTTTTACTGATTGAAATGTATTCATAATGTTTTCAAATAATGATTATTATATTAAAATGTAATCAATACATTTAAAATTGTGAAAAATTAAAGACGAAATATTTTTATAACCACGCAATACATATACATATTATGTAAATGCACGTTCCTCAAATTTGTTATTATAGATATTCTTCTATTCTATTCTTATATCGTTTAAGTGAACTTTGTCATCCATTTCTTAAAAATCACCGAAGGATTGAAAAATAATGCCAGATTATTTTAACAGTATTGAAAAGGTACGTAATTTTGTTAATATTTTCTTAAAGACATACCTCTTTTGACTCATAACGAGGCCCTTTAAGACAAGTTTCCAACTTTAATAAATGGGTGCTTTACAAAAGCGTCTGGGCAATGTTGAAAATGCCCGAATATTATCTACGACATGACAAAGAACCCATTGTCATTCAAAGTCGTTAGGAGACTACGAGTACCCGACAAACAATCATTTTTTTACATAAAAGATCCATAAACGCGTCGCTAAAACATTTTATAAAAGCGCAGATTTAATTAATTTTTGTTTTCATTTCATCAAAATCAAATTTTTAAAGCTAAGTATATTTTCCAAAGTTGTCCTAGATTTAACCCCCGACAAAAACATGGGGTCTGTCGTCTGTCGGTTTGTCTGTCTTCTGTCTTTCTATCTGTAGCATCGTATCTCTAACGGATAGACCGATTTCGATGCGATATGTTTTTCACGTGAAAGCAAGTTCCCTTGCAGTGGTTCTTAGCTATGTTTGAAGAAAATCGGTTCGGTTGTTTTAAAGTTATTAGGGGTTGAATGATGAATTTTTAAAAGTAATATTGGAGAGGAAAATAGAAGGAAGAAGAGATAAGGAAGACCTAGAGATAGTTTTATAAAACAACTAAAGGATCAAATTAATGTTTAAACCTACAAGGATGTTAAGGAGTTGACTTTAGACAGAGAGAGATGGAAGGCATTGGTTGCTCCACAGACAAGAGCTTAGCTCTTTCATAATAAGAAGAAGAAGGGGTTAACGCTAAAAAGTCAGGGCGTTACCTAGCAAAAAAAAATGGCACCACTGATATCAAATCGTATCGGTAGTTCCGCTAATCATCACTAGATGCCGTTTTTGACAGTCGGGGCTTTTTAATTTTCCTCGTAAATAAACTTGTTCCTGGATTTAGTTTTCCTAAGCTTTTGATTCCTAAACGAGATAAAATATACATTATATATTTAATCATTGCTTTTCACTAAATCTAGCATTGTCACAACAAGGTGACGTAATGAGAATAAATAATTTGTGACGTCATATTTGAAGTTCATTTTGGCGTGCCGTGCCGTGTCGCTGTCATGTTGCGTTATCATGTAGATCAGATGTAGATCATGATATGACATATTGCAGTGTAAGAATGCCAACATAGACTGAAAGGTAACTCAAACTTAATTACAAGAATCCTAAATAGAATAGATTTGTGGCGACCACTACGCCACTTCTAGGAACTACAACCACAAACAACAATGAATAAAGAGCGAAACCATAATTCACAAGAAGCATACGAGATGGCGCTAGCAATATCCTACATCTCGTTTTCAGAGTTCGCCCGATTCGCTGCATATACACAACTTCCGACGATACATCGATGGAACCGCAGTTTTTCGCGCAACACGATCCCTGGCGGGAGGATCTTTTCTTTGTGGCGGTCGAGCATATACCTCGCTCCTGCTAAACATTAATCTCAATCAAAATATTTGTCAAAACAATAAACTGAAATTAAATTAAAGAAAACTCTAAACAACTCTTAACCTGATTTAGCGCAGCTTATGTTCGAACTTAAGAATTTTATTGGTCTCATTACGCTTCCATTCTAATCTGGAATAAAAGAAGACACTTCGAATTAGGGATGATCGATATTAAAAAAACATCGATGTTGACATCGATGTCAACATCGAATCAAAAGTATCGATGTACGATAAATATCGATTGAAAAACATCGATATGTCTAATCACATCGATGTTTTTGGTAACAAATAAAACTGTCTCTTATATTTTAATTAAACATGTTTATTGTTACAGAAATTACAACATTTTAAGAAAAAAATTATTGAAGTTGACGACGTTGACGTTGACAGTATTTGTTTTTATCACTCGAGAAATGCAAAGAAATAACTATTCGTACGGCTTACTCTGATTACGTTGATCAGTATCATCTAGTGGAAAAAAGTTGAACTTGATAGCCATCTAGTACATCCAATGCCCGCTAGATGACGCCCTAACGATATTTTATTCTCAAAACATCGATGTGCCGATGATATCGAAGTAAAAACATCGATGCCAAAATATCGATGTATTCCCGCTAAACATCGATGTTTATTCACCATCGATGAATATCGCTCATCAATACTTCGAATGTGCCAGCTTCTCTTCCCGCGCAGATCGTAGAAGCTAATCAAGGGAATGGGAGATAATGCTAAAAGTGGCCTTTGAGACGAGAGATAAAAAAGTTATAGTGTATCAACTATTCGCCAACCAATTTTACGTTCAATTTATTTAACTGTACGAATTACGTAACATTTCGTACAATTCGCAATTCCACCAACCCATCGTTTTTCTAAACAGTAAAACAAAAATTTTCCATGGGATTTGTATGAAATATAGACTAATGACGTCATAGTTTTTTGAACGAAGTTAAATAACGGTCTTAAGGGGCTACCTGCCATTTGAATTAAATCATTTAAAAGGAAACGGGGATATAATTTTAAATTTTGTCTTGACCAGACTCTAGATAACCCTGTAAACTATTTTAGGAACTACTGTTTACAGTTTAAAGTGAGAACGTAAAGCTTTTCTACGCACATACGCCAAAAGTGGCCGATTTTTTACAATTGTGCGTAGAAAAACTTCACGTTCTCACTTTAAACTATAAACAGTAGTTTATAAAATAGTTTGAAGGGTTATCTAGAGCCTGGTCAAGACAAAATTTTAAATGATGTCTCTGTTTCCTTTCAAATGATTTATTTTAAATGGCGGCATCACTGGACGCCGAAAAATTCATGTATCCATGAGTTTTTCTGCAATAATAAATCTAAAATCACGTTGAAAATGGATATGATCATGGCAAGTGACATTATTTTATCAAGTTTTATTTTCATAACAGCACCAAATAATTTCTTTTTGACCCAAAAAAAGTACCGAATTGCCTGTATTTAGCCTGTTCCGATTGCAGCACGAATGAACACGGTAAAAATAATATTAGGTCTATGTTCGCTGTTCTTCACAGCTGTGTGTGGCAGTGTATGTTTGCACGAGTAACATGGCATACCTTGTACAATCCCCGGGGACTGCGACTCTTGAATACTAATTATTGTTAAACTCATATCCTTTGCTCACGTAGACACGTCTTTGTCCTTGGGTTATGGCAACAAATAGCTCAACATTATATGTAGGAAGAGCCTTGGTATATTTATTTTTATCAAAGATCAAAGGTCCGGACTCGGGGTTTGTCAACGAGCCATGGAGCGTAGTATCTTGGGAGTCAGACTTTCAAACCGCATAAGAAACACGATACTACGCTCCAAAACTTAGATCGTGGACGAAAAGCTGCATCTCTAAAGTGGAACTGGGCAGGACATGTTTGCCGTATGCCCGACGAACTCTGGGCCAAAACAGCGACCCAATATATTCCTCACAACGGAAAGCGGAAGCCTGGTAGACCCGAAAAGAGATTGAGGGACGAACTTGACTCCTACTGCAGGGATTGGGCCTCAAAGGCCTTTGCCCTGCAATGGAATAGTATAGGCTAAAAATAGAAATAAAGATCACCAAACTGCTCCACGTTTTATGCCAAAAAATTTAGTTGTTCCAGGCCTGTGTCACTCCCAGTTTAGGTATCGAAAATATACCTACATTATTACAATGCGCGCGGCGATCACTCCGAAGGGGAAAATTCTGTAACATGAATCGTATGTCCAGAGTAATAAGCATGAAATTGGCTTGCAATGGATGTCTAGATATCTAAACGAAGATGTGAGGAGTTCTGACGCGAGCTAAATTGAACCATAGCGCTAACTACATTTAGTAGATATTTCGTTGGATTTCTTTTCTGAGTAAGACTTTTCTGTATGTGAGTACAAGTACTAATTCTGTGGTTGTGTGCGTTTCTCCTAATTCATCATCATCATTTCAGCCGCACAACGTCCACTGCTGGACAAAGGCCTCTCCCGAGGATTGACCGATCAATGGCGGTTTGCATCCAACGCTTTCTAGCGGCCTTGGTCAAGGCGTCTGACCATCTTGCGTGAGGGACCCGTCCTACGCTTTGCTTGCCAGTACGCGTTCGCCATTCGAGAACCTTTTTGCCCCATCGGCCATCGGTTCGTCATGCTATGCGTCCAGCCCACTGCCACTTCAACGAGCTAATCCGCTGGGCTATGTCAGTGAATTTTGTTCTCCTACGATTCTCCTGATTTCTGATTCGATCACGTACAGAAACACTACTAAGCATAGCCCTCTCCACAGCACGTTGAGCTATCTTGAGCCTTGAATCTTGAGCCCAAGAAACCCTACGGGACCACGTTTCAGAGCCATAAGTCATCTCTCAATTGGTAGATCACATATCTTGATTTTTTTCACTGTAAGACAGATCAATGGAATTGAGAATGCATGAGAATCTAAATAATAAAATGCTGCTTTTTCTTTTCACAAGTTTTTATTTAGTTTCACCAGTCCCGTTTTCTGCCTGTCTGTAATCAAATCTTGCAAGTTAAATTTGACCCACTTCCCGTTTTCCGATTGATGTGAAATTTTGCGCGCATATCGCGTGACAATGCAATATGATGCCATGGAGCTGATCTGATGATGGAGCCGGAGGGTGGCCATAGAAACTCTGTAATGGAAGGATGTAACCCATCGAGTATGGGCTCGTTTGATTAGTCTTAAAGAACACTTTTAGGTTTTATAGATAAAAGCTTGTTTTAAAAAATAATTAATGAAGGTTGAGTAAGTTGGTAACTAAAACTGGTGTTAGAATTTTGGAGCTACCTTAAGACATCTGACGAAGCTCAGTAACTGTCATCCAGAGACAACAGTCATTATTACTCGTACAGTCGGGGGCAGATAAACCTGACCCTCTTGACTTAAAGGCCGTACGGTAGGGGGTCACTTTTATCTGCCCCCGACTGTACACCGAGTGTATAGGATTCCTCACGATGATTTCCATCACCGGTAGCAAGAAGTTGAATATTATGATCCAGCATGAGAAAAAACTCAGAGGTACAAGTCGCGCCTGGTGAGCTTCGAACTCTTCCCTCAAGACGCACAGCCAGTGACAACAAAGTATGAACTAAACAACAAACCGTTACGTAAACAAACGAATAGGAAGCGAGTCAACTTGCGAATGTCATAAAAGCAAATATATTTCGCGTATAATATCCGGAATCGAAGTGCCATATCGAAGATACTGCCTTTATCACAAATATGGAGGCTTACAGAAGGATATTTCATTAAGGATAGCTGCTTACTCTTGACTTTTTATGTCCACTGTATATTTTTTTATTATATTTTAATTATTATACAAAGGGACATACCCATATTAAATCGAACCACAGGCTATACTAGATCATTTTACTATTATGAAATTAAAATAACAACCAAAAACGAAAAAAAATCAACATTCCCTTACAAACTGCTCGGGCGGCTGCACACTTTTGTATGGAAATGGCGATTTTTTTTGTGCTTTGGCTGTTATTTTAATTTCATTATACTATAGTGATCTAGTATAGCCTGTGGTTCGATTTATTATGAGTATGTCCCTTCCATGTTGTATATATCAATGGGCAAACTGACCTCGTGGGTCAATGAGGATGGTTCGTAAATGTGAATCTCAAAATTTTGACAAATTACTCTAGACCATATCATTTTTGGACGAGATTCTTAAGACTACTTCCTATTATGATGACGACATGTGATTTAGAAAGAAAGAAATAAAGAAAATATTTATTCGGCAAAGAAAATCTTATCTACTAACTAGACTATTTGTTTTTTTTTACAATTTTTATTTAGACAGTAAGCTTTTTAGACGAAATGCTATGCTACATAGACTATTAGCGTTTAAGACCATTTGATAGTAATTCATTAGAAGAAGGAGGTTGCTCAGCTGTGTTATACCAAAATGGAATTGAAATGGTAAAGTAAAAAACAAACATAATGCTAAGCAAACCACATGCTACCAGATTATTAAATTACATTAGATAAATTAATCACAGGTTGGATTCCTATAGATAGTCGTAGGAAGCCGTTCAGGCCTAGTAAACTTTGCGGTGATGACATCCGATGTTTTGAGAGGAAACGATTGCAATCTGGAATTCTCTAGAATAAAAGGTTCTCAATTTTTCAGTAATCTCATACCGATACATCTCATATACACCGTGTAACGAAAAGGGAGTATCAACCTGAAAGTGAGTAAACATACTAATTAAAGTGAACAACTTGTGCTAACTTGTACTAACCATACATTCATACATTTTGGCACGGTAGGTATTATGGATATTTAATTTTTTTGCGGGTTCAGGAATGATCCCATAGTAAATGTTGTTCACATTGATTAGTATGTTTATTATTTCGGCTTGATACCCCCTTTCCCACCCAAATCGTTATTTCACAGCGAACTGTGTAAAGTGTCGCATCTGCTCCTTACTATAATTTGGTTCAGACCGCTGTCTGGAGCAGCCACAAACTAATTTATATCTGTCACTTTGTATGTGCACTTTATATTGTTACTGTTTCATTGTATCAAACCAGCTTGCAGAAAACTTCGTTTGTTTGACGATACTGATAATTTCACATATGATGGAGAGTTTATGCAATACATAATGAAGTTTTCTGCGTGGATTTAAATATAGAACATTGGCTGATTTATTATTTATATGATCAATTAATAAATTGAAAGCTTTGATGCCTATTTCAAGTCATCAATTATTTGTTTGTTTTGTTGAAAATACCTTCTTGTTTTCTTGTGGTCACTGACCAGGTTTCGAAAGTTCGAAATCCTTTCAGCGTTTTTTGCTTGGAGTTATAACACTCGTGGGTCACGTGTAAGGCTCAACTTACACTGACACAGAGCCAGAGCGACGCGACGCGACATGTTTTTCAACCATAACGCGCGACGTCACTCGTCGACGCGCGAAAATACTCGCGTTAGCTATGTGGTCCATCCATTGTGAGCAGCGTCTGACGCGTCACTGCGCCTGAGTAAATACGCGGTGACGCGCGTCGACGCGCGAATCCGCGCCACTCCAGACAAGCGTCGACGCGCGAATGTGCACGCCGACGCAAATTTGTGTGACTACAAATTTGTACCATAATATTGGTAAAATAGAGATGAATATGCTATAGTTGGAAAAAATTACGCGTCGCGTTTGCGCCTCTGCGCCAGTGTCAGTTGAGCCCAAGGCAAGCCGGTAAAATCTTATATTATGTACACGATAGCAAATACTGCCAACCTTAAGTCGCACTTAGCCGCCTAGCTTGTAAAATTTTTAACACCACCGAAAGACAAGATTCAGCAAATCTACCCGCCAAACAACCTGTTAAAGGTTTTAACTTTTAAATAAATTTGTGACAATATAGACGCACCGCTAACATCAGTGTGTCTCGAGGTGACTCCGTGTAAGCACGACACATTCGCCCTGATGAAGACCTCCGTATGAGGTGGAAACATGTCGGCCAGTAGCTGACTCTCTACGTGAGAAACCTGTTTCATTCATGCTTATAATGTCTGTATCTCACGTTAGTTTTAATCAAAAAAGATAGATGCTTTTAGAGATGGTCAAGGGCAAAAACAAATTGGGCATAAATGGGCAAAAACAAATTGGGCATAAATGGGCATAAACGGACTGATTCGGCAAAAAAGAGTTTGCGCCCAAATAAATGCCTGATTGCTGGGCAAAAACAAATAATTTAATTATAGTAAAAAAAAGCAGTAGCTTAATCGAGATTTTGTAAATCATAACTATAAGAAATAATTTTGGCCATAAAATAATCACAGTCACGTTAAATCACAATAAATAAAGCTTCTCCCAATAAATTCTAGTTTTTATGCGATCGCGTTGCGTCTACTCGGCTGGTCAGCCGAAAGAGTGATATTTTGCCTACTCTAAGTTATTAAACATAATATAACTTAATTGTTTTTCATTGTCAGTTCATTAGTCATAATCTAATGATGTGTGCTATTTGAATTAAAAAGTAAACAAAAATTCCGTTAATGTTTTTGCCCTGCCAATAGACATTTATTCGGCATATAAGGATATTTATTCGGCAATTATGCAATGCGCTCAATATGCCCGGGCATACACCCATCTTTAGATGTGTTTGATACGTCCAAAAACATGATCTTATATCTACATTCACTAACTCTTATCTCCAAGAACAATTAAAAGCAAATTACCACCAGATATCACCCACCAAATTCCTACCTCTAAATAGAGTGATTACTAGCCCGCCATACGATACTATACCCATTTTTCTGTATTTAATAGTTGATAACATTTGCTTCGTGACTCTTTAATAGAACCATTAATAATTTCTATGACCCATTTCTATTTAGGACCCATTTGTGGTCTCGCACCCATACAACTTTCATGATCGCAGGCTAGACGAAACCACTCGCCGCCCTATCAAAATACAATAGAATCGCAAAATGGTGTGAGGTCTGAGTAATGAAGTAAAAAAAGTACTTATCTCACAAACCTATATTAGCAAAGTAATTAAAAACTTCGTCCTGATTTTTCTGATCGATAATACTCTTTATAAATAGAGGCAATTTCATGAGAGTAAACACTAATGAGTGAAATATTATTTTAAATAGGTTTAAAGAATTTATTCTCATAAAAGATTATAATAAATCCACTTTCATGATCCCAGAGGTACAAATAAAAAAAAAACTTCGCCACGAGTGAGTACTAACTAACCCCCATGTTGGTTCCATGAATTCGAATGTCACTCCTGGCGAAGATATTTTCATTACTGATTAATTATTAAGACAAATATGCTAAATAGAAAATGCAATGACGAATCAAACCACTTAAGAGTCCCCTTACCCTAGACTTTTCCATACAAACGTAGTCTGGCTTTTATTTTGAAATGACATGTGAGATTTCGGCAGTATTTTGTGGTTTTAAAGAAATTGCATATATCTAGGCATTTTACTAGTTTTCGACAGTTAAATATGAACTTGAAAGAAAATATGAGAGTGTAGAAGTTTTCCATACTAAGAATCAAATATGATATGATCAACTATATTCTCTTTTAAGTTCATATTTTGACTGTGTAAACTAAATATGCCTAAATATATGCAATTTCTTTGAAATTACATAATTTGGCCAATATCTGACATGCCGTTTCAAAATAAAAGCTAGATTACGTTTGTATGGGAAGGTCTGATTCTGTCTCGGGTAAGGGGACTCTTAACGTGCCAGATACATTGGGCTGGCCGCTTAGCCATGGAACACTTGGTAAGTGATCTATAAGTAGATTACATTATGTTCTAATCCAATCTACACCGACTCAAAATAAAATCACTAATCATCATGAGTAAATTCTTCATCGGCTTTACATGTCGATAAGTTTTTTTTTTCCTTTATATTTGATCAGACCAGTAGTGGGACACATCGATGGCTTTATCGTTAGCCTTAAGTATATCACCCCGGGTGCAGGTGGTAGGACACCCGGGACAGAAAAGTAAATGCGCCATAGTTTGGGGGAGGAACCACACTCGCACACGTTCAGTGAATTGATAAAAAGAGAGAAACATAAAGAAAAAAGAAAAGATGAGAGACGACTGGTGAAGGGGTGCGAAGCCCCATTTGGGCGGTTATGTCCATATTAACCTTGAACTCAGGTGCTTATTAACCCGATTTAGATTCGGATCTCCGGGAACGAACAACTTCATTAGGTTTTGAATAATTACAGCGTCTAAGTACGTAAACTAGTATCATAATCAGGGGCGTAGCTACGGCCGTATCTGCCGTATCAATTATACGGGCCCCCCCGGGCCACAGGGGCCCCCAATGTGCGTAAGCAAAAATTATTGAAAAACTTCCCAATTTTTTATTTATTTCTGAATTGACAAAAATCAAAAAAAGCTAATTCTTTCTGTCCCGCGAAAAGCGCGCGTTCAAGAGTTGGCAATACCCTACATCGGTTATGGCGGGCTGCGGGATTTCCCCGTTAAAGTTTCATTTACTTAAACAAAATTTTGGAAAAAGTGACAGATAGATAATTATGATGAATAAATATTTCTTTTAATTTTATGCAAACATTTTTTTATCTTTTGTGAGAAATCTTTACGCTTCCTAAGGGCCCAAAAAAAATTTTTATACCCCGCCTAGGCACGCTACGCTACTGATCATAATGTTATGTGCGCCACGCCGCGCATAACATTATGATCAGTAGCGAAAAATTCAGGTAGCCCCTTAAGGGAATACCTGAATTTTCCGGGGTCCAGTGCTGCCCCCATTTGAAATAAATCATCTGATAGGAAACGGAGACATCATTTAAAATTTTGTCTTGACCAGGCACTAGATAACCCTCTTTTATGAACTACTGTTTACAGTTTAAAGTTAGAAAAACGGCCACTTTTGGCGTATGTGCGTGAAAAGCTTCACGTTTTCGCTTGAAACTGTAAACAGTAGTTCATAAAATAGTTTGAAGGGTCATCTAGTGACTGGTCAAGACAAAATGTTCAATGATGTCTACGTTTCGTTTTAAATGATTTATTTCAAATGGGGGCAGCACTGGACCCCAAAAAATTCAGGTAGCCCCCTTAATAATGGTGGCGTTTATTTTGCGTCTGAAAATGATTCGCAGGTGCATCATCTATTGAAATGATTTCTCTAGATTGCCTGCCTCTAGATTCTTCTTTCCAAGATCGAATTAAGATTTGCGCTGGGAGACAAGATTTCGATTAAACCTCACTCACTCCTTTTAAACAAACAAAAAATGTTATTAAAATCGTGCGCAGCTCAGACACACGCATATACAGTACAGATACACAAACACTTCCAACTTAAAACCCCTCTTTATGACGCGAGGGTTAAAAAAGGAAGTAGTATCAAGTTGTCTTTTATATTCCGCGGTTATGACATTTACTTTGCCGTCAAACAGAAACCGAGTTAAGAACAAAATGGCATTTCGACATGGCAATATTGCGTTCGGCGCTTTTCCTATTCCATTTGCAATATCTTCATATTGCCGAGATATGGCTGGACGGCGGAGTGTAATGGCTGGAATTCCAGCTAGAACTGTTGCACTCTAGATAGTTCTACCTACTTAGTTATTTGCATTATTATCAGAGATCGGAATCACGGGTGCTAACGCTATCAAAAGTATGGATATGACTATTTAATCTATAAATAAAACAATCATGCGATTTCAGGATATTTTTTAATCGAAAAAAATAGACTTATCCTGAAATCACATAATTATGATTGTTTTATTAACTTAGTACCCAATTAGATTCTCGATAAAATCCGGAACTTTTAGTCATATCCATACTTTTGATAGCAATTGCACCCGTGATTCGGATCTCTGATCATTATTTATCTAAATAGTATTACAATGCTCAGAAATATACCTTAATAAACAATGTTCGGAATTTGTGTTTGTTAAGTGCCGCAACAGACGGGGCGCAAGTTGCGTCGCGTAACAGCTAGAGATGGGCAGTGGATAGTACTCAATCTACCCATTTGAGTATTTACTCACTAGATTTAATAAATAGAGTAAATAGAGTGTGCTCATATATTGACATCGCATTTGATGTCTGTTTACTTATTTTAACATAAAATTACGTCTATGCACACCTCCCACCAAAAAATGATAATTAGTCAAAGAAGCCTACTTTTAGTGTATGATTAGTATGGTATTTTCATATATTTTAGCGTCGCATATAACGTTTACCTATATTTTAAGCATATTATGGCGTATGCACACACTTTCCGACAAGAATTGCAAGTTTTACTAGATTTAAGTTTCAAAATTGTCATGAAAACATGAAATAATGAATATGAATATAAATATGAGTCGCAACTCGTATAAATCAATCTACTCACCAAATGGATAAAAAAGGATATTTATCTGGTATTTACTCAATCTACTGAGTAAATACTCAAATGGGTTGATT
The DNA here is from genome assembly GCA_943193695.1 of Acrobasis suavella. Lineage (NCBI taxonomy): Eukaryota > Metazoa > Arthropoda > Insecta > Lepidoptera > Pyralidae > Acrobasis > Acrobasis suavella. The sequence goes on from OW971943.1 coordinate 1,525,683, forward strand.
GAGTATTCATGCACCGCCCATCACTAGCTGTTACGCGGCGCAACTTGCGCCCCGTCTGTTACGGCACTAACTCGTTCGCAAAATGAATATGTGTCAACATTGTATTATAGTATAAGTATTTATTCATCAAAAGACATAATAACAAAGCCCTTCCGGCTAGTAGTCGACCAATACTGTGAAAATGAGCGTCTTTCGGCGTTGCTTCTCAGCAGTGGTCGTTGCGAAGCGCTGGAATCAGTAGCTTTTTTTTTAAATAAATTAAATTTTGATATAGATCGTGGAAGGGACATACCCGTAATAAATCAAACCACGGGCTGTACTAGATCACTATAGCAAAATGAATTGAAAAAAAAAATAACATACAAATTGTCCGAGCGGCTGCACACTTTTGTATGGAAATGCCTTATTTTTTTGCTTTTTGCCTGTTATCTTAATTTATATACTACAATATGTAACAAAAACCCTGTCCGATCCTTGTAGGAGCAACTCAGACCGTCAATATGAACAACTTTGCTGGACCAAAGCTTGAAACTCGAAGAAAAAATCGACATTTTCTTACAGATTCAAAGATTCAAAGATTCAAATTCAAAGATTCAAATGTTTATTCAGTAATTAGACCTTTACAGGCACTTTTACACGTCAATAAGTATAATTTATGTTACGTATAAAGTATATTAAAATTTAATTTATTTTTTAAAGAAAAGCTACCGATACCAGCGCTTCGTAACGACCACTGCTGAGAAGAAACGCCGAAAGAAACTCATTTTCACAGTATTGGTCGCCTACTCGCCAGAAGGGCTTTGTCATATTATTATAATTGTCTTTTAATTAATAAATACTTATAATATAATACAATGTTGACACATTATAACATGTTATGCTTGCGAACAAGTAAACTAACATAAATTGCGTAATAAAAAATATTAAGTAGTCAAAAAAAGCGAAGCCGAGCTGACCAGTCCCTCCCGGCAGCACCCGTTCACGAGTTGACGCACGGATCAGCCATCGTTAAACTCAACCATATTAGAGGGAATCCAACGACCCGACCAGCGACGCCACCACCGGATTGGACATTTTAGTGAGCATGAAAAACCCGAACTCGCAGACCTTGTCAAGAGAAAATATTAATTATATGTTGGTCACTTATTGATCGCAGAGCATTTACATGTTTTTACAGTAAGCTTATTATGGTAACAGAAAATGCAGCTATTTATGTTTCATGTGTGGAGTGTAATGGAAAATGTTTAGGAAGTATCCACGCGTTTTTATCTCTTAAATAATCATTGATAGTATAGTATGCATTGTTCAATAAAACTTTTTTAACATGTGTTTTAAATTTTGCCATTGGTAGGTTAACGATCGCTTCGGGAAGTTTATTAAATAATGTTATACCTAGACCTAAGAGTGACTTTCTAGTTTTTGCAAGTCGAAATTTAGGCGTATGAAGCTGATTTTTGTTGCGAGTATTATAACTGTGAACATCACTATTTTTCTTGAAATTATTTAACCTAGATTTAACAAATAGAAGATTTTCGTAAATAAATTGAGATGTCACAGTAAGAATATTTATAGATTTAAATAACTCTCTTAAGGAATCGCGTGATTTTAGTCCGTAGATCGACCGAATTGCTCTCTTTTGTAGCACAGAGATAGCATGTATGTTAGCCGCTTTACCCCATAAGAGCAAGCCATATGACATTATGCTGTGAAAATAACTAAAGTATACTAGCCTAGCAGTTTCAACGTTAGTACACCGTCTGACCCTCCTCACAGCATATGCTGCCGAACTAAGTTTCTTGGCAGTGGCCTCAATATGTTTATCCCATTTTAAGTTCCAGTCTACAGTTATGCCTAAAAATTTGGTGTTGGGTACCCATTCTAGAACTTGACCATTAAGACTCAAAGGTATGTGAGTATTAGGTTTATTCAATAGTGAAAAATTAACGCACTTAGTCTTTTGTGTGTTTAAGGCCAGATTATTAGTCGTAAACCAACTAAGTACTTGTGACATAGTATTGCTTACATCGTCATAGTTTGTGCATTTTCTGTCAACCTTAAAAAGTAAAGATGTATCATCAGCAAACAATACTACTTCACACAACTTTTCTGCAAGACAGGGGAGGTCATTAATATAAATCAAAAACAAAAATGGACCAATTATTGAACCCTGAGGCACACCCATGCTCACAGGTGCACTATCTGAGGATACTCTGTTGATTTCAACTCTTTGAGTTCTATTATCAAGATAAGATGAAATAACAGAGAGTGCAGTATCAGTAACGCCATAAAATTTTAGTTTATTTTTTAATATTATGTGATCGACACAATCGAATGCCTTCGACAGATCGCAAAAGATACCTATAACGTCTTGTCGATTCTCCCAGGCTTCGTAAATAATTTTAACTAAGGTCGCTGCTGCATCAGTGGTAGAGCGCCCTTTTGTAAATCCATATTGGCGACAGTGAAGTAATTTATTAATATTAAAATACGATACTAGCTGGTCTAATATAATTTTTTCAAATATTTTACTTAAAGCCGGTAATATTGAAATTGGTCTATAATTGTTCGGATCATCTTTGGATCCCTGTTTAAACAGTGGTATAACTTTACTTGCTTTCATTAAGTCAGGGAAAACACCTTCTGAAATACATTTATTAAATATTAAAGTTAAGTGAGGAGCAATCAGGTCGATGATACTGCTCAAAACGGAAACCGAAATACCCCATAGGTCCTCAGTTTTTTTAGTATTAAGAGCCTTGTAAGCCGAGATAATGTCATATGGAGTTGTGCTAGTAAAGGTAAAAGTTGTTTTGGGCGTAGATGAATTACTTTTCAATAGTTCATCGGCGGCGTTCGGACATGAAAGCAATGACTGGGTGATATCTTTGGAAATGTTAGCAAAAAAAGTATTGAATTCATTAGCTACTTCGATATCCGAGTCAGCGGTTTTATCTCCAATTTTTAATGTGAATGTTGAGTCCCTAGTATTGGTTTTTCCTGTCTCATTATTAATAATTGACCATGTTGTCTTAACTTTATCTTTAGAATTTTTAATTTTGTTCGTTAGATGTAATGCTTTCGCAGCCAAACACACCTTTTTGAACAATTTAGAATATTTTTTAACATATGCCAAAAAATCCGCATTAAAATTATATCTTTTTTCACCATATAGTTCATATAATTTCCTCCTACTAGTGTAAATACCTTTAGTAGCCCAATCACAAAATTTGGTTTACAAATTGCCGGGCCGACCGAACACTTTTGTATGAAATTTATTTTTTGAATTTCAAGCATTGGTCCCATAGCAAAAGTTGTTCATATTGACGGTCTGAGTTGCTCCTACAAGGATCGGAAAGGGTTTTTGTTACACACATTGTATAGTGATCTAGTATAGTGGTTCGATTTATCACGGGTTGCATACTACACGTAATGTGAATTATACTCACTGACGTGTAAAAGTGTCAGTATAGGTCTAATTACTGAGTACAAATTTCGAATTGGAAAATACTCATGTGTCAACTGCGTGAATAGTTATGTGATTGAAAGTGCACTCATAGTGCAAACTTGAAATCGAATCTTACCCGTGACGAAGGTTTTCCTTCCTGCACGGGGATCCAACCTGGGACCTTCCGGTTTAAGGTTGCGATCTTAAACCACCACAAAAGAAGAATATTCACCAAGTTTCATCAGTACGTACTTAAGTGAATTACATCATGTTCAAATTTCATTTCATCTACAATTTAAAAATGTCGTCTTTACCAAGCCCTAGACAACCCTTCAACCTATTTTATGAACTATTGTTTACAGTTTAAAGTAAGAACGTGAAGGTTTTCTACGCACATTTTCGAAAAACGGCCACTTTTAGCTAATGTGCAAAGAAAAGCTTTACGTTCTTACTTTAAATTGTAAACAGTAGATAAAAACATTAGTTTACTACAGTATAATCACACTCATATTATAAAGGCGAAAGATTGTGTGTGTGTATGTGTATTTGTTACTTCTTCACGCGCAAACAGCATGATCAATTTCGATAAAATTTGGTATGCAGGAAGCTGACACCCTGGATTAACACATAGGCTTTTCCCGCGGGTAACACCGCGGGGCGCAGCTAGTACCTTTAAAATAATAAGCCTTTATTTAACCATAACACAACAATTTATCAACATTTTTACTCCACTAAGGATATATATTTTTTTTTAAAACCCCAATATACACCAACATTTTAATATGCACCGAGCGTAGATACCCCATACTTGTGTTACCCTACAAATAGCGAGGATTCCTCGTCGCATATTTGATCGGCGGGATAGTTTTAAAATGCTCGCTATCGCAACTACCCGGAGATACCTTCGCACGCCATTAGTATAAAATATCTGGGAGCAAATTGTTTGCTGCTGGTGTGAATTAAGAGCGAACTAGTCGATATTTTTTCTATACAAATTTCGGAGGGGTTTTCCTCCACTGTTTGAAATTGTACATTCAAAGTTTAACACGATATCGTTTCGTCTGATTATACATTTTGTCTGTATGGATACAGGATGGTAAAATAAAAAGCCATTAAAAAGTGACGAGCCATCAAAGATTCAATTTTTTTGCTTATTTTTACGCATCTTTCGGCGTAAATAAGTAATAAAAGATATGTAAAATCTCCAAAACTAAGTCCACGACGACACGGTTTTTTTAATCGAAGATTTTAAGAAACTTTATTTGTAATTGTATAATGGAGTCGTTTTTGCATAAACCCCTTTTCCCAAAAGACTAAGTATTTTTTACGCGCTCGGTTTACTATGAATTTATCATGCATTTCACCTCACTGCTTCGCCCGAACACAATGTTAGGTGAGAGAGCATGCTTTTAGTTTAAAAATGTTTCATCGAACGAATGTTTCTTTATGTCACTCGACAATTATTGAAATTAATCGGAAAGTATACTACCAGTAGTTGGATTTCCTCCTTTAGTGTTAGTATCCAGTACACTCACTATAATACGAGTACGTTATTTTTTTATCCCAAGCCAGAATTGTGGAAGATTTTTTTTTATTACGTCATTGACTCAAATTTTTAAATTTGTCCTGCCAGTGTGTCACCTGAATGGAAGATGTTCAGATTAATTAACCCAAATGAATCGCTATCGCTTATCTCTTGAACCAGAGCAAGGTGCCGAGTGTTCTGGCCACAGGGCATGCAAATTTATACGTTGTGGCGTTACGCGCATGCTCTCTTAATTACTGGCGGCTAATGCTTTTCCGATGGCCTCGGGCTTCGTTTGTGCCAGTATACCTCATTGATTAAGGTCTGTAGCTCTGTAATTGTTCAATGTGTTACTACAGTAAACTGCTTGACCTGACCGTTTTGGCTTTCACCCTAACGATCTCCTCATCTTCCATGCTAATCTGAAGGAAATGAAAAAAAAGAACGTGTCGTGAAACACTCGGTTGGAAAATTATTAATTCGGGATGGAAAAAGTGACGGAATCTAACACTTTTTTTAATAATTAAAAAAAGTAAATTAAACAACAGTATTAAAAAAATACCTGTATAGGAGTGTGCTGGTTTTGAACCGGGAATATCGACCATCACAGGCATACGCTCTCCCAACTGAGCTATCGAAGAGATAGTCAACCATGTGAAATTACCTTTCACTTTAATTTGTGACGAAAAACAGTGACGGAAAAATCTTACTAGTCCGTACCGTCCGAAAAGGAACTAAGTTCCAAAATGTAGAATGACACCCATCACTATTTCGATTCTTATTTTCTACCTTCACGCCCATCATCACGCTACATGGCTTTTGAATGAACACACAAGAATGGCTTATGCCAATCATCATCATCCTACCGTATTCCCGGTTGCATCCTCAACAGTGACGCTTTAAGCCCACGGTCCGCTACCTAACCTCGGACTGTATACGAGCTCGAAGCAACAATCTAAACATTTAAAGGGGATAGACAATAAATTTTATTTGTTGTTGTCTATCCTTTCCTTTTCAGTATGCTTATAGAAGACACATCGTCGCCGCTACAACACAGATTTGCGAGTACACGCTTTAAATTATTGCGCGGACTTGCAATGACTAAGTGCAGTCCCGAGTTTATGCAGTTTTGCGCAATTTTCCGCAGTTTTTACAGCAGCGATAATTCTGTGTCGGGAAATAATAGTCGTCTTGGTGCAGCTTTTAGTTGTTGAAATATTGCGAGATTTTTATTTCTTTTCTTGTATAAAATTTTGGTGTGAAATATTTTCCGCCTTATAATAAAACCCGAACTAACTGCTCGGTTTAAAATATTATGCACCCTAAACAAGTTGGCATCTATTTAAATGACAGAATCTCATCTGTTCATGTCAACTTGATTTGTGCGGATATTGGTTCAAACCACAAAAGAGAAAAAACATTGTGGGCGTCTGCACTCAAGTCCCAGGCAAATTAAGACGCAAAATTGCTTCTTTTCAAAATAACGTCATCTATAGTAAAGTATTAGATTTTTTTCGTAAAGTTATACTACAGATTGTAAAACATTGTATTTTTTGAACCGTAGTCTTAAGGCCGTTATTGAAATAAATTAAAACGACCAATTATTTATATGAACTCGTAATGCAAATTTGATAACTGGTTCATTTGTGTGAGTTTGGCGACATCGGTTTCGATACCAATTTTGTAATACTACGTTTAAATCACGGAAGAGAAAAAAGAAAGTGGAAATGATACTTCATTTCCACTTGCTTTTTTCTCTTCCGTGATTTAAACGTAGTATTAAAATTTGTCCTCGTTTTATAACTAGTGGTTCTGTGAAGAGTCAAGTAAATCAATGATGTCGCCTTACGAGGCATTTCACATTTGGTTGGCAGTCTCGTTCGCACAATCAAACATTTTTAAAGATTATTAAAAAATGTGACTCATTTGTAGAAAAATGTTTCATTAACTTTCAATATAATTATATGTTAGATATTGTAGACATGTTTTTTTTATTGTTTATGTGTGTGTGTATCGAGAATTAGGTAATCAAATTTTGATGACCTAATTTTAGATGTAGTCAATGTCTATGTCGTAGTCATATCGTAAATTTAATCTCTTAATTAAATGATCGAGAATTTCATGAAATGTTGCATTGGCTACTGACCACATCGTGATGTGGATAAGGGCGGATCAATGATAAGAAATTGTTTCTCGATATGATCAAATAATTTCGACCATTTCATGAATTTACCGTGTCACTTCATGAAATGGTTGATTATATCGTAAAATTGTTATATTTTTAGTTTCCACTATAGCTTGGGGTGGCCCTTGGGCCACCGCAACCTTAACCTACCTATAGCGCTCTGTCACAAGTTTTTCTTTTTGTTTGCTTTTTTCAGCCTGTTTATACGATCCGGCCAAACGTAGATAACAAAATCGTGAAACGTTGACGATTTCATGATCTGGTCAAATTAAGTTGGCCGTTTCATGAAATGTATGATCATTTCATAAAGTGATCAAATCTACGATATGGCCACGATATCTACACAATATACAAACATGTCTAAAATATCCACAATTTAACTATATTAAATGTTAATGAAACACTTTTTTAGAAATGAGACACATTTTTTAATAATCTTTAAAAATGTTTGATGTTCGAGCGAGACAGCCAACCAAATGTTAAATGCCTCTTAAGGCTAATATTATCGAGCGTAATAGAAGAAATACAGAAATTACTACTCCTCGACGTAACATTGTCCCCCTAAAATATGTAAGCGAAGTTGGTACAAGAGACGATTAAAACTTCACTTCCTGACATGAAATTATCGCTCTAAAACGTCACAAACTGCAACTACACTTTGTCCACAGCACAAGAACATTGATCTCTCAAATTCTTGTACTTGTAGCCTGCAATAAGTCTTATAAATGCATACTTTATGCCGAGAGACTGCAACCGAGGTAGTGATTTCAAATCGGAGGCTATTATGGTACAGAGATTTATAGAATTCTTCTCTTGTTAGCGAATTCTCGGACAGATCCTTATTAGCTGTACGGTTTGGTGACCCAAGGATTAGTTTCCAGCATTTTCTAAAGATTTTATGCATTCCACTGCCTCCGTGGTCCAGGCATGCGCCTTGTGATCCGGAAGTTGTGGGTTCGAATCTCACTGAAAAGGATACCTTGTGAAGAGTTCTTTCTACTCTGGTTAGGATATTAGAGGCTTGAACCACCTGATTATTCGAAAAGGAAGATAATTCCGTGTTTCGGAAAGCACGTATAGAACTGTGGGTCCCGAACGCCATACAACGTTTGCTCAAACCTATCCAAGGATTGGTTCTGGTCTACCCTTTGAGTTGCAAAGGTCAGACTGCATACGCTCTGTGTAAAAACCAGTAACCTCGTCAAATCTCCTAGGTTAGGTAGCGGACCCCGGGCTCTGAAGCTTTACCGCTGAGGACGCAACCGGGAACACGCTCGCATGTTGATGATGATATGCATTCCAAAGATGAAATGTACATCAATAGTCATCCAAGGATGTGAAGTACAAAAAAGTTGAGAAGATAGAAACCATAAATAGGATTTCGCTATGGTTTTACAATCAAACGCCTTCCTGACCTTAATTCTCCTTGGTAATGCATTTTGTGTAGGTATTCGAAGCGAATATGTCTTAATTTTTGCACGCCGCATAAGCGAAGCGTTGGGGTTGTGCATTACCCTCGACATGTCAGGGTCAAGCATTTTTCTGGACTTAAACTGTCTCTATTATATTCATATTGCACTAACACAATAGAATAGATACAGAGATATGAACTTTTAGGGCTGGCGCACACGGCCTAGTCGAAATTCGCCATATGTGCGTAAGTATTGTGTTAATTCATTTAAGATATTATTTCAAAGTGGACAATGTCTATAATAGTTTGAAAGTGAAAAATGCTCTGCGCTGCACTAAGTCCGATTTATTTATGCACTTGCTAAGCGTCTGTACTTGATAAACTTGCGTCTGCACTTGATAAACTTGCGTCTGCACTTGATAAATTTGCGTCTGCACTTGATAAACTTGCGTCTGCACTTGATAAACTTGCGTCTGCGCTTGATAAACTTGCGTCTGCGCTTGATAAACTTGCGTCTGCGCTTGATAAACTTGCGTCTGCACTTGATAAACTTGCGTCTGCGCTTGATAAACTTGCGTCTGCACTTGATAAATTTGCGTCTGCACTTGATAAACTTGCGTCTGCACTTGATAAACTTGCGTCTGCACTTGATAAACTTGCGTCTGCACTTGATAAACTTGCGTCTGCGCTTGATAAACTTGCGTCTGCGCTTGATAAACTTGCGTCTGCACTTGATAAACTTGCATCTGCACTTGATAAACTTGCGTCTGCACTTGATAAATTTGCGTCTGCACTTGATAAACTTGCGTCTGCACTTGATAAACTTGCGTCTGCGCTTGATAAACTTGCGTCTGCGCTTGATAAACTTGCGTCTGCGCTTGATAAACTTGCATCTGCACTTGATAAACTAAGAAATTACAGGGGCGATTTTGATGCATTTTTGACTTATATGTAGAGTAACTAAACCTAGAATCTTATTTGGGATAGCAGATTTACGTAATCACACAAATATAAACCACTCACACCTTTTTTTTACATTTTTCTATTCAGACACACTTGTGCTTGGGTCATGTAGCCTTATTTAAGAAAAATGCGTAATATTGGCTACAAAAATTAAAGTATTTCTAAGGAAAGGTTCACATGTGTAATACACACCCGTGCAAAGCCGACGGGCTGCTAGTATGTCCGTACGAGTACATTAAAAATAATATAAGAAAAATAAATAAAAGCTTCATCTTTCATCGCGTAAGAAAATACGGAAAGTAATTTATTGCGGCCGAAAAATTCCCCAATACGTCCGATAAATATCTCAATTTGTTCCCGAGCTGGCCATAACTCTTATAGATGACACTAGATGTGTATTGGGAGCGGTCATCTTAGGCAAAACATATACCGTCAGCATGCGGGCGATTGATTTATACGAGCAAGCTCAAGATGTATGACTCTACAGAGATTAGCGCAGAGAATGTAAAGAACAGAGTATTTCTTAAGAGGCATTTCACATTTGGCTGGCTGTCTGAATTGCACATTCAAACATTTTTAAAGATTATTAAAGAATTAAAATTTGCGTCTAATTTGAAGAAAAGTGTTTCATTAACAGTCATGTTTATATATTGTGTATACATCAAGAATTAGGTCATCAAAACGTTTTACACAGACACACATAAACAATAAAAAAAAAACGTGTCTAAAATATCTAACATATAATTATATTGAATGTTAATAAAACACTTTTCTACAAATGAAACACACTTGTTAATTATCTTTAAAAATGTTTGATTGTGCGAGCGAGACAGCGAACCAAATGTGAAATGCCTTTTAAGTTAAAACTTTTTTGTTATAGACACGATGCAAACATGCAATTTTAATTGATATTTGTCCTTAAGGGTAGACAAAGTCAGGCCTGTGTTACTCCCCATTTTGGTATCGAAAATATACTTACAATAGCTTTTGCCCGCGGCTTCGCTCGCGTAGGGGTGTATATTTATTAAAATCCTTTCTTAGGGGATGCCTACGTCATAGTAGCTTTATGCATGCAAAATCTCAGCTCGATTGGTTTAAAATTGACAAAGTTTCATACAAACTTTCATCCCCTATTTTATCCCCTTGGGATGGTAGAATTGATCAAAATCCTTTCTTAGCGGATGCCTACGTCATAACATCTCATCAAATTTCAGTCCGATCTGTCCAGTGGTTTGGGCTGTGCGTTGAAAGATCACTTTGTCAGTCAGTCAGTCACCTCTGAGTTATATATATTTAGATTATAGATTATAAATTCCTATGCGGGCGGTGAATCGTTTGTCCAGCCAGAGTAATAAGAATGAAATTGGCTTGCAATGGATGTCTAGGTATCTAAACGAAGAGGTGAGGAGTTCTGACGCGAGCTTAATTAAACCATAGCGGTAACCACATCAAGTACATATGTCTTTGAACTTCTTTTCAGAGTAGGACTTATTCAAAGACTTAACATCGGTTGGCATATGTATTTCCACCCCATCTTCACAAGATAGTTTCGTCGGGTTTTTTTTTTTAATTTGCCCAGAAAATTTGTACAGTCAGATCTGCGCAGCAATACTCTGTGCTTGCAATGCAGGTGGCGTCATTTGTAAAAGCTACACGCTGAGCCGAGTAAAGAAGTGCATTGGGAATACGAAATTTGTACTTCTGTGTGTAATTTATAGGTTCTGTTTTATTTAATTTCACTTAGAAAATAAATACATACATATACGGACAAACACACAAATTTTCACTTAGAAAATAAATATATATTTATACGGACAAACACACAAATTGAGCTTGTGTTATGAGATACTAACCCAACGATACTATATTTAATGATAAATACATATATAGATAAACACCCAAGACCCAAAAAAAGGTCATTTTCCAACTTGCCCTGGCCGGGATTCGAACCCAGAACCTCCAGATTGGCAGTGTTGCGTGTTGACCATTACGCCATGGAGGTTGTCAACATTTGTGAAAAAGTCTGTTGATCAGTTTGGTGTTTGTTTTTCGTGCGTGTAAGTGGCCAACACTGGTGTCAGATTTCTCACGCTGCCTAAACGCATCTGATATATCTTGAGTTGACAACTGCCACACAATGATAAAATCCGAAGCACGAAAAAGCTTGTGGAATTTTTATGCCACTTGTGATCACCCATCCAAGTGCGGACCTCGCCCGGTGTCGCTTTACTTGCGTAACGCTAGTAATGCGCACTCCCGCCGGGCCACCGAGCTCCTTCGTTCCGAGTTTTGTGTGCTTTGCTTTTATGTTTATTTATTAAACTTTATTGAGGCAAAAGGCATTTTCAAAAGATGTTATGCATATCAATGCCTCCATGGTTCAGTGATCAAGGCGTTCGTCTTGTGATCCGGAGGTCGTGGGTTCGAGAGAATCCCACTGAAAAGCATACCTTGTGAAAAGTTGTTTCCAGCCTGGTTAGGATGTTTCAGGTTTGAATCACCTGTTTATCCGATAAGAAAGACGATGCCGTGTTTCGGAAGGCACGTATCAACTGTAGGTCCCGAACGCCATCTAGCGTTTGCTCAAACTTATCCAAGGATTGGTTCTGGTCTACCCTTTGGGTTGCGGAGGTCAGACGGCAGTTGCTCTATGTAAAAACCAGTAACCTCGTCAATCGCCCAGGTTAGGTAGCGGACCCCGGGTTCTAATGTGTTACCGCTGAGGATGCAACCGGGAATACGCTCGGATGATGATGATTGATTACAATCATCATCATTTCAGCCGCATAACGTCCACTGCAGGACATAGGCCTCTCCCAAGGATTTCCAAAATGACCGATCAAGAGCCTGCATCCAGCGCTTTCCAGCGACCTTCGTCAGGTCGTCAGACCACTTTGTGGGTGGGTGTCCTACGCTTCGCTTGCCAGTACGTGGTCGCTATTCGAGAACCTTTTATATTAACCTTTTAGATTACAATATGAGTTATTTAATAAGCATTGTTTCTCGTACCTTTAAAAACAAACTAAACAATTAGCAAAGTGTCTTAAATATTTATTTAATTTTATAATTTATTTTCAATATTACAAATATTCATCAGCTACAAGCTTCGTCAAAATTATCAATCTAATAAACCGCCCCTAATCGTCCCTGGCTCAAAGGTTCCCATAATACTAGCAGCATTTCCAAGTTGTATCTTAAAGTGTCTTAGTATATAAGATATATATGTATGCGACATTCCATAAGTCTGTTGAGTTCGGCAAGGAAGCACACAGGCTTTGGTAGTTAAAATTCGCTCTCCAAACCCCAGTTGATTACGCCCAGTCCGACGGACGAACCCTCCCGGCTATTAAAGTTAGTAAATATCAATAAAGGTGAGAGATCTGTATATCAAAGAATTTTTGGCAACAAGATATATTATTTATATGACAAAGCCCTTCTGGCGAGTAGGCCACAAATTTTGTGAAAATGAGTTTCTTTCGGCGTTTGTTCTCAGCAGTGGTCGTTACGAAGCGCTGGTATCGGTAGCTTTTCTTTAAAAATAAATTAAATTTTAATTTACTCTACACGTAACGTACGTAAATACTACCAATTGACGAGTAAAAGTGCCTGTAAAGGTCTAACTACTGAATTGAATTGATTCTTTGAATCTATTGCAAGTAATAATAACATTATTTTTTCGAACCATAAAGTCTAATAGACATTACGAATGGAAAAATATTTTTAGCCCATCGGTTAGATTATTAAAAAATATCGTACAAGTATTTTTTCTTTTCGCTGAGACACAAAAAATAACAAAGATACAGCGCATTGAAATTCGCATGACGTCACGGCTAGGCACTATTTTTACATAGAGGTGACGTCGCAAGCCCCCACTCCGGAACTTTGATGCTTCCTATCTTTGTAAATTTTTACTTTTTTGGCAAACCGAAAAATACGGGTCCATTATTTTTGGATAATCTAAAAGACTGACTAACTACAATATATTTTTTTTACTCTGTCGTCGCCCCTATTGACGAAGGGCCTATACACAAAACTGCGAATCGGCGCGATGCGAATTTGCAACGCAGGAAACTGTGACGCAAATTGCTGCGATGCAATTTCGTGCGGCAAGGCGTCTCCCTTCCTCGGTTTGGGAAAGATCGTGAGAATCAATTTGCAAGTTCTTGCGATGCGTCGTGCGAGTTCGTAGAGTTTTACGAAGCGACTTCGCATCGCAGTTTTGTGAACAAGCCCGAAATCGAAGCAATAACTGTAATTTAGAATGTCTGTGTGCAATTTACTTTTACCCATTTCTCAGCGAAATTATTAAACTTAATTTATTTGTCATGCAAATTAAAAAACGTAACGACTTTCAAGCCACCCCCTATAACAGCCGAACCGATTTCCATCAACTTTAGCCAAGAACCACCACCAACTTGCTTTTACGTAAAAACACCGCATCGGAATCGGCACCTTTCGAGAGCTACGATGCCACAGACAGACGTATAGACAAGACTCTTTTTTGTCGGAGGTTAAAAACACACAAGGTAAGACGACCTCCGTGGCGTAGTGTTCACCATGCTAGTCCGCCACCCAGAGGTCCCGGATTCGATCCCCGGTCAGGGCAAGTTGGAAAATAGTCTTTTCAAATGTTCCTGGGTCTTGGATGTTTATCTATATATGTATATGTTATAAAATATAGTATCGTTGAAATAGTATCCCAAACCACAAGTTACGAACTTACTTTGGGGCTAGCTCAATCAGTGTTATTTGTCCTTATATATTTATTTATTATTTATTTTAAGTACTTACTTCAATCATAATATTTGCTTCATTACCCCCAACATCTTGACACAAACAACTGAGCAGGGAAAGTTAGATTTCTGTCACAGACAGCAACCCTATAGCCCACCCCCCTCCATTAATACCGAGCAAACGGGGCGTATCCAATTATACATCAAACCCTATGTCTATGATGTACCATAAAAGGCAGTGGGCTAGAAGCCGATGCGATAAAGAGCAAAAACTAAAGGATGATAGTTTTTGTTGGTGGGTGGGTGATGTTTGACCCATTTCTAGAGTAGATAACTATGAATGCTATACATATTACATAGTCAATCATCATCATCCGAGCGTATTCCCGGTTGCATCCTCAGCAGTAACGCTTCAGAGCCCGGGGTCCGCTACCTAACCAAGGAGATTTGACGAGGTTACTGGTTTTTACACAGAGAGACTGCCGTCTGACCTCCACAACCCAAAGGGCAAACCAGGAACCAATCCTTGGATAGTTTGATGATCAAACGCTAGGTGGCGTTCGGGACCCACAGTTTTACGTGCCTTCCGAAACACGGAATCATCTTTCTTTTCGGATAATCAGGTGATTCAAGCCTGCAATATCCTATCCAGACTGGAAACAACTTTGCACAAAGTATGTTTCCCAGTGGGAATCGAACCCATGACCTCCGGGTCACAAGGCGAACGCCTTGACCACTGGACCATGGAGGCAGTCACTCTAATATTATAAAGGCGAAAGTTTGTGAGTGTATGTGTATATTTGTTACTTTTTGACGCGCAAACGACTGAACCAATTTTGATAGGAAGCTACACATAGGCTCCTTTTTCCGCGGGTTCCAACGCGGTGCGAAGAAATGATGTATAGATGCAGTTTCACAGAGCTGATTTCTTGTTCTGTTTTTAGGGTTCCGTAGTAAACAAGGAACCCTTATAGTTTCGCCATGTCTATCTGTCTGTCTGTCCGTCCGCGGTTTTACTCAGCGACTATAAGTACTAGAAAGCTGTGATTTGGCTTTGGATTAATTATGCGGAAAAAATGGTAAAATAAGTATAGAAAAAAATTTTTTAGGGGAGAAGAAAATATAGACTTTTCACTTTACTTGTATCTCCCATACAAGTAAAGTGAAAAGTCTATATTTTTTTCTCGACTAACCAAATGTGGGGTAACGCTGAATAGGTCTTTCAAAAATATTATGAGTTTGTAAATACCGATTTAGGAATCCGTTTATGAAATATTTGGTTTTAAAGTCATCATTTTTGTTACAGTCAATTGTCTTTCCCCCTCTATCTACTAAACAGTTATATATAGACACGTGAAAAAATTCATATCTTTAGTATATATACCGAAATTTAAAGGAAAACTATTAGAGCTAAGTAAGGTTTACAAATTAAAAAGTTATGGGCGATCTACTGATAAAATGTACTCGGAAAAGGAAAATTTCATACAAATTCAATAGAAAATTAGATTTTAGACGTTTTTAGTGCCATGAACTCAAAGTTGGCATTCGTAACTACGAAACCCTACACTGCGCGTGACCCGACACGCACTTGGCTAATTATTTTATGTAGGTCATCTAACCTAAGCCATCTTAGTTTGGCACCAGCTGAAAATCAGCGCTGTGGCAAACCGCCATCAGCCATAGCTGAGCTGGTCGCCCTTTCGGCAATTCGTGGTTGTTATATTTATTGTAAGTTCATGTAAGTTGTGATGGTTTTGATTGCCGAATAAAGCTTATCTTTCTTTTCTTACTTTACTGGTTCCAAGTCTTTATCCCTTAATGGGTAGACACAGACTTAGGGCCAAATACCATGTACAGCGTAATGAAGGGGTGTAGGTAAATGTTTTTTTTTTTTAAACTAAATACCGACCTCAACACCAAACTACACAACCGATTTTGATAAAATTATAGTTTTTTTTTTTGCGTTGTACATGGCAAGTATTTCCTTTCAAAAAAAAAAACTAATAATATGTATTCGCACATTCCCTTTATTCGTTTCTACGATCTGCATGGAAAGGGAAGCTGCTTGTTTTTCTACAAGAGTCACGTAAAAGCTACACGCTGAGCCGTGTAAAAAAGTGCATTATTAGGAATACACAATTTGTACTTCTGTGTGTAATTTATAGGTTCTGTTTTATTTAATTTTACCTAGATAATTTGTGAGCAATATTTATTTATTAAACTTTATTGCAAGAAGGTGCACACATATTTTTTACATGGTAGGCATTAATCTTAACAAAATTACGAGAACGGCTGCTTAACTAGCAAAATACATTTATTCCTTGTTAATTAAGTATATGTACGTTTTTTTTCAAGACTTGCATAGAAATATCACATACAAAAGAAGGTACCTATGCCTAATTTGGAAGTTAGAAATATACTACTTTAGCTCAAAGAACTACAATCTAAAATACGTTAAAGTAACATAAATATTAGCCTAAAAGATTAGTTGACTGTACACAATTACATTTTCGAAACTGGCGAGCCAAGTCCAAAGAAAAGCGAGTGGAAATCGATCAGAAGTGGAGGCAAATTGACTCAGCGTCTGTTGACACTCGTTAAAACTTTCCAAACGGTCTCCGACCACGTTTAGATCCCTTCAGTTAATTAAAAGTTTGCGAAAAACTGTGGTTTATTTGTTTCTAATGTCTTTGAAATTATATGACTAAAGGTCCATCTAGACGATGCAAGTTTCTTGCCTGTTTTAAATAATCTGAAGCAATAGATAACTTGCATGGTGTAAACGAAACGTCAGTTTTAGGCGCTGGACACACAAAAAAGACGTAAGACGCAGACGAGCACGGACGGGGCACGGAAGGGGCGCCGTCGCGACTTTTGAAAACAGATAGAAAAGACGAGGCACGGACGTGACAGATACAAAAAAATCCGTATCTATGGCAACACCGCGACGCGCGATTACCCTACACCCGCCCATAACCCCGATTCGCCCGCTCGCGTTTGTGCCCCGTCCGTTCTGTGTGTTCTACCTTACGGCACAGATGCATAAGCGTCATGTCTGCGCCCCATCGGTGCCCCGTCTTTTCTGTGTGTTCTGCTTTGCGACGCTTCTGTACATTTTGTATGAAACGGACGCGGGGCAGATAAATGTCCGCGCCCCGTCTTTTTTGTGTCTCAAGCGCCTTCGAAATCATTTATTAGGATATAGGTATACTTACCTTACCATCACAGTATATATTAGAAAACATAATGTACCTATGTTAGGAAAAATATTTCCTCATACAATAAAGTAAGTGATTTTACAGTTAGAAACTTACGCAATAAGAGTGACTTAATTGCCCCGCATTATATATAGGCTCAACACTGTTAGTAAAACGTTTATGGGGAACGGTATACTTTTTTATAATAAACTGCCACAATCGCTCCTTAATATGCCTGACAAAAAGTTTAAAGCTTATGTAAAGGAGGTACTCTGTGAGAAGGCTTATTATAGGACCGATGACTATCTTAAAGACAACAAAGTCTGGCTTGAGCTTGGCGGGTACCTCTGAAAGGTTTGTATACTCAGAAATGTCATAATTTGGTACATTAGGTACATACTGAATCTACAACTTGATTTGACATTATTTAAAATTTCGACATTTAAAAAATTTTATTTAAATTATGACAAAGAACAAAGTATTCTCTGTCCACATATCAACTATAAATATTAATTTCATTGTGAGTTGACGTTCTTGGAGAAAATGCTACAGTGTAGTTTGTTACCGCTTTTTCTGCACTAGCGCTTTGGAGGCGGCAGTAAACTTAGGAGCTAAGTAACTTTTTGACATCGACAATTATTGTGCAACAAACCAAAGTGACGATTATTAAGAGATATTATAGATATCCTATGAAAATAAAGATATATTTTAATTGAATTGATTGCTTCAATTCAAATATATCTTCTAAGATAGTATGAAACAGGCAAGAAACTGAATGTACCGACACCGACTTAATGAGCCTTTACACAAGTTGATAAACTATATTAAAACTTTAGAATCAAAATCACAAATATAACACAAACCGCAGGAAAAAGCATTTAGCATTCTTTTTCTCCACTTACAAATGTCTTGAGCTGACTGTGTCCTTTTTTTATTACTGTAGCAGTAGCTCACACATTTATAATGCAAGTATACAATTTTTTGTGTTTTTATGTTTGTGTTATAATAACAAATAATTAAATAGATAGACAGATAGATAAACTCATATTTTTGCTGCTATAATACACATTAAAAAATACACAAATCAGACACAAAAAATTAACAACCTTTGCCTACCTGCTGCAAGAAATGGCGCCATCTAGTGTCGGAGGCCAAGATCCACATCGGGTCGCTGCGCCACCGTAAGTAAGCAAGTAAGTACCTACCTGTACAATTTCCAATGTGTGTGCTACAACAATACAAATAGGCCACAGCTCAGTGGTAATATTGCCCGGGAGCAATACACTGATTTTCAGTTGTGCCCTGAAGAGATGCGTGTTGCCGATCCAATAATAATATATATATTTTTTATAAACCTTGTCCCACTGCTGGGCGAAGGTATCTCCCAACAACGCAAACTCATCGACATGTGCATCTTGCCCGTCCTAAATTACGGTGCTCAGGCCTGGTCATTCACCGAGGATCAGAAGTCCAAACTCTTTGCCAAAGAGCTATGGAACGAAGTGTACTTGAAGTAAAAAGACTGAACAGAGTCCCAAATGTTACACTCCGTTCTAAAACTGGTATCGCCGATGTAGGCCACAAGACTGCCAAGTTGAAGTGGAATGGGTTGAAGTCGCAGGGGAAGGCCTAGAAAGTGTTGGCGCGATGACTTGGACGCTTTTCAGCGTGATTGGTCAAAAGCTGCTCTGGATAGAGAAAAGTGGAGAAAATAATAATAATAATGTAAAAAAATTATAAATAAACAAGGCTGTTTGTAAATAAATAGAATAAAAAGAAAGTATAATAGAATACAAAGATTTTGATTTGCATTGTAATAATTGTATCTGTCTATTTATACATCTATTCCTTAGATCATTTAATACATTTAATTCATAATATTTAACGATCTAAGATCTATTCTCATATCGTTCATCTACGTCTGATAGTTTTTCAGTAAAGGTACCACAATCATTTTTCAAAACTAAAAACCGACCTCAACCCCAAACAACACAATCAATTTCGATAAAATGTCTATGGGACCACTTAAAGGTATTATACCCTATTAAACAAAAAAAGGATTTTTCAAATAGGTCCAGGCGTCATCGACTAAGTTTCTTGAATTCGGTTAAAATGAAGAATGCGAAATGTTGTGTCGCCAATCGTACGGAGACAAAGCGTACAGTCGGTGGATGATTCGGCGGACAAATTAATGTAGGAAAACCGTACTTATAAATATGTACGGACAAATCACACAGATTGAGCTAGCCCCAAAGTAAGCTTAAGCTTGTGTTATGGGATACTACCCAACGGTACGATAAATACATATATAGATAAACACCCAAGACCCAGGAAAATTTGAAAAAGGCCATTTTCCAACTTTGCCTTGGCTGGGGATCGAACCCAGAACCTCCAGATTGGCGGTCTAGCGTGTTGACCATTACGCCACGGAGGTCGTCAAACTTACTTCAATCGTACTTCATTTCAAAGGTACTACAATCGTAGGATAGTGTTGTGTGATTTTTTTATCTTCATGAATACTATTTTTATTAACTTTTCAACGTTTTAATGTGATCATGATAAATTAAATAACGTCAAAGTCATTTTTTGACGCGAAAAGGCTAGCACATCATTATTTTATATTTTCTTTGGTAAAAAAGAATCTTCAAACATTCTTCCTCATAACAAAAGACTAAAACATCGATTTAAAGGTCAGTTTATAAGTATCTTTGGAAAGTAATGAAAAATGGATCAGGCATCTATCACACTCTTTTCGGCAGTTGTTCAGCAAAAAGCGAAGAACGGTGAATAATGTCGCGCGAAATTAAATCCCATAGGCTAGGAGCTTGAGGACCAACATACCTTGTAGACCCAAGTAATGCTGGCCTGACGTCGTGAGGTCTGTGTCACTCCCCGTTTAGGTATCGAAAATATACCTACATTATTACTATGCGCGCAGCGACCACTTCGAAGGGGAAATTGAGTTACATGAATCGTTTGTTTAAAGAAATAAGAATAAAATTGGCTTTCAATAAATGTCTAGGTATCTAAACGAAGAGGTAAGGAGTTTTGACGCGAGCTAAATTAAACCATAGCGCTAACCACATTATGTAGATATTTCTTTGAATTTCTTTTCTGAATAAGACTTCTGTACGTGAGTACTAGTACTTATTCTGTGACGACGTTTTTTTAGGGTTCTGTACCCAAAGAGTAAAAATGGGGCCCTATTACTAAACTCCGCTGTCCGTCTGTCACTAGACTGTATCTCATGAACCGTGACAGCTAAACAGTTGAAATTTTCACAGATGATGTATTTCTGTTGCCGCTATAACAAAAAATACTAAAAAACAGAATCAAATAAATATTTAAGAGGGGCCCCCGTACAACAAACGTGACTTGAATAGATAATGGTATGGAACCCTTCATGTGCAATCAAGATTTGGAATTTGCTAGTTTAATTATTTTTAATAATTATCTTACGGCACTGGATACGAGTCCTTTAGATTGTATCTTTGTTTGTACTCTATTTCTCATCAACTAATTTCAATCAAAGGTTCGTGTTGCTTCTTTGATTGCCAATGGAGCTTCTGGCGACAAATCTATACGAGCCCACTGGTTTTCATAGCGTTGTGGCGGACGGTGCCTAAAGACACCCACACCAGTCCGCCGCTAACTGTCCGCTAAACAAATTCAATATCACTACAGTCGGACTGTGTATACAAGGTATAACAAAATATACTGAAACTATTTTAAGGGTGGATTCAGTCCATGACACTGACAACTTTCCCCAAGAAACACATATTGAAATATGAAAAGTAGTTTTTGGTCTCCCATATAAGTTGACTGATCAGCTGATCCGAGGTTGTATGGAAAGCCAAAAATTATTTTTCATATTTCGACATATGTTTCTTGGGGAAAGTTGTTCTCTATCATGGACTTAATTCACCCTTAAAATAGTTCCAGTATATTTTGTTAGACCTTATATAAAAGACTAACTGAACCTCTTGACTTCCCGCCAAAAAATCTGTGTGTCAATGATATTACAACCAACGATGCCCAAGACCGTACGAAGTGGAGAAAAAAAAAGCGGGAAAGAGGCTAGGGCTAGTTTGTGGCTAGAATTCAGAACATTACAAGCGGCTATCTTTGCCTTCGGACGGGTGTGTATTAAGAACGTATACATGTAAAATTGTTAACTTACCTTAGGTGATAATTTATTCGTGTATCCATCAAATAAGAGAATGTAAGTATATAGTAAAAAAATATTGAATACAAGATACTCGTACACAGCCAACCCGCTTCGGTATCATCGTCAAGTTTCACGCACGGATGGATTTCATTAAATCGCGAACGGCGGATTTATCCGGTAAACATTTCAGTAAGATTCATTGTCGGATAAATCCGACGATCGCGGTGCAAAGCTTAAATGTTGTTGACATATGGCTGTAGCTATTGCTGCCATCATAGTCGCTGATATAATAACTTGAAAATTATAAAAAAAAAAAACTTTATTGTGTAAAATAAATTATGCAATAATTATTTGGTTTTAGAGCCTAATTTTAAGCATAGGGATGCTTGTGCCAGTAGCAGTGGCGTAGCATAGGTCACTAGCACCCGGTGCGGATTCCAAATTTGCCGCCCTCTTATTTTTGTAATCCATTATAAAAAATTTGGGCATGGTAAAAAGAGTACTTTTATTAGTTTTATTGAATGATTTATTGAATTGAAAAGTGAAATTAACATTTTTTATTGAGAAACCTTGCGCTTGCATCACCCATGCATAGAACCTGCATAGGTACCTGGGTATTTGGTAACATAAAAAAAAATGACGAAAAAAACCATGAAAGAAATTATTTTTTTTTTAATTTACTTTTTTTTTCTAAATTTTAATTTTTTTTTCTAACTGCCACCTCCGCAGCGCCGCCCCCGGCAAAGTGCCGCCCGGTGCGGACCGCACCCTCCGCCCCCCCCATGCTACGCCACTGGCCAGTAGACTCCGCTTATCCATTTCACTATCATTGAATAGAACTAAGTACAAATTTTAAGTAAGTAACAATAGAAACTAATTAAATTATTTCTGTTATTGTGGTTGTTTGTATGTGGGTGGGTGTTTGTATATGTGATATGCATAAAAGTATATTGCATGTGTGTAAAATAAATACGTGTGAGTGTGTGTGTGTACAAATATACAAATATATAAGATCATTATTTATTGGAATCATCTTAATTGTAACTTATAATGTTCATATTAAGTATATATTTTATTTCCTTCTTAAAAGAAATTCGTATTTATTTAAGTATATGTGTAATAATATATGTATGTATATGTATGTTTATTTGTAGTTAGTGTAGTTTTATGTCATTTCAATTTTCTTCCTCCTTTATTTCATGTAAACACGCCTGTATGCCTCTCTTACATAAACATCTCCTCTCACAGGCCTACTGGAAGAGATCTCTTTTGATATAAGTAGTGCCTTTGCACAACTTTTATTTGATGTATTCTCTGTATAAATTTTCCGTGTACATAAATTGGTAAATAAATAAATAAATATTCATTTAAATGGTTATTCTTTTAAAAATGTCTCATGATTTTTTTTAAGATTTGAAAATTATAAAGCGTGTAATATCTCCTAGACTACACAAGCCATAAAGAACAGCTGACGAGGCAGCCTTCGAGAGGGCCGGTACCGACGGTCACAAGTCGGTTTAGGTACCTACATGACCGCAAGCTTTTTAAATCTACAAACACTCATATTTCGCAATTGTGCATAGAAAAGTTTGAAGGGTTATCTAGTGCCTGATCAAGACAAAATTTTAAATGATGTCCCCGTTTCCTATCAAATGATTTATTCCAAATGGAGGCAGCACTGGCCCCGGAAAATTCAGGTATCCTTTTAAGATAAATAACCTTTTAATATATCCTTCTACGCTAGTGTCGTAAGTTCTACCAGCACCTTGTCTTTTCCCGCACAGATCGTAAAATCGATCGAGTGAATGGGCGAGAATCCGAAACAAGTAAATTTTTGATTACTTTTTAAATTTTCTCATCATCCATCATCAGTCATCACCCTAAACGTGACCTTTGGGTTTTAAGGCCCCAGGCTCTGTCTGTCCTGTTAAAATAAAGATATACAACGTGAAAGGGACATACCTGTAATAAATCGAACCACGGTCTATACGAGATCACTATAGTATAATGAAATTAAAATACACCCAAATAACCAAAAAGTCATTTCGAGATTGCCATACATATGCTTTGTATTGTGGCGAAGGGAGATGAAATGACAATGTCGACGTCACGAATTCGTACAAGGCGCCGCCAGGCTGTTTAGTTGGAAAGTAAAATCCAAAAAACGAAGAAGAGAGATAATAAGGAAAAAAATAATAGTAGTGTGTAAAGTGAAGTAGTGAGTAAAGTAAAGTAGTGCGTACAGTGAAGTGAATTCCGTGCGAGTGTCCAAGTAGTGACAGTTCCGCGCGTGAGTGACAGTGCAGTAACGGTATCGCGCGTGACAGTGCAGTGACGTTTCCACACGCGTGACAGTGAAGTGACATTCCGCGTACATACTAGTGCAGTAATACGTGAAGACAGATGGCGTGGAAGGAGGACTAACGCTGTCAGTTGTGAGTACCGCTTGAGTTGTAAATAAAGGCACTATTCTATAGGATTGTCGTTTCCTTTTCTATCCCCAACCCAATCTCGTGACAGTATCATAATTCTGTCTTCTTTTTTCTGTTATTTATGGTGCAATAAAGAGTATTGTATTGTACAAAATGCCCGGGCGGCTTTAAACTGTTGTATGGAAATTCCGATATTTTTTTGAGTTTTAATTTCATTATACTAAAGTGATCTAGTATAGCCTGTGATTCGATTTATTACAGGTATGTCACCTCCACTTTGTATAAGCAGTTAACCAATGTAATCGATTCTGACTAATGACGATCACCACAGCTTGATTAATAGTGATGAATCGATACATGGCCCACCATAACTCATTATTAAGGCACGCGTGTCAAACCGTGTTCTGTGTAGCCTTCAATGCAATTAGGTGTCTGTATCATAGCTCTGTTGCTGCTATGTATTACTGATTGATGTTCTTCTCATATTTAAGAGTCCCCTTACCCTGGACAGAATCTGACTTTCCCATACAAACGTAGTCTGCGTTTTATTTTGATACGACATGTCGGATATTGGCAAGATTGTGTAATTTAAAAAAAATTGCCATTATCAAATGTTATAATTGGTTTTCGAGTAAAATTATGAACGTAAAAGAGAATATAGTGTATTATATCATTTTTGACCATCAGTATGGAAAACTTCTACACCCTTATATTTTCTTTCCAGTTCATAATTTTACTGTTAGAAACCAATTATAACCCTAGATAATTTAACAATTTCTTTAAAGTTACAAATTTTACCGAAATCTGACATGTCGTTTCAATCAAAATGAAACGCAGACTACGTTTGTATGGAAAAGTCCAGGGTAAGGGGATTCTTAAGAGCTGCGCTTGTGGGTGCACTACTGTTTACAGTTTAAAGTGAGAACGTGAATTTTTCTACGCACATACGCCAAAAGTGGCCGTTTTTCGCAATTGTGCGTAGAAAAGCTTCACGTTCTCACTTTAAACTGTAAACAGTAGTTCATAAAATAGTTTAAAGGGTTATCCAGGGTCTGATCAAGGCTAAATTTTAAATGATATCTTCCGTTTCCTTTTAAATTATTTATTTCAAATGGGGGCAGCACTGGACCCCGGAAAATTCATACACTATATGTTTTCATGTTTCATTTTTCTTTTATTTGATCGAAAAATTTCCTTCTGGGCTTTCCTACTGCTCTTTTTCCGTCTATTATAAGTCGATTATTGTTTTAAAGAACTCATCGTGACGTAGTAGATGACCGAACATTTTTCCTCTTCTGTTTTCTATAATTTGTATTTTCTCTTCCACATTCTCTAATACCTTTTCGTTTGTACTAATTAATAATTTTTGTTCGTTGTACTAATAGATAGACTGCAGATATTTTTGGCGAGCTTAAAATCTGACATAAGGGAGGTTACACACATACATACTATTGCGATTTATCCTTCTTCTTGCAGCTCTATGCAGTCAAAAAACAGTGCCACAAGACCCAAAAGCCCTTTTTAGCGTAAAAGTGGGCGAGAAGGGAGGAAAGGGAATCATTATAGTGATGGATTGCTAGCCGCATCGCCTATTGACACATTTTCGCCTATTCCTTCGATCGGCTTTTACGATCTGCGCGGGGAGAGAAACAGCAGATTCATCTTAGGATGTTCCCTTCTCCCAGACCAGCCTGGTCTTATTGACGAAATTCCCCCATTCCCTTAATAGGCCTTTCCATTCTCCTTTCAGTCAAATACTACATTTATATGGTTAATGGAGTTCTTTATAATATGTTTACTAAAGTGACAGATAAAGGAACAAACCTGATAGTATAGATTTATATACACCCTAGCAACATTTAAAGAAAAAAAGAATGTGGTGTCGTGGAACACCAGGTAGGAACGAAGTTCCTTCGGCTAATGTAGAATCGACACAATGTGTATACGACTGTCGCGCCTGCGCACGTCTCATTTAACGAGGTCATCCTTACGGTTTTACTATCACATTTTTTTCAGTTCGGTCGCGCAGCAAAATCCCTATCTCCTCCAAGCCTGCCGTAAGGAACTTCGTTCCAAAAATGGCATTACTCCCTTTGCGTAAGTAGGTCTGACCTCGTGACCTCGTATGTAAGGCCTGTGCTTACGGACTGTCTGGCAAAGTGTAGGAAACTATTATATCTTACGTATGACCCGGCCAGACCAAGATGGAAAATGATTTTTCAGATTGACTTGGGTCTTGGATGTTTATCTATAGGTAAATGTATTTATTGACGACCTCCGTGGCGTCGTGGTCACCATGCTAGTCCGCCACCTAGAGGTCCCGGGTTCGATCCCCGGTCAGGGCAAGTTTGAAAATGGCCTTTTTCAAATTGTCCTTGGTCTTGGATGTTTATCTATATATGTATTTGTTATAAAATATAGTATCGTTGAGTTAGTATCCCATAACACAAGTCTATAACTTACTTTGGGGCTAGCTCAATCAGTGTTATTTGTCCCTTTATATTTATTTATTATAAAATATAGTATCCTTGAGTTATGTATGAGTAAGTATCCACACACACACACACACACACACAAATATAACACAGGTCTTGAACTTACTTTGGAGCTAGCTCAATCTGTGTGGTTAGTGCGTATATATTTATTTTGTCTAGATTTTTGTGTCTAGTTTGTTGGCTGACTTATTTATATTCAGAAAGATCTAGTTTTGCCCAGTATTTGTTACAATCACAACTGACAGTCGGCCAAATTGTTCATACTATAAACAAGTATCACTTGTAATGTATATCGGAATAAGATAAAGTAGTAATGTAAGTGTGCTGGCTGTTGGTAAGGCATTCCAATGTCGGGTGGTAAATTTAGCTTAAAGATTTCAATGTGTATATTGTATTTTTCATACGAAGACTTCCAGAGCTACTTAAATTAAGAAAGTGAAGAAAAATGTGTGCTGTCAGTAAGGCATTCTAAAGTCGGATGGGAAATTTAGTGTAAGATTTCAGTGAGTATGTCCTAAGTTGTGATGTTCATACGAAGACTTCGGCTACGTAAATTATGAAAGTGGAGAAAATAAAGGAAGCATCACACACACGTCCTTCAATACTACCTTACCTTATCTCGCAGCATGTCCCGCACCCTGGTGGCCTGGTGCCTGCTCCTGTGCAGCTCGAGCTGCAGCTCCAGACACCTTTCCTGCCAGTTCACGGACGCCACCTCGGCGGCAGCTAGCTCGTACTCCAGAGGATCTAGCCGGGACGAGTGGGCGATTGGCCTGGAGAAACAACAAATAGGTTAGAAGATAAAATTACATTCTTTTTTTATGTATTTACTAGCTTCAACCCGCGACTTCGTCCGCGTAGAAGTCGAAAATGGTTCTTATAGGACTCTCCCTCTCCCTATTCCCTGTTCCCTGTTCCCTGATCCCTGAGCGACGGAACGCTTCAAAATGGTCAAACTCATCTTGTTTGTCTATACAAACTTTGGACCGTTTCACCCCCTTAGGGGATGAATTTTGAAAAATCCTAAAATACGTATTCACTTATTTACTGCCAGGAGTACTCTTGCGAAGTTTTAAATAAAAGGTCAAACTAATCTTTTTTCTCCATACAAAATTTGGACCCCCGTTTCACCCACTTAGGGGATGAATTTAGAAAAATCTTAAAATATGTATTACTTATTTAGAGCCGGGAATACTATTGCAAAGTTTTGAATAAAATGGTAGATACTGTTAGTGCCACCTCGTAGTCTTCTTGTGAACTATGTTTTGTTGTGGTTGTAGTTCCTTAAATTGGCGTAGAGGTCGCCACATTCTTCATGTTAGCGCGTTCGAGGTCAAATCCTCAGCCGGACTGCTTTGGAGTATAGGGTAGTCTTGCCGCTCGATAATCGACTATCGATAGTATCGGTTACCAACTAACATTTTATCAATACCTAGTTTATCATTTTTCGATTGAAATTATCGGTTTTTCGGCAATACAAGTCCTGGGTGCGCTCTTTTTCTTCTCGAAATATAAGTAAATGTATGTGAAATGTCAATGGTCACATTAGAATGCCGAAGACCATGCGAAATAGAGAAGAAATAGCTGGGAATTTTTAAACGATTAAGAAATAGCAGGGAAGATTAGAACGATGCAGTAATAGCTGGTAATATTTGAACGATTTGGATATAGTTTCACCGTTTTCAGTATCTTAAAGACTCGACCAACATTAGTACAAGTACTAAAAACTTAAAAAACTAGATAATAAGACAATGGTGAAGTCCTCTAACATTAATTTTGTACATCAGAACATACAGGGCCTCACCAGCAAATATCTAGAAACTTGCCTGTTCCTAGAAAGTAACAATGTTGATATTTTTTGTGTCACGGAACACTTTTTCCAAAATGATAATCAATTAGTGTTTCCGAACAAATTTGCAGTAGGTAGTGCATATATAAGAGAAAATATAGAACATGGAGGTTCCTTAATTCTTTTAAATAATAATATTAAATTCAAAGAAAGAAAAGACATAGTAGGGTTGTCTCTTGAATGTACCATTGAACTATCATGTGTGGAGTTAGATAAATACATTATTATTTGTGCTTACAGACCTCCTTCAGCTTGTTATAACACTTTTGAAAACGTTATGGAAGACGTCCTAACCCGAGTTAGCTCTCAAAATAAACATATTATTGTATGTGGCGACTTTAATGTAGATATTTTAGTTTCGGACACAGAAAGTATTAGGTTCATTAACTTATTTAATTCATTTAATTTGAGGTATACATTCTTTGAGCCCACTCGAATAACTGAAACATCTGCCAAGTGCATTGATAATATTTTTTGTGATTGCCCAGTCATTGATAAAAAAATCTTTGATTGTCTTGGCTCTGACCACCTCGGCCAACAAGTATCACTTGTATCTCCAAAAGATCACACCCCACGACCTATCACTTGCAGGCCTATTACTACCAATCGTAGAGTGCATTTTCGGGAATGTATACAAAATAATTTACCTAGATTAGATTTTATTGCAAACCCTAACGACCATTACAAAAATATTTTTAACACGGTGGAAGGAGAGTTTAGCAAAAGCTTCCCACTAAAAACTCTTAAAGCTGATAATAAACCAAAATTTTGTGATTGGGCTACTAAAGGTATTTACACTAGTAGGAGGAAATTATATGAACTATATGGTGAAAAAAGATATAATTTTAATGCGGATTTTTTGGCATATGTTAAAAAATATTCTAAATTGTTCAAAAAGGTGTGTTTGGCTGCGAAAGCATTACATCTAACGAATAAAATTAAAAATTCTAAAGATAAAGTTAAGACAACATGGTCAATTATTAATAATGAGACAGGAAAAACCAATACTAGGGACTCAACATTCACATTAAAAATTGGAGATAAAACCGCTGACTCGGATATCGAAGTAGCTAATGAATTCAATACTTTTTTTGCTAACATTTCCAAAGATATCACCCAGTCATTGCTTTCATGTCCGAACGCCGCCGATGAACTATTGAAAAGTAATTCATCTACGCCCAAAACAACTTTTACCTTTACTAGCACAACTCCATATGACATTATCTCGGCTTACAAGGCTCTTAATACTAAAAAAACTGAGGACCTATGGGGTATTTCGGTTTCCGTTTTGAGCAGTATCATCGACCTGATTGCTCCTCACTTAACTTTAATATTTAATAAATGTATTTCAGAAGGTGTTTTCCCTGATTTAATGAAAGCAAGTAAAGTTATACCACTGTTTAAACAGGGATCCAAAGATGATCCGAACAATTATAGACCAATTTCAATATTACCGGCTTTAAGTAAAATATTTGAAAAAATTATATTAGACCAGCTAGTATCGTATTTTAATATTAATAAATTACTTCACTGTCGCCAATATGGATTTACAAAAGGGCGCTCTACCACTGATGCAGCAGCGACCTTAGTTAAAATTATTTACGAAGCCTGGGAGAATCGACAAGACGTTATAGGTATCTTTTGCGATCTGTCGAAGGCATTCGATTGTGTCGATCACATAATATTAAAAAATAAACTAAAATTTTATGGCGTTACTGATACTGCACTCTCTGTTATTTCATCTTATCTTGATAATAGAACTCAAAGAGTTGAAATCAACAGAGTATCCTCAGATAGTGCACCTGTGAGCATGGGTGTGCCTCAGGGTTCAATAATTGGTCCATTTTTGTTTTTGATTTATATTAATGACCTCCCCTGTCTTGCAGAAAAGTTGTGTGAAGTAGTATTGTTTGCTGATGATACATCTTTACTTTTTAAGGTTGACAGAAAATGCACAAACTATGACGATGTAAGCAATACTATGTCTCAAGTACTTAGTTGGTTTACGACTAATAATCTGGCCTTAAACACACAAAAGACTAAGTGCGTTAATTTTTCACTATTGAATAAACCTAATACTCACATACCTTTGAGTCTTAATGGTCAAGTTCTAGAATGGGTACCCAACACCAAATTTTTAGGCATAACTGTAGACTGGAACTTAAAATGGGATAAACATATTGAGGCCACTGCCAAGAAACTTAGTTCGGCAGCATATGCTGTGAGGAGGGTCAGACGGTGTACTAACGTTGAAACTGCTAGGCTAGTATACTTTAGTTATTTTCACAGCATAATGTCATATGGCTTGCTCTTATGGGGTAAAGCGGCTAACATACATGCTATCTCTGTGCTACAAAAGAGAGCAATTCGGTCGATCTACGGACTAAAATCACGCGATTCCTTAAGAGAGTTATTTAAATCTATAAATATTCTTACTGTGACATCTCAATTTATTTACGAAAATCTTCTATTTGTTAAATCTAGGTTAAATAATTTCAAGAAAAATAGTGATGTTCACAGTTATAATACTCGCAACAAAAATCAGCTTCATACGCCTAAATTTCGACTTGCTAAAACTAGAAAGTCACTCTTAGGTCTAGGTATAACATTATTTAATAAACTTCCCGAAGCGATCGTTAACCTACCAATGGCAAAATTTAAAACACATGTTAAAAAAGTTTTATTGAACAATGCATACTATACTATCAATGATTATTTAAGAGATAAAAACGCGTGGATACTTCCTAAACATTTTCCATTACACTCCACACATGAAACATAAACAGCTGCATTTTCTGTTACCATAATAAGCTTACTGTAAAAACATGTAAATGCTCTGCGATCAATAAGTGACCAACATATAATTAATATTTTCTCTTGACAAGGTCTGCGAGTTCGGGTTTTTCATGCTCACTAAAATGTCCAATCCGGTGGTGGCGTCGCTGGTCGGGTCGTTGGATTCCCTCTAATATGGTTGAGTTTAACGATGGCTGATCCGTGCGTCAACTCGTGAACGGGTGCTGCCGGGAGGGACTGGTCAGCTCGGCTTCGCTTTTTTTGACTACTTAATATTTTTTATTACGCAATTTATGTTAGTTTACTTGTTCGCAAGCATAACATGTTATAATGTGTCAACATTGTATTATATTATAAGTATTTATTAATTAAAAGACAATTATAATAATATGACAAAGCCCTTCTGGCGAGTAGGCGACCAATACTGTGAAAATGAGTTTCTTTCGGCGTTTCTTCTCAGCAGTGGTCGTTACGAAGCGCTGGTATCGGTAGCTTTTCTTTAAAAAATAAATTAAATTTTAATATACTTTACACGTAACATAAATTATACTTATTGACGTGTAAAAGTGCCTGTAAAGGTCTAATTACTGAATAAACATTTGAATCTTTGAATCTTTGAATCACCACCAGCCGCCTGCCTGATGTCACTCCTCTTTGTGAATGCATTTGTGCGGAAACTTTTATAACTGGCCACCGTTCAACGTTAACCCCCTTGGGAATGCAGTTGTACTTACAAGATGTTCATGCTTAGGCAGTCCTTTAGCCGCAACAACATTCACGCAAAGAAATTGGGTGGTCCTATTCTAGGCCGGAATTCAATATTACCTTAACATCTATTTAATTTCCCTGTATCTCATTCCTAATTCCAACATCAATGAATTCCACGAATTCATTAGCAAAAAGGATAATGCCTCATTTGCAATGTAATCCGCATTCGGCTAGCCACCGCACGTAAATCCATACACGAGATATTGCACATTTATATTAATGAACTGTGCACATATTTAGTTTGTATAAACATTGAAAGCATTAAGCAATAAACATTGCATGGTTTCGAAATATGAAATATTCGACATAAAGCCGTGGTTGGTGGAATTATGTGTTCAACATTTTGCTTTATGTCATTATTGTTTTGTGTGTGTAAGTGGTAAATATGTTGTTGATTGAATTTAATATGCAATGTATAACAGGCCTGTGTCACTCCCCGTTTAGGTATTTAAAATACACCTACATTATTAATGTCATAGTTAAATGTTTAATGTCATACGGCATACTGCTATGGGGGAGTGCAGCCGATATTCAGACTATTTTCATTTTACAAAAAAGGGCAATTCGCGCTATCTACGGCTTAGGATCTTCGAAGGGGAAAATTCAATCACATGATTCGTTTGTTCAGAGTAATAAGAATGAAAATGGCTTGCAATGGATGTTTAGATTTACCTAAATGAAGAGGTGAGGAGTTTTGACGCGAGCTAAATTAAACCATCTTTGAATTTCATTTCTGAGTAAGACTTTTGTACGCGAGTGCTAGTACTTGTCTGTGTTGTGATCCGTGCGTCAACTCGTGAACGGGTGCTGCCGGGTAGGACTGGTCAACTCGGCTTCGCTTTTTGACTATTTAATATTTTTTTTTTATTTTTTACTACGCAATTTATGTTTGTTTACTTGTTCGCAAGCATTACATGTTATAATGTGTCAACATTGTTTTATATTATAAGTATTTATTAATTAAAAGACAATAATAATAATATGACAAAGCCCTTCTGGCGAGTAGGCGACCAATACTGTGAAAATGAGTTTCTTTCGGCGTATCTTCTCAGCAGTGGTCGTTACGAAGCGCTGGTATCGGTAGCTTTTCTTTAAAAATAAATTAAATTTTAATATACTTTACACGTAACATAGATTATACTTATTGACGTGTAAAAGTGCCTGTAAAGGTCTAATTACTGAATAAACATTTGAATCTTTGAATCTTTGTGTCTATAATAATAAATTAAGTTGAAAATATTAACAGCACTTCTCATTATAGCTTATACATACAGGTTGTCGTTTTGCCCACCAGCCAAATGTTTAGAGCAATTTCAGTCCATAATACTGACTGACTTTCACATTAAACAGTTAACGAAAAACGAGAAAAAATTCGTAGTTCAGTGTCATGGACTGAACTTGCTGCAGAAAGTTAGTATTCCATCTTGAATGCACAAAAACTGTATAAAAAAATATTTCTGCAGAAATTTGGCTGGTAGTATAAAATTTTGTTTGTTTGTTTATAAAGCTTTATTGTACTTAAGAAAGAATACTTTTTACCACATTTAGTACGACCGAACTGTGGAATCAACCTCCTGCAGCAGTGTTCCCGGACCGATACGACATTGAAACCTTCAAAAAACGAGTCTATATCTTCCTGAAAGGCCGGCAACGCTTCTGTTACACCCCTGGTGTTGCAGTTGTCCATGGCCAGCGTTGTTCACTTACCATCAGGTGACCACCGCTGCTAACGCTCATAAAAAATAAATTAATACAGATACAAATCCGAAAAGTAAACATACAACGGCGGACTTATCCCGTATAGGGAACTCTTCCAGTCAACCGGCCAGTAATTGATAAGAATGCTTACTTATTATGCGTATGGGGCAGAAGCGTCAAAGAAAAACATGCGAACCTGAGACTAAGGGTTGCTATAACGTCAAAGTCTAAATTTTTATGAAAATTTTTAAACACGCTCATGTCTTATTGAATTTAAATCAATGTAGCTCGCCATACATTTTAATAAGCTGAAATTTTTCACAATTAAAACTCTGTGCAAATTCTGGAAGGTCAGGACCTTAATTTATCGAAGGGCCCTTAGGTCTCGTTGCGACAGGCGTAATTTCATCTAGGGCCGTCAGCTCGTCACCGAAGTCAAAGTCCCAAGTAATTGTGTCATTTGCCCTTTATTGAGATAGAGCACTTGCTATTTAGAGAATAGGCGCAAATGCTCGACGTTTATTGTGTGCTGTGTTAAAGTTACTGAGGGCTTAAATTATTTTCGAAACTATTGGAGCAGGAAGTAATTATTACAAAAACAAAAAACTCGACTGCTTTTTTTGTTATTGCTTTTGTATTTTTTTTTATTTTGATATACCCATTGTCACTCTCACAGTAAATAGGAATCTTACGACACCTCTCAAGCTAAAATCCATTGACCCGTTCAGGCTGCAGAGCGTGCCAAACATTTGAAGATGGCGCCAAAAATCCGCCATTTTGTTTTTTTTAGTTTGATATTACCCAATATAACTTTTACAGTAAATACGAATCTAACGACACTTCTCAAGCTAAAATCAATCGAGCCGTTCAGGCTGCAGGGCGTGCCAAACAATTATACATACATACATACTCTTGAAAAACATAACCCTCGTTCTGACACAGTCGGATAAAAACTAAGAATAAATGATTAGGCTCTTTTTTCTCCCGAGGAAAAAGAGGGGCGTTATAAGTTTGTCGTGTCTGTGTGTCTCTGTGTCTGTCTGTAACATCGTAGCTCCTAAACGAATAGGCCGATTTTGGTGCAATTCTTTTTGAAAGCTAACTTGTTTTTTTTTTGATATAATAGCGAAGTTTGATGGAAATTTGTTCAAAGGTTTAAAAGTTATAGGGGGTGTTTGAAAGTCTTGAAACCCTCGAAAGTCGGGGTTATTTTATTATTTGCCTGGCAAATAATCTTGTATGGTAATAAAACTAGACTTGCGTTACTTTTTAGTGTTGCCGCTCGACAGTCCACTATCGATAGACTATCGGTATTTTAAATGAAACCAGTACTATAGATAGTCTGTCTATCTATTGATAGTATTGTTAGTTATCAATTCTTCTCTTCTCTGTCGTCACACTCTTGGCAGAGTGTTCGTGGTCGTCATGACAGGGTGAGGAATGGCGACGAATTGTGAAGCTTGCCAGCTTCACAATTCGTCGCCATTCCTCACGTACTGTAGCTTGCCTCGTGCATTCGTGGAGTGGACCATTTTGTGCAGTTTTGACTTGGTCAGTCCAGCGCATTGGTGAACTACCGCGCGCCCTCGTGTCCTCAATATTGCCCTGGACCACGAGTTGCTCCCCAGACGTGTCCTCTCGACATGTAATATGTCCAAATAAATAATAAATAAATATATAGGGACAAATAACACTAATTGAGCTAGCCCCAACGTAAGTTCGAGACTTGTGTTATGGGATACTAAAACTCAACGATACTATATTTTATAACAAATACATAAATATATAAACATGGAAGAGATCCCTATAAGGGATAAGTCCGCCGTTGTATGTTTACTTTTCTGATTTGTAACTGTGATCTTTCTTATGTACAATTAAGCTTTATAAACAAACAAACAAACATCCAAGACCCAGGACAATTTGAAAAAGGCCATTTTCCAACTTGCCCTGACCGGGGTTCGAACCTGGGACCTCTGGGTGTCGGACTAGCATGGTGACCACTACGCCACGGAGGTCGTCAAAAGAAATGGTTATCCATAGTGTTGGTCAAAAACAGCTATCGATAGTCTGGCATTTTTTGGATCTTCTTCTTATCGTGTCGCTGGCTCAAACTTCGAATTTTGTTCTTCCAGTATGTTGCCACTTTTACGCCTTTCTCCGAGGCAGAGTATAGATCAAGCATAGTATTCAAAGATTCAAAGATTCAAATGTTTATTCAGTAATTATACCTTTACAGGCACTTTTACACGTCAATAAGTATAATTTACGTTACGTGTAAAGTATATTAAAATATAATTTGTTTTTAAAGAAAAGCTACCGATACCAGCGCTTCGTAACGACCACTGCTGAGAAGAAACGCCGAAAGATACTCATTTTCACAGTACTGGTCGCCTACTCGCCAGGAGGGCTTTGTCATATTATTATTTTTGTCTTTTAATTATTAAATACTTATAATATAATACAATGTTGACACATTTAACATGTAATGCTTGCGAATGAGTTAAAAAACATAAATTGCGTAATAAAAATATTAAGTAGTCAAAAAAAGCGAAGCCGAGCTGACCAGTCCCTCCCGGCTGCACCCGTTCACGAGTTGACGCACGGATCAGCCATCATTAAACTCAACCATATTAGAGGGAATCTAACGACCCGACCAGCGACGCCACCACCAGATTGGACATTTTAGTGAGCATGAAAAGCCCGTACAGTACAGCTGGTAGGGCACAAAGGGCATGAGAGGAGGTGCTGCATAGTCTGGTTATCGTGACCACACTGGCACTATGCTTCTGCTTGGTCAATGTAGCGCCAGCGCGCCAGATTGTGCCTACATCGACGTACCTCAGTTCGGAGGCGATTCAAGCTCCTCCATGTGGCCCAAGGCAGTTTATGACCTGGTGATTTTTCGGATTGTTAAACTATTTAGTTTTCGGCAACACTAGTGCTTTTTGGTCCACAACAGCAACACTTCAAAGATACCATACCAACCCCGGATTGCACAATTATTCCTTGCTACAATCGTTCGTTCAATTATGAGACATGAAAGCAAATTCTCTTCGCCACAGAATGACAAAAGTAGTTCTTCTTTGTTTACTATCGTCGCCGGAGACATCAGCGATAACGGCCAATACAAAGCTATTCTTACACTTCCTATTAGTCATGGACAAGTGAATAGTGACGTATTTCTACCTACGGTCACTTTTTAGGCCATATCAAATTCCAAATCGGTCCAGGCGTCTTTAAATATCGGTGAACATACATTTAAAAAAAAAAGAGCGCGACGAATTTTTAACCTCGTCCGTTTTGGAAGTTCAGTTCAAAATGAATGTTTGATGGCCAGTTTGCGACGGTAAACTCGTGAGAATTTCGTGAAAGTGTTTTAAACTGAAGCTTTATTTAACTTACTGACTACCACAGAATAAGTATTAGTACTCACGTACAGAAGTCTTACTCAGAAAAAAAATTCAAAGAAATGGCTCGCGTCGGAACTCCTCACCCCTTCGTTGAGATACCTAGACATACATTGCAAGCCAATTTCATTCTTATTACTATGGACAAATGATTCATCTATCTGAATTTTCCTCTTCGAAGTGGTCGCCGACGGCATGGTGACACAGGCCTTGATGGTAAGTTTTTTTACTTACTGCACTCCAGCATTCTTAAATCAGTCAAATAGTTTTACAAATAGGACTTTGAAATTTATCTAAATCCTTTGTAATAAGTACTTACCTACCTACTAAATAATTTAAAATTATTATAGTGCTAATACTTTTTTTTTTAACATACTGTTGTTTCAGAATGAAACGGGGCGAGTAGTACAGACATCGTAGAGGCGACATCTATGTTCCTAATCTGTTAGTTATAATATTATTTTTAGTTTTACGTTCTACTCACCTAGGTGGCGGTGGCGGCGGCTCCCTCGACCGCCTCGGAAGCAACCTAGGGCTGTTCGGGGTGCTAACCGAGTGTCCCGCACCACTATGGTCCGTAAACCTTGACAACGGGTCAAAGATCTGCGACAACCGCCGCGAACGCTCCTCAGACATCGTCACTCACTTACACTTAGCACTACACACTAAACACAAACACAACACTAAAAAAAATATATCACATCACGCTATTTCCCCGTCACAGTCCAATCACAAATGACTTCGAACGTTCCGAATTCGAATGATTCAAACCGCGGAAGTTTTCCGGCGACGGCAGATGGCGCCCGCCGGCGTGACGCGGGATTTGGCGCGAAAACGGCGACGCCATGCTTGTTTTTACAGTTTACTGCGCTCCGTATTTAGAACTGAAAAAGAAATAAGAGGGATTAGTTGACACGTCGTAACCGTGGCAAGTGAGGGATTAGCTAAGGTGAGGCAATTAGGAGCTCACAGAGACGTTTTGGACTCGTGTCAAAATATAATGTCAGGGCAGGTGGCGGAGCGATCTCAAGGAATCCTTGTTATCTGATTTGACAAAAGTAAATATCTCGTATAAGAGTACTGATTGTTGATGTTTAATTTCTATAGCGTAATTAATACTGTAAGATTTACTGAAAGATAATGTAATAAATATAATAGAGGGCTATGCGCGGTGTTTCCCTGCGTGATCGAATTAGAAATGAGGCAATTCGTAGAAAAACAAAAGCCA
The DNA here is from genome assembly GCA_943193695.1 of Acrobasis suavella. NCBI lineage: Eukaryota > Metazoa > Arthropoda > Insecta > Lepidoptera > Pyralidae > Acrobasis > Acrobasis suavella. Next base: position 1,563,983 of record OW971943.1, read on the forward strand.
TTGAAATAGCCCAGCGGATTAGTTCGTTGAAGTGGCATTGGGCGGGACACATAGCGCGACGAACTGATGGCCGATGGGGCAAAGAGGTTCTCGAATGGCGACCACGTACTGAAGTGCGATTTCTGAAACGCGGAGTCACCTAAACGTATGGTTTTTGTATGGGAAAACCATATGTTTAGGTGACTCCGCGTTTCAGAAATCGCACTTCTGGCAAGCGAAGCGTAGGACACCCATCAAGAAGGTGGTCTGACGACCTGACTAAGGTCGCTGGAAAGCGCTGGATGCAGATCACTCTAGATCGGTCATTTTGGAAATCCTTGGGAGAGGCCTATGTCCAGCAGTGGACGTTATGCGGCTGAAATGATGATGATGATGATGATGATAAATTTAATAAAATATCTTTGGAATGACTCTACTTTGTCTTTGGTTACGCCTTTTGACAGTAGATTTATTAAAATCCTAGACTTGTTTTAACTAAATATTAAAGTTTTCTTTTGACTGCCTCCGTGGTCCAGTGGTCAAGGCGTTCGCCTTGTGACCCGGAGGTCATGGGTTCGATTCCTACTGGGAAGCATACTTTGTGAAAAGTTGTTTCCAGTCTGGATAGGATATTGCAGGTTTGAATCACCTGATTATCCAAAAAGAAAGATGATTCCGTGTTTTGGAAAGCACGTAAAACTGTGGTACCCAAACGTTACCTAGCGTTGGATCATCAAACTACCCAAGGATTGGTCCCTGGTTTGCCCTCTGGGTTGCGGAGGTCAGACGGCAGTCGCTCTGTGTAAAAACCAGTAACCTCGTCAAATCTCCTTGGTTAGGTAGCGGACCCCGGGCTCTGAAGCGTTACTGCTGAGGATGCAATAGGGAATACGCTCGGATGATGATGATTTAAAGTTTTCTTCTTACTTATTTGTCCAGTTCAACAACCAATACCTACTTGTCTTGTTTAACGGAAAATTCCCTTTTCTAATTAAAATCCACTGAGACAAAGCTACTTTTCCCACAAATTGAGGTTACTACAGATGCTCTTTTAACTTCCTTTCAAACGCGTAAATAAACTATAACAATAAAAACAAATCCACACTTATAAAGATTTAATATCGTCTTACCGAGCTATAAAGCTATTTCGAGGTAACTAGTCAGTCGTGGTGATATATTGAGATTTGTCATTTAGGACCGGATGCTCGGTTTGTTTGTGAAAACTTTTTTATTAGCTGCGGTAATTACGAGCATTTTAAGTAGACACACTGTTAAACATAACATAAAAAAAGATATATCTATCTGTCCCTTAGATCATTTAATACAGGATGAGTTACGCAGACAAATCTTCTTACAAAACTTTCTGCCGCTTTTGATGCGGGGGTAAGCCACTACTACATCTAAACAAAATCACACATTCACACAAATAATTTATATCGCTTTAAATGCACACTACAAAAAACTCAAACACTAGCTTATTTTCTGCACACCAATAAAGCTCACACTGAAAAAAATGTGTAAATACACATAATAATACACTCTTGGCAAGAAAGAGAGAGAAGAGAAAAAATATATTTAACTCTAATGCACAGGGAATAAAGATGAAGGTTGTAGTCTCTGGGATGGAAGGAAATCAGTGGTGCGATTTTTCAAACGCGGAGTCACTAAACGTAAGGTTTTTTGTATGGAAAAACCATTCGTTTAGGTGACTCCGCGTTTGAAAAATGAAACTTCAGTTGCAAACGTGATTCGATTAATTTTTTCGTAATCGATACTAATAGATATTGCTTCGATTTTTCAAAAATTACATTTAAATAGAAAACAACGTTAATAAAATAAAAAAATACTTACTAATTAAAGGTTATGACATCTTTTGGAAGATTAAATGTGTTTGACCTCTCTACTTTACGAGAAAATTACATAACATGGCATTTTTAACGGAGCACTTTTAGACGTCTTTTCGATGCCTTACCGATTCACATGATGATCATAATCGATTACGCAACTAGTTTTTATGAACGTATTAGATTTTTGTTCTTACACTTTGGCAGAGGGGAACACGCAGGTAAGGCTTATCCTGTATTAAATGATCTAAGATCTGTCCCGACGAATGTGCCCCATAGATTTATTATTATTTTACCAAACGACGCTCCATAATTTTTAAACTATAACCACAGAATAAGTAGCAGTACACACGTACAGAAGTCTCACAAAGCAAATAAATTCAAAGAAACATCTACTTTATGTGGTTAGGGTGACATGGTTTAATTTAGTTCGCGTCAGAACTCAGCACCTTTTCGTTTAGATACCTAGAAATCCATTGCAAGCCAATTTCATGCTTATTATTTATTACTCTGGACAAACAATTCATGTAACTGAATTTCCCACTTCGGAGTGGTCGCCGCGCGCAAAGTAATAATGTAGACATATTTTTGATACCTAAACGGGGAGTGACACAGGCCTGCTATAACCGAATTAGTTTTGTAGATATGTAAGTCAAAGAAAACCTTTCTTGACTCTTTCCTGAAATCCTTAGAACACCGTTGCTAATAAAAGTAATTTGATTCCAAATATGCTCTAACTGATATTATATTTGGTGAACTGTTTTGTACGCTTGGAAACTATGATGGTTTTGGTAGAAAATTAAAATTAATATCTATCTAAGATATATTGCAATCGTCCATGGGCGTAGCCACGGTGGGGCACGGTGGGGCGCTTGCCCCACCTTGGCTCAGACCTTTAAGTTACCGAACCAAATCTAAAAATTAAATTATCTAGGTACTTACTACAATACTTAATATTCGTAAGAAAGTTCACACTCGACATTTTATATGTAAAAATTAACTGGGGTAAGCGGCGGACTGTGTAGTTTGCTAGTTACATATTACAGTGGACCCCCGGTAATCCGGCCCCTGTCTAATCCGGCACCCCCTGTAATCCGACATGGTCTATTATTTATTATTGAATATTTTTTTGATAATATTCGCTAATGCATGACTGAACAAGTTACAACTTGTACGCACCATCACTATTGTGCTCGACGCGTAGGGTATTGTTTTGATTCTGATTGCTTAGTTTGAATTTTATTTAGACTGAAGAAAATGGTGCATCCTACAACAAACTTCTACTTTTGAGAAGACTGAGGGACAAAGCTTTAATCTCACGTTTCAAAAATGTTAAACAAAAAAAAATTGATGAAATTTTCATGCTTCTTAAATTGATTGATTCATAGTTTTTGATTATTTTAGTATGTACATTTGTTTGTACACAATTATTTCCTAATGTAAAGTTATTGCATATTTTTTGTAAGTTCTGTAGCATTAATGACGTTAATTTTATAATAAGTCGTAACCTCTCTATTGTGTTGTTTAATTTACTAAATTTGAAATACATAATGCAGTATGATTTGTACTTCAGAGTACATATATGTATATAATATAAAAACTCTTATCATTGGATCTGTAATTTGTCGGATTACAAGGTACTCTTTTGTAAAAAAAATCGGACTATAGGGGGTCTTAGGCAGTACTGTATAATCCGACAAATTCGATAGTTCGACACTGCCCTGCAAAATGTTTGTCGGACTACCGGGGGTCCACTGTATTTCAGATTGCTGCCCCACCCTGAGCACATGGCTGGCTACGCTTATGCAATCGTCTGCAATTTTTTTTCCCTCTCTGATTGAACTCTCTCACCAACGAAAACAAATTACTTGTCAACACATGAAAGAGCCGTTAAAATAACAGCCACAAATAATAAAAAGCATACATCAGTTTCATCACCCAATCTCGTCTAGCAAACTTTAATAATGTTGCACGAAAAAATAAATAATGTATTTTAACCTACTTCAAAAAAAACAGGAATGTTTACAGCGTGGAAGGGATGATAAATCAAACCGCAGGCTATACAAGATCACTATAGTATAATGAAATTAAAATAACAGTCAAAAATCTAAATAGAAAATTGGCACTTCTATACAGAAGTGTGCAGCCGCCCGGGCAAATGGGATTGACGATTTTTTTTTGGTTCCTTGACTGTTATTTTAATTTAATTATACTATTGTGATCTAGTATAGCCGGTGGTTCGATTTATTACGGGTTAGTTCCTTCCACGTTGCATATGAATTTAATTATGTTTCCCTATTAATCGAAGACGGTTGGACCAATTTTGAAAATTAGTTTTTTTAAAGGGCATACTTGTCAGATGGTCCCATGGAAGATTTATCAAAATAGGATTGGGTACTTTGGAGTTAAAGTCAGTTTTTGGTTTTGAAAAATGTATACAGGGTTACTGGTACTAATGCAAAACCTCTTAACATCAGAATCAAACAAGAAAAAAGGCAAAAATTGCAGAAAATAAAATGGGCCTCCCATACAAGTTCACTGATCACCTGGTCGAATTTCTATGGGGATTCCAAATTTTTTTTTTTTAATTTTTTATTTTTTTCTTGCAAATCTATATTATATTAGGATTTTAAATCCGATGTTAAAAGGTTTTACGTTAGTTACCAGTAACCCTGTATATCTGAAACTTACACCTGATGTGCGCAGCGTACCTACACCTGATGTGCGCAGCGGGTTTAGCCTTTGACCACACACTTAACACTTTCCAGGATACATACGGCTATAAACAAGACATACTTAATAAGTCTGATTGGTACCTGTTAAATTGTTTATTAGCTTAAGAAACTAACAAATTAACTTTTATGACTGTTGCTAGCTCAATAAGTGTCGTTTGTTATTTTAAAACCAAAGTTTACAGCCAACTTTTATACTAATTAATTTGATAATACAATTTTTAATTTTTTTGGATCAGGTACTATCGAATCAACTTGTTTTTTTTTCGAATACGTCCAATAACGTTCACCTTCTACAATTTACTAAAGAGACTATAATCTACCAGACACGGCACAGTTCAAACAACTGTCACACAAAAAGATACACGGGAGCACTCTTTTGATATTCAAAATTTGTTCGTCTCATCTTTTGAATGTGGTTCTCAAAATGTAGGTACAAGTGATATAAAAACATATTAGGAATTTACGCTTAATGGATTATAAATATTAATATATTTTAGTGAATGCATGTCTTTGTACTCTTTGTCCACTAGTGTTGAAAGGGCAGGTGGTTAACGCGAATAAACTAAAAGAAATTTTGCATAACCACAATATAAATCAGATGACAATACAATATAGTGATGTCACAGAGCTGGTCTATTAATGGAATCGGATGCTACACGAAACAAAAAAGCAATTTTTGAAGCAACAAGTAATTATTCTCAAAAACCCGACTGCCTTTTTTGCTAAAGACACCTCTCAAGCTAAAATCCATCAAGCTTTTAGGCTTCAGAGCGTGCCAAACATTTGAATTTGACGACAAACATCCGCCATTTTGCTTTTTATTTTTTTAATTTGATATACCCAGTGTCACTTTCACAGTAAATACTAATCTAACGACACCTCTCAAGCTAAAATCCATCGAGTCGTTCAAGCTGCAGAGCGTGCCAAACAATTATACATTCATACATACATACTCTCGAAAAACGTAATCCTCCTTCTGACGCAGTCGGGTAAAAATGTATTTCTTTTTACTGCACTGCTCGTATTATTTTATAAATATGGTTTGTGTGAGTGTGGAGTTTGAGCCTTTGGCATTTCTCTTGGTATTGGTAAGTACTTAGAGGCCTCACAATACAAGATTATACAATATTTTTTTTTTCAAAAAACTTGATATAATATATACGTTTAGAAACCACAGAGTAACGAATAGGTCATCCCCGGCATATTTAGCGATGGCAGCTCATTTGAATCGGACAATGGCCACCGCTGAATGGTCTGACAGATGAATAGCCTGTTTGCTATTGAAAACTAGTGTTACTTGTGTTTGTCACGTATGTTAATAAGTGTATACTCGTGTTTGTGACACAGGGAATTTATAATTTGCAGCAATATAATTTTGATAGTTTTTTAGGGTTCCGTACCCAAAGGGTAAAACGGGACCCTATTACTAAGACTCCGCTGTCCGTCCGGCTGTTTGTCTGTCTGTCACCAGGCTGTAGCTTATGAACCGTGATAGCTAGACAGTTGACATTTTCACAGATGATGTATTTCTGTTGCCGCTATAACAACAAATTCTAAAAACAGAATAAAATAAATATTTAAGTAAAGTAGATATCTGGGAGTTTCAGCGAGACAAATGAAGATTTTCTTGGATTTACTTTATTTGTATACGGCACACGCACAGCAAACACATCAGAGCGAGCAAGTTAAAAAGACACGGGCCAAGACAGAGCAGGGAGTGAAGGGCCACAGATAATATACAAAAAATATAAGACAGATGTCATATTTGACAGTGGTGTTTCATATGACTTTAGGATGCGTTTAAATACTTAAATCACATTTCCTACACATGCAACAAAATCCAATACATTAACGTGATCTTTTTTAGGGTTCTGTAGTAAACAAGGAACCCATATAGTTTCGCCATGTCTGTCTGTCTGTCTGTCCGTCCGCGGTTTTACTCAGCAACTATAAGTACTAGAAAGCCGTGATTTGGCATGGATATGTATATTAATTATGTGGAAAAAGTGGTAAAATAAAATACTGAAAATATTTTTTTAGAGTCCCATCCATCTCATACAAGTAAAGTGAAAAGACCTCCGAGGCGTAGTGGTCACCATGCTAGTCCGCCACCCAGAGGTTCCGGGTTCGATCCCCGGTCAGGGCAAGTTGGAAAATGGCGTTTTTTAAATTGTCCTAGGTCTTGGATGCTTTTCTATATATGTATTTATTATAAAATATAGTATCGTTGAGTTAGTATCCCATAACACAAGTCTCGAACTAACTTTGGGGCTAGCTCAATCAGTGTAATTTGTCCCTATATATTTATTTATTTATTATCAGCACTGGGTACCTGTTCTAGATGAGTACCGATACTCCTCCTTAAAAGTACAGGTACAAGTCATTTTCACATGTCGGATTGATGAATAACGTACACGTAACGTAGCTGCACTCCTCGGTGTTACCCGCGGTATAGATAAAAAGCCATGTGTTAATTCAGGGTGTCAGCTTCCTGCATACCAAATTTTATTAAAATTGGTTCAGCCATTTGCGCGTGAAGCAGTACCAAACATACACACTCACAAACTTTCGCCTTTATAATAGTAGTGTGATTACATTTGTATAAATGAAGTAATTATAGTTAAATACTTAAAGAAATAAACATTTTTAATTTTAAAGGCATATAACGCAGCAAATAAGCCTATGCAAAACAATAGGGCGCAGAAGATTGCTTAGATCTAAAAATGTAATAATAAAATAGTGCTTTTATGACAAGTTTCTATTACAATAGCCAGCATTAGTGCATCCCAACATCATTCAATAACCAATAAACCTTCACTTTTTTCTGCAATAGATCCTTCTCCTGCCGAAACCTATTCAAGGGTACACCTTTAATTGGTATATCCACGAACGGGGTTTGGCGGGAGCGCCACGTTACATCAACTTCTCGAAAGGGCCTCTACGTGTTGGATTTGTATCCCCACGCAAGCCTCTTAGAGGACCGGGGTGAAGAGACCCAAAGGAGATACAAAAAGTACTAACAAGGTCAACTCCTTTAGACAATGTCTTGATCTCAAGAGCTTTTCAATCCAATTATCAATAGGGAAGATGCATTTTTTGTTTTGCTATGGAAAGAGTTCCTAAAATAGGCACATACAAGAAAAAATACCTTGTTTACAAAGTCACGTCCGCCTTTGGACGGCGTCTCGGAGCGCCTTAAAAAGACCGAACAGGAGTGACGTCACTTGTGTCGCATTTGTAGGCGTGATATCAGAATATTTGTTTGGGTGCTATGTCAAATATTGCGTTTACAGGATTGGCCTAATAACAAAATTAGCTATAAGTTTTTAAGAAAATTCTATGGTAATACAATTTGCAAACGGTTTATTACTTTTTAAATTGACTTTTTCAATCAACTAAAAACCAAAGTTAATGAATCGATAAAAATATAAATAAATAATAATAGATAAATAGGGACAATTCACACTGATTGAGCTAGCCCCAAAGTAAGTTCGAGCCTTGTGTTATGGAATACTAACTCAACGATACTATATTTTATAACAAAAACATAAATAGATAAACATCCAAGACTCAGGATAATTTGAAAAAGGCCATTTTCCGACTTGCCCTGACTGGGAATCGAACCAGGGACCACTGGGTGACGAAGATCGTCAATAAAAATATAATTATGCTTAAAGGCCTTTTTTACGTGCGTTCAAAATCAGACACATTTATCAAAATCTACTCATTATGCATCATTTGTATTTACCAATAAGCTGTATTTTCGATTTCATATAACTCTTATCATAAAAAACTGTATCAGCTAAGCTGGTTCCGTTAGATTTCTCCCGGGACCGACCAGGAAATGTGATATACATCAAACGACAGAAACTTTGTTTAATAATGCATTTAGCCGCGCAATATTTTCCTTGACGAAAGTTAAAATATGGAGAGTCACAGAAGGAGATGTACGAGTTTGTTACGCAAATTCAATGTGTAACAATAAAAGGACATGATTATGAGTTTTATTGGGTTTTTTTCTGTCCAAGAACAACGCGATGCAGAGATGAAGCATTTTACATAAATCATATAAAAATATACGAGCATACTAAAGCTTTCTTTTAATTATTTGTGTACTTATCAAAATATATGTAAAATAATTTTGCGTCCCAATCATTGCAGCAAGTTGATTTGCTAGCAGTAAAATAAAAACCCCGACGACACCATCTAGTGATAACTGGCGGAACTACATAATATTCTAAACCGTAGCGCCATCTATTATTTTCCAGGTAAATTACAAACCCCAATTTTCAAGCGCTTACTTTATAACTTTAAAAACGATTTAAATTAAACATAACTAAGAACTACCGCAAGGGAAGTAGCTTTCACGTAAAAAACGCATTGAAATCGGTCCATCCGTTCGAGCGCTACGATCCCACAGACAGACGTAATCAACAAACTTATAACATCCCCTTTTTTGTTTGGTGGGTGGGCCCTTACTATGGGTCTCATAAGAAGGCTCAAGGTCGCTCAACGCGCTATGAAGAGGGCTATGCTCGGTGTTTCTCTACGTCATCGAATCAGAAATGAGGAAATTCGTAGAAGAACAAAAGTCACTGACATGGCCCAGCGGATTAGCTTATTGAAGTGGCAATGGCGGGACATATAGCGCGAAAAACCGATGTCCGATGGCTACCGCGTACTGGCAAACAAAGCGTAGGACACTCACTCACAATGTGGTCAGACGACCTGACCAAGGTCGCTGGAAACAGCTGGATGCAGGCAATGCATCCTTGGGAGAGGCCTATGTCCAGCAGTGGACGTTATGCGGCTGAAATGATGAATTGAACTAGCAATTATACATAATTTGAGAAGACTTATAAAATACGTAGTATGCTTTTATTTTATGAGTGGTAGCATCTATGACCTCTTTAATTTGTCACGAAATATGGCGGCAGGACATAAATCAGATATTCACGGAACTTCGTGAATGAGACCGGGAATAAAATGGTCCGGAACTACTTTATCAACCGACTTCAAAAGAGAGGGTACCTGTTTATTACAATATTTGGCACATGACTCTGTAACTAAATATAAACGCTTGCTCAAATTATAATACACTAGTGAACTAAAGTACAGGTTTCCTCACGATCTCTTCTTTCATTGAAACTCAACTTGAATTCAACTTGAAAATGACCGTACTTGAGTTCAAATTCAAAGTCAGTTAAGCCGTGGAACCGGTACCAAAAGTACATGTACTGTACCGCTATTCGGTGGTTCTTTTCCTTTTTAGGGTTCCGTAGTATACAAGGAACCCTTATAGTTTCGCCATGTCTGTCTGTCTGTCTGTCCGTCCGCGGCTTTACTCAGCGACTATAGATACTAGAAAGATGTAATTTGTTACAGGTATGTGTAAAAATTATGCGGAAAAAGTAGTAAAAAAAATATTGAAAAAAAATTTTGTTAGGGTTGCTCCCATACAAGTAAAGTCAAAAGTAAATTTTATTTTTTCGACTAACCAATCATGTGGGGTATCGTTGAATAGGTATTTCAAAAATATTTGTTAGAGTCAATTGTAACCCCCCCCCCCCCCTATCCCTCTCTCTATCTGCTAAACGGTTATATATGGACACGTGAATAAATTAACAGCTATTGTAAATATAACGAAATTTAAAGGAAAACTATCAGAGCTAAGTAGGGTTTACAAATTAAAAAGTTATAGGCGATCAACTTATAAATTGTACTCGTCAAAGGAAAATTTCATGCAAATTAAATAGAAAATTAGTTTTTAGACGTTTTTAGTGGCATAAACTCAAAATTGGCATTCGTAACTACGGAACCCTACACTGCGCGTGCCCCGACACGCACTTGGCCAATTATTCTTTTCTTTTGTGACTTTGTGGTCAAGATAGTCATCGGTCCTATAAAAAGCCTTCTCACAGAGTAACTTCTTTACATGAACTTTTAACTTTTTGTCTGCCATATCAAGGACCGATTGTGGCAGTTTATTATAAAAAAGTATACCGTTCCCTATAAACGTTTTACTTACTGTTTTGAGCCTATAATACGGGGCAACTAAGTCACTCTTATTGCGTAAGTTTCTAACGGTAAAATCACTTACTTTATTGTATGAGGAAATATTTTTTCTTACATACATTATGCTGCTTGTGAAATAGGTAACAAACATAAATTACGTTATCAGAAAGTAGTCGAAATAACCGGCCAAGTGCGAGACGGACTCGAGCAGGAAGGGTTCCGTACCATTATTTATGAAAAATCACGTTTGTTGTGCCCCTTGAATATTTATTTTATTCTATGTTTAGTATTTGTTGTTATAGCAGCAATAGAAATACATCTGTGAAAATTTCAACTGTCAAGCTATCACGTTATCAGTAACCTCGTCAAATCTCCTTGGTTAGATAGCAGACCCCGGGCCCTGAAGCGTTACTGCTAAGGATAGAACCGGGAAAATACGCTCGAAAGATGATGATGATAGTCAGACATACTTACGGACTGACAGACAGCGGAGCCTTAGTATTAGGGTCCCGTTTTTACCCTTTGGGTACGGAACCCTAAAAGCGAAGGCGAGTTATACATATGTAACAAAAACCCTGTCCGATCCTTGACGGAGCAACTCAGACCATCAATATGAACCACTTTTTCTATGGGACCAATGCTTGAAACTCAAAGAAAAATCGACATTTTCATACAAATTGCCTAACCGGCCGAACACTAGAAAAGTTGTTCATATTGATGGTCTGAGTTGCTCCTACAAGGATCGGACAGGATTTTCGTTTTATATTGTAAAGTATAACATTTATATACTAATTTGAGGATCACTGTTTTATCTGCCACTCCAATAATAAAATCTGCGTTTCTTAAACTGTTAGCATACTTCCTATACAACTGATTTAAGGCGGCAGGTTTTATGAATGTAGGGGTACTAAAACTATTTTAAGAGGAGATTCAGTCTAAATCAAAACATGGGCTATCGTATAATAAAGCCAGTTACACACACGTACCGTGTTAATTGACCATAAAATGTAAATTCGTGTCTTGGCAGCAGACAATGGCAACAGATGGCGCGGCTGTGGACGGGATTAAATGGGATGAAGCAGGATGCAGGGTGCATGTGGTCGGCATGCCCTTATCACAGATAGAATCAGTATGCAACTTTATTGGTATAACAGCTATATGAACAATAGTTGTCAAAGATAATATAATTAATAACGTAACAGAAACCCAACGCCAAAAGAAACGATTGGAGCAAAAAAGTGACAAATAAAGTGTTGAATATGCTTTAAAAACATTTATTGCATTTTGTATAAGTCATATTTAATTAATAATAGTACTACTTTATTACATATTTATTATATACAGCTAATAATTAAATGTTTTTGAGCTAAATTCTTGTTTTTTTTTTGCTGTACTGCCAACATCATTTTAGGTTTTAAATAGATCACACTCGTGTTCAGTTTTTAAATTGTTTTTAATCCCTAGAGATTTTCTTTTTCACTTTTCAGTCCCGAGAGAGTCAGCAGTAACTTTAGTTCATAATGTTTTGGGATAAAAACATTGTTTTTCGAGTTAGTCGCTAATATAACAACACTATCACGTTTTAATCCCTAATAGGTGAGACAAAGTATTTAGGGTCTTGCGGCTGCACACAGAGTCTAGTGCCACAATATCCAAAGGCCACTTTTTAGCGTCGTAAGTAAACGTTTCCTTCCTCGGATCGGATAAAATTGATTCCCGGCGAAGCGTCCCAATGTTTATCATACATCAGGTGAAGTGAAAAATTGCTCGACCTAAACTGAAATTAAGGCCCAAGGGCAGAAAATTGGAGAGTGACCCCCACAGAGTTATGTGCCTGATTAATGTTATCAGCCCCGTTATCTGGACCCCAGGACCCCTCAAATGGGGTCAACCCTTTTTCTACGCGAATATTTTTATCTCCTAAGTTATTACGCTATGTTTACGTTTGTTTTAAAATGTTTTCACAAAGCGCCCACTGATTTTGAGCGGAGATAATGAAATTAATACTTTTGCCATGGTGATACTAACTTTTTTCATTAAAACCATTTTCGTTTCACAATGGCGTAAGTCAGTGGCGGATTTACCAATACGCCTAGGGCGACAGATTTTATGGGTGAGGCCATTCAAGCACCTCTAAACCCTACCTTTCTATTACTAGAGAGAACACCTTCCGGTGAGATACGAAGTGGTAGCTAAAGTGGCGCCCTCGTTTGAAATAAATTATAACTAAATATGGTGATAATTAAAAAATTGATTTGTATCAATGTCTAGAAAAACCTTTAAACTATTTTATGAATAACCTTTGAAATTATTACTAATTGTCCGTCTAGTTTTAAAACTGTTTTTTGCCAAAAGTGGCCACTTTTGGCGAAAAACAGTTTTAAAAGTAGACGGACTACCAATTTTACTTTCAAAGGTTATTCATAAAATAGTTTAAAGGTCTTTCTAGACATTGATACAAATCAAATTTTTAATAATCACCATATTTAGTTTTAAACAATTTATTTCAAATGAGGGCGCCACTTTAGCTACCACTTCGTCTTAAGTCGATCAGATCTCTTTATAAATAAACTGGACTATTCATCTTTTGACAATGCTGGTGAAAATATACGTCTATTGTATGTCATACTAGAAAATAAAATTTCTTTGTTATTTCTTTGTCACTACAAACACAAAATGGTCGTAAGACCCATAAAATTCAACGGCGCTTATGCCAATTGTGCCGACTTCGTCATTTTCAAAGATTTCCAAAAAAATGGCTCGACTATCGATTTTTATATTATATGTTTATCGAACCTGCTTCCAAAATTTCACGGGAATCGGTTGAGAAATGCGACATCTAGAGGAGAACACATAGATATACCAAAGCATTTTTGGCCAAGTTGAAACGGAGACCTCGCTTCACTCGCTTGGTCAATAATACGATAATCAGGTGATTTAAGCCTGTAGTATCCAAACCAGACTAGAAACAACTTTTTACAAAGTTTGTTTCCTGGTGGAATTTGACCACTATCTCCGGATTACAATGCGTATTGATCACTAGACCACGGAGGCTGTCTGTCACTCTGTAAGATATCGTTTAGAAAAGAAAACTGAGACGCTCTCTCGCCTCGGAGGCGAAGATCCACTTCAGGTCGCTGAGCCAACGGAGTATCGAACTCACAAGGATCATAAGAGCTAAAAAAAACTGATTACTCTATGGTCCCTCGGAATTGAGGCTCATTTACTTACTTTCCCGCCAAGGATCGATTACCCTAATTTTAGAGTACGTAATGCCACAGACACGTTTCCCTATCAACGGGAGAAAAATACTTCCTAACACAATGTCATCTTCATCTAAAGTATGAATTGCCAGACATAAAACTAACTGATTTCTCCCTTGCTATTTGGAAAACTCAATGGCCATGTGATGTCGAGTATCTTCGATCAAAACTTCGTGAAATTTTATAGAGAAGTAGATTTTGTAATAGAAGTAGATGAAACTTAAGGCATTTAAGTTCGAATGTCATCTAAATGTTATCTAATAGAGTAGTAAAACTATGTTTCGTATTTTCCAGTGTTTTTTGAAAATAGTTATCAATGTCTTGAACTGAAAAAAATATTCCTACTCAACATTATATTAAATTTCAGTCAAGCGGAAATGCAAATGATGGTGTTAAAATGCAAATAGTTGTGTTCGCCTAATGGCGAGTCAAGCGGAAATGCAAATGATGTTGTCAAAATGCAAATAGTTGTGTTCGCCTAATGACGATGAGGCTAGCAACCCATCACTATTTTGATTCCTTGTTCCATTTGCCGTAAAAGCCAAAATGCTTTTCTGCCCCATTAAGGATTATGACGTGATAAAGTACGCGTATGTTCAGTCCAGCGGTGGACTCTCTATGCCTGTTATTAGTATTACGGGATTCACCGCGATTAATATAATTTTTAGCCAGATTTTTCGACGACCTTTTTGTTTCATGGGTTTTCTGTGGCTAATATTGTGGTTATGATTATGTTATATTTCTGATCCTTTTGCTATGGCACGGGAAAGTGGCTCACCTTTCTGCGTTCCGGCGATAACGTGATTGACCTTATAAATAATGGCTGATCTGGGTTTTTCGGCCCTTGTGTTGGTACACAACAATTTTTCCTCTTTTCGCAGCAAATACGTCGGTTGTATTTAATTCAGATACTTGATTTGTTTATGACGACCTTCTTGGCGTTGTGAGCAACACGCTAATCCTTCACTACAGAGGTTCTTGGTTCGATCCCCAGATAGGGCAAGTTGGAAAGTAAGATAAAATAAAAATTCCTTTCACCTTCTTTCTTACATAATATTAGTAGGAACAAAGTAATTATCACTAAAGCGGTTTCTTCCAGCCAACCTCCGGGTCATTTCTTCCAGCTTACCAAAAATGTTGGGGGTCACACAGCGATTTGTACAAAAATTGTTATACAATTGCAATAGGCGGACTTAAGCCTACACCCCATATTCATAAATAATATCAAACATTTGCTTAACCTATTGAGTTAAAATATGTTTTAGCCTTGTCTCTCTTTTCAATATTTAACATAGTATGAACGAGACAAAAAATATTTTAACTTGAATAAGTTTGGCAAACGGTTAATATTTTTATAAGTATGAGGGATAGGCTTTATCTACCAAATATAGGCTTTGTCAACTCACTGGTGATGCCCAAAAAAAGATTGAATTCAGGGCGCGCTCAGACGACACGCGCACGCTAAGCCCACGCCTAGCGCACGACAAGCGCGGTTTGAATTTGTTGCATATAATTTGGGTCCCACACATCAATACAACTCGTATTATATTCACCGAAGTCCACTTTAGGCGAGCGCCGGGCGGGCGTAAGGCGGAAGCTAAACGGAGGCATGGCGAGCACTAATCGACTCGTGCGCGTGTAGACTTCGGTTACTGCAATTTCAGTTGTATTGATGTGTGATAGGACTCAAATTATATGCAACAAATTTACGGTAGGCGTAGGCTTGGCGTACGCGTTTCATCCGAACACGCCCTGAAGGTGTAAGTTTAAGAGTCCCTTTACCCTGGACAGAATCAGACTTTCCCATACAAACGTAGTCCACGTTTATTGTGAAACGACATGTTGGATATGGGCAAAAATATGTAATGTTAAAGAAATTGCAATTATCTAGGGTTATAATTGGTTTCCGTCAGTAATTTGACTGACGGAAACCAATTATAACCAACTTAAAAGAGAATATAGGGTATTCAAGCTTGCGCAGACGAGGGATTTTTGTCCGCGGACTTTTTTGTCCGCTTAAATATATCGCTTACAACTGTATCGAGTAACGTAAACGAGGGATTTAAAATACCGCGTACAAAACGTCCCCCGAATAACCGAAGACATGCAGAGAGCGAACCGGACAAAAGTACAGGGGAGTCCCCCAAAAAAAAATAGAACTCGTGTGACTAGGGGAAGCAACGCCCATGGCGGACTTTAGACCGCGTTTGTTCTCTACATTTCTGGGCAACAAATGATCGCACACCGTGTGCATTGAGTTCACGGTAAATCCGCGGCGGACTTTTTACTCGCGGAGCGTACTTTTTTCTCCGCGGCGGAGAAAACTCCGTCGTCTGCGCAGGCCTTTATATCGTATTTGACCATCAGTATGGAACCTTTAATTTATTTCCAGTTCAAAATTTTAGTCGGAAACCAATTATAATCCTAGATAATTGCAATTTCTTTAAAATTACAAATTTATCAAAATCTGACATGTCGTTTCAAAATAAAACGTAGACTACGATCGTATGGAAAAGTTTAGGTTAAGGGGATTCTTAAGTGACTTACATATGAAGGGGAAAAGTACATTGTTCGTTATAAGACAAATTAATCTGTAGGGCACCGTTGTAATAAAAAGTTACAATAACACCAATTATCTCGGTAGCTAGGTCCAGACTAGCGAATGTCTGACAGCTGGAGTTGTGAAGTGTCGTACACTCGCAGCTCTAGTTGACACTGCTCTAATGAGGGATTTGCAGCGCTCGTTGTTGGCGGAGAATAGAAATTGTTTACACATTTACTGAGCAACTTTTACTTTATGTCACACTCAGACAATCAAGGTGGGTGTTGATTCCTAAGGATGCCAAATACAGATCTTAAGATATTTTTTCTGAATAAGATTGCATCAAAAAAGGCCCACTGAAGCTTAGCGTCTTTATAGTAAGTAGACAGCAATAAAGTACCATTCATGTTATTTCGTTTTTTCTAAAACACTCTTATTAAAGGGATACGTGTTTTTTTTTCGGGGTCCAGTGCTGCCCCCATTTGAACAAAATCATTTGGAAGGAAACGGAGATATCATTTAAAATTTTGTTTCTACCAAGCCCTAGATAATACTCCAAACTATTTTTTGAACTATTGTTTATTTATTTATTTAATCTTTATTGTTCATCAAATACAAATTGTACAGAACAATAGGCGAACTTAACGCTAAAAGCGTTGTCTACCAGTCAACCTTTGGGTTATACAGATAGTCTAAACGTGGGTTGCAAGACTTGCAAGACAAAGTAAAGCACTTAAAAAAAACAATGTAAATAAAAGTATATACAGATAAATACAATAATATAATATTTTATATATAATAGACACATACATATATACTAATATACGTTACATATACGATTCACATATAACTGCCTCCGTAGTCCAGTGGTCAAGGAGTTATCCTTGTGACCCGGAGGTCATGGGTTCGATTCCCACTGGAAAGCATACTTTGTGAAAAGTTGTTTCCAGTCTGGATAGGATATTGCAGGCTTGAATCACCTGATTATCCGAAAAGAAAGATGATTCCGTGTTTCGGAAGGCACGTAAAACTGTGGGTCCCGAACGCCACCTAGCGTTTGATCATCAAACTACCCAAGGATTGGTTCCTGGTTTACCCTTTGGGTTGTGGAGGTCAGACGGCAGTCGCTCTGTGTAAAAACCAGTAACCTCGTCAAATCTCCTTGGTTAGGTAGCGGACCCCGGGCTCTGAAGCGTTGCTGCTGAGGATGCAACCGGGAATACGCTCGGATGATGATGATGATACGATTCACATATAAGTTGTCCTTGTTTACAGATTTAAGTGAGAATGTGAAGCTTTTCTACGCACTTTAGCCAAAAGTGGCCGTTTTTCGCAAATGTGCGAAAAAAGCTTCTGTTTGAGGCTTGGACTGTATGATAGGAATAAAAGTTGGTTCACGACAAACTTGGATTTATTGCGACACCAGCACCACACATATAAAATACAATCGTACAACGAAACTTGGCGCAGTAGAGAGAAAAAACTTACGTTACAAAGTGTCAAAGGTATCAAAATGTCAAGTTGACATTATAATTTTTTAATTTTTATGTTGCAATTCCAACAGCTTCACAGGAGAATTGTACCCCGAAAAATCCATGTATCCCCTTAAAAGGGAGGTAGGTAAAACTTTGACCTACCGCGGAGACAATCAGGGTGGAAGTTGATCAAGATTGACGAGGCTTCTGACGGCGCCGATCACCGCTCGTGCAGCAAACTGTTTACGGGAAATTCGTTTCGTAGTCAGTTTGTTTTTGTTTTACGGAAAATGGAATCGGGATATGGACTGGGTAACAAATTTACAATTTTATTTAGTCCGTCAACTTGATTGTCCAAAAATAATGGATTTATATATTTTCGTTTAGGAAAGTAGTAAAAATTCGCAAAGACAGCACTTCGAATTTTTGCAGTGGGGATGATTTACATCACGTTTGGTTAAACGTAGCTGATCGTGACGTCATGCGAAATTTAAATGAGCTTTATCTTCGTAATCTTATCTATTAATTGCTAATCAGGGAAAAGAAAAAATATGTAAACCATACTTTTTGATCGAACTTGTCGGCACGGAACAGCCCTTTTCTATGCTGGTATCCTTTTCTATCGCCTAGAACCGTCATTTGCCAGAGCGAGAGAGAGCGACTGAACGCTATAGCACGGCAGATGCTATAGCGTCACGTCGCTGTAGCAATTAAGTACTGTACCGTCCTGACAAGTGAGATGCAACCCTAATGAGCAATAAAATTTTAAAGTCTACATCCGTATTCCGCTCTTCTGACTTTGCTGGAAATTAAAAAGAAATTACTTTCTTTATCATTGAACAAAAAGATTTGAGTAAGCTCGAAATTAGAAAAACAAAAAGAATCTTTGTACAACTTTTATATGATGTACTTATTCTCTGTTAAAATTTTCCGTGACATAAATTGGTAAATAACAAAATAAAATCAAACAAAAATCCAATATGGAAATAAGAAAGAATCTGAGTGAATATCCAGTTCCTCGATGGACTTATTTTTCCAGCACGGAAAAAAGCAGCTGGTACATACTTTTTCTATGTGTACAACATCATTCATCTAGAACACGACTTCAAAAGTACATACTCGTACCTAAAACTCCGACTTCTGAAGTCAATCTCAAAAGTCAAAAACATGTCCACATCACAGAAGCGCCCCTAAAAGCCAGGTTTTAATTACGAAAACTGCCGGGGGACTTGGGTAACTGTCTTTGTGTTGTGTATTGTGTGCATTCTGGTCCTCAGTGTGTTCCATATGGCCCATTTGTATTCGACCTAACGTATTGAAAGAAAGTAGAAATTCTAGAATAGAACAACTCCAATATAGATGCATAATGAGTACATTATAATAAATGTCTCTGATTTTGTAAGCATTTAAGTAAAAAAGGCCTTACAGCACCATCATATTTTTTATCAATTCATTAACTTTGGTTTTTAGTTGAGTGAAAAAGTCGATTTAAGATGCATTAAAAAGTTTTAAAATAATATTACCATCGGATTTTATCAAAAAATTATCGCTACTTTTGTTATGATGCCAATCCTGTAAACGCAATAATTAACATAGCACCCAAACAAATGTTCTTACATCACGCCTACAAATGCGACATAAGTGACGTCACTCGTGTCCGGTCTTTCTAAGGCGCTCCGAAACGCCGTCTAAAGGCGGACGAGACTTTGTAACCTCATATCTTAAAGAGATTTTCAGTCAGCAAGGTAGTTTTTCTTGGAAGTGCCTATGTTTAGAAACTCTTTCCATAGCACAACGAAAAAAATAGTATGCATCTTCCCTATTAGAAAAAATAATGTCGAGTAAAAGTCAGAAGGAGTATGAAGGAAGGTCAAGACGCAAAAAACAATTCATAATTAGTTGATTAATACATATGACAAAACAGTAAAAAAATGTCTGTACATTGCATATATTCCAAAAAAAAAAAAATTGTGGCGATAGAGACATAGAAATAGAGTAAGAATTTAAAAGAAAGTCTGTCTTTTTATACACGATTTAGAAAAATAGAACAATTAATGCAGAACCTTAATGGTCCAGCTGATCTATAAGAAATATAAAAATGACGCCTTAGCAAAAGTTGTTCCGCCTGATGAGCATTTTTTGTTGAGGTATAAAAAAGGTACGCCGGTGTCATTAAGTACACGCGAACGACGTTAGCTCGTCACATATGAAAATGTAAAAAACATCGACATCATCATAAAAATTTAGATCATTGAGAAGTTTTTTCCATGTCTCTAAAGTTCTTATTTATTTAGACTTTATTTCACAACTTAAAAAAAAGTACAAGAGGCGAACCTAATGCCATAATCCATATGGCATTCTCTCCCGGTCAACCATTAGACCAAGCGGAAAATACGTGTGCTGGCGTGATGAAATTCATGAATAAGTTAACAAAATATAAATATCTACATAAGTACATATACAAGAATAAAACATGAAACACATAATATTGTACATATCAACATACGTAAAATTAAATGTACATATCAATACATATTTATACATATTACAAGATATATATGTAATATAAATATGAATGAATACATATATCAAAGATTCAAAGGTTCAAATGTTTATTCAGTAATTAGACCTTCACAGGCACTTTTACACGTCAATAAGTATAATTTATGTTACGTGTAAAGTATATTAAAATTTAATTTATTTTTAAAGAAAAGCTACCGATACCAGCGCTTCGTAACGACCACTGCTGAGAAGAAACGCCGAAAGAAACTCATTTTCACAGTATTGGTCGCCTACTCGCCAGAAGGGCTTTGTCATATTATTAATATTGTCTTTTAATTATTAAATACTTATACTATAATACAATGTTGACACATTTAACATGTAATGCTTGCAAACGAGTTAGCAAACATAAAATGCGATAAAAATATTAAGTAGTCAAAAAAAGCGAAGCCGAGCTGACCAGTCCCTCCCGGCAGTACCCGTACACGAGTTTGACGCACGGATCAGCCATCGTTAAACTCAACCATATTAGAGGGAATCTATTAGGATGACTGAGGCTAGGACTGCTGAAGAAACAATTTATGTACCGCTCGTTTGAAAGCCAAACGACTAGGAGCTCTTCTTTTAGACTCCGGAAGGGCATTCCATAGCAGGATAGCCTGGACTTGGAAAGACTTGCCCATGAAGGAAGTGCCGTGAGGAGGGATATTAAGGATGAAAATGATGGAAATGCTTGAGGAGCGATGTGCGCGAGAGTGAGTGGAACTGAGAAGGTTAAATTTAGATTTTAGATAGTTAGGGGAGTGCGGTTAAGATCTTTAAGATATTTTAATACATATGAGACGCAACTAGATAGTGAAAGCTTCCAAATAATAAATAGCTAACACGGTTGTCTTATTTATCGAGTTGACCAAAGGCATCTTCACTGGGAATTAGTCGTCGATGAGAATGACCGTACATAAGTCAGATTGTGCTACAAACTCAGCGAAAATAATTTTGGAGGGAAAAAATTTAATGTTTGAGCCAACGACACGATAAGAAGACGCGAAAATCATCATCAAAATCATAAGTATCAGTTACAATTTTATTAGTGAAGATATAGCGTAACAAACATGCAATAGCTCTTTTTGGAGTCGGTCAAAGACACAGTTAAATAGCTTCAACAAAAAAGCAATTTTTTTGGGCCAAAGGAAGCAATGGGCATGACGAATCGAAAAATACTTTTAACCAATCGGATAGATTATTAAAAAAATATTGTAGACATAATTTTTCTTTACTCTGAGAAACAAAAAATGACAAAGATACAGCGCATTGAAATTTCGCATGACGTCACGGCTACGTACGATTTTTACATAGAGGTGACGTCGCAAGCTCCGGAACATTTTTACTTTTTTGACAAACGGAATACCATGGGTTCATTATTTTTGGATAACCTACAAGAGGATCTAATTACAATTATACTTTTCTAACCCTGTCGTCACCCCTATTGTGAAAATCTTATTTCCAAAATAAGATTTTCACTCTCAATAAATGGACCATTATTACAGGGACTAAGGGAAGCCTACCAAGCCCTCGGGCCATTTGAGGATGTCGGGTAAACAACATAATTATTGTCTGTTACAGTAATGGAAGCTTTGTTCTGCGTAGGTGATGGAATCAGCGATTACCCTCTAAACACGGTTTGCGTAATTTGATTTTGTGACTTGTGAAGTCTCGTATAAAGAGGTCAAATGTTTAGCCGAAAATAGGGAACCATGGGAACACCACCGACAAGAACCTGGTTCTTTAATTGATTGATGATGATGACAACTTGTTATTTCCGTGATTGGAGGTTTATACACAGTGATTTTTCACTGGTTTTGGAGCCGAAGGCCACTTCATAAGGATCGTTAGTAAGACCTATGAATAACGTGAAGCTTTTCTACGCACATACGCCAATGGCCGTTTTTCGCAATTGTGCGTAGAAAAGCTTCACGTTCTCACTTTAAACTGTAAACAGTAGTTTATAAAATAGTTTGCAGGGTTGTCTAGGGTCTGATGAAGGCCAAATTTTAAATGATATCTCCGTTTCCTTTTGAATGATTTATTTCAAATGGGGGCAGCACTGGACCACGGAAAATTCATGTAGCCCCTTAACTACGTGTAGCTTTAAATAAGTCGTGCACGGGCTAGTAGTGGATCACACAGCTACTTTACAGGTTGTATAAACATGTGTTATGTGCTGCCTGAAGTTTAGGTAAATAAGCGCTCAATTATCCGATCACTGATTATAAGTAGCTTAACCTCCGTGGCGTAGTGGTCACCATACTAGTCCGCCACCCAGAGGTTCCGGGTTCGATCCCCGGTCAGGGCAAATTGGAAAATGGCCTTTTTCAAATTGTCCTGGGTCTTGGGTGTTTATCTATATATGTATTTGTTATAAAATATAGTATCGTTGAGTTAGTATCCCATAACACAAGTCTTGAACTTACTTTGGGGCTAGCTCAATCAGTGTGATTTTTCCCTATATATTTATTTATTTATTTATTACTGATTACAAGTAAGCATAGGCTGCCACTATTTCTGACTCTGGTCATCAGATTACTTTAGAACTAGCCTTTTGTTCTTTCGAATCTATCCTACGAAGAAAGTCTATAATGCCTCTGTGCCTATATTGTTTTGTAATTATTGTATGTTTATTATTGTGCAATAAAGTTAATTTGTATGGACGACCTCCGTGGCGTAGTGGTCACCATGCTAGTCCGCCACCCAGAGGTTCCGGGTTCGATCCCCGGTCAGGGCAAGTTGGAAAATGGCCTTTTTCAAATTGTCCTGAGTCTTGGATGTTAACCTATATATGTATTTATTATAAAATATAGTATCGTTGAGTTAGCATCCCCGTAACACAAGTCTCGAACTTACTTTGGGGCTAGCTCAAGCAGTGTAATTTGTCCCTATATATTTATTTATTTATTTAATTGTATTGTAAAGCCCAGAAAATGCTTAACTGTGTTGCTTCGGACCCTGGGGTCGCTTTAAAGCTTTTTTCTCCACTTCGCACACAACATTTTAGGTTGTGAGGTCATTTTCCTAAAATCTAAACGTCCAATATGTTATGGAGTTTAATATTCATTTGTGTCAAAGTTCACAACGGGTCAGATTAGCTCGCAGTATCTGGGTCGGCGAGAGCTTTAGCATACAATATAGAAATACAGATGCGACATCTCTCCACAGGGCGTAATTGAGCAGTCTTATTTTTTAAGGGGTCACTTAGTCAATCAATATGAAACTTACGTGAATAACAAATAGATTTCATTTCATACCTTTTGGTGACTAAGGAAGAACTACCTAGAATTTAAACTGTTACACTTTTTCTTTCACGGTTGTTAAAAAGTCGTCGAGATCGCCAGGTGCTTTTTCTTCCCGCTCAAATCATAAAAGCCGATCCAGGAAATTATATTGTTTATGATGTATTACCATTAATAAACACATTTCAAGGATAAACTCCTTTTCCTCCACACAAAAGTTGGCTGGAAGAGATTGCATTAATAGCGATAAGTCCGCCTTTGTGCCTATATTGTTTCAAATGCAATTTTTGTGTGGCTATGGTGTAATAAAGTTGATTTGTATTGTATTGTAAACTAGAAGTCTGGAAATGATAAATCGCGCCACACCTTTGTAACATGTGTGCATTTCACTTCAGTTGTTATTCTCATATTTAAAAGCTGAGCTTTTGTCGGTGCAGTACTTTCCGTGTCTCTCTTTCCTCCGCCACGTTCTCAAAATCTTTTCACGTTAAACTTTTCTTTTATATGATCGAAAAAATTATCTTGTTGGTTTTCCTACTCTTCTTTTTTTGCTTTCCATTATTGCTTACTGTGTCCACTTCAGTAACGTGGTACGAATTGTCCTTCTGTACTTTTTGTATTTTGTAACGTCTAAGATGTTAACCGGGCACGGTGCCAAATCGATTGCTATGGTACCTCCGTGCCTAAGTTGTGCTGCATTCAGTTTTGGGAATTAGTTACTACTAGGTGGTCTAGCTGGGCAGTAATGGCGCTGATTTATCCATACTATGTTTATTACTACAACCGCTTTAACAACGCCGTATCTCTACGACCTCTATATTATTTTGGCATTAGTTCAACATTTACTGTTATTACTAGATTATGCATAATCATACACCGGATTGTAATATTGTAAGTTGTCTAAGACTAAGTACACTCTGATAACTTTGTTTGCGTTTGATCTGAACTAGATACGTGTGTTCTTTTTTTTTTGAAGTGAAAACTTATTTAGCGGCGTTGTACACGTTTCTTTGTAATATGTATAAAATGTTAAACTCGCGTCAGTGACACACGTGACCCTGATCGAAAATTCGTAAGACGGATGGAGAGTAGACAGCCGGCGCGGCGTAGGAGAGGAAGTATCCCTCTCTCTTTCTACGGCGCGGCGAAAATGTATGGCTGCGCCTGCTGTTTCGTTTAAGCGGCGCAGGACGCTTGCGCGTAGCACGCTGTAAATAAATAAATATTGTATTCTACCACATAAATGATAGTACTTTTATACTGATAATTAAAGCAATTCGTGCAAAATTATTCCCTAACCATTCCAAAATATCAAAAATGCACAACGTTAATATTCAAGTTTTTACTTCTGCCGGCACTCCCGGAGTGCAACCCGTCGTTTTTTTTAAACGAAGTTCTTTCTCACAGGTACGAGAGGGGGAACCGATTCTGTATTTTGCGTTACGCAAGCGACGCCCACTAATTTCCATTTCCAATTGACATTCCGTCAAATGCTGATTGACAAATACAAAAAAAATAAGCAAGTTCTTTATTTCTTCTATTCTGAAGCACCAACAATATACTGAAGGTCATAAGTAATAAACCGGACTGTCCTATTGCGAGGCATTGGGTGCATACGCATGTGCGTGCATGTCCCTGGGCTGAGATGCGATAGGAAAATATCTAAATTAAAAATTAATTCAAACAAACGCATTTTATTTATTTCTAAAATGAAAATCATAACCCACCAGGCTTTTCCGTAGTCAGATATTTGCAACGATAAACAAATGAAAAAGATTGTGCGGGGCCACGTTTGCGGTGTAACGTAACCTTTACCTATGTTTAATTCATCCGACGTCCTGACCCTTTGAAATATTTAATTAAGGCCGCGAAGATTCTTCCGGGCCTTATTTGGCCAGCCCTGCGGCGGCTTCGTTAAATGTCTGAGGTTTGGTGGAATTTTAATTCATTTAGTTCCAACGTGACGCAAATGTGTAGGTGCGCGATGTTTCTGTTTATGAGAAGTTTGTTTGTTTATAAAAGCTTTATTGTACACACATATACAGTATGTAATAAAAACTCTGTCCGATCCTTGACGGATCAACTTAGACCGTCAATACGAACAACTTTTTCTATGGGACCAATGCTTGAAACTCGAAGAAAAAATCGACATTTTCATACAAATTGCCGGACCGGCCGAACACTTTTGTATGAAAATGTCGATTATTTTTTCGCGTTTCAAGCATTGGTCCCATAGTAAACGTTGTTCATATTGATGGTCTGAGTTGCTTCGACAAGGATCGCACAGGGCTTTTGTTACATATTGTATACAAAAATACAATCTAAAAGAACAAGCACAGTACAAAGACGGACTTATCCCAGATTGGAACTTTTCCACCCAACCTTGGATTGAAAGGAATAAGTTTTACAAAACAGGGTAGAGAGTGGGTACAATATGATGATACATACCTAACTACATAATACACTGCCAAAATACTATGTAAAATTAATACCTACAGAATTATATACTTACGTTATAACTAAAAAATAAATAAACTAAGCATAAACTAACACATATTCTTTAAAAAAAACTTTAAATACTAACATAAAATAAATAAATATATAGGGACGAATAACACTGATTGAGCTAGCCCCAAAGTAAGTTCGAGACTTGTGTTATGGGATACTAACTCAACGATACTATATTCTTATAACAAATACATATATAGATAAACATCAAAGACCCAGGACAATTTGAAAAAGGCCATTTTCCAACTTGCCCTGACCGGGGATCAAACCCGGGACCTCTGGGTGGCGGACAGCATGGTGACCACTACGCCACGGAGGTCGACAAATAAAAATATATAACTAATATTTTACTTACATATACAATATGTAACAAAAACCCTGTCAGGTCCTCATAGGAGCTACTCAGACCGTCAATATGAACAACTTTTCCTATGGAACGCCGGCCCGGAAATTTCTTTCTGTGTTGCTCCTACAAGGATCGGACAGGGTTTTTGTTACATATTGTATATATAGGTAAATCAACTCAAATTACAAGTTTCTAGAAGCCTCCTAGTTCTGAATTTAAAAGAATGCAGAGACAAGAACATTTTTAGGGTTCCGTACCCTAAAAGGGTAAAACGGGACCCTTTTACTAAGACTCCGCTGTCCGTCTGTCACCAGGCTGTATCTCATAAACCGTGATAGCTATACAGTTGAAATTTTCACAGATGATGTATTTCTGTTGCCGCTATAAAATAAATACTATAAACAAAATAAAATAAATATTTAAGTGGGACTCCCATACAACAAACGTGGTTTTTATAGATACGGAACTCTTTATGCGCGAGTCCGACTCTCACTTGGCCGGTTATTATAGTAGCTGATGCCGGCGACGTTGCCCGCGCGGTCATATGTTTGAATCCTACGAAAATACCACATTTTTCCGGAATAAAAAGTAACATATATGTTAATGTATGTATTAACATATCTACATACCAACTTTCATTCCAATCCTTTTAGGCGTTTTACGGAGAAAGTGGAATAAACATCTTTCGCATTTATAATATAATCTTAGTAGGATAGACAATGAACTAATATAACATCACTATTACATTTGTATAATGTTAAACTTGTCTTTAAACTTAGCATTCCATCGTATTTAATATTATCATCTCCAAAGGTCGGAATTAGGTAGGTATTTATATAGTTACACTGATTTCATACAGCGAAAGAATAAAGTGGATATGCCTCAAATCCCAAGATTAATTTTGAAGAGCAGAAAAATCCAGTGATTTATTAAATATTAAAGTTATTTACTTTGACACAATTTAAACCGAAAATATGTACAAACGAATAAAAAATACTAATGTAAGTATGGATAAAAATTGATGTTATTTATTTGTGTTTTATTTGTCTTATCTATTTCTGAGGTTTTTATTATTATTTATTTATAGTATTGTTAGGAACTCGGGATTGTCCATTGGAAATCCCGGGAAGATCCATATTATATCAACATTTCGATGCAGTACATAAATAACGCTACCTAACTCCGACCTCTGATCATCTCATATTTAATATTCATCGAATTGAATTGATTTGAAAATCTTGTTGGAAGAAAAACGCTGCATAGGTCACATTACTTCCAGAAGAGCCCGACCTGCTGATAATTAACTTCAACTGCAATTAACAATAGCTGAAGTTGTAATAAAGAAATCATTACAAAATAAATTACGTCCTGCTATACAATAAACACTCATCAAAACACCGCTTTGTGCTAGTTATTTGCAGTTTGCAGCTTGTTTGTTGTGGCTACAGCGGTGCGATATGTGTAAGCTATTGTGACGTCAGCACAAAGAGACAAATACGCACCATTCCCTCTAATTATGGAGCTTTTACAACCAATCAACCTAATTATGTTACCACCTCCGTGGTGTAATGGTCAACATGCAGTATTTCTCTACGTGATCGAAATAGAAATGAGGAAACTCGTAGGAGAATAAAAGTCACTGACATAGCCCAGCTGATTAGCTCGTTGAATTGGCAGTGGGCGGGACACATAGCGAACCGATGGCCGATGGGGTAAAAAGGTTCTTGAATGGCGACCGCGTACTCGCAAGTGAAGCGTAGGACATCGACCTAAAAAGTGGTCAGAGGGACTGACCAAGGTCGCTGGAAAGCGCTGTATGCAGGCCGCTTTTGGTCAGTCTTTTTGAAAATACTTGGGAGAGGCCTATGTCCAGCAGTGGAGTTATGAGGCTGTAATTATGATTATGATGTTGGAGCTTTTAGGACTTATGATGTATGTCTGTTGCCGCTATAACAACAAATAACTACTTTAAACTGAATAAAATAAATAATTAAGTGGGGCTCTTACACAGAAACGAGAGAGCGCCACAATTTTCTGTTCTGAGCGATACAGTAGAGAAAATTGTGGCACTCTCTCGTGTCCGAGGCCAAGATCCAACTTCGAGTCGCTGACCCACCGGAGTAAGTATCATACGTACTTTATTTTTACCTAATTAATACAAATAATATAATATAATAATACAAAAATTAATAACATTTAAACAAATTATTATAAACAAAAATGTCCCGCAAATCTTGCCCCTGTGGAAGACTGCCCAGAAGGTTATCAGCATTGTCACTTGTCAAATATATTTCTAAAAGACGAATCCCAGCGAAATGAAAGTCATTTGGCATTGTAATGGAAGGTTTTGCAGGTTTTTGTGGACTAACAACGCTCATTAGCGTCCGTCTGGCTGTAACACTGTTTTTGTGCTTAATGACTGATACTGGAAGGTGGAAATGTTGGGGAAAAATTTCTGAGAAGCGCTATTTTAACAGACTTCGAATAAGGAGGAGGTTATCAATACGACAGGGTTAGAAAAGTATAATCGAAATTAGTCCGTCTTTTAGATAATCGAAAAATAATGAACGCGTATTTTTCAGTTTGACAAAAAAGTAAAGTTTCACAAAGATACGAAGCATAAAAGTTCCGGAGTGGCGGCTTGCGACGTCACCTCTAGGTAAAAATCGTACGTTGCCGTGACGTCATGCGAAATTTCAATGCGCTGTATCTTTGTCATTTTTTATTTTTCAGAGACAAGAAAAAATACGTATACAATATTTTTTAATAATCTAACCGATGGGCTAAAAATATTTTTCCATTCGTCATGTCTATTCTACCCGTATGTTTTTTTTTTTGTATGATGACTTGTGAACTGATTTTGATGATTCTTTTTTATTTGTTACTAAGTTCATATTCATTTGGTGAACATTTGATAAATAACTTTGGAAATATGGAAGAAACTCTTGCAAGAAAATGAAGACAGTTGTTTTTATTGTAAAAGAAATTAATTATTACTCCTAAATTCAAAAGAATTTTTACAGGTTAATTTCGAAATCAATTTGCATATGTTTTGTAGTATTAATAACCAGAGGTCGGAGTTAGGTAGAGTTATTTATGTACTTGCATCGAAATGTCGATATTAATATGGATCTTCCCGGGATTTCTAATGAACAATCCCGAGTTGCCAACGATATTATAAATAAAAAATAATAAAAACCTCAGAAATAGACAAAACAAATAAAACACAAATAAAATTAAATTTTTATTAGTATTTTTATTCGTTTTTACATATTTTCAGTTTAAATTGTGTCAAAGTAAATAACTTTTTAATTTAATAAAACACGGGATTTTTCTGCTCTTTATAATAAATCTTGGGATTTGAGGCATATCCACTTTATTCTTTCGCTGTATGAAATCAGTGTAAGCACATAAATAACTTTACATAATTCCGACCTTTGATCATTATACATATTTTCTAATATGTACCTTTTTAAATAATAAAAAATATATACCATCAACTATTCGAAAGACCAATCAGAACACTTCGCACAATAGTAGCACAATTGCGTTAAAATTGCAGGAAATGACTTCGGAATCAAAGCGTTTTATCGCACAATGGCGGTGGTGTGATTTGGGGATACTGTTAGTCTGTTAGCACAGAGGAGAAACTTGGCAGAGGCGAGTAAACCAAAATTCAACATAAATATCGAATTCAAATCTAAAAATCGATTTCACCCCCTAACTACACAACCGATACTAAACAAAACACAAAACATTATAGTAAATGCACCAAAATGGTGTCCGCTCAGCAAATGTTGTAGTGTGAACCATAACGCTGGTCTTCCGCGGATACCGCGTCCAAATTTAATGTAAATAAAAAAAAATTGTATTCAATCAAGCCAAATTACAATTAAAATTTGGAGCTCTATGTCACATTATGTATTTACGATAGCTTTATATTTTTTAAATAAAGTATTCTTCGATAACTTTATATTTCTAAGAAGAGTATAAAAAGATATCAGCTGCAACGACTATTAGCGTCCAGTGACTAGAGACACGACGTTCCTAAAAATTTCCAGAAATTTTCGAAAAGGTCTGGAACATTTCCGAGAAATTTTCCGCAAGAAATTTTTCAACTAAAATATTCTCGAAGTATGTTGAAAATTTCCGGAAGTTTTCAAGGAAAGAAATTTCCGACATCAGAAAATTTCTCGGCGGCACATCACTACCAGTGACTGAAAGTTTACCCTCCTCCGCACTAGTTCCTCCGTAGTTAGTTCAGTACGTTTGCAGCTGTCAGCTGACTCGTCTGACCGCAAACCGAAATTCAATTCAGTGATGTGCGTTATTTCGAGCGAAAGTGTGAACCTTTGTTATTAGTTTTACACTATTTTACAAGCTTTTGTTTAGTTACACCTGTCCTGTTGTCTGTCTGACTGTAATCAAATCCTGTAAGTTAAATAAGACCCACTTCCCGGTGTCCGATTAAGCTGAAATTTTTCACGCATACGTATCGGTATATCGCGAGACAATGCAATATTTTGATGACATGGAGCTGATCTGATGATGGAGCTGGAAGGCGGCCATAGGAACTCTGTAATGAAACGACGCAACCCCATTGGGTTCGGGCTCGCTTGATTTGTCTTGACAGACACTTTAAGCTGTTTGAGTTCACTGTAATAATAGTAAATAAATATAAATGGACAAATAACACAGATTTAGCTAGCCTCAAAGTAAGTTCGAGACTTGTGTTATTGGATACTTGGATACTTACTCAACGATACTATATTTTATAACAAATACATATATAGATAAACATCCAAGACCCGAGACAATTTGAAAGAGGTCATTTTCCAACTTGCCCTAACCGGGGATTGAACCCGGGACCTCTGGGTGGCGGACTAGCATGGCACCACTACGTCACGGAGGTTGTTTTAGATAAAAGCTTGTTTTAAAAATATTTTTTAAGTAATTATTTGTTACTCAGCTTGTTTCGGTAGAGTTACCACGTTACATGCACTATCTCGTTTTTATCCTTAGTGGGACACAAAGAGCATTTTGGGTCTTGCAGCGATAAGCAGATCCGTCTTCCGAGCCGCAGAGCTCGAGGCCGCAAGATCCAAAAAACTTTTAGCGCGATGAAAAATTTGAAGAAATCCCATAAAAACATTTTCATTAAAGTAAAACACGTCTTGGCGGGGAACACTCCCGTGCCCCCAGATCCGGACCTGTTATTCGTTTGCGCGCCAGCGCCTTACCCTTACTTTACCTTCGACGCCAAGCCTAAATAAACTAGGACAATCTGGACAACTTTAGTCGTCAATAGCGTCTCGATCACGCGACCGTTTTGCAACTATAGTGATCAAACTCAATGGCGCAAAAGGTTAAAATAGTTTTTTTTTTTTAACTTAGTTTTTCTGCCTTAGTACTCTACAGATTAAAAATAAAAATATAACGGTAGATATATATCTAACAAAAGGTAAAAAGATCTCTACAATGTGTAACGAAAAGAAGGTATCAACCCGAAAGGGAGAGAACATACTAATCAATGTGAACAACTTTTTCTGTGGGACCATCACTTAATTGCAAAAAAAAAATGTGCAGCTGCATACATTTTGGCACGGTAGGTATTTAATATTGTATAGAGCTGCAGTTTAATGTTTTTTATTTAAAATTTTCATTATATTTGTAACGTTTCTATCGATTTTTTTTATCTTTACAATTTATGACTACTTTACGAACGGTCGAAGTTCAGCTAAAATTTGTGCAAAAAAGCAGATTTTTGGAGGCTAATACTGACTTTGTTTTTATAAATTTTAAATTTTTAATTACG
Organism: Acrobasis suavella; assembly: GCA_943193695.1. NCBI lineage: Eukaryota > Metazoa > Arthropoda > Insecta > Lepidoptera > Pyralidae > Acrobasis > Acrobasis suavella. The sequence goes on from OW971943.1 coordinate 1,596,294, forward strand.
ATAGAAACCTAGAAATAGTGCACAAGATACCTGTGAGTTCAACAGTTTTCAATAAAGATCAGATACAACGCCGTAATCACGTACGAGCGTTTGTATGAAAAGTAAGACGGGAAGGCCGCTCTTAAAAACTAATTCCCGACTACGGGAACCATTAACAGTTAACAATGTATATATTTTTGATATGTACTAATTGAGACCTTTCATTTGATTTCCAGCTTAATATCGAAACGATTTTTTTTGACAAGCACTTTTTTGTACGTGACATTCATTGTTATACATTTTTACATACAAATTGTAGCCTATGTCACCAGGACAATACTGACGAATCAATTGACATATCTGCACTTGTCAAAACTGAATAATCGGTTCGGATGCTACGGTGGGACACACATAAATATAACGTACATACATATACAATATTTAACAAAAACCCTGTCCGATCCTTGTAGGAGCAACTCAGACCGTCAATATGAACAACTTTTCCTATGGGACCAATGCTTGAAACTCTAAAAATCGACATTTTCATACAAATTTCCGGGACGGCCGAACACTATTGTATGTAAAAGACGATTTTTTATCGAGTTTCCAGCATTGGTCCCGTAGAAAAAGTTGTCCATATTAACGGTCTGAGTTGCTCCTACATGGATCGGACAGGGTTTTTGTTACATATATGTACATCTTACAAACATGCTTACACTTACACACATAGACTGGAAAAATCATGCCCTTCGTCTTGGATTTGCCATAATCTGGTAAAAAACCATAATTCCACAGTAAAATATCAGGTAAACACCGCTGAAGTTTGTTTGTAATGCGAGACCAAACTCAGCAACGAAACACTTGAAACACCAATTTATCGTTTCCAAACCAGAATGCTGGGAAACTTTTAATAAGGGAGTTTTACCGCCCAGCGATAAAAAATAACTCGGTATCGTGTAATTTTGTTGGACTGTGGACTGTTACAGGCTGATCAAGAAAGAAGAAAGAGAGATATGTTGTGTAAAGTATTGTTGGGTTAGTATCCCACAACACAAGTCTCAAACTTACTTTAGGGCTAGCTCAATCTGTGTGATTTGTAAAGAAAAAAAAATGTTTTGGCTGTCATGACTTTTTAGCAGTGAAACAGCTGAAGATAGAATTCATTGGAAACAAAGAAAGAGAGGTTTCTGCCCAACTTTTTCTTCATACTCCATTGTTTAGAGAATACTTGTGTAATGGTTTCTCTATTTGCATTCTACACCGTGGTTTATATCCAGCTAAGACCCTTTTAGAATCTTTTTCCTTGCCGGTCTGGACTTTTTTCCTAGGCCAACTATGGGACCTAAATAGCTAAATAGATGATATTCAATGCCACACCACTTGTAGGATCTGATTAAAAGATATTTATTTGTAAAATATAATATGATGAACAGCTGAATGCAATAATAATTTGATATCTACGATTTTAATAAATAAGATTGTGTTTTATGTAAATGCTATAAATTAGATTAAAATTAAATTGCGTTAATTAAAACAAATTAAATTAAACAAAATGGCATTAAATTATAATTAACTGCATAGCACAAACGTTTACTAGCCAAAAGTTAAAATATATTTATAAATGCGATGTTTATGATGATGATGTAAATTATCTTAGTTTTTGTCTTTATTTATTTATTAATTATTTATTATTGTAGTGTCCTACTAATGTTTCATGTTATATTAAATTAAGACCTGTTACTAATGGCTCAAAGATTCAAAGATTCAAATGTTTATTCAGTAATTAGACCTTTACAAGCACTTTTACACATCAATAAGTATAATTTACGTTACATGTAAGGTATATTGAAATTTAATTTATTTTTAAAGAAAAGCTACCGATACCAGCGCTTCGTAACGACCACTGCTGAGAAGAAACGCCGAAAGAAACTAATTTTCACAGTATTGGTCATGTACTCGCCAGAAGGGCTTTGTCATATTATTATTATTGTCTTTTAATTAATAAATAGTTACAATATAATACAATGTTGACACATTATAACGTGTAATGCTTGCGAACAAGTAAACAAACATAAATTGCGTGATAAAAAATATTAAGTAGTCAAAAAGCGAAGCCGAGCTGACCAGTCCCTCCCGGCAGCACCCGTTCACGAGTTGACGCACGGATCAGCCATCGTTAAACTCAACCATATTAGAGGAAATCCAAAGACCCGCAGCGACGCCACCACCGGATTGGATATTTTAGTGAGCATGAAAAACCCGATCTCGCAGACCTTGTCAAGACTTTGAAACGTGGTCCCTTACTATGGGACTCCTAAGAAGGCTCAAGGTCGCTCAGCGCGCTATGAAGAGGGCAATGCTCGGTATTTCTCTACGTGATCGAATCAGAAATGAGGAAATTCGTAGGAGACCGAAAGTCACTAACATAGCCCAGCGGATTAGCTCGTTGAAGTGGCAGTGGGCGGGACACATAACGCGACGAACCGATGGCCGATAGGGCAAAAAGGTTCTCGAATGGCGACCACGTATTGGTAAGCGAAGCGTAGGGCACCCACCAAGGTGGTCAGACGACCTGACCAAGGTAGCTGGAAAGCGCTGTATGCAGGCCGATCTTGATCGGTCATTTTGTAAATCCTTGGGAGAGGCCTATGTCCAGCAGTGGACGTTATGCGGCTGAAATTATGATGATGATGAAGACCTGTTAATATGTTACCATGGAGACGATAAATAAATGCATATGAAAGTAATCATAATGGTGATGGATTGCTAGCCTCATCCTATTCTCTACGTGTCTACCTTCTTTTACGAAGATCCGATCCAAAAACACATATACAATCATTGGCTTAAAAAGGAAGATCCGAAGTAATTTTCTCGCTGTGCAATTCCGAAAATAGGCACGTCAATAATCACGAGAAATGTCGTCAATAACGTCGTCAGTTTACGTAAAAGTTAATTTGGCAGACGCTGAAATTAAGCGGCGTTTGCACTGTCCGCGGCGACGATGATTGATGGGGGTGCGTATGGGTGGTGGGCCACGAAGCTGGCGGAGAGTACCTATTGTTAGAGGAGCTACTAGATTAAAACCAAATTCAAGCGAATGGAAACCCCAACCCAACCGTCTTTATATTGAGTCGCAGATTTAGATCGCGCCCCTTTTTGATGCCCGCTTCGACTCTTTGAGGCGTCATCTTGGTGACCTCGTCATTTTTGTTCCTGTTATTTATTAATTGAATTAGTGATTTGTTTAATTAGTTAAAGTAAATTTTTGTAATTAAATGCTGTGTTTCTCATCCAATCGTATTTTCTTAAATTTAATTCCACTTAGGTTTCTAAAACTATGTATAACACATTTTTCATATTTAATTCCTTTAGAATCCGACACAGCTATACTATGCGAACGAGACGCGATAGTTTATGCTGGGTTTTGCATTTGCATATGCTAAGCGCCCAGCGCTGATCTAAGGCAGTAAAAAGGTGCCGCGAAATTACAGTTTGGGGCGTATTACTAATTTAAAGGGGTAAGAGATTTTCGTAGAACAAGCCTCACTACACTACCCTCTTTTGCTTTAACTTTTATCGTATGTACCGACAAGCTCACGGTCTCATTTCCGAGCGCTGGATCGAGTGTTTTAAAAAATTCGACAAACATTACTCAGACAAGACTCTTTATTACAAAGTATGATGTTGATCAAATGGAAAAAAACGCAGTTACATCACAAGACAAACGCCACTTTCGTGGCCGCAAGACAGCGACGATAAAACGCTCGCGTAAAAGTTTATGATGTAAGCGTTTGACGGCGGACGATCCGACGGAACTCGCTTTAATTGAATCCGCCTTTATTTAGGTCACCGCTAAAATACACGCAGGCTGGACAAAAGAAACCTCTGTTTACTTCGCAGTTTTATTTCTTTTGAGAATTTTTCATCAACCGCATCGTATTAAATGGTATTAAAAAAAATCGACGCGAGTTTCCAGATGGCGGGGGAAAAAATGTAGGATTTAGTCTCCGTTCTCCACTTTTCGTTCGTTCGTCCACTTGGGATACGAACAATATTTTTTTTTTAAATATTGAGACACATCACACAGATTGAGCTACCAAAGTAAGATTTTAATACACACTATCACTCTCCTTATCTACTACCCTTTGGTGGGGTAGACAGAGCCCAGGGCTGACAGACCCAAAGGCCACTTTTAGCGTGACGGTGGGCGAAAAGGGGAAAAAGAATCAAAATAGATGGCTTGCTATGATAAGCCGTATGTTCGCATTTTCACCCAATTTCTCTCTGTTACTGTGAATTTTTCAAATGAGTGTAAACCAGACGAAGACAAAAAATTAAAGACTAATTATATGAAAAATATCTACAAATCGCAAAAGCTTCATTTTTGAAGTCGGTTAAATCATTTCAGTTTTCATCGCCATAAAAGAAGTTATAATTTCGTACTCCCATAACCATAAAGCAACTCTTTAAAACGGCTATAAATAATAGACTTTTATATCTTAACTGAAAGTGCATCTCTGGGGCGCAGTAAAATATAGAATTGCGCCATCTAGCGGCATCGCAGGAGCTGTTATGAATCGACAAAAACGTTACGAGACTTGGGGGACTTTTTCCTTTATGACGCACTCGCCTTGTGTTAATTTAACCCTTTAACTATGCATTTTTTTTTCAACAAGACATATTTGGTTCTAGCGAAGTTGATTTCGGCGATTCTTCTCTGCAGTGCCATCCTAAACGATAGTTGTTAGTTGAATTTTTTTCTTGAAATATCTGTGTAATATTCATATTAAACATAATGGACACTACTTATAAATATATTTATTTATTTAAGGCTTTATGTACTAATCATTATAAATGGTATTAAATATAGCATTCTCTAAAAATCGACGGAACGTAAACTGTTTCCCACGTGTGCAAAGGTATTTAACAATCCCTCGAGAATCTCACAATCTTCCGGGATAAAAAGTATACTGTGTGTCAACCCCGGTAATAAGTTTTTCCGGGAATACAGAACAAATATCCATACATCCATACGAACTTTTCCATGATGTATGTATGTATATTATTACCTGGGATTTTGTTAAAATTGAATTGTGAAAAAAACGTGTACGATACACACTTTTTTGTACAAATCTCATCCGTCTATACATCGCTTTACTTTGAGCCACCGACTATTTTTACCGAAGTATTATTTTGAATAAATCAAGAAAGTAAATTTGGAAGCCACGAGCGGAAGCGGATCTGGGTTAACTGGTAATGAAACGGAACGGATTTAAATAAATTAACAATGCTATTATTTTTACCGTCCAAAGTTTATTGACGGCGGGAAGGTGGGAAAAAGAATCAAAATAGTGATGGATAGCCATTTAAATAAACGTTATATTATTTCTTTATTTTATGTATATGATATTTTATACTGTTAGAAGTGTATAAAACGTCACAAAATAATGTCACTTGTAATTGATCATATCTATTTTCAATGTGATTTATGTAGAAAAACTGATGGTAGAAGCGCTTTGACTCCAAGAAACTATGACGTCACGACGTGCTATTTCATACAAATCCAATAGGCAAATTTTGTTTCAACGTTTAGAAAAAAAGTAAGTGTGTGATTTGACTAGCGGATACACCCACTGGCAGGGTTAACCTCACCACGTCGTCAACGTTATCATAAGTAAAGTGTAAGTTAACTGTAAGGACGCTAATAAAATTCGTTGAAACGACCAAAAGGCGAACGGCTTTATGATGAATAATTTTTCGGACAAGGATAATTCGGAAAACCGTTGTGGCGCGATGGCAAAAAATGGGGCGATGGAGACATAGTAATAGAGTAAGAATTAAAAAGCAGGCTGTATGTTTGTTTTTCTGTTTAAACACGCTAATTTTCGAAAATACTGGACGAATTAAAATGAACCTTTGTTTTTTTTTGCTATATAGCTGTTAAACCTAGGCAACATATAGGAACACCTGATGCAGAACCGTAATGGTCCAGCTGAACTATAAAAAAATATAAAACTAACGCCTAAACAAAAATTGTTTAGACTGATGAGCATTGAGCATTTTTTATCTACATTATTTAAGAGCTATGCCCTTGTCGGTGGAGTATAAATTTTCTTCCATTTGTCTCTCTCCTTCGCCAGCCATTTTAATTCGCCTTACGACCCGACGTTCACTTTCTCCTTTATTTGCTTCATGTAGCTATGCCTGGGTCTTCCTGGTCCTCTTTGACCTTCTATCTTCCCTTCAATGACGCACACACACACACACACATTTATCCTACCTCTTCCCCTTCATAATTGAGTAGTATAGTTCTTTCTGTAGCTGATGATTTTGTAAGTAATAATTAGTTTTAAACTTATTTTTTTTCCCCGCCGCTCGTCCTAAACTGTAAGTGCTTTATATTTTTGTAAATCTTTCTGATTGCCCGCGATACAGGCTTGTACCTAGTGCGGGAATCTTTGATAAGCATGGAGTGTAGTGTTCTCTCGTTAAATAAATGATTTTGTATTTTTGTATTTTGTATTTTTTATGAAATCGTCGCGTCGTATTAGATGACCTACCATCTTTCCTCGTCTATTCTCTATTAAGTCTATAATGCACTTCTCTCTCTTACTCTTTTTAGGACCTCCCCATGGGTAATTTTTTCAATACAGCTTATCCTTTGATGAGGTATAAAACCGAAGATCTGGCACACCTGATGCAGATACGCCAGAGTCATAAAGTCCACGCAAACGAAGTCGGCCTCAGCTAGTATTAATCAATTTAAAAGAAAATTAACCAACATCACAGTCTGGCAAATTTGAAGCGATTACCCGCTCCGACGCGTCGCGTCGCAAATACTGCACTCGACTGCAAATAGTCAAACAAGCTGCATCAAAAATTTGCAACTTTGTATTTGCTTTGCTAAGTAGCTGTAACATTTGTTGACTATTTCGAGCACATGGCTGCTTCGGCTTGCGATTCTTACCGCAGTCCTGATTTGCCTTGTATGCTGGTTGTTAACCGACTTCCCTAGCTTGAATCGTCTAAAAATTTATTTCTGATTCTACAAATAACTGACACATTTTGAATTTGGGCAGCTTTCCAGGGTCAAAAATAAATTATTTAGTACTGTTAAGAAAATAAAACATCGCAAAATAATGTAATCGCATTAACGTGATTTTAGATTTATTATTGCAGAAAAACTGTTAATAAGAGCGCTATTTGACTCCAAGAAACTATGACGTCATCTGCCTGTATTTTATACAAACAACACAGAGAATGTTTGACTTGTTGGCAAATAGCGGATTCTGTTTTGCATTTCAACTCAAAGTTACTATTTCAAAAAATTTTCTGAACGCACCGATAAATATTTGACTACATCAAATATATTTCATAAATTGCTCTTTGAATATTTTCGCCGAGTCTAAGACCTTTTTGTCATCACATCGCTAAAAACCTGTGTTTAATATGTGTATTTCCTTGTGTGTGAGTGTGTGCAGCGAGGCAAGTATGATTAGGGCGACAAATTTTATCCTTCTAATTTGTCGCATTTCGCGTAATTTACCGCAACAAACATAGACAAAATTCAGCGACAAAATAACTTTCATTCATAAAACGTATTTTATCTCATGCCTAAATTCCGCGCGAGCATGGTTTTGACAGGTCAAAGTAGACATATCGACGGTTAGCAACGTGAAATCACGTAAATTTGTCGCCGATTTGCTAGACCCACATAAGACTCAATTAAACCATTTTTAATCGTATTTTAAACAGTTATTTCACTGGCTAATATTAAATGTATAATAACATATTAAAATATAGGCAGACTTCTTTAAACAATGTATTATTGAAGTTTACAAACTTAAAAACTATATTTAATTACGAAACTATAGCGCCATCTTTTAATGAATCCTACAACCACTCCGGCGGCGGTGAATGCATACGTACTCGGCGGTGGTATTTTTCTTTATGTTGGTTGTACGACATGAGTCGAAACGTTCCGTTGCACATTCATTTTTAAAACATTTCATTTTAATAATTTTAAATACTCTTTGGTAGCAATGTTTTTTCTAGGAATTATTACATACTTATATCATTATTTTATCTATGGTCATTGTTTTACAAAACGCGTGTTTTAATTTAAAATTATTATATTTTCTTAGCAGACATTAGAAACACTGTTTAAAACCTGCCTGCGTGTGACGACTCATTTTACTACGTGTCCATTCATGAATTTTATCTTGTCTTTACAGAGGGAAGATACGTAAAGACCTCTTACCATATAGTTAACGATATTAAGTAGATATATCTTTAAATTAGCTGAGTGAGATCTCTGTACGTGGTTACTAGTACTTATTCTGTGCTAGCGGTAATGCCGTCGTGGCACAGAAAAAGCGGCTACGTGAATGTCCATGAAAGCACCAACAATCAACATAGTCCATAGTTTATGGGTTAGCTAATGCAAAACCCAGTATGCTGAGTTGGAGTTGAATAAACGATACAATTTTTATTTTTTAGGGTTTCCATCCCAAATGGTAATAGCGGGACCCTATTACTAAGACTCCGCGGTCTGTTTGGCCGTCTTTCTGTCACCAGGCTGTATCTCATGAACCGTGATATCTAGACAGTTAAATTTTCACAGATGATGTATTTTGTTGCCGCTATAAAAAAAATACTAAAAACAGATTAAATCAAATATTTAAGTGGGGCTCCCATACAACCAACGATGTTTTTATAGATAATGGTACGGAACCCTTCGTGCGCGACTCGCACTTTGCCGGTGTTTTTAAAGATTGCTTTCTATCAATGATTTGAGATTTGTATGCCTTATATTCTCACTTAAAGGCATCTCTCCACCTCTAAGACGGGCGCGAAATGCAATTACCCGTAGACCTTTCGTTAATCTGTGCCTAGACTGCACTCAGACCGGATTAGCGACGAGATAGACGATATTGTTACCAACGAGCTTCTTTGTGGAGTCTGGACGCCACTCGCTTACCAAATTGAGATCTCATGTCTGTAGAATGGTTATTGAGATTATGAAACAAACATAACAACAAGAAATGAAAACTTTTTAGGGATCCGTAGTAAACAAGGAACCCTTATAGTTTCGCCATGTCTGTCTGTCTGTCTGTCCGTCCGCGGTTTTACTCAGCGACTATAAGTACTAGGAAGCTGTAATTTGGTATAGGTATGTATATTAATTATGCGGAAAAAGTGGTAAAATAAAATATTAAAAAAAATATATTTTGTAGACTAACCAATCATGTGGGGTATCGCGGAATAGGTCTTTCAAAAATTTTATGAGCTTGAGAACACCGTTTTTCGATTTAGGGGTCCGTTTCTGAATTATTTGGTTTTAAAGTGAAATTTTTTGTTAGAGTCACGTGTCCCCTCTCCCCCTCCCTCTATCTGCTAAACGGTTATACAGGGTGGCCAAAAAGTCGTGGATCAAACGAAACAGGGAGATAAAGGAGGTAATTTCCAACAAAAAATCTTTCCCCAGCATGGCCATAACTTCATTGCAAATAAGTGCTCTTAAAGTGAGAAGTAATTTTTTGTAACGCTTTAAAATTTACGGAAAAAAAATCATTGCTCGTTAAGTTTGATACCAAGAGCTGCAATACATTTTTTGTAGTATTGATACATTATCGACTCATAATACAACACCTTTTGTTTTATTGTTTTTAATCAATTTAATTTTTTACTGATTAAATTGTAAAAAAACTCGGTAGTTTCATTGAAAAAACTAAAATAATTCATATCTTTTCGTGCAATGAAGTTATGGCCATGCTGGGGAAAGATTTTTTGTTGGAAATTACCTCCTTTATCTCCCTGTTTCGTTTGATCCACGACTTTTTGGCCACCCTGTATATGGACACGTGAAAAAATTCACAGCTATAGTTAATATAACGAAATTTAAAGGAAAACTATCAGAGCTAAGTAGGGTTTACAAATTAAAAAGTTATAGGCGATCGACTTACAAAATGTACTCGCCAAAGGAAATTATCATATAAATTCAATAGAAAATTAGTTTTTAGACGTTTTTAGTGGCATGAACTCAAAGTTGGCATTCGTAACTACGGAACCTTACACTGCTCGTGGCCCGACACGCACTTGGCCAATTATTTTTACAACTAAATTTCTACTATGCTGGTCTTAAATGAGAAAAAATACTTAAAACATAGCAGCTGCTTCTCTTCCCGCAAAGATCGGAAAAGCCGATCAAAGGAATGTGTTGGCTAGCAATAAAAAGGTGGTGAACATGACTGAGTAGATTTAGGCAAAGAAGAAGGCCAAAGAAAAGATGGAAGGCATGCATAAGCAATGATGTTTAAGTCCTGGGATAATGAAGATGAAGGTATGACTCGCAACGCAATAGAGAAAATAGCGATTATCCAGTAGCAGTCACTATGTGCTCTGAAAATATGTTCGCTTAATTAATTATAAACGGATCCCCTTTTTTCTCCTAATTTAGAAATCATAATATGGTTTCTCAATATAAATAAAAAAATGATTTCCATGTAATGTATTGTTTGAAAATGAAAAATTGTATATTTTTTGGTTCTTTTTATTTGGTGGCCCTTGGCCCACCCCTTAGCCGCAAACAGTGTTCTTGCAGTTATGTAGACCAAACAGGTTATGTAGACCATACAGGTCATGTAGTTATAGGTCTTATTGCGGCGGGGATGGCCCTTAGCAGCGAACAGTTCTTGCAGAGACATGTAGACCATCCAGGTCAAGTTGTTATAGGTTATGGTGCAGTAGCGGTGGCCCTAGGGTCACCCCCATAGACGCCAACAGTGTTCTTGCACAATAATGTAGAACACCCAACTAACTATGCCGCGAATTTGTTTAATTTAACATAAGAAAATAAATAACGCAAAGCAAGAGAAACTTTACAAAACTTACCTTTAGTCTGATATCTTATGATTTAATTAAAAATTGTGTGAATGGAAATTATTAATAATTATTGTTAGGAATTAGTAAGATTATGTTTTTAGATTTTTATGACCATCAATATTTATGATAATGAAATTATGTTAAAAAAATGATGACAAGAAAAATTATGAGAATAAATATGAGAAATTATAATAATATTTAAAAACATTATGTCATGCTATATTATGACTTATGACAAATATTTTTATAAGAAAAATTTGTGATCCAATTATAAAACCTGGCAAGTGAATCAAATCTGTTCAGATCTCATATCGGAATAGTTCCATCTAAAAGGAAGCTTTTGAGCGATGTCGTAATTACAAAGCTCAATGAGAGCTTGAGCTTTCAGATCGTATCAACGATACGAGCATTGTTTTAAAACGAGGAACACTCGCTATTCTGTTTTTTCTTTTTTTTTACAGAAGCCGTATTGGATTCAATGGAAAGGAATGTTTTTGTTTTCGAGATAAAAAGTTTCTGTGTTTCGCTTCGTTCCCGATGTTTTAACAAGATTGGCCTGCTGGGAATTGAACAGTTTATTAATAGTTTTTAAGGTTCCGTACCCACAGAGTAAAAACGGGACTCTATTACTAAGACTCCGCTGTTCGTCTATCAGTGTGTCCTTCTGTCTGTCACCGGGCTGTATTTCATGAACCGTGATAGCTAGACTGTTGAAATTTTTAAAGATAATGTATTTTTGTTGCCGCTATAACATACTTTTTAAACATACAAATTACATTTAAGTTTAGCTCGTATACAACAATCGTAATTTTTTATGGTACGGAATCCTTCGTGCGCGAATCCGACTCTATCTATCTCTCATTGCTGGAATCACTCCCTCAATGAATACATTTGACCATGGTCTCAAACTTTATTGACAGTGTACAATGGTACAACAGTTGGACTTAATTCCAATGCATTCTCTACCTAACCAGTCCGCCTTTAATAAAAATAGTAATAAATTATTAATAAATTATTTCATATTTTGAAATATACTTATCACTATCTATATCCCTAAAGGGTCAGATAGAGCCCAGAGCATTAAGTTCGTGCTGTAAATGTGAAAGAAAAGGTGTACTGATTTCATCCATACTTATTATAATTGAAGTAGTCTGAATATTCTGATAAACTCTAATAATACTAGGACTATTTTGATGTGTTTACAATTACGGATGTGCCATGGTATAAAGTATAGTATGCAACGCTTGAATAAAGCGGATTTACATCGAGGGCCATGAATCACTCGCATTGCTCAGGATCCTAACACTTGAATAACTCGCTACGCTCATGATTCAATCATCATGTATATAATAAAGTATAGTATGCAATTCATTGGCACATCCGTACCAAGCCAGGGCAGGGTTCGTGAATTATTTGTACAACGTGGAAGAGACATACCAGTAATTAATCAAAACACCGGGCTATACTAGCTCAGTGTAGTATAATAAAATTTAAAAATTATAAAAAAATCAAAAAAAAAATCGTCATTTCCAAACAAATTGCCCGGGCGGCTGCATACTTTTGTATGGAAATAACGCTTTTATTTTTTGCCTGTTATTTTCATTATACTACAGTGATCTAGTATAGCCCGTGGTTCTATTTATTACGGGTATGTCCCTTTCACGTTGTAGGTTAAGAAAATACTTATTCAATAAAATTTTCCTTCATATTTTTGCAAAAACTAATTTTCACTCTCACAATAGAATATTATGCAATTAGTGAATAAAGGACGGATTTACTTCGAGGGCCATAGATGAATCACGAGCAGGTGAAGGATTCTAACGACTAAATCACGACCGTAGGGAGTAATTCATGATGATTGAATCACGAGCGTAGCGAGTGATTCAAGTGTTAGAATCCTGAGCAATGCGAGTGATTCATGGCCCTCGATGTAAATCCGCTCTATCCAAGAATTGCATACTATACTTTATACCATTACGAGAATAATTTTTCAAAACTAAAAACCGACTTCATCACCAAACTACACAACCGGTTTTAATAAAAAAAATATAGGACCACCTGACAGGTATTTCCGTTAAAAAAAAAAGAATATTCTAAATCGGTACAAACGTCTTCGAATAAATTGATCAACATATTTAAAACATAAGATTCCGACGAATTGATAACCTCCTCTTTTCGAAGTCGGTAAAAAAGAAAAATTATAGCGAAAATAGACATTTAATGAAGAAAAAAGAAGGTTAAATTAATTAAAATGGACATTAAAATTGGAACAATTACTAAAATTAAGAGTAAATTGTTCTAAATTCAAACATCAAAATAGTGAGTAAAAGTGCTTTTTATTCACTGTTTTCAGTGAATAAAATAAACTTTTTAGAGGGGGAATGGTATAACAAAATAATGTCCTACATTTCAGTTCAAGGGGAACAAAAAATGGACAGCAGAGCCCTTACCCTACAAATCAAGGCAACAAAGACCGGGCTATAATGAAGCCGAAATTAGCATCTCTATTTATGGAAGACCTTTTAATTTATAAAGGTCCTTGAAACAGATACCTATTGTTTGATGGCGTTATGTCACACTGCGTTAGAATTTATTAGATTTTAAGAGGCATTTCACATTTCACATGAGAAATTAAATTTGAAGACATTTCAATACGAATACGATATAAATAATTTCATTACTAGTAAGAGATAAAATATACAAATTAAGTAGTTTAACGCATACAATTTAATTATACATAATTTTACATATGTTATTATAGCTGACCTAGAAATTTAATGTACGAATATCGATAGCTGAATCACACAAACTTTATTGTTTGCACTTTTTATGTAGGTCAAACATTAGGTATGTCATTGTTATGATTTAAAATAATTATTTATAATTCACTTTTTTCTCTGGCCATATTTATGTTTTTAGCAATAATTATTAGTATGTAGATAGCGAGTCCTCGTGACCCGTAATTACAGGTTCCTCGGAAACCTATCATGGGCACCAGTCCTCCGCAAACACTTTAAGTAGACAATTTTAATAGTTAATACATTTATTATTTATTTATTATCAATAAAACGATTTTTAAATAAATGTTATTACTCTATTAAAGAATATTGAAATGACTATTATATAATTATTATTATTATTTATTGTACCTCTATAAATTACATCACACATTACATGGACTTATTAATAAATTTATAATAATTTTAATTATTGTATATTCTATTAGGACAGAACATGGAGGCATTTTTGTAATGATGAGATTTATGTATATTTTACCTGTGTTCGACAATAAAGACAATTTGTATTAGTATTTCGCACAATCAGACATTTTTAAAGATTTTATATTGTGTAGACATTGACTACATCGATGAAAACATGTCTTAAATATCCACGATATAATTATATATAATGCTAATGTAACACTTTTCTGAAAATGAGACACATTTCTTCATAATCTTTCAAAATGTTTGATTGTGCGAGCGAGACAGCCAACCAAATGAATACACCTTAAGGTTGCCAGTTCTCACTTGCCAGCACGGTGCAGCGCTTTTCTATACTGCTATCCTTTTCTGGCGCTCACTCATATCACTTTTATTTAAGTATTCTATCACATTTTTAATCCTGATGGGGCAGACAGATAACTTAAGGTCTTGCAGCTTGAACAGACAACTATACCAAGAAAAACAAGACCCAAGGGACGATAAGGTGAAAAAAGAAACCAAAATAGTGATGGCTTGCTAGACGCATCGCCTAATAACATGATTCGCATTTTCGCCCATTCACTTGACTGTCTTCAATGATCTACATACATACATATTCTCACGCCTGTTTCCCATGGGGGTAGGCAGAGACTAGATTTCCACTTCCTACGATCCTTGCAAATCTACGCGTAAATAAAATCAGCGGGTACATTCAAAGTTTTTCGGTTCTCCCGGACCAGCATGGAAGAGTTCTAATAGTTTATTTATAAGATGACAGATAGGTAGTTACGTAAATAATGGTCGACCTAGTTTTCATCAAAGTTCGCGTCAAATTCTGACAACTGATGGTTGGCGGAAATTGGTACGCTTCAGAATTAATGAACGTGTCACACTTGCGTGCTCGGAGAGAAAGGAAATGCGGTTTATTTTTACCCGGCTACGGTGAAGTCAAAAGGAGGGTCATGTTTTTCACCGCTATATGTATGTTTATCTGTTCCCTCGTGTCTTCAATAATATCGATGATACCTTGGCAAATCTGGTATCGTCGGAAGCGTCTTGGCTGTCCACTATTTAAAGGCTATGTGACGTCACAGTAAATTTAACGTGGCGCCCTCTATAGGCCATGAAGTAATGGATTCAAATATAATTAATCAAATCATACCGTGTAGGGTATCAAATGAAAGAACTTAAAAAACACATTTTAAAAATATATTATTATCAGCTGTTGCTCCTGGTTGTGCTTGCATTTACTGGAAAAATGAAATTTTCAGCAACAAAATCCCATTACATAGTCCGTTAGTCGAGTATTCGTTTTTTTAATCTTATATATTTTAATAAAAATTTAACCAGACCGTTACCAATATGTAAAGAGAGTACAATAGAGATATAGTATGTGAAATAACATATTGGACACATCATACAGTCACCAAAGATTCGCAGAAACTATAAAGTTTTTAAAGTAAAAAAAATACAAATTGTTTCAAGCGACTTCGAGTAATCGGGGAACAAAAACATGTACAAGATATAAGTACATTCGAATTGATAAAAAAGTTTAAAATGTCGTCCATTGCAAAAAAGTGACGTTCTGCATTACATCATCCAATTAATTAATGTCATCTCGAGATAACAAGCAAACAATACAAAAAGCAAATGGCTGCTGCCTCGAGCGGAACTTATTGTACGTAATGAGAACAGAAGACATTTCTGTTAGTCTCATGTAAGTGTACAGCAAAAATGAGGGGCAAAGACAGAACATAATGAACTTTCATAGAAATACACGAGTTAAATATACGAGTTAAATAGAAGGGTAGATAGTACAATGGAAATTATCTCGTAAGATCTATTTGTGTCATTAAATAGACACTTGCTCTTTTTTGTGCACTACATTTTTACCCGCCTGCGCTAGGAGGAGGGTACCTGAATTTTCCGGGGTCCAGTGCTGCCCCCATTTGAAATAAATCTATTGAAAGGAAACGTAGATTTCACTTAAAATTTTGCCTTGATCAGACCCTAGATAACCGTTCAAACTATTTTATGAACTATTGTTTACAGTTTAAAGTGAGGACGTTAAAGCTTTGCTACGCACAATTGCGAAAAACGGCCACTTTTGGCGTATGTGCGCGTAGAAAAGCTTCATGTTCTCACTTTAAACTGTAAACAGTAGTTCATAAAATAAAGGGTTATCTAGGGTCTGATCAAGACAAAATTTTAAATGATATCTCCGTTTTTTTTTCAAATGGTTTATTTTAAATGGGGGCAGCACTGGACCCCGGAAAATTCAGGTAGCCCCTTAAGTAATACTCTATTGTACACCAAAAAGAGAAAATAACTATAAACAAAAAATACACGCAGAAAAGACGTTGAAATGTACAACGGGCTTATTTTAGGGTTTTAACCCGACTGCGCCAGAAGGTGGGTTATGTTTTTCAAGAGTTTGTTAGTTGTATAATTGTTTGGCACGCTCTGCAGCCTGAACGGCTCGATGGATTTTAGCTTGAGAGGTGTCATTAGATTCGTGTTAATTCTGAAAGTGACACTGGGTATATAAAAAGGCAGCTTTTTTTTTATAATAATGACTTGTTTTAAAACTAGCTAACGACTTCGATCGCGTGGACTTTATAATAATAAATCTTCTGTTATCAGACAATTGCTCGCATCAGGTGTTCCAGATCTTTGATTTTTATATCTCAACAAAAAATGCTCATCAGACTGAACAACTTTTGCTAAGTCGTCATTTTTATATTTCTTATAGTTTAGCTGCACCATTATGGTCCTTAGGTGTTCCATTTTTCAAAATCCATTACACCCTATATTTTGCCCAGGCTTAACAGCTATATAACAAAAAAGTTTCATTTGAATCCGTCCAGTATTTACGGATATAAGCGTGAACAAAGAGACAAACAAAAAAATAGACAAACAAACAAACAGATTTTTTAAATTCTTCTCTATTACTATGTCTTCATGTACGGACAGATTTTTTACTGTTTGATTTTATGATTTGATAATTTAAATATTCTCATTTATCTAAAAACTAGACTTTCGCCTCAAAAACAATATTCAATAATAAGCGCTTATTACAACGGTTTTCCGAATTATCCTTGTCCGAAAACGATTCATCATAAAACCGTTCGTCATTGGTCGTGTCCCTTAAGTTAACTTAGACTAAAAATCAGCCTATCTCTGTCCAGTTAGTTTATCTGTCTTGTGAAGAGAAGTGCTATTTAAGAAACTCGGAGTTCCTAAACTAATGTTAATTTCATACAAATTATATCGTTCGTTTTGGGAGCCCGCGTTTGAAATTGGCACAACTGGAAGTTAAGTCTATGATATCTACTGATATGTTTTCGGGACAGTTTATCATACATTTATTTTAAAATGTATGCATTTAATGCCTGCTAAAAATATTTGAGAGCACTGAATAAAGATATCCTGCATTAATGTTGTAGGACAGAATTGAAACGAAATAAACCTTTAAAAACAAAAGGAATGCCTAAATAAAATTGCAGGCACTGATTCTATTCACTTTCCTGTTTGCGCCGAAATTAAATTGTCACGTCAAAAGCGCACGTTCCTGATTCGCCCCGCTCCGAGTTCCATTCGCCCACTTCGGGGTCCACTGATATTCTATTATGTGGATAAAAGATATATCACATCATGCTAAATCCTTAATGCAAAAGTAATAATAACAAATTTACCTTTTTTTCGAATTTTTCGTTGAAAAGTAGCTTCTTTACATTTCAGCCAGTTGGTCAATTAGATTTGCCAGAAGATGAAATCTATGGGATACTTATACAGTTTTTTTTTTTACATTCGGATCATAAA
This sequence comes from Acrobasis suavella, assembly GCA_943193695.1. NCBI lineage: Eukaryota > Metazoa > Arthropoda > Insecta > Lepidoptera > Pyralidae > Acrobasis > Acrobasis suavella. Next base: position 1,614,179 of record OW971943.1, read on the forward strand.
TAGGGTGGAATTTTATGTAAGCAGAGTATACAAGCGTGACAAAAATAATTTGTTGGAAAACATTATCAAATCGATCAAAGGACTGTCGAGGTCGAGATTTTCCAACAAGTCAAATCAGATTTTTTCTAAACGTCCAAACAAACATTTTCATTGGGATTTGTATGAAATACAAGCAGATGACGTCATAGTTTATTATCAGTTTTTCTGCAATTATAAATCTAAAATCACGTTTGAAATCGATATGTTTAAAGACAAGTGACTTTATTTTGCGACGGTTTATTTTCTTACCAGTACAAAACAATTTATTTTTGACCCAGGAAAATACTCAATCGAACATCGTAAGTCTTCATACAAACAAACTAATCACACCATACCGGGAATACTGAGCTAAACAGGTAAGGGCATGGGGGTGAAAGTCCCATACACTGCGAATTTTTCGTTTTGAAGAACGTTATCTATTAACCTTATTCTGAACTAAATATTTAAAGCATTTTTAGTTATTAGTTTCTAAGAATTTGTAAAGATGTCGCACTACATGCTTTATCATTTTACGGTTTTACGGTATAGTATAACGAATAATTTCACGATCTTATTATGTAGCCTGAATGGTGTAATGGTTTACGCTTTCGAAATTAATCAAGAGTCCTCAGGATCAAATCACCACTAAAGCTTGAAAACATCTTTCGTTCGTATTACTATTAATTTAGTGATAAAGTATAAGCGATAATTTCGCGCATTGGGTACCAAGCCATGGCGTAGCAGTTATCTCAATGGACACATATAAACGCTGATCTCAGGAACCTCAGGTTAAAATCGCACCTTACTGTAAATAAATTTTATATTTAATTTGGAATAAAATTAATAGATGACACTACATTTGCAGGTTTGCAGCTTAAATTGTTGGCAGAAAAATTACGCGAGATGGCTCTCTATTTCAGTTATATTATAATACTATAAGGGTAAGGGGCATAAAAAGACTTCTAATTTCTTCTGCCCTTTGTTCTCTAAATTATATACAGTCAGCGACGGGGCCCATTCGCCCCGCTACAGAAACTATTTCTCCGACCTTAGCGTCAAGATTTTCTCCTCTTCATCTACCCTAAAGACAATTGTCTTTTTTATCCCAGATTCCCGAATTAGACTGTTCAGTAGCTTTTTTATAAAATGCTTTTTAATTATTTAGACTTGGATTTGTATAAATTCGAAAATTAAATTAGTGGTGGGAAACAATATATATATTATATTTACAATATAATAATTAGAATGTTCAGTATATTTTTTATAAAATGCTATTTAAAAAATTATCTACTTTTAGAATTTTATAAATCTATAAATCTAAATATATATAACTTAAAGGTGACTGACTGACTGACATAGTGATCTATCAACGCACAGCCCAAACCACTGGACGGATCGGGCTGAAATTTGGCATGCAGGTAGATGTTATGACGTAGACATCTTTTCTTTTTTCTGAAAGGATTTTGATCAATTCTGCCCCCAAGTGAATAAAATAGGAGATGAAAGTTTGTATGAAACTTTGCCAATTTTAAACCGATCGGGCTGAGACTTTGCATGCATAAAGCTACTAGTATGACGTAGGCATCCCCTAAGAAAGGATTTTGATAAATTACACCCTTACGCGAGCGAAACCGCAGGCAAAAACTAGTTCTAACATAAAATTAGTGGGGGAAAACTATAAATCAAATATTAACGAAATATCATATTATATTGAATCTTTGAATCCGCCACTTGAATCATTGTAAAGTGTCAATTTTCTTGTATGAAAATCATAAAAAATAACAGAAAATTTCTGCATTGTTGGAAAGTTCTTGTGATATTTAACCCTTTGCCTACGGGTGTAATCTGATGTTGATTTGAGAAAGTCAGGCCTCAATACGGTCGTCATCTACAGGGTTGTTTTTCAAATCACTGGCATCCTTTCTACTGGTGAAAGTACTCATGATTATGAGCAACATTTTGTATGGGGCCAACTCAATCCAACCGAAAAAAAAAATCAGCTGTTCCATACTATTTTACAATACTTAGAATCCCAAAATGTATGGAACAGCTGATTTTTTTTTTCGGTTGGATTGAGTCGGTCCCATACAAAAAGTTGCTCATATTCATGAGTACTTTCACCAGTAGAAAGGATGCCAGTGATTTGAAAAAAACCCTGTATAGTCGATTTAAAAAAGATTTTTTTTTAAACTTAAAAAAAAGTGTATATAGTATGTAACTAGGTTTTGCAATATGTATGTAACTAGATTTATTATTTGTTAAAGTCTTAACAACAAGAAAGGATACAGCTCAGATTTCTTACAAACACAACTGTAAAAAATATTTTTCAAAGCTTTATTAATAAACAAAAAATTATTATAGATTAAGAGACTCACTTAATCTTACAATCATGTAATTAACTAATTAATATTTGTAATTAACATTTCCCTGAAATGGATTCACGGAAACCGAAGTTGACTATAAAATATTCATATTCTAAAAGCAGCATAATAATTTAACGTGGAATATAACATGTAATTCAAAATACAGATTCAAAGAAAACTTCGTTTCACTTTGATCTTCCATTACGAAATGAAGATTAAATTAGTGTACATATTATTTAGTACCTTCTTTAGGAAGCTCACTTTGCATGGGTATTAAACATCTTTAATAGGCTGTATGAGTTAATAGCCAGACTAACTGACTGAAAGAATAACTTTTCAGAACTAAACGTCATCTCGTACTGCTAATTTTTTCAGTGTAAATTGTATGTATTTATGTTAGATGTATATGTATGTTTATTGTTATTATTGTATATAAGTATGTTTATATTGAACGCCCCGCACTACCTAATTTCCCATTGCTATTTTCTATATAACGAGGTTGCCTGGGAGAAATTGCTTAGCGATAAGGCCGCCTTTTGCGCATTTCCTAGTTTTTAAGATAATTATGTCCTGTATTTATTTATTTTGTGCAATAAAAGGTATTGAATTGTATTGTAAAAACCGACTTTAAAACCAGACTACACAACCGACAGTAAAATTTCTATGGGACTACATGAAATTTCGAACAAAAAAGATGTTTTCCATATTGGTCCAGGCATCTTCGAGTAATCGGACATATGAGTTCATAAATAAAAATTTAATAAAGATTGTAATAAATTAGTAACCTCCTCCTTTTAAGTCGGTTAACAAAGGCCGTAACACGTAACAGTCACGTAAAAAAATTGTAAAATTATATTGTTTCTTCATAATCATATCCTTCATAATCATATCCTAACCTGTAAGATCTTCCAAGCTTTTTTTTCGGAGGTTTTGGATTCGATCTAGCCAGGCCAAGTTAGGAAATGGCCTTTTTAGGATTCCGTAATAAACAAGGAACCCTTATAGTTTCGCCATGTCCGGCTGTCCGTCCGCGGTTTTACTCAGATTATATAAATTATGCGGAAAAAGTGAAAAAATAAAATATGAAAAAAGAAAATTGTATTTTCAGGGTAGCTTCCATAGGTACAAGTAAAGTGTAAAGTCAATTTTTTTCTCGATAAACCAAGCATGTGGGGTTTCGTTGAAAAGGTCTTTCAAAAATATTGAGCTTGTAAACACCGTTTTTCAATTTAGCGATCCGTTTTTGAAATACTCGGTTTTGAAGTGAACATTTTTGTTAGAGTCAAGTATCCCCCATCTATCTGTTAAACGGTTATACATGGACAAGTGAATTCACAGCTATAGTATATGTAAAGAACTTTAAAGTAAAACTATCAGAGCTAAGTAGAGATTACATATTAAAAAGTTATAGGCGATCAACTTATAAAATGTACTTGGAAAAGGAAAATTTCGTACAAATTCAATGGAAAGTTAGTTTTTAGACGTTTTTAGTAGCATGAACTCAAAGTTGGCATTCGTAACTACGGAACCATACACTGCGCGTGGCCCGACACGCACTTGGCCAATTATTTACATTTTGTATCTCATCTCATAGCTTGAGTTCATAACTTGCTTCGATGTCAATCAGTGTAATTTGTCCTTATCTATTTATTTATTTTCCGTGCCTGTTTAGTAAACATTCAGACGTTCCCTTTATAGAAAGCAACTATCAGGCAGGCCGTTAAGACGCCATAAATCGCTGTTTCACGGCCCACTTAACGAATGAACTGAAAAACTTATCTAACTCTCAGGGTTAGGTACACGTGTGCACACAAGTCTTGAAATAGCTTGGGCAGGTAATAGAAAGTTGGAAATATTTGGACAGTGCGTCACGATTTTTTCAGTACCCGACCAAGACGTTTGTGACCCGAACAAAGGAACAGCTGACGCATACTGCTCTCGAAGCAATTCAATGCACTATTACATATTCTTTGTACTATAGATTGCAAACAATTGCCAGGCAGTTTTTTACGGTTCCGTACCCAAAGGGTAAAAACGGGACCCTATTACTAAGACTTCGCTGTCCGTTCGTCCGTCCATCCGTCTGTCTGTCTGTCACCAGGCTATATCTCATGAACTGTGATAGCTAGACAGCTGAAATTTTTACAGACGATGTATTTTTTTGCCGCTATAACAACAAATACTAAAAACAGAATAAAATTAATACTTAAGTGTGGCTCCATACAACAAACTTGATTTTTAATAGACAATGGTACGGAACCCATCGCGCGCGTGTCCGACTCGCACTTGGCCAGTAATTTAATATTGCCACTGAATCGAAAGTTTATTTGCCAGGAAATTAAAAGAACGACTTTTAAGCGACCAGCCCTATAAATTTTGAAGCGCTGAACCGATTTCCATATAACATAGCTAATAACCACCGCAAGGAAACTTACTTTCATGTAAAACAAACGCATCGAAATTGGTCTAACCGTTTGGAAGCTACGATGCCACAGACAGACAGACATTACCGTCAAACGTATAACACTTCTCTTTTTTTTCGAGGTTAATAAATAAATCCCCATAAAAAAACCAAGTTAAATAAATAAACTGATCGGTGAATAATTATTTCTTTGAGTAAATTTTAATGATACTAATATTAGTAAAAAATCGCGAGAAAATGCTTTACTTTTTTTATAAAAATCAATCCACTTTTCCACTCGGCTATACTCAGACCGCATATAAAGAGCCATATCGATGGGGTTACTTCCCCTAATGTTCGCATAAATAATCATGTCCAGATACTATCAGTGGAAATACGGCGGCTTCAGAATAGTGCTCTTTCACCCTTAGGGGTAAAAGGGAATTTTAATTAGCAAGAAAAACTTCTTTCCTAGTTTGTTTTTTTTTTCATCAAAAAAGGAGGAAGTTTTTATTCCTTGCGATCCTTTATTTTTATGTATGTTCACCGATTATTTGAATAACCTTTGAAAGTAATAGTGGTAGTCCGTCTAGTTTTAAAACTCTTTTTCGCCAAAAGTGGCCACTTTTGGCGAAAAACAGTTTTAAAACTAGACGGACTATTAGTAATAATTTCAAAGGTTATTCATAAAATAGTTTAAAGGTCTTCTAGACATTGATACAAATCAAAATTTTTATGATCGCTATATTTAGTTTTAAACAATTTATTTGAAATGAGGGCGCCACTTTGTCTTAAGAATTATTTCACGGCACTGGGACACGAGTCCATCTGCGTTTTCATGTAAAAGTTTGCACCCGCCGCTATTTTCCAACAAGTCAAATCAAATCAGATTCTAAACGTCAAAACAAACATTTTCTGTGAGATTTGTATGAAATACAGGCAGATGACGTCATAGTTTCTTGGAGTCAAATGGCGCTCTTATTATCAGTTTTTCTGCAATAATAAATCTAAAATCACGTTAAAATGGAAATGTTTAATGACACGTGACATTATCTCGCGACATTTTATTTTTTAAACAGTACAAAATAATTTATTTTTGACACAGGAAAATACCCAATTTGTAAGGAATGTCGATTTTGTTTTAGCTTTATAACTGTTATTTATACATATGTTTTAGCTTTATAACTGTTATTTATACATATGTTTTAGCTTTATAACTGTAATTTATACATATGTTTTAGCTTTATAACTGTTATTTATCATTATACTTTACTTAAATTATACTTACTTTAGTGATCTAGTGTAAGCAATATGACACGATGTATATTCCTAGTTATTTTGACTAAAGTGCCACGCAAAAGTAGTTTTGTTTTTTAAATTTCTTTCTGTGCTTCTGGTTCTAGCTACTCGTCTTCAAAAATACGCTATTAAATTACTAGTATTAAAGCTAATATTTTTTTATTAATTTTAAAAAATTGCGATAAGACCGCCCGTTGTACTTTTAAATGTCTTTTCGGTGTGTATTTTTTAATTATATTTTTTGAGTATAATAATAATAAAGTATAACTTAACTTAAAGCGATATAAAGTAAGTATAGTATTACGAAATATCATAACGGAATAATAAGACTGACTGGAATCGCTCATACTTTTAAACTTTCCTTGTATGTCTTCACAGGTAAGCGGTTTGCAAATACTTTCAAGGAAAAAAACTTTTCATAAACAGTTTAACGTCACAATAGAAGGATTCGGTTCACCGATTCCTTTCCAAAGTTACACAGGAAGATTTTTCTGAGTAGGTAACGACATCGCAAAACAGAAAAAAAAGTATAGACTCGTACAGTCAGCAGCAAAAAATGTTCACCAAATAAAAAAGTTTTCCAACCAAAATGGCGGCTAGCTATCGGCGTAGATACAAATGATGCGCCGACGACCGCTATTTTGGTTCAATTTACGTGTTGGGAATTTGTACAAAAATGCTTTGAAGTCCGCCATTTTTGTTCAACTTATTTTTGTCGCATTGTAAACGCTTTTATTTGATGATATATTTGCTAATGACTGTACAAAAACAAATAATACTCATATACACTATAAACTACCTCTGTGTTCCGTGGTCAAGGCATTCACTTTGTGATACAGGGGGCGTGGGTTCTAAACCCACTGGGGAGCACACTTTGTGAAAAGTTGTTCCCAGTCTGGTTAGGATATTGCAGGCTTGAACCACTTGATTATCCGAAAAGAAAGATGATTCCGTGTTTTGGAACGTATAAACTGTGGGTCCCGAACGCTGTCTAGCGTTTGCTTAAACCTATTCAAGGCTTGGTTTTGGAAGGGTAGACACCCTTTGTGTTGCTCTGGTTAAAAAAAAAACCAGTAATCTCGTCAAATCGGGGTAGGCTTTCTAGGAAAGTAGCGGACCCCGGGCTCTTAAGCGTTACCGCTGAGGATGCAACTGGAAACAGATAGATACGCTCGTTTGATAATGACCCTATAACGTCTTTAATAGTAGACAGAGCCCACAGGGTCTAGCAGCTCTGGGCAGACTGAACCCAGGGCTGTATACCCAAAAGCCACTTTTAGCATAATGGGCAAGGACGTGGAAAAGATAAATTAATGGTTTGCTAGCAGCATCACATATGAACATGATTCGTATTTTTGCCAATTCCCTCATCGGCTTTTACGATGTGCGCTACATACTAAGTTTTTCTTTTCTCCCACACCAGAATTGAAGAGAGAGAAAAATGCATGGAAACAGAAATCTAATTTCATTATTTTTTTTTATTGGGATATGTAAAAAAAACATGGATTGAACTTATTCTAACAATTTTATTTGCAAGAAAAAAAATCTTACTTTCAAGCGTTAGTCCCCAATAACATTTGTATGGTTAAGCCATACAAATTAACACATCGATTTTCATTAAACACAGCTATGAACCATTTCGTTCGAGTCAGCTTCCAAACCAAAAAAAAAACGCATCAAAATTAGCCCATCCGTTTAGACGTTACGACGATACACACAGACACGTCAAACTTATTACCCCTCTTTATCGTCGGAGGTTAAAAACCACTCGAATAAAAATAAGCGTACTCCGTGTTAACACTATAATATACGCGGTCGGTCAATCAGACCGAAACCCGTGCAAATGAGCGCCGAGACGAATGCATGACATTTGTTTCGGCTTGTTTGTTAACCCTCCCCTGCACGTATCACCTAAATACAAGTTACGTAAAGTAACTTTTATATATGAGCTATAGGGTTTAGGTGTAACGTTTTAAAAAATAAGAGTTACCTTTTAAATTATTTCATGAATAACTTTTAAAAGTATCATTGGTAGTCCGTCGAGCTTTAAAACGTGTTTCTGCTATAATTAAACAAAAAAAAAGACTTTAGTTTCTGATGTTCTTCATTAGTTCTATTTCACCAAAACATTATTTTAAGGGTTCCGTAGTAAACAAGAAACCCTTATAGTTTTGCCATGTCTGTCTATCTGTCTGTCTGTCCGTCCGCGGTTTTACTCAGAGACTATAAGTACTAGAAAGCTGTAATTTGGTATAGGTATGTATATTAATCATGGTAAAAAAGTGATAAAATAAAATATTGAAAAAAAAAATTTTTAGGGCACCTCCCATACAGGTAAAGTAGCAGTATTTTTTTTTGTCGACTAACCCTTTGTATAGGTTCGTTGAATAGATCTTTCAAAAATATTGTGAGCTTGTGAACATAATTTTTCGATTTAGGGATCCGTTTCTGAAATATTTGGTTTATATTGCAAATTTTTGTTAAAGTCAAGTGCTTCCCCCCCCCCCCCCTATCTTCTAAACGGTTATATATGGACACGAAGTTTAAACGAAAACTATCAGAGCTAAACTTAACTATAGAAAATAACGTTTGTTGTATGCATGTATAACACACGTACTTGGCGGGTTTCAGTTGAATGAATGAATGAATAAATGAATAAACGAATGAAAAACTCTTTATTGCACCAATACGAAAAAAAATAGCAAAAACAAAAGAAGATTTAAAATACATAGGTACAATGGGCGGTCTTATCGCTTAAAGCGATCTCTTCCAGACAACCGTAGTAGAGGGAGTATTCAGGCAATAGTATTAAGTATTTATCGTTAAAGCAGCAACAGAAATACATCTGTAAAAGTATCAACGGTTTATGTAATACATCCCCGTGACAGACAGACAGACGGACAGTGGAGTCCTAGTACATAATAGGGTCCCGGTTTTACTTTTTGGGTGCGAAACCCTGATATAAAGGTTAAAAAACAGAGAAGTTAATAGTATGAAGGTTCGAAAAAATTTGACAAAAGGATTACTCGGTTTTAACTAAAACTAATCCGCTGGTGGCGGAATTGCACAAAGTAATTCAAATCATGTAGTATGTAAAAATAAATAAATAATTATATAGGGACAAATTACACTGATCGAGCTAGCCCCAAATTAAGTTCGAGACTTGAGTTATGGGATAACTAACTCAACGATACTATATTTTATGACAAATACATATATAAATAAACACCCAAGACCTAGGACTAAAGTACCAGAACTTATTAAAAAATGTACCAATTACTGTGTTTCATAAGTTATTTGATAACATTGTATTTGAAGCAGCTTTAAAAGTAAAAAAACAACTAACCGATCCGTTTTATATTATCCATACCGGAACGCCACGCAATCAACGACGCTGAATGTATGAAAATTTTTCATTTAGCCTCTTTAATAACGCTATATTGAGTGTTAACTCATGAAAAATGAATATTGCTGGGGAAAATTGAGCTGAAATCGTCTAAATGAAAAAGGTCAGCGGTGAATAAATATTATTTTATTAAATAATGGAATTTGTTACGAAAATTGTTAAACGGTTTCCTCGCGTAATTTAGCCGGAAAGAGCACGATCACGTTTCGATCTATTTAGACGATCATCATCGGGACAAGTGTTAGGAGTGGCGACATAACGTTCGTGTGACGGTCATGCGACGGTCGCCGACTATATTCGACAGTCGCGTGACTGTAGCACTATGTCACTGGCACATTTTCGCTTCTGTCTGAGCTGTTAGCTTTTTTAGGATTCAAAACCCAAAGGATAAAAACGAGAACCTATTATTAAGACTCCGCTGTCTGTCTGTCACAGGCTGTATATTACTTGTCCGGTTATTCAAGACGAAATCCGTTCAGACTTATTTACAATAAATCTAAGTCGTCTCGGCCGTAACTCCAACGTCGCCATATCCGACTAGCTGAAATTACCCGGATTACTGCCGGATACGAGCGTTGCAGCAGTACCGGGACGCTGCAGCTGCTCGTCCCACATCCTCTAATGTTGCACATGCACTTAAATTGGCTGCATTTATCTCAGGTGCCTACATCCATTATCCGCATGAGATTTAGGATGTACGTACAATTTTCGACCATTTTATTTACACGAAGTGGAAGGGACATACCTGTAATAAATCGAATTACGAGCTATACCAGATGACTATGGTATAATGAAATTAAAATAACAGTCAAGAAACAAAAAAATCTTGGCATTTCCATACTAAAGTGTGCTGCCGCTCGGGGAGTTTGTTTGGGAATGTCGAATTTTTTTTGGTTATTTAGTTGTTATTTTAATTTCAGTACCTAAGCGCACGGCAGTGGACAGGCCAAGTTCCAGCAACAGGCCGCGCGCATGCCGTGCACTATTTACATGAACCGTTTCGACCCACTTTTGACCCCCTGTAGCTCAGTGCGTATTGCAAGTACAGAGATAAAATTATACCTACGTAATAATATACTAGTACTAAAGTAGTATGCCAAATTTCATAGATATAGCTTTAGTAGATCCTGAAATATGACCCTGTGAAAATAGCTAATTTTGGCACTGACTGACTGACTGACTCACTGACCCGTAATCAAAACATCTAGGCCACTTCCAATTAATTGTATAGTTAAATTTATTATTTATATAATTAAATTAACCTGCCAAGTTCAAATTCAGAAGTATCATAATTTTAGATATTTTTAACCAAGTACCTACGTATTTTCACAACTATACCATATTTTAAGTTGGGTATATGGTAAAGTGAATTTCGGCCAGATGGAACGTTGACGTGAGTAAGGTGGCGGGTAGTGGAAGGCGGAGGACTGGGTGTGGTGTAGTCTTGGGAATGGCAAATGTTTACCAGTGTATCAGGCCGTTGATGAAGATGATTATGATCGATTTTAAAGTGCATCTAAACTTGGCATTGGATTGGATTTCAACCCTTTTTTAAGCGAACAATTAGCCGATAGGAACTTGGCCCCCTTTTTAACAGGTATGTTTTTGGTGGGATGTGTTTTAATAGTAGTAGTGATGTAGTATAAGCCTGCATGACCTGCATGGTATACACCATGCAGGTCATGTAGTTTAAGTTATGGTGCGGCGGGGGTGACCCAATAATGTTATGATTTCATAGATAGTTATTTAAAAATAATTTTTATTAAATGAGTAATAACTATTATTATAAAATTTATATTAGGATTATAACTACTTATGACAATGTGTACTTATGATAACTGTACTAATGTAAAAAATAATATGATTGTCAAAATTATTTGAAAATTCATTATTAGTTATTATGATTATACATAAAAGCATTATTTCAAACTGTAATATTGCAAATATTTTTTTGAGAAACATTAAAAGACCCTGGAAACAAATGGAGGTGGCCTTTGTCACTAGGGGCACACAGACGAGAGATGAAGAGATAACAAAGTGAACAAAGTGAAACTGTAAATGTAACAATCTGTATATCTATCTGAATCATTATTATACTGAACTACTTTGTAAAAGGAAAATCGAATATTGAAAATCTGTAAAATGTTTGGTCCTCTCTTCCATTGATTTTAAAAAAAACGGTTTGTGGAAGGCGAATTTTTTTTTCGTGATTCTTCCCAATGGTGAAGACGAAACATTCGGGGTCTTCCAGCTCTAAGCAAATACGAGCAGGACCCAGTGCCACAAGACCCGAATACCATTTTAAACGTGACGGTGGGCTTAAATGTGGGAAAAGGTATCAAAATAGTGATGGGTTGCTTGTAAGGATGGGAGTATTTGGATAGAAATGAAAGATGTTATTTGTCCGACGAACCGATATATTGTCCACTAAATAATGAATACATGAATCTTAAATACTAGGTTACATGTCGTCATAGAATATGTATGACTATACTACAGCTAGCCGCATCGGCTATTAAAATGACTAAACCAGTCAAAGAGAAGCAGCTGCTACATTCTGAGTTTTTTTTTCTTTACTCCCAGAAAAGAAACCTGCCTCCAAACAGTCAAGTTAATATTTATTGAAACCGGAGCACCCTAAATTCTACTAAAAAGGCAGTCAAATCGAAAAGTGCACTAGTCCATTAACTCAACAAGTTCTTTATTCAAATGCATTAACCCTTTCGCTGCAGAACACTCGCGCGGATTTCAAACTCGCAGATTATATTGTATTGTGTACAGAATACAGAATTCAGATATTTCAATCCGGCCCCGTCTAGGCGTCTCTAGAGTACGCTTGATGCGCCCTTTGTTCGTCCCTGCAACTATAAACCTAAACGGATGCGGTGAATAATATTTTATTGGTCGGTTTATAGCTGATTCGCTTGTAGATGCCACTTTTTTGACATAAAACGCGGGGAAATACCATCAAAAGCAATGGCAGTGGTTTACTTTTGTGGTTATTTCACTAGCTGACGTCGTTTTCTTACTTTCAATCATTTTATTTGATCTTGTTCAACTTCAAATAAGTTTGTGTTGGCAGGAAGCATTGCCAACACAAACTTATTTGAAGTTCATTATAAATGCGAAAGGTTGGATGTTCTTGAGTGGATTCCTGTATTTGGATGTTTTAAATAAACCTACTAACAATGTTAAACAAATTTTACTGTCGGTTAGCATTTAGATATTTAATTAAGCTTGTGAAATAAAGTAGGTGCCTATTGTCATGGAATTATTGCAAATGATACATTTAAATATTCACTTCTCCCTCTACCCAAAGGCTGACTGGAAGAGATTGCTAGGTATGCTATAATATCATAATTCTGTCTTCTTTTTTTTCTTTTTGTTTATGGTGCAATAAAGGCATTCGAGTTTTAGTCAAAAAGGGACATAAGTAAAACGAGGCAAAAACATAAGTCTTTATTGTCGATACATCACCTGCAAACCCAAGTAATTGCTAAATGGGTTCAAGGGAATAATTTAAATAGGGACTTTCTTCTTTGCTAGTACTTGAAATGCCGCATCAAATCTATTCGAGGCGAACGTTAATTCTATTATCGAGCGCGTCTGCCTCCGATGATTAGACGCGGCATTGTAATGAATCACTGATGTTTTGTTGTTTAAAACACGCCATTCATTCGGAGGCCCAAATCCAATCTACGGCTGACGGCTAAATCGCAAAGCACCGCAAACGGCGGAGATTAAACCGTTTTCAGCGGTTACAAACTCGTTGGCTTGACGTTAGTTGTATTGAACGTTTTAGGTTCATTACCAGCGATTGTCGAGTGAATTTAAATTGAAAATCCGTTTTTTTTTTCGTGTTGGTCAAAATGTCCGAGACTTTGCAACGAAGGGTTAATTAAAATTTATAAATCCTTGATTGCAAAACTAGAATTGTTGATTTTAGCCCTTTTCAAAGTATTTTTTTTCAAACGTTAAACACGGGACACTGTTACTAAGACTCCGCTGTCTATCTGTCTGTCCGCCTGTCCGTCAGTCTGTCTGTCACCAGGCTTTATCTCATGAACCGTAATAGGTAGACGCTTGAAATTTTCAAAGATGATACATTTCTGCAGCTACTATAACAACAATACTTAAAACAGAATAAAAATAATTATTTAATACAACAAACGTGATTTTTTCAAACAATAGTATCCCTTAGTGCGTGAGTCCGACTCGCGCTTGGCATGTTATTGGTTGATTTCTGATCATGTCTCAGTATCTTAGAAACACTTATAGCACATATTAACTATGTGAGATGCCTAGTGGCAGTATATGTTTGTAAAATCCGATCAAGGTAATGGATGAGTATACTAAACGATCTATTTCCTATCTTGCTAGGCATGGTCTTGAGGGATTTCGACGTTAGGCTATGTCACAAAATTAATAAAAGTATTACATAGCTATGTACATTGCGTATGTCATCTATCTAAATATATATAACTCAAAGGTGACTGACTGACTGACATAGTGATCTATCAACGCACAGCCCAAACCACTGGACGGATCGGGCTGAAATTTGGCATGCAGGTAGATGTTATGACGTAGGCATCCGCAAAGAAAGGATTTTGATCAATTCTCCCCCCAAGGGTATAAAATAGGGGATGAAAGTTTGTATGAAACTTTGTCAATTTTAAACCGATCGGGCTGAGACTTTGCATGCATAAAGCTACTATGACGTAGGCATCCCCTAAGAAAGGATTTTGATAAATTACACCCCTACGCGAGCGAAGCCGCGGGCAAAAGCTACTTTAAATATATTTTAGACGTAGTTGTCCTAATTAGGAGTCCCCTTACCCTAGACAGAACCAGACTTTCCCATACTTTTTTTTTTTTACAATTTACAATTTATTGGTTTAGGCATTTGTCCTCAATCTCACCTGATGGAAAGCGACGATAAAGACTAGGAAGGAAGTCTAGCTTTTATTTTGAAACGACATGTCAGATATTGGCGAAATAATGTTATTTCGAAGAAATAGCTTATATTAAGGCATATAACTAGTTTTTAAACAACGGTCAACATATAAACTTAAAAAAAATATATAGTCGATTATATCATTTTTGACCTGACATGGCAAACTTCTACACTCTTATAATTTTTTTTAAAGTTTATATTTCGAAAACTCATTTATTCCAGAATAAATTATACACAGCACAATACATAAAATAAATAATTAAACTAAAAACAAAATAACCTACCTATAAATTAAAATATATCTAATTACAAATAAAAACATTATATTACATAAAAAATAGACCCCAGGTCGCTACGGTCGCAAGGCAGGGTGCCTAAGAGACTGGCAGCATTGCCTCGTTGTATGGCCAGACTTAATCTCTGGCCAAAATGCGCACCAGCTCTTAGGTCCCCAGAAACGTCGATCAGGCGTGTGGAGATTTTTTATTTTTTTAATCTATTTTGAAAACTAGTTATATGTCTAGTATACAGGGTTACTGGTAACTAACGCAAAACCTCTTAACATCGTAATCAGAATCCTAACATAATATAGACCTGCAAGAAAAAAAATAAAAAAAATCTAAGAAAAAAATGGACTCTTCATAGAAACTCGACCAGGTCATCAGTGAATTTGTATGGGAGGCCAATGTTTTTTTCTACAATATTCGCCTTTTTTATTGTAGATCTATAATGTGCTGGGGAGTCTGATTTCGATGTTAAGAGGTTATGAGTTAGTTACCAGTAACCCTGTATATGCAATTTCTTTAAAATTACAAAATACTGCTGAAATCTCACATGTCATTTCTAAATGAAAGCTAGACTACATTTGTATGGAAAAGTCTAAGGTAAGTGGATTCTTAAGAGTTCTGGTTGGGCACACTCACCTTAATACAATTGTAGTTTTATTTTACTAAGAGCATTCCCCTATTCCCTAAATTCTTAAAGCTCGAAAACAAACATTTACCCAGTTATTAAAAAGCAAAAAATGCCCGTAATTATTTTATCATTTCGACAAGCATAAAAAGCAATGTTTTTTTATCAGATTACGCTAAATGTAGACATAATACCAACGTTATTCGGTCAGGCAAATACACGATCAGTCAAAAGTATAAACTGTAATGAAAATTCGTTTGTAACTTCCTACAGTTACAAGAAGAAAAATGGGTTTCGTTTTTATTTAAGGTTAATTAATTATAACGAAAGTGATTAAAAGACATTGTTTTAGAAATAGGAACTATGAACTCGCGAAGCCCATGTCTGGACATCCCCTTGACCGGTTTGGCTCATGTTCAAACTTAAAATTTCAATTGATTACATCTACAAACAGAAGCTGGGAGGCCCGGCGGGAGTGCGCAATACTAGCGCTTTCGCAAGTAAAGCGACGCCGGGCGCGGTCCGCACTTGGATGGGTGACCACAAGTGGCATAAAATTATTATATGTCAACCATTCAGTTTCTTCTTTTATTAACCGAGCGAGCGAAGCGGCTGTTAGTTGTCAGTTTGGCTATTTGTCCGGCTCTTCTCGCCTATAGGCCGCATTTCTGAACCGATTCTCGTGCAATTTTGTGAGAAGGTTCAAAACTTTTACAGAACTTCTCTGTCTTTTGAAAATTTTCAAAATGGCCTAAATAGAAAAGTATTAAATTTAGCCATTTCAAAATAGCTTCAAAAATATCATTAAAAAAATGTTACCCTTATTAAGACGCAACTGTTTTGTCCGAACAACTTTTTTATCCGATAAACTTGGACGGGTCGGGGTGACTCGCGAGGTCCCAGGCCACTAGTATATACATATAGATTCACTATGACGTCTATTTTTAGATCATTCGCCCTAACGTTCGACTCACCAGTTCACCACAAACACCCCCGCGCCTACGTTCCGTGTCACGCCGCCGTTAACACTAGAACAATTATAATAATTTGTGCGTTATCTAACAGCTATCGGTTATTTGTGGCCGCTCGGAATAATTAAATAATTTTTATACGCCGCCCCTGTAATCGCCGCTTTATTGGGACTATTTGGCGTTTATTTTGAGCTTTACGGTCGTAAAGTTGGCTTCTAAAGGCTAATTTGCTGAAAATGCGCGAGGATTCTAGGAATACAAACAACTAGCTTTTATTTGGAAAATTTGGAAATGACATGTTAGATGACGATGAAATTTTGTAATTTAAGAGAAATCTCATAAATATATTTAATGTTTATGTGAAAATAAAATGGGCTTTCTCATTTCATGAATAAATAAGGTGTTGTTGAGCTTAAGACTTTGTCCCATTGGGAAAATATAGGTTACGAAAAAAAATATCTCCAGAACAAGATGGCAGGATGACTTAGACAGATTTTATGTGGGTGGTAGAAGGTCGTAGAAGAAAGAGACGAGTGAAAGAATAAGAGAGAAGCAAAGGCCTCTAACTCACTGCTGGGTAAAGTACCCAGCAGTGTTACACAATACCTACAGGCTAGTAAAAAAAAATAAAAAATGCAGATGCAAAAGAGATGCAGACTTAAAGCACAGATTAATAAATAGTAGAGTAAGATTGACTTTGTGACTTAAAATAAGAGCACTCCGTCTCTCATGTGCAAGTCGTAAGAGGCGACTAAAGACTCAGACAGACGAGTGACAGTATGCTGGCATACTGTCACTCGTCGTTAAAAAAGGGGACTGACAGACGATCGTCTGTCAGTCCCCTTTTTTAACGAGGTGAAAATGCATACCGTTCTGCGGGGAAAGTCGAGCGGCTATGTGGCACTTGGACCCACTAAAAACACCTCGATGCCCCTTCACGCCAATACCGGGAAGTTATTAGCATGAAGAGGTATCGAGGTGTTTTTAGGGGAGTGTGAAGTTTTAAAAGGAAGGTGAGAGCGGTGGAGTTGCCACCAATCATCCACTTCTTCCCAGCCACAGCAATGACCTTTTAAGGTCGCTCTATTTGGGGCAATTTCGCCCTTAAAAATTACAACAAGAGACGAACAGGGTCACATATTTGTACTCCAAGCCAGGTAGACGACAGACTTAACCCCTTATTTGGCGTCCGTTGGCTTTTGTCAGGGTGGTCTCTAAGAGCCCTGACGGACAATGATGAAAAAAAATGGACGAGTCCAGTTTCCAAACTGAATCTGACTTTCATTACGTATATTGTAAAAAGATTTTCTACACGAAAATGGTGGAAACGAATCAAAAAGCTAACAACATGACACAAGATGCTGCGAATCATGTACAGCGGCGGAAACACGAGCGCAGATTAAAAATGACGGATTTCCCCTGACTCGACTGCAACCTCCAGATACACTGCACAATATCTGCCTTTTTCTCATTTCACGGATTTTAAAATGAAGTTTCATTCAGTCGTGATTACATTACATGTTAACGTGAATAGTCTATGACAAAGATATAGAAAATGTTTTTTGCTCTTTGGTCTATGATGTAATACATAGACTTTATAGATGATCGATCAATCCGCTATTTTCCAATCAGATATTTTTTTCTAAATGTCAAAACATACATTTTCTGGTGACGTCATAATTTCTTGGAGTGAAAAAGCGCTATTATTTTCAGTTTTTCTGCAATAATAAATCTAAAGTCACGTTAAACTGGGGATATGTTTAATAACAAGTGACATTATTTTGCGACGTTTTCTTTTATTTCGTTATTTGCTTAATAAAATCCTCATTAACCACAGTAAACAGATATGAAAGAATTTATAAAATATCTTAATCAGCGACGAAAGTGTGATACTTCAAAGTATCAATTAGAAAGAGAAGTCCGATATGGACTGGAGACTTTACATTTGCCATAGAAAATAGCGTTTTTGCGAGTGAGATAGACATATTTTCGTAAAATCATTGTCACGTTGGTTTTTCAACAAATTTTTATTATGTTTTCACTGTACTTTGTACTGACGACCTCCGTGGCGTAGTGGTCACCATGCTTGTCCGCCACCCAGAGGTCCTGGGTTCGATCCCCGGTCAGGGCAAGTAGGAAAATGGCCTTTTTCAAATTGTCCTGGGTCTTGGATGTTTATCTATATATGTATTTGTTATAAAATATAGTATGAACTTACTTTGGGGCTAGCTCAATCTGTGTAATTTGTCCCTATATATTTATTTATTATTTATTTATTTACTTTACTTTTAAATATTTTTGAATAAACTAGTTCAATAACACACATTTTTTTCTATTTCTAAAATGTAGCCATTCAAATGTTATCGCACATTTACAAATATTATACGGAAATAAGAAAGTTGACAAGATGGAAAAGTGGACGAGTTTGAAAAAGAACGAGATAGGAAAGTACACCATATCGTCTCTAAGGTACTTATGCACTAAGAGGTCTGTATCGCTTATTGGGTATACCTGCTGCAAAACTTCACGACCGCACTACCCGCCTGGTATTAAAATTTCATTCACACCACTTGGATAGTTGGGAATTAACCACCGTACGTTTTAAAAGGAACTGTTAACCACGTACGACCGAACTGTGGAGTCAACTTCCTACAACAGTGTCCTCGGACCGATACGACATTGATCCTTCAAAAAATGAGTCTATATCCTCCTGAAAAGCCGGCAACGCTTCTGTCAAACCACTGGTGTTGCAGTTGTCCATGGGCAGCGGTGATCACTTACCATCAGGTGACCCGCTTGTTCGTTTGCCGCCCTATAACATAAAAAAGCATTTAAGGGGATTAGAAGAGAGCCCCGGGCCGTAAGACCTAAAGGCCACTTTTAGCGTGATGGTGAATAAGATGAAAAAATTAATCAAAATAGTGATGGGTTTTTAAGTTTCTAGTCGGATTGCCTATTAACGTGCTTCGCATTTTCACCGATCTGCACAGAAAGAGAAGCAGCTGGTAGATTCTTGATTTTTTAATCTTTCCCAGCATAGAAAAAAGGACATACAACGTGTACCGAAAAGGAGGTATCAACCCGAAAGGGAATAAACATACTAATCAATGTGAACAACTTCACCTCACAAAATTAAATACCTAATATAATAAAATGTATGGAGCTGCAGATTTTTTTAAGTATTCAGGGATTATCGCATTGTAAAAGTTGTTCACATTGATTAGTACGTTTACTCCCTTTCGGGTTGATACTCCCTTTCCGTTAACGTAGTATATGGATTAGGTTTACATCTTTTAAATTAATTAAATATATCGCTATTAATATAAACGTAAGAGAGACGCGTAAAAGAGAAAAGTTAACGTTCACCATTCATAATAACAATTAGCATTTCAAAGCACACAAATTTGGTACAAGCCCCGAACCCCGACCCGGTAACAATACTGGAACATTTTCCTAAACTTACATTTTATTCGACATAATAAATATTTCAAGGTGCAAATTAAAAAGCGTGAAGAAGAATAGCTACCTAACTTATTCAACTGAAATATTTTCATGTGCACAGTGAAGAAAAGTTTATTTGTCTAGCAAAAACCCCCGACTTTCAAGGGTTCACCCCCCATAACTTTTAAACCCCTGAACTGATTATCATTAAACATAGCTGATAATCATCTTGTTTAAAAACAAACGAAAAAAAACGCCTAAAATCGGCCCATTTGTTTAGGCGGTACGACACCACAGACAAACAGATACACGAACCCGTCAAACTTATAACTTCCCTCTTTTTCGTCGGCGGTTAAAAAAACTAGAAAGGAGACGTACAGTTCTGAAGAACAACAGTCAACTAGGAACGCTCTACAGGGTTATTTCCGAAAGTTACCCAATTCTGTTGTCTCTTTACTTTGTGGTCTTATGGAAGTAAAATATAGACAACAATTAATTTAATTCAAGACATGCTGAGGCGAAACAGTCACGCAACCCGCGGGGGACTACCGTTGAATCTCGATTGCAACTCGACGATTGTCTGCCATGCTGGGATGAATTTTAAATGAGATTTATTGTTAACTTACTTTTTAACCCCCGATGCAAATAGAGAGATTTATTAAGTTTGACGCCAATGTCTGTCCGTCTGGCTATGTCTGTTTGTGGCATCGTAACTCTCGAACGGATGAAACGATATCGCGTTACTAAAAAGCAAATTTCCTTGCGGTGCTTCTTAGCTATGTTTCATGAAAATCGGTTTGGTGGTTTAAAAGTTATAGGGTGAACGCTTGGAAGTTAAGTTAGAAGGTTTTTTATGAGATTCAACCTTTTGAGAATCCAACTTTTTTTTTGAATTCAACAATATGAGATTCAACCGTTTGAGAATCCAACCTTTTGAGAATCAACCTTTTGAGAATCCAACATTAACAGATCCAACCGTACTGCCTAAATGATTTGACACAATTTGGGGATTGTCATTTAATGCTATCGAACAGAACATTGGCTTTCAAGATATTTTATGACACTTGGAATCACCCATTCAAGAGTGATCCTTAGTGCCATCCCAAGACTTGGTCAACCCCGGAAAGACGAGACGAGATATATCTAGGGGATTCTCGTAAAAATAATTTTTCCAAACTACACAACCGATTTTGATAAAATTTCACTAAGAATAAAAAAATAACCACATAAAAAACTGGACGTCTTCGAATAATATTGGTAAACATACATAAAAAAAATCGCTTATCGAAGAAGACGAATTGACAACCTCCTCCTTTTTGGTAGTCGGTTAAAAAGTACTACGCTCTAAAAGTTCGTAGTAGTTCCGCTTCAATATTAAAACTTTGTTGGAGAACAAAACAATATGGTGGCTTCACGTTGCGAACACGCCGTAACGGCTGTGAGGACTTACAATTAATGTTAAACGTGTCGTTATACTAAATATGATTTTTTTTGGGTTCCGTAAAAAAAAAGCGGAACCCTTTTGGATCACTCGTGCGTCTGTCTTTCCGTCCGTCTATCACAGCCAATTTGTTCCGAATCTACTGGACCAAATCAGGTGAAATTTTTAAGGATTAATTTGTAGGATGGTGTAATCCTCTATGACCCAAACACAGATGCGCAAAGCAAATATATTTTTTTAATAAGGGTCGATTTCGGAGAATTATTTAGAAATAAAAAAAAAAGTTTTACAAAACTTACTGTATATAATATATCAAATGAAAGGGCTCGTTATGAGGATCGCAAATATATTTTTGTTATTATTGTAAAATAAATAAATTTGATTTTATTTATGAATGAAGACGAAAATTTACCCTGATCTCCAAAAAACTACTGATTCATGATCCAAAAAACATTGCTTGTAGATTACAATTTCTATTAATTGAAAATAAAGTGGTTACCTCAATATAATACGTTCACTTACTGAAAATCTTTGTCAATGTACGGAACCCTCATCACGCGAGTTCCACACCCACTTGGTCGGTTATTCATTATTTTTTCATCACATTTTTTTAAATTTACAAAACTTTGATACACGAAAACGAAGATAAAAGAAATAACATACATACATACATATTTTCACGCCTATTTCCCATGGGGGTAGGCAGAGACTATATGTAGATTTCCACTTGCTACGAACCTTGCAAACCTCTTTTGCTTCGTCAACACTCATTACTCTTTTCATACATGCTCTCCGGTTATAAGTACTCCTTACTTCACCTTTTTTCAGAAGAAATAAGTCCAATATTAATTTAATAACTGCGCTTGAGTTGCTTGTAAAAGCACCTTATTATTAGGTATCTTTTAAACGAGCAATATTTGTGCTGCTTTAACGATTTCGATGAAATTTTTGGGTAAAAATGATTTCGAAGGTCATTGATTTACCGGGGCTGAAAAATAAATTTCATTTTTTGAGACAACGCTTCGGTGTTTTTAGAAAGAAGTGAGAATTAGTTGCGAAGCTCGGTCGCCCAGGTACTGTATACTGATATGTTAAAAAAACCACACAATTTATCTTGTATAGGAATAAATAAAATCAAATATTTAAACTTTTAATCATATGACGACCTCCGTGGCGTAGTGGTCACGATGCTAGTCCGCCACCCAGAGGTCCCGGGTTCGATTCCCGGTCAGGGCAAGTTGGAAAATGGCCTTTTTCAAATTGTCCTGGGTCTTGGATGTTTATTTATATATGTATTTGTTATAAAATATAGTATCGTTGAGTTAGTATCCCATAACACAAGTCTCGAACTTACTTTGGGGCTAGCTCAATCAGTGTTATTTGTCCGTATATATTTATATTTATTTATATTTATGATACAAACAAAACAAATATAAGTAACACACCACTCTGTCCTAGAAAACCATCTCACTTGGGATTATCAAATGCGTAAAATCATTTCTTATATGGTGGAACATTCAATAAAGAAATTCGACAGAGTTTTGGATTCCACTCGTGGCAATTTCTTTCTACACATATTCTTAATTTCAAACTTCATTCATCACAGCATTTTACATCCCATCCCAACTTTTACCCGGTATTTCACTAGCTCCTACAGGGAAAATTCTTTAACACCGTAAAATGGCGAAGTAAAATCACTGCTCCTTCGCACCTCTATTCCTCGGGGAGCAGTCCTGGAATCCTTCGCTCCAACTTTCAGACGCTTGCATAAATCAGGAACTACTAAGGCGGTGTCGGCAAGTACTTGCAACTTAGCCGCGATATCACGGTTGTGGTTTGGTGCAGTTTGCAGTTTGGCCAAGACGAGTGTACGCTACAAATTAAATGTTTATGCCTGTACTAGAATTGTGTGGTGACATCCTAAAAACGTAGTGCTGTTGTCAAGTGAAACTTTTAGTAAAATTCTAATAGAAAACAGAATACGTGCATCAAATAGAGTGCATACTTGTGTAGACAAGAAGGTTTGTTTGTTGTTTGTAAAATCTAAATAAATAAATATATATGGACAAATAACACAGATTGAGCTAGTTCGAGACTTGTGTTATTGGAAACTAACTCAACGATACTATATTTTATAACAAATACATATATAGATAAACATCCAAGACCCAGGACAATTTGAAAAAGGTCATTTTCCAACTTTCCCCGACCGGGGATCGAACCCGGGACCTCTGGGTGGCGGACTAGCATGGTGACCACCACGCCACGGAGGTCGACATAAGTAAAATCTTTTTAATCTTACTCAATTTTTATTTGATAACGATGTCTATATCACTATTTTAAAAATAAAATTAAAAAATAACAAAAAGTGAAACACGTTTAATAATAAAATAGGAACAATTTTCTCTTTATTCCTGGACGATTGAATTGCCATTTCTTTTTATTTTATTTCATTTTATCTTTCGTCGTTATAATTTAAAAAATAAAGTTAAATTTTGATTATATTTTATTGTCAGGCTGTTAAGATCCTAGTGGGAAAAGGATGAAGTACTGAGATACCCTCTGCTTAGTTCAGACACATCAGTCTCTCACAATCTTGTATTAAAATTTGCTATCTGCTATGACTATAGTTTTCTGTGTGTATTGTTAGGTAAAGATTGTGGATAGAATAAAGAAATTTTGAATTTTAATTGCAAATCAGTATACCTTCAAAAAGGAGTGGCAGCGGCTGCTGATGAGTCTCAACCAATACGTGGATGAAGCTACACACTTTACTGATCACTCAGCCAAATTGATAGATGTAGTTTGTAGCAGCACTAAAGTCATAAACCTTGTTGTTGACTACGTGCCAGATTTAAGTCATCACGCCTTTATTTCGTTTGAATTAAATGTTAAAAAGCCTAAACCTAAGCCTCGTTGGATAAGATACAGACCTCTAAAGGATATAGATATTGATAATTTTAATGCTGATGTCAACTCCATACCATGGGAGGAACTAATTTGTGATGATGTAAATGATACGGTTGAAGCCTTTAATAGTCAAATCAATGTTTTGTTTGACCTACATGCTCCTGTTAAAATTTCCTATATTAAAGAACAGAGCTATCCCTGGATAACCCAAACTATAAAAGAAATGATGCAGCTGAGAAATGAGGCGCACGCTAAGAGCCGCAAATCAAAGCTAAATAAGGATGTATCAGCATACAAGGAGTTAAAAAAAATTGTCAGTGAAGCTATACACAACGAGAAAACAGCTTATTTTCGTTACAAAATAGATCAAAACTTAAAGGATTCTCGTGCTCTTTGGAAAAATTTAAAACGTAACATTGATTTTAATAAACAGCAGACGGAACTACCCTACCACATTCGTAATCCTGACCACATAAATAGTCATTTTCTAAATATCCCTAGAAATTCTAATACTGTAAACATGTCCCAGTTATCGTACTTTTGGTTTAATAGATTTGGTCCGTCGGTCTTTAGTTTAAAACCAGTTGATGAAACCACAGTTTTTGAAACTATTAAGCAAATTAAAACTAATGCACAAGGCGTAGATGGCATATCACTGGATATGATTATGCTAACACTCCCGCGCACGTTACCTATTATTACGGCTATTATTAACATGTCCATGGCAAGCGGTGTTTTTCCAGACTTATGGAAACATGCTGTAGTTCAACCACTCCCTAAAGTAACGAATCCAAAAGAATATAAAGATCTGCGAGCCGTTAGCATTCTTCCCTTTTTGTCCAAGATTTCAGAAAAAATCGTATGTAAGCAATTGGTAGAATATTTAAACGCTAATAATATCCTACCTTCTAAACAATCTGGCTTTCGTGCTGGTAGAAGCACAGCCACAGCGCTTTTGGACGTGGTTGATGATATTTTGAAGGGAAGAGATATAGGTGAAGGGGCAATACTGGTATTACTTGATTATTCTCGTGCTTTTGACACAATGAATTCCACTTTGCTTATGGCAAAACTTGTTTATTATGGCTTTGATGGTCCTGCATTGAGGTGGTTTTCGAGTTATTTCACGGGCCGTACCCAAAGAGTAGAAGTCACCTGCAGTGACGGTACTAAATTGGTATCTAGAGACCAACCTATTAATACAGGTGTGCCACAGGGGTCAATATTAGGACCGATACTGTTTATTTTATACACAGCCGATTTACCTAAGTGTTTGAGTAGCAGTGAGTATCATCTATACGCGGATGATCTTCAGATTTATCAAACATTTAAGCCATCTGAGACAAATACTGTTGTAAAAAAAGTAAACGAGGACCTCGTGCGAATTGCTGAATGGTCAGATGCCAATGATCTGGTTTTGAATCCCTTAAAAACAAAATATCTTGTCTTAGGCACAAAAGCGCAGGTCTCTGGTATCAAGAATCACTCACCTGAAATTAAATTGAATGATATACATATCAATGAAGTGGCTGAGGCTAGGAATTTGGGTGTTGTGTTTGATAATACTTTACAATTTGAAAAACATGTGCTTGAGACAGTGAGGACCTGCTATTACCGGTTGAAAGTATTGTATCAAATTCGTGAGCACCTAAGTGTAGAATCACGAATTTATCTTTGTGAATCTCTCATCTTGTCTAAACTCAATTACGCGGATGTTGTATTCGGACAATGCTTACTGGCTCGTACAAAGAAACTCATCCAACGCGTACAAAATTCCTGTGCCAGATATTGTTTCACCATTCCGAGAAGAGCACACATAACACCTTATCTAAACAGAAATGATCTGTTAAACATGGATTCCAGGCGTGCACTCCACTTCGCAGTTCTTCTTTTCGGCGTCATCAAAAATAAAAGTCCTTCGTATCTGTATCATAGACTAGAGTTCACCCGACGGGCAAGAGTTCCCGACCGCCTCATATGCCCCAGACATAAAACTGCTGCCTTTCGAGGTAGCTTTAGGTACGCTGCGACACGTTGTTGGAACAACATTCCACCACCTATAAGGCGTTCGAATACTGTTAAAACTTTTAAAGTTAATATGAAAAAGCATTTATTAAGTACTCAAAAATTGTAAAATCGCAGCTTATTTACTTATTTATTTATGTACTTTATTTTATTCTATCAATTTTTTGTATGTTTTTATATTTATATTTATAATTATATTTGTATTTATATATAAGTACTAAGTTTGTGTGTAGCGTATTTATAGTGTACATATAATGTCAGCTGCTGTATAACTATTTTATTACTAATTCATAAATTTGTATTTTTTTTTTTTTTTTTTTTAGTCTAAGCATGGCATCCGCGGAAGATCAGCGTCATGGTAACCCCATGACAAAATGCTGAGCGGAGACCAGTTTGGTACTGTTTGGTAATTTGTAATTGTACCTAATTGTATTTCTCATTTGTGTACCAAATAAACAAATTTTCTTCTTCTTTCTTCTTTCTGCTATGGCCAGTATTGGACAGGGATCTGTGGAAAAAGGAAGTGGACGCCATTGCCCACTAGAGGCTAATGAAAAAAAAAGTACCTCTTGGAAAATATTCCTTTGTCGACTTCGGCGAAGAAACACGTATTTAAAATGAAATGCTACCAACCACTAGTGTTTCGGATCAACTAAGTCAATTAAGAGACACACAATACCTCATTGTTCCTTACATTTTCTTTCAAAAATAAACAAGGTAGTCGACAATTTGCGCTACCAAGCCTCTTTTCCTCAGCCAAAGAAACACTACAAAGAAGCCCTAAGCAAGTTTCGCTTTAATTTTGCAAAAATATTCAATTAAAAGGAGTCGCTTCAGATTGAAACGCAAATGACTTCGCCAACTCTTGCAGATAAAAAATAAGGTAAAAAGGAAAGGCGGAGTGCGGGGACTACAGTCTGGCTAGAACGACTGGAAATCAAACCTAGAACCTACTGTTATAGGGTCGGTTTTCCTCATTAAACGAGCGAGCGAAGTTCTTCGAGTCTACTTAAACAATCCAGAGTTTGAATATGTGTATGCATGTTTGTTCGTCGATAACTTGAGTATGTTTGATAGAAGCTTCATGAAATTCGGTATGTAGATATGGCCAATAGATTTTTAAGTTTGAACATTAGCCAAATCAGTCAAGGAGTTGCCGAGATGGGGGGTACGCAAGTTTACAGTTCAGGGTTCAGTTACTGCACTTGTTCGGTCCAAACCTCGCATTTTTCATATTTGTTGATTCAGCAAATAGACGCGCCGCGCATTCCATCAATTAAGTACTTAGCATTTACTTTAGTTCACGTTTTTCGCCACATCATCGCGGACGCATTCTCATACAATTTGTACCATCAATCATACATACATAAGTATCTATCAAAAAGTAATTAATTGGAATGATCACATTATAAATTACTCTATTTTATGTAGCTATCAAGTTATCAGTAAATCTATTTGGTATTTAATAATATGTATTGTATATGTATATGTGTTATATATAATTTATGTATTGTATATGTATATGTGTAATATATAATTTATGTATGTATATTGCCTAAACCTATTTATGTTTTAATGTATTTATAAAGGTTAAAATGTGTGTAAATTTATGTTAAATTTATTAAGTTTATAGTTGCTTTAGATAAAAATTTTTTTATTTCCTTCTTAGTCAGTTGCACCACCGTCTTTGTCTTTCTCACATTCCTCTCCATCCACTGGTTGTCTGGAAGAGATCGCTTTAAGCGATAAGACCGACCATTGTACTCATTTAATTTAAAATTATTTCTTTGTGTTACATTTTTTCTTTTGGTGTACAATAAAGAGTTATCTATCTATCTATCTATAAGTCCAGTCGCAATGAACTATTTAATATCATAACTTCTTTCAATCAACTATCAGTAAAGGGTGTCCTATACAGTACTGTTTTATGAATAGTTTTCAGAAAGTTACTGGTCTAATTGTTTATTATTTTTTCTTGGTTTGGAATGCATATTTGATGACTTAATCATCAAGCCTTTTTACAATGTTAACCTTGGTTTAGGCAAACATAACCTTCTATTTTTCTAGACGTCACGCACAATGTCCCTGTCCAAAGACATTAAGTAATGATAAACTAACAAGTAACTACTAAAAAATATATTTTTGGAACAGACTTTTTGTATAAAACAATGAACAAAGTTTTAAGTGCTCTTTAAGACGAGTCAAACGAGCTCAAACTCGATGGGGTTGCATCCTTTCATTACAGTATTCCTATGGCCACCTTCCAGCTCCATCATCAAATTAGCTCCATGTTATCATAATATTGCATTGTCACGCGATATACGTATGCGTACAAAATTTCAGCTCAATCGGAAACCGGGAAGTGGGTCAAACTTAACTTGCAAGATTTGATTACAGACAGAAAGACAAATGGAACAGGTTAAATTAACTAAAAGCATGTAAAAGTGCGCTACGCTATGTGTAATTAGATTCAAAATATATCTATTTAAGTTATTCTGTATCTTTTACTTTTACCCAAACACATACACGTATTTCCGAAAAAATATTGTTATTTCGTTTCTCGGCGTCTGTAATTTTATTAAGTCCAGTTAAGGCTAAAAAATTCTTTCTGTCAGATCCCTAGGGATTACCGGGAGAGGGTTACAATACCGTGTAAGAACAAAGCTTCAAGTTTAATTGTATTAGGTGCAACTCAATGATGTTTTACCTTCTAAAGATGTCACATTACAAGAAAATTCGAAAGTTTGGAAACTAAAGACTGGTGGACATACATACCGATATACTCGTACAAGATTCAAAAATAATATTAAAATGTTTCAATTTTATTGGTCCAAAAATTATGTATAAGTAAATAGATTTTTTGATAATAAAATCTCAAATTCATTTCATAAATATAGATAAACTAGCTTTAACCTGCGACTTCGTCCGCGTAGTTTCACCCCCGTGGGGGATGAAATTTGAATTAATCCTGAAACACGTATTTACCTATGGTAAATAGGTAAATACGTGTTTCAGGATACCGGGAGTACTCTTGCGAAGTTTCGTATCAAGTGGTCAAACTAATCTTGTTGGTCCATACAAACTTTGGACCCCCATTTTACCCCCTTAGGGAGTGAATTTTGATAAAACGTCTTTCCTAGTGCAGCCCTAGACCTAATAAGGAACCTATGTGCCAAATTTGGAGCCATTAGACCGAGCGGTTTGGGCTGTGAGTTGATAAGTCAGTCATTCAGTTTCTACCTTTATGTATATATAAGATATAAATAAATAAATAAATATTAATATACAGGGACAAATTACACTAGTTAAGCTAGCCCTAATATTTTGTTATAGTGTGTTATGGGATACTAACTCAACGATACTATATTTTATAACAAATATTATATAGATGAACACCCAAGACCCAAGAAAAAAGGATATTTTCCAACTTGCCCTGACCGGGGATCAAAACCGGAACCTCTGGTTGGCGGACTAGCATGGTGACCACTACGCCACGGAGGTCGTCGAATATATATATACATATATTTAAAAACAATAGGGATGTGGTCTGGTTAAAAATACATTATTTTATTTAGTCCGTCAACTAGATTGTCCAAAAATAAAGGATTTTTTTTTGTAAATCAAAGTAATAAAAATTTACAAAAATTCGGAGTGGGGGTGATTTATATCATTGGTTAAAAATCGTAGCTGTTCGTGACGTCACGCGAAATTTAAATGCGCTGTATCTTCGTTAGTATTATCTAATCAGAGAAAAGAGAACATACTTATTAATCTAATGAGCCAAACAAATTTTAAGACCACATCCATGTTGCACCTGCGTCTAGTTTTAAGCTTTAAAATACGCTTCTAAATGCAATTTCAAACAAATACGATTCAAATAATACGAACGTTCTTATTTAATGCACTTTCGTCGAAGAAATTGTCTTTTTTTTAATTAATTACATCATTTATTTGCAGTATTAGTAGTGAAACAGAATGTTAGTATAATATCTACAGTTTTCTTTGTCAATGTTGCTTCGTAACTTTCTCGAAAAAACAAATTAAAACAATTTAAATTTAAAGAGTTCGTCACAAGGAGAGTTTTAAATGACTGAAAGTTTACGAAAATAAGTAACTTGAACTGTGCTTAATAAAGACTAGAGATGTTGTAGTTTTGAAGAAAATGAAACATATTGTACAGTGCAGACTTCATTAAATTAAACTAGCTTTATTCATGCAATTTCATTTATTAGTGCGAGAATCCTTTTAGCTACAGTTTATTTGCTGAAATGGTGTGAATGCTGTCGGCGCGCACTGAAGCCTTTGTGCGTGCTGACAGTATGCTACACATTTGAATTTTTTGTGTCTCTACTCGACTGTTAAAACTACTGCCAACTTTGTTGCGGTTTTCAAATGACGACCTCCGTGGCGTAGTGGTCACCATGTTTGTCCGACACCCAGAGGTCCCGGGTTCGATTCCCGGACAGGGCAAGTTGGAGAATGACCTTTTTCAAATTGTCCTGCGTCTTAGGTGTTTATCTATATATGTATTTGTTGTAAAATATAGTATTGTTGAGTAAGTATCCCTTAACACAAGTCTCGAACTTAATTTGGGGCTAGCTCAATCAGTGTTATTTGTCCCTATATATTTATTTCAAAAAAAGTCAAAGGCCTGGGCGGGTTACTGATAATTTTTATAAATGTGTCTGTTTGTCTCATTTTATTACATAGCCCCTTACCTGTCACTGGGAGGAATTCCTCCCAGGTCAATTGTTTATTTATTGTTTTATTATTTGCAACAGATGAAGAGTTAAAAAGAAGGTTAAGACGAAGTGGTAGCTAAAGTGGCGCCCTCATTTGAAATAAATTGTTTGAAACTAAATATGGTGATAATTAAAAATTTGATTTGGATCAATGTCTAGAAATACCTTTAAACTATTTTAAGAATAACCTTTGAAAGTAATATTGGTAGTCCGTCTAGTTTTAAAACTGTTTTTCGCCAAAAGTGGCCACTTTTGGCGAAAAACAGTTTTAAAACTAGACGGACTATTAGTAATAATTTCAAAGGTTATTCATAAAATAGTTTAAAGGTCTTTCTAGACATTGATACAAATCAAATCTTTAATTATCACCATATTTAGATTTAAAGAATTTATTTCAAATGAGGGCGCCACTTTAACTACCACTTCGTCTTAAGGATAGGAACTTAGGCTAAAAAGGAAAGGATTCCTAGTCACGCACGGGAATTTAGTCGCGGATAAAAGCTATTATCAAAGCATCGAGAGTTACTTACTGCTTTTTGCCGTCAGAAAAGCGTAACTTCCGATCTACGCTCTTGATTGAACGATGTAGAAGCAGGATCTCAATGGGAGGTGTCTTTCAGCACGTCACACAGGATTTAGGAGACAATGACAGATGGCTCTACAGCTAAGCCATGGCGTGGTCTGAAGCGAACTCCGAAAAAAGATTTAACAGAAGTCTTAAATTACTTCATATCTCACATTCCTCAACATTATAAGGTTCTTAAGAGTCTCCATACCCTGGAAAAAATCTGACTTTCCCATACAAACGTAGTCTACGTTTTATTTTGAAACGACATGTCGGATATGGGCAAAATTATGCAATTTTAAAGAAATTGCAATTATCTAGGGTTATAATTGGTTTCCGACGGTAAATTTGTGAACTTAAAAGAGAATATAGTGTATTATATCATATTTGACATCAGTATGGAAAACTTATATTTTCTTTCCAGTTCGTAATTTTACCGTCGGAAACCAATTATAACCCTAGATAATTGCAATTTCTTTAAAATAACAAATTTTTACCGATATCTGACATGTCGTTTCAAAATAAAACGTAGACTACGTTTGTATGTAAGAGTCTAGGGTAAGGGGATTCTTAAGAGGGTTACTCCAAAAGCGGTACGCAAGGGAGACGTTACTGCGCTTTCACTGTAAAGCATCATTTAGCATTAACGTACATGATGATAGTCTTATTTGGTTATACATACAAATAGTACGTCACTATCGTACGACTAACGTAATATTTTATGGAGTAACCCCCCAGTACGCCCGCGACACAAGTCGTCGTCGAGTATTAGGTCCTCTAATTCTTATGTCATCATTTCAACCACAAGCAGTCCACTGCTAGACTTACGGACCCTTTATCAATAAAGTGAAATAAATAAAAAATAAAAGCACAGAATAAGTACTATTACTTACATACAGAAGTCTTACTCAGAAAAGAAATTCAAAGAAATATCTACTTATTGTGGTTAGCGCTATGGTTTTATTTAGCTCGCGTCAGAACTCCTCACCTCTTCGTTTAGAGACCTAGACATCCATTGCAAGCCAATTTCATCCACATTACTCTGGACAAACGATTCATGTAACTGAATTTTCCCCTTCAGAAGTCTTACTTAAAAAAGAAATCTACAGAAATATCTACTCGATGTAAGTGATTAGCGCTATGGTTTAAATTAGCTCAAGTCAGAAGTCCTCACCTCTTGGTTAAGATATTTGTACATCCATTGCAAGCCAATTTCATTCTTATTACTCTGGACAAACGATTCATGTAACTGAATTTTTCCCTTCGAAGTGGTCACCGTGCGCATGTAATAATGTAGGTACCTAAACGGGAAGTGACACAGGGCTGATAAAAGTAATAATTTAACATTTACGCAAACTGTCACAAACCTACTAGTACCTACGTGTTTATTGTCCTTTTAAATCTATTTCTATTTGAAGCTAAGCTGTCCAGACTCATAAATTATGCAAATAGTGAAGTACGAAATAAAACAAAGCATTTCGGTTCATTTCGTATGCGAGCCGTCTCTAGTTACTCTCATTATGAGTTGCTGCGATGTCAATTAAATATTAAACAATTTCTTTTAGTAATGATTTTTCAAAATATGTGTAACAACTTTATTTTATTAAACACACAAAAATATATACAATATAAGAAAAAAAAAACTTTATTGAAACTAAACAAACTAAAATACTACCTACTTCAATTAAAACTAAATAAAATTAATTAATTAAATAATAAAAACTTATATTAAATTATATAAAAAATGGAGGCCAAATCGCTGCCGTCACAGGGCAAAGTACCCAAGAGACTGGCGGCATTTCCGCGTTGAATAGCAATACTAAGACGCTGTCCGAAATGCGCGCCGGCCCTTGGGTCCCCCGAAACGTCGATCAGGCGTGCGGAAATTTCCTTAAAAATTTGACGAGTTTCCGCACCCCAAGGCCCTAAGGTCTCCACTGCAAAAGGCACAAATATATACGGCTCCCCTAGAGCCAAATATTTGAGCCTCTTGATGGCTTCCGCTGCCGTCGCTGCCGCGCCCGCTTTAATTAAAAAATTAAAAAAAAAGACTTCAACAACAAACTACACAACCGATTTTGAAAAAAGAAATCAATGGGACCGAAACGAAAGCCATGAAACAAATAGGTGCCATGACACGGGGCTTTTTTTTTATCCTTCTCATACTCTTCCAATCCAATCCTACTTTTAATTTGCTGCTTCTAGTTACTATTCCAAAAAAAACTTCGTTTAAGATAGTATCGAATAATCACAAACGCAAATAGTCTATTATTGATTTGAGAGACAAAGTATAACGGATGCTTTAAATTCAAAAGCGTGTGTATTAATGACAGATAGGAGCTCGGTGGCCCGGCGGGAGTAAGCATTACTAGCGCTTTCGAAAGTTAAGCGACACCGGGCGTGGACCGCACTTGGATGGGTGACCACAAATGGCACAAAAAATTTCTCGAGCTCCTCCGTGCTTCGGAAGGCACGTATAAACCGTTGGTCCCGGCTGTCATCATTGTATGGCAGTCGTAAGCTATGTCAGATGCCTTAAGGCAGCCTGAAAAATCTGACACCAGTGTTGGCCACTTACATACACAAAAAACAACAAACAAACAACAGTGAGAAAATTCGTTAGGGTGATTTGAAGTCACGATAGCACAATCGGTAGTTAAAGTAAAGTAGTCCACGGCGTTAAAGTCAAGGTTCGAATTCCACTCGTGTCGAAATTTTTCATCACATGTTTTAATTTGTGCAAATAGTCTTTGTAGAAACTCGTCTAAAACACTCATTGTCTAAATCGCATGTCTTTGAATGAAATTCCCCTGTTCTCTCAGCTCTAGGACGAGCAAATTAAATTATTTGACGTAATAAATTCCGTCTGAGTCTAGTTTAGCACGGTTTATACAAATCTCCGTTGACAAATCTGTAGTTTCTAAGCCAGTCCGCTTTGCAGCGTCAAATTTAAGTGTTTTCTCTGTGAAACACGACTAGATCTCGGACCAGCTTGTGAATATACAGATTAAAGTCAAAAGGAGTTAACTGAATGGAACATTTAATTGAAAACACAGGTTTGGCACTACATAGAGGCAGAGTATCATTTTTGACTACAACTACAAACGAAACTATATATCCGTGCACACGGCAATGTATGTGTGTTCGCCCCTCAACCAGGCCTGTGTCACTCCCCGATTAGGTATCGAAAATATACCTACATTAATACTATGCGCGCAGCGACCAGTATTCGAAGGGGAAAATTCAGTCACATGAATCGTTTGTCCAGAGTAATAAGAATGAAATTGGCTTGCAATGGATGTCTAAATATCTTAACGAAGAGGTGAGGACTTCTGACTTGAGCTAATTTAAACCATAGCGCTAACCACATCGAGTAGATATTTCTTTGGATTTCTTTTTTAAGTAAGACTTCTGAACGTGAGTTCTAGTACTTATTCTGTGCCTCAACACTCTCAACAAGGTGACAACGGGGGAGAGGTGCGGGGACAGGAACGGGGACGCATATTGCGCGGGACCCTAAGTGATGATGTAATTCTGTGGTAAAAGTGCCAGAAAATAATTAGATTACACAGCAAGGGCAATGAAAGAAAAAACAGATGCATATGTCAACTGTCACGTCTGTATCCCTTAACGGGCAGACAGAGCATTATGGTCTTGCGGTTCTAAAGAAATAGAGCCCAGAGCCGCAAAACTCAAGAGTCACTTTTAACATGGTGGTGGGTGACAAAGCCCTTCTGGCAAGTAGGCGACCAATACTGTGAAAATGAGTTTCTTTCGGCGTTTCTTCTCAGCAGTGGTCGTTACGAAGCGCTGGTATCGGTAGCTTTTCTTCAAAAATAAATTAAAATTTAATATACTTTACAAGTAACGTAAATTATACCTATTAACGTGTAAAAGTGCCTGTAAAGGTTTAATTACTGAATCTTTGAATCTTTGTGGGGGAGAAGTAAGAATAATAAACCAAAATAGTGATAGTTTGCCAGCCGCATCGCCTTAACGACTCCCTCGATCGGCTCTAAAGATGTACACGGGAAAGAGAAGCAGCTTAAATCTTAACATAAAATAAAAATAATACTTTTAATATTGCAATATAGTTCGATTATAAAATTTTGATTTCAATATTTACGTTTCCATATTTATATTTTATTTAATAACGTACTGCTTAAACTTTAAAAATTCTAAGAATGTTCTGTTCACCTGTAATTGGGTTGCATGCTAGAACACAGAACTAAATGTTAATTGTAAGTTTTTGTCATGTAACCTGTTGGTGTACCTAATAAATAAAATAAAAATAAGCATCTGGTGCTTAAATCCCGCCCTGACATCGCCTGAGCACTCAGTTAAGAATACGACAGTTTAAAGTTTTGCCGTAAACCACAGATCTCAGGTGCCGGTGGAATGCAATAAAAGATGCAAAATATAGCCAAGTCTCTGCTGAAAATATTTATGAAAAATCCGACACCAGTGTTACTCACTCAGTGAATGAATAAAGTAAGCAAGTAAGTAAAATCACTTTATTGTACCAATTATAGATTTTAAATAGTAGATTATTAACCAAGGGGATAAAGCAGTGTCTTCTGTCGCGGGTGACGACTTAAATCGTGAGCGCAACGAAGGACTCGAGATTTACTCCCGAGCGGAGCGAGGGTGTTCAATACTTAAATCACGAGCGAAGCGAGGGATTTAGGACGAGTCCTGGGTGTAGTGACGGATTTAAGTTCACCCAAGACTAAGACAGCTTTATCACCGAGGAAAATACTCTACTTTTCGTACCTTTTGCTAAAAATAAAGACAATAATAACAAGAGTCAAGCATTTATTAAAGGATATATTTTAATTAATTTATATCCAGTAAAAGGTACAAAATGTTTTACGTTGTAAATAAATATAGGTACGCAGAAAACTTGGCTGTATGTGTGAGACGCAAATGACCTTTCGCTTTTTCTTTTTGGAAAACTAAACAGCTGGTGTAAACAAACAATGATATGACTTGATTTAGTTTTTTATTTTATGAAATTACACCTCAAAATCGTAATTTTACAATACAAAATCGTAATATTTTTACGCTTAACAATATAGAAATGAATTCAGTTCAGTATAAATTTCGGTAAGTATTCCAAACTTAAACCACATTCTCCCTCCAGAGGATGAATGAAATTCAGTACAATTTTCTTTCCCTGTTTTCATTCTTGGTCTAGAGGCTGAATGAAATGCAGTACATTTTTCTTTCCCTGTTTTTAACAGATTAATAATGACTATTGTTATGTTCGCTTTTTGTGCCATAGAATGTGACTTTTTTGAGCAAGTGGTACGAAAATAATATTAAGGCCGGCAACGCTTCTATTACACCACTGGTGTTGCAGTTGTCCATGGGCAGCGGTGATCACTTACCATCAGGTGACGCGCTTGTTCGTTGGCCGCACTATAAAATAAAATAAAAAACATGTAAACATGTAAACCAGGTGTACAATAGGCGACCTTATCGCCAAGGCAATCTCTTACAGGCTACCTTTGTGTGACAGGATTGGCAAGTAAAAATAATAATAAACAAGTGTTGCGATAGTGAGGGTAGTACTAACTTAATTATATCGTGACGTGATTTGAAAGCCAAAAAGAGGATAATTAAGTTAAACTCAAATATTAGATATAAATAAAGGAGTACAGACTTAATGGATTTGATAAATAATATATATACCTATATGGACAAATAACACTGATTGAGCTTGTGTTATGGGATACTAACTCAATAATACTATATTTTATAACAAATACATATATAGATAAACATCCAAGACCCAGGACAATTTGAAAAAGGCCATTTTCCAACTTGCCCTGACCGGTGATCGAACCCGGGACCTCTGGGTGACGGACTAGCATGGTGACCACTACGCCACGGAGGACGTCAAAAATGTAAATGATAGAAAATGTTTTGCTTAGATACCTACGGAATCTTTCTAAAACATAGCCTATACAATACATAAAACCAACAAAGTGCAAGGAAAATAAATAAAAAACGTATTTTTCAATCCGCCGCGGAGCGCTGAAGTTGGGACCGGAAAAAACGGCGAGTTGGCAACTCGTGTGGGCAAAGTTTTGAGACCGGATGATAAACACTTGCGGGCTGCATCGCAAATGAATGCAGCTGCACGCCCCTAAAAGATACATACACTATACTGTATATTTATTATTATTATGTTGGTACGCTTTTCAGCCACGGGTCTATGGGGACCCGGTCCTTTGAGGCGTTCATGGGGCCAAAGTCAACATGACTCTCACTTTTTAGATAAAAAGGTACTAAAAGGCAGAGGCCTTTTAGTACCTTTTTATCTAAAAAGTGAGATGGCTGCATCTATGGAGGTCTATACCTTAATGTACCATTGAGATGCACTAACGGACAGTCCTCCACAGCTGCCGAACCATTGCCAGGGAGGGATTAACTTGGTTTGGGCTTTATGGATGGGATGTTAATGGACCGGATAACTGGGTTATGGAGTGAGATACGGACATCTACCTAAAAATCTCTCACAACTATTCTAGCCTGGTAGATGGTGACTTGCTGCTCGTTGGCTACACTGCCTGTGGGCACCCTAACTAGCCACGAAAATACGGCCAGGGCGCAACACAATGTGAGCAGCTGAGGGTGTCGAGAGGTGCGGCTCCGGTTTCACCATCACGGGGCTTATC
Source organism: Acrobasis suavella (assembly GCA_943193695.1). NCBI lineage: Eukaryota > Metazoa > Arthropoda > Insecta > Lepidoptera > Pyralidae > Acrobasis > Acrobasis suavella. The sequence goes on from OW971943.1 coordinate 1,652,310, forward strand.
AGAATCGATCACTTCAGGTCATAGCAGAAAACCAGCGCTTTACTTGCATCTGTGAGTAAAGATGTACGCTGAGCTTTATGACCTTTTGAATTGCTGCAACTCACACAGACTATTGTTTTATATAATAATTTCTGTATTTTTATGTGTTTTTTTTTTCGTCTGTCTAAAAAGCTTGTGTGTGTTTAGTTATATTCAATAAAGATTATTCTATTCTATTCTATTCTATTGTATTCTATTCTATTCTATACATACATACAAGATAGCGCGTTATTCTAAAACATAATTCAATTAATGCATTGTTTGTCCTCCTTCCATGCTGCCATGATCTTGGAGAAAAGAAAAAACTTAGAATGTACCAGCAGCTTCTTTTCCCGCGCAGATCGTAGGAGCCGATCAAGGGAATGAGCGAAAATGCGAATCACGTTAATTGGTGACGTAATAGGTGACGAAAAGAGTATCTCCTTATTAGACCTCCTCAAGAGCACCAAGCATTTCGAGGTATAGCTACATGAAATAAAGGAGAAGGTAAAAGTCGTGACGTACAGCTACGTAAAATGGCGGATGAGAGAGGCAACTTTTTAAAAACTAATAACTAATAACTGACTTCACCCCCGAACTACACAACCAATTCAGTATTTGACTCGATTTTTTTTCTTATTCATATCAAAAATCCCATTATGATACGAAACCGAAAACATAAATAAAATATTTATTCCGCTCTAAAACAAGCAAGTTATAAGCCTTTCAAATCCGGTGGAAGGGGAAACTGTCAAATAACATAAAAAGGATGCACATACACCCGCGTGACGTCACTGTTATTAGGTGTCACGCTTACGAAAGAGATAGCGAGATATCCCCACCACGCTCCCACTCTGAAATTTAAACGATAATTGCTGCCTCATTTAATGACTAATTTACTTTCTATTTGGAAAACTACTTATTTTGATAAAATTAAACAAAACAAAATCTTATATTTATAAAATTTCAAACAAAAAAATTCATCAGTCCAGGCATCTTCGAATAATCTGTGAAAAAAAGGTTCGCAACGAATTGATAACCTCGTCCGTTTTTAGAAGTCGGTTAATAAATATACAATATGTAAAAAAAACCCTGTCCGATCCTTGTAGGAGCAACTCAGACCGTCAATATGAATAAGTTTTCCTATGGGACCAACGCTTGAAACTCGAAAAAAATCGTTATTTTCTTACAAATTGCCGGGCCGACCGAACACTTTCGTATGAAAATGACGAGTTTTTTTCGAGTATCCAGCATTGGTCCCATAGGAAAAGTTGTTCATATTAACGGTCTCAGTTGCTCCTACAAGGATCGGACAGGGTTTTTGTTACATATTGTACAAATATTAACAACATTAACACCCTTACAAACTCCATCACTCACGTTAACTAACAAACTTACCGGAACTCATAAAAGCAGTCCATAAATCGGAAAAATGCCGGTAATTCCGCAAGTTCCGATCTTCGGAAAGAAAAACGGCAATAATTGTCTTCACGTAAATTAACGAGTTCCTTTGTGTGAGTGGCCACCACCGGTGTAGAGATGATAAAAACGTTGAGCACGTTCTCAACGGTGATATATGAATAAGGGGTGCTTAGGAGTAGGTCATTAGGTGGCTGGTGTGAATAATGACCCTGGCTGATATAGAAAGATACATAACTCTTACACCAAAAGAAAATTAGATAAAACACAAAAATAAAAAACGACGGGTTTTACTCCGGGAGGGCCGGCAGAAGTGAAAACTTGAATATTAACGTTGTGCTGTAAAAAAAAATTCCATAGATGCGCGTGGCACGCTGTAACATAAACACACACGAACATTCGCTCAAGCGCCCTGCGCCGCCTAAACGAAACAGCAGGCGCAGGCATACATTTTCGCCGCGCCGTAGAGATACGATACCGTATACGCCGTATATACGCCGTAAAGGTAAGAGAGGGGGATACTTCCTCTCCTACGCCGCGCCGCGCCGGCTACTACTCTCCATGCGTCTTACGAATTTTCGATCAGGGCACGTGTCCTGACGCCCTGACGCGAGTATAACATTTTTTAACCATTACAAAAAAAGTGTACAACGCCGCTAAAGCAGTTTTCACTTCAAAAATCATGGTTTATTTTCGAGTATATCTATAAAATCTAAGATGGGCAATTTACCTTTATTCCCCCTCTTAAATGAGTACAATGGACGGTCTTGCCGCTCAAAGCTATCTCTTTCTTCAATTTTAGAGTTCCGTACCCAAAAGATAATAACGGAACCCTAGATTATTGACAGACAGTTAAAGGGCTAAGACTCCGCTGTACGTCTGTCTGCCCGTATATCCATCTGCCTGTCACTAGGCTGTATCTCATCTCATGAACCGTGATAGCAATATAGTTGCAATTTTCACAGATGTATTTCTGACTAAAAACAGAATGAAATAAATATTTCACGGGGGCTCCCATTCAACAAACGTGATTTTTATAGATAATGGTACGGAACCCTTGGTGCGCGAATCCAACTCGCACATTGCCAGTTTTTTCTTTTCTCCATATACTTATGTTTAAAGCCATATTCTGTATCTCATCTCATGAACCGTGATAGCAATATAGTTGCAATTTTCATAGATGTATTTCTGACTAAAAACAGAATGAAATAAATATTTCACGGGGGCTCCCATTCAACAAACGTGATTTTTATAGATAATGGTACGGAACCCTTGGTGCGCGTATCCAACTCGCACATTGCCAGTTTTTTTCGTTTCTCCATATACTTATGTTTAAAAGCCATATTCTTGTAAGGTTCACCGTGATACATGATATCTTAAATTGTTAATCAAACTATCATTTGGGTAAAAAAATCCTTGAAGAGCATAATTGGTCCTTAATTTTTTGGCAGAAAAAAAATTCGCAATGCATAAAAACTTGTTTATTTTTTTGGAACGAAGTTCCTTACGGCAGGCTTGGAGGAGATAGGGATTTTGCTGCGCGACCGAACTGAAAAAAATGTGATAGTAAAACCGTAAGGATGACCTCGTTAAATAAAACCGTTAAATGAGACGTGCGCAGGCGCGACAGTCGTATACACATTGTGTCGATTCTACATTAGCCGAAAGAACTTCGTTCCTACCTGGTGTCCCACGACACCACATTCTTTTTTTTTTACTAATTGAATTTCGACGAGCATTATATAACATGTATATGGCGTTTGAAAAGTAAGCAAGAATTTTGTTATCTTGGCAAAAGTATACCTACAATAGGTAATGAAAACCCTGTCCAAACCATGCAGGAGCAACTCAGACCGTCAATATGAACAACTTTTTCTATGGTGTCAATGCTTGAAACTAAAAAAACTCGACATTTTCATACAAAAGTGTTCGGCCGCCATGGCAATTTGTATGAAAATGTCGATTTTTTCTTCGAGTTTTAAGCGTTGGTCCCATGGGAAAAGTTGTTTATATTGACGGTCTGAGTTGCTCCTACAAGGATCGAACAGGGTTTTTGTTACATATTGTATACTTTTGCCAAGAAAACAATATTCTTGCTTACTTTTTTAAACGCCATATACATTATACCTACGTCAGGGTTTTTGTTACATATTGTATATTATATGTAAAACTAACCAATTAAATTTTCACCTGTTTGTTGACCTGTACTGACAGACAAATATACACGCAGGGAATTTCAATTAATTAATATTAAGTTTATAGAAAGTATTAATGGATTTTCATCAACAAAAAATGTAATATATTAAGAATAACCCCACAAAAAAGACGTAGAACAAAACGAAGCGAGCCGACAATCAAAAGGGACATCCGTAAAAACGTTACAGTAACAACACTACGTAAAATCCACGGACAAAATAACTTCCCTTACATTAATTCAGGTCTTCAAAATTTACAACCGTCCTAAGCAATCCGGTTTTATTAAAATACGTAGCTTTATATGGCACCCGGCGAATTGTCCGAAGTAAAAATTTAATTTGTCGAGATTTTTTTTACGATCCTGCGTAAATTTCAGTATTTACATAATTTAAATAGACCTTTAGAAACGAAACATTTTATTGCGGTCGTGTATTTTAAATGTTTTATCTGATAGTTGAATTTAAATGTAGATTATGTTTGTTCAGGGCTCTGAAGTAATTGGAATGAATTTTTATCTCTTTTTACGGTGATTTTAGAAATATATTTGAAATTGCAAAAGAATAAGGTTGTAAAATGTGAGTTTGACTAATGGATTATACTCCCAAAGGAGAAACAATAAAATTGTACAATGTAATTTGACAGGCGGTGATGTAGAAAATTTATAAACGAGAGTATCTGCCAACAATAGTAAAAGGAGACTGTGTGTGATGCAAAGAACAATACGTAAGATTTTAAGACCCAATAAGATACTATACACCTAGATCCTTAAGGCGGCCATTCCCGGCCGCTCTGTCGTCAACGCGAGCATAGTTTGAAAAGCTTGTTATTTTATCCAGGGTATAGTTTGTATGAAAAATAAGATCAGTTACAACGTCATAATCACGTACGATGCTCTTAAAGCAATTAAATTAAGACCAAAATCAGAACACAAGAAATATTTTTAATTAGTAATTTATTCGCCAATAATATTTGTGTTTGACAAGTTCCGTATGAAGAGTTCCGTAGTAAACAAGGAACCCTTATTCGCCATGTCTAACTGTCTGTTTGTCTGTGATCTTACTCAGAGACTATATGTACTAAAAAGCTCTAATTTGGCATGAATATGTACAGTCAGGCTTCAAATGGAGTCATAATTTCACATACTAGTTGTATGAGAAATTATGATTCCATTTTTGAAGCTTGACTGTATCATAAAAAGTGGTAGAAAGATTAGGGATTTTTTTTTTATATATCCCGTACATATAAAGTGGGAATATATTTTTTCTCGACTAACCCATGTCGTGGTGTGTCTACCAACTAATAAAATGTACTCAAGAAATGAAAATCTTAATTCGTTTTTAAGGCGTTTTTAATCGTTAATCCGTGAGGCGTGAACTCTAAGTCGACATTCGCAACTACGGAACCCTACACTGCGCTTGGCCCGACACGCACTTGGCCGGTCATTTAAAGTGATCGTGAATGTTTAACCAGACGGTTGCATCCATAACTGTGGTGCTTCGGATGTGGTGCCTGGGGTTTTTAGTCTGTAGTTCGTTGATTGTAGGTAGTTCCGCAGAGTTTTTATATTTCAGAGCGGCCAACTCGTCTTAATTTTCATACAAACGTATGAAAATTAAGACGAGTTGGCGTTGCAATTGATCTTTCTTGAAAACTTTTGAATAAACAGGTAAATTGTGCTGTATTTCTAGGTTTCTATCGAAATAAAATAAATAAATTAGGAAAGCCAAATCAGCATAAGCCTCTTAAATTCTGCTTTCATAAAGTACACATAAACTGAAGGTAAAGAAAATATTTCGATGTTGAACCTCGCAAATGAGTGAAACGAAGGTTTCTTTTTTATTATTTATTATTTTAAATAAAAAACATTTATTTCACACACTTGTAAGGCTTACTGAAAAGCACGTATTACCTGGACAAGTTTTATGTAATTTCCGCACCCTATGAATAGTTAATACTCGTTCAATGGATAGTTAATAATAATATTAATCTCGTTCAATATAATGCAAACAGAGCCCTCAATCTCTCTCTTTTTGCTTTGCCTTTTTTCTAGCATTGCCCCGGATGACACAACAAGCTTTTCAACAGCAAGGGAAGGGCCCTCTTAATTATTCTCTGATGACGTTTAAACTGATTGCTGCTTGAAGTTAATATTATGCTGACAAATATATCAAAACAATAGAACAACCCAGAACAGCGAACCACTTAAGCAATTAGCCACAATTGTTTGCTTCGCGGGCGGCGCTCTGATGAAAAATGTCTGCAGACTTGCTCTGTTCTTTATGGCACTCCTCTCACAAATAACGAGGTAACAGAAATGATATCTTAAACAATGCTGACGACCTCCGTGGCGCAGTGGTCACCATGCTAGTCCGCCACCCAGAGGTCCTGGGTTCGATTCCCCGTCAGGGCAAGTTGGAAAATGGCCTTTTTCAAATGGTCCTGGGTCTTGGATGTTCATCTATATACGTATTTGTTATAAAATAAAGTATCGTTGAGTTAGTATCCCATAACACAAGTCTCGAACTTACTTTGGGGCTAGCTCAATCAGTGTTATTTGTCCATATTTATTAAAAATGTATTATTATTAAAATCACTACTCTACGATCCAGTCGGATGTGTCTTCCTGGGAAGACACATGCTATCACCAGGCCTGTGTCACTCCCTGTTAATGGATTTCGAGGTATCTAAACGTGGTTAAGTTCTGATGCGAGCTAAATTAAACCATATCGCTAACCACATTGATTAGATATTTGCTTTGAATTTCTTTGCTGAATGAGACTTCTGTGCGTGAGTACTACTACTTATTCTGAACTGTCACGTCTTTATCCCTAATGGAGTAGACAGACATTTTGGGTATTGCTGCTCTTAGCAAGCAGAGCCCAAGGCCGCAAGACCCAACACAATAATCATGAGAGAGAAGGTCTCAAAAAAAAATCAAAATACTTGTACGGTTTACGTACATTGACCGCGCGCGGGGGCACGGTCAGCAGATTGTCGCATTTATTAACTTCGAATGTTTTCTTAGTCAGTACGCCACCAACTTTCCTACCATCCGCGAGTTCGTTTAAACCATTTACAAACACTCGTCGCGTGTACTCATAATATTTCACATTACTTGTTACCATCTTTCACCAACATTTCCATTTACCATTTATTTACCATTTTATATTTGTATAAGTCATTATAATTATTGTTTATTTGTGTTTCACGCAATAAACTTTCTTTTTGTTACTGATATAAAATCTTTTCTATCTACCAATCCCCCTTTCCCATCTACCATTCACTTGTTATATGTACATAACCCGTACAATACTGATGATTAGCAAGCCGCGTCACCAATTAACATGATTCGCATTTTCGTTCCCACGATCAACTCTAACCATCTACGCGGGAAAAGAAACAGCTGGTACATTGGTATTGTCTTTAAATATATATATATAATATATAATCATTTGAGTAACGAGTCGCAATAGTTACAAGTCAAAGATTCAAAGATACAAGTGTTTATTTAGTAATTAGACCTTTACAGGCACTTTTGCACATCAATAAATATAATTAATTGAAAGAAAAGCTAGCAATTACAGCGCTTCGTAACGACCACTGCTAAGAAGAAACGCCGAAAGAAACTCATTTTCACAGTCTTGGTCGCCTACTCTCCAGAAGGGCTTTGTCATATCAAGATTATCAAGTCATCAAAGAGTCACAGGTCACAGGGGCAACCAGGGTGTCGTAAAAGACGACAGACGCAGGTCCACATAAAAGCATAAGAAAACAGAAATCAGCGCCCTCTGTGAAACGACTTTATACCTCAGACTGAAATGACCAACCCGTCTACCAAGCGTTGTGATTATCGATCGATATAGCAGTGGACTGTTACAGGCTAAAAAATATGTCAAACAATGAGACGCTTTACTTCTCAACTCGCAATTTTTCGTGTCAGTCCCACAGCAGTGCTGTGGTCCACTTAAATTATAGTAAGTGCCGCCATTTCGCACCAGCTTGCGGTTATCGTCTGCTCAGATTAATGTTTCTAGATCTGCACTCCGCTGCATGCTCAAACTTGGGGTAATTTGGACGGAAGAGTGTTGAAAGTTACGGTCATTAAGATAAATTTGGAGTGGAGAATGATGGAATTATGTTAAATTATAGGAAGGAAAGATGACCCGACCAAGGTCGCTGGAAAGTGCTGGATGCAGACCGCTATGGATCGGTTATTTTGGAAATCCTTGGGAGACGCTAATGTCCACTGGACGTTATGCCGCTGAAACGATGATGATAATAGGAAGTAAAGATGAGATAATGGGGCCAAAAAAACTGCCCTCCAAGAAGTTAGCTGAAAGATGTTAAATTATATGATGATAGAGCGAAATATACACATATAATATAACACTTATAATTATATCATACAATTTTGATCAAATAAAGAAATAAAAGTTGTCGATGAAAAAAATACAAATAATATTTCCGAACAATACGATTAAAACTTTATTACGTCTTTGATTATTTTTAATATAAATAAAGAGAGCCAAATCTAATCTCAGCAATTTGAAGGACCAAACAGTAATCCGAAATGTGAAGGGTGATGATACCTAGCACTTTGCGGTATTTTCCCATTACCTTCATAAACGAGAAGTAACTGGGACACTCTACATTTTTCCTTTGTCCCATACCATCAAAGGAGTACTCATTTAACTCCAACAAAAACAGTAGACAATGATGACCCTACCCTCATAAAACTTACTAAACAACGGCCAAAATAATGAAGACGAATGTTGAATGCTAATGTCTCTTCATACAGAAGTTGCAACAAGGTTTCCATTGCAACAATTTTAATGGAACATTAAAACTACAGTGTTGTCGTGATGGAGAGACAGACGGGGCAACTTTGGACAGTAGGGTGCTTCGGGGTAATTGGGAACTGCTTTGTTTGTCCGTTAGTCTTTGTCGTTGATTAGCACGTGGACGTACACATACAGAAACATTTACTTATGAACGTGAAAAGGACTATACAAATGCAAACAAAATTAAGGTCCACGGCGCTGTGTATAAACAACGTTAGTTAATTTTATGTTGAATTCGCTTTAACCCGCGACTTTGTCCGCGTAGAAATCGAAATTAATAACGTAAAATGCCAATAATGATATTTTTATTGGTATTTTACGTTATTAATTTTATTATACCATACAAATTATTATGTTAAAATGTTTAAATAGTTATTTAATATAACAACCTTTATTATAGTGTAGGGATTTAAAGGTCTAGCAGACCCGGTGAGCTTTGTTCCGCCTGTTCCCCTTTCCCAATTCTGATAATCCCTGAAACACGTACTTACTCATTTACCGCCAGGAGTACTCCTGCGAAGATTCGAATAAAATGGTCTAACTAATCTCGTTTCTTCATACAAACTTTGGACCCGCGTTTCACCCCCTTAGAGTGTGAGTTTTGAAAAATCCTTTCGTAGTGCACCCCTAGACCTCATAAAGACCCTATGTATGTGCCAAGTTTGGAATCTCTAGGCTCACCGGTTTGGGCTGTGCGTTGATCGATCAGTCACTATCTGTCTATGTCAGCCAGTTAGTTTCTTCTTATATATATATATATATATAAATTACCAAAAAATCAAAGGAGGTGCGTAATTATATCCTCATATGTTTTGACAAAAGAGGGTCTGAGTATAAAATACTGGCACGTAAAAAAATGAAGTCATGAAAGTGTGAGTTTAGAATGAGTACAATTTTTATTTCGTTTCAAACTGTATTTTGCCAAGCTGTATAAGACAATTAATTAAAAGAAAAAAAAATAAGCAGAAGTTTCTTTTGTTGTTTCACTTCAGTCTCATTCGTATGTTTGTGCAAATGTAGAAATTTTAATTTAATTTGTAAGAGCAAAGTTAAATAGAAAGTATGGATTGTAATGGATTAACTTACAACGGCCTCTTCTTGGCTTTAGGACACTTTCAATAGAATTTCGGTTATTTCATTATTCAAGAAACTATTTTTTTTTTGTAAAATTTAGAACAATAAACTGATCGTTTTTTTTAAATATGATAGTCCAAAACGTCTCTGGTTCGTTATTTTGTTAGTCTCATACTCATAGGCTCTTTAGGTAAATGGAAAGGCACCATTTATGGCACATTATTATATTGACAATTTAGTTGATGTAAACAAAAGACACGAGTTGTTTCCAGCTCCGTTTTTAGACTTAATACATAAAATGTATAATATAACTCATATGTAAAGGTAGGTATATTAAATAGGTACTTACCATTCCATGGCTGCTGATATCTGAAACCAAAGGAAAAAAGTTTAACATATGTTTAACAAATCATATAAAGAGATTGTACAAAAGTTAAAAAGCCACCGTACGGTCATGTCGAGAGGATAAAATGGTTAGCTTAAAGGTGGATGGCTGCAGAAATACATCTTTATGAATCAGAAGAATAAATGATCCGTAGAAAAAAACGCAAAGAAAAGATCTTACGCATGGATTCAACCAAAACTAAGAGGACAACGCAATGTGTGCGATACCAAACAGTGCTTTTGTTCAACAGGTTGCCTATAGAGTTAAAAACAATACGTAGCAGAAAATTATTTAGTATCAAACTGAAGGCTTATCTTTTGGAAAAATGTTTGTATTCGTTCGATGAATTTTGAGTTATATTTCTATGAATAGTGTGTGTTTTCTGTTTTATTATGTGTGTTTCTCTTTTTTATGTAAACTATATATTCGAACACAAATGTATATTTTTTAAACGAATTAATTAAATTAAATAGGAAACGACGAGAGGGGAAATTGTGAAGCGGGACATGAAGAGGGGTTTAATATGGATATTTATTTATTTATTTAACTTCATTACAATACACGTAAATGGCGGACTTAAGGCCAGGGGCCTTTTTACCAGTCAACCAACAGGTGATGCTGAAAAAGTAATTTTTTGAGGTTAGTACAAAAGAAAAAACCAAAAACAAAAAAAAAGAGTGAACTTGTTATTATTAAGTAAGTACATACATATGCTCACATATATCGAAGATAAACCTACACAAAAATATACATAAACAATTGTTCAAAAATAAACCACACATAAACTACATAAATACAACTTATATAGCTGCTGACAGTTTTAGGAGATTATGTGCACGCACTGCTCTCTTAAACGTAAGACGAGTTTCTGCTTTCCGGATACTGACTGGTAAGGCGTTCCAAAGCCGTACAGCTTCAACGACAAATGAATTATTATAGAACGCAGTCCGGCAAAGTGGCATAACAAGAGAGACATTGCTTGAAGAGCGAAGAGTTCTGATGAGGGATATGGTAAGTGATAAAAAACTATGAAGGGAGTTGACATACAGAGCCGACCCCAAATATGGAGAAGGTGAGGATGATGATATAGACTAAAACTACAATTGCAGTAAACAAAAATCATTATCTTAAAGAGTCCCCTTACTCTGGACAGAATCAGACTTTCCTATACAAAGGTAGTCTACGTTTTATTTTGAAACGACATGTCGAATATGGGCAAAATTATGTAATTTAAAAGAAATTGCAGTTATCTAGGGTTATTATTGGTTTCCGTCAGGAAAATTATCAACTTAAAAGAGAATATAGTGTATTATATCGTATTTGACCATCAGTATGACAAACTTCTACACCCTTATATTTTCTTTCCAGTTCATAATTTTTGTCGGAAACCAATTAGAACCCTAGATAAAAAAAAATTACCGAAATCTGACATGTTTCAATATAAAACGTTTCTGTGGAAAATTTTAGGGTAATCAACTGTTATAGATTATATTATAAATGTTTATGTAGTCTATTTAGGGTTTATGAATTCATACAATTTTGTACTTTTGACATGTATGTTTATGAATATATAGATATTTTTAATGTATTTCAGTAAAATTTTGAACATTAGTAATTAAATTATAGATAAATAAAGATGTACCATGTCGTCCAAAATTAGCTTTTATCGGCATCACCTGTAGGTTGACTGGTAGAAAAGGCCCTGGGCCATCGGCCTGTTGCAATTATTTTAATAAAGTTAAATAAATAAAAATAACGAGACTGGTCATCAATTCAGGCGATTTCGTACAAAGTGTCTCAGGTAAATAATAAAATTGGAGAGCAGAATCCTCAAGGGCTAAGATATTTTCCATAACAACTCGAATAACTTAATCTACGGGGACGCCACAGAATTATACAAATGAAATACAATTTGTGGCGCAAAGCGGGCTTTCAATCTGTTACAATTTATTTGCATGTAAATTGAAGAAGTTTATTACAGCGGGGCCTTTTGTCGATTCGGTGATTATTCCGAGCATGTGTTCTTGCAAGGTTCGAGTCAAGTTAACATTTGCTTTGTTCAAATTGATTTGAATCAATGAATACCAATAAAAACCTGTCACTATCAATGAGTAAGGAATCATGGACGTGTCATACCTACAAAAAAGTGTGGCCAACGGCAAATTTTGGAGAACTAATTTGAGGTCTCTATTTACCTCAAAATCAAGAGCCTTTTTTGGCAACTAAATAAGTGTGTTGACTGAAAAAAATTAATTACCCCTACCATATACATTATTAAATAAATAAATAGGGACAAATAACACTGATTGAGCCAGCCCCAAAGTAAGTTCGAGACTTGTGTTATGTGATACTAACTCAACGATACTATATTTTATAACAAATACGTATACAGGGTTACTGGTAACTAACTCATAACCTCTTAACATCGAAATCAGACTCCCCAGCACATTATAGATCTGCAAGAAAAAAGGCGAAAATTGCAGAAAAAAAATTGGCCTCCCATACAAATTCACTGATCACCTGGTCGAGTTTCTATGAAGAGTCCATTTTTTTCTTAGATTTTTTTTATTTTTTTCTTGCAGATCTATATTATGTTAGGATTCTGATTACGATGTTAAGAGGTTTTGCGTTAGTTACCAGTAACCCTGTATAGATAAACATCCAAGACCCAGGACAATTTGAAAAAAGTCATTTTCCTGCCCTGACCGGGGATCGAACCCGGGACCTTTGGGTGGCGGACTAGCTTGGAGACCACTACGCCACGGAGGTCGTCAAATCAATTAAAAAATATTGTTCACTTCTTTTTTATTCTCTGACTAGTATCAAATTACGAAGATACAGCGCGTTACAAGTTAAGGCTACGTCACGTCTTGGTGTAATTTTTACTCAAAAGTAACGTCACCAGCCTCCACTTCGGAACTTAGAACGCAAATAGAATATTATTTTTCTCACCTAGTCATGATACTGATTGTCTTTAGACGATTATCGGTACCAAATTTTATATATTTGGAGGAATCTATGATAAAAGAAGTGTGTAAATATTGAATTGACGAAACAATTCTGACAGAATAACTTTAACTTAACTTTTAAGGCTTGATAAACTTTCACAACCGCATCAAAACTTTAGAGATACAACTTCAAATATTACCAAAGAAGCAATAAACAAAGAAACAACCAGAACAAGCCAAACCGCCTTATCTGCACAACTTGCAGTAATACCTCAGACTAATGATACGTAATAACTTAACTGGAGAATCCTTCACCGGCAAAGTTACTAGACCTGCCGTTCAGAAGTGTCATTAGGTAAAATTACTTGAACTCTGATATCGCTCCCACGGCAGTAGTTGACAAACTTCATGGAAAGCTGTGTTACTGTTTACAGCGGCCGTGATCATAAGCTTTGGGCGACTTTTCATCTCAGCGATTGATGCATGATATTATTTTATACTGATGAATGTTTCTGCAATGTATCGTTGGGTTAGTGTCCCATAACACAAGCTTAAGGGGCTACCTGAATTTTTCGGGGTCCAGTGCTGCCCCCATTTGAATTAAATCGTTTAAAAGGAAACGGAAATATAATTTAAAATTTGGTCTTGACCAGGCTCTAGATAACCCTTCAAACTATATTATTAACTACTGTTTACAGTTTAAAGTGAGAACGTGAAGCTTTTCTACGCATAAGCCAAAAGTGGCCGTTTTTCGCATTTACAATGTCGTCCAAACGGCTAAACCGTTTAGAATAAAATGTTATCTTTAGATAGTTTAAGACACCTGGATTATAATAACACAGGAAACTTATCCCGAGAAAATATGAAGTTCCCGTCAGATTGGCAAAATATTTACAGCGCGGGCAACTCCGCGGGCATCAATGTTTATGGTAAAACAAATCTAACTAAGGCCCTATGATGAACCCCTGTAGAAAATCATACTAAAAGACCGAAATACCACACTTCGTTCGAAGAAAGGCATTGGGTATGTGTATGTTTACCTACATACATTCATACATATTATCACGCCTCTTTCCCACAGGGGTAAGCAGAGACAATGGACCTCCACTTGCTACGGTCCTGACAAACCTCTTTCGCTTCATCTACACTCATCACTCTCTTCATGCATGCCCGCCGGTTACGGGTACTTCTGATCTCTCCTTTCTTAAGAACGTCTGCAATCTGATCGCGGTACGTTCGTCGAGGACGACCCTGACCCATTCTTCCACTCACATTCACTTTGTAGACCCTTAAATCTCGTTTCATCCATCCTTTCTACATGTCCGAACCATCTCAACATTCCTTTCTCAACTTTTTTTCCTACATCTTCTTTCAAAGTAACACCACACATACTCCTCAGCGCTCTCATTTCAACGGAATTTATTCTACTTTCTTGCCTTTTCTGCCATACCCAACTCTCACTTCCATACATTGTTGGGCAAAGACCATTAATATTTTTCATTCCATTTTTTATTGTAGATGAACAGTTAGCGAATAATAAACAAAAAAGTTAGTAGGACTAGACAGGTGATGTCAACAGAATTATTCTTATAATTTCGTCTAATCTTTGAATTTAATCGCCATCTCCTCTAACTTAGAACACATCCTGCAGCAAAATTCCTAAACAAGGAACCAGTAGCCCACATCCTGCGACGATATTTTAATTATTCGAGACTGTCATTGCCAAAGTTGCGCGGACATGCATTGCGGGTGCATTATCTAATTTTAATCTCAAGTGCATCGTTTATTAATTAGATGGTAATGTAACGAGCAAGATCTACGTCCCTGAAGAACCAAGGGATGATTGTAGAAGGGTACGGACCAATACAAATAAACTTTTTGAGTACGAGAATACTGTGCTAGTCTCTATGGATTTGAACTGTGTAAATACATATTTTTTTATACAATTAGGTACAATGCGACACAAATAAGTTGAACAAAAATGGTCTCAATGGTCCAAGGAATTAAGACGACACTAGCCTGTATTTCGTACCATAGAATAGGGGTGAAAACAGGGTTAGAAAAGTATAATTGTAATAAGTCCGTCTTTTAGATTATCCAAAAATAATGGACCCATATTTTTCAGTGTGCCAAAAAAAGTAAAAACTCACAAAGATACGAAGCATTAAGGTTCCAGAGTGGGGGCTTCCAACGTCACCTCTATGTAAAAATCGTACGTAGCCGTGACGTCATGCAAATTTCAATGCGCTGTATCTTTGTCATTTAATGTTTCTCAGAGAAAATAAAAAATACGTAAACAGTATTTTTTGATAATCTAACTGATGGGCTAAAAATATATTTCCATTCGACATGCCTATAACCCATCGTACAAATCCTATATAATGTTTGTTTTGACGACCAGAAAAAAGTTTCTGATTTGAGTCGTTGGAAAGTAGCGAATAAAAATACGCCAAAATTAAGGTTTAAGAGCGGCCTTCCCGTCTTACTTTTCATACAAACGCTCGAACGTGATTATGGCGTTGTATCTGATCTTTCTTGAAAACTTTTGAACTCACAGGTATCTTTTGCGATATTTCTAGGTTTCTATTGAAATAAAAAATTGAAATTTAGTCAGTATAAGTCAGTATAAGCCTCCACAAATCTGCTTTTTTGCACAAATTTTAGCTGAACTTCGACCGTTCATAAAGTACTCATAAATTGTAAAAGTAAAGAAATTTTGAATACAAAACATTTATTTCATATACTTGTAAGACTTACTGATAAACACGTATCTTCTGGAACAAGTTTTATGAAATTTCCGCACCCTATTAATAGTTAATATTCATTCAATGGATAGTAAATAATAATACTAATTTCGTTTAATAGAATGTAAACCATGCCCTTAGGCGCTATCTCTCCCTTTTTCGTTTGCCTCTTTTTCTAGCATTGCCCTGGATGAAACACCAAGCTTTTCAAACTAAGCTCGCGTTGAAAACAGAGCGGCCGGGAAGGGCCGCCTTAAGGTTCGTGTATATATAGACGGTGCTTACGTCGTCTGAACTTATGAGGTAGCCTTTGAGCAAGGGTTTTAGAAGCTGGTCGGCGTCTACCTTTGCTTTGAACAACTCACCTAGAATAAAAACTTGTCTATAAAATAATCAATACATGTTAAACAAAGTATCTCGTTCCTCCTCCTGTATGCATGTATACTGTACGTGCATAGCACTGTACCAGTATTTGATAAGTCAGCATTTGCAAAATTTCGCTTCATTATTATAAAATTGTCAGTTCGCTACCTACGGCCTGCAAACGAGCCACACGACTCATTTATCTATTTATATATATATATATATATATATATATATATATATATATATATATATATATATATATATATATATAAATAAATATATTAAATTTTAATAAAAGCTTACATTAAAACTACACGAAAAATTCCCTAAGAAGTACATAAAAATTCGTAACCTGACCCGACAAAACAACAGCTTGTGAAATACTTTCGATTTCGACTGTTTCTCGACAGTTTCGATTAGCTGTCAGCTTAGTACTCGTAGACTGTCCAAGGCCAGGCTTGCGATCTTCACCTTGACATTTACTCGAAATATGCTAAATGCAAAGCCAGATTAGGCAGCCTACGTAAAAAGTGTTGGAAAACCTACGCCTTATTCGTAGCCACGAGATTTGATTCAAGTCAGTGGAAATAACACTGATTGAACTAGCCCCAAAGTAAGTTCGAGACTTGTGTTATGGGATACTAACTCAACGATACTATATTTTATAATAAATACATATATAGATAAACATCCAAGACCCAGGACAATTTGAAAAAGGCCATTTTCCAACTTGCCCTGACCGAGGATCGAACCCGGGACCTCTGGGTGGCGGACTAGCATGGTGACCACTACGCCACGGAGGTCGTCGAACTATTTAGATTATGAGACTAAAAAATCAGTAAGAATAATTAAAACTATAAAAACGGTTTTATTCATATTATACAAAGTGTAACAACCCGAAAGGGATAAACATACTTATAAATTTGAACAACTTTTACTACGGGACCTTCCCTGAAGTAGTAAAAAATAATCTGCAGCTCCATACATTTTGGCACGGTACGTATTTAATTATTTATTTATTTATTTTATTGGTTCATGTACACTTGAAAATTTACAAATAAAACCTTATAAAGGTTAACATAGTACATAGGTGCTACTTATTTCTAAAGAAATTTCTTCCAGTAGACCCGCGAGAGGAAATGGGAAGAAAGAGGTAATTGGCGTGTACAATACAAAAATAAATAAATACTTATACCTACAAGAAACATAAATAAATTAATAAACATACCTACATAGACGTAGGTAAAATAAACTAACATAAATACATAAATATATACTGATATATACAATTAATGAATATATAAGATAATATTTCTAAATATGATGATCAGGATAATAAAGACAGATAGTAATCTTTTACTCGTTTCTTAAACGTGGTTATGGTTTTTGATTCACGAATTTTTAGTGGTAACTGATACCATAGCCTAACTGCTTGCACGGAAAAGGAGTGGGCATAGGGTAGCGGAGCTATGAATTGGGAATTGAAGGATTAATTTATGGGTGGACCGACAGGGAGCGTTGACAGGCCGTGCGAAAGAGAATTTTGTGTGGAGGTGAAGATTTTTTTTACGATTTAAGGGATGGTTTTATAGTAAAAGTTGTTCACATTGATTAGTATGTTAACTCACTTTCGGGTTAATACCTCTTTCCGTTACACGTTTTATAGTTATAATGTAATGAAAATTTTAAATAAAAAACATTTATTTCACAAACTTGTCAAGCTTACTGACAAAAACGTAGGTATATCCTGGAACAAGTTTTATGAAATTTCCGCACCCTATGAATAGTTAATATTCGTTCAATCGATAGTTGATAATAATATTAATTTCATTTAATACAGTGTAAACTGTGCCCTGAGGCGCTATCTCTCTCTTTTTGGTTTGCTTTTTATCTAGCATTGCCCTGGATAAAAAAACAAGCTTTTCGATCTATGCTCGCGTTAACGACAGAGCCGCCGGGAAGGGCGGCCTTAAGTAGCCGCAGTATGCTAATGTTCTAGACATATTTGGTTGCCTAACACCGAGCGATTACACAACGTGGATGACACATACATGGCTATACTAGATCACTATAGTATAATGGAGTTAAAATAGTAAAAAAAAATCGACATTCCCATACAAATTGTCCGGACGGCTGCACACTTTTGTATGGAAATGCCGAATTTTTTGCGTTAGTTGGCTGTTATTTTAATTTCATTATACTATAGTGATTTAGTATAGCCCGTGGTTTGATTTATTACGGGTATGTCCCTTCCTTTGTTTACACACAAAATAAATAGTTCCATGCTGGTCAGGGAGAAAAGAAACTTAGAATGTACCAACTGCTTCTCTTCCCGCGTAGATCGGAAAAGCCGATCGAGGGATTCGCCAAACATGCATAGCAACCGATCACTGTTTATTACAAGATTTTATTTAGTTTCACCTGTCCCGCTGTCTCTCTGTCTGTCTGTTATCAAATTTTGCAAGTTAAATTTGACCAACTTCACAGTTTCTGCTATAGCTGAATTTTCGCATGCAGACGTGTATCCCGTGACAATGCAATGTTATGATGACATGAAGCTGCTCTGATAATGGAGCCGGAAGGTGGCAAGGAACTCTTTTATAAAAGGATGGAACCCCATCGAGTTATGGCTCGTTTGATTCGTCAAGAACACTTTAATCCGTTAAGTTCATTGTTTTAGATGAAAGCAAGTTATAAAAGAAAATTGTTTATTCACCTTCTTGTTCACTATCAAGCTAAAAGTAGCCTACTGGTATTACGGCTTTGTTACTAAAGCGCCGGCCACACTGAAAAGCCGTAAGACGTGCACGGGACGCAGACATATGTCTGTTCCGCGTCTTTACATACAAAATGTATAAAAGCGTCACGATGCAGGACACACAGGAAAGACGGGGCAAGGACAGGGCACAGACACAATGCTTACTCGTCCGTGTTCTATAATAGAACCGTAGAACACACAGAACGGACCGCAAGGGCGGCGAGTGAGCGAATCGGCGTGCGCGGGTTAAGGGGCTACATGAATTTTTCGGGGTCCAGTGCTGCCCCCATTTGAAATAAATCATTTGAAAAGAAACACAGAAATATTTTAAAATTTGGTCTTGATCAGACCCTGGATAACCCTTCAAACTATTTTATAAACTACTGTTTACAGTTTAAAGTGAGAACGTGAAGCTTTTCTACGCACAATTGCGAAAAACGGCCACTTTTGGCGTATGTGCGTATAAAAACTTCACGTTCTCACTTTAAAATGTACACAGTAGTTTATAAAATAGTTTGAAGGGTTATCCAGGGTCTGATCAAGACAAAATTTTAAATGAAATCTTCGTTTCCTTTCAATAGATTTATTTCAAATGGGGGCAGCACTGGACCCCGGAAAATTCATGTAGCCCCTTAAGGTGACTCCCGCGTCGCCGTGTTGACATAGATACAGATTTATTTGTATCTGTCACTTCCATGCCTCGTCGTTTCGTTCTGTCCGTGCCATAAAGACGTGATAGTTAAGAGAACCCTTACCCTGGACAGAATCAGACTTTCCCATACAAACGTAGTCTACGTTTTATTTTGAAACGACATGTCGGATATGGGCAACATTAAGTAATTTTAAAGAATTTTTAATTAACTAGGATTATAATTGGTTTCCGACGGTAAAACAATCAGTATGGAAAACTTCTACACCCTTACATATATTTGTGCAGTTCATAATTTTAGTCGGAAACCAATTATAATACTAGACAATTGCATATTTCTTTAAAATTACAATTTTTTACCGAAATCTGACATGTCGTTTAAAAATAAAACGTTTACGTACTACGTTTGTATGGAAAAGTTTAGGGTAAGGGGATTCTTAAGTGGCTTCTTTTATTGCACCGAATAAGTATGACAACAAACAAAAGTACATTTATAATATCGAAGGGACAAAGGCAGGCTTATCACTAAATCGATTTCTTACACCTTTGGGTAAAGAAGACTATAAAAGATGTGGGGGAGTTAGCGCAGTTAGAGAATTACAGTGTAGAAGAACATAAGTACACAGTTAAATAATATAAGTATATACTATAACATAAAAACGATCCAATTATTGATCACAATACCCAAATGTAAAAACATTCAACTAAATACGAGTAAGAGACACCGAGCACCCTCAAACACGATAAAATAATGCAAATTGTTCCTCAAACAAACGCCGAAGTTATTTAGGCCACAACACAAGGGTTGTAAAAACTAAAGGGCCGTAAGTCCGGCGGCCTTTACGAGCGGTCACAATTTAAATTGTATATCAGTGTATCATAGCGGAAAGTTGGGCGCAGAGGATACGTGTGTAGAGATCAAGCTCTCTACATCAACCTCCATATGGAATACAAGGTCCTTTTATTTGAAGGGGCTTTTGCGAGCGGACACAATTTAAATTGTGTGTCAGTGCATCTCAGCGGAAAGATTGGCGCAGAAGACAATGAAAACTGTGACGAAAATACGAGTACAACCTGAACAATAATAAAATTAATACATTTTTATGATAGTGATCATTTGACTTTAAGTTGAATACGGTACAGAAGTCGTGCCCTCATTTCACAAAAATGGCACTACTTCTGCATTGTATTCGCCTAATAATTTCAAAACGATTCAAAACTTCGCCAAAAGATGTGATCATATAATATATTGACTATAACAGAGATCACGAATAAACAAGAAATTTATTAACTTTGTTTTTTTATTTCTCAATACAGCTCGTTATTACAGGCTTAACCTAATACAACACAGCTGTATATTATTTAACAAACTAGCTATATTTATAAATGCCTCATTTGTAAATTTCCCCAACGAATAGCTAATAAATAAATTAACTGGTGCTCATTCACTCATAGCTGGACGATGCTAGCTAGATTATTTCAAAATTCTTGAAATTCTCTAGCTAAAGTTTCAAAAGCATACGCGAGCTATCAAACATGAAGAAGCACGAAATATAACCTCTGGGAAATCATAATCTGGGAAGTCATAAAATCATCTACCTGTTCGTTTCGTAATTCTATAAAGCTTAGACTACATATTGTATTTACTCTGTGTAAGGGGACAGGAATAGCGAGAATAAAAACTTTATACAAGGATCAGATTGCATTCCGTTAGAATTGCGTGACAATCGGAGAATGTGCCTTGTTCCATAAATATGGAATATTCTGCGGTACGGAAACTTTTAGACCCGCGTCGCAGTTTTCAGATGCTACAGAGTAGTTTTCTGACAGTAAGTTTATTTTTTCGATGGAATTTAAGAAACTCTCACATTAAACGTAATTTAAACTGTACATAAAAGTGCCTCTGAGTACAAAAAAAATTGGCAATTTTAATTTCTTTTTCGAAATGATTGAAACATGTTATTAAGTTTTCAACCCCCTATATTTCCGCCATATTAGGAAATATTCGAAAAACTAAATCGTCAAAAAAATGTATTTAATTATCGAACCTGCTAACAAAATTTCTTATTCGCCGGTTGACTGGAAAAGATTCCATTATGGGATAAGTCCGCCGTTGTCAATTTACTCTTTATGTTGTTATTTTATATAATTGTGTGTTTTCATAGTACAATAAAGTTATTACAAAAAAACAAACAAATTTCATGAGAATCGGTTGTATTGATTAAGAAATGCGACCTGTAGGCGAGAACAGACCTCAGACTGACACACGGACAGAAACTATTTTAGCCAATCTCGAAACTAAGATGCTTCAGATATGCTAACGTAAAAAAAAAATTAGGTCTATGGGTCAAAGAATTTTAGGTCTATGGGTCTATGGGTATGGATCTCTGATTTAGAGTTTTGACAGCTAGCTAAGTCAGCAGGAAAAACATCACTATTCTTTCTGTCTCTCATAAATGTATATTCTCTTCTTTTTGTGGCGGTCAAAATTCAAATGTTTATTCAACAATCAGACCTCTGTAGGCACTTTTACACGTCAATAAATATAATTTACATTAGGTATAGTCTAATACTGAAATTGAGTTTATTTTTGAAGAAAGTTAGCGATACCGGCCTTTAACCAAAGACTACTGCTGAGAAGAAACGCCGAAAGAAACTCATTTTCACAGTATTGGTCGCCGACTCGTCGAAAGGGCTTTGTTGAATTGTTATGTCTATTTCAGACATACATATTACATTAATATTTATGACGACCTCCGTGGCGTAGTGGTCACCATAATAGTCCGCCACCTAGAGGTCCTGGGTTCGATTCCTGGGTGTCCTTGGTCTTGGATGTTTATCTGTATATGTATTTGTTATAAAATATAGTATCGTTGAGTAAGTATCCCATAACACAAGTCTCGAACTTACTTTGGGGCTAGCTCAATCTGTGTTATTTGTCCCTATATATTTATTTATATTTATTCTATATATTTTAAATATGACAGCTGCATCAGAGCCCGGGGTGCGCTTTCCTTCTTATCAATGCATGTTGTCAACAAAAATACTGATAAATAATAAATATATACGGACAAATCACACACGACGACCTCCGTGGCGTACTGGTCACCATGCTAGTCCGCCACCCAGAGGTCCCGGGTTCGATCCCCGGTCAGGGCAAGATGGAAAATGGCCTTTTTCAAATTGTCCTGGGTCTTGGATGTTTATCTATTTAAGTATTTATTATAAAATATAGTACCGTTGAGTTAGTATCCCATAACACAAGCGTCGAACTTACTTTGGGGCTAGCTCAATCAGTGTGATTTGTCCGTATATATTTATTTATTTTATTTATTTATTTATATTAAGCTAGCTCCGAGGTAAGTTCGAAACTTGTGATGGGGTACTAACAAAATGATACTATATTTTATAACATATACATATACTAGTGGTTCTGTGAGAACACTAGACCTCGCGAGCCCTTACAACTATTTAACTTTTGTTCTAACTATAGTCTGTGGGTTTGACCAATATGGGAGTGAAGTTAATTACTGTGTAATCTACCCATAAAGCCTTTTTATTTGATACCGCACATGGTATGTTTATGTAAAAATCATTTTTTCGTACTTCAAATAAATTTGTATTTACGACATCACACTGAATACACCAATTCGAAATATACAGAAAATTGATTTCTATAAAACTTTTAGGTGAAATGCCTATAAACAAGTTCAAATTTAAGAAAAGGTTGTTCAGACATAAAAGTTGCGTCTTAATAAGAATAACAAAAAAGTCTAATAACATTTTTGAATTTTTTTTTAAGTAACTGAGACTGACGTTTTTTATGTTTCGAACCCTATATCCGCCATATTTAAAAATTTCGCCTAAAAAAATCTGGCTCGACTATAAAATTCTATATAATTACAGAACCAACTCACAAAATTTCATGAGAATCGGTTAAGAAATGCAACCTGTATGCGAGAACAGACAGACAGACGGACAAAAGAATTTTCGGCCAGTCGAAACTGAGACGCTTCGCTCGCTCGGTCAGCAAGAGTGTAGCAGTATAAACACGGGTCAGATGCCCCTGGGAAAATTTATGTTGAAAATATTGATAATGAAATCACCGTCTTAAGAGAAATATTTTCCTAAGCTATCACACTTCTGAATGCGTAAGGTTTTAAAAAAAAAATTTTTTTTTCAAATTTTCAAAAAAAAATTTTTTTTTCTTACAACATAATATTTATTTTTTGATTTTTCTTACAAACATTAGATACACCAAAGAAGCATTGAATAAGGCATTTCGGAGTCTCTGCAGTGATTTATATATCAGAATATCACCAATTCAAAATTTTTAAATTCAAAATTTCACGTATTTTAAGAGACACTATTACGATTTTTTTTTTATAAATAGCCCTTACTATGCTCTACAACATATATTTTTTTCAAAATTTTATCCAGGGTAGAACAGTCTTAAAAAAATATTATTACTATTCTGATATGAATATTTGAGCGTCTGAGCAAGTAATTCTGCTTTGATTTTTTAAATGTAATTTTTAATAATATAATAATAGTTAATCTTCATCACTGTTGGACAAAAATCAATATATTTTTAAATTATTTGATTATTTAAAAATAAATTTGTTCATGATAACAGTGCAAACATCTACATGAGAATCACTAAAACTGAACTGTATAAGAGCCAACTTTGTAATAACATGATTTTGTATTAGCAAGCAAAAGAAAAATACGTTAAGACCATGGATTCAAGGAAACAACAAAGTAAACAAACACGCATCAACATGTCGCGTATTCAGGGCTACGACTAGATGCTCACTTGAAACTAATGTAACAATAAAGCGATAACTAGAAAAGCAACAATATACATATAAATTAACTTCATATAAAATATATCCAAATAAAACAAAAACTAAAATATTTTTTTTTTAACAAAGCCAAAATACTCTCTTAATTTTCATGCCACTTGAGTAGAAATACGACTGAATGCATAAAATAGATAAAAATTTATCATTAAGAGTTACGAAAAATTGTAAACATGATAAACAAAAAGCGCGTTTCAATTTCTTACTGTTATAATTATTGAACATCGTAATTATTAAGATTTTAAATTTAAATGCATTTAAAAAATCAAAGCAAAATTACTTGCTTAGATGCTCAAATATTCATATCAGAATAGTAATAATATTTTTTTTAAGACTGTTCTACCCTGGATAAAATTTTGAAAAAAATATATGTTGTAGAGCATAGTAAGGGCTATTTATTAAAAAAAAATCGTAATAGTGTCTCTTAAAACACGTGAAATTTTGAATTTTAAAATTTTGAATTGGTGATATTCTCATATATAAATCACTGCAGAGACTTCAAAAATGCCTTATTCAATGCTTCTTTGGTGTATCTAATGTTTGTAAGAAAAATCACAAATAAATATTAAGTTGTAAGAAAAAAAAATTTTTTTTTACAAAATTTGAAAAAAAATTTTTTTTGGAAACCTGACGCATTCAGTGGTGTGATAGCTTAGGCTAAAATATTTCTCTTAAGACGGTGATTTCTTTATCAATATTTTTAACATAAATTTTCCCAGGGGCATCTGACCTGTGCTTATACTGCTACACTCTTTGTAACAAAACCCTGTCCGATCCGTGTAGGAGCAACTCAGACCGTCAATATGAACAACTTTTCCTATTATGACTGCTCGAAACTCGAAAAAAACACGTCATTTTCATACAAAACTGTTCGGCTGGCCCGGCAATGAAAATGAGGATTTTTCAAGCATTGGCTCCATAGGAAAAGTTGTCCATATTGACAGTCTGAGTTGCTCCTACAAGGAGCGGACAGGGTTTTTGTTACATATTGTATAGATAAAAATCCAAGACCCACGTCAATCTGAAAAAGATCATTTTCCATCTTGACCTGACCGGGAATCGAACCCGGGACCTCCGGTGTGACTGCGTGGCATGATGACCAATAGGCCTTGGAGGTCGTCAAAACAAACGCACATCAAACAAACGCACTCTCCAAAAAACTATCCATCAGTCATCAAAGATTTTGAAGTCAATTTTCGTGGACCGGAAGCGCCCGGGGGCAAAGCGTCGGGTCCTTAAACGTCCTCCGGGACCACTAATGCCTCCGAAGTACATTATAGAAACCTTTCGAGAAGATAATGGTTACCGCCAAAGGACAAATGCTGGGATAAAGAAGTTTCGAAGAGAAATTGCTTACTTAAAAGCCATATAAGATGCTTATAGGTAACGTATGCTTTATTTGTAAATTGACTGGGTATGTTTTTTTTTTAAACTGACTTCATTTTTATTATTTTATTTAAACATTATTGCACAATTTAAAAAAATGTACAAGAGGCGGACCTAATGCCATAATCCATATGGCATTCTCTCCCGGTTAACCATTAGACCAAGCGGAAAATATGTATGGCTGGCGTGATGAAATTCATAATCTAGTAAACAAAATATAAATATCTACATAAGTATATATACAAGAATAAACCATTAAACATATAATATATATCAACATACATAAAATACAATATACATTTACATACATATTAATAGATATATATGTAATATACATACAAATGAATACATATATCAGGATGACTGAGGCTAGGACTGCTGTAGAAACAATTTACGTACCGCTCGTTTGAAAGCCAAACGACTAGGAGCTCTTCTTATGGACTCCGGAAGGGCAGTCCATAGCAGGATAGCCTGGACTTCATTTTTAACCAACTTCCAAAAAGGGAATAGGTTATCAGTTCGTCGGAATCTTTTTTATGTATGTTCAACGATTATCCGAAGACTCTTAGACCGATTTGGAAAATTCTTTTTTTTGTTTTAAAGGGTATACTTGTCAGGTGTTCCCATATAAATTTTATTAAAATTGGTTGTGAAGTCGATTATTAGCAGAGATCAGAATCACGGCTGCTATTGCTATCAAAAGTATGGATATTACTAAAAGTTCCGGGATTTCTCGAGAATCTAATTGGGTACTAAGTAAATAAAACAATCATAATTATGTGATATCAGGATATATTTTTTTCGATTAAAATTTATCCTGAAATCACATAATTGTTTGTTTTTCGAGTGTGTAAGTGGCCAACACTGGTGTCAGATTTTTCAGGCTGCCTAAAGGCATCTGACATAGCTTGACGACTGCCTTACAATGATGACAACCGGGACCAACGGCTTATACGTGCCTTCCGAAGCACGGAGGAGCTTGAGAAAATTTTGTGCCACTTGTGGTCACCCATCCAAGTGCGGACCACGCTCGGTGTCGCTTAACTTGCGAAAGCGCTAGTAATGCGTACTCCCGCCGGGCTACCGAGCTCCTCGAAATCACAAAATTACGACCTCCGTGGCGTAGTGGTTACCATGCTAGTCCGCCACCCAGAGGTTCCGGGTTCGATCCCCGGTCAGGGCAAGTAGGAAAATGGCCTTTTTCAAATTGTCCTGGGTCTTGGATGTTTATCTATATATGTATTTGTTATATGATATAGTATCGTTGAGTTAGTATCCCATAACACAAGTCTCGAACTTACTTTGGGGCTAGCTCAATCTGTGTAATTTGTCCCTATATATTTATATATTTATATTTATTTATTTATGATTGTTTTATTAATTGATTGTATAGTCATATCCATACTTTTGAAAGCAATAGCACCCGTGATTCCGATCTTTGGTTATTAGTCTTGAAAAATTATCGCTGAGGAGTTCTACTATATTTCCAAAGTGAACAAAATAAAATGACCACTTTCAGTTATCTGATTGTTAGTTTTATAGTTGTGTGTTTCGTATGTAGAAGCTGGGACAGACGGCTAAAAGGGATACATGAATTTTGGGGTCCAGTGCTGCCCCATTTAAAATAAATATCTAAACTTATATAAAGTTATTCTGTTAATATTTATTCAATTTAATTAATCTATAGACAAGTATATATATATATATAAATATATATATATATATATATATATATATATATATATATATATATATATATTTATATATATATATACTTGTGTATAGATTAATTAAATTCCTTAGAGAGCTTGAATAAATATTAATTAAGCTTGAATAATAATTATATATATATATATATATATATATATATATATATATATATATATATATATATATATATACTTTATGAGCACTCCTACGCACGCTCTCATTCTTAACGTATCTAATCGCTTTTCACATTATTTACCACATAAATACGCACCAACACCACCACCACACATCCATACGCTCAAACACTGTCACACTTCCAAACCTTTGCAAACACGCACTTGACCAACTAATTGGTCAAGTGCGTGTCGTGACACGCGCAGTATAGGGTTCCGTAGTTACGAATGCCACCTTTGAGTTCATGCCACTAAACACGTCTAAAAACGATTTTCTATTCAATTTGTATGAATTCTTCCTTTTCCGAGTACATTTTATATGTTGATCGCCTATAACTTTTTAATTTATAAACGTTACTTAGTTCTGATAGTTTGCCTTTAAATTTCCTTATACATACTATAACTGTGATTTTTTTCACGTTTCCTTAAATAACCTTTTAGCAGATACAGGGGGGGACACTTGACTCTAACAAAAAAATTCACTTTAAAACCAAAAATTTCAGAAACGGATCCTTATATCAAAAAACGGTGTTCTCAAACTTATAATATTTTTAAAATATCTATTCAACGATACACTACATGATTAGTTAGTCGAAAAAAAAATGACTTTTCACTTTACTTGTATAGGAGGTACCCTAAAAAATGTTTTTTCTATATTTTGTTTTACCACTTTTTCCGCATAGTTAATATACATACCATTGCCAAATCACGGCTTTCTAGTAATAACAGTGGCTGAGCAAAACTGCGGACGGACAGACAGACATGGCGAAACTATAAGGGTTCCTTGTGTTTACTACGGAATCCTAAAAAGGAATGCTAATTTTTGTTTTCTTTTCTTTTTGATACGAATAAATATAGTACATTCACAAATGTAGTCCTTCATAGTACCACGAGTATCACTAGATTACTCACTGGGAAGTCCTAGCATCATGTTGTAACCAAGATTACTGTAATAAATGACTATTTTATTTTTTATTTTCATTTATTTGAAAGGAAACGGAGATTTCCTTACATGAAAAATTGGCCATAAATTAAATTAAATGAAAGACTTGATACTTGTAAAGTTGGTGTTTCTCTCTTGGTGCCAGTTAATAGGAAAACAGTAGGCGTAAATCTCACCCGATGTGCGAAGGTAAGTGGCGGTTAATATTTAATGAAAAACTATTGGAAACAACGCTTCGCCGGCTTTCCTCGAGCACATAAGTAGCAACTTATGTTTTTAAAGAAACAACAGGAAAGAAATGTAGTGTGTCCCACGCTAAGTTAGAAGAAAAGACAAGAACTAAGTTATGTCTGGAGAAACTTCTGTTTTTTATGGAAGAGCTACACTACATTTTACAAAAATTACTAGGTGCTCTGTGAGCTACAGACCTTACGAGTCACCTCTAATACGGTGAAGTTTATCGGATTAAAAAGTGGTATAGACAAAAAGTAACGTCTCTATAAGCGTAACCTTAAAGTTCTATTTATGAAATTTAATAAAAAAACATCTAAATGGCTAAAATATAAATTTTAGTATAAAAAAAACTGAATCGAAATAAATCTTTATAATTAAATCGAAACTGCTCACAAAAATTCGTGAGAATCGGTTGAGAAATACGACCTGTAGGCGAGAACAGACGAACAGACAGACAAAAGCATTTTTGCCATCTCGAAAGCGTCTCCGACGCTTCGCTCGCTACGCTCGCTCGGTCAATTACGAGTAGTTCTTATATGAGACTTTTCCTACTTCATATCAAAAGAATATATTTTACATTTGGTCACAGTGAGTATATCAATAAGATTAAATTGCACACAAGACGTTTTTTTAATTGTACTGCAGCATTTTCTCCAAAAACGTCTACCTTACAATTATACTAATGCTATGTCAATTCGATCGGCTTTTACGATCTGCGCAGGTAGAGATGCAGTTTGTGTCCTATTTCATTTACTGCGTAGTAGGAAAAGCCAAGTAGAAGGAATGTAAATACATAAAAAAATTACGGATTTTTATTAAAACTTGAGCAAACATTCTTTCCCTCGCACTGTCGTGTACAATTGAACGATAGTTACCGCTGGAGAGATCTTGATTAAAGCCATTCATAAGAAAATGAGTTCCCGGAATGAGCTCTTATGCTCGGTGCAATATAAAAACGGTACAGAATTGACACCTTATACTTATACAGTGTGTTTCAAGCACACGAACAAGGCCATTTTTTTATTTTTGGAAATTAGTAATAAGTATTTCCAAAATGACCACTTAGTGTAATATTTCTCGTAAGCAAGGCGTTTCTTAAGGCGCAAATGATGGTACGATTACGAGCGAACACAAGTGAGGGTTGAAGTCCCAAGATTAATTTCTAGTTCTAAAGTCCTTGTTAAAACTGATTAATTTTTAACATCAGAAACTAAAATTAAGAATAAACAAGATATCGTTTTAGAAACTAAAATCCGACATTGGGTAGATTTCTGCTGAAAAGTACGTTTATCCAGTGAATGCAAGCACAGCAGGGAGAAACAGCTAGCAATGTATATATTTTCAAAATGTGTTTATTGAGCCCTTTCATTTGATTTTAAACATGATATGATTCGATTCACTTTATTTTTTTATTACTTTTTGGCCTACAGAGGGCGCCATACTTAATTTATTGTGACGTCACATAGCCTATATAACCAGCGCACAGCCAAGCCGCTTCCAACGACACCTCATTTGTTAAGGTAACATGAATATCATAGGAGATACGAGAACAGATGAACATACATACATAAATAGAAGTGAAAGTCATAAACCTCCTACTTTCTTCGCCGCGTAGTCAAGTAAAAAATTTGTGCCAACATAGCCCTTGGTTATGATAAATTGTACAACAAATATTCTTGTATAGTTATCTTTCTATCCATTCTTTATTTTATTCACATAGCCACAAGAAAGAATCGCTGCAAATGACCATCATTATCAAAGTCTATGTTCCTTTGTCTGAAACATTATGTTCCATTCTTCGGGATGATGCCGCGATCTTTTGTTCAGTATATAATGATGAACAGATGAAGCGATGGTCCGTTATGCGAGGCCATTGATATTTCGTGGTCGGGATAATTTGCCAGGTATAGGGACATCTACATACTATGTTAAGGGGCTACCTGAATTTTCCGGGGTCCAGTGCTGACCCCATTTTAAATAAATCATTCGATAGACAACGGCGACATCATTTAAAATTTTTGGCACTAGATAACCCTTCAAACTATTTTATGAACTACTGTTTACAGTTTAGAGTGGGAACGTGAAGCTTTTCTACGCACAATTGCGAAAAACGGCCACTTTTGGCGTGTGTGCGTAGAAAAGCTTCACGTTCTCACTTTAAACCGTAAACAGTAGTTCATAAAATAGTTTAAAGAGTTATCTAGTGCCTGGTCAAGACAAAATTTTATATGATGTCTCCGTTTTCTATCAAATGATTTATTTAAAATAGGGGCAGCACTGGACCCCCGAAAATTCAGGTATCCCCTTAAGGATAACCGCTTATCAATCGAAACAAAACGTTTTTATAGGCCTTTTTCAACGTTTCCGAAATACTTAATTTGTTTATCTGGCTACAAAGTAAATCTTAAATTCGTCTCAATCGTTTACTAATAGTTTAAGTAGGTACTTATCTCATCAATAAGTACCTTTTTAGGGTTCCGTTCCCAAAGGGTAAAAACGGGACCCTATTGCTTAGACTCCGCTGTCCGTCGTCTGTTTGTCTGTCAACAAACAGTGAAATTTTTACAGATGATGTTTTTCTATTGCCGCTAACAACAAACACTAAACACAGAATAAAATAAATATAGAAGTGGGGCTTGCATACAAAAAACGTTATGTTTTTATAGATTGGTACGGAAACCTACGTGCGCGAATCCGACTCACGCTTGGTCAGTTTTTTTATGAAGACCAATTAACTTAGCTATCCAGCGGGGGAATGCTGCCAGCATTTTGTGTACGGTGACTTTATTTATTTATTTAACTTTAATACAAAAATTGTAACAGGCGGACTAAAGGCCTGAAATTTTCTATTTGTAAGTTTTTAATATTAAGATAAGTTTTAAGTTTTAGATATATGTAGTTAAGTTTTAGTTTCAGATTCTTATTGTGTACAGAAATCTAAATATATATAACTCAAAGGTGACTGACTGACTGACATAGTGATCTATCAACGCACAGCCCAAACCACTGGACGGATCAGGCTGAAATTTGGCATGCAGGTAAATGTTATGACGTAGGCATCCGCTAAGAAAGGATTTTGATCAATTCTACCCCCAAGGGGATAAAATAGGGGATGAAAGTTTGTATGAAACTTAGCCAATTTTAAACCGATCAGGCTAGACTTTGCATGCATAAAGCTACTATGACGTAGGCATCCCCTAAGAAAGGATTTTGATAAATTACACCCCTACGCGAGCGAAGCCGCGGGCAAAAGCTAGTAAAATAATAAATTCTTTACGATTCTGTAGACAATTAGAATATGACACAGACCAACGGTTTTATAGCACTTTGGTGATAATATACTTACTTCCACAACTTCCCGTAATCAAGTCGCAAGGAACTGAACTAACACATTCAACTATCAGATCAGATTGCACACGACCGCATTCAGTTTCTAGTTCGATATGACTGGAGTTAGAGAAATCGACTTCTTAGTTGCTTGAAACTATTACCAGGCATGAGACTATACCTACATTATTACTATGCGCGCGGCGACCACTTCGAAAGGTAAAATTCGGTTACATGAATCGTTTGTCCAGAGTAATAAGAATGAAATTGGCTTGCTACGGATTTCTAGGTAACTAAACGAAGAGGTGAGGAGTTCTGACGCGAGCTGAATTAAACCATAGCGCTAACCACATTAAGTAGATATTTCTTTGAATTTCTTTTCTGAATAAGACTTCTGTGCGTGAGTACTAGTACTTATTCTGTGCTGTTACACACATCTAAGTATACCTTACTCACGTTTACTCGTACACCAATGAATTGGACAAGTAAAATTATAAGTGAACAAAGGGCTGGCAATTACTTCATCAGCATTGCCCGCCAGCGTGGCAATGCTGCCAGCCTTTTGGTGACGCTACTGCAGGGCAATAATCTGCATGACGTTTTTTATTTGCACTTTTTTGAAGTGAAAACTTCTTTAGCGGCGTTGTACACTTTTTTTGTAATGGGTAAAAATTTTAAACTCGCGTGAGGGTCAGGGCGTCAGGACACGTGACCTGATCGAAAATTCGTAAGACGGATGGAAAGTAGACAGCCGGCGCGGCGCGGCGTAGAGGAGGAAGTATCCCCCTCTCTACCTACGGTGCGGTGAAAATGTATGCCTGCGTCTGCTGTTTCGTTTAGGCGGCGCAGGGAGCTTGCGCGAATGTTCGTGTGTGTTTATGTTACAGCGTGCCACGCGCATCCATGGAAATGCACAACGTTAATATTCAACTTTTCACTTCTGCCGGCACTCCCGGAGTGCAACCCGTCGTTTTTTTTTTAATTTATGTAGTTTAATTTAGATTCAAATTAGTTTAGTGTATAATAAGTTTTTAGTTTAGTTTTAATTTAGATTTTTTTATCAAGTATTTAGTTTAATTGTAATTTTATTATTGTTTTGATTATGTCTTAACTACACGCCAAATATATATAGACAGAGCATTTTAGGACTAAATGAGACGTCATCGAACACTCCTCATATATATACGGAACTCAAATTAATGTGAAAGAATCTTCAACTTAATAAAAGTTAAATAAAAGCTTTCTAAAACAAACGCTACTAATATTTTACCGGTATTCCGGAACCCCGCAAACTTTCCATTCTTCGCAAAAATCAAATGCCTTCATTCAATAAACACTTCACAAATACCACTAACACTTTAAAACATCGTTCAACAAATAAATATGCTTCTTCCTGTGACTTATTAGCCACTAAAACTAATAAAAATGCGACTTCCTTTCACATTCTAGTCACAGACACTGCAGTAGTGGAGTTTCAGCCTATATTTCCAATCTCGAAATTGTTGACTGCGTCAGAAGGACGTTTTAATAAACTCTCAATTGTAAAAACAAGTGTTACGAGTTCACTACACGTTTAATTTTTATATCTAGTTTCTTTAGAGAGGAATCTTAGTTGAGAAAAAACGTAATGGAAACTTTTCTTGACATATTTATTTCTCAACAAATTTTTTTTTGTGACATTTTGTTTTAAAGATTTGTTGACTTTCATCATCATGTGTAAGAAGAAGTTCTTTCCAAGTAATAATTAAAAAATATGTACATATTTTTTTAAAACAAGCCTTATAAAATAATGTACATTAAATTGCTCCTCAACACGGCTGCTTCGTTTCATTACAGAGTTCTCATGGCTACCTTCCGGCTTCATTATCAAATCAGCTCCATGTTGTCATAGTCTTGTATATTCACGCGATATGCTTATGCGTGCAAAATTTCAGCTAAATTGGAATCCGAGGAGTGACTCAAACTTAAAAGATCTGATCCCAAACAGAATGACAAAGGGACAGGTGAAACTAAATTAAGGTTAAACTAGTCGTGGGCTCAAACTCAAAGGTGGGCGTGGCCTAAAAGCATGCTGTCTCACCTAATATTGTGTACGGGCGAAGCAATGAGGTGAAATGCCCGATAATTCATGGTTAACCGAGCGCGTAAAAATATACGTAAAGTCCTTTGGGAAAAGGGGTTTTATGCAAAAACTACTGCATTATTCAATTACTAATTAAGTTTATTAAAATCTTCGATAATTTATCTATATCGGTTAGGACTTTGTTTTGGAGATTTAACACTTCTTTTATTAGATTACTTATTTACGCTGAAACTTATGTAAAAATAAGCAAAAAAAAAAAAACGAATCATTGATGGCTTATAACTCTTTAATGGATTTTTCTTTTACTACTCTGTATCCGTACAGACAACATTTATAATGATGAGACAAAACGATATCATTTTAAACTTTGTGGAGGAAGTGGAGGAAATCCCCTCCGAAATTTGTATAGAAAAAGTATCGACTAGCTCAACCTTAAAGCTTGTAAAAAAACAAAAACGCAAACAATACTCTTAGTATTTTTAATCACGTTGTGCGCGTGAGTAGGTGGAATTTCTGTGACATAAAACTATCCTTCGGTAGTCACTAGTCAAGTACCATCAGTGAAATATACCCACATTTAGTATCAAACCCATTAGTTACAGCAGGCCTGTGTCACTCCCCGTCTAGGTATCGAAAATAAATAAATAAAATAAATTAATTAATAAATAAATAAATATATAGGGACAAATCACACTGATTGAGTTAGCCCTAAAGTAAGTTCGAGACTTGTGTAATGGGATACTAACTCAACGATACTATATTTTATAATAAATACTTAAATAGATAAACATCCAAGACCCAGGACAATTTGAAAAAGGCCATTTTCCAACTTGCCCTGACTGGGGGTCGAACCCAGGACCTCTGGGTGGCGGACTAGCATGGTGACCACTACGCCACGGAGGTCGTCGAAAATATACCTACATTATTACGATGCGCGCGGCGACCACTTCGAAGGAGGAATTTAGTTACATTAATCGTTTGTCAAGAGTAATAAGAATGAAATTGGCTTGCAATGGATGTCTAGGTATCTAAACGAAGAGGTGAGGAGTTCTGACGCGAGCTAAATTAAACCATAGCACTAACCACATTCAGTAGATATTTCTTTGAATTTCTTTTCTAAGTAAGACTTCTGCACATGAGTCCTAGTAACTATTCTGTGGTTACAGTAACCACCGTCCCCATTTAGCCATCTAAAACTTATTTTCATGTAGAAAGTTCAGAACACTCGAGCACGATTGTTAATATGCAAGTTCAGTTACTTGGGTTACTTAGTTTGTGTATATCTTATCTTCTCAAGCGATGGAACCTCTACTACGAAATGCTAGAAGTCGTTTGAAACTCACTGTTTTTCGCGGAAAACCTTGCATTGCACTAAACCGATGTAGGTTCTAAGTTTAATGCAAGTCAATTAATTGTACTAATAATACCAGAATAACTTACAAAGTGACAAATAAATGTGCCATGAAAATGTCAGTCAGATTTTTCACGATGCCTCAAGTAAAACCAGGTTTGTGTCAATCCCCGTTTAGGTATCGAAAATATACCTACATTATTACTATGCGCGCGGCGACCACTTCGAAGGGGAAAATTCAGTTACATGAATTGTTTGTCCAGAGTAAAAAAAAAATGGCTTGCAATGTATGTCTAGTTATCAAAACGAAGAGGTGAGGAGTTCTGACGCGAGCTAAATTACATCATAGCGCTAACCACCTTAAGTAGATATTTCTTTGAATTTCTTTTCTGAGTAAGACTTCTGTACGTGAGTACTAATACTTATTCTGTGGTAAAACAAATGAGTTTCTTATTTTCGCACGTCAAAAAGTCTAAACTATGTGAGTTTTCAAAGTAAAGCTTTGCAGTTCAACATTTAGATAATTGTTCATTCAGACTGCAACCGAGATACAGTCTCTTTAGTGGATTTTAATTACGACTGCCGACAAAATCATAACAGAATAACAAATCTCAGCTTCGTCTTCAACCCAACCCAGCTTGGTGTTTAGGGACAAATCCTCCCTATATTGGGAAAGACCTTCAAAATCTAGAGTTATAGAAATCCAACAAATGCTTTATTCGCCAAATCGCTGCTGAATCATATTATCGGCGAACTGATCTGCGGAAAACCAATATTGGTAGAACCGTAAAAGACAAAGGAATTTTTGGGCTAACAGTTGGCCTGTGAAGGAAATTTTGAACAACCGTAAAGGTACTAATGGTCTTTTTTCTACGGCCGTAAAGGAAATCAGTGTTTTCGGACAACCGTTACTCGTCGTAGTATTTTGTTTATTTGTTTCTAATAACTTTATAGTACTAAATAACAAAAATAATAAACGAAATTCGAAAGAGCAAATGTACAATAGACAGGGATAAGTCCAATTTTGTAAGTGTTTTTGTATTGTTAACGGTGGCTTTTTATGTACAATAAAGAATTTACAAACATATTTAAATACAATTACGGAATTATTTATCCTTTAGGTTTTTTGCTAAACAGTTTATCGGACAAAGATATTTCGGACAAGTGTGGTGTAAGGTTTTTTGAATAAAGTGTAAATTTAATAAAGTAGCATCATAATCGTGCCCTCTACAAATAAATACTTCACAAAGTTACTTCCATCTCTCGCAGTAACAAGAAGCAACAATGGGATCTTTCGTTTGAGTAGTGTGGAACGAATGGTGCGGTGACAAAGTACACGGAACTTCTGAACTTGTAATAACGCTCGCAGTTTGTCTTCCTTCCGTGTATCACTTTTGAATTTGCTATTCGCACTTATGACTGGAAAGTTGGAGCTCGTTGGTCCCATGGAAGAACGTTCTGCTAGCGCTTTCACAAGAAAAGCGACACCGGGCGTGGTCCGCTCTTGGATGGGTAAAAAAGTGTTTAATAAAAGTGTGTTTCTCTGAAACAACATTTAATGCTATTTATTTCACATTTTTAAATAATTATATTTTGTAACATTTTCATATCTTTTGGGTACATATGACCGGGTGCTGCCGGGAGGGACTGGTCAGCTCGGCTTCGCTTTTTTGACTACTTAATATTTTTTTTTATTTTTTATTGCGCAATTTATGTTTGTTTACTTGTTATAATGTGTCAACATTGTATTATATTATAAGTATTTATTAATTAAAAGACAATAATAATAATATGACAAAGCCCTTCTGGCGAGTAGGCGACCAATACTGTGAAAATGAGTTTCTTTTGGGCGTTTCTTCTCAGCAAAGGTCGTTACGGAGCGCTGGTATCGGTAGCTTTTCTTTAAAAATAAATTATATTTTAATATACTTTACACGTAACATAAATTATACTTATTGACGTGTAAAAGTGCCTGTAAAGGTCTAATTACTGAATAAACATTTGAATCTTTGAATCTTTGACCTCTATTGTCAAATTTCTTTCTGTATATTAAACTAAAAAATACATTTAAAAGAACCAAAGAGAATGCATAAATGAAGCACCATAAGTTTCGTTGACATAAGTACAAATATTTGTACCTATATAAATGGAATCTTGCTAGAAAATGTTCGCTTGTTATTCAAATACACCCACAATGATTTTTGTTTTAAACACGCTCAGAGAGATATTACTCACACTAAGTGAATGAAAATAGAAATCTGCGAATTATAAGCCGGACATTGAACGGCTTACTTACCTTTATAGAACCTAATTAGGTAGATATTATCAAGCTTTTCTAGGCACATACGCCAAAAGTAGCCGTTTTTCGCAATTGTGCGTAGAAAAGCTTCACGTTCTCACTTGAAACTGTAAACAGTAGTTCATAAAATAGTTTGAAGGTTTATCTAGAGCCTGGTCAAGACAAAATTGTAAATGATATCTTCGTTTCCTTTAAAATAATTTATTTCAAATGGGGGCTGCACTGGACCCCGGAAAATTCAGGTAGCCCCTTAACGGGACAGACAGACAGAGCATTATGGGGCTCATGGCTCAAAGCAAACAGAGC
Organism: Acrobasis suavella; assembly: GCA_943193695.1. NCBI lineage: Eukaryota > Metazoa > Arthropoda > Insecta > Lepidoptera > Pyralidae > Acrobasis > Acrobasis suavella. Next base: position 1,690,382 of record OW971943.1, read on the forward strand.
CCAGGGCCTCAAGACTCAAAGGCCACTTTTAGCTACCTCTAAAGACCCGAATGCCTTTATAAAAATACACGTCCATTGTTTTACTATTGTGTCTGGCATTGGCGGTTCGAGAAGGTGGAAAAAGTAACAGAATAGTGATGGGTTGTTAGCCGCATTGCCTATTAACATGATTCGCATTTTCGCTTATTCCTACGATCTGCGCGGAAAGATCTAGCCCTAAAGGCTTTATTTAAAGCTATGTATGGTCCACTTTTGTCTTGGAGACTTTTGTAGAGCATCTTGCAAACAAAACTCTTTGTATTTCGTACCTAATTTTGTAGACCACCTTGCAAACAAAAACTCTTTTAATTTCGTACGTAATAATTTTTCAATACTAAAAACCGACTTCACCCCCAACTACACAACCGATTTTAAATAAAATTTCAATGAAACCACCTGATAAGTATCCCTTTCAAACAAAAATATAATTTTCCAAATCGGTCCAGGCGTCTTTGAATAATCGGTGGACTTACATGAAAAAACGCGACGAATTGACAACCTCCTCCTTATTGAAAGTCGGTTAAAAATCAAGCTGGATATCTGAAATCCGTCAAGTAAAGAGAAGCTATCTTCCATCACCCGCCCCGGGCCTTATCTTCCGCCTGTCATGTGCGTCCTTTATGGGAGCATACGGGCCGAAATTCTCGTAAACGTAGTATGTACAGACACAGATACATTTTCACGTCTTTATCCCTGACGGGGTAGTACAGCATACGGATACATGCGAGATTCATACGTGGACGCTGCCTTAGTACAAGAATGCCATAGATGCCTAGATAAACTCTGTAAATACAACAAACTTAGTACAAGAATGCCACAGATCCCTAGATAAACTCTGTAAATACAATAAACTTAGTACAAGAATGCCACAGATTCCTAGATTAACTCTGTAAATACAATAAAGTCACTCTCCAATGGATCAAAGGAAAAAGTAACTCACTGGGTAACTATGCAGCGGACGAGCTAGCGCGTCGAGGTTCGAGTATGTCACCGGAGGGATCCCTAACAATGGCTCTGATTCCCTTCACTCAGGTTCGCTCTTGGATCAAAATTTGCGTAAGTGAAGAACAATCTCAATCATGACAATGACCTTCGGACATGCCGGCAGGCCAAGGAGGCACTACCATAATAGGACAGCCCTTATCCCGACGTTTGTTAGCACTGCCACGGAAGAACCTACGCCGTATGATTGACATCATTACTGGTCACTGTGCACTAAATAAACACCTCTTCACCCTAGGTGTACTAATAGCCCCCTGTGCAGAGCATGCATGGAGGCTAAAGAAACTGCGAGCCATCTCCTCCTGGAGTGCGATGGGGTCGCACACATAAGTGGAAGGTTCCTAGAACACCCGAGAACATGGCGGAGGCGTGCAGGGCGCAAGCATGCGTTCTAGGCTTCGTGCAGGAGCTGGGCTGGTTCGAAAACTGAGGCTGGCGTCAGCTCCTCACGCAAAACGGGACCAACCAATCCGGACCTCATTGCGGAAAAATTCCTTGAGGAAAGTAAGGTACCTAGCTCGCCTGCGGCTTTTGAAGCGAGCGAAACGAGCGAGGTCTCTAAATCGAGTTGGGGGCGAAAACACATGTATGTATGTTTGTACCGCGATAACTGCCGAACCGATGGTCCGATTTTGATGAAATTTGGTAGGCATGTAGGAAATATCAATAGAATTTTCAAGTTCGTTGGGCATCAAAATCGGTTCAGTAGTTTTTTAAATATTAATAAAATGGCCGCGATTATGTAGCAAATGAAACCATCGCGCGTTCTAACGTTGGATAGCGCCGTCTAGGTGTTACTTAGGAAACTGAATTTAATTAGAAAGGTCTGATGTATATCAATTAAAACGCGAATAATAATCGCGAAGTCTAAGTTCGCGGCGAACTACTAGTATTTAATAACTGTAAAATTTCAACCTCAGCGACCAAGCTAGCCGTAGAAAAAATCTCTGCTAGCTGTATTTTCAACGAAATACCATTCTCGCAATCAAATCCCCTGAGTATACAGTGACGTCACTCGTGACGTTATCAGACGTCATGTCGTCGACACGAGGACGACACGTGTAGGGATAGGGAGGCTTACATAAAAGGCACTACCCACATATGCCTACATATATCGTTGTACAAGATTATATCTGAGTAATAGTATAAAAGCGATATATTATATGACTACCATGTAACTTTGTTTTTCAATTGATATAATTGTCGTGAAATAGTACCCAGAATCTTCCAAGCGATAAATGATCAATCCTTATTCGTCTTTCCTTCCTTACTTCCTTATCTAGTACCTAACTATATGTAAATGCGAAAGTAACTCTGTCTGTCTGTTACTTCTCCACGCTTCAACCACTCTTGAGATGAAAGGTATGGATATTTGTAGTTCAAAACCCGGGAATGAACATAGGATGCTTTTGTACCAAAAGTAATCCATAAAAGGAAATAAAGAGTAACTTTGTATGGGGAATCCTAGTTTACCATATGAAAGTATACTTTAATACAAAGTACTAAATTATCGCAGACAATGTCGAGGGTAAAAGCTAGATCAATGTAATACTTATGCCCTCATATTCATAATAATTAACAACCGCTTGCTAAATCTATTTTAGTTAAAACATCTTTTATCCCTTTCCCTCTTTTCAATATCTGACATAGTAAGAACGAGACCGAACACATTTTAACTAAAAGAGGTTTAGCAAAGGTTTGATAACTTTTATGAATATGGGAGATGGTGATAAACAATTGCTTTAGTTGATTGAGTTATTGCCATCCTCGTCTGTCGTCAGCCAGACTTTTATACTATAATGTGACGATGCTAGCTGATGGAAGGAAGACAGGAATGGAAAGAACTCTATCGATAAGAGAGGCGATAATAAATTAAAATGAAAAAAAAAGAACAATAGTTTGACAAAAAAGTCTTAAAATATATTTTTTTCTCAAAAAAACACTTGCACATAAACCAGTTTCGGTACACACTAATTGCCCAAAACTCTTTCTTACAAACTCCGTAAACATAATTAAACGGCGCTTTTTAAATTCGCAGCCCTCAAATTTTGTCGGCGAGTAATTTAGACGGATTTCGTAAAAGGTCTCGCGTGGGTGAGAACCCAGGACGACCTCGACCAAGGGCAACGTCAGATGGGGGGCTACATTATATACCTCAACTGTCTGTGAATTGGGGCGGAAACTTTCCAGAACTAAAAAAATACTTAAATCATCAATAAATTTAAGAACTGGATTCTTGTCGGTGAAGTTTTTACAGAAAAAGATACTTATTTGAGTAATAATAATAAAGTGCCATTAAATAATGAAATTTTCGTTCATTATTATTGATTAGAGGTATTTGGCCTTTTAGAGATCGGACATTTATGGAAACTCTTGGGACCGGCCTATGTCCAGCAGTGGTCGTAATGCGATTATTCATTGGGCAGTTTTATATTTTTATTGCTAATTTTCGTAAAATACTCGTATATTTTATATATTTTGCATATTGGAAAAATGGTCCTTTTAAACGTTTGTCTAGTAAGAAACTTCTCCATTATTAAACTGTTCTAACAAAGCGTCTTTAATTGTTCCTCATTTATTGCTAATAGAAACCAATTCCTTGTTAATTCGTTTGGAAGTTAAATGTATTTACATGAGTGATCCCGTTTATTATGTGTATTAACCACATTATTTAATGTTCACCACATTTAAAGTAAAAATTTTCATTTTGTTTTCTTTTTCCGAGACACGATTTACATCTTGTAGAAAAATATGATTTATTTTCTTATTTTTCCTTTTGCATCCATTCAGCTTCGAAGGGGGCGCCTGAATAATTTCACCAAAGGACATCGATAACGCTAGGACCGACACTGGCTGACTTAATATATTATATCGCGAACGCGGAAAACAGTAAGTAAATACAGGGCTTAGGGTTTGAGAAAAATGGCTTTAAAAATTTATGGCTGCCGGATATAGACCCTTTAATTTGGCCTTTGTAAATACGAAGCGAGTTAATGGAAACTGCGTTATTGCTATAATTTTAAATGTTTTAAGGGGAAGCGGACTGGGTCGACCTCGACAAACGTTCTGCGACCAAACTGCAGATGTTCTTTAGCAAGGTGATGTACCCAAAACCGGAGAGCATGCATGAAAAAGTGTTGAAGAAGCAAAAGAGGTTTGCAAAGATCGTAGCAAGTGGACATCCATACATCCTGCATAAGAAACAGACGTGATAATAATATTTGAGGGGCCATTTTAATTTTGATTAACAAAATTTAAACACAAAATAACTAACCCTAATATTCATAAAAATTTGCAAAGGAATTCTAAACCTGTTTGAGCTAAAACGTTTTGTCTCATTCGTCAAATTGATAATAGACAAAAATGGCTTTTGTGTTTTGCGGCCCAGGGCTTTATCTGTGTAAACCCAAAATGCTCTGTCTTCCCCATTACGGATACAGACATCATGGTGTATATTGGAAAAGTATCAACAGACAACATATCAGCCGCAAATCTCCAAAACTATTTAAAATACGAGTGACCCAAACATGTGTGTTACACAACCCGCCACCGCGGAGATAAGGGCATGATATCGGTGCTATACAGGGGCACAAAGGGGCACATGGGGCACAATATACGTAGATATGATAAGACGTCATCGAGACGCCTAACAGTGAAGAAATACTCGTAAACTTACGCTACACGGCTTTATATCGACAGGAGGAAGACTTGCGACTTTTTAGACGACTTTCTGCTTTTACTTTTATAAATATTTCAATTCAATTCGTGTATTGCCATAACATATATTACCCTATGGGTGTTGCTATAAACCCTATTGAGTATTGCAAAACCAAAATGTAAGCGGGTGTTCTTTGATGCAACGCATTAAATGAAACTTTATGATATTGTTTATTATTATATTACAACAGCAGTGGTTTCGTTAAAGTTGATGATAATTATGACAACAAATTCCTGACGACCTCTGTGGCCTAGTGTTCATCGTGCCAGGCTGTCACACCGGAGGTTCCGGGTTCAATCCCCGGTCTGAACAAAATGGAAAATGATCTTTTTCAAATTGACCTGGGTCTTGGATATTTATCTATGTACGAGTATGTACGAGTATTTGTTGACCGAGCGAGCGAAGCGAGCGAAGCGTCTCAGTTTCGACTAGCCGCTTACAGGTCGCATTTCTTATCCGATTCTCATGAAATTTTGTGAGCAGGTTCGGTAATAATATAGGTTTTTTTGTTGAGCAAGTTTTTCGAATTTTGTAAATATGGCGAAGATATGGGGGTTCGAAACTTAAAAAATCTTAAATCTCAGCTATTTAAAAAAAATGTCATTAGACTTTTTTGTTACTCTTATTAAGATGCAACTTTTTTGTCTGAACAATGTTTTTTATAACGATAATCTTGAACATGTATGTCTATTGTCGGCAATTCGCCCAAAAGTTATCCTGAAATCGATTTTCTGTATATTTTGTATTAGTGCATTCAGTATGATATCGTAAATACAAATCTATGGGATGACAAGTACGAAAATAGTAGGTAGTAACTGTGACGTCGACGATACAGAGAAATAAATGTTTTTATATAAGCACACCATGTCCGATATCAAATGAAAGGGCTTTATGAGTAGATTACACACTAATAAACTTCACTCCCATATTGGTCAAACCTTCATACCTATATGTAATACAAAAGTTAAATATATGTAAATTAAAATGAAAGAAGATGAAGTGCGTGAAGTGGGAGAGGGAGTGAAATTGATCAATTTTCCCCAAGAAACATATTTCAAAACATGAAAAATAATTTTTGGCGTTTTTATAAAAGCATGATACGGCGAATCATTTTTATTATTTTTATTTCAGTATGCTGAGTTTATTCAGTGTTTTCATTGGTAGGTTGGTTTCAAAACTCTTAAATGGCTTTGCTAATCCAGGGAAATGTTAAAATATCGGCTACTGTTCTCTCAGAACCACTAGTTATAAAATTATCGTTGAGTTAGTATCCCATAACACAAGTCTCGAACTTACTTTGGGGCTAGCTCAATCAGTGTAATTTTTCCCTATATATTTATTAATTGATGAATGAAAGACATAATTTTTTGCTATAGATGTTTGCGATAGATAGCAATGAAATCGGCTCACACAATTGTGCATCGACAGATGACGTAATTTGAATTACAATTATAAAAATGTTACCTATCTCTTAACCCTTTCACCGCGAGACTTTATATCAGTTGACGTGCCCCCAGCGCGAGGGGTAGTTAATCTAAAATAAATACCTACAAGGATGTGGATACGTAAGCAATACGAGCATTTTTTTGTCGGAAATATCCGACGCTCACGGTATGGGCCCGACAATGTCTGTCGGATAAATCCGACGTTCGCGGTGAAAGGGTTAACGTAATAAAGTGAAGGGGCATTTTCGTAAAATAGGTAAATTAATATAATAATAACAACATTAAGTTTTAAAAATTACAAACTTCAAAATCTGCGACTAAATCCACCACGATAAATCGCAAGTCTACGTTTTTTTTTACATCCTTTATCATTACGCATTCTGACTGCCACCCATCAAAGGGCCGGACCCCCATAAACAAGCAGCCTCCAGATTGCCGGGCCATAAATGAAAGGGTGCAGGAAATTAGGGATTTTTACAGCGGAACCTTCGCCGTTGACGCAGTAAACAATTTTTCATACCCAGAGGAATACCTAGCTGTATTGAGAGACAGAAGAGAGATAACTGCAGAAACTAAATGTTTCATCAAGCTACAGTCATGAAAACTTCTAGCCTATAATCAGTGCACGCACAGCTAGACTAAATACCGCTCGTAATAAAGGCAAAAATTGCCTTTAATCACCACGCTGGGCATCTGCCCATCCCAACCAAAGAAGAGAAAAAGGAGTGCCAAGTGGGCGTGAAGCGCGTGTCATAATTAAGCACAACTGCACTCAATCCTGATGTACCATAATTTTTTCGTAAAGTACACGTACTACAGATTGTAAAACATCGTAAGTCCTTTATAAAACGTACCAAAATAATGAAGCCTAAAGGTAATAATTTGTAGTGGTCACATAAGACATGTAGAAAAAGATCACACTATCATAAAGATGGTTTTGTTGTGTACCTAAGATTTTTTTTTTGCGAAGACGAAGGGCGTTATGAGGGTTTGTAAAAAAAAAAGAGATTGGAATGTTTGCGGAGCTGCATAGCTGTTATGACTTGGTAAAATTTTGCGTGAAAAATAAATGTAATTATGCAGTATTAGATGGTTTATATTTACGCCGTGTTGTGTAAATGCGAGTTTATACTCTGTCATATCTTTAGATTGGCTTATCTGGTCTAAATTTTCGCTGATTACACGGACAGAGGTCGGGTAGTACTAATGCTTAGATACTTCCTGAAAAATCGAATTCTATACATAGACATATTTATAATTGTACATTCAAATATATACAAGGGTGAGGTTGCGTCTATTTACTCATATACTATAGGTACACATGAAATCACAAGATACAGTTGATTCATATATCGTGTAACATTCATCAATTAAATAAATTATAAATATGTCATATTATTCGATAGAATGACGATTGCGGAAGATCTCTATGTGAATGTAAATATATTAAGTTATCTTAGATAGCGACGCTATTGCATGCATGTAAAGGCAAATGGGGATGCAATATTTTTTTTGTTGCATGCTAGTTAGTAGGCTTGGTGTCGCGTCAGGATTCGAGGGTCAGACGAAGCTAATAAAACCAAACGCGAGGCAAGAAAGGGGATCAGTTCTTTCGCGTCCTTTGCCTGACATACAAGTTTCGAGTTTAGAATCGAGTGTGTGTAATTTTGTGTTATAAATTTCATTCACCGATTTGAGCTCGTTGCTTTGTGTTCGGGTAAATTACTGTGAAGTGACGGGTCTAGAATTCTAGACTTCCTAAATATTTTTATCTATACCTTTCTCACAAACCCCAAAATTCCGCTGGAGCGTTAGATAAGTACTGAATAGGTAATTTATACTGGGTGCTGAGACTGGCATTCGGGCGCTTCAGGTCTTCCATTTTCCTTTCACCTAGGTATCCTAGGTCAACCTGTAGGCTTACAGAGGGTTGACCTTATCCTAATGTATCCCTAGAGTAGTTCTTATTTGCATATCCTACACAAGTCGCTTTACACACACACACGTTTAACTTCTCACACAACTGTTATGAGCGTGGTGGCTAATAACAGACCCTAGGTTCACACTAGGTCTTACAATAGACTAGACTTAGGTTAGGCAAGCGGTTGCGGCTGCTTTTAGGTCAGTTTAGACGTAGGTTCGTGATTAGGTTCGTTATCGGAATATAGTGAGGTTTTGCGTACGGTTAAATTAATAAATCTGCTAAAGATAGATACGATAGATCGAACAGATAATATATATAACGAAGATTACTTGAATTTCTATAGTTGGGTTAAATGTAGTATTATCATTGTTGCTGTTAATTGAGAGTCACATATGTTTCATTTGTTACCTTAGATCTACATAATTGAAAGATATAGGATCCGATCAATTTAGTCCTATGTATGATAGTGAATATCTAAAGGTTATCAGATTATGATATTTGATAGTTATGTGTTTATTGAGATTATAGAGATCTATGGTAACTAGTATATCAAACATCTATTCACCAGAGAAAGGTTAGAAGGTTAGAAGTTAGGTATAGAACTTATGATCTAAATTAACGTCTCAAATATATTTGCTCTCAGGATCTTGACACGCCAACCGTTGCGAGCATGTTAAACTAGAAAATAAGTAAAAGAATAGAATTTACGTGGAAGCTCTGGTAATTACAGAGCAGATAGGATTAGGACTCTTTGTTAGGATAGCCGGGTAGGGTTGTTTTGTTTTGTTTGGCTCAAGATCATTTAGATCTTGATTGCTTTCCTACATAGTAATATTAGAGTCGCGAAAAGGTTAATAAGTGGTAAGAATTATCAAATTTCATCGGGAAATTTGGTTTTTCCGAGGCTATTAAGGGTTGGCAAAATTATGCCTGAGTGACCGAGAGGCCAAACAGACATACTTTCGCTGGAAGTGGACTTATTAACCAAAACTATATATGTTTCTTATGCATGTTAGTGCAAAAGGTGTCAAACCGTGACATCTTTCTCCTAAAGAGGAAACCTGCTGTCCATGACGATATAATATCTCATTCCTCGCAACACAGCAAACCAGATATATTGACTTTGTATCGCCAAGATGTATCGAGTTTACTCGAAATAATTAGAGTCTTGTGAAAATACTATTATTATAAGAGCTCTTCGCGATTGTCATCGCGACCAAAATACCTGTTTCGCGTAAGCGAATTTATACAATTACATTGGTTAACCAAATATCCAAGACTCTCAACGCCTTTTATCGTACTTTGTACGACATTACAACATATAATTAAGCTATAGCAGACCTATGACCTAACTGATTACAAATATGGATCGATCCACCTGATTTTTCAGGAATGGCGTATATTTTCCTTCGCTTTATGAAGTCAATTATTTGAATGATATAAACCATAACAGATACAAAAGAACAATTCTGTAATACGACTATTTCAATAAGGGATTAAATTATGTAATAAATAATATCTAGTATAGACATCCTCATTTTTTAATTTTTTTTAAATTATTCAGAGAAGAGTGAATAGCTTGGGGGATCTGATAAGGTTTTACAAATATTCTAGACGATCATAGCTCAGGTGATTTGGAATAACCGCAGAAGCCGCGGCGTCTTACTGTGTATATTATATACATTAAGTAAGGGTTCCATCACAAATTGATATAAATAAAAACGTTGTTTGTATATACAAATTTTGGGTTGGCGTTTCTGGCATGTAAGTCATCGTGTATATTATAACTCAGCAGAGAATAAATTACTAGGTTTGTGGAGATGCAGATTAATTGAATCTACAAATGATTGATTTCAATTTTATCATTCATTTCTCACATCGCAGTGTGACGAATTTAGTACTTACCTACTTTATTGTATTACGTGAAGCTTAGTCTCTAGATGCACCTCTACTCTATTATATCGTCGTATTATTCGACTTGATGGAATGGTTTTCGGATGACCGTCACCGATTACGAGTTACAAAGGGGGGAGGGAAGGGGGGGGGGGGATTTGATGAGATTTTCTTTACAGTCGCTCGCCTATATACTAAAAGAACGCTATATGTGTATTTACCGACTTGAAAACAAGAGAAATATTCTCATGACGGGCATCTACATTTGTATGTTCACCTACCTTTCATCAACGTCTCATTTTTATCCGACTACGGCAAAGCCAAACGGAAGGGTAATGATTTTAGCAGTCTATGTCTATATGTATATAGGTATTTACGTCTGTTCCACCGTAGCATCCGAACCGCTTATCCAATTTTCACAAATGAGATGACAATCGATTCACATTTTACTGTCCGGGTGACATACGCTACAATTTGTATGCAATAAATGTATTTAACGAATGTTACACACAAAAAAGTCATCTACAAATTTCGCTTCCCATACAAATTGGTAAATCTAGTTTCTATAAAAATGAAATCTTATTATTTTTTAATTTTCTTTCCTTAAGAGTCCCTTTACCCTGGACAGAATCAGATCTTCCCATACAAACGTAGTCTACGTTTTATTTTGAAACGACATGTCGGATATAGGGTTAAAATTGGTTTCCGACGGTAAAATTATGAACTTAAACGAGAATATAGTGTATTATATCATAATTGACCATCAGTATGGGAAAATTCTACACCCTCATATTTTCTTTCCAGTTCATAATTTTAGTGTAGGAAACCAATTATAACCCTAGATAATAACAATTTCTTTAAAATTACAAATATTTACCGAAGTCTGACATGTCTTTTTAAAATAAAACGTAGACTACGTTTGTATGGAAAAATCTAGGGTAAGGGGATTCTTAACGAACTTTTCCTATCATGGAGTGTACATGCTCTTAATATAGTCGTTTCACCATAATGTCCTGTAACATCCTGATTTTCCGGCTGATATTAAACTCATAAAACAAAGTCATAAAAATATCAAACCTTTTTTAGTTAAACTATGATTTGCCCTTATCTTTTATTCAATACTAGCTTTAACCCGCGACTTCGTCCGCGTGGAAGTCGAAAATATGTCTAAGAGGATTTTAATTGGAAAATGTTGATATTTGTTGACAATTTTTTTTTTAATATTTTTATTTTTTAATAAAAAGTACCCTATGTTACTTCTAGTACCTCCCAGAATATGTGTACAAAATTTCATGATTATTCGTCAAGTAGTTTTTGCGTGAAAGCGTAACAAACATCCACGCTTTCACATTTATAATATTAAGTAAGGATATGACTTATAGGAACGAGACAAAACATACTTACGAGATAAAACATATTTTGACAATAGGTTTAGCCATAGATTTAGAAGTAAGAGTAGAAAATTTTCGGTCTATGGGTTTAGCAAACTTTGACATCAAAACTACTATTATAAAAAGAAAAGATTTGATTGTGTGTTTGTTTGTTTTTTTTGCATCAAATAGGCTCCGAAACTACAAGATCGATTTCAAAAATTCTTTCATGTTGGAAAGCCACACTATCCCCGAGTGAAAAATAGATACCCTTACTTAAACTCCAATAACGTAACCCAACGTGTCAAAAACTATATGAGTATTTACTACACTGTAATTACGACTTAATGCATCGCTCAAGTTGAGCGGCTCCAGTTTGAGTCTCAGCGGGTAACTTCCTTGCGTCTAGAACTAACTAAGTCTATGTTTATGATTTTGTAGTGTGGCAAGGAAAAGTTTCCGTGTCTTAACTTCTACTGCACAAGACGTCTGGTCTACTTGTCATACATTAAAGGCTTCAGTCCATCAATTAATAAATCTCTATAAATACGCAAATCCCTTTTTCTCTAATATTTTTACTAAGATACCTCTCTTTTTAACCGACTTCCAAAAAGGAGGAGGTTATTAATTATCTTTTAACAGTCTGTTCGGACATGAATTAGCGATAATTTAAGGACATGCTGTCGTCATCAATACGAACAACTTTTATTAAGGAAAACATTGGAAAACCGCGATAAAAAATCGCTGCTCCATACATTACATACCTATCGCATAAAAATTTATGGAGCAAAAAATTTTTTTTTTCGCGATTTCGTAATTTTTCCCTTAGAAAAAATTCTTAGTATTGATGACGACTGCATGTCCTTAAATTATCGCTAGTTTATGTCCGATCACACTGTATATATTCACCGATTGTTCGAAAATGCCTGCTGGACCGATTTAAAAGTATTTTTTTTTTAAAAGTGTATACTTGTCACATGGTCCCATAGACATTTTATGACAATCGGTTGTGTAGTTTATGGGGTGAAATCGATTTTTAGTTTAGTATTCAAAGCACAGCTTTAAAAACTCTTTTTTTGTAGTCTGGTATTGAATGTTAAAGAGTCAAAAGTTCTGTGATCGATGAATCTGCAGACCAAGTCGTGCAGTATTTATGCCGCAGCTGCACTGTTAATAATTAATTAATTAATGCATCGCTCAAGTTTTAGTCTCGGCGGGCAACTTCGCCGCGTCTACGACGACCTAAATCTATGTTTATGATTTTGTAATGTGGCAAGGAAAACTTTCACCATCATTTTTATAAATAAAACCGACATCACCTCCAAACTACGCAACCGATTTTGATAAAATTTATATGGGACCACCTGACAAGCATGCCTTTTCAAATAAGCGAGCGGTCCAAATCGGTCCAGGCGTCTTCGAGTAATCGGTGAACATACATAAAAACAACTGGCCTAGTGCGAGTCAAACAAGCACGATTCGACGAAGGGTTCCGTACCATCTTCTATCTTCTAAATATATATAACTTAAAGCTGACTGACTGACTGACATAGTGATCTATCAACGCACAGCCCAAACCACTGGACGGATCGGGCTGAAATTTGGCATGCAGGTAGATGTTATGACGTAGGCACCCGCTAAGAAAGGATTTTGATCAATTCTACCCCCAAGGGGATAAAATAGGGGATGAAAGTTTGTATGAAGCTTTGTCAATTTTAAACCGATAGGGCTGAGACTTTGCATGCATAAAGCTACTATGACGTAGGCATCCCCTAAGAAAGGATTTCGATAAATTACACCGCTACGCGAGCGAAGCCGCGGGCAAAAGCTAGTTAATCTATAAAAATCACGTTTGTTGTATGGGAGCCTCCTAGAGTATTTGTTTTATTTTAATTGAATTATTTATTTTTACAGTGAACATAGACTATGTATTCTGTGAATATTTCAAGCTTCTACTGTTGCCGTTATTATTATCAAGCAAAAAAAAAAACACTTTTGTCGTAAGGGAGGGCTACCTTTAAGGGGCTACCTGAGGTCCAGTGCTGCCCCCATTTGAAATAAATCATTTGAAAAGAAACGGAGATTGTATGATATGTAGCTTTTTATAGCATTTTTGCGAAAAACGGTCACTTTTAGCAAAAATGCTATAAAAAGCTACACGTTCTTACTTTAAAATATAAACAGTAGTTCATAAAATAGTTTGAAGGGTAATCTAGGGTTATATCAAAGCCAAATTTTAAATAATATCTCCATTTATTTTTAAATGATTTATTTCAAATGGGGGCAGCACTGGACCTCAGGTAACCCCTCAATATTGATTTATTTTGTTTTTAGTATTTGTTGTCAAAGCGGCAACAGAAATACATCATCATCATCCGAGCGTATTCCCGGTTGCATCCTCAGCAGCAACGCTTCAGAGCCCGGGGTCCGCTACCTAACCTAGGAGATTTGACGAGGTTACTGGTTTTTACACAGAGCGACTGCCGTCTGACCTCCACAACCCAAAGGGCAAACCAGGAACCAATCCTTGGATAGTTTGATGATCAAACGCTAGGTGGCGTTCGGGACCCACAGTTTTACGTGCCTTCCGAAACACGGAATCATCTTTTCTTTTCGGATAATCAGGTGATTCAAGCCTACAATATCCTATCCAGACTGGAAACAACTTTTTCACAAAGTATGCTTCCCAGTGGGAATCGAACCCATGACCTCCGGGTCACAAGGCGAACGCCTTGACCACTGGACTACGGAGGCAGTCAAGTCGGCAACAGAAATACATCATCTGTGAAATTTTTAACTGTCTAGCTATCACGGTTGATGAGATACAGCCTGGTGACAGACAGGTGGAGGGACACACAACGGAGTCTTAGTAATAGGGTCCCGTATTTACCCTCTGGGTACGGCACCCTAAAAAAAGATTCCGAAGAATTGATTACCTCCTCCTTTTTGAAAGTCGTTTAAAAGCATTAGCAGAGAAGAAGAAGTCGGGAGGCGAACTCCAGGCTTCACAGCATGAGTTGAGGATGCAACTGGGAATACGCTGAGATGAGAGAGAGAGGTCACGGTGTGGCGATTGGCACACCGCTCTGCATCCCGCTGCGTAGTGCGGGTCCGCCTAAAAATCACGCGCGTACACGCGATGCCAGTGTTGTCCTATGCGTGTTTTCAATACAAATTGAGATACTTGCTTACGTCAAAAGATTCAAAGATTCAAATGTTTATTCAGTAATTAGACCTTCACAGGCACTTTTACACGTCAATAAGTATAATTTATGTTACGTGTAAAATATATTAAAATTTAATTTATTTTTATAGAAAAGCTACCGATACCAGCTCTTCGTAACGACCACTGCTGAGAAGAAACGCCGAAAGAAACTCATTTTCTCAGTATTGGTCGCCTACTCGCCAGAAGGGCTTTGTCATATTATTAATATTGTCTTTTAATTATTAAATACTTATAATATAATACAATGTTGACACATTTAACATGTAATGCTTGCGAACGAGTTAACAAACATAAATAGCGATAAAAATATTAAATAGTCAAAAAAAGCGAAGCCGAGCTAACCAGTCCCTCCCGGCAGCACCCGTTCACGAGTTGACGAGTGTCAGTGTGTTGTATTATGCGTGTTTTCAATACAAATTGAGATACTTGCATACGTAGACGCGGTGTCAGTATGTTGTATTATGCGTGTTTTCTATATCAATTGAGTTACTTGCATACGTAGACGCGGTGTCAGTGTGTTGTATTATGCGTGTTTTCTATATCAATTGAGTTACTTGCATACGTAGACGCGGTGTCAGTGTGTTGTCCTATACGTGTTTTCTATATCAATTGAGTTACTTGCATACGTAGACGCGGTGTCAGTGTGTTGTCCTATACGTGTTTTCTATATCAATTGAGTTACTTGCATACGTAGACGCGGTGTAAGTGTGTTGTCCTATACGTGTTTTCTATATCAATTGAGTTACTTGCATACGTAGACCCGGTGTCAGTGTGTTGTCCTATGCGTGTTTTCTATACCAATTGAGTTACTTGCATACGTAGACGCGGTGTCAGTGTGTTGTCCTATACGTGTTTTCTATACCAATTGAGTTACTTGCATACGTAGACGCGGTGTCAGTGTGTTGTATTATGCGTGTTTTCAATACAAATTGAGATACTTGCATACGTAGACGTGGTGTCAGTGTGTTGTCCTATGCGTGTTTTCTATACCAATTGAGTTACTTGCATACGTAGACACGGTGTCAGTGTGTTGTCCTATACATGTTTTCTATACCAATTGAGTTACTTGCATACGTAGACGCAGTGTCAGTGTGTTGTCCTATGCGTGTTTTCTATACTAATTGAGTTACTTGCATACGTAGACGCGGTGTCAGTGTGTTGTCCTATACGTGTTTTCTATACCAATATAGTTACTTGCATACGTAGACGCGGTGTCAGTGTGTTGTCCTATGCGTGTTTTCTATACCAATTGAGTTACTTGCATACGTAGACGCGGTGTCAGTGTGTTTTCATGCATGCTTTTTGCTAACACTATGCATGTTTTCTATAAAAATTGATATATATGCATACATTCCGGCCAGTTTGTTGGTCTGACTGTATTCGTTGGATACAAATGCTGTAAAACACCACATATTAAGTTTTGGCTCTGTATACGTCTTAATAATGAGCTATGGGGTCTCACTGACCCGTAATCTCAACTTCAAGTTAAATTACCTTGTCCTTTCGCCTCAACTACAAAATGACAGAAGTACAGAAATGAAACTTATACAGAAGTTATAATGGGAAGGCCATTATAACCGATATATACAATATGTAACAAAAACCCTGTCCGATCCTTGTAGGAGCAACTCAGACCGTCAATATGAACAATTTTTCCTATGGGAGAAATGCTTGAAACTCGAAAAAAAATCTACTTTTTCATACAAATTGCCGGGCCGGCCGAACACTTTTGTTCGAAAATGACGATTTATTTTGTTTAAGAGGCATTGGTCCCATAAAAAGATTCATATTGACGTTGAGAAAAGTTGTTCATATTGACGGTCTAAATTGCTCCTACAAGGATCGGACAAGGTTTTTGCTACATATTGTATAATATATCAGTTACTTTTTAAAGGACTTCAAAAAAGGAAGAGGTATTTAACTCGTCGAAATCTTTAATTTTTATGTATGTTCACCGATTATTCGAAGACGCCTGGACCGATTTGAAAGATTTTTTTTTGTTTGAAAGGGGGCATACTACAAGAGGCCTCATAGAAATTTTGAAAATCAAAATCGGTTGTTTGACGCTACACTGAAACAATTTGGACTCGATAAAAATAAGATTTGTTCAGATTCAGATTCAGATTTTATTGCAAGTCACAGTTTTTAAGGTGTTACATAAATTAAATAGGTACAAGTGACGCCCTGCTAGGGCACTGCAAACAATAAGGGCAACTAGATGCTATTTCACTTAAATATATTAAATTAAATTTCATTACAAACATTTATATTTTTCCATCAAATTATTATGTCATCGAACGTACACTTACGTATAAATACCTCTACATGCAGTATTGAGACACAGCCTTTGTACTTGAGACTTGAGGCACTGGCGTATTTTGGACGATAAACACAGCGTCATATCTGTAGTATGGTTGAGTTGTGCCACAGTCCTCAGCAAATGGACAGCGGTCGTTAATCACGTGTTTTGATTAGATAACTTTGAGGGCCTCGTTAGGGCTCGTGGCGTGAGGATTTGTCATTTTAACCGTAAAAAGAGGTTCCCAGTTTGTAAGTGCTTTGTTTAAGTAGGTTAATGTTCATGCGTAACTCTGGGAAAGATACAGTGATATATGATACTCGAGCGAACCCCAGGTTTTACAGCATTACCCCTGAGTAAACTGGGAAAATGCTGAAATGAGAGAGAGATGTTATATTTTATACTAGCTGGTAGGATAGGTATTCAGGTCCGCCCGCAACTTCGTTCGCGTGAAATTTAAAAACGACGACAACTTTTTTCCTGATATCAGATTTCAATGAAATAAAGCTTATAATGTTGCTCTGATATGGAAAACCGCGTAAATATCCGTCCAGTAGACATACATATAGACAGCAAAAATCTTTTTTTTTTTCCTTTTTGAGTTCAGTAACTTTTTTGTACCGCCCACACAATTTTTTTTCATAAATTTATTAAATGTAGACACGCGATTTTTTCTGTTATTTGTATGTATTGATACAGTATGACTTTTTAGCTAATAGCCAAATTTTGAAGCAAGCCCTGTCCATACTTAACCACTTTCCATAAAAACAATTAATGAAAAGCGAAAAAACAATATTCCATTATCAGCGCTCGGCCAAACGGATTTTGTATGGGAGAACGAAATTTTTTTTTCGATTTTTAATAACTTTTTTTGTAAAAAGTAGTCCAGTATCATGGACTGAACTTGTTTCAAAAATTTGGCTGGTTATGCTGTTGCCTGACACCTGCGTGAGTAGATTGAGCTGACAAGTCTTGTAGTTCGTTATTCCGACGCCCTCAGTGGCTTAGTCTAGTGGTCATCATGCCACGCTGTCACATTAAAGGTCCCAGGTACGATCCCCGGGCAGGTCATGATGGAAAATGATCTTTTTCAAATTGTCCTGGATCTTGGATGCTTATCTATTTATGTATATGTTATAAAATATAGTATCGTTGAGTTGGTATCCCATAACACAAGTTTCGAACTTACTTTGGGGCTAGCTCAATCAGTGTTAATTGTCCCTATATATATTTATTTATACCTACCTTTTACTCTTATATGATGCACATTCACAGTCACAAATAACTTCAACTTTTGAAATCATCACGATAAATGATGAGTCGAAACACGAAGCATACATACTTTTATGTGCATTACTTCAAAACATTACCTACCAAACACTCGCGGTTTCCGAACTTAAAGTGCCCCAAACCAACCTTTTATCAGTAATTGCCAATTTCATTTCACTTATTTTCTCAAGTAAACTTTCGTGGATCTGGACACCATATTCATTTAACACTCACGAATTCAATTCCTTCAGTTTTTCGTATTTATCGGACACATTACGTTTGTCAATGATTTTTTGTATGAAAGGCTGTCTCGTTTTCACCCCTTATGGGGCAGACAGAGTATTTAGGCTCTTGCTGCTCTAAACTGGCTTTTTAACGATGTTTGATGTTTTTTGTTTGAACATGCCAGTGAATCCGCACTTAGACAATTTTAGTGCACTTCTGAGATCGAATGCAGTCGATAAATGCACGTGGGTGTCAATTACAACGTTCACTCGAACCCGTTGACCTCAGGATACGCAAATGTTTGATTATTATCTTAAAATTGGTAAGTTAGTCACAGGTGCATAATTATACAAAGTGTAAAGGAAAGGGGTTATCAGCCCGTAGGTATACGTACTGATCAATGTGAACAACTTTTACTACGGGACCAGCCCTGAAACCCAGAAAAACCCTTTTGGCCACCTTTGTAATTTTATTTTGTAACAAAACTAGAAAATTTCCTCTTTTTTCGTAACTAGTTACAAACTAAAGTATTTTCGGCCGCCTTTGTAACTTTATTTTGTAACCAGTTACAAAACAAGAAAATTTCCTCTTTTTCGTAACTAGTTACAGACTAAAATATCTTCGGCCGCCTTTGTAACTGTATTTTGTAACCAGTTACAAAAGAAGAAAATTTACTCTTTTTCGTAACTAGTTACAAACTAAAATATTTTCGGCCGCCTTTGTAATTGTATTTTGTAACCAGTTACAAAACAAGAAAATTTCCTCTTTTTCGTAACTAGTTACAAACTAAAATATTTTCGGCCGCCTTTGTAACTGTATTTTGTAACCAGTTACAAAACAAGAAAATTTCCTCTTTTTTTCGTAACTAGTTACAAACTTAAATATTTTCGGCCGCCTTTGTATTGTTTTCGGTAGGTATTTAATTTTGTATGTAGTAAACATACAAAATTAAATACCTACCGTGACAAAATGTACGGAGCTGCAGATTGTTTTTTGCGATTTCTGGGATGGTCCCATAGTAAAAGTTGTTCACATTGATCTGTATGTTTACTCTTTCGAGTAATACCGTAACACGTTGTACAGGGTCGATGTCCGATTTGTACGAGCCACTCAGATCGTCAATATGAACAACTTTCCCTATGGGACCAATGCTTGAAACTCGAAGAAAAAATTACATTTTTATACGAATTGCCGTACCGGCCGAACACTTTTGTATAAAAATTATTTTTTTTTCGTGTTTCAAGAATTGGTCCCATAGGAAAAGTTGTTCATATTTACGTTCTGAGACCTACAAGGATCGGACAGGGTTTTTGTTACATATTGTTTATATTTATAGGGAAAAAATCACACAGATATAAGATAAGATAAAATTTATTTATGGCACCAACTAAGTATGACGATAATCAAAAGTACATTAAAATCGATACAAAGGCGAAATAGTATTAAAAAATTATTAAAAATTATTAAATATTAAAAATAGGTACAAAGGCGGGCTTATCACTAAAGCGATTTCTTCCAGCCAACCTTTGGGTAGAGAAAACTATAAAAAGTGTGGTGGGAGGTAGGGAGATAAAGAAGTTATTAGACAAACACTTTCAATTTATTCACCTAACCAATAACGCGTATCATTGAGTAGCCATTTTATTTAAAGAAGAGTAGAAATAAATTATTCATAGCAGTCTACCATTTCAACTTTGTCTGAAAGTAAAATACATTCTCTCAGAAAATGCATATTTGAAATACAAATCAAGAATGTATTGTTATTGAAAACTAAAAGGTTCAAGCGTTTTGTAAAGTGTAGGAATATTTGAATTTTTATAAAAGATATCGTGTTTAGTTCTGGCTGAAAAGCATCGGTTCGACTTATGTGAACGAGCGAAAGAAAATTAAATATATAAATACTTACAGAATAAGTTAAAGAAAATAATTAGTCAAGGCACTTAACTAATCTCAATCCGCTATTTTCCAACAAGTCAAATCAGATACTTTTTTTCTAAAACATTTCCTACAGGACTTTGTATGAAATACAGGCAGATGACGTCATAGTTCATAGTCAGATAGCTCCCTTATTATCAGTTTTTGTGCTTTAATAAATCTAAAATCACATAAAAATGGGTATGTTTAAAGACAAGTGACATTATTTTGCGACGTTTGTTTTTTTTTACGGTACAAAATAATTTATTTTTGACCCAGGGAAATACCCAATTACACCGTGTAACTTTGCGTTGAAATGGGAAAGTGTAGGTTAATACAAAATCGTATATATAATTCATTTCAATAGGTCTTTTTAGACTGCTGCCCACTTAGATCATTGATCGAAGGCTGCCCACGAAAAGGATTGTAATGCTTTTAAGGTTCATAATTATATTTTCTTTATTCCCTCATAACTCCGAAACGTCTTAACAGATTGTAAGGTTATCGTTAGCATAGACCTAGAAATTCTAAATCTATGATCGTTAGATTAGTTAGTAGATTAATGATGATGTCAGAGTAGTATTTTCAAATGAAAAAGTTTGTTTTCTCGTTCCGTGATATTATTCTGCTTATAGATTTAACGTATTTTAGTGGCTTCTGCTTCGCTGATCGCTTATCACTAGTTCGCTAATTCGCCGTAAGTCAAACCTCCGCCTTGGCTTGTTTGTGCACGTTTTGACGCTAATGCAATATGTGTCGGCATTGTTCTAACGTTGTTCTAACGCTATCGATTTTGACATGTTTGGAGCAAATGTGGTTACGTCCGTCAGGCTCGAGATTCTGATTTGATTGCGTTGGTTCGGAGATATTACAAAAAGAAAGATCTATATGGCCGTAAAAGAAATTTCTTCTTCATATTTCTTTATTTATTCTTCTCAAGTCACATTACGACATTATCAAGATTGATTAATTCGTTTTTTAACTTGTCTAACTTGCCCGATAGTTATCCGCTCCACTGCGGAGTTCCAATGAAACGGAGTTAGATAATATGATAATGGATGCCCTGCCGTCATACAGTGCAAACTAGTACGGAGGGTAGAAACAATTGTTCTGACAAATGTAACGACAACTGAGGTGATTCATTACAAACTATAATTAGTACTGGTTTAAAAATTTATTTAATGAAACATAAGTTTTAATGTAGGAAAAGGAGTGCTAATTTCTATCTTATTTAGTTTTACTTCTACCAATTGTTTGGAAGTCTAGTGTGTGATGACTCTGTAGTAGTGCACATTGGTAACGTAAGTACTTACCTACCTACTTCCATTTTGATTTTTTTTTTAATCATTTATTCAAAATTCACAAAAATAATATAGGAAAAGTGATACTATACCAAACCACGAAAACCTCGCAGGGTTTATCTAGGTTTCGGTGAGTCGCTATAATATGGTGGTAAATAATACTGCTTTAACAATCTTACAAATTTTTTGGGATTTTCTTTATACATGTTTTGTAGATCTGTGGGAAGTTCGTTCAAATAATTTGATATAAGGTAACTTGCCACTCTTGTCCCATACAAGTTACTATATTTAGGTACATCAAACTTATTCAGGTATGAAACTGGTATTATTATTATTAACTTAGTTGGTATTATTATTTTTAAGATAATGCACCAACCTTAGTTGATGAAATAAAAAAAATTATTTATTATTATTTATATAATTTATATCTCATTGTGCGCAATGTTAAGCAACCTTGGGTGTGGTCCGCGCTAGGATTGGTGATCACAATAGGCGTGAAAATTTCAGCTACTCCGTGCTTCAAAAAGCACGTTAAGCCATCATTCTCGACTTTTGTATCATTAAGATGGTAGTCAAGGAGCAAAAGGGGAGCGTAGAGCGCGATTTTCAAATTTACATTTTTTGACATTGGTGTTACCCTAACACACGGATAGAAATACATAAAAACATGCAAAACAACAAAATAAACATCAATATTATTCCTATATGTATTTCTTTTTATGGAATCAAGAAACAAACAAACCAACACAACACCTAATTCTAAACCTTTGGCTAGCCGATCGTTATCCATTGCGGAGTTCCAATGGAGCGGAAGATTGATAATTTATATCTCATTGTGCGCTTTGTTAATAAATCCTCTCCGCGATCCGTTTTCAACTCCGCTGGCCATCGCTTATGTTCAGTGTATCGCTGACCGGTGGGAGCGAAGGCAAACTATACAAGTAGATAAGGTTTTTGAATAAATTACATTTTTTGTACAAGCTTTAATAGTCAAGCCAAAGTACTTTAAGACGAAGTGGTAGCTAAAGTGGCGCCCTCATTTGAAATAAATTGTTTAAAACTAAATATGGTGATAAATAGAAAGACCTTTAAACTATTTTATGAATAACCTTTGAAATTATTACTAATAGTCCGTCTAGTTTTAAAACGGGTTTTCGCCAAAATGGCCACTTTTGGCAAAAACCCGTTTTAAATACCAATATTACTTTCAAAGGTTATTCATAAAATAGTTTAAAGGTCTTTCTAGACAGTGATACAAATCAAATTTTTAATTATCACCATATTTAGTTTGAAACAATTTATTTCAAATGAGGGCGCCACTTTAGCTACCACTTCGTTTTAAGACAAATGAAATAAACCCAAACTCGATCCGTCTTATCATAAAACCCAGACTAACTTTGTTACTAGGTTTAAACCATTATCCGAACAAATCAAGTTGACATTAATAATATCAAACTATCTCACCTGTCAATGTCAACTTCATTTTAGGCGGATAATGGTTTTAACCTAGTAACAAAGTTAGTCTGTGTTTTTTAATAAGACGCTTTATTACGGAGTTCTTTCGACAACTTTCCGTCTCCGTGATCAGACCCTAGGCATTGTCTAACATAAAGTACTCATCAAAACAATCAAAAGAGTAACTAAAATGAAGAAAATCAAGTAGATCCTTTGGGTTTTTAGGTGTTTCGGACCGCGGTGCGAATCGGCCAAGAGCTCTATTGGAATGGCCCTTTTCACACCGGAGTCCGAATCGCCTAAGAATTATATTGTAGTGGGGCGATTCGGACCACGGTGGAAAACAAAACAGTTATCTTTTGGATAGAATTAGAACAGAGAACATTACGTAGATA
Organism: Acrobasis suavella; assembly: GCA_943193695.1. NCBI lineage: Eukaryota > Metazoa > Arthropoda > Insecta > Lepidoptera > Pyralidae > Acrobasis > Acrobasis suavella. Next base: position 1,713,857 of record OW971943.1, read on the forward strand.
AAACATTTTATAGGACGTGTAATAAATACACATCCTATAAAATGTCAAATAAATTAAATAGTATAGGATAATACATATATTTTTTTTTTATTTTTGGTCAACCACATTTTGTATTTTCCTAAGATACATTATTTAAGGTGAATTATACAATATGTAACAAAAACCCTGTCCGATCCTTGTAGGAGTAACTCAGACTATCAATATGAACAACTTTTACTATGGGATTAATGCTTGAACCTCGAAAAAAAATCGTCATTTTCATACAAAAGTGTTTAGCCGGCCCGGCAATTTGTATGAAAATGTCGATTTTTTCTTCGAGTTTCAAGCATTGGTCCCATAGGAAAAGTTGTTGACGGCCTGAGTTGCTCGTACAAGGACCGGACAGGGTTTTTGTAACGTATTATAAATAAAACTTTTGTTAATTGTGACTTATAGAAGGTTCCTATTTAAAAATACAAGGTATCAGTTTTATTTCAGGTACATTCATAATTTGCAAAGTTATTGAATAAAGTTATGGCACCAGATGTTACAGCTTCCACAGTACAAAGACGCATTTGGAAATTTTGCACTAGGAAAGATCTGATGGGACCCAATCAAAGATGTGACAAAGTTATAGGCTTTTAGAATTCAAATATCATGTTTTGCAATTGACAGGAACAGAAGAAGTTTGCCAAGAATTCAAGGTTTACTCGCTTGGAGCCCACTTATCTATTTCTCCTCATATCTGTGAGTAGTATCGCATTTCAGCAATCTCTTAGAGGATCGTATCATATCGGAAATTGAATTTCCGATTGGCTCGCAGCGCTGTAATGCTCGCGGACATGATGCATCGAATACTTGGCAGCGACCTGGAAATTCAGCTTGTTTATAGACAATAATTCAAAAGCAGTTGAAGTCCTTCTGAAAATTAAATACAAGCCTGGACCTTATTTCATATAATGACACAAGTTGATACAACAGTTTCGTCTTATTTCGACGTCACACCAAAGTAAGATCATATCCTCATTTCATGGCGCTTTCAGGTATACAATATGTAACAAAACCCCTGTCCGATCATTGTAAGAGCAACTCAGACCGTCAATATGAACAACTTTTCCTATATGCTTGCAATGCTTGAAACTCAAAAAAATCGACTTTTTTATACAAAAGTGTTCGGCCGGCCCGGCAATTTGTATGAAAAATGACGATTTTTTCTTTGAGTTTCAAGCGTAGTAGCGTTCAAAAATTTGTTCATATTGACGGTCTGAGTTGCTCCTACAGGGATCGGACAGGGTTTTTGTTACATATTGTATAAAAGAAAAGATCTGAATGATATTTCATTGCAAACATTAGGCGATATTGCTAGCAGTCCGTCACACTTTTATTCCATCTAGTGATGAGAGGCGGAAAGCTACATATACCATTGGTGATATCCGTAGCGCCATTTATTATTTGCCAGCTAAATTAAACTTTTAAACGGCTGAACCAATTTAAATCAAACATAGCTAAGAACCGCCGGAAGAATAAATTGCTTTCACATCAAATAAAACCGCATCGGAATCAGTCAGACAGACAGACGGGCAGACATTGGCGTCAAACTTATAACACCCCTCTTTTTTGTAGGGGGTTAAAACAAACGCTAGCCGTTATGAGTTTAATTTTCCTAGTCCTAGGTCCTGTCTACCCAGACAGGAATAAAGATGTAATTAGTCAATATGCACCTATGAAAAGGTTGTAAAAATTGAGTGAAGCTGGCGTTTGGATTTAAGAATGTTACCCTAGACTTTTACATACAAACGTAATCTAGCTTTTATTTTGAACCATGTGAGAGTTCGACAGTATTTTGTAATTTTAAAGAAATTAGAAAAAAGAAAAATATAATTATATACTCGTAACTGGTTTCCGACTGTCAAATATGAACTTGAAAAAAAATATGAGAGTGTAGAAGTTTTCCATACTTATGGTCAAATATGATATGATACACTATATTCTCTTTTAAATTTATATTTTGAATGTGAAAACTAGTTTTATGCCTTAATATATGCAATTTCTTTGAAATTACCTAATTTCGCCAATATCTGGCATGCCGTTTCAAAATAAAAGCTAGACTATGTTTGTGATCTGTCTAGGATCTGGGGACTCTTAATTGTCCTAAGCCCTGTCTGTCCAGACAGAAATAAAAATGTATTAAATTATGTATAAGAGAGTTAAAATTACTAAAAAAAAATAAGTTTTGAGAATACTGGACCTTCTAGAATAACATATATGTAGGTAGTTTAAACAAACATAATGCATTTCTAACATTAATTTTGTTAGATTTAGAAATTCTGTTATTCTTAGACCGTTGTGACAAAATTTCGCTGAATATAATATTTTGTTTAGCACTGTAAAAAGAACTTATGTACACGTGTGCTATATTTAATTAAATAATTTATTACAAAATAGCATAACACAAAAGTGAAACCCAATACGTATGACTAAGTACCCCATCAAGTGAGACGGTAGCCTGTTTACTAAGACAAAGTCTAAGGTCGTTACATGGAAAGGCTTTTAGAATGCTTTTGATCTTGAATGTGGAATAAGGGAATCAAACATCTCGTCATTTCCTATGTCCCCCTGTCGGGACAAAGGGCACACCTCGCCAATTCGATCTATCAACCGCTGCGCTCTTGATTTCGCTCCAGGATAGTCCAAGCTTCTTAGCTCCCAAGATGACGGTACGGAGCCAAGTTTGTTTGGGGTGACCACGCTTACGCATACACCTAGCGGCACGTAAGTTAAGTGCTGAGCGACATGTAGAGGGGATACTGCGCACAGGTACGGTATTAAATTTTGACTTCTGCGCAAGCAAGGTCAGCCCTAGAGTTTCGTGCTGCTATCTGTACCCTGTGGATTCCAATCAAGGGCTCTACGTCGAATTTGGTCGTAAGGCCGACGCAATGTATGTCCGATCCAGTTCCACTTGCGTCAACAGATTTGTACGTCAATTGGATCTTCCTCGCATAGTTGCAACAAATCGTAGTTTGATTAGATAACTGTGCCCGGCCAAAAAATGCCCATTATGCAGCGCAGACATCGGTTAACAAAGGCCTGAAGTTCATGACTCAGGTCTTTCAGCATCATTAAAGTCTATTACAGCACCTTCAAAGACTATTTACATAACGAGCTTAAATTTAGAGAAAAAAATCAAGATATTGACGAGACAAGTTGCTAACTACATCGCCTATTTCATAATAGGCATGACGAATTGAAAAACACTTTTAGCCCATCGGTTAGATATTATTAAAAAATATTGTACACGTTTTTCGTTTTTTTCTGAGAAACAAAGAATGGCGAAGATACACCGCATTGAAATTTCGCATGACGTCACGGCTAGGTACGAGTGTTACTTAGCGGTAACGTCGCAAGCCCCCACTCCGGAAATTTGATGTTCCGTATCTATGTAATTTAAACTTTTTTGGAAAACTAAAAAATATGGGTACATAATTTTTGGTTAGGTAATCTAAAAGACGGACTGTTGTGGTCCAGTGGTCAAGGCATTCACCTTGTGATCCGGAGGTCATGGGTTCGAATCCCACTGGGAAACATACTTTGTGAAAAGATGTTTCCAGTCTGGTTAGAAGATTGAAGACTTGAATCACCTGATTAATCGAAAAGAAAGACGATTCCGTGTTCCGTAGGGCACGTATTAACTGTGGGTTCCGAACGCAATCTAGCGTTTGCTCATCAAACCTATCCAAGGATTAGTTCTGTTCTACCTTTTGGGTTGCGGAGCTCAGACGGCAGTCGCTCTGTGTCAGAACCAGTCACTTCGTCAAATCACCTTGGATAGGTAAGCGGACCCGGGCTCTGAAGCGTTACCGTTAAGGATGCAACTGGGAATACGCTCGGATGATGATGAAACTAAGCGTATCTTAGTTTCATCATCATCCGAGCGTATTCAACAATCATACTTTTCTGACCCTGTCGTCACCCCTCCGGCTTTCACTGCTGCATTCCTTCTATTTTGTGCCACAGATGCCGCCACCTCAGCTGAAGTGAACTTTGAATCGCGAGCTTCACAAACAACTTGAAATTGGTTCATTATAGCACCGGAGCACCAGTGTCAATTTGTAGTCAGTTTTCAACTGCTAGCAATTTCATGTTCCTCGATATGCTACATGAGTTGACTCCTGTTATTTTGACTTTCACATCATAAAATAGCCCGCAAATCTACTTATTGAATCCGATTAATCCCACTGTCTACCTCCTGCTTGTCAACCCGGGATGAACAGTGTTACAACTTTTAAAAATAATTCCCAGTATCCCCCGGGGGTGGCCAGTGAGAACCCACTGGGAAAGATACTTTGTGACAAGTTGTTTCCAGTCTGGTTAGGATATAGCAGGCTTGAATCTCCTAATTATCTGAAAATAAGATAATTGCGTGTTTTTCAAGGCACGTTTAAATTGTGGGTCCCGAACGCCATCTAGCATTTGCTCATCATACCTTTGCAAGGATTGGTTCTGGTCTACCCTTTGGATTGCGGAGTTCAGACAGCAGTTGCTCTGTGTAAAAACCAGTAACCTCGTCAAATCAACCGCTGAAGATGCAACCGGGAATACGCTCGGATGATGATGAGTGCTAACTTTGAAATCAGTTTAACACTGCTAGCGATTTCACGTTCCTGGTTATGCTATGCTACATGTCTCCTGTTGTTTCGGCTTTCACACAATGAAATACTTATATGTAATAGCACGCAATCTACTTATAAGATTTGTGTGTGCACAGACCTGACGCACGCAGGAATCCGGTAGTTTCCAACAAATCAAGTCGGACCGATGACTATCTTAAAGGCAACAAAGTTTATACTCACAAATGTCATAATTTGGTACACTAGGTACATACAGAATCTACACCATCGACATTTAAAAAATTAAATGTAAATTATGACACAACAAACAATGTTTTCTCTGTCCTCGTATAAATTTAAATATTAATTTATTGTAAGTTGACGTCCTTGGAGAAAATGCTGCAATGCTGTACTTTGTTACCGCTTCTTCTGCTCTAGCGCTTTGGAGGCAGCAGTAAACTTAGCTCTAAGTAACGTTTTGCCGTCAAAAATTGTGCAACAAAACATTTTTAAGAGATATAATAAATATCCTGATGATAATAAAGATATTAGGTTGGGGAATAAGTCTTTTCGCATATAGTATGTATGAACTTGTAATAAAACCACTTTGGCTATACTATTTGTGCCTGGCTGGTTTTGGTATCATTTAAAAGTTTAAATTTTAAAGAAGATAATTTCAAATTCAAATTAGGAAAATGCGTGATTTTCATTTGTTTTTCTTACCGTCAAGATGAGTGAATCTAATGAAGAAATTAGATACATTTTAAAATTTTACTACCAAAAAGGTAAAAATGCAACGCAAGACGCGAAAAAAAATTTGCGATGTTTATGGACCTAGTGCAGTGTCTGTGAGAGTAGCACAAATTTGGTTTAAGCGTTTTCAATCCGGAAATTTTGATGTCAAAGATGCACGTCGCTCTGGTCGCTCTGTTACGGATAAAATGGATGCTATTTTTGAAAAAGTGGAGCAAGATCGGCATATCAGTAGTTATGACGTATCTGAAGAATTGGGAATGGACCACAAAACAGTTTTGGCGCATTTGAAAAAAAATGGGTACACAAAAAAGTTCGATATTTGGGTACCTCACGAGCTCTCTGAAAGAAACCTAATGAACCGTGTACTCATTTGTGATTCTTTATTACGACGTAATTAAACCGAACCATTTTAGAAAAAATTGATGACTGGTGATGAAAAGTGGATCACGTACGACAAGAACGTGCGAAAAAGGTCATGGTCAACGGCCGGTCAGGCTTCACAGACTGTGGCGAAACCCGGGTTAACTCGCAACAAGGTGATGCTGTGTGTGTGGTGGGATTGGAAGGGCATTATTCATTAGGAGCTGTTGCCACCAGGCAGGACCATCGATTCAGAACTCTACTGCGAACAACTGATAAGATTAAAGCAAGAAGTTGAGAGAAAGCGGCCGGTATTAATCAACAGAAAGGGTGTGGTTTTTCATCATTATAACGCTAGACCTCACACATCTTTAACCACTCAGCAAAAATTAAGAGAGTTTGGCTGGGAGGTGTTAATGCATCCGCCGTATAGCTCTGACCTGGCACCTTCTGATTTCCACCTGTTTCGGTCTCTTCAGAATTCTTTAGGCAGTGTCAGGTTAACATCTCGAGAGGACTGCCAAAACTACTTGACACAGTTTGTTGATCAGAAGCCCCAAAATTTCTATAGCAATGGGATCATGTCCCTACCTGTAAGATAGCAAAAAGTTATCGAACAAAATGGTACCTACATACTTTAGTTAAATGTAAATAAACTATATTAAAAATGTTTTGAATTTTCTCCAACCTATTATATTTGAATTTAATTAAATCGGATCTTGTCCCATCGTCTGTCTGTCTGTCTGTAATAAAATCTTGCATTGAGTTAAATTTGACCCACTTCCAGGTTTTACCGATTGAGCTGAAAGGCACGCATACATACATCACGTGACAATGCAATATTATAATGCCATGATGGAGCTGGAAGGTAGCCATAGGAACTGCGTAATATAACAACACTATCCCATCAAGTTTGGACTGGATTGTTTGGACTGGATTGTTTGGACTCGATTGTTGGACTCGATTGATTGGTCTTGATAGGTACTTAGACCTTACAATAAAAGCTTGTAAGAATTTTGTTTTTAGTTATTTTAATGTTGTTTGGGGTGTGTGTTGTTGTAGTTAAATGTTAAACCAATGTTAGTTAAACTCCGTTTATTATGCGTCACAAAATGTTACAATTAAAATGTTGGGTTGAATGCACCCGCCCGTCTTACGTATCAAAAGTGCACTGATTTACGTAAATACCTATGATTGTGACACCGGCCGGCTCGCCGACGTCACAGGTGTTCGGTTACACCGAACACAGTATTCATGGAATTTGTATGAAATAACGGATTGTGATATTATACTTCATTGGAGCCAAATAGCGCTAATATACAAAGTGATAGACGAAAGTGGTTACCAAAACACGACTGTTCTACGGAACGTTGAAAGTCGAACATCGATTTACTGCATCCAAAAAGAACACAAAGGTAGTAAAATTACCAAATGACAAAGTCCTGACAAATCAAAAACAGCAACATGAAAAAGACATTTAATATAAAAGACCAAAAATTACAAAGTAAACAATAGAAAATTGATAATCAGAATCAGTAACTAGAATTAATCCTCCGACTCGTTACCCGAAGCCACATTTTTGAATGGCACTACATTGGACAGTTTCCCGATGTACAAGCAAGTCACGCTGGTCTTCTTGGCCTTCTTCGACGGCCCGGCCTTCGGAGGACGCCCAGGCCTCTTTCTGCGGACCGAACCCGTAAATCTACGTTCGTTAGTGTTCAACCTATTCTTGACATTCGTCATGCTATGAACAGCATGGTTTGACTTTAAGTTCTTCGGGATCTTGGTATCTTCTTCTTTAGGTTTTAAAACTTCTTTGATTTCCTTGCTAGGAGCTGAATTGGTTGGTTTGTTTTGGTTGGTTGATTTCTGGGGGGAGTCGTAACTAGAATTTTGGGGGTGGTTTCCAGCCAGCATCACTTTCATAGCTTGTCTGAAACCAGAATAACATACTATGAACCCACATTGCCATCAAAGTTTAAGGGCAACGCTCTTGAAGCCACTTCTATGCTGGTCTGGAAGAAAAGAAAAAGACAGAATGTACCATCTGCTTCTCTTTACACGCGAATCATAAATGCCGATCGAGGGAATGGGTGACAATCTAAATCATATCAATAAGCAAATGCGGCTAGCCCATAACTTTTTTGTTTCCATTTTTCCACCTTGTCTTATGGCCCTGATTGCTGGGCCGGAAGACCGAAAATGCTCTGTCTCCCCCATTAGGGATAAGGACGTGATAGTCTTTGTATAAAAGTGTTTAAACATAGTAAAGTTTACCTGACTTCATCAGCAGAATTGAAATCTAGCATTTTCAAGTCGTTCATGTTATGAGAGGCATTCACGGGGTTCGAGTGATTCATGGAGGTGGTTGCGCTCAACCCCTCAGCTCCTTCAGGCCCAACGGAATTAAGACTTTTAGATATATCCATCACATTGAATAAAAATAATGATAGCGCATTAAAAAATCATTATACTGCGTCTGTTTTAAGTTTGACACTTTCATTGTAGAAAATTCAGAGATAAGTTTATGTGATGACGTAATGACGCAGAGCACAGATTTTTTTTCATAGAGCAATCTGACAGTTCATAAATCAAAGAGAATTTAAATACTACAAAAGAGTTCATATACCTATCGAACCAGTTGATATGATAGGCAAATTAAAAAAAACACGACTGTCAAGAACGCCATCTAGTGATAAGTAGCGGAACACCGCAAGGGAACTTACTTTCATGGAAAAAAACCGCATCGAAATCAGTCTATCCAGCTCTACGATGCCACAGGCAGACATACAGACAGGCAGACATTGGCGTCACAATTATAGAACCTCTCTTTTCGTCATGGGTTAAATTGTGAGAAAAATAGCAAGAAACGTTGCACTGCGCACCACGATTTATTATTTTATTGCACCAAGTGGTTATGTTCTCCTTGTACCTATTGCACATACACATGTCTGATGCTGCACTTCAGTGTTCCAAGAATTCCAAGATTCTAGAAAAAGGTAATAAGACTACATGCATAAGTATATCCACTATTACTTTAAACGAGTAATCCTCTACGTAATTCTTGTATATTGAGGATATCGGCTCCAACGATTTTGATGAAATTTTTTATGTTGATTTTCGGGAATTAATTCTCTAGTCATACACTTCGATTAGAAATTCCTTTGTTTCGCTCCAATTTCATGTCTACGTCTTTCACTCTTCAAGTTATACGATTCTGGAATGCCCTGCCTGAGGACCTTAAAACTATTTCAAACAGATATCTTTTTAAGAAAAAAGTCCACATGCGTTTACTTTCTCCTTGAATGCAGCAGAAATTTTTATACTGGTTTTCTATAGTAATTAGACATATTTATTTAATGTATTTATTGTTTGTATGGTTATGTATATATATTATTTATTTATGTATATTGTATAATATATGTTTATGTTATATGTATTTAATATGTTGTATGTTTGGAGCATACTGTTTGAGTATACATTACTTTTACGCCTACTACGCAAAATTTCTATTTATCCCGAAGGTTGACTGGTAGAGAATGCTATTAGCATTAAGTCCGCCTTTTGTACCATTTATTATTGGTAAATAAAGTATTAAATAAATAAATAAATAAATGATAAATCTGAATTTCGAGAACCTCTTTTCCTTGGTGTTTCCAACGAGCAAAGCTCAGTCGCCCAGGTGCTGGTATAAATTATATGAAATCCAATGCCAGTCGGACTCGCACACGAAGGGTTCCGTACTATTATCTATAAAAAAATCACGCTTGTTGTATGGAATTTCCACTTAAATATTTATTTTATTCAGTACTAGCTGATGCCCGCGACTTCGTTCGCGTGGACTTTATGACTCCGGCGTATTAATATAAATAACAACTAATGAGAGAGAAAGATAGAGAGAGATAAGAAAGTACTTGTAACAGTGTTAGGAGTTAAAAGTCAATATTATTTTAATTCTTTCCTTCGGGAGCAAATATGAAAAGAGCTGAAGTGTTACTAACCCTGGAGAAAGCCACATTAAGTTGGCCATGCGAAAAAGCAGTCCTTAGATCGACATCAGCAGCTTTAAGCCTCTAAAACTGTGACTTATTTTCATAGGAAAGCAAGTAAACACTGTGTATTTGTAAAACTGTGTATTTTCAAAAGGAAAATTGTTATACGCGGAATAAATACAGTTTCACTGGCACCACTCACAGTAAACTTTAAGTGTCTCAGCAGACTATGCCGAAGTTTAGCGGCTAAAGTTCAGTGTCTAAAGTTCGGTGGGGATGACACACTAAATAAGCTGAAGTTCAGCCGCTGAAGTTCGGTGGAAACGCCGGACTGTAGTGATGTGCCGATATGAGAATTAATTCTTTCGTCTTTGGCGCGTCTGCGGCGAACGGACACGGGAGCGGAAGAGGGAACGGAAGTGGAAAAGGGAACGGAAGCGGAAGCGGGAGCGGGAGCGGGAGCGGAAGTGGCAGCGGCGGCGGAGGCGTCGGCGGCGGCGGCGGCGGCGGCGGCGGAGGCGTCGGAGTCGGCGGCGGTGGCGGAGGCGTCGGCGGCGGCGGAAGCGGCGGCGGCAGTGGCGGCGGCGGCGGCAGCGGCGGTGGCGGCGGCGGCGAGAGCGGGAGCGACGGCGGCAGTGGCGGCGGCAGTGGTGGCGGCGGCGGCAGCGGCGGTGAAGGCGGCGGCGGGAGCGGCGGCAGCAGCAGCGCGGCGTCGGCAGCGGCAGCGGCGGGAGCGGCGGTGGGAGCGGGAGTGGGAGCGGGAGCGGGAGCGGGAGCAGGAGTGGGAGCGAGAGCGGAACGGGTAAGGGAACGGGTACGTGAAAGAGGGAACGGGAGCGGAAGCGGGAGCGGGAGCAGAAACGGCAGCGGCGGCGGCAGCGGCGGTGGCGGCGGAAGCGGCGGCGGCAGTGGCGGCGGCGTTGGCAGCGGCGGTAGCGGCAGCGGCGAGAGCGGGAGCAGCGGCGGCAGTGGCGGCGGCGGCGGCGGCGGCGGCGGCGGCGGGAGCGGCGGCGGCGGCGGCGGTGGGAGCGGCGGTGGCGGCGGCGGCGGCGGCGGTGGCGGCGGCGGCGGCGGCGGGAGCGGCGGCGACGGCGGCAGCGGCGGGAGCGGAAGAGGGAGTACGGGTACAAGTACGGGTACGGATACAGGTACGGGTACGGGTACGGGTACGGGTACAGGTACGGGTATGGGTACGGGTACGGGTACGGGTACGGGTACGGGTCCGATTCAGGCAAAAGCATCGGAAGTTCGGCATTATGTGTTGCTAGTAATGCAAATAACATTGCAGGCATGCATTGGCTGAAATTCAGCCGCTGAACTTCGGCATACAGTGCTGAGACACTAAGTTGGGTTCCGTTACACAGTTTCGGCGGAGTCAAATTGCGCATTCGCATTATTGGCCCTCCGACATTAAGACTTATTTTGTGAGCCGAGAGTCCATTTGCTGCAAGTGAATTAAGAAACTCAACTGGATAATTGGTGGTGTCGTCAACAACTCTATCCAAGAAATTAACAATAATTTGCGTGATAAGTTCTATAATGATTGATTTTTAATTTTTTGGTGTCAATATGGCGCGTTCACATATCCAAGAATTTTTCTGGTGTGTTATGCTCTGAAGGTCCGCAAATTCTGAACTTATAAGTTCTTCTTCGGACGAAACAACTTTTTTTTTGAAAAATTTTCAATGTACAGACACATTTTTTTTACTCTTTTATTATAGTATAGATTTGTTCAAAGATTCAAATGTTTATTCAGTAATTAGACCTCTACAGGCACTTTTTCACGTCAATAAGTATAATTTTTTTTTTACTCGTATTTTTTCTTTTTAGATCGAACAGTTTTATTTCGTTGGAAAAAAAAAAACATTACAAAATTCACAACAGTTTCGTCAAAATTTATACATAATAAAGTAATTAGTCAAAAATACCACCCCGAATTGTACCCGCATCAAAGGTACCCATTATGCTTGCTGCATTACCTCTTTGAATTGCTATGGATAGCCTTTGACCAGGTACCATCCGGAGCGGTGGTCATATCCACGGGATTTTAACCGCCGACCTATCTCACTAACAAAGTGCTTCGCCTCTGAACACCATGGTCCAGCTGTTTCTACGGCAACCGGAACGAATTCGTACTGGTTAGATAAAACCGAATATTTTATATTTTTATGTCCAGCTGCCACCTTAGCTGCTGCACCAGGTGATCGCATAGTGTTAGTGAGGTAGGACGCCGCAAACGTGCTGACACAAGTTGCGTCCCATAACAGACAACGTCCCCTCTGCCACGGTATCAACGTGATTCCGTCAGGTCGTTTTCCGTCTGTGCGCGAGAGGCCAGGAGGTTCCAGCTGGCAAGGTATATTTGCCGATATCAATGCCCTTCTTATAATATCATTTAAAGAATGATGACGGGACAACCGACCCGCACATCTCGCACATCCAAGAGCATGGTGTCCATCGGCCTCTACCATCTTACCACAAATGCAGCGGTGAGGTTCACACACGTCGCAGCCCAGCCTCAAAGCCACGGCCACCCTCAAGGAATCGTTATCTAATAACGTACCCATTTGAGGGGATGGGACAGCGTGTAACCAAGCCCCAGACTCCGGCTGAGCTGCAGCTTTTATTCGCGCCAAATGTGCACCTTCAGCTTGACTCTCTAGTTCCTGAAATATGGTTTGAGTTATCTTTTCATCCCAAAGCCGCTGCACCTCGGGTCTTTCAGGAACTAAAGAATTTGGGCATCTTTCAAACCAGGCAGACAAAGCCTCACCTACGTGGGGCAAGATCAATCCATCACCATTAATAGAGAGTAAATTAGTGAATAGATTGACCACCCCATGTGATGAGGCCAAGAAAGCCGGGAGCGATATGTCTTCCAGGCGACGAATACCAAGACCTCCGTACCGCACTGGCAAAGAAGCCTGCTTCCACTGCACCTCATCAAGTTTGACGTTAAGTATTTCCTCCAGAATTAATTTTACCGCTTTGTCAAATTGTTTGATTTCGTGAGGGCACAGCCATGATGGACATGACCTAATAATGTAGGTCAACCGGGGAATAGCCAGGGAATTTCGAAGGAGCACCAGTGAGACGTGCGAAGATAAGTTTTTTAAGCGATCGTGAGAGGCCGCCAAACTCGTCACCTTACTCATAATCGAGGTGGAAATCGCCTCCTTAAAAATAGGTGCACCTAAAAGGCTAAAATTGGTTTTGTCCAAGACCTTCACTCCTGGTAACAGAGTCTCGAAACGTGATATGGATGTCTGGGCTTCCTGTCCACACAAAAATAGTTCACACTTGTTTGCGCTGATCTCTAACCCGAGTTCTTTAAACTTAACCGACAAATTTTGTAAGTCCGTTGCCACAGTATCAGGAGGGCCACCCAATGTACCGTCATCTAGGTACCATACATTTAATGGAGACTTTAAACTTGTGACTGTTTCGCCAGATCGCCAGACTAAAAATGAGAGGTCCTAGAGGATCTCCCTGCTGTGCGCCCACTTGCGACGAGATGGGTTCTCCGTGAAAAAACAGGTGACTAGTAGAAGCATAGCATTGATAAAGGAACGGATATATAACTGGTGTGTGTTCAAGAACCTCTTTCAAAATTGAGTCTCGTTCTATGCTGTTGAAAGCATTAACCAAATCCACCTTGACAATAACACTATTAGTATTTTTATTGACTTCCGCAAAGTATCGAGTTGCGTGGATTGCTGCCTCACATCCTCTTGCCGTGCCGAAACCCAACTGCTGTGGCTGTAAGTAAAGAGCTGTGCTCTGTCTCACAGCGTTACAAGCGAGCTTGGAGACTAATCGTCTAAAAGTATTACCCACAGCAATTGGTCTAATACCACCCTCCTTCTTCCTCAGAGCACAAAGGGATCCGCCATACAAGTATGGACACACTTGAGGGTTAAGCAAACCTTTCAACAGAAAATTGCAAAGCTCTGTCAACGCTTCCAAAAGGCGAGTACCATTGTCCCCCGCAGAAGGAGAAAGGAGTTCTTTAAGGTGGTCTGGACGAATGCCATCCAAACCCGACGCCGAACCTGTCTGAAAAGAATTCAAGGATATAAGAACTTCCTCTGGTGTAACGGCTAGAAAGGAATTTCTGTTATTTGGCTCCGCAGGCAAATTTATAGGACGGGAGGGCAACGGATGCTTTAAAATCAAGGCGTTGTGTGTTTCCACATCGTTAGGCGCTACAGAACAATCCGATAACAAAAGGCGAACCGCACCTCTCAGATCTCCATCAAAGACTTTTGATTCGATGGATCTATAAATGGAATTTGCCTTCTTTAGATCTCCATGAAAAGTAAAGGCTACATGATTCCCGCCATCAATGTTTTCCTTGACCTTTGACGTTAATGAAGAATGACTGTCGCGACTAGGCACTCTCAAAGCTGTAAAAGAGAACGAAAGTAGAGCAAACCAGGCCTCCGAGCTATTTTCTCTAATACATTCTCTAATAAGAGACGCTAGCTTGCCCGCCGCCAAATATCGCGCCCCTTTCGTGATATGTTTCAAAACCAGAATGTCCCTCTTTAAAGTACACAAGGTATACAAAGGATTTTGGCCACTACAATCCAGAGATTGGGAAGGTGCACAGTTCCCAGAGACCTCACTCCGGTGCTGTCTGTGCATGCGGCTCATATGCACAGCCAACCCTCGAGGAACGACAAACTGACTTGATGTCCCAGGGCAGAGAGGGCATGTCCCATGACTCGAATTCTCAGTCATAATGTATAAAAATAAAATTGTAAACAAAGTATAAGTACAACGAAAAAAAAATAAACAATAATATCAAGAGAAAAAAAATAAACAAAATAATAAAATGTAAAATAATTTCATAAAAATTGTCACTATAAAATTATATCAACCTAAATTCAATAAAATCTCTCAAAATATTAAAAAAACAGAATTATATACATCAGAATAAAAACTGAATAATTAATTAATACATGAATTCAACGTATATATATTTTTAATACTGTTTAAAAAAAATTGATCAATTAATCTATTACTCGTCAAATAATATCACAAACTTATATTATAAGAAGATAAAAAAGGGTGATCGTCCATGCAGCTAATCTAAACCATTTGTGAGAATATGAGATTATAAATAGCTAATTCATATGCAAAAATTAAATGCAATAATAATTGTAATTATGAAAGAATCGCCGGGCCTTGTCCACGAGCTTTCTTCTACCTTCGTATTTTAGTCCTCACCATAACGCCGACCAGGTGAGATTTATAACTTATCCCCGTAGCTTGTTAGGCCCCAAGAAGATAGGATCGGAGACTGTATAGGGGAATTAGAGGCTCCAGCTGGAGACTTGTTAGAAACTTTATTTTCTTGTAGTTTATTCAAGCACCCGTGACACTTCAAATGTTTATTCCATTTGTTCTATTAAGCACACTCCAAGTCCATCCACCCTGTCATTTTGTTCTTTTTCCTTTCCTTCTAAATTTTCAGTTTTCAAAATAATAATTTAATTTTTAATTTAATTACCCGCAATAAAAATTAAAAAAAAAAAAACAAATAAAAGTTATGTCAGCGGAAAAAAGAAAACTAATGCATGCGGGTCTGAATTTGAACCCAAAGTTTCTTGTACAAGCGCGTCATTGAACGCCACTAGGATACATTCTTATTGACGTAAGTGCTGAATTAATGCTTTGGTTGCATCGAGGTAAAAACGATCGGTAAAGTTCGGAGAATGTTCGGAAGTTATCGTTTCCATCAGCTGAGTCACTCAGCTGATTGTCACTAACACGGCAATGACACTGCACAGTTCAACAATTAATTTCGAAAATGTATTTTCACTTATGTTATGTGTATCAAAGATAACACCAGGAAGTTTTTACACAGTCTTGCACACTACTTCAAATTTTTTAAATTGATATAGGTTTTGGGTCCAAAGGTGAACTTTTTATAATTTTAAGGATTAAATTAATATCGACCTGTACAAAATGCTGCCGCTCGACCCGTGCGGGTATTTAATCCTTGGAAATTTTAGCTGTCTAGCTATCATGGTTCGGTATATTTACAGCCTGGTGACAGACAGACAGGACGGACGGATAGCAGAGTCTCAGTAATAGGGTCCCGTTTTTACGTACCCAAAGGGTACGGAACCCTAAAACGCCAAAGCGTGTATCGCTGTGTGTGTGTGTTCCGCTTTCAAGCTTGAACAGATCTTCAGACGATAGAATACTATTAATCCCACAAAATGTGAGTTTCCCTTTAGATTACACTGCGGATAACGATACGAGAGTACGTTAAAGCTTTATAAATCAATATAGCTGTTAACTTTATAAATTAATGCAACATTAAGTGCCCTTTACCTTGAAAGTACTGAAATAATTTCCACGTGGCAGCTTAATAAGTCCGAACTCAGAGCACAAAGCACAGCGGGCAATTCCACCGAACTCTCGAGCGTCGCACAAGGTTCACCTCAAGCTAATTTCGCTTTAGAATACCTCAGTTTGTTCCCTTTGCATCTAATATTTGCTCTTTGAAAATACAGTGTCGGATATTATTAGTGTTTGTTACAGTTTTAGCTAGAACTCCGCATGCGGTGTATCTTAGTCATAAAGATGATATGATGAGACTTAAACTTCGAAATGACTTTCACGAGTAACCCGTTGAATGGTTAGTTTCTTTATCCGTCGAACTATGTGCTATAGTATAATAAATAAAAGCGTCGCGCTTTTAGTTATTTCACCTTTTAAAAGGTACCTTACCGTAGACTTCTGCATATCATCATTATCATTTCAGCTGGACCACAGCTGGACATAGGCCTCTCCCAAATATTTTCAAAATGACCGATCAAGAGCGGCCTGCATCCAGCGCTTTCAAGCGATCTTGGTCAGGTCGTCTAACTATCTTATGGGTGGTGTCCTACGCTTTGCTTGCCAGTACGCAGTCGCCATTCGAGAACATTTTTGCTTCATCTGCCACTTCAGCGAACTAATCCGCTGGGCTGTGACAGTGACTTTTGTTCTCCTACGAATTTCCTCATTTCTGATTCGATCACGTAGAGAAACACCGAGCTTATATAGCGCGTTGAGCGACCTTGAGCCTTCATAAGACCCATAGTAAGGGACCACGTTTCATAGCCATTAACCACTTTTCCATATAATAGTCGATAACTTTTTTGTATTTTAACTATTTTTAGTACTTATTCTGTGCTATTTTCCCACATTCAAAATATGAACTTGACAAAAACTACAATTTTTAGCAGTTTTCAATGTCAGTGGGAAAACATTTATGGGAATATAACGTGGAAGGGACCATGGGCTTTACTAAATCACAATAGTAAAATAAAATAAACAAAAAATTCCCCTTTCCCATACAAATTGCCCGGGCGGCTGCACACTTTTGTTTGGAAGTGTCGATTTTTTTGTTTCTTGTTTGTTATTTTTATTTAATTATACTATAGTGATCTAGTATAGCCCGTGGTTGGTTTTATTATGGGTATGTCCCTTCACGTTGTTTACATGGTAAACTCTATATAAGGGCGTCTTGAAGAATCAAAATTTCGGTAAAACGTGACCAAAGTAAAGTAACCAATGAGAACCCACCTGTACTCGCACTAATAAGTCTTGGTGTCGGTGAATTTGCGTTGAATTATAAAGCTTATTAAGCATTGTTCCCCCGCGTGTAGTAACTGCAGGGAAGCTCGAAAGCTCGCACAAACACAACTTACACTTGAATTATTAGCGAGGTTTGCTGACGCTTTTGATTAATTAAATTTTGATCCGTCGAAGACAAAGTTTTGTTAAGCGTACATGAAGAAAATATCATATACAATATGTAACAAAAACCCTGTCCGATCCTTGTGTAACTCAGACCGTCAATATGAACAACTTTTCCTATGGGAATAATGCTTGAAACTCGAAAAAAAATCAACATTTTCATACGAATTGCCGGGCCGGCCGAACACTTTTGTATAAAAATGACGATTTTTTTTCGAGTTTCATTGGTCCCATTGGAAAAGTTGTTCATATTGACGGCCTGAGATACTCCTGCAAGGATCGGACAGGGTTTTTGTTACATATTGTATATAAGTCTAGTGGAGATAAAAAAGGTCAAGCGGGTTCATTGATTTTAGTTCATGAAGTTGGGTCAAAAAATGGGCTAAAGACAAGGGAGAGATTCAAAATACTACAAGTTTCATAATGAATGTACAATGTCCTTTTTAATTAAGTACAAATATTTTAAGGGGTTATTCAGTCCATCATTTTGAACAACTTTGCCCAATAAATATATATCGGTATATTTACAGCCTGGTGACAGACAGACAGGATGGACGGATAGCGGAGTCTCAGTAATAGGGTCCCGTTTTTACGTACCCAAAGGGTATGGAACCCTAAAACGCCAAAGCGTGTATGGATGTTCCGCTTTCAAGCTTGAACAGATATCTTTAGACGATAGTCAGAATACTTTAATCTCACAAAATGTGAGATTCCCATTAAATTACACTGCGGAAGAGTACGATAATGCTTTATAAATCAATATAGCTGTTAACTTTATAAATTAATGCAACATTAAGTGCCCTTTACCTTGAAAGTACTGAAATAATTTCCACTTGGCAGCTTAATAAGTCCGAACTCAGAGCACACAGCACAGCGAGCAATTCCACCGAACTCTCGAGCGTCGCACAAGGTTCAAGCTAATTTCGCTTTAGAATGCCTCAGTTTGTTCCCTTTGCATCTAATATTTGCTCTTTGAAAATACAGTGTCGGATATTATTAGTGTTTGTTACAGTTTTAGCTAGAACTCCGCATGCGGTGTATCTTAGTCATAAAGATGTTCTGATGAGACTTAAACTTCGAAATGACTTTCTCGCGAGTCACCCGGACGGATAAAGAAACTAACCATTCAATGGTTAGTTTCTTTATCCGTCAAACTATGTACTATAGGCGACGCTTTTAGTTATTTCACCTTTTAAAAGGTACCTTACCGTAGACTTCTCCATATCATCATTATCATTTCAGCTGGACCACAGCTGGACATAGGCCTCTCCCAAATATTTTCAAAATGATCGATCAAGAGCGGCCTGCATCCAGCGCTTTCAAGCGATCTTGGTCAGGTCGTCTAACTATCTTATGGGTGGTGTCCTACGCTTTGCTTGCCAGTACGCAGTCGCCATTCGAGAACATTTTTGCTTTATCTGCCACTTCAGCGAACTAATCCGCTGGGCTGTGACAGTGACTTTTGTTCTCCTACGAATTTCCTCATTTCTGATTCGATCACGTAGGGAAACACCGAGCTTATATAGCGCGTTGAGCGACCTTGAGCCTTCATAAGACCCATAGTAAGGGACCACGTTTCATAGCCATTAACCACTTTTCCATATAATAGTCGATAACTTTTTTGTATTTTAACTATTTTTAGTACTTATTCTGTGCTATTTTCCCACATTCAAAATATGAACTTGACAAAAACTAAAATTTTTAGCAGTTTTCAATGTCAGTGGGAAAACATTTATGGGAATATAACGTGGAAGGGACCATGGGCTTTACTAGATCACAATAGTAAAATAAAATATAAAAAAAATCCCCTATCCCATACAAATTTCCCGGGCGGCTGCACACTTTTGTTTGGAAGTGTCGATTTTTTTGTTTCTTGTTTGTTATTTTTATTTAATTATACTATAGTGATCTAGTATAGCCCGTGGTTGGTTTTATTATGGGTATGTCCCTTCACGTTGTTTACATGGTAAACTCTATATAAAATCGTCTTGAAAACTCAAAATTTCGGTAAAACGTGACCAAAGTAAAGTAACCAATGAGAACCCACCTGTACTCGCACTAATAAGTCTTGGTGTCGGTGAATTTGCGTTGAATTATAAAGCTTATTAAGCATTGTTCCCCCGCGTGCAGTAACTGCAGGGAAGGTCGAAAGCTCGCACAAACACAACTTACACTTGAATTATTAGCGAGGTTTGCTGACGCTTTTGATTAATTAAATTTTGATCCGTCGAAGACAAAGTTTTGTTAAGCATACATGAAGAAAATATCATATACAATATGTAACAAAAACCCTGTCCGATCCTTGTGTAACTCAGACCGTCAATATGAACAACTTTTCCTATGGGACCAATGCTTGAAACTCGAAAAAAAAAACGAACATTTTCATAAGAATTGCTGGGCCGGCCGAACACTTTTGTATAAAAATGACGATTTTTTTTCGAGTTTCATTGGTCCCATTGGAAAAGTTGTTCGTATTGACGGTCTGAGTTGCTCCTGCAAGGATCGGACAGGGTTTTTGTTACATATTGTATATAAGTCTAGTGGAGATAAAGAAGGTTAAGCGGGTTCATTGATTTTAGTTCATGAAGTAGTAAGTTGGGTCAAAAAATGGGCTGAAGACAAGGGAGAGATTTAAAATACTACAAGTTTCATAATGAATATACAATGTCCTTTTTAATTAAGTACAAATATTTTAAGGGGTTATTCAGTCCATCATTTTGAACAACTTTGCCCAATAAATATATATCGAAATACGAAAAAAAATATTAAGCTTCTCATACAGATCAAAGTAGTCACGTGATATCGTTACTATGAAAAATGCAAAAAAAAATTTCGTATTTCGATATATATTTATTGGGAAAAGTTGTTCAAAATGATGGACTGAATCACCTCTTAAAATATTTGTACTTAATTAAAAAGAACATTGTATAAAGTAATAGTTTTCAAATGAACGAAATATTAGATGGACTTGAACAAGTATATAGAATATTATTTTTTTCTTTAAGAGGTTCGAGTGGGGATACAAATCCAACACGTCAGGCCCTTTGGAGAAGTTGATGTAATGTGGCGCTCCCGCTAAAACCTATTCCTGAATATCCCTATGAAAGGTGTACCCTTGAATAGGTTTTGGCAGGAGAAATATCTATTGCAAGAAAAAAGGAAAGGGTTATGAAATGAGATTGGGATGGACTGATGCTGTGATATTGCAATAGGAACGTCACCTGCCATAATCATGATTACGCATTAATATAGGCAGGTGGTGGCTTGCCACCCACTTGATGAAAATTATTATTACTTTTCTCACTCATCAATAAATAAAATTAAGAACTAGGTTTTTCTGTGAGGAGTATTTTCCATGTCTCCCCATTTTCGGCTTAAGGCTTTTCCTCCCTGAACGAAACGACTTTAACTTTTTCTTGTTTTTCATATACGACCTTCTTGGCCTTCCTTTTGTAATTACTATAAAATCTTAAATGTGAAAGCCGAATTTAGATTAATTTCATAAGACGTCTAATTTCATAACTCCAAACCCAAGCTTGTACGCCACCCAGAGGTCCCGGGTTCGATCCCCAGTCAGGGCAAGTTGGAAAATGGTCTTTTTCAAATTGTCCTGGGTCTTGGATGTTTATCTATATATGTATTTGTTATAAATTATAGTATCGTTGAGCTAGTATCCCATGACACAAGTCTCGAATTTACTTTGGGGCTAGCTCAATCAGTGTAATTTGTCCCTATATATTTATTTATTTAATGGTAGAAATAAACATCAGTAGCTTAATTGTCCTGGATAACCCTCTTAAGCGGCTACCCGAATTTTCCGGGGTCCAGTGCTGCCCCCATTTGAAATAAATCTATTGAAAGGAAACGGAGATTTCATTTTAAATTTTGTCTTGATCAGACCCTAGATAACCCTTTTAACTATTTTATGAACTATTGTTTACAGTTAAAAGTGAGAACGTGAAGCTTTTCTACGCACAATTGCGAAAAACGGCCACTTTTGACGTATTTGCGTAGAAAAACTTTACGTTCTCACTTTAAACTTTAAACAGTAATTTATAAAATAGTTTGAAGGGTTATCTAGAGCCTGGTCAAGACAAAATTTTAAATGATGTCTCCGTTTCCTATCAAATGATTTATTTCAAATGGGGGCAGCACTGGACCCCGGAAAATTCAGGTATCCCCTTAATGAAAAGCTCTCAAGCTCGTAAGCTGAACTTGAAGCAGTAAAATTATTAATATGCCGTCTAACGTTGGTTGTGATTAATTAAATTTCGAGCCCAGCCTTTGGCACTAAGGTGTTGACAAAACAGAAACTTCCATAACGAAGCCAAGTATAAAGCTGTAGAATTACAGCACACACATACATACAGTTTCAATTGAGAACGTGAAGCTTTTCTACGCACAATTGCGAAAAACGGCCACTTTTGGCGTATGTGCGTAAAAAAGCTTCACGTTCTCACTTTAAAATGTAAACAATAGTTCATAAAATAGTTTGAAGGGTTATGCAGGGTCTGATTAAGGGACTACCTGAATTTTTCAGAATTTTATGAACTGCTGTTTACATTTTAAAGTGTAAACGTGAAACTTTTCTACGCACATACGCCAAAAGTGGCCGTTTTTCGCAATTGTGCATAGAAAAGCTTCACGTTTTCACTTTAAACTTTAAACAGCAGTTTATAAATTAGTTTGAAGGGTTATCCAGGGTCTGATCAAGATCAAAATTTAAATGATATCTCCGTTTCTTTTCAAATGATTTATTTCAAATGGGGGCAGAACTGGACCCCGAAAAATTCAGGTAGCCCCTTAATCAACTTCCAATACATCTAAACTGAATTAAGTTGAACACCACACTTCTAAATAGTGGGTAGTAGTGAAGAATAACGCATGCTTCAAATGCATGTGTACTATGTGATAAGAAAATTCATCAACGCGATTTAAAGTCACGGTAGCACAATTGGTAGTGCACTTACGGCGTTAACGTGAGGGACGCGGGATCGTATCCCACTCGTGGCGAAATTTCTCTTCACATGTTTTAATTTCGATAATAATCCGAGCATTGTTATGCTGTTAAAAACCAATGATATGGACTTTTTGTCATTCAAATGGGATAAACGATTGTGATGTGATAGTGTGATTAATTATTATACCCAGAAACCTTAATTATTAAATAAAAAAAACCAACAAAGTAAACTAACCAACCCATTGTGGTTACAACACAAAGAAAACGTGATTTACAAAAGCTGCTACGTCGCGCAACAGACGGACAGTCTCCGGGGTTTTGTTGTAATAGTTTTAATCAAAGCTCATGCAAGCTCGCTGAGAGACTATTTCGGTGTACTTTCAAAACCATTCTTAAATGCTGGTCTGGGAGAAAAGAGAAAACTTAATGTAATAGATGCTTCTCGTCTGAATCTTTCCGGATATATGAGAAAAATGAATTTATCTCAGGTTAGTTCTAATACAAGAAATAAAATTAAAAGAAACCATCGACGACCTCCGTGGCGTAGTAGTCACCATGCCAGTCCACCACCCAGAGGTTCCGGGTTCGATTCCCGGTCAGGGCAAGTGGAAAATGGCCTTTTACAAATTGTCCTCGGTCTTGGATGTTTATCTATATATGTATCTGTTATGAAATATAGTATCGTTGAGTTAGTATCCCATACCACAAGTCTCGAACTTACTTTGGGGCTAGCTCAATCAGTGTTATTTGTCCATATTTATTTATTTATTCTCGTCTAAATCGATCGATTCTTGTTATGTGCCTCTCCGCCTATATGAGAAAACCGTTTAACAATACTCGTACTGAATTTATCTCAAGTTAGTTCTAATGCAAGAAATAAAATTAAAAAATTAAAGTAATCATCGACACAATAAAGAAGTTTCCATGATCAAAAATAAATTATTTTGTACTGATAAGAAAATAAAATGTCGAAAAATTATGTCACTTGTTTTTGAACATATCCATTTTAACGTGATTTTAGATTTATTATTGTAAAAATAGCTTATATTAAGAGCGCTTTAGTCTTTATTTCAAACAAATCCCATAAAAATGTTAGTTTGAACGTTTAGAAAAAGTATCTGATATAATTGTTTTAGTGCCGCAACAGACGGGGCGCAAGTTGCGTCGCGTAACAGCTAGAGAAGGGCAGCTCAATCTACCCATTTGAGTATTTACGCACTAGATTTAATAAATGGAGTAAATAGAGCGTGCTCAAGTATTGGCATCGAATTTGATGTCTGTTTACTTATTTTTACGTAAAATTACGTCTATGCACACCTCCCACTAAAAAATGATAATTAGTCAAAGAAGTCTACTTTCAGTGTATGATTAGCATGGTATTTTCATATAATTTAGCGTCGCATATAACGTTTACCTACATTTTAAGCGTATTATGGCGTACGCACACACTTTCCGACAAGAATTGCAAGTGTATACTAGATTTAAGATTCAAAATTGTCATGAAAACATGAAATAATGAAAATGAATATAAATATGAGTCGCAACTCATATAAATCAATCTACTCACCAAATGGATAAATAAGAACATTTACCGGGTATTTACTCAATCTACTGAGTAAATACTCAAATGGGTTGATTGAGTATATATGCATCGCCCACCAATAGCTGCTACGCGGCGCAACTTGCGCCGCGTCTGTTACGGCCCTTAAACTTCCTTATTGTATAGCTACGAACCATCTCAATAAACGTGAAAAACCGATGGCCGATTGGGCAAAAAGGTTTTTCGAATGGCGACCGCGTACGGGTAAGTGAAGCGTAGTACACCCACCCACAAGGTTGTCAGACGACCTGACCAGGGTCGCTGGAAGGCGCTGGATGCAGGCCGCTCTTGATCGGTCATTTGGAAATACTTGGGAAAGGCCTATGTCCAGCAGTGGACTTTATGCGGCTGAAAAGATGATGATCTCAACAAATTCGAGCACGTAATCTTCCAAACAAAAAAAAACCCGGATCATAATAAGTCCCTTCGTTAACGAGCTACTATGACACAGACAGAACCACTGACACTTCAAACTTATAAAACCCCTCTTTTTGCGTCGAGAGTTAAAAAAACAATCATAATTCTGGCCCAGCTGTCGTTCTGGAACTAGGTGAAGCCATAACTTCAAAACTTGAACTAAATCACCACAATCCGAGACGATTTAAGACGTAACTAAGACGCTCAAACTAACTATAGTGGGCTCAGATGCTCACTAAATTGACTGCCTCGCGTAGATTTATGTCCCCAGATTACGGGAGAAAAGTTCGACCAAGGAGACAGCTTAGAAAAACGCTTTAGGCTCAATTTACACTGCGGCGGAATCGAAGCGAAGCGACGAAATCGTACATAGCATAATGACCTTTATGTCAATAGTATAATGTTCAAACTCTGGCGTTGCCGGCGGCGACGCGCGGAGTCGCGCCGAAGTCAAGCGAATCGTCGCGTCGCCGCCGGCAACGCCAGAGTTTGAACATTATACGCTTGGCATAAAGTTCATTATGCTATGTACGATTTCGTCGCTTCGCTTCGATTCCGCCGCAGTGTAAATTGAGCCTTAATGGTTCTAATGGTTTTGGATAATCTAAATTGACAGATTTGTAGGTATCCACTGAAGTGATGACAAGCAGGTGGTACGAGTTTCAAAGCAATGCTTGCTCTTTATCTATGGCTGAAGCATAAAGGACGAAGTATCTTGAATTGAATGTTTATTAAATAAAAATATTTTTTTTTTCAATAAAATGTAATAATGTTTGCTAAATTTTCCATCCATATCGACCTCCGTGGCGTAGTGGTCACCATGCTAGTCCGCCACCAAGAGGTTCTGGGTTCGATCCCCGGTCAGGGTAAGTTGGAAAATGGCCCTTTTCATGGGTCTTAAATGTTTACCTATATATTTATTTGTATTAAAAAATAGTATCGTTACGTTAGTGCCCCATAACATAAGTCTCGAACTTACTTTGGGGCTAGCTCAACAATAAATAAATATAAATAAATAAATAGGGACATATTACACTGATCGAGCTAGCCCCAAAGTAAGTTCGGGACTTGTGTTATGGGATACTAACTCAACGATACTATATTTTATAACAGATACATATATAGATAAACACCTAAGACCCAGGACAATTTGAAAAAGGCTATTTCCAACTTGCCCTGACCGGGAATCGAACCCGGAACCTCTGGGTGGCGGACTAGCATGGTGACCACTACGCCACGGAGGTCGTCAATGTACTTTGTCCTTTGTTCTTATTTTTTTTTATATTCTATTTCTTTGTGACAATCGGCCTTGTGACGTGACAATAACATGTACGACTGATTTTGACTTTCGACCATCCAATGCACAGAGGATCCCGAGAATTTTACCATACCACTCATGGTCACCCATCAAAATTGACAATTATCAAGTGATACAAATATCCAAAGATAAATAGAAGGTTTTTGACTTTGACTTTGACTTTTGATTAAGTGCAGACCAAGTCTGGGGTCACTTATCTTGCAATGCGTTCTCCCACCGGATCACAATAATCCATGCTTCCATACTTAATATTATAAATTAGAAAGCAACTCTGTCTGTATGTTACCTCTTCACGCTTTGACCAGTAAACAGATTTAGGTGTTGTTTTTCGTGTATGTAAGTGGCCAACACTGGTGTCAGATTTTTCAGGCTGCCTAAAGGCATCTGACATAGCTTGACGACTGCCTTACAATGATGACAGACCAACGGCTTATACACGCCTTTCGAAGCACGGAGGAGCTCGAGAAATTTTTGTGCCACTTGTAATCACCGATCCAAGTGCGGAAACCGCCCGGTATCGCTTAACTTTACGTTCTCTAAATTTACGTTCAAAAAACATGTGAAATCAATGCTACTAAAAAATCAAAAACTAGGGTTTCAGACTTAGTTGCTCTGACGGCTATGCTTACTTATTTTTTTTTTATTTTTTTTATAATAAAGTGCACTAATTTAGAACCATTGTCAGTCCAATATCAGTGATTTATCCCGAATTATGATGCTGATTTCTTAATAATTTTATGAAAAAATAATTTAATATTTATATGTATTTTTAATGAATATGATAGTATGATTCTCTTGCATACATGTTGATAATTGAATAATAGTATTAACACCTATGGTATTGTTGCACGCGTCCTCGTGGATCTCAAGGTGGTGGCTGAAAACCAGTGGTTTGTTCTCCGAGCAAACGTATCGCTGAGCCACAATCCTTTGCTATCGCTGCGGCACACATACTTAGTACCTTACTAACTGTGTTTAATTTGTTATTATTTTTATTCTGCACTTATTTAATGTGTCTTTTTGATATCAATAAAATAATTATCTATATATCTATCTATCTAACTTGCGAAAGCGCTAGTAATTCGCACACCCGCTGGACCACCGAGCTCATTTACCGATTACCAATATAGATGAAAATTTTTTTGTAATTTGCAATCCGGATAAGGACATAGGATGGTTTTTAGCCCGCGAACACAGCTAGTCGTTTATAACAGCTTTTGATTGCTATAATCCCGCTTTACTTTAATAAGCTTAGGAACGAGGTACAACGTCCATTCCTTCTGATATCTCCCCTTGGTCATTAAGCTCTCCAAGGAGCTATTATAATTTTTTCCTCCATCTTTCAAGCCAGCATGGCCGTCATGATTCTAACATTTCATTTGTAATTATGAATCCGAGGGAGGATTCTAATGTTTCAATTTGCTGAGGGTTCGTCACTGATGTAGTGAGGGACTGCTAATGTCGTCAAGATAATCAAGAAAAATGAAATTACCTTTGGAGGAATACCCGAAGACTTTTTTAAGTTATACTGTTTGTTTTGTTGTTTTTTTTTTTCACAAGACTTCGGCAAGTGCATGGCTCTAACATGTGAGTACAAAATTTTAAAGCTCTAGAAAAAAAAACAAAATGACAATGCTCATACCTTCCTCAATACATACCGTATACATTTTTAATTGTCGTTTCCTCATTTCTTTATTGGTTTATAGTTATAGCCCCGTCCTTCGCTCTTCAAAAGTGTTATGTATATGCCAGTGAGTATTTACTTTCTAACCAGTAAGAGATGAAGGTTCTCAATTAAAAGCCTCTTTTAAAAGTCAACTAAAAACAGCATTCAATTTTACCTTCAAAATGAAAATGCCTTTTTAAAATAACTTCTTCGAGAAGCAACCATTTTCTCCGTTCACTTTCATAGACAGTTACCTATAAACCAATATTTTAACTCGAAAGTAGTTTTAAAAGAGCTACTTCGCTACGCAAAACTCAAAAGTAGATTCTCGACGGTTATCTCAAAAGAAATCTCGAACATTCCAGAGCCTGCTTCAATATTTACTTTGAGACAAAGATAAAGGCTTCTGCTGGGATTTATATAGCCTTTGGAACCCGCGAACACTTGGAAATATTGAAATCTTGAACACTAACTGGGAAATCTCTCGTGCCGCTGAATTTCGCGTCCTACTTAGGATCAATCCATTATCTTTACTGCTTTGTCTATGGACATTGCTTTTGATGTAATGTTCGCTATAAGTATCAGTAGGTGCTGTTTTGCAACACTCTAATTATTTTATTTTTTGTTTTACTTTATTAGAAACACAATCATATCAGGACCAAGGTATCTAATTTCTACATATCTGTTCTAGACTGTACTCCTAAACTATGTTTTACAGCATGTTTATACATAGTTGTTTTATTACAGTGTGTGTAGTGTAGTGTTGTTTGTAAATGTACCTACTTTATATAAACATTGAGCAAACAAACTTATTAATAAGTGCATTGCTACATAAACATTAAACATCTAATTCTAGAACTTTTTTTAGAGTATTAGTAAAGATAATATAATTACTAACATAACAGATACCTAGCTAGCGCCATAGAAACGATTGGAGGTCCCAAAAGTAGGCAAAACTAGAGTTGCGGGGGGCACACAGAGATGGCAGCACACACGACTAGCAAAAAAATGACAAAGAAAGTGTTGAATATGCTTTAAGAATATTTATTGCATTTTATATAAGTCATATTTAATTAATTATAGTACTATTTTATTAAATAAAAGTAATAAAAGATTTTGATGTCTTAATATATAGCTATAGCGCCATCTAGTGACAAGGAAGAGAAATAATTATGTTTATAAGGCATGAAAATTGTTAATCTGAAACAAAAGTTGTACCAATAAGACTATAGTCGTATAGATATAAATAACATTCAACTGACAGTTTAATTACGAGAATATTGGTTTTCTTGATTTTTATCAACCCGAACTATGAGTTCTACTAAATTGCTACTCGTTAACAAAAATGTGAATCAATATTTAAGGACGAAATCCACCTAAACTTGAGGTCTTTAATATCTCAGACCTTCTGACCATCAGTTTCGTCAACGATATTCCAATCTTTTTATAGGAAATAAACAAAAACATACCTACAAAACACGAATACAACAAACGACAGGCGCGAAATCGCGCAAAAAATCTCGAAAACCGCCAAAAATCACTCGAACTCGATAAAATGGCTTGCATAACATATCCATATATATACATATATTCATAGGATAAAACTAATTTCATGAGGGAAATAACTTATTACTTCTTATCAGTTTTCTTCAGTTATACATTACAATCTTTCCCCGGCATATCCAAGTAATCTCGGAGAACTTCACTCGCTTAGCGTTCAACAATGAGATGAAATATACAGGTCTCAGATTTCATATATTCTTTTTCTTCACAACAACCATACTTTATAGACAGCTAGAAGAATTAAAAGCAAAGGATTGCTAAGCTAATAATAAAAAAAAAACTTTCAAAATAACAAAAGTCATAAACTTCTCTAAAGTACTTAGAAGTTAGTGAAAAACTCAGCATTCAAATTAAACTGAGAACATAACGGCCTGTCTAGAACAACACAACACAAAACAAAACCAATTTACAAACGTTTATTTTAATCACGAAACTAGAATCGCTTTTTTTTCTCAATTTAGATAAATTGTCGAGATAATTTAGGCTCAATCCAGTGTTCTTTTGTTTGGACTAACTAAAATGTCTGCGGGTAACTGATATATTCTTTCTAATTCTTTTGCTGCTATTTCTTTTGTAAATGATTTTTGTGAATTTATTTTATTTTATTAAACTTTATTGTTCTTAAATACAAATATGCTTTTAACAAATGGCGGACTTAATGCTAAAAGCATTTTCTCCCAGTCAACCATAGGGATAAACAGAGAACATTTTGCGGCACAAAAAGCAATACTTACTTACATTATAAAATATTACTATATCCTATACAATTACATTATTTAGTTATCATTATATAAATATCAGAATGAATACCTATTTATACACATACATTTATTTATACTAACAATAAATAGCTATGAAGAGAAGAACTAAACAATGATGACTTTTTGATGAAAAGGAGTTTAAAAGGTAGGCGTGAACTTTTATTTGAAATGAGAACGTGGTAGAAATGTCACCAATGTCAAGGGGTAAAGCATTCCAGAGTCGTAAGTCTTGAAGAGAAAAAGATTTAGACATAAAATTTGTCCGATAAAGGGGGATAAAGAGCTGGCGTGTCTCATTAGAACGAAGTTAACGATCATGAGTGTCTGAAAGATAATTGAATTTACATTTTAGATATTCAGGGTAGTCAGTATTTGTAAGGACACACAAACAGACAGGAATACATGTGCGTCTAGCTAAATTAAATCTGGAATTACGAATTCGGGAGAAGTATTTGGATCGGTGTACAAACTATTAGTAAATGGCTATCCTTTTAGAAAACATTACAATATTTCAGGAGTTACCGAATTCGACCTAAACATCATGTCTCTAATATCTTGGATCTTCTGAACATCACTATCGTCAAGGATATTCCAATATTTTAAGAAAATAAACAGAAACATATAAAACACGAGTACAACAAACGATAGGTGCCAAATCGCACAAAAAAATCTCGAAAACCGCCAAAAATCATATGCATTAGGGTCGCGAAAGCGGCTAAAGAACCGAACTCGATAAAATGGCTTCCATATCATATCCATATATTCATAGGATAACGCTAAACCTTTCATGTGATACGGTAACAAGACAAAATAAACAAAACACAGACGTGACACTTCTTAAAATAGCTATCAATATTTCTGATGCGAATTAAAGGAAGCTGTACAAAATAACTAGACGTTCCTTCATATCACAAAAGGGTTCAAAGAACACGGATTTGGTGCATAAGGTTGCACAAACAAGGGTGCAAAATGTTTAAAACAGCATGGATCAAATCGCTCCAAAATCGTGTTAATTTTATTTTATAAAATCTGTAAAATAAATACAGTGGACCCCCGGTAATCCGGCCCCTGTCTAATCCGGCACCCCTGTAATCCGACATGGTCTATTATTTATTATTGAATATTTTTTTGATAATATTCGCTAATGCATGACTGAACAAGTTACAACTTGTACGCACCATGACTATTGTGCTCAACGCGTAGGGTATTGTTTTGATTCTGATTGCTTAGTTTGAATTTGACTACATGCGATGAGGATAGCGGTGCGGCCTAGCGTGTGTTCATTGTTTACTGTTTATTCATTGTGTATTACGTATACGTACCTAGTAATGTCGTCACAAGCTCAGAAGCGAAAGCACAAAACACTGACAATTAAAGAAAAATGTGATATTTTAGACCGCCTAAATCGTGAATACGGCGTATGCTGGTCTACAATTTACGACATTAAAAAAATCATGAGAAGATTAAACAGTTCGTGTCAACTACTGACTATGGGCCAGGCAAGAGACAGACACTCAAGAAAGCTAAACATCAACATAATGAAGGATGATTAGTACTTCAGAGTACATATATATAATATAAAAACTCTTATCCTTGGATCTGTAATTTGTCGGATTAAAAGGTACTTTTTTGTAAAAAAATTCGGACTATAGGGGTCTTAGGCAGTACTGTATAATCCGACAAATTCGATAGTTCGACACTGCCCTAAAAAATGTTTGTCGGACTACCGGGGTTCCACTGTATTACAATGGCATCTTCACACCAGACAGGTTTCTCATCACACTCACTCACACTAAGGAGGTTTGCCATAGGTTGGTCTATAGCAAGTGCGAAAAGCGATTGTTGTTTTATAAAATGTCGCTTTACGAGTAACTTAAGTATTTGTCGGGATACTTAATTATAATATTAAGTGTATTTATTAGTAAAAATCACCTTGTCCCGTTGTCTGTCTGCCTGTCTGTCTGCTTATCTATCTATACCTAATCAAATCTTACAAGTTAAATTTGACCCACTTCCCAGTGTCCGATTGAGTTGAAATTTTGCCCGCATACGTAGATCGCGTGACAATACATGACAAGAGATGGACGCAATAATGACATGGAGTTGATCTGATGATGGAGCTGGAAGGTGATCAGAGCATCTCTGTGATAAAACAACATAACCCCACCGAGTTTGGGCTCAATTGATTCGTCTCAAGGAGCATAACCTTTTTAGGTCATTATTATAGACAAAAGGTTGTTTTAAATACCAATATATCTACATAATTAAATTAATAAATAAAATTAACTAAAATTTATAATTAAATTAAATAATTAATTAATCTTAAATATTCATATTCACACATTAATCACATATTACGTGAATATTGTCGATTATTTTTCTATAAATACTAATTATTGTCCTAGGCCTATACTATTGGTAATGTTATCAAAAGTTCCATGTTTTTTATGACACATCTAGAACAATGCACGCTCCGAGCGCCTTACATCCATGTTTGCCTGGTGATGCAGCTAAGTCGCTCCGTCGAAAGACGAGAATTGTTAAACTACCCGAATGATAAATAATAATCTTTTTATGTTTTTGCGTATCCTATTTAAACAATGTTAACAAACAAAACATTTATAACCAAAATTTTGCAAGTGTTTGTGTTAAGTGCGTAGTGTATTTTAACAATGTTAATTAATGTCGTGTATGCTCACAGAAGATCATTTTGCATAAAAAAATTTGTAAGTACTTTATTGTATAAGAATTGTTATTCTCAGTAAGTGAAATGTAGTATTTCTTTATGAGAATAAATAAAGATCTTAAACCATAAACCATAAACCATAATTTTTTATTTTTTTATTCATTTCTTGTTTTCTTGAAGAGTTTGTTGCTTGAAGAATGAAATAAAGACTATCTGATGTATAATTTTTCTTTGCTTGTCATTCTTTTGTACCCTTCATGTTTTGTGCATAACAGTGGGATCCACATCAATACACGATCTGTGAACAATGACTTCAAAGGTTGGATAAGCTGTTTCTGTTGCTGATACATCGAACATGTGTGGGAGGAAAAATGTTAGAGATATGAAAGATATGTTTGATATGACATGACGAACTAGGGTACACACTACACGATTTCTTTAGTATCATTTATGGTCTAGTGGTCATCATGCCACGCTGTCACACCGGAGGTTCTGGGTTTGATGCCCAGGTCAGGTCAAGATGGAAAATGATCTAATTCAGATTGACCTGGGTCTTGGATGTTTATCTTTATATCTATTTATTATAAAATGTAGTATCGTTGAGTTAGTATCCACACAAGTCTCGAGCTTATCTTGGGGCTAGCTCGATCTGTGTGATTTGTCTGTATATATTTATTTGTCCATCGGCATAATTAAAGTACATTTTTACAAGCTTTTGGAAGTGTCCTTACTTACAACAGGACATTAAGGAACTTTCAACATTTTTTTTTTTTTGTAAAAAAATAATATTTCCGCGCAGATAAAATCATAAAAATCGTCCACTTCTGCAAATACAGCGTCCCATTCAAATCCTATTCCCTGCACACAATATCAAGTACTTCCATGTACTCACCTCTGACTATATGATTCAGCCTTCAAGTGTACCGAAGAGGTTTATTGTGATACACATTAGGGCAAGGGTTTGGATTGAGAGGCAATAAAGATATGAAGAATTGGAATCCCGCTTTAGGGAAATCTGGGATATTAAATTCTGATCGATTTCTGCGTGAATGGAACAACGCCAGTTGTTAGGAGTTCTTTCGGGAATTGAAATGATGTCTTGTGATTGAAGGATTGTGGATAATATTGTCTACCTTTCTTTTTTGGAACGAAGTTCCTTACGGCAGGCTTGGAGGAGATAGGGATTTTGCTGCGCGACCGAACTGAAAAAAATGTGATAGTAAAACCGTAAGGATGACCTCGTTAAATGAGACGTGCGCAGGCGCGACAGTCGTATACACATTGTTTCGATTCTACATTATCCGAAGGAACTTCGTTCCTACCTGGTGTCCCACGACACCACATTCTTTTTTTTAAGAACAATTGTATTGTTGATGTCATTACGTGGACAGAAACGCATGCTATGAATTTTGTAACATAAACAATTGATTTGCCATTAAGTAATAAATTGAATTGAAAGGATAATCCTTCAAGATATTAAATAGAACAACCTCGGAACAACCCATCCCATTTGCAGAGGATAATAAATTACTTGTTATCTAGTGATTTATGTAACGTGTATAGAATTAAAACAATAAATTCAACTAAAAACTAAATGGTAACTGAGACATTTAACTGAAAAGAATAAATAAAATTATGTAAACAAATCGAAGAGCCCGCCCCGGAGCGTAAGTAATTACTTTATAACTATAAGCGGTTATCCTACATTGAATATAGAGGATTGCTTTCCCCATTTCATATGGCAAAAGTTATGGTTTTGCGAAAAAGTTAGGTAATATTTTTCTCAATCTTTTTAGGTAAGTACGTACTACATAAAACATTGAAAAAAAAAATCAGTTTCACCTATCATGTTGAAAATTTTTATTTACCTATCACGACATTTTGGGAAATATAGTAAATTGACTCATACACTGCAGTGTTCATAACAAATCCCATCAATAATCCACACAATAGTAATCTGGTCACAACACAATACGATGCAAACAGAGCCAGTAAATATTGGTACGTGGTGCTTGGACACTATGTTTACATACTGGTTGAATATTAACTGTCAGTGATACCAATCCGAATTGGCCGTAATTCGGAACCATACGTTTCGGGCTGGTAAGATATGGATTTTCCACATAGACACCTGTAGTAACTTAATTTGCTGAATTTACCGGGGTTCCATTTGACATAAATCGTTTGATAGGAAACGGAGACATCATTTAAAATTTTGTCTTGACCAGGCACTAGATAACCCTTCAAACTATTTTGTGGACTACTGTTTACAGTTTAAAGTGAGAACGTGAAGCTTTTCTACACACAACTGCGAAAAACGGCCGCTTTTGGCGTATGTGCGTAGAAAAGTTTTACGTTCTCACTTTAAACAGTAGTTCATAAATAATTTGAAGGGGTATCTAGAGCATTACATGACAAAATTTAAATGAGTTCTCCGTTTATTTCAAGTAATTTATTTCTAATGGGGGCAGCACTCGACCCCGAAAAATTCGTGTATATGTGTATGATTCGCATTTTAGCTCATTCCTCGATCGGTTTCGAGGATCTGTGCGGGAAGAAAAGCAGCTGGTAAACTCTAAGATTTTTCTTATCTCACAGACGTCATTAGAATTGTATTTACTGTGCGAGTGACTCTGGGTATATCAAAACAAAAATAAAAATAAAAAACAAAATATCTGAGGTCGGGTTTTTTTTTAATAATTACTTATTTAATCCACGTTCCTACAATCATCATGAGTCATGACATGACAGACATTACCTGGATCTTTTATTTCAAAATAGGCCAAAGATATAAACTCGCTAGTCACAGAGCTACAATACTCTCCACTACATTTTTAAGCTGTCTCTCCCAATATCCTCGGACATAGGTCCGGAGACACAGGTGTGCCCCCGGCATTTAGTTCGGGTCCATGAACGGTCAGTCCCCGAAGAATACATTAGTTCCTTATTCATTCGCCCCCATTAGTTTGTTTTCCTAAACGGCGAAAATACATTGGAAACTGCCGTTTTCTATTGTAATCGCCGTCAAATTTTCCTACAGCAGGCCTGTGTTACTCCCCGTTTAGGTATCGAATTTCAATTAATTTATAAAACTTTATTGATCCGCAAATAAAAATTGTTTAAACTGGCGGACTTATCGCTAAAACCGTTCTCCCCCAGTCAACCACAGGGAAAACAGATAAATAATTGCGGCGAATAAAAATTAAAACAATAAAATTACAACACAATATACCTTCAATTTATAGGTGCGCAACGACCGCTCTGGGGTGGTTAATTCAGTTACGGATATTCAATACGGATGAAATTAGCTTGCAATGGACACTAAAAGACGGGCTAATTAAAATCATACTTTTCTAACCCTGTCATCAAATCTAATAGGGACTTACTAACGTGATTACGTGAGATATAGACACTAATATATGCGATAGACGGGTTACTCCTCACGTTGAAAGTCAACTATTGGCCGACATGTCATTCAGAGGTCTACCTCAGAGAATGAGTCGATGTAATGTCGGGGGTCTCTAGTCAAATTCGCCATGAGTAGAGGCCTGAGGAAGACCTCCGGTTGAGGTCGAAACTGGTCACCCAGTATCTGACTTTATTTATTTATTTCCCAATTTATGTACTCGGAAATCGTATTCAGAGAATACATCAATAAATCTTGTACAAAGGCACTACTTAGGAGGAGCGCTACTTATCTCAAAGGAGATCTTTTCCAGTACGCCTGTGAGAGGAGATGTTTGTGTAAGAGAGGCATACAAGAGTGTTTATACATAGGATAAAATTACATTAAACTACACTAACCTTAATACACATACATTCAAATAAATACAAATGTATATTCAGAAGGAAATATAATTTATAATAAATAATGATCTTTAACTCGTCTTTTGAGTAAATAAATCATTTAGATTCACGTATACGTAGTAATGAGTTCCATAGTCTGACTGCATGTACTTAGAAGTAGATAAAGGTAGCGGTGTCGTGAGGAGGGAATTTAAGGACAATTCTTAGGTGGGATCTGCAAGGAGAATTGGAGGATATAAAAAGGAGAAACGCTCTCGCAGATGGAAGGGGAAAGAAGGATAGTGTAGCACGTTGAAAAGAAGATAAAGGATGCGACTGTCTCTACGGAGCCGTATTAGCAACCATTTCAGCTGAGTACGGTGCTCGGAAACATGGTCGAACATCCTCAAAGCAAATATCGAACAGATGCACAGATTTTGCAAACGCTCCAGTTTATCTAAAAGATCTGTATCTTTGTGAGTATTCGTATATCGTATATTAATAATATTCACTGAGTTGTTGATTATGTTGTTTGTTTTGATAAACGAGGCACTTAAAGAGCGGCGCTCACTAAATAAGCGTAAGCTCATAACGCCGTCATTTCACTTTAAATGAGTTTTTTCATTCGTACATTTCGGTAACAGAGAAATATTTCGACTGCTGCTGCTGGAAGTGTAGGATGTTTTAAAGCCTGGGTTAGTTGATATTTTGTCCACTATCTCACTGAACATTATACCTTGAGTCTTTTGGTCTTGGGCTCTACCCCCTTACCCCCTTAAATGGGATAACGACGTAATTTGTATATAATACTTGACGACCTCTGTGGTCATCAGGCCACGCTGTCACACCGAAGGTCCCAGGTTCGATCCCTGGTCAGATCAAGATGGAAAATGATCTTTTTCAGATTGTCCTGGGTCTTGGATGTTTATCTATATATGTATTTGTTATAAAATATACTATCCTATATCACATCCACGAGTCTCGAACTTACTTTAGGGCTAGCTCAATCTGTGTGATTTGTCCGGTATATTATTTATATGTATTTATTTACATCATCTGTGAAAATTTCAGCTGTCTAGCTATCACGGTTTATGATGATATCTTAATATTGTTATAATGTGCATGAACGCAATGAATAAATGAAAATGAAACTAAAATACAGCTTGGTGTCAGACAGATATACCGACGGACAGACGGACAGCGGAGTGTTAGTAATAGGGTCCCGTTTTTGACCCTTTGGGTACGGATCCCAAAAATTTATAAACTTTCTATTGTGATTATACATTATTAATTCTAATGTAATCAACATTAGGATTAACAATGTATAATTAAATGCATTGTTGAAGTCCATTCAATGTTGCAGTGCAACAATTTTTGTTCTCAATCTGGGGCACGTCTCCCCGAGGAGCGGCGGGTACACTGCGTTCCCAATTAATTTTCCTACTATGTCCATTGTTACGTTTCAAATGAAAACTATTATTTCGGTTCGCGAGTATTCTCAAATGACACAAACACCAGTAACTTAATTTTGATAGCATAATAACGTGTTCTTCAAAAGAGAAATACTTAAACATGTAAGTATTATTAAAACAATATATTTTTTTAAACAAACTTTTATCTAAACCAATGAATTTAAAACTTTAAAGTGCTTCTCATGACGAATCGAATGAGCCCAAATTCGATGAGGTTGCGTCGTTTCATTACAGAGTTCCTATGGCCACCTTCCGGCTCCTTTATCAGATCAGCTCTATGTCATCAGGATATTGCATTGTCACACGATATACTTATGCGTGCAAACTTTCAGCTCAATTGGAAACCGTAAAGTTGGTCTAATTTAAATAAATATATAGGGACAAATAAACAATTTAACTTGCAAGATTTTATTACAGATAGACAGGTGATTTAAAAACGTTTTTATTTACAGACAGACAGACAGAGAAACGGACAGACAGGTGAAACAAAATAAAAGCTTGTTACATACACTTTCTCGTATTATTTTTTTTATGTCGGTAAACGAACAAGCCTGTCACTTGATGGTAAGTGATCCCCGCTGCCCATGGACAACTGCAACACCAGGGGTGTAAAAGCTTTGCCGGCCTCTCAGGAAGATATGGACTCGTTTTTTGAAGATTTCAATGTCATATCGGTCCGGGAACACTGCTGCAGGAATTTGAAGAAGATGTAGCATTTTGGGTCTTGCGGCTCTTAGCAGACAGAGCCTAGGGCCGCAAGACTCAAAGGCCACTTTTAACGTGATGGTGGGCCAGAAAGTGGAAAAAGAAATCAAAACAGTTATTGGATGCGCCGAATCGCCTATTATAATGATTCCCAATTTCGCCGATTCCTTCTATCGGCTTTTACGATCTGCGTGGGCACTTTAAGACTCCCCTTACCCTAGACTTTTCAATACAAACGTAGTCTAGCTTAAATTTTGAAATAACAGGTGAGATTTAGACAGTATTTTGTAATTTTAAAGAAATTGCAAATATTTAGGCATATAACTAGTTATCGACAGTCTTTGAACTTGAAAAAAAATATAAGAGTGTAGAATTTTTCCATACTGAAGGTCAAATATGATATGATCCAATATATACTTAGTTCAAATTTTGACTGTGAAAACTAGTAACATGCCTTAATTTATGTAATTTCTTTGAAATTACATAATTTTGCTAATATCTGACATGCCGTTTCAAAATAAAAGCTACCTATACTACGTTTGTATGAGAAAAGTCTGTCTAGGATAAGGGGAATCTTAAGAAGCTGATTCTTTCTTTGATTTTTATCTCTCAGCGTGGGATAAAGTTAATAAAGAGAATATAGACGATTTAAAGTCGCTAATCGCAACGTAAACCAGAAAACTACGAGTAGTAGTTATCGATATCGTCAGTTAAGAGCAGCCTTCCCGTCTTACTTTTCATACAAACGCGCATACGTAATTATGGCGTTTTAACTAATCTTTCTTGAAAACTTTTGAACTAACAGGTATCTTGTGCGCTATTTCTAGGTTTCTATCGAAATAAAAAATGAATATTTGGAAAAACAAGTTCAATATACGCCTCCAAAAATCTGCTCTTTGCACAAATTTTACCTGAAATTTGACCGTTCATAAAGTACTCATAAATTGTAAAAATAAAAAAATATTTCCATAGAAACCTCGCAAAAGTAATAAAAATTTTAGATAAAAAACATTTATTTCACAAACTTGTAAGGCTTACTGACAAAAACGTATATCCTGGAACAAGTTTTAAGAAATTTCCGCACCCTATGAATAGTTAATATTCTTCAATGGATAGTTAATAATAATACTAATTTCATTCAATACAGTGCAGACCGTGCCCTAAGGTGCTATCTCTCTCTTTTTGGTTTGCTTTTTTTCTAGCATTACCCTGGATGAAAAAACAAGCTTTTCGAACTATGCTCGCGTTGACAACAGAGCCGCCGGGAAGGGCCGTCTTAATATCGTTTCTTTTCGAAGTAACGACCCTAAACATTCTACCAGTACAACGTAAGTATGATGCATAGAATTAAACCTTGGCAAATTCGTGCAGACCTGCAGTTTGCACCGTCGGGAACAGTATTAAGCAACACTACCTATAAAACATTTTGCAACGCTATGAAATAGCACTAATTAGCTCATTATAACGTTATATGCAACGCTATTTCTCGTTGTTTATTGTTATTGCTCTGTTTCGTAAGCGAGTCATAATATTTCCTTAATTAATTAGTT
Source organism: Acrobasis suavella (assembly GCA_943193695.1). NCBI lineage: Eukaryota > Metazoa > Arthropoda > Insecta > Lepidoptera > Pyralidae > Acrobasis > Acrobasis suavella. The sequence goes on from OW971943.1 coordinate 1,753,799, forward strand.
TTATTTTGGTAAACTAAAAATAGCAAAGATTAAAGCTGAGACTCCCTTGCAGATAAGCAACGATTAGCTGTGTTTTGAAAATCATAGTTTCCGATATCACTAACTCTATCTCTTACGATGTCATTTATGAAACACTGCGTCCCGCAGTGTTACCCGCGTCTAAAATAGCCTATGTGTTAATCCAGGGTGTCAGATTCCTGCATACAATACAATACAAATCAACTTTATTGCACCATAATAGACACACAAAAATTATAAAACAACAAGAAACAATATAGGCACAAAGGCGGACTTATCGCTATAAATGCAATCTCTTCTAGCCAACTTTTGGGTGGAGGAAAAATTTATTTATTTACATACCAAACTTTATCGAAATTGGTCCAGCCGTTTGCGCGTGAACAAGTAACAAACATACACACACACTTCCAAACTTTCGCCTTTATAATATTAGTGTGATGTGAAGGTGGCTACTGGCTACACCAAAGATTTCGAATATACAAGGCTACACGATACTCTCGATAGTGTCAGTCGACGAAGATGAATAAACTATCGATACTATCGATAGTAACTGCGCCATAAGTTGGCTGGAAGAGATCGTTTTAGTGATAAGCCCACCTTTGTACCTACTAGATTTTTAATGTACTTTTGATAATTGTCATACTTATTTAATTTTTTATTTTATTTAACTGCGTACACAAATACAAGTGTAATGACACTAATGACGGACTCAAAGGGCCTTTTCTACCAGTCAACCAAACGGGAGATGTGGAGAATGTCAGGGGCAGTGCAAAACTTGAAATAGGTATGTGGCGAAAAAAAGGCTATATGTAAAAATCATCGAAACAATAAACTACATACAAATAATACACACTATTAGGTATATACTATGATTAACAATACCCACATAAACTACTATGATAAACATGTGACATCGCGCGGGCTCCAGCACTCCTCCGCCCCTCTTCGGCGCAGCGGGGGGGGCCCATGCCCATATATAAGGCGCGGCGGCCGGCGCTCGTCCTCTCTTTTTCTTCGGCTGCATCTCAAGCTAAGTAGTTCTTCTACCTAGAAGGGCTACTCAACGGATCTAGTGCCTATAACTCACGACCCTGACTACCTAATCTGTACCTAGTGTTCTTGTGAATTTTTGTAACTAATGTAATGTAATAGTTGTTCATTATACCTATCTCATTTGCCAATATCTAGTCTTTCCTTTATCTCATCTATCCTCCTAGATCCTAAATCTAGGTTTTACTAACCAAAACGGTACAAACAATATTAAGTTAGTGCAATAAAAAAATATTATCTTGTAGTTTATTCGTCGTCAGGATCGATACTATCAATAAACTATCGATAATATCGATAGTCTATCAGTAGACTATCGATAGTGAACTATTGCGCGGCAACACTATGCAGATCGCACTTATGGTAAATTATGTCTTGTGTAGCCTTTATAATGTACATACAAGGGTTTCCAGCAGAGAATGTAGCACGACGAACCCCAGGAGTCCAAGCGATATTTAATTAAGTAAAGGCACGATTGAGACGTCTTGCGATCCGATATGATGACATTTTTTAGTATATATTTAGGTGACACTCCCAGAATATTAAAATTAATGAAAAGAAAACAAAGATGTTATACAAATTTAACTAATTTCGATTGTGAGATGTAGGATGTCTATAAGTTCGAAAAGAAGAGACAGAAGGGCAAGTTGGCAGTCGTAAGCGGCGACTAAAAGAATTCTTGATTTCGCTCGGTGTTCGACATCCTTGCGTGACCATTCTTCTTCTTAGCGAGTCAGAATGGCTATTTCATAAGGTTGGGCACCAGTGTGTGGCCACGCTTACTCTCCTGTCATTAGCCGATTTAAAATCTTCTGATGACAAAAGGTTGGGCAGTTGGGGCGTGACAGAAGGTGGCCCATGCTTTAAACAGCTCCACATTCACAAAGGTTGTTGTTTGACAAAACCCACTTGACACGGTTCTCGTGGCATCTCCCAACACTAGCTCGGAGACTGTTTAAGGACTTTCAGACTGCCCAGGGGAGATCAACACGTGATCGGAGTTTCTCATCGGGTGGAAGATTTGCTGGTAACGGGATGTTTTTATCTTTCCAACATGCCAATATATTATTTCCACTGAGTGGAATGCTTGGCTGCCTCAGAACACTTTTCCGACTTTTCAAAGGTTAGGTGATGGACATTAAATTGACATGCATATTATCTCCGAAGGAGCAAGGCTAGTAAAATGAACAAAAGCAATATTTCCCATACCTACCGCAGAGCCTTATACAATTTATCGTTCGCCTAATTAGCTATTAGAAGTCCCTTTCTGGTGAGAACGTAATTAATTTACAATTATTCTCGAAGGGCTACACAAAGCATTATTAAATAAAATGTTTCAAAGACTTCCTTTTGGGTAATTTCTTTCGAGGAACCTTTAATTACTTAAAGAATATGCATTTGGGCGGAATTTCCTTATTTTAAGACGAAGTGGTAGCTAAAGTGGCGCCCTCAATTGAAATAAATTGTTTAAAACTAAATACGGTGTTAATTAAAAATTTGATCTGTATAAATGTCTAGAAAGAACTTTAAACTATTTTATGAATAACCTTTGAAATTATTACTAATAGTCCGTCTGGTTTTAAAACTGTTTTTCGCCAAAAGTGGCCACTTTTGGCGAAAAACAGTTTTAAAACTAGACGGACTACCAATATTACTTTCAAATGTTATTCATAAAATAGTTTAAAGGTCTTTCTAGACATTTATACAGATCAAATTTTTAATTAACACCGTATTTAGTTTTAAACAATTTATTTCAAATGAGGGCGCCACTTTAGCTACCACTTCGTCTTAAATTAAATTTGTTAATGCAAATCAAAAATTGTGCTTTGAAAGTGCGAAAGAAAATAAAAGGAGACTCTCAAATCACTCAAAATTTTAGGCTAAAATGAAAGGATTTTTTTCAGGTTTTCTGTTTATTCCGCGTGTTTTATTCGATTTTATGTTTTCATTAAATTCAATGTCTTTTGTGTTGAGTCAATGTAGCGATTGGTTTCTTACCACGTTTCCCATCAAGTTGATTTCGTATTTTTGTCAATTCCTTCTATCGACCTTTACGGTTTGCAGAAGCAGCTACATTAAGTTTGTGATTTTCTTCCAGACCCACATAAAAGTAAAGTAGGAAAAAGGCGATCTCAGGAACTACAGATAGCAACAACGGAAGTGCAGTAGAAAACTATGAAGTGTGTCTCCGATGCAGCCGGAAGAAGGGGCTCATTAAAACACAAACCGTGTCTGCAGGCACACTAATGTAAACAACAATTAACGTGCACGTTGGGCCACGAAACGCCGGCCTTTCTACTGTAATGACATAAGTCGTCCGCAACGAAATGTCACCTTGTCTTACCATAGTTAAAAAAAATCTAGGTCACCCCTGCGGATATCGATTTGCGAAATTCTTTTTATACAACGTGAAAGGGACATACCTGTAATAAATCGAACCACAGGCTATACTGGATCACTATTATATAATAAAAAAAAGCCTTTATTGTACCGTTTCCATGGTTTTTTATTTCTTATTTAATAGTGTTAGTCTAAAGCAGAGGTTCCCAAACTTATTTTGTCAAACGCCCACTTTAAAAAATCTGTTATTTTGTAGGGCCCATAAATAGCGTTGTGAACGCATTAAAATAATAAATATTAATTAAATTTTTAGTTTATATTTGTACAATAAAAAAGGATATAAATATGAACTAATAATTGGATGTTGTGTAGTAAGAGGATTTTAATTTCAGTGAATAGCTGAAGTTATAAATCACTCATTGCTTAAATCACATCAGCGCCCCCCAACTTTATTCTGGGCCCGTTACCGCCCCCCTTAAAGCCTCCAGCGCCCACAAGGGGGCGTTATCGCCCACTTTGGGAAAGACTGGTCTAAAGTGTTAGTATTAAGTGGTATTTTTTGTTTATTTATTTTGTGGTTAGTTTCAAATGTGTGTATTATATTGTTTCCTTAACTCTTTATCGATTTAACTATATATATTTATTTAAACATCTATATATGTATCTAAGTAAAAAAGTACATTTATTTATTTTCAGTAAATTTAATATAGCTAATTAGTGTTAGTATGTTAGTGTTCACTGGAAACGGACCCCTTTCGAGTATAGGCCTCCTCCAATTTACTCCACTTCTCTTTGTCCTGAGCCACTTCTTGACAGTTTTTTCCAGCTAGAGACACGATGTCGTCCGACCAGCGAGTTTTGGGTTACTATTATACTACACTATAAAATACAATGAAATTAAAATAACAACCAAAAAAACAAAAAATACATTAAAAAGACAACATACGAAAGAGCAAATATACAAAGGCGGACTTATCCCATGAAGGGATCTCTTCCAGTCAACCTGCTTTAATAATTTAATATACTTATAATTACAAATCCGATAAATAGATAGTTATATAGATAGATAAATCAAATGCCCGATCATTTGCCTCATGAAGGCGTAAAGTAATAAAAACCGGCCAAGTGGTACGGAACCCTTCGGACTCGCGCCCGAAGGGTTCCGTACCATTATCTATAAAAAAAACGACGGGTTGCACTCCGGGAGTGCCGGCAGAAGTGAAAACTTGAATATTAACGTTGTGCATTTCCATGGATGCGCGTGGCACGCTGTAACATAAACACACGAAGCGCAAGCGCCCTGCGCCGCCTAAACGAAACAGCAGGCGCCTGCATACATTTTCGCCGCGCCGTAGAAAGAGAGGGGGATACTTCCATTCCTACGCCGCGCCGCGTGTCTTACGAATTTTCGATCAAGTCACGTGTCCTGACGCCCTGATGCGAGTTTAACATTTTTTACCCATACCAAAAACAGTGTACAACGCCGCTAAAGAAGTTTTCACTTCAAAAAATCTCATGTTTTGTATGGCAGCCTTCCTTAAAATTTTTTTTTTTTATTCTGTTTTTAGTATTTGTTATTATAGCACCACAGAAATACATCATCTGTAATAATTTCAACTGTTTAGCTGTCACGGTTCATGATATACAGCCTGATGACAGACAGACAGAGGAGTCTTAGTAATAGGGTCCCGTTTTTACCCTTCGGGTACGTAACCCTGAAATTCTATGTCGATGTGTTTCATCGTTTCTTGGGTCCCGCAACCAAAGTGTAAAAACGGAACCCTATTACTAAGACTACGCTGTCCGTCCATCCGTCTTTCTGTCTGTCACCAGGCTGTATCTCTTGAACTGCGGTAACTGGACAGCTGAAATTTTCACACATGATGTATTTTGTTGACGCAAATAAAACAAATACTAACTTTTCTGGTTTTTCAACAAACGTGATGTTTTTTTTGATAATGGTACGGAACCCTTCGTGCTTGAGTCCGACTAGCACTTGGACAGTATTTCATAAATCAAGTATATGTAGACAGTAGTACATTTATTTCCCGTTTTACACCCTGAAAGCGTAGTATTGTTTTCTCAACCCTACTACTATTTATTTTCCTATTTTGTGTACGTGGGGCGCACTATAAGTTTCCGGAATGAATATGAAAAAATACTATTAAAGGTACAAAATTAATTTATTGTTTTTCAAAATAATCTCCCTTGGCGTCTATGCACTTTTTCATTCGATGAAACCAGTTTTGAAAACTTTTGTGCCACTCCTCTGTGGTGACCTCTGAAACGTGTTTTTCATACTCCTCGACAGCCTCTTCTGGTGATGAAAATCGTTGACCGCGTAATTGGTTCTTAATTTTTGGGAACAGAAAAAAGTCACAAGGTGCCAGGTCGAGACTGTATGCAGGATGACTCATGAGTTCTACATTTTCCGCCTTCAAAAAGTCGTTTGTCTGTCTGGCCGTGTGAGAACTAGCATTGTCGTCGTGCAGGATGATACGGCGTTTACGGTTATTTTTACGGAGTTCGTCAATAACTTCCGGCAAACGAATGGTCGTGTACCAGTCACTATTCACTGTACGACGATTCTCTAAAGCAACAGTAGCCACGTGTCCAGTTTTATTAAAAAAAGAAGCAATCATCCGCATAGATACACTTTTCACGCGCGCCACTTTGGTTGGTTTCGGCTTATCTTGAAAGACCCATACGCTCGATTGCTGCTTTGTTTTGGGATCGTAGCAATAAATCCATGTTTCGTCACCTGTTACTATGTCCCACACCAAATTTGACGCACCTTCGTTGAATCTGGTAAGCATGGCACTGCACCAAGTGACGCGGTCCGTTTTTTGAGCCTCGGTCAAGTTGTGTGGGATCCACCGCGAGCACAGCTTTCTCACACCCAAATGTTTGTGTAGGATTAATTGTATTTGACTCATGCCTATTTCTAAGGATGCGCGAATTTCATGGTAGGTCACATGCCTGTCTGTTTCAATCATACGGCGCACAGCATCGATGTTTTTGTTGGTCACAGCGGTGGACGGCCGACTATCGCGAGATTCGTCACTGAGATTGATACGACCACGCTTGAATTCTGCAAACCAGCTATAAACAGTTGTCTTGCATGGTGCTTCATTGCCAAAAGCTGTTTCAAACCGAGCGATGCTCTGTTGAGCTGTCAAATTACACTTAAAATCGTAGAAAATCATACTACGAAAATTTTCCCGAGTTAAATCCATGTTGATGCAGACACACAATTTTTTAAATGGCGCCACAAGGTAAAAACAAAAGACAGGCAGATGAAACAAACTGCATTCTACAGCCAAACAGTTCTGTTTTCAAATGTTGCAATAAATTTTTAAATATTGTTTATGTAAGTGGCCAGTTCCGGAAACTTATAGTGCGCCCTATGTATTAAAAAATGTGAAAGAAAATGTAGTCCTACACTTTGGACAGATTAATACCAGCAGTTGGCAGTGGGAACAAACTGCGCTTACATACGTGCTAAAACAAATAGTCTTATTCGAGAATTTAATAACACGGTACGCTCTTACGCCGACGTTATATGAGAACGAATGAAATACTCGCCTGAATAAACCTTTTCAGGGTTCCGTGCCCAAAGGGTTAAAACGGGACCCGATTACTAGGATTTCGCTGACGTCTGTCTGTCTGTCTGTCACCAGGCTGTATCTCATGAACCGTGATAGCTGAAATTTTCACAGATGACGTTTGCCGCTGTAACAACAAATACTAAAAACAGAATTAAATAAATATTTAAGTACAGAAAAACTGATAATAAGAACGCTATTTGACTCCAAGAAACTATGACGTCATCTGCCTGTATATCATACAAATTTCATAAAAAATGTATGTTTTGACGTTTTGAAAAAAGTATCTGATTTGACTTGTTGAAAAATAGCGGGTTATGTCATTATCATCATAATTTAAGCCGCAAAAAGTAAATTGCTGGATATCCAATGTATGTTTGTTATATATATATATATATATATATATATATATATATATATATATACTTCTCACTCACTCATCACGAAATCTCGAAAACTACTTAGCCAATGAAGATGAAATTTGGCAGGAAGGTAGATTGTGACTAGGAGACGTCCGCTAAGAAAGGATTTTTGGAAATTGGGGTTGCCAGTTTGTGTGGAACTTCGTAATTTTTAGAGTGAGACACATGAAATTTTTAATTTATTTTAATTGTTAGTAGAAAATAATAATGCATTTATTAGATTTCGAAAATTACATCCCTACAGGGATGAAATAGGGGTTGCAAGTTTATATGAATCTTCGTCATTTTTGAAGCGAGACACATGACATTTTTTAATTAGTAACCAATAAAAAATAATAATACAGAAAATAGATTTTAAAAATTGCATCCCCTGGGGTGCATTAGGGGTTGCGAATTTATATTATTATGAAATTTCATCATTTTTTGAATGAGAGGCAAAAAAATTGAGACAAATAGATCATTTGTTCTCTTTTGCTCTAACAAATGACGGGAACGGGAACGGGACCGGGAACGGGAACGGGACCGGGAACGGGAACGGGACCGGGAACGGGAACGGGACCGGGAACGGGAACGGGAACGGAAACGTATAAAACCAATTAAAGATCCTATTAGAACCATTTTCGACTTCTATGCGGACAAAGTCGGGGGTTACAACTAGTATGTTATATATATGACATACATACTATTCTGAAATTACAACCTTCCCTCACTCAGCTGCTTTTAAACGGACAGGATATAGGGTATTCCAACAAACAGGTAACCAACTTCACAAAAAACCCGGCCATAGTTAGCTGGTAATTTTCCACATTATATACCCCGTCCCCGGGCCGCCCGCCGCCTGGACATCCGTCACCCGGGTCCTCGCAGGGCGCCCTATTTTGAAAGGCCGGATAAACTTGTATCCGCTTACAGATTTATTTTCCTACGTAAATTTCTCGCATGAAAACACCCTATTTATATTTTTTCAGTGTTACTTATTTATTTATTTAACCCTTATTGTACAATAGTATTTTTTGCAATAGTTGTATAAGGAGGGTTAAAAAATGCGAGTGGCGCAGGTTACGATGCGAGCCTTGGCGAGCATCGTAAATTGACGCCATCGAGCATTTTTTGACTACTTATACAACGTTGCATACAATACTTTTTCTACGACTACATTTACTAAAATAAATCCAAAAATAAACAAGGAAAAGTACGAAATACTACCATATGTTTGGTAGATACAAGGTATCTATGGAAGACTTAATTTTTTTTTTATTGACGTCTTCCTCGTGACTAAAAGTGCCATTTTTGAAAAATGGAGTCACTAAAACGAATTTTTTTCATACAAAAAACCGTTTGTTCAGTGACTCCATTGCACCATATGTTAAAATAACGATTTTATTATGTTGGCAGTATGGTAGATCTAAATAAAAAAAGTTATAGGTCTATGGCTAGGAGTATCGTTTTGGCGAAATAACGACACATGTGCTATTATATTAGGAATAGACTATAGACTTTTCTGAAATCATATAATCTTTGTGCTTATGTTAGTGTTCGGGACCATTTAAAAAACAGATAACAGTACAAGAGTAGAAAAATACATTTTGTAAAGCACAATAGGCGTACTTAATGCTAAAAGCATTACCTAACAGCCAACCTTTGGGTTGTAAGAGAAACATAGGTGGGTGTAAAATAATAGGATAGGTTAAAGAGAAAGTGATTGGGTATAATAAAATTAGATAAATATTTACAATTACTACATAACATAAACTACTGTTAGTGTACTTATATGTCTAACAAATGTTTCTACAGTGTAACATACGAAGATATTTCATATAGAAAATGTTTTTAACAAAAAATTAGTGAATAAAACAATGCTTTGCATTACCTCTATAATCTTAATTTTATACTATACAATACTTTACAAGTACTTTCTATTCTGCAGTTTCATCAGTGGATTACCTTATTTTACGAGATTTTTGGAAACATCCTTAATTAAAACAAAGGAAAGTTACGTTAAATTTTACAACATTTTAGCCAGTTGCCGCCATTTACAGTCACATGCGAGTGTGACTTGCATAAACTACGTACATTTGTTCTGACTTTAATAAAAAGGCAAATTAAAAACGTGACTCCAGGAAATAGGGTACTTTGAATTGTTCGATAATTTTTATAAACAAAGATTTTTAACGTAAGTATATGAAGCACGAACAAGTATATTTGCCATGCTAATTAAAAAAACCCCGACCATAGACGATACCATCTTGTGGTGAGTGGCGGAACTACATATTCCAACCGATGTTAAGTGTAATTTAAATCCACAGCGCCATCTATTGCTTGCCAGGTAAATTAAAAACCCGACTTCCAAGCGTTAACCCTCAATAACTTTTAAACGGCTGAACCAATTTATCGAACTTGCTTTCACGTAATAAAATTGCATCGAAATCGGTCCATCCGTTCGAGAGCTATGATGACATAGACAGACAGACAGATGCCATAGACAGACAGACAGACATTAGCGTCAAACTTATATACACCCCCTTTTTTGTGAAATTATGGTCCAATATAGTTATTTTTCGCCATTGACTCTTTTATTACCATACTTTTTGCAACACGGCGTGATCTATACAACATAGTAAGTGTTAGTCGATACAAATGGACTAACTTATTTATATGTACTCTTGATTTGAGATAAGTAACAAAGATTGTCAATCTTTGCATTTTAAAGAAGAGAAAGTTATTAGACTATTACTTATAAAACATGCGATGCGAGAAAACGTTATGTAAGTCTTTAAAAATCCTTTTTAAAATTGTGCTCGAGGCGAACTGTGTGACAATTTACCAGGTAAAAGGTAAAGATAAAGGTAACCGGGCTAAACCGCAATCGAAACGATACGGCAACGCGAAACAACGTGTTATGATTCCGTCAATTCGACACGTAGAATAGGCAACGCGTATTTCTTTGAAAACAAAGCGAATTATTAAAATAAAGAGAGTATAGATACATTGCGTTTTTCTTCTCCAGTCCGCACGGACGAAGCATCCATGAATGTGACAATTAACACCTTGACTGCCAGCTGCCAGCATTGCAGACACATTGGGTACTTTTTTGGGTCAAGAAATAAATAATAAATAAATAAATAAAAATTATTTAGTACTGTTAAGAAAAAACAATATCACTTTTCATTGATCATATCCATTTTCAACGTGATTTTAGATTTGCTATTGCAGAAATCTGATATTAAGAGCGCTATTTGACTCCAAGAAACTATGATTTGAGTTGTTGGAAAGCGTATTGTTTGTCGGTTATCAGGTGACCGTCTTGCATAATTATCATCTTTGCAGGAAGATAAATTCGGAAAGCGCACTACGGCAGCGTCGGCCGTATTCCGAAGCAGGACAACTAAGGAAGCTACTGGGAACGCGTTTGGATGAGATCTGATATATACGTCAGCCGTGCATCTGTGACTGTCTACTGAAGTCTGCTCCAGACGGAAATAAGTATTAACAGAAGGGTGATGGGTAAACCAGCCTTGGTTATCTGACGAAACACTAGCTTCAGTAGCTAGCTTAAGGGTCTACCTGAATTTTCCGGGGTCCAGTGCTGCCCCCATTTTATATAAATCATTTGAAACAAAACGGAGATATCATTTAAAATTTCGTCTTGACCAGGCTCTAGATAACCCTTCAAACAATTTTATGAACTACTGTTTACTGTTTAAAGTAAGAACGTGAAGCTTTTCTACTCACATACGCCAAAGGTGGCCGTTTTTCGCAATTGTGCGTAGAAAAGCTTCAGTTTCTCACTTTAAACAGTAAACACTAGTTCATAAAATAGTTTAAAGGGTTATCTAGAGCCTGGTCAAGACAAAATTTTAAATGATGCCTCCGTTTCCAATCAAATGATTTATTTCAAATGGGGCAGCACCGGACCCCGGAAAATTCAGGTATCCCCTTAAATAGTATTTCACATTTTCTTATTCATTTACCACACTACGTGAGGCCGGCATACTATTTCAGTCGTTTCCATTTTGTTATGTCCTTTGTCATTTCAACTGTTACATTTAGACCTTCAACATAATGTAATATCAAAATCTGCTGTAGAAATATTTTGATGCCTGATTCATCTTGTCGCCTCTAGGGAAAACCGTGGTTTTTTTATGGAAGAGTATTTAAAACTTGGCCGTTTCTTGAAATGTGCGAAGAAAAGCTTCACGTTCTCACTTTAAACTGTAAATATTTAGGGCAAACTCAAGACAAAATTTTAAATGATATCTCCGTTTCCTTTCAAATAATTTAATATCTAAGAAAGGCAATATCTGTTCCCCCGGTATTTTGCGCACAGAGCGAGTTCTTCGCCCCTGGCTCGAGTTGGAAACTATTTGAATGTTCCCCCACGAAACATCCTTATAGCGAGCCGAGCCGCGTGACAGCGGGCAATGATACATATTTATCTAACAATATTTATGGCTGTCCTGAAAAAGCCGCGATTTTCTTGTCTCTTTCATATTTAAAGTTTGGATGGTTTATGGGAGGGTAAGATTGGAGTGGAATCGATAACGATGGGTATGAGCTGCTGAATAATAACTTTTTAGCAATGTTTTGCTTTGCGGCTTTTTTTTTCTTGTTGTTGGCGATTAAACTTCGTTGAAGCTTATTTTGCCAGTGTCTAGTTAACCAATGGCGCGGGCGCCAATTTCTTTATTCCTAACCCTAACCTAACTATACAATCAACGGTTGGTGTAGGTCCTTTGATTGCTTCAAGGGAGCTTCTGGCAACAAATCTATACGAGTCCACTGGTTTTCATAGCCGAATGAGTGGCGGACGGCGTCTAAAGACGCCCACCACAGTCCGCAAATAAATATCACTACAGCCGCACTATGAGTGTCCACTTTAACCATTTTACATATTGTCCATGAGCATGAGCATTTATAACACTAAACTACACCAATTTCATATTATAAAGTCCACTAGAATCAATTTGCAAAATAATTTAAAGCAAACTCCAACTGAACCCCTTGACTTCCCGCCAAAAACTCCGCTTTGCGGCTTATATGAATTCGCTATTTTAGTACGTTTACTTTAGTAGGGAAGAAGGTTATATTTTCATTACTTGTAAAATACAGAAAGAAAGCCTTGACTTGGAGCGACTTATACCTCAGAGTTTGTGCTTATGTACGATAATTTTCAGGTGTCAACCTTAATTGTTTTGTTTCGGAGACTAGGGTTGTGCGTTCCGGCTTTTACTCTTTCACCGCGAGCGCCGGAATTAATCGACAAACATTGTGCCCATTTCGCAAGTGTCGAATATTCGATATTCGGAAATCTGACTGCTTTTTTATATACCCAGTGTCACTCAGAATTAACACGAATCTAATGACACCTCTTTAATATAAAAGCTTGTAGGAACTCCTAGTAGGTAGCTAGCCACGGACTAGCTGGGGCAGTTGGAGCTCCTACATTAAGAGGTAAGTAAGGTACGTAGTGGAGAGCTTGAGAGGAATAGACAGCAGAGTTATTTTATTTATTATAACTTAACAATACTGATATATATAAATTTACAATACTGATATAGAAGTAATCAGCTCGAGAGATGGTAGTGGAATGAATCAGAATGATGAGGAAGGAATCTAAAATTTAAAAATTGAATTTGAAAATGAAATTATTTTTTAGAAAACGGAAAAGGAGGTAAACGGGAACATGAAGGATGAGGTTTATTGTAACATCTTTACAAGCTTAAATCCACCGAGCCGATCAGACCGCAGAACGTGCCCAAACAATTATACATACGCAGTCGGGTAAAAAAAGATCGTGACGAATTGACAACCTCCTCCTTTTCGGATGCCGTTAAAAAAAATTACTGCCTAAAAGCGTGTAAACGTTCTATCTGAATTTTTTTAAACTGTTGTATGAGCATACATTCCCTTTTTAGCGGCACAGCAGCATATGTCAAGCAAGGGTGTATCCCGGCTAAGTAATCTCACATCACATACACATTTGTCGGTGAGGAGATAGCATCCAGAAGTGGGTCCTCTCCGGACGGTTCGATCAAGCGGCTCGTTTATCAAAAATGGGAAAGGGTGGCCGGGTGAAATTGGCGGACTTTTAAAGGCAAGTGCTATATTGCAAAAAGAAGCAATAATTCAAAAACCAGCCAAAAGATTCCTATTAATATTACAAATGCGTAAGTTGTATGGATTTATGGATTTTAGTTCCGCTTTCGCCTCTACGGCTGAAGTGATTGGAATGTTTGGCATGTAGATAAAGCTGGTTATCGGGATTAACACATAGGATAATATAATAACTTTTCTTCCCGAGGAATGTGAGGCTCCCGTGAAATTGTCAAAAATATAACCACAACGCCGCTGGCCTTTATTAATTCAGTAGTATTTAATAGACTTTTGTATTACTCAATATTGAAAACATCCTTTACTTTAAACAAGGAATTCTTGAAGATCCCAGAAACGGCTGCAACAATTTTGATGAAACTTGGCATTAAGGGAGTGACAAGGCTTGAAAATTGATTTTCGTAAAAAAGGTCGTTGAATAATCTAAAGCGAAGCATACATTTTTAGACTTTTATAATGCTTTTTAATCTTTTTGATAATGCCATAGCGATGGATATTTTTCCATCTTATCAAACGAAACAAAAAGAGAGCATCGCCCGAGGCATCCCGAGCTGTTACAAGTAACTGCTTCCTCAAACACAAAGAAAACAAACGAAGGGATAGCCCGGGGCTGTGTAGTTTGTGCTCTGGCAAAATATGGCGCCACTGTCGCTCGCGACTTGCAAGTAATCTGTTATGTTATGTATGAATATTCTCATTTGAAAAGTTGAGGAAAATATTTTACATTTAAGTACTTTTTCTCTTTGTTGGAATATCTGTTTGGTATGGGCTAAATTAAAATACTATTTATCTGGTGAAGTATGAAATTATATTGTTTTAACTTTTACTTGGAAGTAATATGTCTGATTCCTAGAACAATGCAACAGAGAAAAAAGATGACATAAGTAGGGGTTGCCAGCACCGAAAAGTGTTGCCAGCCATAGTACAAAAATAAAGATTGATTTTTGCAATTAAAATAATATAAATCAACACTCTTTTTACAAGCTTTTATTTTTAGTAGAAAAGACAAAAGCTTAGAATGTACCAACAGGTTCTTCAGGCGAGGCGGCTAGAAACACGTCATTATTTTGATTCTCATTTCCGACTTTTCGCCCACCATCACACTAAAAGTGGCCTTTTATTGTCGCGACTCAGGGCTATGTCTGCTAAGAGCTGCAAGACGGAAAATACTATAATCTGCCTCATTACTAATAACTTGATTGTTTAAGTGTAAAGTTGGATTAATTATTCTGTTGTTTGACAAAACCTCTAGCTCCAGTTGTTTGGCTTGGCCAATACCGAGCCGTTTTGTAAAACAGCTGAATATAGTTCAGCAAAACAGTTACTCGCACGTTAGGATCACGTATAGCGTTACCACGATTATGTATACATATATATGTATGTTGTATTGTTTCATTTAGACTTATAAACGTTTAGATGTAACTAAATAAGTTGTTCTTGTCAAAAATTGCAAATAAATACATTTATTCACTTGCTGAAATCAGTTATAATGATGCTTGATCTCTTAGTGATCAAAATGCTTCGACGACAGTCAAATTAAGAAAAGAATGAATTTTCTATAAAATTATTTTATGCAACAGTTGTATAAGAAGGTTCATAAAATGCGAGTGGCGCAGGTTACGTTGCGAGCCTTGGCGAGCATCGTAAAGAGACGCCATCAAGCATTTTTTGACATACTTATTCAACGTTGCATACAATACTTTTTCTACGACTACATTTACTAAAATAAATCCAAAAATAAACAAAGAAAAGTATGAAATACTACCATATGTTTGCTAAATACTAGGTATCTACGGAAGACTTATTTTTTTTTATTGACGTCTTCCTAGTGACCAAAAGTGCCATTTTTGAAACATGGAGTCACTTAAACGAATGTTTTTTCATACAAAAAACTGTTTGTTCAGTGACTCCACGTTTGAAAAATGGCACCATATGTTAAAATAACGATTTTATTATATTGGCAGTATGGTAGATCTAAAGAAAAAAGTTATAGGTCTATGGCTAGGAGTATCGTTTTGGCGAAATAACGACACATGTGCTATTATATTAGGAATAAACTATAGACTTTTTTGAAATTATATAATCTATGTTCTTATATTAGTGTTCGGGACCATTTAAAAGACAGATACAGTACAGGAGTTGAAAAAAGCTTTTATCGTAAGACCAAAATTTCTCTTGACTAGTACAGTCAAGAAAAACCAAATGAACCTAACATGGTAGGTTTTCGTCGTTTCATTACTGAATTCCAATGCCCTCCCAGCTCTATCATCAGATTAACTTTATGATATTGCTATCAAAAAAGGTTCGGTCCTGTTTATAAACATAACTCAAATAAGTTATTGTCAATAAAAGTGCAATGTAGCGATTCTCCTTAAGCTCGAGTTGGCCGAACTCGCAGGTGGGCTAAGAGGGTCGACGAATTACCCGCGGACAGATGTGGAGCGACCTTTAATGGAACGCCCGTTTTTATGGTCTATAATTGATGATTTATTCATTGTGATGTAGATGTATTGGGGTTGTTGACAAGCCGTCGACAGTACTAACACGGTTTGATCCCTTACGGGGTAGACAGTGCCCGAGGATGTAAGATCCAAAGGCTACCCACTTTTAGCGAAATGGCGACCGTGAAGGTGAAAATAAGGGTTCGAAACAGTGATGGGTTTTTAGCCGATCGCCACTGATATGAGTTGAGTTAGTATCCCATAACACTAGTCTCGAACTTACTTTGGGGCTAGCTCAATCAGTGTTATTTGTCCCTATAAATTTATTATTATTATGTATCTACTTTAGATTCACGGGTCTTTTCACCCCGGTCCTTTGAGAGAGGCTTGCGTGGGGATACAGATCCAACACGTAGAGGCCCTTTGGAGAAGTTGATGTAATGTGGCACTCCCGCCAAAACCCATTCCTGAATATACCTATGAAAGGTGTACCCTTGAATAGGTTTCGGCAGGAGAAAGATCTATTGCAAGAAAAAGGGAAAGGTCTTTGGGTTATGGAGGTGAGAGTGGGATGGACTGATGCTGGGATATTGCAATAGCAACGTCACCTGCCATAATCATGATTACTGACTATTGTAGGCAGGTGGTGGCTTGCCGCCCACTAGATGGGCCCTTCAAACGCACCGACAATAATTCCCGGCAAAGGAGCAACACTGGTGCAGGCGACTCAGGGATGTAGAGGTGTCCTGCGCTTTCAAACGTTAACCCCCTAATAACTAATGAACAGCTAAACCGATTCTCATCAAACATAGCTAAGAACGCCGGAAACTTCCTTTAAACTAAAAAAACTGTATCGAAATCGGTCCATCCGATTGAGAGCTACGATGCCACAGACAGAAAATTAAAATTGGATGAATAAAAAAAACTGTATCGAAATTAATAAAATTGTATTTGTTTTTAAATAATTAACTTTAATTTATTGCGGGCCTCAATATGTGATGCTGATGACTTCTTCTTCTTATCTGGTCGCTGTCGCTGGCTTAAAATTCAAATTTTGTTATTCCAATACGTTGCCACTTTTACGCCCTTCTCCGAGGCAGAGTATACGTGAAGCATGGTACAGCTGGTAGAGCACAAAAGGCATGAGAGGAGGTGCTGCATAGTCTGGTCGTCGTGACCACACTGGCACTGCTTCTGCTTGGTCAATGTAGCGCCAGCGCGCCAGATTGTGCCTACATCGACGTACCTCAGTTCGGAGGCAATTCAAGCTCCTCCATGTGGCCCAAGGCAGTTTATGTGATGCTGATGACTGATGAATTAATGAGTTAAAAAGCCCTAAATTAAACAACTGAAAAATGAAAAATTTACGCTTCACTTTTATACAGGAGGAGCTCGGACGCCTGGAGTGCGTACGCTAGCGCTTCCGCATGTAAAGCTACGCCGAGCGTGGTCCGCACTTGGATGGGTGGCATACAAATTTCTCAAACTCCTCCGTATTTTGGACGGCACGTATAGGCCGTTGATCCCGGCTTTCATCAGTGTATGGCAGTCGTCAAGCTACTGCCATTAGGCAACTTGAAAAATCTGACACCAGTGTTGGCCACTTACACACACGAAAAACAAACAACAACTTTTTTAACATAATCTCCTTCAGGTAAATTTTAAACCAACCATAAACAAGGTCGTTAAAAAACATAGGCAGGGTCGTGGAGTCCCTGAACTAATGCAGCCTAATGTCACAATTAATATGTATCGAGTCGGACAGACTACCTGTGTCCAGACTCGGAGGAGGCGAAGTACAGAGCTCAAGCTTCGTTGAAAGTAGTATAGTGTACTCGCGGACTGCTTTCCATAAATATGGAGTTAAAAAACATAGCCAGGGCCGTGGAGTCCCCAAACTAATGCAGTTAATGTTACAATTTAATATTGAGTTGGACAGTCACCTGTGTCTAGGCCGTGGAGGAAATACGATTCAGTGCTCAATGTTATAAGAACGTAATCAATTAATAAGGACAACTTTTTGTATTGAACTGATGCTGAGGCATCAAACATATTTTCTATTTTCTCATATGATGGTGTTTAGCTGCCCAGACAATTGTATAAAAATATCTTCTGTATGCTACAATCTGCATATGGCCAGCTTATGCTCGGTTGTTGATACAGGAACAACAAAGGATATCTTTTTTTGTTTTAGCAAACAAGGTCGAATTTAAAAAAATAATTAATTAATTAATTTAATTTAAAGTTCTCTAGTTTAGTTTTATATTCATAGTTATATTTAGTTAAGTCATCGTTTATTTATGTTATTTAATTTCATAATGTAATTAAAGTTATATTTCACATTTAAAAAAAATATTACTACTCTCAGCTCAAGATGTGCAGCTGAACTAAGTTAAGTTTTGTTAAACCGATAGTTTCTTAGAATAAAAATGTATTATTACGTTGAATATCTCTTAATTTTACATTATAAAATTAATACTTACTTAAGGATATTCTGATTCCATTGTCCTGGGTTCCATTGTCCTGGGTTCCATTGCCCTGGGTCTTGGATGTTTATCTTCATATGTATTCGTTATAAAATATAGTATCGTATCCCATAACACAAGTCTGGAACTTACTTTGGGGCTAGCTCAATCAGTGTAATTTGTCCGTATATACAATATGTAACAGAAACCCTGTTTGATCCTTGTAGGAGCAACTGAGACCGTCATAAACAACTTTTCCTATGGGCCCAATACATGAAGCTTAAAGAAAAAAATCGACATTTTCATACGAAAATGTCGATTTTTTCTTCGAGCGATTTGTATAAATCGCCGGGCCGGCCGAACACTTTTGCATGAAAATGTCGATTATTTTTTCGAATTTCAAGTTTTTGTTACATATTTTATATATTCATTTATGCATTTATTGTACAAATTAGTCATGTACCTTGTACTCTGTATTGTCTCCTCCGTGCCCAGGGCTTATGACAGGGAACTGAACGGCAATTTGGGGAATATAGGCGCAGTGATTAAGCGCAGATTGTATTACGAGTATGTTCTCGGCGCTAAATTTAAATTAATAGGGGGGTTCGAGGGAGAACAATATTAAATTCGCTTTTTTGAAATAGCTTCTATCCAAAATCCATTAGGTACAGATCCAAATCCATTACCCTAGAAATTACATTTTAATTTGATTAATACCTATTATGTACAATTTGTTCATCATAGAAAATACTCTTTGTACTAGAGTATATGTAGCAGGCAAACATAAAATATATTCAATTAAAATAGCAAAGTTTTCATGCTGAAGATTGTTGGTGGGAGTGTTTGAATACTTCCACCCAACGAGCTCGCGTGTCAGACCGATCGGCCAGCTCGGGTCCTCAATTTTCGCGCAATTTTCGAAAACGGGACAATTTTGCGTCCCAGTGTTCACTTTGGGACACCGGGCCTCGTGATTAAAAAAAGGGACAGTCCCGTTCAATACTGGACGTCTGGTCACATTATCCAGACTCTGCACATTCATCCCTGTCAAGCTGCAGGCTTTGTGCTGGTGCAGTCCGTCAAAGGTCCTCTAAGCATGTGTCTAAGTCTCGTCCAACAGACGGTTTTGTCCTGCCTGTGCGTAATTCAATATCCAATTGCGATTTTAGTGCCATCTGTTGAAATCAACCAGAACCTAAATGGTATATCAAATATGGATATATAATAAAAGAGGTTTTTCAAAAATTCTACTAAAGATTAACCTAAAAACCTTGGTTATTAATCGAGGAACATTGAACATTGCCAGCATTTTGGGTACGTTATCTTGATATAGTGTGGAAGATGACAATATTGTAAAATTAAATATTGCATATAACATAAATTCATCATCATCGAATAGCGATGCTCTTGTCACTGTAGTTTCTTTCATTCTATTATTTTTAGCCAACCTCCTAGATACACACATAAATTATGCAAACATATTTGGCATCACTCTTTTTTCTTCGCAAAATCATCTTTTTTGCCTTTTTTATCTCATATCTAAGTAATTTAGACTATTTCGTATCATTTTCTGAAGCTGGAACATATCAGCCACATAGCACGTATCTCATTCAGTGATTGTAATCTCTAGTCATGCAATTCGTCAAAGCCTCAAAGGTCCGGCCTCCGTCAGACAAAGCCTGACAATTGGCTTTGTCCTAAATCCTGACAGGGCGCACTAATCCAATACTCACTGCGTAATCTTTCAGAGATTGTGACATGGAACGTGGAACACTCAGATCAGAATCTGGTATTTTCGGGCGTTTGGTTTGAATGCAACAAGTTACCTACTGTACCTTTTGGATATCAAATTCGTATCTTTAGATATGTAGGTGATGTAACACAAGGTAAGCATCCCTGGGTGTGGTCCGGGCTTGGATTGGTAACCACAATTGACATAAAATAATATCGATATTATTATAAAGCTTGAAATAAGTGCACTGCAAAAACAGATAGTAACTAATTAATCTTTTTAAATAGCTTCTGTTCTCTTCTTTGTTGTTTATATGAATTTGATGCATGAAGTAGATCATGGACAAGCATATTACATCTAAGTAGAGTACCTACCATGGAGGTACCTACGAAAAAACAAACATTTATATTTATAAAACGGTAAAAATCGATGTAGGCGAAATTAGCTCTGAATACTTGATATATCGTGATTAGATACTTATACTGTTATTTTATTACTAATAAAATCGTACTATTCCTATAATAGCACCATACAACACAGCACTATCTAGAATCTAGACCGTTACGATCATAAATATTCCATGGCTAATGTACATCGAGACTATAATTTAATCCGATGAAAGCTCGTTAGAGTAAAACACATTGTCGCCTTATCAATTCAGAGATGATGCATGTCCTGCGGAGCCGGCACTCCGTACCTCATTCCCATCCTTTATTGCTGCACCTCTAAATCTAACCTAACGGCTCTGCGACGTGGGAGGGCCATCAAAATCCCTTTCTATGTTTAAAATAAAAATTTAACCCTAAAAGCAGTTTCATTTTATGAAGGTTCTTTATGTCCCGCGGATGCATTTATTTGTTCTTATAAAATTGTTATTGCCTCGTTCCACAATTTCGTACTTTTCCGTCGTTTTGTATTAAGTCCGTGGATGTTTGCTATTAAACTTTGCGGGTTTGCTTTAATATTGAACGAGCTATTACGCTTTTAAGTATCCGCCGACTGGCCTGTTTTGTCTCGTTAGCTTTCTTTGTTTGCGAAGGTTTCTCAATTTTAAGTCGTGATTCTAGTAATAAAAGAGAAACAGGATGTTTTACTTTCAATATTGTATACTTATCATGAGCCATAATTTTCATCCATTGTTACATAGTACGAATTAATTTAAGTTTTATAATTAAGTGTAATTTGTTATCTGTAGTTTAGTTTATATTATCAATATTTTAAGTTTTTAGCTTCTACTAGGTATATTATTTAATGCCTTTTTCATGAGTAAATTTAATTCGATAAAGTACGAATTTGACCAAATGTTAGATGACTAACGTTCTCAAATGATGTCAAATCAACTCAAGTACAGTTGTTGCGATTGTTTTTCCAATGTTTAGTACTAATTAGACTGGTTCATCTTAATTTGCATTATAACCTCCAAATATAGAAATACAAAAATCACTTTAATGTAGGTAAGTGCCTATCTTAAGTTATTGCTTTCGATTTTCCTAGACATGGCCGATATCTTCAGGTATGTATGTTAGTCTGTCATTGTTCTTTCGGACACAATGTCCGACTACACCTAGTGGCGTACTTATTTATAAACTTATTAACCAGATTGTAATTTCATCCTTGTTTAATTTAACCTTTTTAGTTTTCATTTTTAAAGTTTACTTTAAGTAAATTTAGTCTTAGATTTTTAAAGTTTACTTTAAGTTAACTTAGTTATCTGATGTAGCGGGAGCGAGGTGATATGCTCGACCGCCACAAAGGGAAGATCTTCCCGCCAGGCATGTTGTTGCGCCTGGGGAACCGCGGCTCCGACGGTGTATCGTCGAAAGTTGTATATATGCAGCGAATCGGGCGAACTCTGAGATCGAGATGTAGGATATGCTGGCGCCATCTCATATGCTTCGTGTGAACTATATTGTCGGTTGTCTCTTGATTGGTTTGTTATTGTAGTTCCTCGTAGTGGCCGTAGAGTTCGCCACATCTGATACAACTTTAATCTTTATTGTTTTCTACAAAGTCAAAGTCAAAAATCATTAATTTATCTTTGGATATTTGTATCGAAATGAGAGTCAGTTGTTGCTACATATATTTAATTCAAACTAAACATGTGTTCTGTAGCCATTAAAGTCAATAATAAGAATACAGAAAATTTTTATAGCTCATATTTTAAAACGTCCAAGGGACGGTGCAAGCCTCCGAACAATTTTCCGAAGAAAAATGGCGGAAATTTCGTGAGAAAGGAATGTCGGAACGAATCTCAGATGTAAATTAAATCTGGCCCGTGGTCAGCCCACGTTCCTAACAGTGGGAATTTAAGTTACGACAATTTTTATTCTGCTTTAGGTTGCGAAGGAATTCCAGAAATTGGAAAAACATTTAGACTTTAAATTCAGCCTAAATGTTTCTCTTATTTCTGGAATTCCTCTCTCTTCTTTATTTACGTACAAAAATCTTTACTGGCCCGAAACTATGACGACCAACAAAATATTTTAAGGGTGAATTCAGTTTATGATCCTAACCAACTTTCTCCAAGGAACATATTGAAATAAGAAAAATAAATTTTGGCTTTCCATTAGAAAGCCCTTCATATTGAAATATGAAAAGTAAAAGCCAAAAAATATTAATCATAGGCTTTTCGATATATTCCATTGATTTTTAATGCGAGAGAGATTATAGTATATATCCCTAAGTATATGTATGTTAAAAATTATGAACATAAAAATTAGGTTAAGGTTAAAAGCCCATTAGATCCCATTGTTGGGCAAAGGTCTTCCTCTCGGCTATCTATTTATCTCAGTTTTGTCCTTTCGCGTGCCAGTCCTTCGATTAGGTACACAAAAATAGGTAATAATAAAATCTTTCAATGATTTACTCACATAACATTGAAATTATTGAAATTGCTATAGAAATCTATACAATCTAGCACGCTAAAAAAACCTTGAAAGCTAATACGTTCGTTTGTACATTGATGAGTTCATGTTATAGTAATAATTTTATAATGTTTTATTCAAGAACTACTTTATCTTTCACACACGTTTATTATCTATTTTCTGAGGAGATTGCATGCTTGATCATAAATAAACAATTAAGCATAGACATTTGTGTCAAACCAAAACTTTGTTATCAACACATGGCAGGCGTCACCTCCGCATTATAAAATATATTTTTTGAAACAATCAAAATTCTTCGTCCCAAAAAGAAACGTTTTTCGAGTGTTTTCAAATCTATTCTCAATGTTGTATTGAGGCGTTTACCTAAGACGATGACAACCAAAAAGTCTATAATGAGGGAAAGCAAAGGAAATAACGATAAAAATAGCGACGCGCTGCCTGACATAGCTTTGGCTGCGATAGCTTCATACAGAAAGCAGAAGGAAGTAGGTGATTTCATGAATTTTCTTCTGGGAGCTCTTGAGCGCAACGCGTCATGGTTGAACACTATCATTGACAAGCAGAATAACTTCAAATGCGTTTTCATGACCGGCGCTGGTCCGAATCGCTTCCAACTCCAAGAAGTCATATATCCAGCTAAAGACGAAAACATCAAACTCGAAGTAGAACCAAAGGACTCCGAAGACCACGACAAAATCGCCGTGGCTGCTCTCCTAAAGATGCCCAGCTCAGAAATCGAGGGCTTACTAAAGTTCATCAAGAACAGATTAAACGAGATCCCGTCATTAAGAGACGATTTACTGAAAGGTAAGTCGTCGGGAATCAGCTTTGCAGTACTGAGACCTTTCTCGGAGAAGCAGTATCGAATTGCAGAAAGGATTGTAATAGAAAGCGCTCTAAAATGCCCCATACCTTTCAAGAAGCGAAGGCGAGAGGAAAAAATATTCATAGGTTCACCACTGAAGTCCAAAAAGGTGACATAGATTCCTTCCAGTAAATTCTTACCAAAAGAGTGACGTAAAGCCAAAATATTGCAATAAATCCACAGTCGTTATGGTGCACCGCGGTGTCATGGCGCATGTAATGGCGGCCATTCGGAGCGCCTGTTAAATGCGAAACTCACAGTAAATTATACTCATTTTTGCAATGATCGCTTCCGATTACACGTGATGGATGGGCGCATTTGTGAAATGGCACATTCGACCGATATTATTATTGCCTCTACTCCCATATTGTACCTGTACTGAATTAATAAAGCCTGTCATCAACGGTGTGTTTTTTTAATGTACGAATGAATGAATGACAATTTTATTGCTTTATAGTTTATACATGGTAGCTTCAAAGGATGTTTATATGTTGTATGACCTTTAAAATTATCGTGAATAACATTAAGAACTACCTTCCCGTCGGTTGAGAATTTTTCATGTCTCTCTATTTTCGGCTAAATGTTTGACCTCCCTATACAACCAACTTTTTCTTTTGTTTTATTTCATCCATAAACGACCTTCTCGGTTTTCATTTTCCTCTCCAGGCTTCCACCTTCCCTTTTATGATGTTTTTAATAAAGTTGTCATGCCTTACACTCGTAAGATGACCAAACATCATTCCTCAACTCAAATAGTCAGGTAAATAAATCTTCAACTACTCGTATAACAATAACTTTCTCAAGATTGGCGTTAACCGTGCAAACTTTGTACCACTAGTCGAGTTAAAAAGGGAATAAGATCAATTCATTTTCTAGACTGTCTATAACCATTTGCTGATGGCGACTTTGATTATAAAGTTTCACCCATGGTTTCACCAACGTATAGAGAGTATTTTCAGACAAAAAATAACACCAGCTAAGTAGATTTGTTTTTTATTGAGACTGAAATAGGCAAAAAACTATCGGGATTTTATAACATTCAAGTAAGTAAAGTAACATTCAACGCAATCGATCAATCGCTGTATAGAGTGAAACTTAGCGCAAACTGCCGTAAAAAACAATGACGAAATTTCCCATTGCCTTAACTCAACACTGAAGCAATAATTAACGTTTACTTCCGTCTCAAATGTCGTTTTTCATCCAGCCTCCAGCCGCTCGGCGAGATCAATATCCGCGAAATCAGGCCAGGCTGCGCTAACACCCGCTAACGGGGTTGTATTCCTGTCCACTGTAGTCCCAAATGGTGACAACTGGGACATTTCTTGTCCCAATTTTCTCATATCATGTAAATGAAGAAAATTTAGTTTAAAAGTATGTTGGTGACGTGGAAACCTTAAATGGATAATTAAATTGCTTGTTACTAACAATAATTTTTAAGTAATCAATGTTACTAACCCGATATGGACATGGTCTAAAATAAATTTATATTATTATTAGCGAGATTCGAACTTTTTATCCATACTAGTGTCAAACGAAAATCGCTAATCTCGGTTTCTCAAATCTGGCATTGGTCGCCACTTTTGGAGGAGTTGGAGTAAATGAAAATTAAAACTGATAATTTAATCGTTAGCTGTTGTCTGTTAATGAGTTCGCGCAATTATATTGGGAATATTTACCGGAAAATTTAGTCTAAAGTCACTCTCCGATATCTGAGATAGGTGCCACAATATCTAGATCCATTATCATGTTTATGATATTAGCAAAATAATACCAAATTAACAATTCAAGTACCAAACATACACCAGTAAGGCCGAAGAAGAGCCGAAATGTTAAAAAAATTGTAGTCTCTGTAGTGATGACACCACTTACTTAATGCAGCTTCTCTTGCTACGTCATCTGCAAAGTCAAAGTCAAAAAAAAATTCAATGTAGGTAGGATAAATTTATCTCTTATTGAGGTCATTCTTTTTAAAAATTATATTAATGCAAAAGCTAAAAACTACGTTTCGGAACGACCACTACTGGGAAGATTACTTACTATTCCTTGTTTTTTTCTCCATAACCCTCCATTCGCTTTCTTGATTTAATCTTCTCATTTCCAGTGGTGACACCACTGAAGTGCGATTTCTGAAACGCGGAGTCACCTAAACTAATGGTTTTGCCATACAAAAACCATACGTTTAGGTGACCCCGCGTTTCAGATTTCGCACTTCTGGAGTGTCCTGAATTAGGGAATAACGCGCATAAAGCATAGCTAAAACCCAAATCCGTCCAATAACAACGTTACCCAGTGAAACAATAGTTCTTTGCTCGCAAACTTTCCGATCTGCTTATCGGTGGACATAAATCAATTTGAAACATGGGCCTGTAAGTTGGGTCGGCCCTTTTTCCGAGTTGGGACGCAGCATACGGATTAGGTCCGCTGACCGTTGGTAATTGGCGTAATAGTTGCGTGATTTATTGGGTTTTATGAAATTCTACGTCTGCATAACCCCCGAATCGGCTTTAGAATTCTGTGCTTTCTTGTGAAACATCGGGATATTTTTGAGTCAATTGGGTACTTTCCTAGGTCAAAAATAAATTATTTGTAATGCTAAGAAAATAAAAAGTCACAAAATAATGTCACTTGTCATGATTATATCCATTTTCAACGTGATTTATTGCAGCAAAACTGATATTAAGAGCGCTATTAACTATAATGTAGGTACAAGTAACGTAATTTAAAGAAAAAATACTTTACACACCCTTGATGCGTTCTAACATTATTGTTTAATTTTGTTTTAACTTTTTGACATTCTATAGGTACATATTACCGTAAAGTGTAAATCCATAATAAGTTATTTTTGCTTCATGTAAATTTATTTTCCCTGCATTTTTTACTTTTTTTTTTTAATTTTTGTAGTCTATATCGATTCTAACTGTTTTCTCTAAAATAGTTTTTGAATATTTTAATTACAAAATGAGAATCTGTAATCGGCAGTAAGTAATAGTTCATAAGATAAAATAATAATGTTATAAAATGCTGTTGATTCTGTAAAGAATAAAAAAAAAATGAAAAACAGTAAAAAATACAGCGGCTTATAAATAAAACGCACCACATCAAGGCAACGTACCTAATATTCTGGGAGCATTCCCTCGCTGAATAGCGATACTGTTTCTCTGAGCAAAAAAGCTACCAGCCCTCGGGTCACCAGTTGCCTTACCATGAGACCCGTTGTGATGTCCTTTGACCTTTCACCGCGAGACTTTAAATCAGTGGTCGTACCCCCAGCGCGAGGGGTAGTAAATCTAAAATAAATACCTACAACCGAAAAGGGATGTGGATACTTAAGTTATGTGCAATACGAGCATTTCTTTTATGTCGAAAATATCCGACGCTCACGGAATGGGCACGACAATGTTTGTCGGATAAATCCGACGTTCGCGGTGAAAGGGTTAAAAACAACTTAGCTTGAGGGCCCCACGGATCCATTGTCTCCACTGCGGATGGAAGAAAAATGTAACTATGAGATGCGTATTTCCACTTTTTGGTAGCCTCTGCAGCAAAGGCCGCTACTCCACCAAAGACGTAGTAAGGAAATTGTGTAACTGTATTACTTCACATGTAATTGTAACTGTCGGTCTTAAAGCCATTGACCTTATCCATCAGTCAAACAACAGGTGGTAAGCGTAAAATGCCATAAGAGACTAAGTAGCTTACTGCCTGGTAAACTCATATCACATTTATTTCAAATTTCTAAATATTTGTTATCAGACCAAAATTTGATAAAAAAGATGAAACGTAAAATGGAGCAGCTGCTTTGCGTCTTGCGTAGATCGTAGAAATGATAGAAGTCAATGGAGGGAACAGGTACCAACATCAGAATAATAACTGCTTGCTTGCTTCTCGTGTGTGTAAGTGGCCAACACTTGTGTCAGATTTTTCAAGCTGCCTAAAGGCATCTGACATACCTTGACGACTGCCATACAACGATGACAGCCGGGACCAACGGCTTATACGTGCCTTCCGAAGCACGGAGGAGCTCGATAACTTTTTGGGCACTTGTAGCCACCCATCCAAGTGCAGACCACGCCTGGTCTCGCTTTACTTACGAGAGCGTTAGTAATGCACACTCCCGCCGGGCCACCGAGCTCCTTAGAATCTTAACTAATAACTTGTAAAGATGTCAAGATCGCAATCTGATCGTCTGTCGTTTATAATAAAATCAATCATAACGCAAAAAAGCGGGAAACCAATTTACCGGTCACGATTAGTCAGCATTTTTTGTAATGGCAACCAATCTCCGTCGTAGCTTGATTTTTAGCGTCTGTATAAAATCATTGTTTTCTTGAGCTATCAATAAAGTTTGATGAATTAAACTGCCTTCTTAGTCCAGTAGTCAAGCTTAGGCGTTCGCCTTGTGGTCCGGAGGTCGTGGGTTCGAATCCCACTGGGTAGCATACCTACTTTGTTAAAAGTTGTTTCCAGTCAGGTTAGGATATTAGCTTGAATCACCTGATTATCCGAAAAAAAAGATGATTTCGTGTTTCGGAAAGCACGTATAAACTGTGGGTCTCGAACGTCATCTAGTATGTGCTCAAACCTAGATCCAATGATTGGTTCTAGACTACCCATTGGGTGGCGTAGGGTAGACGGCAATCGCTCTATGTAAAAACCAGTAACCTCGTCAAATCACTTAGGTTCGTTTCCTTACCTAAGTGATTTGACGAGGATGCAACCGGGAATAAGCTAGGATGATGATGACCAATAACGTTTAATACGCTAGACATTATGAAAAAAATGCAACGCTCTAAAGACCAGAAGAACTGGCGCACTATTCAAACTATGATATAGATACCGAAAGACTGGCGAGACCTTTGCCCAACATTGTCCAAAAATTCTTAACGAAACTAGATAGTATTATAGATTTGTGTACTTCCTTGGGAGTTATGAAATCGGGTCCTACGAAGACTTTAAAAGGATGGCAGATAGAAGAGAAGAAAGGAGGTATCTCCAATTAACTCCACCGATAAAAGCAAGCTCTTAAATTACAAAATCTTTCATCTTTTTCTTCTTATATTTAAGAGCTGGGCTGGGCTCCTGTCGGTGGAGGGCTTTCCATGTCTCCTTCTGCCGCTAAGTTCTTAACCTTCTTAAAAAAAGACGAATAGGAAAACACAAAACATTTTTCGATCAAATAAACGAAGAATTAAACGTGAAAACATAAGGCGGTAACTTCATTGATACGGATCTAGGGCGTCAGATTATATTTATTACTATTAACATCATCATCATTTCAGCCGCATAACGTCCACTCCAAGACATAGGCCTCTCCCAAGGATTTCCAAAATGACCGATCTAGAGCAGCCTGCATCCAGCGCTTTCCAGCGACCTTCGTCAGGTCGTCAGACCACCTCGTGGGTGGGTGTCCTACGCTTCGCTTGCCAGTACGTGGTCGTCATTCGAGATCCTTATTATATTTATTACTATGAATTATTTTAATGTGTTCTGTTACTGTTACGTTTAACAAGGTGACTGTTATCAATGTAAACACACTGTCCACATGCGGTAGTTTGACTCGCATCTAACGGTTAAGTGAACTAATCCACATCGACACCCATTGTTCCGAGGAATCAAGGTGAATTGTGGTTTCCATTCAAAAGGCCTTGATTGAAGAATTAATTGAAAATGTGGACCAAAGCTAAATGAGCATCGTGGGCTTGTTCACAAGTCACAACCTCAATTTCATTGTACTTTCAATCGCAAGATATGGATCTATTGCTGATTTATGTCGTGTGATTTCTCAAGTCAGAATTGATGGTTCACTAAGCCACAATAATTTTGTTTTAGGTTTCGTGTGGTCTCTACTTATTGACGTGCAATAGTGCCTGTAAACGTCTACTAAATTGATGAATAAAAACTCGAATTTAGAAATTCTTATTGCTTAGTGTTGACGCCGTCAAATCATCATGGTTGGAAACTGCACTGAACGAAGTGGAAGGATATAGAGGATATTAGCGTAAATAATGTATAGATGCAGTTTCACAGAGCTGATTTCCTGTCCTGCTTTGTTTATGTAAGCCATTTAATGACTTATTTTGGCACCAGCTGAAAATCAGCGCTGTGGCAAACCGCCATCAGAACATAGCTGAGCTGGTCGCCCTTTCGGCAATTCGTGGTTGTTATATTTATTGTAAGTACATGTAAGTTGTGATGGTTTTGATTGCCGAATAAAGCTTATCTTTCTTTCTTTCTTTACCTTTGCTCTGAGTGTAGGTTTAGATAGCATTGTCACGTTTTCAGCCTCAATCTTCTAATCGAGTCGAAATTGTTTTGTTTGTTTGTTAATAAAGCTTTATTGTACATAAGTAAAACACAGATACAAATCAGAAAAGTAAACATATAAGTAACGGCGGACTTATCCCGTATAGGGATCTCATCCAGTCAACCGGCCAGTAATTGATGTTTTGAGTGATGTAATGTTTACTTATTATTCGTATTATGTTTTTAGTGGTAGCCTAATGGAGAGACAGAACCCAGGGCCGCAATATCCAAAGGCCACTTTTAGCGTGATGATTAGTCGGACTCGCGCACGAAGGGTTCCGTACCATAATCTATTTAAAAAAAAACTGTGTATAAAAGATATGTTTGGAATGCCCACTTAAACATTTATTTTGTGTTTTTAGTATTTGTTGTTATAGCGGAAATCATCTATGAAAATTTCAACTGTTTAGATATAACGGTTTATGAGATTCAGCCTGGTGACAGACAGACGGACAGTCTTAATAATAGGATCTCGTTCTTACCCTTTGAGTGCGGAACCCTAAAAAGTAATCAAAATACTGATTGGCTGCTAGCCGCATCGCAAGAATGCAAAGATGTGCCTATTTAGTGCCGCAACAGACGGGACGCAAGTTGCGTCGCGTAACAGCTAGAGATGGGCAGTGGATAGTATTCAATCTACCCATTCGAGTATTTACTCACTAGATTTAATAAATAGAGTAAATACAGCGTGCTCATATTGACATCGCATTTGATGTCTGTTTACTTATTTTAACATAAAATTACGTCTTTGCACACCTCTCAGCAAAAAATGATAATTAGTCAAAGGTCCATACTTTCAGTGTATGATTAGTATGGTATTTCATATATTTTAGCGTCGCATTTAACGTTTACCGACATTTTAAGTATATTTATTTTAAGCGTATGCACACACTATACTAGATTTAAGTTTCAAAATTGTTATGAAAACATGAAATAATGAATATGAATATAAATATAAGTCGCAACTCATATAAATCAATCTACTCACCAAATGGATAAATTAGGATATTTATCGGGTATTTACTTAATCTATTGAGCAAATATTCAAATGGGTTGATTGAGTATTTATGCAACTCCCATCACTAGCTGTTACGCGACGCAACTTGCGCCCCGTCTGTTACGGCCCTAAGCACATCTTTGCATCATTGCCAATGATCGATTTAAGATAGAAAATTAAATGTCACAGTTTATAAGTTAGATATATTTTAAAGCAGTAAAAATGCTAAACCATCCGTCTATTTCGGAGCAAAATGTCCGAACAAATCCATATTGCAAGGCTTAGAACTAGTTTGGCTATCATGACCTCACTTCGGATAGATTCCGTCTGTGTTATGTAGGTAGATACTTAAGTATAAGTAGTTGAGGTCATGCACCTTACGCCTACTATTATAGATCAAGTATTCTGTAACCTTTCGATGCTTAATTGACTAGAAAATTACATTGGATCGGATAATTTTTACATTAGTCTGCATTATTTAAAACATCCGATGTAAAGTAATGAGGATGATAAAGACAGGTAGTAATGTTTTACTCGTTTCTTAAACGTGTTTATGGTTTTGGATTCACGAATTTTCAGTGGTAACTGATACCATAGCCTGACTGCTTGCACGGGAAAGGAGTTGGCATAGGTAGCGGAGCTATGAATTTGACGGATTAATTTATGACTGGACCGACAGGACCTATTTTTAACCGACATCCAAAAAGGAGGTTATCAATTCGTCGGTTTCTTTTTTATGTATGTTTACCGATTATTCGACAACGCCTGGATCGGTTTTTTTTAATGGATATACTTTTTAGGTGGTCCCATAGAAGTTTTATCAAAATCGGTTGTGTAGTTTGGGGGTGAAGTCGGTTTTTAGTTTTGAAAAAATATTATATTTAAAGACCTATACGTACGAAGCAATAAATGATTATGTAATGAGGATTGCTACTGAAGTTTTCCGTGGAATCCAAAAGTAAACTTCGACTAGTCCAATTACGAATTATTTCGACCACTACTATTATTCTTATTATTCTAAATCTTTGATTTCGACGTAACTCCGATACGTCAGAGCCAAACTCTTATTGGTGCCATTGTATGAAATAAGACACACTCAAACAAAGACGTTTGGCGGTTAATGGAGTGGTTGGTACACCAATGCCTTCTCCATGTCAGACACTAGTTAACTTAATAGTGATTAGTAAAGACTTAATCAGTTTTCCCCACGATATTTTCCTTCACTGAAAATGTACGTTTGATAGATTTTATTCACATTCTTCAGGCAGGTACGACAAGTGAAAATTTTTTTTCACTTATCTGGCTTCAAGACAACTTTGTAGCAGTATTAATTAAATAAAAAATAAATCTCTTTGCCTGCTTAGTTCTGTTTTTAACACTCTTTTGGCTTGTACATTTTTTTATTATTATTATTTGTGACTGGTCCTAGTCTTCCAAAGAAAAAAAATAAAATTTAGGAATCCGCCGGCTTGGACCGCGTTCGTGAGCTTCGATAAAATTTTTCGCTAGCCACCATAATGTACAGAAAAAAAAATCCTGTGAAAATAAAAGTTACTCTAGAACACATGTCGTTACGATGGTTAGGTATTTTCACACCTGTTTCTAATAGAGTGCCAAAAGCTAAGTGTAGGTACAGCCAATCCTAAATCCAATTATCGAGAACCTATAACACCTGTCCATGATGGATTAGGTCCGTCAGATACGAAAAGCTTTCCACGGATCGACCTAGCATTATTGCAAAGGTAGGTTTCACAGAAATGGGTAGACCCTCGAATTGACTAGATAAATCAGGCAAAGAAAGATTTAGGGAGAGTAAACTACCTACCAGTCATTGGACGCAAACAGTTCTCTAGGGTCTGATCAAGATAAAATTTTAAATGATATCTCCGTTTCCTTTCAAATGATTTAATTCAAATGGGGGCAGCACTAGACCCCGAAAAATTCAGGTAACCGGACCCCTTAATAAATAAGGCTGCCCCATGGCCGTAAGCGTCCAATGACTGGAAGTTTACCCTATAGAACTGAGCTGCTTGTGGACGACAATTATTAATAACTATTATTTAAAAAAAAACTAAGTTAATTTTAAACCTTATTGCAGTAACATAACAAAAAGGCGAGCGTTCTCAACAATAACGTTTCCGCATAGACTGCTGCTAGTGCTGCTACCCTGCCTGTCATTTCATCTGTCAAAAAAACCAACCCCAAATATTATCGACCTTATGTCTTGAGCCATAGATGTGATAAAGAGAAGAAACGTGATTGTTTCCCGATAATTAACTCTTGATTGGCTTTCGCTGTTACTCATTAAAAATACTGTATGCGGAACCCGCATATTGCAAAATAAACTGCAGAGATTCGCGTCCGCGAAGGAAATGGTCCGAACCCGAATCGAGGTCAAATAATCGACGCACGAAATCCAAAGGAATGACCTATATAGGTTATACTGATCAAAACAAATATATTTGACTTACCGAAAGCAGCATTCACATACAATTCCGTTACCTACAAGATTCGCTCCAACGGCCAGGCAATGCTGTCGCGGCTCGCGACTTACTCACTCACACAAACACAAAACACCGTAGTAAACGTCATAACCAACGTTTACATGTTAATTTTACCATTAAACAACGTTTTTCAGCACCACCAACAATACCGCACTTGTGGAACAACTTTATCTCTCACATATATCAAGCACAGGCCCTAATATGGCCTACAACCATATAAAAAACGTAATTTTTAGGCAAAGACAGGCCTAATCACCACTCCTTTTCTCTCACGTATTTCTATGATAGCGAACAGCTGCGGTGCGTGGTGTTGAACCAAAACAAAGACCCGTGGCGCCATCTGTTAGTGACGGCCAAGAAACAACGATTTCAAGCACCACTTTCGCAAGGCTATGCACAGTTGCACACCTCAACGTTGCTTCAAAGACAATGTGCTTGCTGCTTGCATTAGTAGTTGTCATGGAGCCATGATAGAGGCCAGTAATATTTTATTTACCTATTCTAAAAATAATTATTTTTATTTTTGTCAAAGAAATTTTTTGAGTAATAACAAAAAAGAACCTTTAATAAAATGACAAACTGTGTTTTATCATTCATGACAAATAAAAACTCTAAATCCTTGCTTACCATATAAATAAAATTAAAGCAAAAAAAATTCAACTATACTATAAAAAAATCTAATATCAAAAAAAACAAAAAATAAAGCTCCGCCGTAACAGTGTTCGACACTGCCGTGACCAGGATTCGAACCTGGGTTACTACGGCCACAACGTAGGGTCCTAACCACTAGACGATCACGGCTATCGGAGCAGTTACGATAAAGGGCGAAAATTGTGATCACATTCTTTGACCGTTGTGTGTGACGTGTATGACATTTTTATAACTTTGCTTTATATAATTATGTAGGCGAAACAACCCAACTTTATATTACTTCAACAAAATATTTTCTAGTTTAATGATAAAGTTCCTTATCGTTAAGTTACTTACGAAATAAAATAATTAGGTAGCGGCAAAAAGATACTTGGATACTTTACCCTAATTCCAATCGAAATAAGATTATATTAAAATTATTGAACGAGCGATCGAAGTTCTCAGTGTTCAACAAATTCAACAATCCGGCTTATTAATTTGAGTTTGTTCGTTGCAATCACTAGAGTACCTACCTACTTAATTTAGCAGAGCTTGAAATTTTGTAAGCGTAATCTATATTACCTAAATAGGTCACAGGAACTAAGTTACCTATTGGGGTTCGCGAGTTTACAGTCGGGGAATAACTTGTACATTTTGTTTACAATACTCTATCATTTTTCGACATCCAAAATAACTACTCGGGAACGCATATATCGGCAACCCCTTGACCAATTTGGTTTATATTCGAAATTGTTATTGATTACATTAATAGATCAGGTTACATTTTACTTGAGGTATTCAAGGAATATGGTTATCTATCCTTGAAATAATTATGTGTATTTGTAAGAAATAACATGTCCAACTTAAAAAAAAAAAAAGATTGAACTTGGAAGTAACTTGAGGGACTTTTACAGCCATGATCTACCTATATCTACCCATTATAAATAACGAAACATCCAAAAAAAGTGCTTTTATTTCTGGGATCAAAGTGTTCAAACATTTGCCTACAAATATAAAGAGTATATAGGTACAATTGCAATTTATTTAAACGCACGTTAAAAAGTTGGCTATTAGAACGTGTATTTTATGATCTCAATGAATACTTTGAGTATGATACCCGTAGACCATAGGTCTGCGTTGTTATCTTTATCTAAAAAATATGTATAACTCAAAGGTGACTGACTGAATGACATAGTGATCTATCAACGCACAGCCCAAACCACTGGACGGATCGGGCTGAAATTTGGCATGCAGGTAGATGTTATGACGTAGGTATCCGCTGAGAAAGGATTTTGATCAATTCTACCCCCAAGGGGATAAAATAGGAGATGAAAGTTTGTATGAAACTTTGTCAATTTTAAACCGATCGGGCTGAGACTTTGCATGCATAAAGCTACTATGACGTAGGCATCCCTTAAGAAAGGATTGTGATCAATTACACCCCTACGCGAGCGAAGCCGCGGGCAAAAGCTAGTAATTTTATAAGCATAAGATTGTATCTACTTAGTAGTTTTTCTGTGCTTTACTAGACATAATTAATTATTACTAGTAACTTAATTTATCCTCTATTATTTATTGTAAATCATTTGACATGCATGATATTATTCAATAGTGATTATTATTATTATAAAACGTGGACGGGACATACCAATAATAAATAGTACCACGGGCTACACTTTTTACTTTAGTATGATAAAATAAACCCTTTCACCGCGAACGTCAGATTTATCCGACAAACAGTGTCGTGCCCATTCCGCGAGTGTCGGATATTTCTGACAAAAAAAAAATGCTCGTATTGCACATAACTTAAGTATCCACATCCCTTTTTGGTTGTAGGTATTTATTTTAGATATACTACACCTCGCGCTGGGGGCACGGCAACTGATATTAAGTCTCGCGGTGAAATATCAGACAAGAAATAAAAAACAATTTTGGATTTTCATACTAAAGTATGCTGCCGCTCGGGCAATTTGTATGGTAATGCAATTTTTTTTGTTATTTGACTGTTATTTTGAATGTATTATGCTATAGTGATCTAGTATAGCTCGTGGTTCGATTTATTACGGGTATGTCCCTTCCATGTTGTATCCTTGTTAAATAAGAAGCATAAATGTTTAAAAAATTCATTCATATTGTTGGTGCAAACACGCTGTACAATAGAATAAGGTATGGATGACCTGTTTAATCATATTTCTTGCCGTGTATGCTTGCAAATAAATTTATTTCATTTCATTTGCTCACTCCTTAAGGGGCTACATGAATTTTCCGGGGTCCAGTATTTTAAAGGAAACGAAGACATAGTTTAGAATTGTGTCTCGACCAGGCCTTAAATAACCCTTCAAACTGTTTTATAAACTACCGTTTACAGTTGACAGTGAGAACGTGTAGCTTTTCTACGCACAATTGCGAAAAACGGCCACTTTTGGCGTATGTGCGTAGAAAAGCTTCACGTACTCACTTTAAACTGTAAAAAGCAGTTCATAAAATAGTTTGACGAGTTATTTAGAACCTGGTAAAGACCAAATTTTAATTGATGTCTCCGTTTCCTTTTTAAATTATTTATTTCAAATACGGGCAGCACTGGACCCTCAAAAATTCAGGTATCCCCTTAAATTAAAATCTCTATGGTATCGATAATTGGGTGCTTTACCCCAGTTAGAAATGAATAAAAATAAATAGCAAATTATAGGGAGAGGACTAAGTGAAATATTTTAAAATAAAATATATATTTATCACTTTAATTTCTCTTACATTAAATGATGTAAATAAAACTATGTAATATTTTTTACAAACTAATTTACAAAAGACAAAGATACAATCTCGTTTACATAAATAACTAGAACTGTTACAAGGTAAAAATATCTATCTAATAATCATTATTCTATGTTATTGCATTACTTATACGATATCGTACTATTTACATATTAAATATTTTTTTTAGGGTACCCCACTTTTTACCCAAAGGGTAAATAAATTGTGGATCTAAGAAACTCTGTGCCAACCCCTCTTGTGTTAAGGTAGTGAAGAATAAGAAGTGTAATAAAAAAGAATTAGCGACGTTAAAAGCGCAATGGATCTTGATCTTTAATTAAATTTAATTATTTATTAACTTTTTTTAAAAGCGCTAGTCATTTTGTCTCAATATTGCCGAAATGTGTATGAAATGAATCGGTAGTTTAAATAACTAAACATATACAATTAGATGTGTGTATATACACTAGACTACACAATGTGTATTTTTTATACTTGATCAAACGAAATGTGCGGATATTAGACGAAATACTATCGACAAAAAACAAAAAAAGAAATCGTTTTGTTAGTAATATTGGTAGTCCGTCTAGTTTTAAAACGTGTTTTTCGCCAAAAGTGGCCACTTTTGGCGAAAAACAGTTTTAAAACTAGACGGACTATTAGTAATAATTTCAAAGTTTACTCATAAAATAGTTTAAAGGTCTTTCTAGACATTTATACAAATCAAATTTTTAATTATCTCCTTATTTAGTTTTAAACAATTTATTTCAAATGAGGGCGCCACTTTAGCTACCACTTCGTCTTAACGTAAAAATGAAAGTGCTTGGATTTTTTAAAATAACTAACAAAACGATTTCTTTTTTCGTTTTTTGTCGATAGTATTTCGTCTAATATCCGCACATTTCGTTTAATTAAGTATAAAAAATACACATTGTATAGGGACGTTGTCTATACCAGAGGTTCCCAAATTTATTTTGTCAAACGCCCACTTTAAAAAATCTGTTATTTTGTAGCGCCCCCCATTTTTTTCACCATAAAAACCTGAATCACATATTTGTCTTGCCTGTAGTTTAATTCAACCTATATTCTAAACTAGACTTTTTTACAAGAGAGAGCAATAATAATACATACACCAGTACATTAGAGTATCTCTTATAAAAAATAACAATATTAAACATTGTTAATTTTAAATAAAAAAATAGCAATAATCATACAATTTTACAATAATAAAGAGTATCGGAAGTGGGGACCTCACCTGCGAAACTTTAAAACACGAAATTTTTTCAGTGTTTGTTTCCTTTAACGATATAAATAGCGTTGTGAACGCATTAAAATAATAAATATTAATTACATTTTTGTTTATATTTGTACAATAAAAAAGGATATAAATATGAACTAATAAATGGATGTTGTGTAGTAAGAGGATTTTAATTTCAGTGAATTTTAAAATATGAAATAGCTGAAGTTATAAATCACTCATTGCTTAAATCACATCAGCACCCCCCAACTTTATTCTGGGCCCGTTACCGCCCCCCTTAAATCCTCCAGCGCCCACAAGGGGGCGTTATCGCCCACTTTGGGAAAGACTGGTCTATACAATAAAAAGACAATAACCGGCCAAGTGCCAGTCGGACTCGCGCACGAAGGGTTCCGTACAAACATCTATAAAAAAATCACTGTTATATGGGAGCCTTACTTAAATATTATATTGTTCTGTTTTTAGTGTTTGTTGTTATAGCGGCAACAGAAATACATCATCTGTAAAATTTCAACTGTCTAGCTATCACGGTTCATGAGTTACAGCCTGGTAACAGACAGACAGACAGATAGCGGAGTCTTAGTTATAGGGTCCCGTATTTATCCTATGGGTACGGAACCCTAAAAATTAAAGTGGGTTAAACACAGCAAGAATGGACTCAAGTCGGTGGACCAGAAGGGTAATGGAGTGGCGACCATGAGCCAACAAGCCAGGTAGAAGACACCCATGCGTTGGGCGTAGAGATGGGTCGAGGACAAAAACAAATTGGGCATAATTGGGCATAAACGAGTGTATTGGGCAAGAAAGAGTTTACGCCCAAACAAGCCTGATCGGTGGGCAGAAACAAATAATTAAATTTTTATAAAAAGATGCAGGTAGTTAATCGAGATTTTGTAAATCATAGCTGTAACAAATTAATTTGGTCATAAAATAATCACAGTCACGTTTAATTACAATAAATTTAGCTTCTCCCATTAAATTCTAGTATTCATGCGCTCGCGTTGCGTCGACTCCACTGGACAGCCCAAAGGGTGATATTTGGCCTACCCTGACTTAGTCATTTAACATAATATCAATTGCTTGCTTTTCATTGTCAATTTATTAGTCATAATCTTATTATGTTTTGTGCATACTCAAATGTAGCTATTTGAAAGAAAAAGTAAACAAAAATTCTGTTAAGGTTTTTTACACTGCGCCTCATTGTAGTGTTGCCAACATAAAGGGGCGCCTGGGGCAGTTTTCTTTACTCAGCGCCCTGGGCGGTGGCGTAACCGCGCCCTACCCTAAAACCGCTACTAGATATACATTATATAAAGACTTTTTAGGCTAATATCGCTATTAACAAAACACAAAATCTCATCCACCACCACTACCATTTCTGTCCAAAAATCTTTGCAAACTTGGAGCTAAGCTTTCCACCACATTCACCAGTCTGGACATCACATTTAGGAACTCATTATGCTGATTGATTCTCGCCATCTCCCTCTCATGGGCCATTCTGTCTCTATCCCTCTCCAGTTCATAGAACTTATTTGCTATTTCGTCTAATCTGTCCACACTGTCGGAACTTTTTCTTCTTTTGTCTGGTGGGAATGACTTGGTAGATTCGTTAGATGACAGCAAGGAGTCTTGTTGGTGCTCTGAGGGTAGAACATAGAACACCTTTTCGCTGGCTGTTGCAGGGTGCTCCTGATTGGAAGCCTCGGTGTCTATTGTTACTTCTTCTTTTACCGGCTTTTCGCAATCACTTAAATTGTCTATTGGGTTTTGTAGCTGCAAAAAGAAATACAAATTGTAAGTATGTAAGAAATTTGGGATTTGGTTTCTTTTGCCCGCCTTTGCTGAAATAAGGCAATGAAATACAATATTTCTTCACTCATGTAATGTTGTACTAAAATTTCGGTATAAGTAACTAATAATAATTAATTATATGTATATAGTCGTATCAGCAAACGGGCTTATTGCAAAGAGTCTTGACCAACATCTTAAGACTCTCTCGCTAGATGGCTGGGTCAAGGGTCAGATACAGAAGGCAGTACTCCAGGATACGACACGCATTGTCAAGATTCTTTCTCTACATCCCTAACCACCGGTAGCTTGGGCCTTATATCGGGCAACTAGATAAGGTTTTGTAATGTATTTATATTTTATTTAATTTTTATGGATAAAAACTTAATAAAATGTTTAAAAATAAATAAAAGGAATTAATAATATTAATTAATAATAATTAAATCTATACAAATATATCTTACTGGAACCATCGGACTGTGGTCAGTAACTGGGACATATCTGTATGTTTTACGTCCGCCTTGACTGTGTCTGATGATTTTGATAATTATCTTCTCCATATCCGTCAACTGTGGACCTCCTTGGACGATGCGCTTGTACTTCTTAACTGTGTTATATTTTGTGTCACTCCAAACCTGTAATATTTATAAAAACAAATAAGTTTTTTAATAAGTATGAATTGGGTGATGTTGAGTGTTGAAGAGAAGGTCAGTTTTGTGACAAAATTAAATTCAAAATTCAAGATTGTTTATTCAGTATTAAGATTACAATTTTTCTGAATGTCGAAGGGAATCACTTTTAAGCATGGATTTGCTTGTATTCGTGATACCCGCTCTCTATACAAAAGTTTAACTTTTAATATAACTGTTTTTACATTACACAGATATCAATCAATTAATATAAACAAACATGTTGTAATCATAAAATTTTTAATATTATTTAAAGTCATTAGTAGACTAACACAAAGTTCGCGGGTCGAATGTGAATGACAGTAGTTCAGGACCGTGGTAAATAGCATTTATTGAGAGAGGCCTATTCCCAGGAGTAGGATGATGAAGGCCGCGGATGATGATGATAATGAATACTTTTTATAGCTAGATTTTTAGATTATTGTTTTCCGTATATGTAAGTGGCCAACACTGGTGTCAGATTTTTCAAGCTGCCTAAAGGCATTTGATATACGAGTAGCTTGACGACTGCCATATAATTATGTCAGCTGGGACCAACGGCTTATACGTGCCTTCCGAAGCAGGGAGCTCGATATATTTTTGTGCCACTTAAGGTCACACATCCAAGTATAGACAACGCCAGGTGTTGCTAACTTGCTAAATCGCTAATAATGCGCACTCCCGCCGGGCCACCGAGCTCCTCACAGATATTTTTAGATAAATCCTATAATCCCAAACTCAAACATTTATAAAGCTAGACATTCTGAGAGAAAAAAGTAGGTATTCTAGTAGAAAACACGCATAAAGTCCAGCTTAGAAGTTTCCTTCATTGGTGTCCATGGAAATGCCATGTGAAAGTAACTTTATTTAGAAATAAAATTTAAAGAATCTTACACAACATAACTGATTACCTACTTAGAAAATTTGGCACAAGCATTACAAATAATGGTCCATGTCCAGCAGTGGACTTCCTCTGGCTGAGATGATGATGATAATCATTATAAGACAATATTCACTATCTACCTTGCTCCACTGAATAAACGTTTTCTGCTCGCCATGCTGGTTCAGGATGCCAACCAATTCCAACCATTTCTTCTTGGTCTTCTCGCGTTGCCGACCATTGCCAGCGCAGCGCAAATCACCATGTCTATAAATATTTTTATAAGAAACTAGCTGACCCGGCAAACGTTGTTTTGCCATATAAAAAGATTGTATGTATTTTTGTATGTTGTATCATAAAAAAATAGAAATTAAAAATTTTGTTTAAAAAATAAAAAAATAAATTTAGGGGTGGACTACCCCTAACATTTAGGGGGATGAAAAATAGATGTTGGCCGATTCTCATAGATACCGGATAAGCACAAAAAATTTCATCAAAATCGGTCAAGCCGTTTCGGAGGAGTATGGCAACGAAAACTGTGACACGAGAATTTTATATATTAGATTGGGCGTATCTGTCATCGGTAGGTATATAATGTTGAGCAAGTATCTATTCTGTTTTCCAAAATTTCAGCTTCAACTAATTATGAAGGGGGAAGTAGAAAGAAAAAGAAGCGTTGGAAGTCACAAAAATCGTGGCTGAGGTCAGGGCCGGATTATCCATAAGGCGGATTAGGCAACTGCCTAGGGGCCCCGCATCGACAAAGGGCCCCATGCAAGTACGAAGAAAAAAATAACGCACCATCGTACGTTTTGAAATAAAAAATGTCCTGATTTTAAAACTTTTTGGGAAGGGGCCCCAGTCATGGCATTTTTTTTTTTTTTTTTTATAATTTGGCTAGTAGACGGCGGGTGAAATCCCTGTCGGACATCTGGGACATATCTGTCGGGCCCAGATAGTGCCGGGCTTGCACCGGCTAAAACACCCTCCGTCTACTTCACCTTACAAACTACCTCCGACGAGGTTTCTCGGAGACTTTACTATTCTATTTCTTTATTTTTAATTCTTTATATGTGTTTTACAAAATTTATTTAAAACTTAATACTATTCTTATTTCTTGCTATTATTCTCTAGTTTTTTTCAGTTTATAATATATTTATATATATTTTTTTTTAGTACATTTTTTGAGGACAACTTTACTTTATATAACACTGTATATATGCAAGTTTACCTATAGAATACTATTTGTTTCTTTTAATTACGTCTTTAGAGATATTTTCGCAGAACTTTATAAATATATTTCTATGTTGTTTATCACTAATTAATTCACATATATTATCTTTCTTAACCTTACACCCTATTCTTATTTCTAGATCATTTCTTTGAGAAACATACACAGGGCACTCCATAATGATGTGTATAACATCTTCTTTAACGTCAGGGTCACAGATGCACGATGGATTATCTTTGCACTTAAACTGATTTAAGTACTCTGAAAACCCACCGTGCCCAGTCAGAATTTGTGTTAATATACCTGTGGGTCTTATATTACTAACTACTTTATAAGCAGCTATGGCGTCTGGCAGAAACAATTTTGTTACCCGGGCGGTTTCACCTGATTTGTATCGCCTGTTCCATATATCTAGTGACTTCATTCTAATATTTCGCTTGACATAGGAGATTGGGCATTGGTCATAATCAGGCTTTTTCTTTAAAGTTGTTGCTGCCTGTTTCGCTAAATAATCCGCCCGCTCGTTTCCAGCCAGGCCAGCATGAGCTTTAACCCAGAATAAGGATATCGCCTTCCTCTGAGTTAAAGCCCTCACTATGTTTCTTCTGGATTCTACTGCCAACAAATGGGGTGCGCTTTGGTTTGTGACTGTTTCCAGCGCTGCTCTAGAGTCACTATAAATACCGAAGCTCGTTTCCCTACTATTTACGATTACTTCGGAAGCTTTATGTATAGCCAGCAGTTCTGCCTGGTAGACCGTACAGTATGGCTTTAAAGCAAGTTTGATGGCTCGGATTTCAGACGCGTGGTTCCAAATGGAACACGCTGCTCCTACCTT
Organism: Acrobasis suavella; assembly: GCA_943193695.1. Taxonomy (NCBI): domain Eukaryota; kingdom Metazoa; phylum Arthropoda; class Insecta; order Lepidoptera; family Pyralidae; genus Acrobasis; species Acrobasis suavella. Next base: position 1,797,578 of record OW971943.1, read on the forward strand.
ACCATCAATCCTGCTCCCATCAGTATATATACGCACCGCTTGGTTACTATTATTGTCAACTTGTGTCTGGTCGTCCAGACATACGAACCCCATGGCCACATGTTCCGCTGGATGTGGGAGCTCTACAACTCTCAGCCCCGGTGCCTCCACCTCAGCTCAGGCCAGCGCCGGCCAGGGTGTCCCCTTTTTGACCTTGAACAGGGCGGCTGCCTCCTGTATTCTGAGATCCAGTGGCAACAAACCAGTCAGCACTAGCGCCGAGCTGAGGGACACAGTCTGGTAAGACTTGCAGATTTTTTGTGCAAACCCTCTTTGTACCGTGTTGAGCTGCTTCTGTACTCCCATTTTGCTGGCAGCTTCTGACCAGGCACCCGCCGCGTACAGTATAATTGGCTCTACTACAGCAGTGTAAATGGTTCTTATTATCTCAGGGTCAAGTCCCCACATTGCTTTAGCGGTTCTTGCTAGCTGTTTATAGCCTTTTTGCATATCAAACTTACATGCTTGTTAAATGTTAATTTATCATCAATTGTAAGCCCTAATATTTTAATTTCCTTTGACAAGTCAATTCCGGTGCCACCCATGCTGAGGCGCGGTGAGTCAAATTTCAGTTTTCTAGTGATATTCATAGCTCTGGTTTTATGTGCTGCGAAACGTAGCTTATTTTTGACTCCCCACCCCCCAACATAGGCGAAAGCGGCATTAGCCTGTCCTTCTCCAGTCATGGACCCTTTTAGGATTAATCCGGCCCTGGCTGAGAAACATAACCGAATGGACTGGCAAAACCAGAGGAATTTGGGAAGCTGACGGCCATCATCCATGTGACTCCATTATTCACAGAACGAAATAAAAATTAGAAAACTATGAGAGTTTTGAATCTTACCGCTCCATGAATTTAACCATAATACGAAATTGCTCTTCGTTTATCATCTTTTGACTGCTATTTAGAATGAAATGATAAGCGCATTCGGAGAAATCAGATGGTAATTCCTTCGGTATAAAATAAAACCATTCACCAAAATCACAACTTCGAACAACAAATGAACAAACAACAAAATCCAAAGCGAATTCAACAAAATCCTAATTTTGCGAACAGAATGACATTGACAATGACAACTTCGGTACCTATTATAGGATTCTATTCCATAGCAGACCAAAAATTTTTTTAAATTCTATGTTTTCCCCCACAATTCTATGTTAAATTATGTTTGTTTGTTCCCACTTTTTGACGTTTGCTATCACTGTCAGTGTCAATACTGTCAATATATTTTTTACTGACGTTGAGCCGAAGAAATAAAGATCATTATTATTATTTAGAGCTCATCAGATCCCATCGCTGGGCAAAAGCTGCCCGTCTTTCCATTTATTCCTGTTTTGTCCTTTCGCGTGCCAGCACTTCGAGTAGTCGTCTAGATCGTCACGCCTTTTTTTTAAAGGAGAACGCACACTTATCCGAGCCGATCGCGTCGAACGAGCCGATTTTAGAATTCTTTACATGAAATCCTATGAAACCTCACACACATGACCGCGACGTATCGTCTGAATCTGGAAGAAACAAAGAATTCCTAGACTAATTCGGATGACGTCATCAAATTCGGCGCGGGTGGTGTGAAATGCGAATGGTGCGATCGAATCGCCTGCATTGCGAGAATGTCAAATGTGTGCGTGCGTAAGAGCAACGAGAGTTATGTGATCAAGTTAACTACCTACTTAGATTTATTTTAAATGTTACAAAAATGAGTGATTCTAACATAATTGATTAATAAAGCACCGATAAATAAAAATCTCGTCAAGATTCATCAAAATTCACATGTAATTACAGTGCGATACTTGTAAACCACCTTAAAGCCGAAAAAGATTATGACGTGCGAGCCTAGAGCTCGCGGCGACATGCCTAGTCACTCCCTACGGTTTACTTTTTTCTCCCAAGCAAGATATGAGTACATTCCCGGGCAACTTTTACGTTGATTTTGTCATGGTAGGTATTATAGTAAAACTTACATACCTACTTCGATTTATTACGAAGTATTTCTTTTTATCACAACTTTACAAGTGATAGTACGGATACTATACCATACGGATCATACCAAAGCATAAGTACTGGTACTCACGTAACCATACTCAACTCACAACCATCCTTTGACCGCTGTACATAATCTGTTGGCTAACTAAAAGTTTGTACTTCGCCGTATTCGTCAAAGTGTGAGTCGGGCTCGCGCAGTAAGGGTTCCGCACCATTATCTATAAAAAAATCACGATTGTTGTTTCACTTAAATATTTAATTTATTCTGTTTTTAGTTGTTCTTACAGCGGCAGCAGAAATACATCATGTGTGACAGTTTCAACTGTCTAGTAGTCACGGTTCATGAGATTCAGCGTAGTGACAGACAGACATACAGACGGACAGACGGAAGGGAGTCTTAGTGTAGCGGGAGCGAGGTGATATGCTCGACCGCAACAAAGGGAAGATCTTCCCGCCAGGCATGTTGTTGCGCCTGGGGAACCGCGGCTCCAACGGTGTATCGTCGGAAGTTGAATATATGCAGCGAATCGGGCGAACTCTCAGATCGAGATGTAGGATACTGCTGGCGCCATCTCATATGCTTCTTGTGAACTATATAAACCGAGAATAAAGTTGGGGTTGGGGGCGCTGATGTGATTTAAGCAATGAGTGATTTATAACTTCAGCTATTTCATATTTTAAAATTCACTGAAATTAAAATCCTCTTACTACACAACATCCATTTATTACTTCATATTTATATCCTTTTTTATTGTACAAATATAAACTAAAAATGTAATTAATATTTATTATTTTAATGCGTTCACAACGCTATTTATATCGTTAAAGGAATCAAACACTGAAAAAATTTCGTGTTTTAAAGTTTCGCAGGTTAGGTCCCCACTTCCGATACTCTTTATTAAGTATTGTAAAATTGTATTATTATTGCTATTTTTTTATTTAAAATTAACAATGTTGATTATTGTTATTTTTTATAAAAGATACTCTAATGTACTGGTGTATGTATTATTATTGCTCTCTCGTTTAGAATATAGGTTGAATTAAACTACAGGCAAGACAAATATGTGATTCAGGTTTTTATGGTGAAAAAAATTGGGGCGCTACAAAATAACTGATTTTTGAAAGTGGGCGTTTGACAAAATAAGTTTGGGAACCTCTGCTATAGTATAATCAAATTATGTATAATAACAACCAAATAACGAAAAAAAAATCAACGTTCTCATACATATTGCCCTAGCGGCTGCACACTTATGTATGTGAAGGCCGAAATTTTATTTTTGTGTTTTGGCTGTTATTTTAATTTCATTATACTGTAGTGATCTAGTATAGCCTGTGGTTCGATTTAGTACGGGTATGTCCCTTCCATGTTGAATAAACCGTGAGAGACTATGCTCGGTATTTCTCTACGCGATCGAATCAGAAATGAGGAGATTCGTAGGAGCACGAAGGTCACCGACATAGCCAAGCGGATTAGCTCATTGAAGTGGCAGTGGGCGGGGCACATAGCGCGAAGAACCGATGGCCGATGGGGCAGAAAGGTTCTCGAATTGCGGCCACGTACCGGCAAGCGCAGCCTAGGACACCTACCTGCTAGATGGTCGGATCACTTGAGCAAGGTTGGAGGGAGGCGCTGGATGCAGGCCGCTTCCGATCGGTCGTTTTGGAAATACTTGGGGGTGGCCTATGTCCAGCAGTGGACTTCCTGTGGCTGATAGGATGATGATGATAGACCGTGAAGCCGTAGGCAGCTGGGCGGTGGCCTACATCGCCCGAACCTAGCTTCGCATTTTGCATACAAGTTACACGTAAAGAAGTACAGGAAAAGGAAATCAAACGTAGAAAAAGAGTTGGAATAAAAAAGAAAACAAGAAATAAAGGAACAGTTTAGATTGCGAACTGGTTTATTAGTTGACATGCTAAAAGCTAACTTTGGGAACACCAATGACGGTAACACTAATGGGCGGTTTTTTGAGGACCCAGAGTTAGCCGCAGAAATCACCGGTATGTTAAATTATTTTTAGATTAAAAGTTATATAGATGCTATGGCAAGTGGGCATAGAATAGATATAGAAAAATATGATGCTTACGCCATGGAAACAGCCAAATTATATGTAAGTTTGTATGGGTGGCATCCAATGAGTCCCACTATGCATAAAATTTTAATTCATGGGGCAAAAATAATAGAAAATTCTATATTGCCTATTGGCCAATTCTCCGAAGAGGCTGCGGAAGCTAGAAATAAACATTTTCGGTTCAACCGTAAAAATTATGCTCGAAAATTTTCGAGTGAGGAATGTAATTTGGATATTTATCAAAGGCTTCTGTTAACTTCAGACCCTCTGATAAGTTGCATGAGGGAAATAAGACAAAGGTCATAGAAATAAGACAAATATCATAAGCAATTGATAAATATCCAAAGTACATTATATTTATGATGTTATTTTTAGATTTAAAATTAGTTTTTATATCTAGGCTAATTCTACATAAATTATAGAGGTTTAAAAGTTAGGTTTTGTATGTTAATGATAAATAGTTGTATGTTTATTTTATATAATATATTGTCGATGTTATTTATGATGTCTAAATTTATGTTTTTTAATTAAAACTATTATGAAAAAATATTTAGAATTTTACTTTTTTCAGATCCATTTTTTGTCTATTATATGCATTTTTTTTTGTCAAAATAAAGCATATTTTAAATACGTAAAGATTTTTTTTTCACTTATAAAATATTTTTGACCGCCTAAATCGTGAAAATGTATCTATGTATCTGTGCGCCGGTATGTGTGTGCGTGAGCGGAACTCGCCAATCAAACTCTAGAGTTTACTTTATGCTGTAAGGACATAAGGCCTAGTTTCACTTGCACCATTTTGACGAAGTTCCGAGAATTTTTGCTCGCGAACATTCTGCGTTTATTTCGTCCGCGACAGTATTAATTAGGCGGAAAATGTAGTAGAATAAAATATTGAAAAATAATTTTTTTAGGCGTCTCCCATACAACTAGTCAAAATGCAATTTTTTTGTCGATTAACCAGTCATGTTGGATATCGTAAATAGGTCTTTTAAAAATATTATGAGGTTGTGAATACCGTTTTTTTGATTTAGGGATTCGTTTCTGAAATATTTTGTTTTAAGTGAAAATTTTTGTTTGAGTCAAGTGTGCCCCCCCCCCCCCCCCCCTGTATCTGCTAAACGGTTATATATAATCGCGTGAAAAAATTCACAGCTATAGTATATATAACGAAATTTAAAGGAAAACTATCAGAGCTATGTAGGGTTTACAAATTAAAAAGTTATAGGCGATCAACTTATAAAATGTACTCGCAAAGTGAAAATTTTACACAAATTCAATAGAAAAATAGTTTTTAAGACTTTTTAGTGGCATGAACTCAAAGTGGACAATCCACGGAACCCTAAACTGCGCGTGGCCCGACACGCAATTGGCCAATTATTTTTCATTCTGTGTAACGGGTGGTGCGAAGGTCCATTATCTGAGTTGTCAGCCTTTATAGAGGATAAAAATAAAAGAAATAAAATTACGTGTCATTGCTATAGTTTATTGATTTAAAATACAAAACTTAGTGACATAAAGCTCTATCCTTTTATTGTTACAGTGCCTGCGAACTGACAATCCGATAGAAATAAACATTATAGCTCATCGCATCTGCACATGCCAACACTCGCTCCATATAATTCCATACTGTCACAGTATAAATAAATACAAGTATAGTATATTGGTGAACGTCAGAATAGCTGCTTGCTTGGGGATTTCAGCAATGTTTGAGCATAGAAACACATTTTTTTTTTCATGGAAAATGGATGTGAATGTCACTTTGATGAATGAATGTTTTTTCCAATGTGACATTTACGTTCGTTTGCTATCGGAAATGTGTCGCTATCGGAATGTGTCAACAAGGACACACATACAAGATTCCAAAATAAACATCACTTTGCTCAATTGCTCGGACTTTTTGCTAGCGTGTCAAGGCCGACACGCTAGCAAAATGTCTGACAGGGAGGTACCAGGTAATATGTCTCGTGTGCATGCAGTATTGACAGAATTAAAAATAATCTAAGCAGGAAATCCTTTGAAGTGGCAAGGCCCTAAAGATTGCTTCGATTATATATTGATCCATGCCACAACTAGTCATAGATGGCGTCAGTTTATATAATACAGAGTAATAAATAATATAAAGTGTCATTGTCACTAGCACGAAGGTTAGCGGTTTCTGTAACCGAGATGATTACTGGCAAAAGCCTTGAAAACACTAGTAATAATGACACTTAAGTGTTGATCAGCTCCATCTGCGATGGCTACAGGGAATGATCATTCATTTGACATCCTTACATTGAAGTTAATGATAATTAAAAAAAAATAAACAAAAATATTTAATAATAATCATATTTAGGGCTTATAAAGGCCTTAGGTGTCAAAATGCAATAATTGCTACCTCCACATTTTCAATAATTAGCTTATTTGCTGTTTCCCATGTATACAGATCTTCAGCACTAAAATGCGTAATTAGCAATATTTTCAACCAATTTGTTTACTGAATAGGGTTACCCGATCACAGTCATAAGGAGAGATCAGATATTCAGATACATATATTTACCTAAAGATGTTGACTGTTATGGAAAGCACATTATTATAAAAAAGAAAACGCTATAGTGGGAAACTTTTTTTTCCTACATCTTATATACACACATTGGGGAATCAAAAATACATTCGATTGGTATGTAATTACATCTGATATACAAAAATATCTCAAGAAGCCGCTTTCATAATTTGTTAGCCAAAAATTACTTTAGGCAAATATGCATCCGATTATCCGATCTCTGGTTATAAGTAGCAGCATCTTTAAATGACTTTAGGTCAAGTCCAATGAACTGTCATTAAGTGCTTTCCGTCGATGTTCATCTTGCGCAAGTACCTTAAGGTGAACTTGCTACCATAATCACTGTCAATGTTAAACAATAATCATCTCAATTACACTTGGTTCGCGTAACAAAGATGGCGATTTGCCTTTTACAGTACTTATAGTGATAGTAATTTATCCACAGTAAGGTCCTTAAGCAAAAAATTTAACCATGACATTGGCAGAATCCCCGGAAACTCAGATGAAGCCATAAAAAAGAACAAAGGCAGAAAGAAAAAAGATATAAAAATTGACAGAACGCACTCATCGAATAACATTTTAATAGTTGCTTTTGATTTCAAATGTTATTCAATATCAGTTCACCAGTATTGCCTAATGTGTTGTAACACCCAGTGCTGCCACTTCAAGCTTTAATTCCTCATTATGCAAATATATGTATATATTTGCATTATAATATAACTTTATTATAATAGTAACAAATCGGTATCGAATTTCGCATGAAAATACAACATAATTACTTAATTCATAACATAACTCACAGCTGAACAGAACAGCCATTCTGACGTCCGCGTATTACATACTCAAGCGCAAACATCTAGGGCCATCTCGAGTAATGGATTTAATTAGTACTATTCAAATAGGTTGGTGTTTCAAGTGTTCATCATCACTCATCTCCGCGACTAGTTGTACAGTATAATGTTGGCAGATTTCCTCGTCATTCGTTAACAATGTCACAACAAAACAATGCTCCAACTGAGAGAAAAAAAAATCTTCCTACATTCATTCAAAACTAAAATAATAACTGCAATGTCTTTATATAAAATACAGTGAGAGCATATCGCATTCATCGGAAACCTGCCCGTCGATTCGATACAATAAGGGTTCTTTGAAACAAATGTGTAACACTAGACTGGCAACACTGATACATACAATTGAATAGTCATTGAGCAATATTTTGAGTTCCGATTTCAAAATTCAAATCAACCAATGCCAGCTGATTATTGGAAATGTATTGGTGCTGCCATCTAGCGTGAGCTTTTTTGAAAACCCTATTTCATTATTGCTCTATCGTCAAAATAAACACATATTCCATACCTATGTATTTCTTATATTCTCTCTAACAATCCTATAATCTCATGAAGCAGAAAAGTATTATAGTAAATATTATACAGATATTTGAAAATTTATAGTACATAACAGCGAGATTAGAAATAGATTCAAATCTACAATGAAACGGGTTAAACTAGTTCAGCTCTATAAGAAATAAGGTCGAGAATACTTTAATGCTTCATGTACGAAAACAAATCGCCAGTACCATACAAACATTTTTAGTTTTAACTAAATTAATAGTGGGATTTACTTTTATTATAAAACGGGCAACGTTTGCAGTGACAGTGTCTGCGGTTGCGGGCCACGCTGACCGCCGAGCCCCCATTAACTAAAAACAATTCAAAATTATTATATTTCGCTAACCTCGCCCGGCCAGCGCGCCACAGCTCGGCACTCACGACACTTCCATCATCATCATCATTGATGATCACACGAAATAATACGAGCAAGTATGCCATTAAAGTATTCGCTCATACTCTAACGCATTGCCATCTTTGAACCGTCAAGAAGAATATGTACATATTAACAAATAAACTTCATTTCTCTTGATCATGTTTCGATGACAGTCTTTACGTTCTACACAAGATATGCAACGCATGCATATATCGGCTGTATAAGCCGTCATTCACTTAAGCAGCATAGAAGCTCAAATAAAAAAAACATACTCATCGAAAAGTGTCCGTGAGTGCTGAGCCATATCATAAAAAGGTCCGGCACAATAAGGCAGTGTTCAGTTTATGCTATACAAAATATCTCCGATACAAAGTTTCCACAGTCTGTTGCAATGAGGTTAGTCTATTGTAGATTCAAATCCAAAAAGGTTGAACAAGTCAGTATGTAATTCAATTTATTAACTTCTATCTGAAATACCCAAAAATTTTATATATGTTTCAACATTCTCGTAACCTACTAGTACATTTTGTGTTTTATAGAATTACCTATACACTATTCTGTTTTACACGTTTGAATATACCGACGGGACAAAAATAAACTATACACGTTTTAAAACGCTTGGGATTATCACAAGCGCGGGGGAAACCGAACAACTCTGAAATGCGAGGGCGTAGGTTTTAAATCATTCGGAAGAAATCGAAACTAAACTCTCCGGTGTCATATCATTCTTTTGTGCTTTAAAAAAACATACTTAAATCTATTTGTTTGTGTAAAAACAAATTCTCATTGGCCCTTTGAATTTCAGTCATCAGTTGCCGACACTTCAAAATATAAAGCTTGCGATAATCAGTACCGAACGGAAGCCTAACTAGCATAGATCGAACTAAACACTAGATTATCCAGTTTTTATTTGCAGTCTGTATCGTTATGTATATTCCTGGTTTCCTAATTTATATACAATATTTATTTCCTACCATATTGCGTTCTTGATATGCATTGCGTAACAATAAAAAAACCTAGCTTTCATGCCCTTCATGCGGATCAGACTCGTACGTCCAAGGGATCGTTCTCTAAGTACTGTCGATTGAAGCGGTTAAGAACAAATAATACACGTTACAAAGTAACAAATCGTCTCCATAATATTTTTTTTACAGTCAGACTTATCGCATTAAATAAAAATAGAATTATAAATATTGGATTCAGTTCACGTCATGTCACATCACTAGAGTCGCGGGGGTTACACTGTCGTTGGGAACGTCCGTGTGTCCTCGGCGCTCGCTACACCTGCCGCGGCCTGCAGGGCGCGCTAGTGGATGGCGACGGGGCTGTGCTGCAGCGCGCAGACGCCGAGCAGCTCGTCCTCGCGCCGCACGCCCTCCACGTCCATGCGCTCCGCGCCGCCCCACAGCCGCGCACCGCCCACTGCGTAACAACATCACCATATCCACTACTGATTCCGTCTCAGCTCTTGGTCTACGTGAACACTTTCGCCTGAATATAAATCTGATCAATTTAATTTTACAAAAGATGCACGGTAGCGTTGCAAGCGATAGTACAAAATATCGATAGTCTATCGATCGTGACCTCGAAAAACAGTCACTATATCGATAGGACTATCGATAGTATCAATACTATCGATAGTATCGTTAGTTTTTAATTTATACAATCGATACTATCGATAGTAAAAGTACTACATATTTGTATTAAAAACTATCGATAGTATTGTGACGAATATCGATATTATAATACTATCGATAGTAGTTTAGCTATCAATAGTTTTTCGTACAAAAAATAGTTACAGTATCGATACTATCGATATTATCAATTAAAAACTATCGATAGTATCGATACTATCGATAGTTTTAATCGATAGTTTGACATCGATTGTTATGCAACGCTAATGCACGGAACTCGCTGAATGTACAAATTGGGTACTTTCATGGGTCAAAAAAAATTATTTGGTACTGTTAAGATAATAAAACGTCAGAAAATAATGTCACTTGCCACAAGCATATCCATTTTCATCGTGATTTTGAATTTATTATAGCAGTTAAGAGAGTTATTTGACTCCAAGAAACTCAGGCATCATAAGCCTTTACTTTTTACAAATCCCATACAAAATGTTTTTTTGAACGTTTACAAGGATCTCATTTGAATCGTTGGAAAGTACCGAATTGGTAGTGCAAAATTAAACCAATCAAAGTTTTACCTATTTCTTAAAAGTTTACAAAGTTCGAAATAAAAATACTTTTACTAAATGCGATTAATGATTTCAAATTGTCGCAGTCATAATGGCTTTTTAGAATAAATTCAAAATTAAACACAGAGTCCTGTTAAATCATTTAAAAGTGTTCTTGCAGACCAAGTTATAGTTACTAGGTACCTACTTCGGGGGTATTATAGTGTACTAATTAAATTATAACCTATAAAATGGATTGTAAGCAATTCGTGGTGACCACAATATGTGTTGCATTAGAAGCGTATTATATAGAGGATGAAATGAAATGTATTTGATCCTACTGCTAATTGTTTCAATCATAATTAAATAACAAAAAATCGCACAGCACCATCAAATAACATAAAAAAACAAATCTAGACATTTAAAATCTGCAGCTATTCTGATTTATTTTCAGTATTATTTTTTATTTTTTAATTAAATGAATTGATAATATGCATGAACATCTAATTTTTAATTTATTTAATAGAATGATTTAAAAATGAATAGTGAAAGATTAATGAAATAGTTATAAACCCTAAAACTTTCAATGTAATGTTACATTTATATCGACTTTCATTTTACAAAATATATATTTGGTGGGTAATTTAGAAGTATATTTAATGCCCTGTAGGCACTTTTATTTCTTGATATTTAATGCGCTTACCACAAAAGACCAAAAATAATACACACTTGTTTTAGACAAAGGACTATTACTTTTGCTCAAAAGACTTATCATTTGTGTGGTAGCTGCAGATCTTCAAACATAAAAAAACACATGCAACAACGAAACATGCGGCGGATTGTGGCATTCGTCAACAGAGGGAGGGGCAGTGGATTGGGTTGCCATTTATCCTGAGTGTGAACATCAATTGTCAGAAATAATTTTTGACAGAAAACAGTTTTAGCATCAATTGTCATTTTTAACAGAATAAATTTGTCAGTATTTTCTATACTTTAGAAAATAAGGAATTAAATAATTCATTAATAAGTGATAATAAGGGATAAAATAATTCATTATTGCAAAACGATGAAGAAGTACAACAATACATTGTTTTCAGAGAAATTTGCGTAGTTTTTGACGCAATTAAATAAAAAAATCTTTCATAGGTTATTTTAACCCAACTCCATTTTGATCTTTCGCACGCCCCGTGTGTTAAAAAAACATTTTTGTTACACACACAAAATGCTTTCATCGTGGAAATACCGAAAAAATCACGACTGTCATGGCAACCCCATCCTGACGTTAGGGTTTTGTTAAACATGTGACATTAGTGTGGGTTGCAGACCTGTCGGGTAACTTGTCTCGTTAATGTCTCGAGGTAGGGCCCCCCGCCCGCTCTAGTCATCGCGGGTCCGACGGACCATCTGCCGCGAACAACGTCGTTACACAAACATGTTAGGAACACTTGAGGGGTGGAAGTCGCCTCTCTATAACATTACAAGGTTATACACTTGGCACAGACATGTGGCTTTTTGCACGAGGATACTCTTGGCGCAGAACAGTATTAGTACTCAAGTACAAAAGTCTCACTCAGAGAACAAATTCAAAGAAATATCTACTCAGTGTGATTAGCGCTATGGTTTGTTTTAGCTCGAGTCAGAACTCAGCACTATTAACTTCGTTCTACCTAGACATCTATTGCAAGCCAATTTTCTTTCTTTTACTCTAGAAAAACGATTACTGAATTGACCACTCCGGAGTGGTCGCCGCGCGCATAGTAACAATGTAGGTATATTTTCGATGCCTAAACGGGGAGTGACACAAAGTTTATAATCAGCACAACGCCTTTCTTTCTTAGCATTCAAATGAACGAATCGTTGGTATAGTTGCTTTGTTTAGCAACATACCTGAGCCCGTCAAAAAATCCCCTAAAACGGCCGAGATGTGACGTCAAATTAAGAATATATAGCAAAAACTAAATTTATTAAATTTTATTCAGTCCCTAAAAGTGCGACAAGACAGAATGACAATTTCAATCTCTCTCTACTCTCTTTCTTTGGTAGATATTTGAGGCTGCATTTCCCGAGAAAACAGTATTGCCAATCGGACGCAAATATGTAAAAAAAATATCAGAAGTCAATTTTTAAATGATTCTAAGTATTCACAAAGTATCCAAGTGCATTAAACCAAAGAGTTTTCAATACAGGAGCAAACGCAGGCAACTTCCACGTATGATGTAGAAACAGAGTCGCACAATGTTATTCAGTTAATGACGAAGCGTTAGCGGAGAACATGACACAAGCTGACGTGATGTAGGTACAGTACACTAATGATGACTCTGACAGTTCATGGTTGGGCTGCATCTGTCAGCACGGGACAGCACTTTTCTATGCTGCTATCTTTTTCTGTCGCTCAGAACCGTCATTTGCTAGAGCGAGAGAGCAATGGAACGCTGAATCGGCAATGCTGATGCGTTCCGTCGCTCTCTCGCTCTAGCAAGTGACGGTTCTGAGCGACAGAAAAGGATCGCAGCATAGAAAAGTGCTGTCCCGTGTTCCTAAATGAGTCCCAACCCTTACATTTCCAAGGTGAGAAAATATTGTTACAAAAATTACTTTAATAGCCAAGCGGCGAATATTGTTTATGAAACATTTTAAACCAACAAACTTATTAACATATTTTTCTCACTTTGGGAATGTTTAAATAAGTTTATGGCTTTTATCACAGAATATCTTATTTAAATGACGTATTACACAATAATTTATGATGCTGACATTAGAAAGGGATTGATATAAGTAAGATTTTAGTATAAATTAAAACAGTATCAAGATGGCAGCGAATCGGAACATAGTTTTTTTGCGGTTTGAAAAACATAATGTAAGGTCTTGTTTGTTTACCGGTTGAAGCAAGAAATGTATATGTATGATGCACTTGGCAGGAAATACAAGTTTCAATTGTTTCAGACGAAGAAAAGCAAAATCACGCTTATTTTTTTTACATTGTACAAAAAAGGGGCTATAAAGAAAAATCCTTATTAACCATTTGGCTCATTTACCCGTAGCGGCACGTAAGTTTAGCGCTGAGCGACATGTAGAGGGGATATTACGAGTACGGTACTGATTATTGACTTCTATGCAGGCAAGGTCAGCGCTAGAGTTTCGTGCCGCTACCTGTACTGTACCATTTGGCTAGGTTTGATTAGATTAGAAGAGTTAAATATTTATTTTATTCTGATTTTAGTATTTTTAGTTATAGCGGCAACAATAATTTTAACTGTCTAACTATCACGCTTCACGAGATACACTCCTGGTGACAGATCGATAGTCGGACATACGGACAGCGGAGTCTTAGTAATAGGATCCTGTTTTTACTCTTTGGGCACGGAACCCCAAAAAGGCTAAAAAGAGCGTCAGATTTTCGTGAATTAATATTATTTGAGAGTCAAAAACTGTCATTGACCTTTTCAAGCATCTATGTGTCTTTCGCTATAAATTGCTTTCTTGCTTCAACTAAAGACCAAATTGAAATTGAATACAAAAATGTATGAAAGAGACGCGGTGGAGACATCTATGCGCCCCGTGTGCGTCTTACATCTTTCTTATGTGTCCAGCGCCTTAGGCTTACTTTGGGGTTAGCTCAATCTGTGTGATTTGTTCGTATTTATTTATTTATTTATTTATATGTAATACTGACCGTGTTGGTGGTGCGAGGTGGCCTGCTGCGTGTTGGTGCTCTCGTCTGCGGTGCGCTTAAAGAAGTTGTGCTGCAGCGCGTAGTACGGCGTCACGCGCTGCTTAGGGTCGTACTCCAACATGCGCAGGATCAGGTCCTGAAAATACAAAGCAAACGCTTAATAATTGTAATCCTTAGGTTCTGTACACATGGAAAAGGCGTTAGACGCAGACTGGGCACGGAGAGGGTATGGATCGGGCACAGATGTGGCGCCGTCGCGACTTTTGAAAACCCAGTCCTTCAACCCGCCCGCAACCATGTCTCGCCGGCTCGTTCCCGTGCCTCGTCTGTTCTGTATGTACCATAGGACAATTGGGTGATTTCCTAAAATAATGTCATTAGCCATTATTATATCCATTTTCAGTATGATTTTAGATTTATTATTGCAGAAAAATTAATATTGAGAGTGCTATTTGACTCCAAGAAACTATGACGTCATAAGTCTATATTTCATAGAAATCCCACAGAATAAGTCTGTTTTGACGTATAGAAAAAAGTATTTGAGTTGTTGAAAATAAATAAATAAATATACATAGACAAATAACACTAATTGAGCTAGCCCCAAAGTAATTTAGAGACTTGTGTTATGGGATACTAACTCAACGATATTTTATAACAAATACATATATAGATTAACATCCAAGACCCAGGGCAACTTAAAAAAGGCAATTTTCCAACTTGCCCCGTACGGGGATCGAACCCGGAACCTCTGGGTGGCGGACTAGCATGGTGACCACTACGCCACGGAGGTCGTCAAATGTCTATATTTCATAGAAATCCCATAGAATAAGTTGGAAAAAAGTATTTGATTTGAGTAGTTGGGAGGTGGCGAATTGGGGCAAAGCTGGCGGGCTGACCTTGAACTTGAGGTAGTCGGAGACGGAGTGGCCGGGCTCCCCGCGCCGCCGGGCCGCGGGCCCGCCGCCCTCCACGCCGAGGATGTCGTGCAGCCGCCGCGTGCCCGCCGCGCGGTACTTGCGGACGCCGCTGCAACACACCACAACATTAAATAAAAAGAAATGTGGTGTCGTGGGACACCAGGTAGGAACGAAGTTCCTTCGGCTAATGTAGAAATAAACGTGGCTACTCACGAGTAAAATGTATCTATAATGTGAGTATTCGCCACGTGCTTGTCCATGAATTCATGAGTATATACTATGCATTGGAGGGGTGGAGTGGTAATAGAGAGAGAAGAGATGAGAGAACGAAAAGAAAGAGGGAGGAAGAGAAAGGTATTATACACTACTCGCTTGTGTATACGACTGTCGCGCCTGCGCACGTCTCATTTAACGGTTTTATTTAACGAGGTCATCCTTACGGTTTTACTATCACATTTTTTTCAGTTCGGTCGCGCAGCAAATCCCTATCTCCTCCAAGCCTGCCGTAAGGAACTTCGTTCCAATAATTTTGTAATAAATTGGAAAATAAAAAATAATCAGCAAACAAAGGGAAAACACCCCATCGCGGTAAAACTGAGCCTACTTCTGTATTTTATCTTAGTTTAGAGTGGAAAGTTGCGGCTTCGTTTCTGCCGCGAGGCGGGCGTTTTCCGAGCGTTTTCCGGGCCGGGAGTGGCGTTTTCCACTCTCGGACCGAGCGCCGGGCACTGTCTGCCCCGTAGTAGGACGGAAACGTGACTTTTCAAAAATCCGTGCGGCATGTTTTCTGCTTTTAGGAAGTCATCCATGTAGGCGCCCAAGCGGTGAGTTTGAACAGATTCGAAGGGGCTTTTCGAGGTGTTCGGCATGGCAACAGGCACATTGCAGGTTGCCATGCGGAGCACCTCGATACAAATATGGTTTATATATGTATGTTTATTAAACTCTGGGAATATTTATCATATTTAGTATATTTTATATTATATATATTTATATATTTTAAAATACTTATATGTAAAAAATATAAACTGCGAACATAGTCCCTGATAATGTCAGGGGGTAGAAAAAAAAAGCACCAAACAACATCATACACACATCTTATGACTAGCGGCCGGCCGAGGGTCCGATTGAAGCCAACGGCAATTTTATATTATAAAATCCACTTAAATCCTTTTCCTACTCCTTCTCGGTACATGCAGTCAGACCATGAAACTCATTACCAAATGCTATATGTGACTCTAAAACGATTTCTGTATTTGAAAGACGAGTAAAAGATCATTATTTTTTGGAATCATCTTAATTGTAACTTATAATGTTCATATTAAGTATATATTATATTTCCTTCTAAATAGACATATGTATTTATTTAAGTATATGTGTTATATATGTATGTTTATTTGTAGTTTGTGTAGTTTTATGTCATTTAAATTTTCTTCCTCCTTTATTTTATATAAAGCCTCTCTTACATAAACATCTCCTCTCACAGGCCTACTGGAAGAGATCTCTTTTGAGATAAGTAGTGCCTTTGTACAACTTTTATTTAATGTATTCTCTGTATAAATTTTCCGTGTACATAAATTGGTAAATAAATAAATAAATTTGCAAAACCATTGAAAGCAAACTCCAACTGAACCACTTGACTTGACTTCCCGCCAAAAACTCCTGTCATGATCTGTCGCGCGACACATGTCGCCAATACAGGCACATGTTGCTCATCTATTAAATACCTTAGTCACAGAACGTAGAGTGAATCACATCCCCGACCCCGCACCTCTTCCCGTTCTCGCCTTAATTTGAGCCAATCGACACGAAAATAAGAAAAAGAAGAAGCTTTATACAGGTGTTGCGCGTGGACTACAGGCTCCTGCAGCCGTCTTGGCAAGGCGAGAATGGAATAGAGGTGCGAAGACAGGGAACATGGACACATATTGCACTGGACCTTAGAAGATTCCGATCTTTATGTCATACTTATATTAATTCTGTGCCCACGTCAAAACAATAGCTTGACTAGTACATAAAGCCTATGGCTTTAAGTATGTCTAATACAAAGATAAATAAATAAAAAGGTACTGCACTGGGCGACGTCTACGACCGAAGTCGAAAGTTTGAATTTCATATCTTATAGATTACTCAGAATCGTAATTATAAGTAATTAATGAAAAACTTAAATATAACCAGAACTATTATAAATCGATTTCAAAAAGGCTTTCGATTGTATGGATTACGAAATTCCGACGAAATAACAACATGCTTTAGGACTACGCCGTGACCTTTGATTAAATAATACACGACTGGCATTATATCTGTCGGAAGCCATAATAATTGGTGTAGCACGTAGACATTTAGTTTCCGTTCCACCAGGAGTGCCTCAGGGATTTATTCTGGCCCCCATGCAACTGAAACTCGTTGTAGCACGTAGACATTTAGTTTCCGTTCCACCAGGAGTGCCTCAGGAATTTATTCTGGCCCTCATGCAACTATTTAAAACTCGTTTTTTTTTTATATATTTGCTGCATATACTATAAACACACAGAAAAACCAACACGGCACACGTTTCGTCCAATACAGAACCGAACCTAAGTAAGCAAATGATAGTAAAATTCACGCAATATCTTTAAAATTAGGTATAAGAACTCACCTCCCATCTTTGCCATTCACTTTTTTGAGCACATAACCTCCGCCCTCCGACGCTGGTAATTTGTCGAAGAACTTTCTGGTTTTGTGAGCCTGCAAACAAAAACATAGAAAATTACTTCTGATATTGTGAAATAGTGTCAATTAAGAACCTCAACGAGGGTTTTCAATAATATGGGATAAAAGACGGCAGCACAGTGACGTCAGGTCCAATCGACTATTGTGATTGGACCATGAGTTGACAGTTTCTTTTGTTCCGATCCAATAACAGCCGTTTATTGGACCTGGCGTCACTGTGCTGCCATCTTGTGTCACATATTTGAAAAATCCCTCATTCATTTAAATCTGTTGTTATTGGTTGGCTAAGTGCTTGACAATGTTTGACCTTTTAAGCGCATTCCGGAGCCTTACTACAATTAATGCATTTAGGCAAACTTACTGGTAATAAACACCCATCTGGTCCAGCTAATGGTCGGGCGGCATGCCCAGCACCTCGAAGATCTTGTTTATCTTAGCGCAACTTGGAGCAGTTTGAATAGATTCAGGAAGCGCGTTCCAGAGTCTTACTACAATGACTGCCCTATGACTCCCTTTAGGCAAACTCATTGGTAATAAACACCCACCTGGTCCAGTAAATGGTCCGGTGGCATGCCCAGCACCTCGACGATCTTGTTCATCTGGTCCAGCTCGTTGGCGCCGCTGAAGAGAGGCTCCCCCGTGTGCATCTCCACCAGTATGCAACCCAGCGACCACATGTCGATCGCGAGGTCGTAAGGGATACCAAGAAGCACCTCCGGTGAGCGGTAAAACCGCGACTGGATGTATTGGTATATCTGGAAGGAGAGTCAACCATTAGAATCGACTGTAGCTGGTAAGAAGTTCTATTTAGCTAAACCGAATTTTTACTTTTACATGAACGTTTAATTTTAAATGTTTTCTTCTCTAATTTGTATCTGTGTTCTTTTATATGTACAATAAAGATTTATAAATAAACAAACAAATCAAAAGGTAAAGACCAGAACCCATAATTACAAACCTACTGTTTTACGAGTACTTTCCATCCAAATCGTTGCATGAATTTTTCTTTTTCGTACCGCAATAAACTAACACCAAACTCTAGACGGCAGGTCACATATTTTACTATGTTAAGTATTCGTAGGTCTACTTTTGCATTTTCGAGTTACAATTTTATAAACAGCATGTCATTAAAAGGAAAAGGCTAAAGTCGTGTCGAATAGGTAAGTCAAGCATTTGGCTGATGATCGGGAAACATGGGAAGTACTCCACCGACAAGAACGTAGTTATTAAATACATTGACGACCTCCGTGGCGTAGTGGTCACCATGCGAGTTCGCCACCCAGAGGTTCCGGGTTCGATCCCCGGTCAGGGCAAGTTGGTAAACGGCTTTTTTCAAATTGTCATGGGTCTTGGGTATTTCTTTTTAAATGTTTTTGTTATAAAATAATAGTATCGTTGACGTAGTATCCCATAACACAAGTCTCGAACTTACTTTGGTGCTAGCTCAACCAATGTAATCTGTCCCTATATATTTATTTATATATGTCGATGATGATGTCGTTAGAGTTGAATATGACAATTGATTTTGTCAAATTGCTAACGCCAGTGACCAATAAGTTATAATTAATTAGTAACCTATTTTAGCCAGTTCACTGGAGTGGGTTCTTTACACATTCTTTCATTTACCAGTTGATGTCCGGAAGGCTAAAACCCGCTTCTCATTTAAGAAACAGGTCAATGCACACTTTCTTCAAAAACTGTCAGATTGATCATAGTGTATTTATGTAGTATATGTAGGTAATGTTTATCATAGTATATACTTAATAGTGTGTATTTTTTGTATGTAGTTTAATTTTTAGACATATAGTAGTCTTTTTTTTTTCGCCATATACCTATTCAAGTTCTGCACTACCCCTGTCATTCTCCACATCACCCGTTTGGTTGACTGGTAGATAAGGAATTAGGCTTTAAGTCCGCCATTAGGTACACTTGTATTTGTGTATGAAGTTAAATTAATAAAAAAGAAAAAAAAAAGTTACATGTCATTTCTGTTATTTGTTTGTTTCGATCCACGGTTTTATTGTTGTCAATTTATATTATCTGAAACCTGAAAATATGAACCAGCATCTGGTGTTTTAACCGTAGCAATCGAGAAGCTTGGTGGCCTGGCCTATTACTAGCGCTTTCTCACGCCGGGCGTGGTCCGCACTTGGATGGGCGACCACAAATGGCATATTTCTCGAGCTTCGTGCTTCAGAAGGCACGTATAAGCCATTGGTACCGGCTGTCATCAATGTATGCAGTCGTCAAGCTATGTCAGTTGCCTTTAGGCAGCATGAAAAATCTGACACCAGTGGCCACTTACACACACGAAAGACAAACAATTCAAAATTGTATAAGGATAGTTAAATTTACTAACGTGTGTTTGAAGAACCATCTTATAAACTGGTCTGGGTCACTCACAAAAAACAAACAAACCGTAGCAATCAATATATATATAGTTGTTATCAATGTACAAGTTACTTCGTAGTGTTTGATTGATAACAAAAACGCCAATTAAGCATTACGATTGAACACTTGTTGATCTCGATAACCTCTCATTAAAAGAGGAAAATGGCGCCAAACCAATGGATCAATGGGTTTTATCTTGCATCTGGCCTTTTAACTCTATCTCCGGTAGGAATACTGTTAAGAGGCTTTTCACATTTGGTTGGCTGTCTCACTCGCACAATCAAACATTTTTAAAGATTATTAATAAATGTGACTCATTTGAAAAAAAAGTGTTTCATAAACTTTCTAATATATTATATGTTAGATATTGTATACATGTTTTTTTATTGTTTATGTGTGTGTGTATCGAGAATAAGGTCATAAAAAATTTAAAATTTTGATGACCTAATTGTCGATGTAGTCAATGTCTACACAATATACAAACATGTCTACAATATCTAACATATAATATATTAAAAAGTTTATGAAACACTTTTCTGCCAGCCAAATGTGAAAAGCCCTTAAGACGCAATAGTCGATAACCTCTCTTCAGCGCAGTCGGTCACACGCCTCTCGTGTGATTTATATGTAATGTTATCTGCATAATAAGCAATACTAGGAATCGGAGAGTACATCGGAAATCAAAGTAAAGATAGTGGACCACTGACAGAGGTCGACTTGAATCTTTCAATTATCATGGTTTAGTTTTATTTTCTCAGATTTAATTCAGCTGGTTCTAACAACATTTACGGGTCAAAACCAAGTAAAATGTTATATGACTGAAATATGATTTGTATTTGGGCTTGTTCACGCATAGAACATGCAACTCAGCAGTGCAGTGACCGACCCAAAACGCATACTTGCAGCGCAGTCAAGAAAATTTAGGTTTCATACAAACAAATATTGTTATGATTCACTCACACCAATGTAAATACATTTAGTATAAGTACTTTGTAATTTTTTAAATAAATTCTCTTTGGTATCAGACAATCGACGTGTTTTCTTGTCTGGGATCTTGACGGATCCATCTACCAATACTTTCCTCCTACTACGGCCAAGACACCCTTAGCCGTCAGTTTACTGATCAGTCTTGTGAGTCTGCTTGACTGGTGGTAGGAAAATCCTGGCCAGTGCACATTGCACCCCGTGCACTACACCTTGTTCCTACCCACTGTCCGTCTAATATCTTAGGTCTCACGGTATTAGACTTCCTTGCCTATCTATTTACGTATATATTCTTGACTTATGGTTAGGGCTAGGGTGTTAGGTGTTAGGTGCTAGGGTTGTTTGTAGGTAATAGTTATCCCTCTAAATAATAAGTTCATGTACAGTTAGCTAGCTAATACAGCACAGAACATAACTACGCAAATACACTTTGATTCACACTACATATACTTAAGAAAAAAACACTAATAAATAGCTAGTTGATTGTACAGGGCTAATTGGTGGTTCATTATAGTCATCTATTTGCAGAAATTACTTACTTACAGTACGGTAGGTGAGGATTGCGGTTTTTTGGGATAGTTATGTACAAATTATTACTAAGGTTTAACAGTTGTAAGCTATTGTGTATGTGCTTCGGGAAGACTCCGGTTGTTGAAAGTTAATAAATAAATAATTATATAGGGACAAATAACACTGATTGAGATAGCTCCAAAGTAAATTCGAGACTTGTTTTATGGAATACTAACTCAACGATACTATATTTTATAACAAATACGTATATAGATAAACATCCAAGACCCAGGGCAATTTGAAAAAGGCCATTTTCCAACTTGCCCCGATCGGGGATCGAACCCGGGGACCTCTGGGTGGCGGACTAGCATGGTGACCACTACGCCACGGAGGTCGTCAAAAGTACGATGGAACAATGTCAACTTTGTCTTGTTTCCAGATTCTTTAAACCACTATTATTGTTTTATTAAACAGTAACCTCTAGTGGCCCACAGAAAAAAACCGGTACAGTAGCAGCAGCGGTTAAAACGTTAGATCCTTATGATAAAGATAGGGTTTCATGAGGAGCTCGCTCAGTGGCCCGGACGGAGTGCACATTACTAGCGCTTTCGCAAGTAAAGCGACACCAGACGTGGTCCGCACCTGGATGGGTGACCACAAGAGGCATAAAAAATTCTAGAGCTCGTGCTTCGGAAGGCACGTAAAAGCCGTTGGTCACGGTTGTAATCATTGTATGGCAGTCGTCAAGCTATGTCAGATGCCTTTAGGCAGCCTGAAAAATCTGACACTAGTGTTGGCCACTTACACACTCGAAAAACAAAACAATTGTACTCAAATTAGATGCTTTTAGGATTTTTAATTCAAGACTGACGCGTCAGATTATCACTCAAATAAGATATTTTCTGGATTTTTAGGGTTCCGTACCCAAAGGGTAAAAAGGGACCCTATTACTAAGACTCCGCTGTCCGTCCGTCTGCCTGTCTGTCACCAAGCTGAATCTCATGAACCGTGATAGCTAGACAGTTGACTTTTTCACAGATGATGTATTTCTGTTGCCACTATAGTAAGAAATTCTAAAAACAGAATAAAATAAATATTTAATCTCATACAACACACGTTTTATGGGATAATTTATTTGCGTTTTTTGCTCGATATTGACGACGGCAACAAGTAGACAAGCGTCTACTTAATATAAAAAATTATTTACAAATAATTACGTTGTATATTTATAAAAAAAAAATTTAAAGGTGCTCCCGTATAACAAACGTGACTTTTCATAGATAATGGTACGGAAACCTTCGTGCGCGAGTCCGACTCGCACTTGGCTGGTTTTTAATTCAATCCACATGTTATCGCATAGCTACCAATGGACATCTCATACCCAGGACATTCCCACGATTACTATTTCATCGGCTGGTGTGAATTGTGAATGAAGGCGCAAACAGAAACGAATAGTAACGGAGAAATTATGATAACGTGGAGGAATACACTGATCAGTATTATTTCAGACCAGATGCCACGATGTACTTAGAAGCTGACGGAATAGTATGGAAAATAACCAGCCAATTGCGAGTCGGGCTGGCGCACGAAGGGTTCCGTACCATTGCCTATAAAAGATCACGTTTGTTGCGTGGGAGCCGCACTTAAATACTTATTTTATTGATTTTAGTATTTGGTGTTACAGCGGCAACAGAAATACATCATGTGTGAAAATTTCAACTGTCTAGCTATCACGGTTCATGAGATACAGTCTGGTGTCAGACAGACGGACAAACAGACGGATTGCGGTTAGTAATAGTTCCATTTTTACCCTTTGGGTACGGAACCCTAAAAATCATTCATTGTAACTTATTTCAAGTACCTTTTTCAAATAAAATACAAAAAGTTTGAAATTAATAGTACAATTGCTTTCAGCAAAATACTAATAAATTAATATAGGTAAAATTTTTGGTATATTTGTTCGTTGTTGTTAAAAATCTTTGCAAATCGCAGGTAACTTCTACACACATACGTAATAAGGTGTTATGTTATTGCCTACCAATCGTGATTACTTTGACAATAACAAATTAGACTTGCTACACAGACGAGCCGGCCGGCACTATCGGCAGGCCTGTGTCACTCCCCGTTTAGGTATCGAAAATATACCTACATTATTACTATGCGCGCGGCGACCACTTCGAAGGGAAAAATTCAGTTACATGAATCGTTTGTCCAGAGTAATAGAATGAAATTGGCTTGCAATGGATGTCAAGGTATCTTGACGAAGAGGTGAGAAGTTCTCACGGACCGATTTGAAAACAAAATTTGTTTGAAAGGGTTATTTGTCAGGTGGTCCCATAGAAATGTTATCAAAATCGGTTGCGGAGTTTGGTGTGAAGTGGAATTTTAGTTTTGAAAAATTGGGTACGTTCTTGGGCCAAAAAAAAAATATATTTAGTACTGTTCAGAATATAAAACGTCACAAAGTAATGTCACGATCAAATCCATTTTTAAAGAAGTTACAGTTTATTTATTTCAGAGAAACTGATATCAAAAGCGCTATTTGACTCCAAAAAACTATGACGTCATCTGCCTGTATTTCATACAAATTCCATAAAAAAAAATTGTTTTGACTTTTGGAAAAAAGTATCTGATTTGAGATGTTGGAAAATAGCGGATTATAATAATACATGCAGTAGTTCGTTTTGCGGCCCTGGAGTCTCTCTGCTTAGAGCTGCAAGACCCAAAGCGCTCTCTTGGGCCCGTAAGGGCTAAATACGTGATAGTATGTACGTATGTTGAAAACATACAGGAAATAGTCATTATTGCCATGGAAATAACAAATCAACTCGTAAACGGGTGCTGCCGGGAGGGACTGGTCAGCTCGGCTTCGCTTTTTTTTTCACTTAGTATTTCTTATTAAGTGATTTCGTTCGCAAGCATTACATGTTATAATGTATCAACATTGTATTATACTAAAAGTATTAATCAATTAAAAAGACCATTATAATTTGACAAAGCCTTCTTTCAGCGTTTCTTCTCAGCAGTGGTGTTTGCGAAGCGCTGGTATCGGAAGCTTTTCTTGAGAAATAAATATAATTTTAATATAAACTACACGTAATGTAAATTATAGGTACTTATTGACGTGTAAAAGTGCCTGTAAAGGTCCAATTACAGAATAAACATTTGAATTTTGAATTCAAATTGGATTTAGCAACCGTTATGATTCGTCAGATTATATAATGTGCGGCAGTCGAGCGGTTTGTGATTCCCGAGCATCCCGATTTTACCGCCCGTTTGTGCCGAGTAATGCCGGCCCGAATAAGTGTGTAGCAACCCTTGCCGGCATCGTTAAACTTTCCACAATGAGCAGTGACGTTGGTCACTGGGTCAGAAAGTCATTGTATAAATAAAAAGACGTCACGCCTCATAACTCGTAAACAGGCCGTCATAATATGCTAATAACTGACGCATTCATTCATTTTAATATCTTGGCTGGGAACTATTCGGTTTTATGAAAGCATATGAGGGTAATTATTAACACTTACTCTTAGTGTGTTCCTAATTGTATTTATACCTGTTTTGTGTAGTGCTTTAGAGTCCAGACTCTGAACTGATCCTCGTCTCCGAAGCACTACTCTGCAGTCTACATTAACAAAAACCCTGTCCGATCCTTGTAGGAGCAACTCAGACCGTCAAAGGACCGTCAAAAGTGTTCAATTGCATGAAAATGTCAGGCAATTTGTATGAAAATGTAGATTTTTTTCTTAGAGTTTCAAGCATTGACCCCATAGGAAAAGTTGTTTATATTGACGGTCTGAGTTGCTCCTACAAGGATCGGGCAGGGTTTTTGTTACATATCGTATAACGAAATCAAATATTTCTTATAATTTTCAAGTATCCAGTAAAATGATCGGCAAACAACTTGCACACAAAATGACAGAGTGGACGAAAGTTCGCGCACTGTATTTAAATGATGGGCCAAATAGATTTCTTTTCAGTTATCATGCCTATTTTAAAAATAAAGCTTAATTTTAATAATTTCATCGAGAATTTTAAATTTCGGGGGAATCCCTATTAGCACTTTTGCTGCCAACTTTACCTGCGTCGACAGCCGCCATTTTGGCTCAACTTACGTGCCGGGGATTGTACCCGTGCCTGACATTAACTTCTGCGCATTATTGTGTTGTTTTCAAGTTGTTTGCCAACTATTATGCCTATATAAATTAAAAAAAAAGGTTTTCATACAGTCATGGTAGTAACTGATGCTCTTACCCTTTGACCTAGTTGACATGAACTGCCGAAGTCCACGATTTTGATGGCTGACCTCTTCGGGTTGCATAGTAAAATATTTTCAGGCTTAAGATCACAGTGAATTATATTTAGTTCTGAAAAGAGAAAAATACATCAATTAGTTTTTTTGAACGTGATAAATGTGAAAGGTGGGTTAAGGAATTCAGAAACGTAAGGTGAATCAATTGCTGACGTTCTAAGGTGAGACGAACCTCAAATGAATATACGAAGATGATCGGCGTAGCGTCACAAGCGTGTGTCAAGAAAGAGAAGATGTGGTGATCTTGAGGCTTCCTTGAGTGGCAAGTCAGCTTAGGCAATAGATAAAGACCCACGAACTTCCCACTATGAATTCGCATTTTAGGTATGAAGGTAGGCCTACAAAAGCGGCAAATTCACAAACATAAGGTTGAAATTGTTGAAAAATGTAACGCTAGACATAAAGGGATTTGAACCGTCGCTAGGCAGACTGAAGGTACATTTTGGCTTGTTCAACACGCTAAGCTAATAAGTCAAAAGTCATTTGCGCGGCGTACAAAGTAAATGGGACTCTAGTACGCTGTAACTTGGTTTAATTTTACAAATTTCTTATCCAAGAGGTCTTTATGTACCTTGGTAGTAAGTAATAATTATTCTTTGGTATAGGGTATGGCTTGGGCATCTGGAAAGAATGAAAGAGGATTGTGACGTCAAAGCAGCATATATGGGAAAGGTATCATGTCGAAGACCAGTAGGTCGACCAAGATATCGCTGGAGCGATACGGTGCAGGCTGATCTGCGGGAGACGGAAGTTGTCAGCTGGCAAGAAATCGCTCAGAACAGAAAATTGTGGGATTCTTTCGTCTCGGAGGCCAAGATCCACTTCAGATCGCCTATGTGTCGTGTAGACAGCAAAGGCGAGCCGAGCTACTGGCGTTGTAGACAAGCCGAGTAGCTGACTACTGGCTAGGCAGCAGCTCGCACTGTGGAAACGAGTCATAAGTCGAAACTCAAAACTAAATGGGACTTTAGTACGCTGGGTTTAATTTAGCAAATTTCTGATCCAGGAGTGTCATTTCTGTACCTTGGTAGTAATAATTCTTCTGTGGCATAGGGTACTTCCCTTAATGGTGAACGTACTGTGGGTCGTCCGAAGGCTAAATAGGTCGATGACATAAAAAAAAACGCGGGTCGAAACTAGTTTCGGAAGGCGCAGGACCGAGGTGGTTGGCATACATTGAGAGAGGCCTATTCCCAACGGTGTGATATGGAAGGCTGCCGATGATGATGATGATGATGATGATGATGATGATGATGATGATGATGATGATAGGGAACTCACCAGGCTGACTAAGGAACAGTAACGCGGTGCACAGCTGCTGCGCGAACTTCCGCGTGAGGTTCAACGACACGCCCCGGAAGTTGGTGTTGCGCAGAAGGTCGTACAGATTGTACGAGAGCAGTTCGAACACTAGGCACAGGTGGTTCCGCCACATGAAGTGGCGTTTCAGTTTCACTGTGGACAACACACGTTATACATTAGCACAGAATTGATATAAGTATTACATACAAACGGAATCTCTTAGGATTCCGCGCATAATGGGTTAGATATCACTTGTCAGAACGGAACAGCACTTTTA
This sequence comes from Acrobasis suavella, assembly GCA_943193695.1. Classification (NCBI taxonomy): domain Eukaryota; kingdom Metazoa; phylum Arthropoda; class Insecta; order Lepidoptera; family Pyralidae; genus Acrobasis; species Acrobasis suavella. Next base: position 1,825,239 of record OW971943.1, read on the forward strand.
TATGCTGCTATTCTTTTCTGTCGCTCAGAACAGCCATTTGCTAGTGCGATAGAGAGCGACGGAATGCTATAGTACCGGCCGTGCTATAGCATTCGCACTTCTCCCCGGTTCTCGCCTTGTCGCGTGTTGGCGGACGAACACACACACAAATACGTGTGCTCGGATGTATAGTTTCGTTTGTAGTAGTAGTAAGCATAAATGTTTCGCTTCTGTGGAGTACCATACCTGTGACATTACTACTAACTGACACTCGCGGCGATGCCCGCGAGACAACATTTTTAATAATCCCACGGAAATCTTAAATTTCCCCGGGATTGAAACTATCATATGTATGTAATTCAGGGAAGAAGCTAGTAACATCCAAAATTTATTTCAATCTGTTAAGCCGTTTTAGCGTAACAAATATCCACATATCCTCACACATCCACACATACATACATCAATACTTCCGCATTTATAATATTAATAGGATACTAACAACACCAATCACGTAAAGCAGCCCTTCTTTTTGCATCGGAGCGGAGGTTGTAAATGGCGACACAAGGGCACAGAACAAGTACTAGAAATCACGTATATACAGAAGTCTTACCCAGCAAAGAAATTCAAAGAAATATCTACTCAATGTGGTTAGCGAAATGGTTTAATTTAGTTCGCGTCAGATCTCAGCACCTTTTCGATTAGATACCTATAAAACATTGCAAGCCAATTTAATTCTTATTCACCCGGAAAACGATTTAAGTAGGTGCCTAAACAAAACCGATTCAGTGAGCGGCGGATTAGTACTGAATTTCCTATAGCGCAGTGGTCGCCGCGCGTAGATATATTTTCGATATCTAAACGGGGAGCGACACAAGCCCGCAAGGCGTAGAAAAAAGGCCATAGACTCAACAGGCTCGCCTGAATAAGCTCACCGTTTCGCAAAAAATTTGGGTCTTACGAACCCTTTGCCTTGTCTATCCCCTCAGGAATAATTACTCGATATCAGGCGTATTAATCATAGCACTATTTATTTACTTACGGTGACGGAAGAAAACATTAAATCCGGACTAATAAGGAGGGCTATGTTGGGAATTTCCCTTAGAGATCGTATCCGGAACACACAGATACGAAAGCAGACCAAGGTAGTCGATATAATCAAAATAATAGCCACACTAAAGTGGAAACGGGCAAATCATATCAGCCGTAGAGATGACGGAAGGAGAAGCCAATTAAACATTGGACTGGCGACCATGGATTGGCCGCAGAAGTCGCGGCAGATCAATGACACAATGGAGAGATGACATCGTCAAAGCAGCTGGTCCACTATGGAAGAGAAATGCGCAACATCGTGAGGAATGGCGTACTATGGAGGAGGCCTATATCCTGCAGTGGATAGGTTGTCGAATCTCTAATCAAAAGTATCCAATAAAATATGGAGTGTCTATATAATATGTATGTATGAAACATCTGGAAAAACTCGCATTTTACCAACTGACAACACCAAACTTTTCTTTAATATATGTACCTATGTGCCCGTCTAAAAATCTAAGACCGTTCGAAATATGTACATATTTATCATTAAGTTATAAATAAATTCGTTACAGAAAAAGGTCACATAACGTCAATCTATATTTAGCTTCTATAAATAAATTCGCCTAATACTTTTCTTCTATGTATTCATGCGCCGTCGCTTTGTTCAAATAGGTATTCACAAAGCATTATTCGAGTGACATTTGTTTATAAGGCAGTAATGTTCCGGTGTTTTCACTGTGTGGTTAAATATTTATTTTACTTTATACGAGTCATTTTCTTTTTTTTTTCCTTTTTTATGAAATAACCGTAAAATCCTTTTTTAGAATCATATGTTATTTTGATTCTGCATTTTAAAATCACCAAACTGTATTTACCATTACAAGCCATGGTCTTTAGGATACTTATTATTCATAAGGCCTGTAAATGAAACCTTACTGTTATCACCATATCAGCCTCAAGAAGACCATCATCCATCCTATTAAAATTGTCGCCTCAAGTTTTTGTATCATTCATATGTCAGCGAAGAGTGTCTTACTTTCTTTCATACTTTTTTTTGTCTTTTATCCGTCATCTTACTTCATTCCGTTTGCTTTAAAATCTCCTATCCATCATCTTCTATCTCTCCCTTTTCACTATTCGACGGCATAACTGGATCGAATTGTTCAGTTTGAAAAAGATTTATGTATGTATTTATTCTATTTTTACAGTTTGAAGGAAGGAGACATGAAACTTACCTATATAATACTTATTTTCAGCGTCTGCTCTGTTCATCATTTCTAGTAACTTGACTTCTATTTGTGCCTGATTTAGGAAGGGTTTCTTATTCTTAATTATTTTAATCGCTACATGACACTGCTCCTCGTGGTCGTACGCTTTTACAACCTGAAATTGAAAATTGGAAATTTTGTTACTTATAATATTAATACGGCAAAATATCAGAATATGACGAGTAGTTATGGGCGAAATTGACAGAATTCCAATAATATCTTGATATGCGATATCTTCTCCAGACGCTAAGATAAACTCTATTTCGGTTTTGAATTTGAGATGAATTTCGACCCACGTAATATAAAAGCATTGAAACCAGGAGTGCTCAATTCTTTATTTAAAAGGTGACACTGAACATAGAAATAAAGAAGACATTTGAACTAGTAAAAGCAAGCGAAAGAGCTGAAACATGTCGAAGTAGCAGAACACAACACACGAGTTATATGAAAGACTGAAAGCGAAGTACCAATACTTAACAACCATGAAACATACTAACCTGGCCAAAAGAGCCTTTCCCGATAGGCGACGAGATCTCGTACCGATCGAGGAATTTCTCCCCCTGCTTGATGATGTAGTCGTGGTTGTCGTCGTCGTACCCGTCGTTGTACAACTTCCTTTCCTTTTTGTGCGACCCATCCTCGCCCAGGTACTGTTGCGCTCTCCGCTTTTTCTTCGCATAGTATACCTGGGTACAAAACAACATAATTTTTGTAAAAATGTTTTATAATGTCTTTACTCTTTAAAAGCGATGGTGGTCGAGCGGTGTACGGATCTTAGTAGTCAGAAACAAATTATTTTTTTAAATTATAGACATCATTTGCGCGACACAAACAAGAGCTTGGCTATTACAGATATCATTAGAAGGGCAAAACCCCCGCAATCGCAAACCCTTAAAAGGTAGTTAGATCAAAGAGTGGTCGGAAACCAATAAGTATATAAAGGTTTCCGGAAAACGTGTCTCGTGGTACATTACAAAAACAAAAACTTTATAAATACGCCCGACCAAGACAGAATAATCTTTTTGATTTCAATACACATTAAATAAAAATTCATAAAAAATATAGGGATTATGACATCAATAGAGATGTTAACTAGATTGGAAACTCAAATCACATTAGGTAAAATTATAAAAAAATACCTAATTGTATAATTATTTTTGAAGAGATTAACAAACCAAATACAACAACAAAAATTTTCTGATCAATGTTCACCTGTATGACATTAAATAGTGAAGTCAAGATTAGGTGATCTAGAATAGCATTAACAGATTTAGTTGTTAGTGGTCCAGATACACACATTTTTAATATATTCTCTCTTGAGATGGAGCAGTGCACTGAAGACGTGAACAAGATTTAAAGGATACATCGAAAATTATTACACTGAAGACATAATCTTAATCCCGATGCATCGTGAATTCGTGACAGCTCGGAATTTTAAACATTTCTTAACCGTCTGTATGTATCTTTAGCTAAAACTGTAACACTATGATTTTATACTAATTCACATAATATAATATGTAAAGCGACATTATGAAATTTATTAGACGGCTATACAAAATAACGAACACCTCATTTTTAACAGTGGTTGGTTTATTGTTTCCTGAGGTATTTGTCGCCTTTGTATAAAAAAAGGGAACTTCAAAGAGCTAAACGTTTGTAACACATTAATATCGCGTTTTTTGAGAGAGTTGCTTGATTGATGAAGAATTTGACACATGTAAACAGTTTGTCACTGGGCTGTCAGAGTGCAAAATAAAAGTTTTTGACAAACAGATGAGAAAACTGTCGTCATAAGTCAAGACGAAGAAATAGTTCTTATATTTATTCTCAGAAAAATATGTTCTACATAACGTTTAAAAATATAGATATTCTAGGTCTATGTTTAAAATATTAATCGTAAGTAAAAACACAGTGTTAGTAAAAACACGACAGTCAAAAAAAGATTGAAGACAAAATATTGGCTAATTAAAACTTTTTGTGGTCTGATTAGATTACTAATTAGATAAAAAAAAACGACGGGTTGCACTCCGGGAGTGCCGGCAGAAGTGAAAAGTTGAATATTAACGTTGTGCATTTCCATGGATGCGCGTGGCACGCTGTTACATAAACACACACGAACATTCGCGCAAGCGCCCTGCGCCGCCTAAACGAAACAGCAAGCACAGGCATACATTTTCGCCGCGCCGTAGAAAGAGAGGGGGATACTTCCTCTCCTACGCCGCGCCGCGCCGACTGTCTTGCGAATTTTCGATCAGGTCACCTGTCCTGACGCCCTGACGCGAGTTTATAATTTTTTACCCATTACAAAAAAAGTGTACAACGCCGCTAAAGAAGTTTTCACTTCAATAAACAAACTGTTTTATGCTTTAGGTGACAGCTAACGATGAAAACTTCTATGCATTAGCCACCTATGAAAATCTCTATAAAGAATCAAGTGAATTTATTGCAAGATCCGATGAACCAGTTTGTTTACAATAGATTCGCAATATCTATTGACGACATGGCATTGCATACTATGTGTTACAATGAAGCGATCGCTAGCGCCGCAGGAAATGAAGAGTAGGCGAACGCGGGAATTCGGCTGACGGACGTTGACCCAAATATGCGGTTGACATTGATCGACGATGGGTCGCCGAGCCACCGCCATCATATGCTTATAATAAAACATTCGAACGCGCGGATTGGCCACTAGGAAGTTCATTGCTACGGGTTTTTTATGTCGCGACTCGCCCAGATATGACTCACTGTAGGTATGGCGTGTGAATGTCCTGTATAATGCGTATCGATCTAACGATTAATCCACGTATTGACATTTTGTTGTATTGAATGGTGTGCGGATATCATTAGAGGCGTAATTACAGCGTTGACACTTGTGATTTGAGGAATACGCCAGTTTCACTCGGGGAAAATTGGCGGTTAATCGTCTGTGAACGTGTTTCGTTGTGATCGTATAGTACGAAGATTAGAAGTTGTGTACAGAATGTGATATGAAAAGAAATTGTAATAACGAAAAACAAAATCAAAGCAAAGCAGCAAATAAATAACAAGAAAAATCCAAACAAGAAGATGAAGTTAATAAAAATGGAAAATGACGGTGATATAGGTAATTATGTTAACTGTCGGAATCATTATGATCAATACAAAATCAAATGTAAGTGAAAAATTGCGAAACAACAAAATACTGCAAACAATTATGTTCACAAGCATGATGTAACGCATGCCGATGTCGTCTAAGAAAAACGGTGCAGAAATAATTTTGATAACTGTTTCCAAGTGCATCAATGCGTCAAAGCTGCGTCACGAGAATAATATCTGGCATTCCGTGGCGTTACCACGTTACGTAACTCAGACGGCATGACAACATAGCACACCGATAATGTTAGCGAGTGCATAGGATTCGCAGCGTGTCGGTCCGGAAGCGTCGCATATCGACGCGGCCAAACGATAACCCAAATTTCTGACAGCGACCTACATATTAGAGAGTGTATTTTACAGGCGACCGAGCGCGCCCCGACAACTGGCGAGCCTTCGAAAGCCTATAAACCTATGTACACTACACTGTACGTACAGTCCGCATAGCAACGCTTATTGGCCGATATTGAACGAAACAAGTGTGTGAGTTAGGGGAAACTGCGTATGGAAAAACAGTGGGAATAAATTTGAGGTGGTGGTATTTGTTTTGATGGGTGTAATTGAGAAATTATTTTTCATGGGAATGCATTGGGTTATCATTTGCTGCATAGGGTTTCAGGACTTAGTCTAGAGATGTTGATAGAGGATAGATAAATAAAAATGATTTGCAAAATGCAGAATTCTGTCCAGAAATCGATTGATTCTACCTATGCTAAAATCTTTGCAAAAGGTGTCTTCTTATTTAGGCTCTGCTTTATTTCTATATATTTTTACGGTTTGCAATCATAGAATAATGGAATGTCGTAGTATTACCGTATTACCGTATTATTACCTTATTATCCGTATACCACTGCTGGGATAATGCCTATCTAAATGCATGTCATCCGTGCCTTACAAAGGGCATGGTCGTTGGTCATGGTAATATCCTTATGACCTACGATAAGGAATAAATTTACCCAATATAAAAAATCTACAATGATCTATGCAAAGACTTTTGTGTCAAATCAAAACATTATCTGATAGTTTCCCCGTACAGCGTCCACTCTTGGAATGATTGTGGTGGTTAGTGGTGAGTCAGGCCAGTGACCGAGGCACGTGGTCGCGAGATGAGCGCGTCTCCCCGCCCGACGCGGCGCGCGGCGGCTGTCATTGATTTTCCCCGTTTCCCCCCCACCCCCCAGCTACCTCCCTGCCGCGTCTCACCCACTTCCAGCGCCCGATAACGAGGTTAACGGGCGACGCGAGCGTCTCCTAAACTTTAATTATACTGGTACACCCGTCGTGCATGTTTAACCCGGCCTCTATTCAACGTTTTGTTTGCAGCGCACCTGATAGCGGGCCGTGATCCACTGTTCGCTCGTCGGGTAACTGTCTAATGAACCAACTCGGAGATAGAAACAAGACTTAACTAGTATCCGTACACGGGCCGCAGTTCCGAGTCTCTGTCGTCATGTCCCCATGTCGCCTTATTCATTGCCTGTCCCACCCTCAAACTAAAACTTGACTACACAAGCTGCTTGGCAATAGAAAGATATGTTTGATTAAAGTATTTTCAATCTTCCTAAATTATGATACATTTGAAAGACGTTGCTAGTATTTTAAGAAGGGATGAGAAAGCGAACGCTCGGGAATAACCTATCATGTCATCAAGAAATCCTAAAAATTAGGATGTTATTTTGTATGATTTTCTGTTGCCAAGCCGGTAAATTAATGATAAAGGATAAGAGTAAGACAGAGTACAAACAGACAATTTCTCAAATAGTCTCAAAAATCACAAAATAGGTATATCTTTACTTTGTGGAAGTCTAGATAGTCTAATTGGTTCCTAAAACAATACATCGCGAAAACTGCGCTATTTGTAAACACTACTTATCACTTGTCTCAAGCTATTCGTGTCAATGTTATATACTCTGTATAAAAATATACACATCGTATTGTTATGGATGACATTATGGCTTCTATTACGAGTTTGCATTGAAGTACCGCGCATCTAACGCACGTGTTGGGTTTGCACACTTCGACATAATTCAAGAACCCCATCCAGCTAGATAGTAGGATAAAGAAAAAAAGTGAAATAGTTTCCGTAGATGTCTGATGAGATGAGAGTAGCACAGGACCGAAATGTGATGGCATTAACGAAAAGAGGCATCTCACGATGCTCCGCTTGCGCTGAGATGATAATGATGATGAAAAAGTTTCTTAAATAAAAGAAGATAATTTATAAAAATGGCGATTTTAGTTTTACCACGTCGCAGTTTCTTAAACTCTTTCGAGTAGAAAGATATAAATTGTACATTCCGTACAACTGAGTCAAATAATTATAGCTGTGCACCATAAATAGCTTTAAAGCCATAGATTAGGAAATGAGAAGTGAAAAGTAAGAAATGACTACTCCATATAGTCAGTTGAAGGCTGCGGATGATCGTCATGATGAAATGAAGGACTCATATGATCGAAGTGATGATATGCCAACATTACTTGACATAGGTACGAGTAATCAGAAAATGTTGTTTGAAGTAAAGTTTTTGATTTATGAATCAACAGCAGGACTATGTAGTCGTTACGTCAAGTTCACAAAGCCACATGTTTCTACTCTAGGATAAGGAGCGCGAAGTAGTTGGGAAGATTAAACTACAGTAACTGTAACGCCGTCTAAGTTATCGCCATCAATGTCTCGAGCATGTGCGGTGTGTTTGGCGCTCCAGTGCTTCAAGTACACGGTGCACCGCAGAACTGCCACGTACAAGTTAGCAGATAATCTCGTAGGGTGAGCGACATTTCAATTACTGTATGGTTTCCATTGCGCTGATTTTCCACCTAGGGAAAAGATGTAAATCTGGGGATTTTTTTCTAAATAAGCTGGTCTAGTATCTTGTCACCTTCTTGCTTAAAGTTGTTTTTTGGTTTTGCGACCCTCGGCTCTGTCCACTGTGGAGAAATTTAAATAAGAAGAGAAGTACCTGACATAAACCATCAGCCGTCGTAAAAATAGGACGTGAAATACTACTTAAAGAACACCTGGCAAAGAGTGATTACGAGAGTCGACCCCAAATAGATGTGGGAAAGGTCAGCGAAACAATATTCTTTATGTTAATCAGTCAAAAAGTTTTTTAGATAAATCTAATGTGTAATATTGCGATCCTGTTACAAAACTTATTGTTAATTGAAAAAAAAAAACTGGCCAAGTGCGAGTTAAACTCGCGTGGAGAGGGTTCCGTACAATATCAAAGATTTTTCGTAAGTGAACGTATTATATTGAGTGTTCCACTTTATTTTCAAAACTTAACATTGGAGTTAAAAAATATGTTCTCCCACACATTCCACCTGCAAATGTAAGTTGGTACGCACAATATTGAGTGATTTACCATGTTATTTTAATATCATGGACTTCTTATAGGTTTTCCTATAATCTATAAGGAGAAAACTAATTTCTGTATTTTTTTCAAAATTTTAGGTTCAGTAGTTTCGGAGATAAGGGCCCGGAATGGTCAATTTTCGTCTATTTTCTTGAATAACTCGGAAACTATTTATTTTAAAATTACAAAAAAATACATTTAAGATCTTCTCGACAAGACCTTTCATTTGATATGCCACACGATGCAGTTTTCAGAAATTTTTTTTTTAATTTTCCGCTTCCCCCCCAAAAATGACCCCCCATATACAGATTTCATCTGCTCACGTCACACCTCTGTGTTTGGGTCACAGGAATTGATATGTGTACCAAATTTTAACTTAATCGGTCTAATAGATTCGGAGATAATTGACTGTAAGCGACGGACGGACAGACACACGAGTGATCCTATAAGGGTTCCGTTTTTGTATTCAGACGTACGGAACCCTAAAAATACAAAATTCACAACAGTTTCGTCAAAATTAATATAAAATAAGAGTAAGAAAGAAATCAGTCAAAAATACCACCCCGAATTGTACCCGGTTCATAGGTAGCCATTACGCTTGCCGCATTACCTCTTTGAATTGCTATGGACAGCCTTTGGACCAGGCAACATCCGGAGCGGCGGTCATATCCACGGGACTTTAACCGCCGTCCTACCTCACTGACAAAGTGCTTCGCTTCTGAACACCATGGTCAAGCTGTTTCTACGGCAACCGAAACGAATTCGTACTAGTTAGATAAAACCGAATATTTGATATTTTTATGTCCAGCTGCCGCCTTTGCTGCCGCACCAGGTGATCGCATAGTGTTGTGAGGAAAGACGCCGCATACGTGCTGACACAAGTTGCATTCCATACAAAGAACGTCCGCTCTGCCACGGTATCAACGTGATTCCGTCAAGTCGTTATCATCCTCGTCATCCGAAGACTTCAACATCTCACTGCTGTGTGTCATTTACCAGTGCTATGTTACGAGTGAAAATAGCCATGACACCTCCGCTGCAGGCAGACCTAAGAAATGCTGGCTTAACGTCGTCAAGGATGATATGCGTGTTAATGGTTTTACAACCAAGGATGCTCAAGACCGTGCGAAGTGGAGAAGAAAATGCCGAAAAGTGGACCCCAGGATGCAACTGGGAATACGCTGAGATGAGAAACAGAGAGAGAGGAAAGAAATAAAAACTTATCCATCGACCCACTTAGACGACAAGATCCATATACTAATTCTAGAACAAAAAAAAATCCCACGATATTATCTATAATAATGGTCGTAGCTTTATATTCCCGATTTCACAGATGATACGTTATTTCAAATTGTTGACCCTATTTCTGATTGACCCAGTAAGTACAATGTAGGTAGAATGAAAGATCTCGGCGCGGTTGCATCACGGATTGCAGATCTTATTCACGTGGGTGATTGACGATCGTTGCATACAATTGTAAGTTTGACACAGTTCGTTGCAAATGTATATCTTTCTTTGCGAGACAAAACTACAGTCGCCATTTATATTAGGATTCACTTTCTTCACTTCTCCTATTTCCAAATAATTGGATGTTCAACAAACAAACTCTTGCTTTATTGTGGTGCAAAATGCTATTAGTCTTTGACTTGGTTGTTTACATAGAAATGTAAATTTTTGTACTACCAATCTCCGAGAAATTATTATCGTCATTGTTTAACTCCTATTAAAAAAAATACTGTCTAGTGCTTAATTGTTAAATAGACTATCATCGGCTACAAATCGCTCAAATACTGCTACTAATGTCACTCTTTTGTAAAGCGTAGTGCTGTCAGTTTCATCTTGATCTACAGATTTATCAGGTCAGAATAAAATATACTAAACATAACTGCAGTCAGTTGTCCAACAGTCGTAAATAGTAGTAATATTCCCGGTGTGTGTAGCGTGTATAAAATAATACATTTTTAATGACTCCTCCGTTTGAAGTAAACGCCGGAGCTCTCTTGGCCACTCGCCGCCTCCCCATTAATTATTTCTGGGAATTAACCGCTTTTTGCCGATCGCGTATATTTTTTACGACTTGTTTGCGATTGTTTGTACACAGTGATTTGCGATGCTTTTACTGTTGTCATTACAGTTATTTTTTCTGTTGCTGTTACGTGAGTTGCCTTTAAGCAGCTCGAGATATCTGACGTCAATGTTAGCTATTTAAACGCAAGGTAAGATAAAGAATAGTTTTTAGATTTAAAGTGAATTGAATTAAATATCCTAAAACATAACTGATTCAGTGATGGTGATATCGAATTTTGTCAATGCAGTATTTTATTTGTTGATTGCTTCAATTCAATTAATTTTAGCTGAGTTTAAATAATCGCTTAAAATTTTACCTCTATCGATTGATAGAAATAAGCAAGGAATGTGGAATCTTTGCAACTAGCAACTAAGTATAACTTTACTTACTTTTGAACACTCCAGATTAAGCTTTCAATCTTCAAAAGACTTCATAACAAGTTATCTAAACAAATCTATGAATCAATACTAATAAAAATGACTCCTAAAATGATTGCGCAAACTTTTGTAAGCTGAAAAGTCTTTGGCAACAATTAGTTACGGAATTCTCACCCCGCCCGCTCTTATTGGTGGGCCGTAATTGAATGACAGATGACAGGAAGTGGGCCAGATAGTTCTGCTGGAAGTGACTCGAAAATGCGATATGTAGAGCCTCGATGGTCTAGTGTATAGTGAGATGTCAAACATGGTCTAGTGAAAAGTGAGATATTATGGTAAACATTGTTTACTGCATAGTAAAAATTGTGAAACGAAAATCCTTATTTAAAATATAACGAACTCTGTGGCTAAGTGGTCATCATGCCACGCTGTCACACCAGAGTTGCAATGCGACACAAATAAGTTGAACAAAAATGGTTTGAAGTTCCCCATTTTTGTTGAACATATTTGTACCGGGTTCGATCCCCGGTCAGGCCAAGATGGAAAATGACCTTTTTCAGATTGACATGGGTCTGGGATGTTCATCTATATGTGTATTTGTTATAAATTATAGTATCGTTGAGTTAGTATCCTCAAATGGACACAAGTCTCGAACTTACTTTGAGGCTAGCTCAATCTGTGTGATTTGATTTGTACGTATATAAAAAAAAAAAAACTTTTGGAGAAATTACTAATTGTGACTCACGTGCTAATACGTGCAAGTAAAATCAGAAAATTTTTTCTAAACGTCAATACAAACATCGTCTATAGAATTTGTATGAAATAGCACGGCGTGACGTCGTAGTTTCTTGGAGTCAAATAGCGCTCCTATTATTGGTATTTGTGCAATAATAAATGTAAAATCACGTTGAAAATGTATATGATCAATAACAAGTGATATTATTTTGTGACAGTTCATTCTCTTATCAGTACAAAATAATTTATTTTTAACCCTGGATAATACCCAATTTCAAATACCACTGTGGTATCTGGATGATCTGGTACTTCCCCATATGGTATTTCAGGGCAGTTCACTATTTAACATAACATCTCTATCAACTCACTCGTAAAACAACATTTATCTGGCGAGCTCGTTATCCGCCATCCGCCAGCACCCTTATTTAAAGGGTCGGTCGCAGCATCTGCCCACGGAGCACCAGCATCAGGTGGCCCATATCCCCCGTCCGTCCGCTTGGTGCCGTAAAAATTATTGCTAGATTGACAGACACGATATCCGTCGTCGCACCGAGCAGGACAAATACGGAGAGAGTGCTTAAACTTTGATAAAAAGTTCTTTCTACAGTCGCAATTCGCCTTTGTATCATAATTCTGTCTTCTTTTTTTTTGTTTTTCCTTTTGTTTATGGTGCAATAAAGAGTATTTTTATTGTATTGTAATTCGCTACTTTCCAACAACTCATTTCAGAATTTTTTCCTAAACGTCAAATCAATTTTTTTCTATGGTTTTGTATGAAATATAGACTAATGACGTCTTAATTTCTTGGAGTCCAATAGCGGTCATGTACAAGTTTTTTTTTTGCAATACTGAATCTAAAATCACATTGAAAATGACTTCACCCCCAAACAACACAACCGATTTTGATAAAATTTCCATGGTACCACCTGGAAAGTATACCCTTTCATACTACATGATTTGAATTACTTTGTGCAATTCCGCCACCTGGTGGCGGAATTGCACAAAGTAATTCAAATCATGTAGTATGTTACTTTGACTTCCGCAAAGTAACACCTGAATCTATTAACTATATACCCTTTCAAACAAAAAAACGAATTTTTTAAATCGGTCCAGGCGTATTTGAATAATCGGTGAACATACATGACAGCCCATTGTACTCATTTGATGTAAAATTATTTCTTTGTGTTACATTTCTCTTTTCGTGTACTATAAAGAGTTATCTATCAATCTAGAGGAATAGTTGAAGTGGATGGAAGTGGGTACGATGGGGGATAGAGGGACATGGACATAGAGAGAAAAGACATTCTTGATAATGGACAATCAAATGGTAAGGAACTTGAGAGTCAAGTAGTCTCACCGAGCACTAGAGACACAAATTCAGAACTAGGCCAAGGTTCTTTATATGTATACCGTTAGCATTTTGTAAATTTTGACGAGTACAATTAGATTTCAACTCATTGATGTTCCTGGGCGGTGGATAGATGTATGATGTGTACGACTGTCAGATGAAACGAGTATTGCATTACATTGTACAAGCGTGCTGCAAGCCTGTAACGGATGATGTCACTGTGACGTCACGCTGTGAACACTGTAATGCTATGGATTCACCGCGATTAAATCTATAACAATGTAGAGGGGTTACTCCAAAATCAATACGCAAGGAGGACGTTGCTGCGTATCCGCTTTTCAATGTAAAGCATTAATCTAAACTGATCAAGTCAAATAGGACGTAACTATGGGACGATTCGGACGACTATCATATATCTATGGAGTAACCCCCTAGTAACCTTTCTATTGGATGCTTTTGATCTTCTTAAAGAGCACAAAACTTTTTGATAATATTATAAATAGAAATAAGGATGTTTGTCCCGTTTTCATGCTTAAAGGCTGAAGGGATCGAAATTAAATTTAGCATGTAGATAGCTTATTTCTCGCAAATACGAGTAAATCCGATATCAATATTACAATTGTCAAATACGCAGGCAACTAAGCGGGAAACATCTAGCGTAAATACAATTATATAATAATAAATAAATCAGTTCGAAATTAGAATATTCATATATCACATCATCAATGTACGATGATGCAACTTGATGCACCGGGACATGTATTACGGATATCATGATCTCACAGTGACGTCATGCCGCTGTAAACACGATTCATGAGCGATGTACGATTTTCACTACACTATTACCAATATACTTAATAAAAATTAATATTAGATACATGCACAGTAAAAATATCAGGGGTGACATTCCTGAACTGCCTGTCCGGTAGTTTATTGAATATGTCATACGGGTACGCGGACCCGGCTTCCCGAGCTGCTATGGACTCGCTCCTTTTTGTCTTCCGAGTCAGTAGTATCCCATCACCTCTTGTCCTATCCCAATCCCGATCAATCCTGTCCTTATATATTTTTATCTATTTATGTGTTACTTTATCCTTGCCTTTTTTTTTTCTATGCCAATCTAAGGTCTGCCGTGCCGAGGGATGCGTGGCTAGGGGCGAGCCTAGTCTCGAGCGTGCCCTTTTGCCCTGGGGTCTGGCGCCTCTAGAACAAGGCTAGCCTTCGCCTAACAAGGGGCTCTGTCAGGTGTGACCGGATAAATCTCCATCACTCGTGGGAACGCAATGGATCAACAGCAAAGAATAAATCCGAATGGCGGCAACGCGGTTCGCAACTCGTCACGTCACGTTTCCCGCAGGTGCGAAAAGCGGTCTTTGGACAGCCGCTTTGACAGCCGGCTACTTTGAATGTTCGAGGAGAATGAATGAAAAGGTCGATGAGGTGTATCAGATGATGAGTGAAAGAAAGATTGATGTCCTGTGTGTGAATGAGACGAAAAGGAAAGAATGCGGAACCACTAAATGTGGTTTGTTCACGGCGTATTGGTCAGGAGTACCAGAAACCGCCAAAGGCTGTCAAGGAGTTATCCTTTCCAAAAGAATGGCAGAGTGTGTGAATGAGTATGAATTTGTAAGTTCAAGACTTGTTTGGATTAGAATGAGAGTTGGGTTGAATCGTATATTTGTATTGGGAGTATATGCGCCTACAGAAGGTTCATTTAAAAGAAATAGAGAAGAAAGAAAGGAATTTTGGGAAAGTGTGAATGATGTATTGAAAGATGTTTGCAAAGACAATGAGAAGATAGTCATGTTAGGTGATTTTAATGGATGGGTTGGTATAAAGCGAGATGGTTTTGAAAATGTATTGGGTTCGTTTGGAGATGAAAGGGAGAACGAAAATGGAAAAAGTTTACTTGAAGTATGTCTGGAGAAGAGTCTTTGTGTGACAAACACTTTGTTTTGTCACAAAAAGATTCATATGTATACAAGGTAGCAGAATGAAATGAAAAGTATGATCGATTTTGTTATAGTGGATGAAAGAATGAAAAAAGATTTTATTGATACAAGATCGTATCGTGGTGTGGGGATATTTACCGACCATCATTTAGTGATTTCCAAGATTAAAAATCTTTTTAGAAGTTGGCGTCACAAATCCCCCGTTAGGTTGGAGAGAGTAAAGGTTGAAAATTTGCAAGGAGAAGAATCGAAATAGGAGTATACAAATGTTAAGGAGAAGAGTTATATATAGATAATGTTTGCGACATTGAAAATTTATGGCAGGTTTTAAAAGATGGAATTATCAGTGCCGCTACCAAAGTATGTGGGATAGCCAAAAGAAGAAAGTGTAAAGATACAACGAAAGTATGGTGGGATTCGGAGGCAGGCTGCAGTTGTACGAAAGAAGAAAGCATGGAAGGATTGGTTAGCCTTACGGGCTGACGGGAATAAAAATAGAATAACAAGTGAAGTTGTTTGTGCTGCAAGAGAAGAATACAAGAAGATAAATTTAATCGTTAAAGAAATAGTTAAAAAGAAGAAAGAGGAACAAAAAGATGATGTTGATAGAAGATTGTCTCAAAACTTTAAAAGTAATATTAAATACTTCTGGACAGCCGTCAAAACTGCTAGAGGAAAGTCAGCAACCTCAGAGCTAACCAAGATCCGAGACAAGAATGGAAGATTGTTAGTCGAAGAAAAGTGTGGCTTAGAGGTATGGAAAGAGTATTTTGAAGGATTGTTTGAAAAAGACGAAAGAAAAGTAAGTAAGACGACTGAAGACATGCATGAGATTAAGTTACAAGATTGTAGTGATGATGAAATAAAAATAGAGGAAGTCGTAAAAGCATTAAATGGAATAAAAATGGGAAAGGCTGGGGGATATGACAGAATTAATGCTGAAATGCTGAAGGCCGGACAGGGTATCGTGGCAAGTCAGCAGTGTCGCCTTTTTAATATGTGTTTTGAAAAAGGCATGGTACCCAAGGATTGGTGTAAGGAGGGCATTGTGCCCCTCTATAGAGGCAAAGGCTCACAGCAAGACTGCAAGAACTACCGAGGCATTAGCCTTTTCAGCATTGTCGGTAAGTTGTATGCTAGGGTTTTGATTGAAAGATTGATGAAAGATACTGATGGAAAGATATGGGATGTACAAGCAGGATTCAGAAAGGAAATGGGTTGCGCGGATAAGGTCTTTTCCTTAAGATGCATTCTAGAAAAACTTTTGGCTAAAGGTCGAAAAGGCTATTGCGTCTTCATAGATCTGGAAAAGGCCTATGACAGATTGGTGAGGAATGAGTTGTGGTCGACACTGTCTGAGTATGGGCTGGACAGTCAGCTGGTGCGAGCACTGAAATCACTTATAGCGATTCCAATGCTTGTGTCAGACTTGGTGGCGAATACACTGACTGGTTTAATATTGAAAAGGGTGTTATACAGGGATGTGTAGCGTCACCTTGGCTGTTTAACCTATTCATGGACAGTTGTTTGACAAATTTGAAAATGTTGAATGTAGTGTTAGAATGGATGAGTTATAAAGTGCCTCCTTTATGCTGATGACCAAGTATTACTTGCAGACTCAGAGGAAGAATTACAGAAAATGGTAACTGTTTTGAATGAAGCTTTGGAGAAAAAGGGAATGAAAATTAATGTAAGTAAAACGAAAGTAATCGAGAGGGATAAATGTATAACAGAATGCAATATTGTGGTAAATGGGTGTACAGTGGAGCAAGTGGAAGAGTTTGTTTATTTGGGATGTAAGTTTATAAGAGATGGAAAGTACGAGAGTAATATAGAAAGAAGAGTGAATGCGGGAAATCAAGTGAATGGGACACTGCACTCCTATAAAGGAGATTTACTAAAAGAGTCTACAAAGCGAACGTGAGTCGAAGAGTTGGTCAGGGTCATCCTCGACGAACGTACCGCAAGATTGCAGACGTTCTTAAAAAAGGAGAGGTCAGAAGTACCCGTAACCGGCGGGCATGCATGAAGAGAGTGATGAGTGTAGATGAAGCGAAAGAGGTTTGTCAGGATCGAAGCAAGTGGAGGTCGTTAGTCTCTGCCTACCCTTGTGGGAAACAGGCGTCATAATATGTATGTATGTATGTATGTACAGTAAAAAAATATATATTTTTAAGTACCTATTTAAAATAACCGGTAAATTGAACAATGATGTTCACAAACCCACAATATTTTTGAAAGACCTATTCAACGACACCCCACACGATGAGCTAATAGAGAAAAAAAACTCCCACTTTACATGGATTCTAAAAAAAAAAAGAATTTTGGCGATTATATTTACCACATTGTCGGCGTGATCGATATACATACACTACACACATGCCAAATTACAGCTTTCTATAGTCCACTTGTTTAGGTATTTAAAAGAATGTAAAGAATGTTGACATGTCTTTTTATTCAAATATACACTTTATAAATCAATACCTTCGCAAATTACAAATTATTATTATTATTTTTTTTAATTTTTTATTTAAAATTATAAATTACACATATTATTTGTAATTTGCAAAGGTATTGATTTATAAAGTGTATATTTCAATAAAAAAGACATGTCAAGATTGTTTACTTTCTTTTAAATACCTTAACAAACGCAATATAGTACTAATAGTCACTGAGTAAAATAGCGGACAGACAAACACGGCGAAACTATAACGGTTCCTTAGTAGTAGCGATGATAGTAACAATCGTCTCGTGCGTGAATAACAAACAAACGTACAAACATCATCGAATGAAACATCCTCCGCGGACGCCATGCCAACAACCGGGCAAATATTAAAAGTGGTCGTTTCGTAAAAATAGCGAGGCATTCCTACGGCTCGCACTTTTGGCATCATTGCCTCGCACGCAATGTCGTCAGATTTGCATGTTTGATGTATGTCCAGGCAACTTTATAACTTCGTAGAGGAAAAAGATGAAAAGCGCAGGTACAACAGGCTCCGAAGAACAGCTATGGATGCAACCGAGGACGCGTTTTGATACGAGGTACGGCGTTATCGAGTCGAGACTGTATTCTATATAGAATTACTTATAATCGATACAATCCGCTATTTTCCAACAAGTCAAATCAGATACTTTCTTCGAAACGTCAAAACAAAAATGTTCTATGGGATTTGTTTTTTTTCATTCATACAGGCAGATGACGTCATAGTTTCTTGGAGTCAAATAGCGCTCTATTTATCAGTTTTTCTGCAATAATCAATTTAAAATCACGTCAAAATCAATATGTTCAAAGACAAGTGACATTATTTTGTGACTTTTTATTTTCTTACCAGTACAAAAAAAATATATATTTATCCCAGGAAAATGCCCAAAGCACGGTTCACCAACGTCAGTAATTCGTAAAATTAAGGGTGATTTAGGACAGAACTTTATCAATATGAATTAGTTTTTAACCCCCGAAAAAAAAGAGAGGTGTTATTAGTTTGACGATTATGTCTATCTGTGGCATCGTAGTTCCGAACGGATGGTCCTATTTCGATGCGGTTTTTTAAAAGTGAATGCTAGATCCCTTGCTATTCTGGTTATTTGTAAGCTATGTTTGATGGAAATCAGTTTAGCCGTTTAAAAGTTATTGGGGGTTAATGCTTGAAAGTCGGCGTTTTATTATAATTTAACTGGCAAATAATAGATGGCGCTACGGATATCAATTGGAGTTCCACCACAAATCACTAAATTTAATCATCTCAAGCTGACATAGGACTTTTTTTAAGTATTTGAACGCCATGACGGTCAACTGTTGTTCGACAAAGAATTAAAAATTTATCATGTCAATTATGTTCTGCAATGGTGGTAGTCAAGGTGTTAAGACGAAGTGGTAGCTCAAGTGGCGCCCTCATTTGAAATAATTTTTTTAAAACTAAATAAGGTGATAATTAAAAATTTGACTTGTATAAATGTCTAGAAAGACCTTTAAACTATTTTATGAGTAAACTTTGAAATTATTACTAATAGTCCGTCTAGTTTTAAAACTGTTTTTCGCCAAAAGTGGCCACTATTGGCGAAATACAGTTTTAAAACTAGACGGACTACCAATATTTCTTTCAAAGGTTATTCATAAAATAGTTTAAAGGTCTTCCTAGACATTTATACAAGTCAAATTTTTAATTATCACCATATTTAGTTTTAAACAATTTATTTCAAATGAGGGCGCCACTTTAGCTACCACTTCGTCTTAAGTTATAAAACTCCTTAGATCCAACAAATTGAATTTTTGCAATTTATAAGAGTGATATAATACGAAGGAAAAACGACCAAGATTAGTCAGAAACCAAATATCCGATATGAAAACTTTTCAAAGAAAATGTATGACTCATGTGCTATATAGAAATGACTTTTCCTAGAACAAATCAGACAAGCTATATTTTTTTCAATTCGCTACATAAAGTTAAAAAACTATCCCCACCCCATAAACAGCGCATAGGTCCCGCAATGGTGGAGCATTAGTTTGGTACAAGTTGCGACTGCACTCACAACCTCGAAGATGCAGTATCAATTAGCGAAGTCTGCACGGCGCAAGTTTACATCATTAACACTATAAAAAGACAGTTATTGCGAGAAAATTTGTGCAATCAATTAGGAGTTTTAAGAGGGGTCGTGGGGGGTGGATGCGTGCGGTGCAGCGGCGACGGCAGAGGCTCCCCCGTCCGCGGCGCGCGCATCTGTGTGCATTCGGCATATTTACCCCGATAGTGGGCGGGCGGGGTCACTGACCCGACCCAATGCAACCTCGTACGTAGGCCCGCTGCGACGCACACGCGGCGGGTCCGTTTCATTAGTGGCACTCCGGCACCGCCACCGCAACGCACACCAACGCACGAGCTAACACTATGTGCGTCAAGTGGGCACGCACGCTTTTTTAATCTTCAGCTACGAAGTTGCACAGAGCATTACTGTCATTACGACATCGTTGATGTTACTCTTTATATAAAGAATCTCGTCCAACTCAATACATCAGAATCAGAGACAATCAGTAAAAAGTTAAAAGATTTCAAAATAGATGACTAGATTGGACCAATAAAAAATGAGGTCTTCATCTTTATAGAACATGGACAAGTAAAGACTCCATAATGTCGCTTCGTTTTTGATGTTAGGTAGCCAAGACTAGTGTCAAATTTTTCAGGTTGCCTATAAGCATGTGACATGCTTATATGCATTTAATCCAACAGCTTACTTTGTCTACATAGAAACACGTCGGATCTCGAAATATTTTTATCCCATATAAGAATCGTAAAGAGAGAAATTTCCAGTCCGGCATCTTTTTAGAAAAATAAATAAATAAATATATAGAGACCAAACACACAGATTGACCTAGCCTCAAAGTAAGTTCGAGACTTGTGTTATAGGACACTAACTCAACGATACCATGGTTTATTATATATTACATATATAGATAAACATCCAAGACCTAAGTCAATCTGAGGAAGATCATTTTCTATCGTGACCCTAACCACCCAAGGTTTTTTTAAAACGAAGCCAGCGCTTAAACCACAATCCATCTGTAACAATTTGATGCAGCACATTTCCAGATGGGCTTCAGAATAGTTCAGTCAGATTGTAAGCCGTAGACTTCTAAGAAAGCATAACGTAAATGGACTATTTTAGCACATCTTTTGGATTTAGAAATTTTATGTTTTTTTTTTAATGTTTGTCTATCAGTATCTTGGACTTGGTCTTCTAAGAAAGGCAAACAAAGACCAAGTCAAATAAATCCCTTTTGAGAGCCGAGAACAGCATGATCAAATGACATTTTTTCAAATTTGATTATAGAGGAAGTGTTTAATATTTTTAATTTTGAGTTTTCGACACAAAAATTCGAGCAAATACTCTGGAAGTAGACGTAGTACTATGGACCATGAATTGGGTACCTTAATATAATTATAGTAGTAGTAGTAATTTAAAATATAACGACACAAATTAATGTCACTTGTCATTGAACATATCCATTTTCAAAGTGACTTTAGATTTATTATTGCAGAAAAACTAATATTAAGAGCGCTATTTGACTCCAAGAAACTATGACGTCATACATACATACATACATATTTTCACGCCTGTTTCCCATGGGGGTAGGCAGAGACTATAGATTTCCACTTGCTACGATCCTTGCAAACCTCTTTTGCTTCGTCAACACTCATAATGACGTCATTAGCCTATATTTCATACAAGTCTCATAGAAAATTATTGTTTTGACGTTTAGAAAAAAGTATCGCATTTGAGTTGTATAAAAGTAGCGAAATAACAAACTACTTCAATCGCACATGATATAAAGTATGTCGTTTGTTCTGCTCTTAACCATAGACAAGGTGGGGGGGTTTAGACACATTAAAATTAACGCAAAATGTTGACGGCCCCATAGGCGTTACCTCCCTCCCGCCCGGCTTCTGGCTATATGGACGACCTGATAAAGCACAACGAACTAATACATACACACTCTTATTTGCATCGATTTGACAAGTCCATCGTGTTACTAGTCTACGCTCTGAGCCGAAATATAAACAGCGCAGTTCGGCCCGAACAGAGCCATATCGATCTCGCGTCTATTTTCAATTCGCCAGTCTAGATAACTGATTTAAAATTTATAACAAACTAAAACTGGCCGTGATCAATACTTGACAACAATACGACAGTGGGATTGCCGTGGCCACATATTGATCAAAGATTATTTGAAATTGAAGTTACAGTGAAACCATTTCGACTCGATAAGGCGGAGAAGACAACGTTAGACTTACTTCACCGGGACAAAAAAAAACTGAGATAGAAACATTTGAATACAAGCCAAAAAAGGAAAGATGTTTCTCTGTGATTTATAGGGTTCCGTACCCAAAGGGTAAAAATGGGACCCTATTACTAAGTCACCGCTGTCCGTCTGTCTGTCACCAGACTGCGTCTCATGAACAGTGATAGCTAGACAGTGGAATTTTCACAGATAGTGTATTTATGTTGCCGTTATAACAACAAATAGGTACAAAAAACACAATTAAATAAATATTTAAGTTAAAAATCACGCGAGCCCTCTCATATTACAAACTTATTTTATTTTTTATACACAAAAAACCCTTCGTTCTAGAGCCTGACTTTCACTTGGTCAGTTTTATTCCTTATAGATCATGCTCTTTAATGTACAAATATAAGATCACAACGTTTTTGATAAATAAGTTGCAATCATTATCAAAAGTTCGATCTTTCGAGGAAATCTTATTATTATGACCTATTTTTAGAGCAAATCATATTAAAAAAAAAGACTTTTTGTTCTACTGACTCCGAATCAGAAAAAAGCATTACTGATCAAATTCTCAGAGATCCGGACGTGTTCTGAAAAGTTAATTGAATTTGTGAAAAGTCCACTTAAACCAGATTGTTCTGTGGACTTTTCAGAAATTCAATTTCACTATCATACTTTCACCGTCGAGGATCTCGTTAGCTCGCGGGAGCCTTTTTTTAATCCAAAGAAAAAGTGAAAAATAAAACGCATCGTACACACATTGCCCGTTTAGTTCGAGGGCGTCATGTGGATAAATGTGTTTTAAAAAAAATTGCCGGCCAAGTGCGAGTCGGCCACGCGCACGAAGGGTTCCGTACCATTATGTATAGTCACTGTTGTATCGTGCACCACATAGCCAATAAGAGCGCCGCGTCATCCGAAGGGTTAAATATTTATTTTATTCTGTTTTTAATATTTGTTGTTACGGCGGCAACAGAAATGCATCATTTGTGAATATTTCAATTTCCTAACTATCACGATACATGAGACACAACCTGGTGGCAGAAAGACGGACGGACAGCGGAGTCTTAGTAATAGGGTCCCGTTTTTACACTTTTGGTAGGGAACCCTAAAAATCTGCTAGTATGTATTTACTCGTAGTAAGTGTAGCAAGTCAACCGATTTAAATAAGCACAACTAAACGCATGATGTCAATTATGAATAATCGATAGAGTACGTTGTTTTGCAACCGGCACCGTTGCGAATGTTATTATATTAATTTCGCTTTCAATGTAACGCAAACATCGGTATCTTGGTGCATTCCGTTTATTAATGAATAGCTCGGTTATTATGGAAATGTCCGATCAAAGTGCCGACCCGCCGCAACGAGGGGAACGCTTGGGGTAGGTTATGGCATTGCATCCGACGATTTGCCTGTAGCAGCCGCGGTTTAGCATAAGTATACCTTGCCTGGTGCACCCCCAATGTGTCTGTCTAGCCGCTGGATTTATGAATGCAGCGCTTTAATTATGACGTCGTGCGTTTTACATCTCTAAATACATAGCTATTGCGGTTAGGGTTGCCAGTATTCCCGTTTTTCATTTTATACCCTAGATTTCAAGCTGGTTGAGGTGATAATAGTACGTTATAACTGTGAAAGGATGATTAAAGAATGTGTCCCTGATCAATTGTCACATTCATGAACTTACAGCATATTGGTGCCATTTCAGAAGTTCGATTCCTACCATGTCAATCTAATGTTAAACAAGAATATACTCGTTCTTTTCTACAATATCTACGCACTTTATTGCACACAAGCTTTTGCCCGCGGCTTCGCTCGCGAAGGGGTGAAATTTATCAAAATCCTTTCTTAGCGGATGCCTTCGTCATAACATCTACCTGCATGCCAAATTTCAGCCCGATCTGTCCAGTGGTTTGGGCTGTGCGTTGATAGATCACTTTGTCAGTCAGTCAGTTACCTTTGAGCTATATATATTTAGATAGTCATAGGAGGCTCATATACGCAACGCAGTGTTATTAGCTCGTTACGTTATGCGAGACGCCTCTAAGCAGTTTATATGATATTACGATGTTTGTAAATTAACAATGGTGAACAGTGAAGAAAACCACCATTCTTTCGAAGTTCTGAAGGGGACCTTATTCAATAATTAAACGCAAGCATCATTTCCAACATTTCATTACATTAAAAAAACACAAGATAAAGATGTCCTTGACATTGAAAGCATAAGTGAAATTGAATTTCACTATAGTCCGCAGAAGTAAGACATCTAGAGAGCTGCTCATGTTTCGTACTGTATAAAATAAGCATCGTCGAGAGCTACTTTAAAAGCTCTTTCGTCTACAATATTAAAGATCGGTTTCCGAGATCATAAATCATATAGAGAATTTAATGTTACTCATACTTTCAAAGTTTGTATTGAATAAGCGAGCGCCGATCACAAGATGGATATATTGATAAATAGAATGCCAATATTGTTTCTAATCTTTATTGATGTATGGGGGCAAAAACTTGATTAGGTATTTTTTGATGAACACAACATTTAAGAAACAATTTATAATTGCCAAGCCAGCGATAACAAGAACTTTGTTTAATACACTTATTCAGAGTAATTCAAACCATTTCATAACACACACAACTGTATGCAGAAGAAAATTTTCAGTCGAATGGAACCAGAGCCTGGACGGAACCAATTATCCTGGATACCAGATGACCAATGGCAAAGAAACCAAGGAAAATATGTGGGGCAAGATGTTAAATTTCGATGAGTCGTGCTCTTATCGAAAAGATCCTACCAGTAGAACTAAGGATACAATACCGTTAACGTGACTTCCAACTCAATTCCAGATTACCTAAACTGAAACAAATGCAAAATGAGAAAACATTGCGTATGTTCCAATCATAACATTCAAATCAAACGCACGAGCTCATCTTGTCCCATTTCACAAAACCCTGATAGTGCAATCTCATAACCCGATTAGCGCGATGCACGCACGAGACCTACCGCAACACGAGCCTGCTTTATCAGCTAGGTCAGTGTTCGTGGTGCAGTCAGCTTCCAACACATTACTGTTGTTGTAATTTTTTTATCTCGTTTTGAGCTCAGCCTTCCAGAGGGCGAGCCGTGGGTGGTCCGACGTGAAGGCAATCGCAGAAGTTAAACTTTTTGTTTCACCTTTAATGTAGGCGATGTGTAAAAACTTTTTGTGTCAATCTTTTTGGAACGGTAAGCGCTTCTGTCGGAGTGAATTTAACGTGGCATCAAAGCGGTATTACGGTAGACTGTTAAAACCGAAAATACTTTCACTAGGCGTGTCTTTCGTCGGTAAATTGAGACGAAAATAGCTAAGGGAATAAATAGCTGTTGAAGAGATAAAAGTAAGTATTATTTTAGGAGTAAATAAGACAAACTTGAAGGTATTATGATATCGAAGCCGTACAGCAAACAGCTAGGGATTTGTCTATTTTTGGCTGTAATAAGATGACTCGGACGGGTATAACGGATTACCAGATCAGAAAAAATAATATGACGGTCATGTTCTCAGTCCCTTATCATACCAGGCTTCCGCATTATCCGTTGAGTGAATAATACACTTTGAAACAAAATTATAACAGATGAGCGTACAGTTCATACAATAAAACAACTTTTAATCAAAGGAGGAGAGACTTTCTCAAAAGAAAATAAATAAAATGATACAAAAATTTATCTCAAAGAGAGTGTTGATCAACTAATTTATTGGAACTACATTATAATTATTAAATGAATGCAGCATAATATTAATACGCGAAATGTGAAAACAAATTGATCTCCCAGTCCCAGATTAAATTATTGTTGAACATAGTATGTCAACCAGACATGTTCGTTAGAGTTCCACTTCAATCATTTTTTTTTTTTGATGTATGTTATAATGTAAAATCGATAAACAACAATGTAGCCAATATGTTTATACTCGTGCAAACAATTTACGCAACTGAAACAATCCACAGCCGGGCTAATACAACCACATAAATCCTGCGCGGCTTGCTAAGTCAAAATGGAATAGGAGGTTTAATTATGAAATCGCCAAGTCGTAAACGTGAGCAAGAAAGACACGGCGACGATGCGAATCGGACACGAAATAGCTTTCGCAACTCACACTGAGTACAGCCTCGACTATAGAACAATACGGAATACATCATGTACAAACGAGTACCTATTCGCATCGATTCAACGGAATCGCTGAAAGGCTATCCTGCGACAGTGAACGGCCCATTATAAATCGTACGCGTTCAAAATCCCCATCAGTGCGCTCTTCCACTTCAAAGTTTGACCTCGCAATTACTAAAATTGGTTTGATTTACCATTTTAATTGTAACAAAAAGCTTATTTTTTCCATCGACGTGGACGTCGCCACCACCGTTGCAATCTCGACCGAGTGACTTTCGCTCGGAAGGTCCATTAGGGATCGTCGGGACGTCGTGAGGTGTATGTCGGTGATCGGCATTTTGAGCTGTGGCGTCATGTCGTTAAGGCGTAGTTTCTGTCGGAGGTGTCCAGTAGGCGCGAGAGGAGAGCACTCGAGGTCGGATGCTGAGAGCGGGGGTGTATGGTGTGGGCGCGGGAGACCGGTGGTACAAAATCGATATAGTCGGGCGGCGCGCGACGTCTTGCGTCCCGACCCGCGCGCCCCTCTAATGAATGAGAGCGAGCATAGTCATCTCTGCGGATGGCGGGGCCGGCGATACGCCACGCCGCGCCGTGCCGTCGACGTCTCAGCGACGCCGCGCTCCCGTCCCGCTGCCGATGCAATGTATTGCGCGATGCGATAACGAACCCGACTCTGATCAACCCGCACGATGCAGCTGTATTCCTGATGGTATTATTGAGCAAACTATATACTAACTCAATTTATTGAGAGGGGAAATAAAGATACAAACATTTTGAATACTACAAGAATGTTAGTTTTGATTGACCGTCAAGTTGCACGGTTTTATGTGTGATGGAACTCTCGGTGGTAAAGCAAGGGTTTTCTCATAAAATAAAGCTGTATAGAAAGCTTGATTGTAAACTTGGAAGATAAAACGAACTTACAAAATGAAGATCGATAGAAATTATGTGAAAGCATCATTCTAGGCGAGTTGTGAAGCCTGGGGTCCGCTTTCCGGCTTTTTCTTCCCTATTTCGCACGGTCTAGAGCATCATCGGTTGTAAGATACATTTAAACTGTAAACTCCCTTGACGAAAATCACCTGCAGACTGCAGAAATAGCGCCAAGTTATACCACCTAGAAGCGCGTCATCAATTTTGGGTTGATGTTATTCATCGAAGGTTCTCATCAAAGAAGAGGCGGACAACATGAAGTGTAGTCCTTAGATCACGGCGTGAACCAGTGGATATTCAAGGTATCTTCAAAAAATGGTACAATGAGAATGTCGGGATCGACAACAGTAGTTTCGTTTCGAGTGCGGTCAGACAATCCGTACTTCACATTTACCACCTATCCTAGTTCAACTTTAGATTTTTTGATAAAACGACATAAGTGCTCACTCACCACCACCTTTTATTTATTTATTAAATCTTTATTGACCACAATGGTACCAAAGGTGGAAGACGATGTCTGAATACACACAACACATTATCTGAATTCCTTCGAAGATCCGATGAAATCTTCCAAAAAGCGGGTCACGGGTGATTTAATCCATACTATTGTTTTGTCGCCAATATTTTTTTAAATCCATACATATTAATAACTTCTTTATCCCTGACGATATACTAGATACACTGGGTCTAAGACTATTAGATCCACGTGCAGCATGATGGAGAGCTGCTAGGTGAGCGAAGCAGCTGGTCTATGTTTTTTCGTTTATCCAGACCAGACAATACAAAACAATAATTAACACTTATTTGATTGTTTACGGAGTATTCTGACCCAGCGATTATTAATAGCGGAGACGAAGGCGTCACAACATCTGAGTCTTATGAGTTATGACTGTTATGTCAACTGGTTAAACTTAGGATCTTGGAGAAGTATATCTTAACAATAATAAAATAATAGTGATGTAAGGCTTATTAGGAAATATAAACCACATTGATATCTATGTCTGAACTCCATTGTGCCTATCGACAGGTTTATTCCGATAATTTAATACCATGCGATACAATGACGAGGAATCTACTGATGATCTAGACCGACGACGAATCTTTTGGGCAACATGAAGTACTGTAAATGTGTAACTAGATATGATACAATTCAATGGTCATTGTTGCAACATATGAGTAAGACGACACATACGTACAAACATCAATCTAAACAAGAGTCAATCCGTGTCGTCAAAGCGGCACGTCTGAAACGTTCGAATTGTTTGAAACTATTCCAAGTAACACACGAGATGACGTCACAAACCCACGGATACCGAGTATTTCACGAGCAATATAATCGGATCGTCTACGTCGGAGTTTTACAAGACAGTTTCCAAGTTTGCAGATACTACAATCATTATTACCTTGCAAAGTTAACAAGATGGCCTTTCGCGCTGGTCTTGGATAGATAGAACAACGTTGAACATGTCTCTGTTTCTTCTTGTTAAGAGAAAAATGAAAAACCTTATACCACTTTGGCAAATTTAAAAATTACCTGATCAATTTTTTTGTGATACAACGACGGGGACGACTTATTTTTGTGCTTCCAAGTCACTTAGAGGGAGAGAATTCTAGATATTTTGTAGAAATTGAAGATGTTGGTTAGAGGCATGCATGGGTGATGGATGAATGATGATGAAACTTCTCTAAATCAAAAAATAACAGTAGTCATACGTAGGTATGTAAACAAGATGCAACAACTATGCTTCTAGGCTACATATGCAACTGAGACGAGTTTATATAACCCAATTTGTCACTCGACTGATTTCCACGCTTCAGCCGGCGTATTTGTCGCGAAAAAGAAATTCTCGCGTCTATTGATAAGTTATAATCATCTTTATCGTCAAAGAAAACAAGATATAATACTTTGGGAGGGAGGGAAAACATCTGAGCCAATTATTCAACGCCCCATTGGGGTTCAATTTCCGCTTCTGTAGAGTCAAAATGGTTCCATATATTATATCTTTTAAATTATCTTTAACCAGTAAATGGCTATAGATCTCTCCGTTGGGCACTGATTACACGGCCGATCATACAATTGTTTACGTTACTCGTTGACGCATGCCTCTCGACGGGATCAAGCCGACCGTTACAGAATAATTGATTTCGCATGTCAGCTATGAAATTATGGCATATTTGTTTTACGGGTCCTATTCATCCTTCCATGGCGTAGCTCTGACCCACACATATTCCTTATTTAACGGAAACTCTCTTTGAAGATGTGCACTGCTCATAATCTACTGCCACCGAATGGCGAATTGGTGCATGTATGCCAGGAAGCATACAAATATGATAAATAATAGAATACTTTGCACGATGTTGTTTAAAATTGAGGAGAATTAAAATCTTAGCAAATCTTAGAGCAACGACCAAGCAACCTGTGGCATAGATTGCGATAGAAAATAACAAGTTAATTATTTTTTAAGTTTCCCAATGTTTTAACTGTATGAAGTGATAAAATTTATTACCAAAAACGTTCACTTTTAAACTTACAACTTACGCTCCAGTAGCTGGAAATGATCCAAAAAAACTCGAAGCTTACCTGTAACAAACAAAAATATTTATAAGTAACTTCAATGATAAATTTTAATTCCTTGCCATGTGTTTAGTATACTTAAATTTTATTTTCATATATTTAAGGTAACACTAAAATACAGTGACATATCAGCAATATGCTTTCTCGAAAATTTTTTTTAATTACAAACACTTTTCTTTTACCTCCATCAGTCATACAGACATAAAATGTAGCTTGAGATCGATAAAAAAAGAAACAATTACACAATATTATCTTAATAGTCGAAATATATACGAAAACGGATGGTTGAGAAGTCAAAGTCAAATCAAAGTCAAAAATCATTTATTTAGCTTTGGATATTTATATCAATTGATAATTGTCATTTCTTTTTTCTTTCTTTCGATTACTTAATAGTTAGTTGTTGACGTCAGATCATTTACTTACAACTAAGTTTACTGCCGCCTCCAAAGCGCAAGTACAGAAGAAGCGGTAACAAACTGTACTGCAGCATTTTCTCCAAAAACGTCAGCCTTACAATTATACTAATATTTAAGTTAGATATGTGGACTGAGAATACATTGCTATGTCATAATTATTAATTAAGAATGATGTCAAATTTGAAATTAATGTCAATTTGTAAATAAAGTACATGTACCGATTGTACTAAAATTATGTCATTTGTGAGTGTACAAATATAAACCTTTAAGAGGGACCCGCGCCAAGCTCAAGCCAGACGTTCTATTCTTTAAGATAATCATCGGTTCCGTAATAAGCCTTCTCACAAAGTACTTTCTTTACATAAGCTTTAAATTTTCTATCTGGCATATCAAGGACCGATTCTGGCAATTTATTATAAAACTTTATACAGTTTCCCTTAAACGATTTACTGACTGTTTTCAGTTTTCAGAGAGAAATGTGTTATAAAATGCTGCATTACTAAGCGGGTAATAGTTTAAAACTCTAGGCATTACAGCTAGACGAATGCATTGAGAAAAGTCTCACACGAATAAAAAGATAAAAGGATATCGATTATAAAATAATCACTAATTATATATATAAAAGCGAAAATCACTCACTCACTCATCACGAAATCTCGATAACTACTTAGCCAATGAAGATGAAATTTGGCAGGAAAGAAGATTGTGACTAAGAGACGTCCGCTAAGAAATGATTTGGAAATTCCATACCTAAGGGGGTGAAGTAGGGGTTTGCCAGTTTGTATGGAACTTCGTAATTTTCAAAGTGAGACACATGAAATTTTTAATTTATTTTAATAGTACGTAGAAAATAATAATGCATTTATTAGATTTTGAAAATTACATCCCTATAGAGGTGAAATAGGGGTTGCAAGTTTGTATGAATCTTCGTCATTTTTGAAGCGAGACACATGACAAGTTTGAATTAGTGGTCAATAAAAAATAATATTACAGAAATTACATTTTAAAAATTGCATCCCCTGGGGTTTATTAGGGGTTGCGAATTTATATTATTATAAAACTTCGTCATTTCTTGAGTGAGAGACCAAAATATTGAGAAAAATAGATCATTTGTTCTCTTCTGCTCTGGCAAACGTAAAAAAACGAGTACAGATACTATTAGAACCATTTTCGACTTCGATGCGGACGAAGTCGTGGGTAACAGCTAGTCACTAATATTAGCCACAACTGAAAAATAGCTTATACTACACAAACAAAACAAAGAAGACAATACACGTGATTATGTTTCTGTTGTCATATTATTATACGAGAAGTATCCATAAAGGTGTTTTTCCCGGAAGTGCTGTCAGAAATAAATACTAATTTTGCAAACAAAGCGGACCTTGGCCCGAGTCGTAAAAAGGAAAACGTTGGCAGGCACTTTGAGGACAAATTGTGAAATGAATGATTGAAGCGTATTGATTGGAATTGGCTGACTTCCTTCTTTATTTTGTTTTAGAAATATAATCTATTTCGCTATAATTCTCTGATTCTTCGTTTTATTTAGCCATTTTATTAACCACTAGATTTTGCTCGTGACTTCGTTCGTAAGCATCCCTTTGGAAACTTATCACTGGATCGGGACATCTATCTTCTATCTAAATATATATAACTCAAAGGTGAGACTGACTGACTGACATAGTGATCTATCAACGCACAGCCCAAACCACTGGACGGATCGGGCTGAAATTTGGCATGCGGGTAGATGTTATGACGTAGGCATCCGCTAAGAAAGGATTTTGATCAATTCTACCCCCAAGGGGATAAAATAGGGGATGAAAGTTTGTATGAAACTTTGTCAATTTTAAACCGATCGGGCTGAGACTTTGCATGCATAAAGCTACTATGACGTAGGCATCCCCTAAGAAAGGATTTTGATAAATTACACCCCTACGCGAGCGAAGCCGCGGGCAAAAGCTAGTAAATAAATATAATACAAATTACATTGATTGAGCTAGCCCCAAAGTAAGTTCGAGACTTTTGTTATAGGATACTAACTTAACGATGCTATATTTTATATCTAAATATATATAACTCAAAGGTGACTGACTGACTGACATAGTGATCTATCAACGTACAGCCCAAACCACTGGACGAATCGGGCTGAAATTTGGCATGCGGGTAGATGTTATGACGTAGGCATCCGCTAAGAAAGGAATTTGATCAATTCTACCCCCAAGGGGATAAAATAGGGGATGAAAGTTTGTATGAAACTTTGTAAATTTTAAACCGATCGGGCTGAGACTTTGCATGCATAAAGCTACTATGACGTAGGCATCCCCTAAATAAATATAATAAAAATTACATTGATTGAGCTAGCCCCAAAGTAAGTTCGAGACTTTTGTTATAGGATACTAACTTAACGATGCTATATTTTATAACAAATATATTTCTAAATAAACACCCCAGATCCAGGACAATTTGAAAAAGGTCATTTTCCAACATGCCCTGACCGGGGATCGAACCCGGAACCTCTGGGTGGCGGACTAGCATGGTGATCACTACGCCACGGAGGTCGTCGAAACATGTAAGCTAACTTTATTCTCTTGTTTAATCTTAATGGAATTTAGTATCTGGATATAAAAAGCCCGGACAAATTAAAACCTAACATCAAAATTTTTGACCTGAAATGATGGCGCAACGGCCTGTTTAGCAAAGGCTTGACTTTTGTTCCCTGAATTTTCCGCCGGATAAGGTTACAAATGTATCTTCTCATTCCTACAGTACGTGATTGAAAACAAAGCGCCTGGACAGTCACTACATTTAAATCAAATTTTTCTTTTTGTTTATAAGTTGACGTCACCTTCATTCAGTCACCTTCAGTTTACGTCATCAGGCGCCCCAGATGAAGCAGATACCCAATCGAGAATATCCGCGTTGTCTCAGCAATCGATAGAAGCGTGCTTATCTCTCTTTGGCCACGACGCGTCCGTGTGACGGGCCGGGTGCGTTCACGTGTCACTATCGGAATCGGTGACCTCAAGGCCGGAGATCACGTTGGGCGGTAGTTACGGTAGCAAGCGGCTGTGGGCTATGTACTATCAACACGTTCGGCCCGTGTTTGTAAACAAAGCCCTTCGATATCGACAAATAAAATAGACTTAAGTTACTTCAGCAACATCACGTGAGCACGGCCCCGAGCGGTCGACTTCTAAAGAGACGCGAATAAGGTAAATGGTGATCTCATGGTAACTCTTGACCTCTTGCCACACGCCTTTGTTTTATCCGGAAACAATCCCTGCTGCAAAACAATTCTCTGAGAAAGGATGAATTCGTAATCTCCAGAAGTGACGCGATAGGTCCCTAGTCAATCATCATCAACACCCAACATTTCAGTGACCTTGAGAAGATGTAGTAGCCCGAAGCTTTCTCCACACACCTTACGTTATTTGTTAACCGCCCTTCCACGTGTTTCTTCTTCTTTCCTCGCCTTTCCCCTATTTGGGGGTCGGCTCTGTATGTCAACTCTCTCCATAATTACTTAATTAATTAGTAAACACGCCCTTCCACGTAACTATAATATTTTGAGAAAGATTTTCGCCTATGTATTCCATGATCCATCCAGTAGCTAAACGGCTATGCTTGCGTAGGAAGGTGACCTGTGTAAACCAGTGGCCTTGACCAGATATCACATTGGCTGTGACGTTGGATTCAGTGACAACGGACACACAACACTGACGGTAGCCTGGAGCTATCAGCACACGCCACAAGTTGTTTGTAAACAATGCCCGTCCACATTACTACTCTATAAGACAGGTATTAAGTTTCCCCTCTCCCCAGTAGCTATGCTTGCGTAGGTGATGTCCTGTGTAATACGAAGTGACATCTGGTCAAGGTCATTACCCTGACCAGATATCACTTCGGATTCAGTGATATCGGGACACACAACACCGACGGTAGTCTGGAGCTATCCCCACAGGCCACGAGTTGTTTGTAAACCATGCCCTTCCACATTACTAATCTCTCCGAAAGGTATTAAGTTTGCCAACACTCCACTAGCTATGATTGCGTAGGTAGGTGGTGCCCTGTAAAAAGAAACCAGCCGTGACCAGATATCACGTGAGTTTCAGTGACATCGAACACACAACACCAACAGCAGCCCGGAGCTATTTATTTGTAAACGAAATTTCGAAGTTTATTTGTAAACAATACTCTTCCACGTTACAGCTGTTCCAGGAAGATATTCTACTTCGTCTTTAGTAGAAACTAGGGACCTTGAAAAGATGTCACGTTGCATTCAGTGTCATCGGACACATTACACCGACAGTAGTCCGGAGCAACCGCCACACGGCGCCAGTTGTGTTTGTTAACAATACTCTTCCACGTTACAGCTCTTTCAGGAAGGTATTCAAGCTTCGTCTCCAAAGAAACTAATGACCTTCACCAGATGTCTCGTTGGATTTAGATACGCCGGACACGCAACACCGACAGTAGCCTGGAGCTACCGTCACATGTCTCGAGTTGTGTTTGTAAACAATGCCCTATATTAAACCAAATATTGTTCTTTGATATTTTATTTAATAGTGCAGTAATGATACCTCGGGTAATTAAATTATTCACAAAAATAAGGTAGATAATCGAGAAATGATGAAAAGAAGGTGAAAATCATTGAAACTACGTTTTAGATGGCAACAATTCGTGTAATAGTGATGCAATAAAACAAGAAGTTGATGATATTTCAAAACTAAAAACTGGCTTTATTCCCAAACTACACCACCGATTTTGATAAAATTTCTCTCTCATTTAAAAAACGAAAAGAATTTTCCAAATCGGTCCAAGCGTATTCGAATAAGCGGTTAACATACATAAAAAAGTTCGCTACGAATTTATAACCCTCTCCTTTTTGGAAGTCGGTTATAAATATAAATACGTGTAGAAAAGCGAACAATATTGCCGTTTAAAAATAATGGAAATAAACACACGGACTGCAATGAAAATAAAAATGTAAAGCTCGACTTTAAAACATTTCCTGACACGTGGGGATAAATTAACAAGTAATCCCGGCTATTACTTCAACTATTTGTTTTTGTGTAAGCCATTCGACCGAAGCGCGGAACGAGATGCGTGTACGCGTCTAAAGTTTGGTCCAATATGCTTGTTTCTTGGCTCGTTTCTCACAGCATTGGTAATTATTGAAACGCAGTAAATAAATAAATTGATTACAAGTGAAAGAGAACTCATTGGCCAGTGTTTAGGGTCTGAACATACCATTGTGACGAGTCGAACAGAGCGCCACCAGAGCGTGTCAACCACAGTCCTGAAGAGGGCGCGAGTGGACTTATCCCTTTTGCGCACCATCGTCCCGTCTTCACTTCACGCACCGCTGGTGGGTCACTAGCCCTAGGGCCTATACACACCACGTTATTGACACGCGCGAAAACCGCGCGGACATTCCGCGCAAACCTACTCCAGTCGCAGTTCTTCGAGAATAGGATCTTCTTTCCGAACTGGCGTGCACACGAAACGCTATCGCCTTGACAGTTTTAAACGCAAGGTTTGGAACACACGACACACGTTCACAGCAACCACAGCTGAGTAAACACTCGCACACAAATTAGTTTCTCACCGGTAAATACGTGAGATTGAATAAGAAATAGGACCGCAATAATCGGCTGCGAGAAAACGACTGCCCTGTTATCGTAGCGATAACTATTCTTCGGTGCGGATGAAGAATCCGACATGTGCGAATTCGACTGGCCTCGTTGTGGTCTGTTGACGCGCGTCCCAAATGCTTTCAATCCAGAAGCGGGGCCACATTTTTCATGTCAAAGTGGACTAGTGAAGTTGGAAATAGCTGGAGAGGTGGAAAAACATTTGTGGGTAAATATAACTCGCACTAATTCGCGAACGTGTGTAACGATGAAAAACATGCCGCCGTTGATCATCAGTGTAGTTGGTCACGGAGACAATAAGTGGCTATGTCATTGCGTTTATTTATAGAGTTCTATAAAAAATAGACGCTACTGTTTCTGTTTATAAATTGGTTGTAACAGCATTAGATTGTTGTCTATTATCTATCAAAGTATGCGCTTTGCACCTGCCCCGCTGTCTGACACGTTAATGGTGTTCCGAAGCGACCAGCTCGGTAACAATCAGCGAGTCGGATGAGATATATAAAGTGGTCTTTAACGTCTAATTTATCGTTGTGTACGGTGGCGAGTACAGGCGAGTTTCCCCCCTGTGCCGATTAGCATGGGATAGTTTATCGGATGCGCGGTGGTTGTTATAATTAGCCGACGGCGCCGGGATCGTGGCAGCGGTCCAGGTCGATCACTCGGGTAACGGGCACGGACTATATCTGGTGTTCGGTCGTTGACAGGGATTTTTCCGGAATTGCAAGCGATCCGCATTCTGGCGTCACTGCATGTTTACCGCCGTAAACAAACATCGAATTGAAAATAGCACATTACTGCAGAGGCCGAGAAGTATGGCATTGCCGGATGAGTGGTTTTCCAGACTATATAAACCAGCCTCGGCCGGAATGGGATTGCCGGACTCATAATAATTATAGTCAAGGCAAAAACTGCTCGTCCAGCAATGCTATACTTCCCGGCCTCTGTCATTCAAGCTGGTCTGGAGCGAAGAAAAATGTAGAGCTGCTACTCCTGCCATGCACCAATGGGCATAAAGAAATGTATTCTACTAGGTGATGAGCTAGCAACATATCAGTGTGTTCCAGTCTTTTGTCTAGGTATAAGCTCACTCAAGTTAGTAGGCTTCTGGGCTTGTAGTTGTAGACGGTACCAGGAATCTCGCCAGGTCTTGGATTTTTGACTCTGTCTTCCCCAAGAGGTCTATAGGTATTTAATGTAGGCCCTAGAAGATTTACACTTATATGTAGATTGTAGATAAAGTTTAGCCTAACCTTAAATCAAGGTAAGAGAAGACTTATCGTGACACAACATGTAACGTACGTCAGCCAGCTCTCACCTCGCTCTGTAATCATATCATCTGTACAATAAAATTACAATAAATAACGATTAGCTGTAACAGACTAATCACCAGATCAGTATCACATCAATATAAAAACTGTCAACTTTTTCAACGCATTTGCCGGAAAATTGCTGGTAACCGTATAGTTTCGCGTTCAAGTATCAGCGTGTGATTAACTTGTCAGTTTGACGTGAATGTGTGTGACAATAATTATGATGTCTAGTTGTAACTATAATAAATGGTTTATTTCACTACGTAGTTTAACAACAATATGCATCTTCATTGTGTTGACCAATTTATGTTATCTGTTTAGCAAAGCCCGGACTAGTAAAATGACTTTAACTGGTATCCATTTTTCAAACATTAGAAGGGTTTTTGAGCGCATTTACGAATGATAGTTTGTTGCACAGGTGTATGCATGTAAATATGTAATTTTATAGATCAGGCATTTTTCCCATGAGAGTCACATTAAGGAGCTCCTTAATGTGACTCTCATTACCTAATATTAATACCTGAACTTTCCGGGTTCCAGTGCTGGCCCATTTGAAATAAATCATGTGAAAGGAAACGGAGATATCATTTAAAATTTGGTCTTGATCAGACTCTTAGAAAACCCTTCAAACTATTTTATGAACTACTGTTTTCAGTTTAAGGGGCTACCTGAATTTTCCGGGGTCCAGTGCTGCCCCCATTTGAAATAAATCATTTGATAGGAAACGGAGACATCGTTTCAAATTTGGTTTTGATCAGACCCTAGATAACCCTATAAACTATTTTATGAACTACTGTTTACAGTTTAAAGTAAGAACGTAAAGCTTTTCTACGCATAATTGCGAAAAACGGCCACTTTTGGCGCATGTGCGTAGAAAAGCTTCACGTTCTCACTTTAAACTGTAAACAGTAATTCATAAAATAGTTTAAAAGGTCATCTAGGGTCAGATCAAGGCCAAATTTTAAATGATGTCTCCGTTTCCTTTCGAATGATATATTACAAATGGGGGCAGCACTGGACCCCGGAAAATTCAGGTAGCCCCTTAAAGTGAGAACGTGAAGTTTTTCTACGCACAATTGCGAAAAACGGCCACTTTTGGCTAATATGCGAAGAAAAGCTTCACCTTCTCACTTTACAATACAATACCGTTTATTGCACAAAATAAATAAATACAAGACATAATTATCTTAAAAACAAGGAAATGCGCAAACGGCGGCCTTATCGCTAAGCAAAACTTACATACTAGACTACTTAAACTTAAAACTTACACTATTTAAACAGTAAAGAGTATTTCATAAAATAGTTTGAAGCGTTATATAGGGCTTGATCAAAACCAAATTATAAATGATATCTCCGTTTCTGTTCAAGTTATTTATTTAAAATGGGGACCCCGAAAAATTCATGCATCCCTAGACTTTTCCATACAAACGTAGTCTACGTTTTATTTTGGAATGACATGTCAGATTTCGGTAACAATTTGTAATTTCAAAGAAATTTCAATTATCTAGGGTTGTAATCGGTTTCCCACAGTAAAATTTTTAACTGGAAAGAAAATATAAGGGTGTATAATTTTTCCATACTGATGGTCAAATATGATATAATACACTATATTATCTTTTAAGTTCATAATTTTACTGTCAGAAACCAATTTTAACCCTAGATAATTGCAATTTCCTTAAAATTACAACATTTTGCCCATATCCGACATGTCGTTTCGAAATAAAACGTAGACTACGATTGTATGGGAAAATCTGATGCTGTAAGGGGATTCTTAAATCGTTTTCATTGCTCGGCGCCGCCGGGGCCACGGCAGCGTTTACCGCCGATGCGCGCGCTTGTGTTTCATACGATTTCTACTGAATCTTTTCACGGTGCCTCCGCGGCAACAGTGCGCGGTGTAGGTGTAAAAACTGCATACAAACATACAAATGCAAAACAAACTGAAAAGTGCGCGGCAGTGCCGCAACGGCTGCCGCGGCGCGTGGGAAAGTAAAAGTACAAATCAAATAAAGCAAATAGATATGACAATTTTAATTATAATAAAAATAAACAAATTTGCAGCGACGGTATTAAGAAAATTTCCTCTGTTTCAGCATAATCCAATTTTCGGAATTCTTGTCAGTGAATGAAGCTGAAAGCCCGCTGTGTGTTACATTTTCACCCTCTAAAAGCCAGTTTACCTTGCTATATAGGATAAGCAACAAATTGTTTCAACCGTGTATTTGTAAACATATTTTCGTAAGGAGTTACGCGAGTAAATCGCTGTTCTCTTGTGTTTCACGGGTTAAAAGGTAATTTAAGATTCTAAGTCGAGTAGACATAATGACTTTTAAGATTCAAAGATTCAAATGTTTATTCAGTACTTATTAGACCTTTACAGGCACTTTTACACGTCAATACGTATAATTTACGTAACGTGTAAAGTATATTAAAATTTAATTTATTTTTAAAGAAAAGCTACCGATACCAGCTCTTCGTAACGACCACTGCTGAGAAGAAACGCCGAAAGACACTCATTTTCACAGTATTGGTCGCGTACTCGCCAGAAGGGCTTTTTAATATAATTATTATTGTGTTTTAATCAAAAATACTTTTAAAATTTAAACTAGTAGTTCTCCCCGATTTGAATCATGTTCGAACTTTAAAATTCCATCGGCTGTTTCTACTCGCCTGCCAAATTTCTTGAAGGTCCGATCGAAACTAATCGAGTTATCGTCGAACAAACATACATCCATACATACATACGTCGGATTGTTCAAGTAGACTCGGAGAACTTCGCTCGCTCGTTCAATAAGCGATCATAATCATACCTTCAGTGCCATTTAAAAAAAAAGTAGATTTGCAGACAAATTAACGACCTCCGACGACACCATCTACTGATAAGTAGCGGAACTACATAATATTTTAAACTGTAGCGCCATCTATTATTTTCCCGGTAAATAACAAACCTCAGCTTTTGAGCATTAACACCTAATAACTTTTAAG
Organism: Acrobasis suavella; assembly: GCA_943193695.1. NCBI lineage: Eukaryota > Metazoa > Arthropoda > Insecta > Lepidoptera > Pyralidae > Acrobasis > Acrobasis suavella. The sequence goes on from OW971943.1 coordinate 1,865,288, forward strand.
CGACTGAACCGATGTTCATCAAACATGGCTAAGAACCACGGGAAGGGAAGTTGCTTTAACATAAAAAAACCGCATAGAAATCGGTCCAACAGTTCAAGCGCTACAATGCCACAGACAGACAGACGTTAGCGTCAAACTAATGACAGCCCATTTTTTTGGCGGGTATTAAATAGTATTTTATGCAACAGTTGTATAAGGAGGGTTAAATAATGCGAGTGGCGCAGGTTACGATGCGAGCCTTGGCGAGCATCGTAAATTGACGCCATCGAACATTTTTTGACTACTTATACAACGTTGCATACAATACTTTTTCTACGACTGCATTTACTAAAATAAATACAAAAATAAACAAAGAAAAGTACGAAATACTACCATATGTTTGGTAGATAGTAGGTATCTATGGAAGACTTAATTTTTTTTATTGACGTCTTCCTAGTGACCAAAAGTGCCATTTTTGAAACATGGAGTCACTTAAACGAATGTTTTTCACACAAAAAACCGTTTGTTCCGTGACTCCACGTTTGAAAAATGGTACCATATGTTAAAATAACGATTTTATTATGTTGGCAGTATGGTAGATCTAAAGAAAAAAAGTTATAGGTCTATGGCTAGGAGTATCGTTTTGGCGAAATAACGACACATGTCCTATTATATTAGGAATAGACTATAGACTTTTCTGAAATCATATAATCTATGTTCTTATATTAGTGTTCGGGACCATTTTAAAGACAGGTAAAGGAGTAGAAAAAATAAGTAACAACACTGGCAGATAATTTACAAACTATTTATCATGACGACCTACGTGGTGTAATGGTCAACACGCTAGTCCGCCAATCTGGAGGTTCTGGATTCGATCCCCAGACAGGGCACGTTGAAAAATGGCCTTTTTCAAATTGTCCTGGGTCTTTGGTTTTATCTATACAATGTCCTTTTTAATTAAGTACAAATATTTTAAGGGGTTATTCAGTCCATCATTTTGAACAACTTTGCCCAATAAATATATATCGAAATACGAAAAAAAATATTTAGGTTCTCATACAGATCGAAGTAGTCACGTGATATCGTTACTATGAAAAATGCAAAAAAATTTTTCGTATTTCGATATATATTTATCGGGAAAAGTTGTTTAAAATGATGGACTGAATCACCTCTTAAAATATTTGTACTTAATTAAAAAGAACATTGTATATGTATTTATCATAAAATATGGTATGGTTGGATTAGTATGCTATTACACAAGCTTAAGCTTACATGGCTGCTAGCTCAATCTGTGTGAAATGTAAAAAAAAAATCTTTTCACTTAAAAAAGTCACGCAGCAACCCCTACACTGAACAATTTCACATTATGATGATTCAAACAAAGGGATTATGAGTATGACAATGCATTGCAACACATATGTGAACAAACAATACGATACGCACACACACGCACTCCAATACAGGAAGCATATAGGGGGCGCGCTCGCATCTCAACATTCTCAACAATTCCTAGATAAAGCACGCAGTTTAGAGAATTTCATTTCATCCTCTTTAGATTAAACGGATTCCACTTTTCAACCAACACGTTATTAAAAGGAATATGTCCTTTTAATATAGTCTTCTATACGGACAAATCAAGTCATCAGAGAGAGCATAGGCCACTTTCGAAATAGTGATAAGTTGCTAGCCGCATGGCTAATTGACGCCATTCTTCGACATTTTCGCTAATCCTTACAATATTTGACTGTTTTTTTATGTCTGTATTTTTGACTGTGTAACATAATCCGAAACCGAAAACAAAAAGATTTTTTTAATCCGCTTACAAATTATGCAATTTATTAGTCTTTCATTTCAGTAACTGTCACATTTCAGAAAAGATGTAAATAAAGCAAAGATTTAGTATACATACACAAGTAGTGTAGATTTACCACCCAAGTGGGGGGTAAGAGAGAGAGAGACATATTAATGATACTGTATATTTTTTTCATGATCGGGTTATAGGCACACTTCGGCCCGTCACATGCAGGCGGAATTCCGAAACGGGATTCTGAACGCAGCAAATCCATACAAATCTATGACTCTGTCACACACAAACGGTAATTTTTCCATACGGAAAAATTCAGATTCGGAATTACGAATGATGGCCACTGCGTTCGGAATTCTGTACGTGTGTGAAAAAATTCGTTCCGAATGCACGCCTTCCATAGATTTTGTATGGGTCGCACCACACATACGTTTTTTACCACAATTCCGTACAGAATCCGTTCGTAGTGTTGCCAGGTCGCCAAAAAGGGGCCAATTATCGGTCTTTTTGAAATTGTTTCAGCCCTTGGCAGCTTTCGACCTTTTTTTTCGGCCCTTTCCACGCCATCAACAAAGTCTATCGATAGTTTAGGCAAAACCGATAGTATCTGTATTGCTAAAAAACAGTTATCAAATCTATCCATACGATAGAATATATTGACTATTAATAGTAATAATTTTTAATAAAATGAGGTTTTTTATTTAAATTTTGGCCTTTCGTGTCAAAAGTTAGCATTTTTGAACAAAGCTTTCGGCCTTTTTTCGATTTATGAGCTGGCAACACTGGCTATTAGAGCGTAAGTGAACATCTGCTGTCAATGCCCGTCGTCTCTCGACTGAGCCGTGTTATTCCGTACGAAAAAAGCCATATGCGTGTGGTAGACGTTCGGAATTCCGAAACGGAATTCCGAAACAGAATTTCGTCTGTATGTGACGGGCCTTCAAGTATCCAATTTGAAGTGTGCCTATAACCCGACCATGAAAAAATGTTCGGTCGGAAATAAGAGACAAAACACGGCAGTCTTTTCTTTTTCTTCTTTTATAAATTGCAATAAGACTATCTCGCTCTCTCAACGCGTGTTAGGCCCTTGATATAAAGCTGTGTGACGACACTGCCCGTATAAAAGAGAAAGCGTGATGTCCCTACCACACTCCCATTTTTTTCACATCAATATTTGAAGGTACTTGTCTTTTTTTGTTTTAAAACCAATTTTTAAGCGTTTATCCCCAATAACTTTTGAATTACTGAACCGATTTTCATTAAACTTGCTTTCACTTGCTTGATACGATGCCACAGACAGACACAGAGGCACATAGACATTGGCGTCAAACTTATAACACCTCTCTTTTCATTGGGGGTAAAAGTAACTTAGTCCATCCATACAAAAAGTCTATTATACGAAAAACCAAACAATAATATACACTATATTGACTGCTACAAGCCGATTAATTGTCGTCGCGTGATCTACTGGCGTGTGCACTGTACACACACGGAAATACAATAATAACGTTTCGGTAGGTACGTTATCGGTGTCCGGCCGCGGTCGGGCCACGCTCGGGCCCGGGGCGCCTTAATTAGTGTCACAACATTCCGTGGCAAGGGGCATTTCGCCACGTTAACACCGTTCGACATTCATAACGTTATATTTAGGCAATACCGAATAGGTAAAAGTGTGACTTTTGACAGTGTAACATGAAAGGTACATAATAATGGTCTTTTTTTAAATAAATTTGTAAGCAATTAATGAATGAAATGAAAAATACATACAAATGTAATAAATAAAATGGTAATTATAAATAATTAAGAATTGTAATAATAACTGTGACAAGATTCCTCCTCTCTGCTTTGCAGCGCCCAACAGGGTCCTGGAATGAGTGTGGGTTCACACCCTGCCAAGGTTCATGTACTTTTATTTACTTACTTAAGAGATAAAAGGTTTTTTTTTTTTAATTTTTTATTTACCTATTTAAACTGAATAGGCTTTAGAGACATGTAATCTCTTTGGACTAAAATGCTGTCAAGAATCCTCTAGGTAGCTTGTAAGGCTGGCTTGCGCAAGTTTACGACCAAGAAAGTCCTATCATTAACTAATAAAAAAAAATTTACTCTTGTGTAAATAAAATTACAGTAAGGGGAAATATTAATATTAATTTTAAGACATAAGTCAAAATTTCAGAACAATAGGATTGGAATTAAACATCCAATCAAGTTAATATGCAAGGCAAATGAAAAAAAAAAACTCCACTTTTAAGAACGCCATCTAGTGATGAGTAGCGAAACTATATATTCTAATTGATATCCGTAGCGCCATCTATTATTTGTTAGCAAAAACTCTGACTTTCAACCGTTATAACTTTTAATTGACTGAACCGATTTGCATTAAAAAATATCTAACGGCCACCGTAAGGGAACTTGCTTTTGTTACGTAAAATAAACCGCATCGAAATCGGTACATCCATTAGAGAGCTACGATGCCACAGACAGACAGACAACCAATAGCATCAAACTTGTAACACCCTCTTTTACGTTGAGAGTTAAAAAAGAAATTCCAAAAAAAAAGGAAATGTCTCATTGACAAAATGTAAACAAGCGCTATGCATGAATGAACCAAGGTCACCTATTTTATTACGAAACAAGTAAAAGCTTCTAAATATAGAAAACAGATAAAAATCCCTTATTTTCTTCCCATCCAAGGAGGATCAGATGAAACAACTTTCAGATTTCGTTTAAAAAATAAACATTACTTACATAATATTCTATTTTCGGCCAAAATTTCATCGCTAATCGTGCGATACTCGAATAAACATTACCAAGGTAAAACAAATAAAGACAAATCTTATTTTAGTTATTATTGGGCTCAATCAAGGCTCAATAAAAATATCGAATGTTTTCGTTTTCAAGTCGACCATTTACTTAATTCATTCTTCTTGTCGAGTCAAAATGGTTCCAGTATAGTTTCTAATTCAAATGACATTTGACCAATATGTGGCCACGGCGATCCCTCTGTCGTTAGCCTCATTTAAGTCCTCGATAGTACACGACGTAGGGCAATTCGGACACGATAGAAGGTGATCCATCGACTGAATGGCACCGCACTTAATTTATAAAATCATTGTTTACGAGTATTTTTCACAAAACGAAGAGTGTTCGGGTTGTTGAGCGTTTCGGATCGCGGTCCGAATCGCCATGTACTGTTTTTAAAGGGGGTAATTCGGACCGCAGGGGTTGAAGCGGTCCGAATGGCCCAAGGTATCTTTTGGAATGTGTCGATTCGGATGCTATTTTGTACCGACTTCCAAAAAAGGAGGAGGTTATGAATTCGTCGCGATCCTTTTTTTTATGTATGTTTACCGATTATTTAAAGACGCCTGGATCGATTTAAAAAATTCTTTTTTTGTTTGGAAGGGTAAACTTTCATTTTTACCATGGAAATTTTATCAAAATCGGTTGTGTAGTTTGGGGGTGAAGTCGGTTTTTAGTTTTGAAAAACAAATATACAATTTAAACTTGGTATAATCACAGCTTGAGTACAAACTAACCGTCTTACTACAAAAAATATAGTATTTTTGGACGTGTAAAAATACTTCATAATGTTCCAACTGTATTGTTTCCCACCGTGGTCCGAATCGACCGCGCGTCGTCAGTGTTGCCTTAGATACGGATTTGTTTGTCTCTGTCACGTCCGTGCCTCGTCTTTTCTATATGTTTTCAAAAGCGGCGACGGCGCCCCGTCTAGACCCTGTCCATGCCCCGTCTTTTCCGTGTCCAGCGCCTTAGAGACTTCTAACACACGAAAAACTAACTACCTAATTACGCGCGTCTCAGCCGATCGGGTCGTGATACTAGAACCAAGCAAGTAACAACAGTTGTTAGTAAACATCAGCCACGTTCTTGACTTTGCCTGACCTGGTCTCGGCTGAACCTTGTGCCACATTACCTACGTCGAGTCGAACGTTAACGCATTCATGGATACCTATTTACAATTTGTGTCTTTATTTATTGTTTTGTTTGATTATACTTTAACATTTTGTAACTTAATGTGATAAAGAGGGAAGGGAGAGAGGCATGTCACTAAGACAGTACTTGATCTGAAGGTTACAAGACACTAGAAAAGAGGAAGGCCAAAGAAAGATGGATGGAGTGCGTAAAGAACAGACAGTTTATAGTATATTTGGCTGGCATGCAGTCGACGTGCTGACAAATGCGCATCAGCTTTTTGAGAGGCGCGGCCTTTGTGGCGCGTCGAGAGCGTGCACACCATTTCAACAAATGAACATAACGATTCTGGTATAGTCTAACGTCCCGCCGCCTACCTAACGTCAACGTCGTCAACCATCTCTTGATATAAATTCTCTTCTCTCTGAATTACTATTGTCCAATCATCTGTAACTGTGTATTTGCTATTCAGTACAATATCGAGCAGAATATTCGTGGAAACATCCATCGGCCGGTCTATGGCATCCAGCTGCTGGAATTCATAATCGGCTCGGTCTCGGACGCGATTCCGAGTACGTTTGTGCAGTGTTTATCGATATCGAACACCTATAACTAACATAGAAAATACTAATAATGGCTTCAATTTTTGTTCTGACACACAATTCCTGGGTCTTGGATGTTAATCTATATATGTAAATGTTATAATAAATCGTTGAGTTAGTATCCCTTAACACAAGTCTCGAACTTACTTTGGGGCTAGCTCAATAAGTGTTATTTGTCCCTATATATTTATTTAATTCATCTATATACAGGTGACTTTTTAAACATTAGCAAAATTATTGGAGCAAGTTTAGTCCATTATACTGAACCACTTTCTTTAAAACAAGTTATTAGAAATTGATAAAAAAATTTCGTTTCCCATACTAAATCTGTATGGTTGATCGCTGATTTGTACAGAAAGGCGAATCTTTGTTTTCGTTCGTCTTTTTATGGATAGTAGTTCAGTATCGTGGACGAAGTTGCCTCAAAAATTTGTCTGGTGCTTAAAAATACACCCTGAATATTATATTAATTTTTGTTTTCCCTGAAGGCTGAAAATGATTTAGCATATTAAGTCCTCTTTTTGTACCAGTGTGGTCAATAAAACATTTAAATAAATGAATTCTTCACTATTCATATTGCCTTTTCCACCAACATGCCCGGCATCTCACTGAACATGGCCTTTGGGTCTTACGGCTTCTGACCACGGAATAAGTACTAGTACCCTGACGTAGGCTATCTACCCTATATTTGGAGGGATAAAGGGGTGATTGTGTGTGAATTCTATAGAGGTCAATTGGTTGTAACAGGAATGGCAGTAGCATAGGACGACAGTCATTGAAGAACAGTCTCTTCTCGGCAGTAGTAGGTTTAAAGCTGCAGAATGATAATGATTCTTAAAAGATGTCACAAATACCCCGTAGTAGAATATGCGTGATGATAAATGAAGCAAGCCACATCTTTCAAGATCGTATAGTGTAAAGATCCACAGTCTCTGGATATCTCTTAGGGTATTTCGTGATTATGCAGATGGTACACATGCTCATTTCTATAGTCGTTCTTACCAAATCCACAGGAGAGGAAGTTTTCCTATAGGCAAAAAACCATATTGCGCAATTTTCAAGGCTTTTTCGATCGTTCAAGTTCAAATAGGTCTCGAAACCAACGGAGGCAGCGATTGGGCACAGAAGAACTCTATTAAACCGTCTCACTGTCTGTCACGTGACACGCGCCCGCCGGCGATCCCGCGGCCACAGAACATCGCCAGTACAGAAATTGAATCTCACTTCTATAAGGCGATTCGCACACCGCACCCCGCTGCGTAGCGCGGGACCGGACTGTATGCAAGTATCTCAATTTGTATAGAAAATACGCGTTCTTTTGGGGTACGATAAAGAGTTATTTATCTATCTACGCGTAGGACAAAAAACAGACACCGCATCTGCCCCGCGCTACGCAGCGGGATGCGGAGCAGTGTGCCAATCGCCTAAGTCACTAGCTTTTTTTAACCTACTACAAAACCAACTCGTCGCGATCTTTTATGTTTTTTTTTTTATGTATGTTCACCGATTATTCATAGACGCCTGGATCGATTTGGAAAATTCTTTTTTTGTTTGATAGGGCATACTCGTCAGGTGGTCCCGTAGAAATTTTATTAAAATCGGTTGTGTAGTTTGGGAGTGAATCGGTGTTTAGTTTTGAAAAATTATACATCTACGCGTATGATCGAACATGTCTCGACGCAACTAGTGTTGTACAATTGACACGATCTGAAGTCCCACGAGTGATAAACTGATAAGTGTTGTATTATGCGTGATTTGCTATAAACACTCTGTAACAGATATTTGCCAGCAAGCAATTTGCTAGAACATAGAGCTGATGAAGCTACACATCTGTACCTTACTTAATTTGTATGCATTGCGTCTTGCTTCTTGAGCAGCTGCAGCCGGCAGTGTCAAGTATTTTAAAAAAAAAACGTTTTTTATAGAAAAACAGAGAGTCTGTGAAAATAATTTTCAACCCCGACGAAATATTGAAAAATGTAGTAATCAGGGGAAATGGTAAGCAAGACGGACGATACTGTGTATCCGTGTTTCAGTGTCAAGCAATATTGAGCCCTAACGTATGTTGATAAAGTCTAATGAGGTTTGACATAGAAATAGGACGTCACTGTCGTACGACTAACGTTTTATTTTATAAAGTAAAGCCCCAGGAACTACTCGCGCGTATTCACAGGGACATCGCGTAGCAAAATCTTTCCTCACACGATTTTCGGCGCCCCATCGAGTGTATTTTGAGGCTTCACACTTTGACACTACCCAGTATCAAGTATCTCGGAAAATTACTGAGCATGCTGCGATTACGACACTGTAACTTAAAATATGAACCGTCATGTCTAGTTGCAAATGAGGACAAGCCGAACTAAGCTGAAATGTTTTTCAAGTCTTTGTTTGTCGATAATGGTGCTCTCGAGGGTATACATAGAGGTCATCAATCTGACAATTCTATTAATAGATGTTATTGTGAATATAATTACAAAACAATTAAGTACTGGAATCCAAGATGGCGTCTGGATTTTAGAATTTTAACTTATTTCGTTCATAACGGCCTACTGGAACATCTCAAGGGTCTGAAATTTTCTACGCTGGGGAAAAGCTCGGAACTCGAAACTGCATTCAGATTTTGGATCCAAGATGGCCGCCTACGCATTTTTTCATGGTGCCTGAACTGACTGCCGTTTCTACCAATTTTGGAAACATCTTAGCCTACCTCAACAGCTGCACGAAAAATCGCCGGCAGCTTGCAGCCCGCGCAATTCCCGAAAAGTTAGTTGTGAATATAATTACGAAATTATTGACTGACTCACTGAGTGTAACTAACATCCGAATTTGTAGCACTACTCCATTTGATTAAGTAAGTGCAAAATGAAATCTACATAGCTCATTTTTAATTAAAGAAAAAAAAAAACTACCAACTTTATTTTCTTTCCGGCGCTTCTTCCATATCTCCAAAGTAAACAAACGGCTCAAATCGATAACCTCCTCCCTTTTTTGAAGTCGGTTCTTCTTCTTATCGTTGCATATAATTGCAATAATTGTTATCTAAATTGTATTGGCTCAGAATTTCGCCTCCATTAGATCTTCGTGAAAATGAGTTTCTTTCGGCGTTTGTTCTCAGCAGTGGTCGTTACAAAGCGCTGGTATCGGTAGCTTTTCTTTAAAATAAATTAAATTTCAATATAAACTACACGTAATGTAAGTTATACTTATTGACGTGTAAAAGTGCCTGTAAAAGTCTAATTACTGAATAAACATTTGATTTTTTTTTATATTTTCTTCTCTAGAACAAGATTCAGTGTACGTGGGGCATGACAGCAGATGTTCCATGGACTGGATGTTTCTACAGGTACATCTGTCGTCGTCAGAGTACTTCCACTTCTTCTTTAGCTGCTGACATCTTCCGACGCCCACCCGGACTCTATTTAGCGATTTCCAAGTACGCCAGGGTAGAACGTGGCCTGGTGTAAGCTTTTCACTGATGGAAAAGTTGCTGGGAAATTTCTTTTGCCACAACTTTTGCTTTTACCGGTTAAAAATATATGACATGCGGCAGGCGGTAGTGTCTAGTGTCACATACCCCATCGCCGAATCCCGATTAGCAGGCTCAGTACCTCATGTCAATAACGGGGCAATTCTCATCTGTTTATTTGTTTGCGGCGGCTCCGCTGCACAAAACGCCGAGCGTTCAGAAATGAGAGAATGTTGATTCCATAGTATATGCTAAGACCAAAGCGGGACAGGACAGACACCAAGACCATAGAATTAATAAGAGTATCCAAGACTTTAGATTTGATTTCGATATACCTTTCGTCGCAGTGAAAAAAAAACGGACTATCAAAACCAGACACCTGCAGCACAGGGCCGGAGCCAGGGGGATTTTGAGGGGTTCAAACCGAGCCAACCTATTTGGTTGGCAAAATGAATTGTAAAATATTATCTCTGGCTCATTTCACTCACACTGACGCGTGTGTACGAATGTTGTATTTATAGTTTGACAGTTTTGTTGATAATTCAATTTTTAACAAAAAAAAAACAACAGACTTCATTTTCTTTCAGGAGTTTATTCCATATCTCCAAAGTTCTTCATCGTATTTTCATCAAATTAATACGGGACCAACTTTGTAGTAAAGATTTTCAAATATAAAAATAATCATCAAAATCGGTCCAGGTTCGGTTGACGAAGTTATTGCGTAACATACATACAGTCGAATTGATAGCCTTCTCCTTTTTAGAAATCGGTCAAAAATGTGTCAAAATGTATCAAACTTCAGAGCTGTGGTTTGAGTCACAAGCGCGTTATATATAGTGCAGGTGCACTCATGGCGCGAATAACAATGTCCGATGAAGGAAACAAATGAATGGATGCCTTCTATACCGTCTTCATTTAGCGCCGGCTGTCTCCGTCACCACGGCCGGGGGCGGTCGTCGGCCGAGTAAGGGAATAATGGAAATTATCCGGCGTCGCGAGCCGCGCCGCGAACGGTTTTCGATGGAGGCAATTTGCCGAATAAATGGCCGGGTAACGATTGACTCTCTTTCGCTCCCCATGAAGTTTTGTTTGCATACAAACCATAGAGCAGAGATACACACGGAGCCCAAGGAGGAAGCTATCTGCCAGGCTTGCGAGGCATAGAATTTTTTTGCTTTTTTTGCAAAGTGAAATCGAGTAAGTCCTTTGCTGCGTATACGGTCAATATAGTGGAATTTTATCAGACTCTTAAAAAAAAACAACACCAAGCCAAACGTATTTCAGTTTTCCCTTAGTTTGTAACAATGGGCAAAGCTACTGAAAAAGTCGGGAAGATAAAAGTCATGGCCATTGGCCACGAAACGTCCACACGACCGCCAGTGGACATAATGAATTCCCTTGGTGGAAAAAAGGTGCTTTTATTGAAACCAGCACTATATTTTAGTATGTTGTTAAGCATGTTATTCTGACTAAACACAATCGGGAGACAGTTTCTAATTTGGTTGGGTCACCAGTTATGATGTCATCAAAATGGCCGCTACCGCGTTTCAGAATATTGTGTATACAGCAGAAAGTAGTCACATGTAAGCTTGAGGTGGGTGTCATAAAAAGCAAAATTAAACGCGCTACAATATTGTTCCTACATTTGTCCTTATAAATAAACGAATTTCTCAGTGACCATGCATTTTTTTAAATATTTATGTCATTCTACAATGCGTAGCATTCATGTCGTTAGCAATTATATTAATATAAGTACTATTTATGTCATTAGCAATGCAGCGCAGTGATACATACTTGATGTATCATTGCGCTGTGAATTCTAACCACTGAGCTAGGTCGAACAGCGTCAACTGGGTGAGGGTCATCATCATCCTTTTTTTATGTGGGGAAAAAAGTTCTAAAGCCTATAATGTCAATATGATATTAAATTCATGTGTGATATAACATGAAACGGTCTTTTGTGCTGATTCTAAAAATATATTTCAGTTACTTGTTGTAAATAAAAATAAAAATGCATTTTCAAAACATACCTACCATGTTTGGGCTGCTACAGCTGCGATATAGTTGAATAATTTTTTGTAAAATATTACTCAAATGATAAGGAATATCCTCATATTTAATCCCAAGAAAGCAATTTTGAAAATAATTACATTAAGTATTTTTACAGTGACGAATCAAAAACGGAAGTTTTAACGACTCAAACGACCACACATGATAATCTCTTTACCCTTCCCCCCTTTCCCCCTCTATATTAAAGTTCAAGTACTTACTTGTGTGAATGGTTTTTAGTCAGAATAACATGCTTAACAAAATACTAAAATATGGTGCTGGTTTCATCAAAAGCACCTTTTGGGCCGACAATGACGCTAAGGGAAGCGACTAACAAGGATAGCAAGCGCAGCAAGGTTTTACGTCAAATAAAGTTACGAGGAATATATCGCCATCCTTCGCAAGTTGGAAAGGTACCTCATGAATGTGAAGCACAATTAAATAAAGCTTGGTATCTGTATTATGTTCTCTGTGAAGCAAAGTGACGGTGATGACTAACCGCGCCGTGTTGTCGTAGAACTGTCACGTTTTTTGCGTGATCCGTTGTTTCGTCTGGCCCCGTATTGTTGATCAGTCTGCGGTTTTTGACGTACGTGCATTTTTTTACACTGTGTGTTATAGACATGTAATGAAGAATACAATTTGACAAACAAGAAATACAATCAGATCAGCTGTTTTCGGGTACATTTACATCATAATGTACTACGCATTCAGCTGGCCTTCTACATGTTAGCTTTAATTATTAGTGTCCTTTAGCTGTCCACCTTTTTCTTGACCTTCCCCTACCACGGCGTCAATAATCCCTTTAGTTCCATGGGCAGGCTAGCTAGGTGACACCGTTTCATTAAATTGTAATCTTAAGAGTCCCCTTACCCTGGACAGAATCTGACTTTCCCATACAAACGTAGTCTACGTTTTATTTTAAAACGACATGTCGGATATGGGCAACATTAAGTAATTTTGAAGAAATTGCAATCACTTAGGGTTATAATTTGTTTCCGACGTAAAATTATGACCTTAAAAGAGAATATAGTGTATTATGTCATATTTGACCATCAGTATGGAAAACTTCTACATCCTTATATTTTCTTTCCAGTTCATAATTTTATCGTAGGAAACCAATTAAAACCCTAGATAAAATTGCAATTTCTTTAAAATTACAAATTTTTACCTAAATCTGACATGTCATTTCAAAATAAAACGTAGATTACGTCTGTATGGAAAAGTATAGGGTAAGGGGATTCTTAATAACATGTGTAAAATTTAAGCTCAAATTGAAACAAGCGAAATTAAATAAAATTAGTAACAGAGAATTTTTACATTTTCTGTGTGATGGCCAGTTTGTTTTTCAATTACCGAAATTATAAACTTAACTCGGCAAATAATGTTAATGAAAGTAACGTAACGAATTAAAGATGTCTAGAGGTCTGCAGGTGGTTGAACCGAGCTCGCTTAGGTAGACGCTATCAACACATCTGTGACCTTTCCGCGACGTTTTGTACAAAACGCCAATGTTAATTATTTGTTTTCGTGTCACTACTACACCCGTGGTTATTTTTGGCGAAATTATTTTTATGTGGATTTTAATTTCGAAATTATTTTAAGGGTCTTAAATAATTGTTTCATAATGACAGTCAAAAGGTCTCGATTCAATTCTATTTTTCAGCTTATACCGTTCCATTACAGGTTCGTAGTACTGCGTATTCTGTGCTGCAATTAAGCAACGACCTGCTGCAACATTTCCAGCTCTCGCAATTCTGAAGCCCAATTTTTGTGAAGAGTCAAGGTCTTCCCGCCGTCTCCTTTTGGCCTTGCCCGGCTTTCTTTTCCCAAGGCTTCATCAAAAGTCCTACGCGATATTTACAACTCTCTTCTCTACCTGCTTTGTTTAGGTATATTCTACGCACCTACCCACACCAAAAACTTACTTAAACGTCTTAATTTTCCGGGATCTAGTGCTGCCACCATTTGAAATAAAACATTTGAAAGGAAACAGAGACATCATTTAAAATTTTGTCTTGACCAGGCACTAGATAACCCTTCAAGCTATTTTATGAACTATTGTTTACACTTTATAGTGAGAACGCGAAGCTTTTCTACGCACTATTGCGAAAGGGCCACTTTTGGCGTATTGACTAGACCCCGCACGAAGCACTTGACCCTGGAAAATTCAGGTAGCCCTTTAAACCTCGTTCCTTCTTTCACGTACACACTGTAAAGCAATTAAAACTTGCAATGCAACCCCAGGCATTCAGGGTGTAAGGCATCTGCTTGGCAGTACTTCAAAGACTTACCGTACGTAATCTACGATCGGCGATCACGTAGTAGTTTTTTTACAAAAACAAATAGCAATACAAAGTACAATCACCGGGGTCGGTAGCAACCACCCCGACCCCGCCAAATAGACGGTCTAGTCGATTGTACATATAAAGGCGTCTGAATGTCAACGAACGAGCCGCGCCGCGGCGGTCACCTTGCGATCTGGGAATCAAATTCGCCAATGTCATATCTTATCGTGCCTTGTTCGATTTTAGTCTGGGGATACCGCAGGCGAGACGCTTGTCAATAATGTGTTATTTACGTTAGGAAGGAAACGGAGTGTCGTGGGAAAATATCAGAAATTAAGCTGTGGACTGTTTTAACTACGTACCTGCCTGACCCATCTTTGTAGATTCTTTTTATCGTCCTAAGAACTGAATCTTATCGCACCATCTTAACCGGAACTATGTGTAATATCATCATCATCATCAGGTCTTTTTGTTTCCACTGCAGGAGCACGACCCTCTGTACAACCAGAGCCATACTTAGCCACAGCAGCCAGAGGACATGGCCTACACTCTCCTCGCTGGCCAGACGGATTGGAGAGGTCTCATTGATGTTTATAAGCTTTTTTAGCTTGCATTCCTTAAGTCGCCTTCTACGCGGGGGGAACTTGGAGTGGCCCTATTCTACTATGCCGGAAACCACACGGCCACATGTGTAATATACGCTTGGTCAATTGGTCAACTTGGAGATATAGGACTTTTATACAACTGATTAAACATTGCAATGTGACTAATTTCTGTCTTATGAAAGATATCTAATAAATGAGCATAAAGTCCACCTTTTAGTACCAATGTGGTGTGTGGTCAATTAAGATGTAAGTAATTAAGTAGAAGTCAGCAGTGGATGCCTGCATCTTCAGAAATGTTACACTTAAAACTAAACTAAATCTAAAATAGTTTAAACTATTAAGCGGACAACAAGTTAGTACTACAGACAGTCAAAAGACTTTGACACCAATTAATAATTGATTGCGTTACGTACTTCGCATACAGCCAAGCGTTTGGCGTGGCAACAAAGTCACTAAGTGAATTATTACGAGATTTTAAAGGTCACTTAACACCAAGGCGAGTACAGCTGCCAGTCTAGAGTCTTGGCCTTTTACATTTACTTTCTAAAGTCTATAGACCATCTAAAAAGAGATAGATATGTAAAGCTATATATATTTTTACAAGTCAAGAACGACATTCCATCGTTTCTGCAAGGACTGCAAGTGGAAGTCTATAGTCTTTGCCTACCCCTGTAGGAAACAGGCGTGATAATATGTATGTATGCAAGTCCGCTCAGCGTCAGTAAAACTCTAAGGTGCTGTACACACAGAAAAGACGTAAGACGTGGACGGGGCGCAGACATATGTCTGCTCCGCGTCCGTTTCATACAAAATGCATAGAAGCGTCGCGAAGCAGAACACACAATTTACTCTTCAAAAAATATTAGACATTGGGAAAAGACCAAATTCATATCAGGTAAGTGTTGGATGCAGACCGCTTCCAATCGGTCCTTTTGGAAAAGCTTGGGGGTGGCATATGTCCAGCAGTGGACTTCCTGTGGCTGATAGAATGATGATGATATATTGACCTTAATACATTTCCATCATCGTCTCAGCCGCACGAGGTAAACCGCTCAGAAAGAAAATTTGCGAAACTTTTTGGGAAGGCCTTAAACCAAATTTCTCGATCTCCCATGTGAACCAAACTTATCGCCATAAAAACACTTACACGAGTCGCGCGAAACGTCACAGCTGACGTCTCCGGCGCCAGGCTACGAATCAACTTGAATAATTATTGTCATAGCTGTTACTGGGCAGTACAATAATAAAACGCGCGTCACGAACTATCGTTGTCACTATGGAGAGAAAATTGTAGGAGACTTGAGGCCACTCGCGGTTTCTTACGCGTGAAAATACCGCGTTTCATCTTTTTGCAACGAGTTGACACAGCAGATAGAAAAGTTGTTTTTCTGATTGACCATTGGTCTCAACTTTATGAAATCAGCACTTTTTTAACCGACTTAAAAAAGGAGGTTTTCAATTCGTCGGAATCTTTTTTTTATGTTTAATCACCGATTACTCAAAGACGACTAGACCAATTTAGATTTTTTTTTTTTAAATACCTGGCATATCTGTCTACAGGTACGCTGATGAAGTTCGGTTTTTGTTTTGAACATTTATAAATATTTCTCATTTAGCACAATTTTATTTCTAATTACACAGAACGCTCTGATACATTACAGTTATCATTGTCAATATGCGAATAATAAATACGTGGGAAGATTACAAATACGTATATAAATATAAAAGACAAATCACACCAGATTGAGCTAGCCCCAAAGTAAGTTCGAGACTAGTGTTATGGGATACTAACTCAACGATACTATATTTTATAACAAATACATGTAACAAATGAATAAACATCAAGACCCAGGTCAATCTGAAAAAGATCATTTTCCATTGACCTGACCGGGGATCGAGCCCGGGACATCCAGTGTGACAGCCTGGCATGTTGACCACCAGGTCATAGAGGTCGTGCGGATTGCACGGTCAATCCAGTCTTTATGTAAGGCAATATAAGAAAAATCGAGTTGTATAACAGTGCTTCTCAAACTTGGTATAATTTGTTCAGCTAGCAAACCACTTATCATTATCATTGGCAGCCTTCCATATCCCAATGCTGGGGATAGGCCTCAACAAACCACAGTTACCTTTTTTTTTATTCTACAAACAAGCAAACACTTATTGTTTGGATTATAGCAGCTATGGTAAGCAATTAAAGTACCCTATAGACGTCTATACTACCAAGCGTGCCATACACGCCTTACCGATCCTGAAGATGTCGTATCCTTCTTTTTACACGACTTCCGAAAAGGAGGAGGGTATAAATTCATGGCTATTTTTTATGTACATATGTTAACCGATTATTTGAAGTCACCTGGACAGATTTGAAAAATTCTGTATTTGTTTGAAGGACCATACCTGTCAGGTCGTTCCATAGAAATTTTATTAAAATCGGTTGTGTAGTTAAGGGGTAAAGTAGGTTATTACTTATTAGTTTGGAAACATTAACAGACCTCACTACCTCACAGAGACTTGTAGTCTCTTAAAAATACCATGGCACCGCAACTTTAGTTCGCGCGGCCCTTCCCACTTTGAGAAGCCCTTGCAGACGGATAAATTGACTTTTATAACTCGGGAAAATACCCGTCATATCGGAAAGTTATCGGGGGTCAGGATCGGGTTGGTCATTTTAACCTTTGCTCTCAAATACACAACTCACAAGTTGAAACAACATTTTGAGTTCTCACTTTTCGTCGTATTCCTTTTTGATTTGGTTAGGATTTAGAGGATTTTTATAGCAAATTTTCGAGTATAGAATAAAAATAGCGATGAAAATGAACGAAAAATACATCAGACGGCAAAAATGCAAACGATTTTGTACACGAAGAGGCAAATATTATGCAAAACCTGATACGGATAGAATCATCACATAGATCATGTAAGAGCACTGCAGCGAAATATAGAGGATTCAATTAAAATCTCTATGGTCACCATTCACAGTTCAACATTCACCGCATTTCTTCTACCAGAGACCACGATAAATCCCGTAAAGTTTATTGACGATCTCTATAGTGCATTTGTTTAGGTATTTAAAAGAATGTAAACAATCTAGACATGTATTTTTATTAAATTGTACACTTTATAAATCAATACTTTTGCAAATTACAAAAAAATATGTAATTTATAGAATAATTTATTTGTAATTTGCAAAGGTATTGATTTATAAAGTATATATTTCAATAAAAAGACATATGAAGATTGTTTACATTCTTTTAAATACCTAAACAAACGCACTATAGCAATCTGCAAACTACAACAAGTTGATTGAGCGAGCGAAGCGTCGCATTTCTCAACCGATTCTCGTGAAATTTTGTGAGAAGGTTCGATAATTATACAGAACTTTTTTGTTTTTAGAAATTTTTCAAATTGGCTAAAAAACGGAAGTTGACAACTTGAAAAATATCATATATCAGACATTTTGAAAATTTTTAAAAATTTCATAAAACTTTTTTGTTACAATAAATAACCTTTAACGAGAAGTGGTGTCTCCCGAGGTCTACAACTCACACAGCCACTAGTAAAATACGCTCAACGAATCGCATTTCGCGCCCGTGTGTACCGCAGCGCGTAGCAATAAAAATAACCAGGTGTCTTTGAAACTCGACGCAAATCGCGAGGAGATCGATCTTGCAATCACTGGCCGCCGCCGTGGTGCATCGCAGTCGCAGGTGCCAAAGAGGCCGCTCCAGTTTCGAGATCGGATCGATGTCGTCGAGCCGACAGCCGAAATAGCGTGAGCGGACGCTCAGAATATACGCAAGGTCGCTAGCCGACCTGTGCCCTCTTTATGATCTGTCACCTACAAAATAACGCTTGTATAAAAGTAAAACTCTACTTCTTTGGGAACTGGTAGCGTGCGCCGGACGAGCCAAAACGTAACTTACGCGTTACGCTTAAATTTTCAAAAATTTCAACGTTATTCAAAAAATTCAAAATTTCTTTATTTTCTCCACAATCTTACACCTTAAAATACATACTTTAGACGATAGTCAGATTTTAAATGGCAAATTGTAATACAAGATTGTGAGAGACTGGTGTGTCTGAACTAAGCAGAGCCTGTATGTCTATGAATAAGCCACGTTCGAGTGGCTGCTTAGCTTCATACCAAAAGTGAGGAGTGCACCTGGCTTAGTTAAAAATACTGTCTTACTTGACTATAAATAAATAAATGTCGGCTAAATGCACTTCAATGTATGTACTACCTACTCACTCATTTAGCTAGCCATCATACACATGTACGCAATAACAAACAGGCCGGGTAATCCCGCGTATCAAAACCAAATCAAGACGGTCGTATGTTGTTACGTATGTACGACCGTCAGTCACGAGAAAAACGACTAAAATTAAAGATGATGCATCAGGATTTGAAATTGTGAACGTCAATTGTAAATTAATGTCTTGCAATCAAATGGAAGCTCACTTTCTGCACAATCTTTATTTTGTGTGTCAGCCCTCAATGACTCCCAAACCGGTGTTCCTAATTAACTCGCGATAATGAGTTTCCTTCCGTTTCGATGTTCGATTCAGCGATTCTCACGACTAAAATCCAATTTGGCGAAACCGTTATCGTTAAAATTAAAATGCACTAGCTGCATTGGTGAATTTTGATGGAGACACGTTTGCGAGTTTCCTTTGATATCATGGCGGCTTAAATGTGTAGAGGAAGTTATTTACATACAATAACAACGAATGAGGTTATTTAATCAACACATTAACAACCACAATCATGTGCGTATGAAACAGAACCTTTAGATTTTCTTTTACGAATATTTCGCGTTCGCCCATAAGGCATCTATTTCTGCCATATTTAAAACAGTATAAATTTGAGTACAGAGATATAATATTAATATAGATATATAAGATAATATAAGAGTTTAAAATGTAGATAAAGCTTTTTTTTTTAAAGCATATTCGTAATTTTAAGATCAAGTAAATTGGAAAGCTATATCTGTCCGTATCGGAATGAGACTTTTGTCTAAAAGTACAGAAAATAATTTATCATTATTTGTTAAACCTTTTGTTATTTTAAACAGAATAACTTATATTTTTTTACAAGAGTGCCTAATTAAGTAAAGTTTATTAAAGTAACGGTTACGATTCGAGTTGTTGACACAAAAACAACAATTTTATACAAAGCGCCTGACGGCGGCGGTGGGCGACGCAACAGACGTGTGACGTCATAAAATAACAAAAGAATCTTACATTTCTCAGGTACGTCAACATGAAGACACTGGAAACTGTTCTACTCTTTGTGTTCGGTCACTATACTGATAATGTCTTAATTTAGATATAACAACTTTGCTCTGGCCCTGAGTAGAGGGGGGGAGTGATATTTTTATTCGTCGCGCTAACGCGTAAACGAACAATATGTACTTTAGAGATAATCCAGAGCGTAAGGCGATTCGCACACTGCTCCGCAACCCGCTGCGTAGCGCAGGCTCGGACTGTATGCAAGAATCTTAATTTGTGTAGAAACCACGTATAGGACAACACTGTCACTGCGTCTACGCGCGTCGTTTTAGTATGGCGGCCCCGCGCTACGCAGTCAATCGCCTGAATTCAATAGAATATAAATGCTAACAACGTGATGAAAAATGTATTGCTTTAAGCACATAGTTTCAAGCAACGTTCGCTGAGGTTTAAATGTATAAAAATGGGACTATTAACCACTGAACTGAAGACGAATATAAAAACAGTACTCTTTAAAAGTTCAAATAAGATCATCAAATACAGAATTTACATCAATGTTCAGGGTCGACATTGATGCAAATTCTTTAGCAATAGTCGAGCTATAAGTTCTGAGGTACTACCAACGTGCCGCAACCGCAACATTACATTGCGTCTCGCGAGTCGCGATCTCGTCAGCAGACCTCGACAAAGTGAAATCTAGGATCTGCATGAGAAAATTCGAGGATTGGAACAATTCATTTTTACGAGAGAATCGTGTGCTGATACAATCAATAAAAAATTTCAAAAATGAAAAACCGACTTCACCCCCAAACTACACAACCGATTCTAATAAAATTTCTATGGGACCACCCCTCTCCTTTCCAATAAAAAAAGAATCATAAAAATGGTTCATAAACGACGAAGTTATCCGCGAACACGCATAAAAAATGTATACATATATACGGTCGAATTGAGAAACCTCCTTCTTTTTTGAAGGCGGTTAAAAACCTACCATGTTCGATCGGAATTAAATCTTTTTTGCTAAGACAGACATATCGGCGATTGGTTGTAGCCTAGATTCTGAAACCTTAGCAGGATGAAAGCTGCACTAATATCTGCAACGAGCAAGATGCCTTGGTTCGCGTCGCGACGTCTCGTCAACTGGAGCGTTGAGGCGCCACCGCGGCCGGCGCACGCGCACTTTATTGTTCCATAGCGACGGTTTACCGTTGTCGCCGCTGACTTTATTACAACACGCCTGTTTTGACTTTCAAATCGCGAAACTGTACGTACAATTTCATTAAGTATACAAGTCTGGACTGCGCGGTCATCTATTGAACAAATTGCACTAAAGGTTATTGTTAGGATAGCAAGCACGCGAATTTTTCTATCGATCATCTAACCAATTTCAATCGTCTTCTGCTTTTTGTGCTTCTCTATTACTTACTGCAGCCTCTCTTGCTGACGTATTCTGCTTTCCTATTGTGACTGCTGTGGTTGGTCGTCAACTTGCCCCTTGGCAAAGGCCTCCCCCAGCTGTCTCCATAGCATTATGTTACTTGTTTTTCTTCTTCATAACCAAAGTTAAGAGGAAGAGAAGGGATGGAAAGATAAAATGTGCTTTTCTATTACTGGATGTTGATTGTCAGTTTCCTTACCTTTTCTATATACATATACATTACAGAAATTAAAATTGACACAAACAAACAAGAAAAAAAAATAGGAACTTAAACGATATTTCTAGACTATGTCTGGGTAGACAGAGCCAAGCAAAGCAGGATGAGAGAAAAAAAATCTAAGCTTGCATATAAAAACAGGATTTAAAAAAAAACGACGGGTTGCACTCCGGGAGTGCCGGCAGAAGTGAAAACTTAATTAAATGGTTAGGGAATAATTTTGCATGAATTGCTTTAACTATCAGTATAAAAGTACTATCATTTATGTGGTAGAATACAATATTTATTTATTGCGCTATCGTACACAAACATGACAATTTATATTTCATTGATTAAACACTTTATATACACGAATTTTACGAATACACAGCAGTGTGGCCACTACACAGACTGTCGAGCCATCAGTTGTCACTGTCACCATCCATGGGTGCGCGTGGCACGCCGCGCCAGCTGTCTACTCTCCATCCGTCTAACGAATTTTCGATCAGGGTCACGTGCCCTGATGACGCGAGTTCAACTTTTTTTGTAAAGGGTAAAAAACCCATTACAAAAAAAGTGTACAACGCCGCTAAAGAAGTTTTTACTTAAAAAACAAATTTCTCGATTTGTTTTTATACAATGAATTCTCGGATGTAAGAAAGACCGTTTAATTAAGAACTAACCATGGATTATGTATGATTTGTAAAAGAATAAGCAATACAATACGCTTCTAACGAGAAAATTCAACATTTTACAATTCCATTTCCAGTTCCGTGGAAATAAAACGCAAACGACAATGCGGCGAACAATTTTCAGTAATACTAAAAAACGGCAGATCACATTACATGATTAGGCGATGCATGGGGGGTTATTTGGTAGCGCTAGCGAGTCCATCAAATAGATCTGAGTGGCGATACGGTCTCAAAATAGACGTCCAGTGGGTGTGCGCCCTGGCGCAAAATATAGAAAGTACAGACAGATAATCATGGGCCAAGATCTTAATAAGAAAGCGGAACTTCTCTTCAGTCAAAAAAAAATCACACAGTAAAAAGCTTCTCTAAATTTTTTTCTTTCGTCCCAAATTTTGCTTTTATAAGCACCAACTGTATGTTAACTGGTAGAAAAGACCTTGGGCCTTTAGTCCGCCTGTTACATTTTTGTAATAAAGTTTAAAAAATGCTTCAAGATCAAGCAAGCCGGAGAACGAGAGTGAGCATGTGCCACTTTCGCTCCTTTAAGGTTCTTGGCGTTTTGCGGTTTCTAGTTCGGAGTCCGGATGGGCACATAGTTAGTACACATCTTGCATTACAATTTGCCTTACAGCAACACACAAATAGCGTCGCGACGACAAAACACACAGAAAGGACGGGGCGCTCGTCCTTATTGTGTGTTTTCCGTCGCGACGTTTCTATACATTTTGTATGAAACGGACGCGAAGGTGACATATGTCTTCGCCCCGTGTGCATCTTACGTCTTTCAGTGTGTCCAGCACTTAAGGGTGTCCGACGTCCGTGTAGGAATGTACAGAGAGCTAATTTTTTTTTATATCTGCAAATAACAATCATTCTTTTCTCCTATAGTCTATACCAGTCTTTCCCAAAGTGGGCGATAACGCCCCCTTGTGGGCGCTGGAGGCTTTAAGGGGGGCGGTAACGGGCCCAGAATAAAGTTGGGGGGCGCTGATGTGATTTAAGCAATGAGTGATTTATAACTTCAGCTATTTCATATTTTAAATTTCATTGAAATTAAAATCCTCTTACTACACAACATCCATTTATTAGTTCATATTTATATCCTTTTTTACTGTACAAATATAAACTAAAAATGTAATTAATATTTATTATTTTAATGCATTCACAACGCTATTTATATCGTTAAAGGAATCAAACATTGAAAAAATTTCGTGTTTTAAAGTTTCGCAAGTGAGGTCCCCACTTCCAATACTCTATATTATTGTAAAATTGTATTATTATTGCTATTTTTTTATTTAAAATTAACAAAGTTGATTATTGTTATTTTTTTATAAAAGATACTCTAATGTACTGGTGTATGTATTATTATTGCTCTCTCGTTTAGAATATAGGTTGAATTAAACTACAGGCAAGACAAATATGTGATTCAGGTTTTTATGGTGAAAAAAATGGGGGACGCTACAAAAAAACTGATTTTTTAAAGTGGGTGTTTGACAAAATAAGTTTGGGAACCTCTGGTCTATACTAAAGCTATTACTTCGTTTTTTATATGTGCAGCTTATCGTAATTTGTTTATGACTACTGTCATGAATAATTGACTTGCTGGCCGAGATACACAATGTGAGACTGTAGGATGAGTCACTCATGAATGAATATGAGTGACTCGTTCGACTCGCGTAACAGTGCAAGTATTAAGAAATTTTTGTTACACACATGTTCAACTTCTATACTCTCCCTATGCTCGTGGCGCCCGTGTTTCGCATTACGGTATTGGCCTCCCCATAAATTTTGTTCCAATAGAAAAAGGAATGTCGCGCCCGCAGTGCATTTCTCTGATTGATGACGTCATCGCCATGTAGTTTACTCGTATTTCCAATTGAGATTGCAAAGCGTAATGGCAGACGTCCAAATAAATTCCTTCTGTTCAAAATATTTTATCCGCTTGGTTGTTAACGTGACAGTTGGTTAAATGGCCTATAAAAATAATTGTTTTCGTGTTGCTAATGTGAATCGGAAACATCAAACACCGCAAACTGCGATGGCGTTTAAACGTGTTGGTAGGCGTCTAATGTCGAGAGTCAAGAGCGTAGAACGTAAAAGATTTTATCCACAGCTTTAATCCATTAGATCGATTCCGGCCACTTTCTTAGCGATAAACTGGAAGACGATGCACAAAGCATACAGAAGACCAAAAATGCTATCGGAAATTAAATTAACTATTCGTATGTACCTTACCTACTTTATTTTCTTTCTTGATCTTTACACATAAAAAAGGTAATTTAAATAAAGATAAATAGATTTTAAAAAACATAATACATCGGTCTTAAAGACTTCATATTGAATAATTACAGTTTATCCAAAAATCTTGTAACAAGAACAACTATTCGTTCAATTGGCTGAAATGCCGTCGGCGCACTTCAAAGACGGTATCGGCTTTTATAAAGACGCGACCTTTGTGTCGCGTCGACAGCATCACATCAATTCAGCAAATGATCTATTCTTACGTAGCCAACACCAACGACATTGAAACATTCGAAGTTTCCGTTCGACAGAAGTGAACTAAACTTATAGATCACTGGCTCATTTTCATTACTAATTTCCGATTAATCATAAATTCGAGCGGTCTCAAAGGAAGTAAGCTCGCCTCTCGCTTTAATGGCTACTTTGTGAACAAATTATTCCGAGCGTAAACCGAGCGATACGTACTTTTCTCGCGAGGAACACCTTTCTTCGTAGTAATTAGCCGACAAAAGCTGTTTTCGCAAGACTTACCTGGAACAAACAACACATTTTGGTTAGAAAACTGGTGTTTTAATGGTTGGTTGAGGATTAATTACATTTCAGAAAGATTTTCATACGATTTTATTTAAAGGAGAGGTCAAAAGTAGTACCCGTAACCAGCGGGTTTGCTTGAAGAGAATGATGAGTGTAAAAAAAAGCGAGAGAGGTCTGAATATGGATCTTACCGAGTGATGGACAATTCACTCCCACAGGGGTATGTATGTGAGGTACATATCTGTGTAATGTACCTCACATACATACCCCTGTAGGAGGGAACAATGCGTGATGCTGAGTATGTAAGTGCCCGAAGTGAAGCGTGTTACTCTCAAGACAGAACGTGATAAAGAAGTACTGTAGCCCTTTTCCCCACACAAAGGTCAATAATTAGTAAAATTGAATTCATATTGACAACTTAACTTCCATAGAAGCTTAATCGGATATTTTGGTGTGTATAAGATGGAATGTATTTTAGGATATAGGCCGCCTTTCAAACACAAACCGTTATCAAAATAGGTTTATCCTTAGCTATCAAGCCACAGGCAGACATACAATTACAGATTTACAACGTACACATATTTAACACGTCAAAGATACGACTGATTTTAATGAGACGTTAAAAACGACTAAAGGCGTAAATAACGCTCAATTCACAGAACACTTTCGAGCATCTACCCCGATACCGAATACAGGGGTTGAACATTTTGCTTATGTAATTTTGTTTTGATTCAAATTCTCATTCGGGCAGCCCTATAAAAGGACGGGTTAGCGGCCGCGGCTGATCAATAGGGGGGCGGAAGATGCAAGTCACTCGGGTCATCAACATCGACGCATTTGACGCACACCTAATGACGTCTACAGAATTAATAGCTTTTACGTGGGATCACATTTCCGGAACCAAAAAATATTGGCGCACGGATATATTGTTTTGTGGTAATTCGAATATTTGTGCAGTGTATTGTTTTGACGTTCCGAGATTTTAGAATATTTAGTATTCTTGGTAATCCTTGAGTGACATCCATACGTCCAGCATTGGAGTTACTAGGACTTCAATGATGAGTGCGTAACGCGTAACTGACGCGAATCATAGATTAAGGTCTCTCTACGTAACGTGCGATGAAGAACTTCATTCTAAAAACAACGGGGGAGGACACAGTATAATGCGATTGTCACCATCTTTTTTCTCACTGAAGAGTGGAGTAAGAGGAGACTAAGGGAGGTGTAGCTCTACAAGGGAACAGCGTCTCGCGCGATTAATGTCTACTTCTTTTGTTGTGAGAGTCCAACAGTGGACTGTATAGGGTAAAGTGATGTTTGCGGGCGCCCGCGTGTGTTGTTATCGTGGCCTTACTCTCTTTATATTTCGGTCGTATCACGCGACTAGAAACACCACGCGTCTCGGCATCTCAACAATAACGGTTCGCTGTACGTTTTATCGGTATCAAACAATCCCACCGCGTTCCTGATACTGCGTATTGCGTCACACAACAGCTGCCACTGACGTTATTTATTGTGATCCGAACATATTCACGCTGAGCTTATGTAATGTCGTGTATTATTAGAAGTACGGCATGTGGGTCGGTTTCCTGAACCCGTCATTGATGATCATAAGAGTATTTGAATCAACGCTTGAATCGAATTAGCAGTGGAGAACACATTTTGGGAAATTATGAGAACTTTCGATCTATCTACCAAGACATTAGGTGCCAAAATGTGTACTGCCTTTTTTGATTACACTACAAGTTCACACCACCACCTTCCTTGCCATTTCCCATTATCTAAAGCGCTGGACGTCTACGTATACGTCTTTTGTGTGACCAGCGCCTAAGGTCGGGGCAGTATGTCTTGTCTCTCCATGTCCCTCTATCCCCCGTCATAGTCAAAGAAATCTTTGGATATTTGTATCACTTGATAATTGCCATATTTTTTCTTTCGATTTCTTAATAGCTAGTTGTTGACGTCAGATCATTTACTTACAACTAAGTTTACTGCCTCTTCCTTACCGCAAATACAGAAGAAGCGGTAACAAACTGTACAGCAGCATTTTCTCCAAAATACTTTCATCGACATTTTTAAGCAAAACGATCTCTGATTTAGCACAGAATTAATATGCGTACTTATTACACACAGAACGGAAACTCCAAGGATCCCGTGCAATATGCGTCCGCGCACCTCTCCCCCGTACTCGCTTTGACGCGTGTGTTGGGGGTAAACACACACATTGACGTGTAGGCATAAATGATACTCCGCTTCTATGAAGTGCCTTTGGGCCTCTTTACGTTTCTTTTAGCTTTAGGACATAACACATTCCTCTTGACAAGGTCTGCGAGATCGGGGATCACTAAAATGTCCAATCCGGTGGTGGAGTCGCTGTTCGGGTCGTTGGATTCCCTCTAATATGGTTGAGTTTAACGATGGCTGATCCGTGCGTCAACTCGTGAACGCTGCTGGGAGGGAATGGTCAGCTCGGCTTCGCTTTTTTGACTACTTAATATTTTTATTACACAATTTATGTTTCTTTACTTTTCGCAAGCATTACATGTTATAACGTGTCAACATTGTATTATATTATAAGTATTTATTAATTAAAAGACAATAATTATAATATGACAAAGCCCTTCTGGCGAGTAGGTGACCAATACTGTGAAAATAAGTTTCTTTCGGTGTTTCAGCAGTGGTCGTTACGAAACGCTGGTATCGGTAGCTTTTCTTTAAAAATAAATTATATTTGAATATACTTTACGCGTAACGTAAATTATACTTATTGACGTATAAAAGCGCCAGTAGGTCCAATTACTAAATAAACATTTGAATTTTTGAACACAAATTGAATTAAAGGATCAGCTATAGTGGGTGGTCGGCGATAATTATTTTGGACTAACCGTTTGCGGAAGAATACACGCTTAAGAGCTTAGCTAAAGTGGCGCCCTCATGTGAAATAAATTGTTTAAAACTAAATATGGTGATAATTAAAAATTTGATTTGTATCACTGTCTAGAAAGACCTTTCAACTATTTTATGAATAACCTTTGAAAGTAATATTGGTAGTCCGTATAGTTTTAAAACGGGTTTGCCAAAAGTGGCCACTTTTGGCGAAAACCCGTTTTAAAACTAGACGGACTATTAGTAATCATTTCAAAGATTATTCATAAAATAGTTCAAAGGTCTTTCTAGACAGTGATACAAATCAAATTTTTAATTATCACCATATTTAGTTTTTAACAATTTATTTCAAATGAAGGCGCCACTTTAGCTACCACTTCGTCTTAATAAGATCCATGAGCACGTATCATTTCTTGCGACGTATAATCTCAATCTTTTGAAAAAAACACTTCGAGGCTTACACGTGTAATATTTCGTCGTTTAGAACTAACGGTGCCTGATCGAGGGCGTACCCGAGGTACGAAAAGTTAAGGACCCCAAATTGCTACTTGCGAAGCGAAATTCCTGCGCTCCCGGCGCGGGCGGTCCAGTTTCTCTCAGGTCTGTCTGTATGATCAGAATAACCGTCTAAGTGCAAGTCGATCTATAAAAAAATCACGTTTCTTGTATGTGCAATTATTTTTAAAGTGAATATACAACTAAATACTCTGTGAATATTACAAGCTTCACCTAATGCCGTTATTAATATCGAGCAAAAAACGGCAAAATAATGACGTTTGTTGAATGGGAGCCCCCCTTAAATATTTATTTAATTCTGTTTTAAGTATTTGTAGTTATAACGGCAACAGAAATACATTGTCAGAACATTGTGAAAATTTCAACTGTCTAGCTATCACAGTTCATGTGACACATCCTGGTGACAAACAGACAGACGGACGGACGGGTTATAAAAAATAATAAATAAATATATAGGGACCAATTACACTGATTGAGCTAGCCCCAATGTAAGTTCGAGACTTGTGTTATGGCATACTAACTCAACGACACTATATTATGTAACAAATACATATATAGATAAACATCCAAGACCCAGGAGAATCAGAAAAAGGCCTTTTTCCAACTTGCCCTGACCGGGGATCGAACCCGGAACCTCTTGGTGGCGGACTAGCATGGTGACCATTACGCCACTTAGGTCGTCTTTTGTTTGAATGATGTTGGAACACAGTGAAAAATGATATAAATTTTTCTGTTTTATGGAGATTCGTCTGTCTCTTAGTAATAAAATTATGAAAAACACGAAAACATAGGGGCATGTCAATATATCCAAACATTATTTTTGTAAAAAACCATTGCTCTATTGGTACTATCCGGCGAGGAATCACAAACGTAGTCCACGTTTGCATGGAAATACGGCTAAACGATTTCCTCTTAAAAGGACTATGTGTTTTAATCACTCCATTTTTGGCTATATTTAAAAAAAAATAAAGCATACTTTACCCCCAAACTTTACAACCGATTTTTATAAAATTTCTATTAAGACAACCTGACAACTATATCACCATCAAAAAAAAAAATCGAATCGGTATAGGCGTTTTCGAACATCGGGGAACACACATTAAAAAAAAATCGCGACCAATTGATAACCTCTCCCCCTTTTTTGGAAGTCTATCTAAAAGTATGAATTTGTATAGCGATAATGTATGTCAAATTGCATGCGATCTGTCGATTACCTGCACAAACGGCGTGTGCTTGTGCGTGTGGCGTATCTTAACGAATTGCCTAATTTATCACTACAGATTTATCTAGGAGACACGCCCGCAAAGGGTTGCTGGACTTATGTGGAACTGAAAAGCGCTAACCCTAATCCTACACTTAAACCCTTCGGTAAATCAAATAAAATTTAAGGTCTGTTATTAAAAAATAAATGAAATATGTAGAATTGATTGTTGATAAAAAAATTGTTGTCCAGCCATGACTAAGAAGCAATTAAAAAAGTTTCTGGCATATTATTCAACCCCAAATAATAAAAGATAATCGAGAAAAATTGAGTTAAATTATATAAAAAATTGAGAAAAGTCTAAGGCGCTGAATACATAGAAAAGATATAAGACGCAGACGGGGCACAGAGAAGGCGCCGTCGCGACTTTTGAAAACACAAACAAAAAACGAAGCACGGACGTGACAGATACAAACAAATCCGTATCTATGGCAACACCGTGACGCGCGAGTCCCCCCACAAGCCCGTTTCGCTCGCTCGCGCTCGTGCCCCGTCCGTTATGTATGTTCTACCATAGGACACAGACGCGTAAGCGTCATGTCTGCGCCCTGTCGGTGCCCTGTCTTTTCTGTGTGTTCTGCTTTGAGACGTTGTATACATTTTTTATGAAACTGACGCGGAGCACACATATGTGTGCGCCCCGTCCACGTCTTACGTCTTTTCTGTGTGTCCAGCGCCTTAGAAGAAGCAATTGTATGTACAATTTATGTCTAAAGCATTGCAATCACCTCACATCGCACCAACAAACTACTAATTATGGAAATGATAAACAACATCAAGCTGCAATCACATTATGGGCATGTCACATAAATGCAGTAGACACATTGTCCAGGCGATAATTCTAGTAATAACTTTCTATTGTAATGTGACATATATGCGCCTAAGTAATTCAAAGCTGCTGGCACTATACAGCAAACTAACGTTCCATTCCTAATTTCCTATATTTACAGAGGTATGGTTCAAAATGACATACTGCTGGCCTGCGTAGCTATTTAAAAATATAATAAGAGGACAACGACAAATAGGAGCAAAGTAAAATTGCGCGCAAAGAAAAATTCTCGCATAAAATAACACTTTCCTGGAGCCCTAAGTTTCCACGCGCGTATCCGCGATGTGAAAAACATTTCGCGGAAAATACGTCACTTGAAGAATATGCTTTCATTAGTCTTCTACTTACACTTTTTTGATGGATTCATCTTTATAAATAACGTTTGGTTTGATTTTGTGATTCGATTTATAGTACTGCATCTTGAATACCCATAATAGTTTGGCGAGCGTCGTAAGGAGACGCAATCGATAAATGTTTGCCGTACTTATACAACGTTGCATACAATACTTTTTCTACGACTATATTTACTAAATAAAATACAAAAATAAACAAAGAAAAATATGAAAATGTTTGTCATATCATGTTAGACAGATAGTAGGTACATATGGTAAAATTTATTTTTTAAATTGACGTTTACTTCCTGTTGTGACTGTAGACAATTATTAAAAAACAAAGATTTTCTTATTTTGACAGTAAATAATTTATTTTCTATTCTCTTTCGGAAAGTTTTATTTTTAATACTGTATGAATTAAATTGTTTGTTAAGATGGTAGTTCTGCTTTTTTTTTGTTAAGTTCGTGTTGATCGAGTAAAACTTTAACCTAAGTGCTAGATCTAAAGAAAAAACAAATTCTAGGTCTATGGCTAGCAGTATCTGTTTGGCGAAATAACGACATATGTGCTATTATATTAGGAATAGAGTAAAGACTTTTCTGAAATCATATTAACATGTTTTTATATTAGTGTTCGCGACGATTCAAAAGACAGATATTAGTATAGGAGTAGGAAAAAGCGTATATAACATCACAGGATAGCATGAAAACTCTTGTTGATTTCACACTACTCGATCTTCTTATGTTTTGATAAATTAGTAGTTCCATTTGCGAAAAGCAATCAAATACCCTTGACCCCGGTGAAGCATTCCAGAGGCCAATTTTCTGTTTATCAAGGGGACCGAGGGTTTCTACAGGGTTGGGTTCGGGTAACGGACGTTTCACACGCTCTGCGCTTAGCAACTACAAACCTAATATTTAAGAATGTTATTCATGCTTAATACATAATTATGTACATATATTTGTACATACAACATAATCACTGCTTGTTTTATACCTTGAGGGATACACAGGGACCAGAGCCAAAAGACCAGGTCGCTTTCAGCGTGATTGTAGGCGAGTACGCAGATAGAAAGGCGAATCTAAATAGTGACGATTGCTATCCGCATCGTCGCATATTGATGACTCATCGATATGTTCGCCCATTCCCTAGATTGGCTTTAGCAATCTGCGAGGGATGAGAAGCATGTTGATATTGTGCTCCACAACTCAAATTATCAAAAACAAACATCTTTACAGTAGAGGCAATCATTTAAAAGAAGGCGTCATCTCTTTTTACGTTCATCAGATAACATAGCAATGGTAAACATACAAAGCCTTTCAAAAACCTTCTAAAATCAAGCCCTTTATACACGCGTGTAAAGTGAACAATATTTCCCGTTATATTACGTTTTCCACGAAAAATCAGAACAACCTAATAACGTTATTTATTTACGTTCACCCGTTCACGGTTTTCGGGAAGTCGTGAAACATTTCTCTGATAAATGAAGCGGCTGATGATGGGGTGCCGTTTGGAAATTAATATCATTAAAATTTATTTTCGGATATTAAAGGGCGTTCCGCGGGACCTAAGGGCAGCGGGCCCTTTTTCCCTTCCGGCCGAGCGGCGAAGGTTTGTACGCAAACACGTTTTAAATTATCGTCCAGAGCAAAGATTGTGGGAAAGAAAAACATTATTGGCGGAGATACGCCGCGGGCGCTTCGGCTCGGGTCCACTCGGTGCGGGCACAATATGATCGCTAAGTACGGAAAACTTGGACTCAACCCCAACTACTAAATATCCGCATTTGATTGCGTCGCCCGCGGCCTCCCCGCCGCGGATTTGTGACTATTCCAATTTTATAAACTTCCCAACTCTCTTCCTATCACTTGGGAGTCGAAATAATTCTTCCGAGTTCGCGGACGGAAATCCCGTTTCATTTGAAAAGTGACGTACGGCGTCGTTTAGATGGCGAGACAATAAAAAAACGAATTATAAAATTCTTTCAATGATTCATTGCTCTTTGTAAATAGAATTTTAACAAGACGTGAAACATTTGTCATGGATATTTCAATTTTATTTCGAGATTATCACCACGAAATATAAAACTGAGTAGATATTTCTATCGGTATGAACGTTTAGACTCTGATGAAAACTTTAATTTTAGTCTTATTAATTCTGTGATTTTAGTCAAATTTATGGACCGCTTGCTTATCGATAAGAATCGACTTAAAAAAACATTTAGACACATTTAAAAAAAATGTCGTTTAACAAACCAAAGATCCTAAAATCAAGATTTTGATAAGTTCGAACTATCGCACAATGAAGTCTTTGAAATATATTACTCGTAAGTAAGGATAATGTTACTGCCATTCATCCAAAAAACAGTACTCGACCCGAAGTCCATACAGACTAAGTCGATGGTTACGATTACGAGCGACACCAATCGCTAGCCAGTTACGAGACTCCATACGATCAATCCGAGCGCTCGCCTGAGAACACTCGATAATCCAGTCGGTTCTGCTGCTGCACGACGCAGTCTATTTATTAATTTTGCATTGTATTATAATAGACAGCTTGCAGACTGCGGATAACTTGGCGTGGGTTACATGAGCCGTGACGTTGCCCTTTACAAACAATACTGTATTGCAATTTCTCGGCTATTACCATACAGGAACTAATTATCGGTGGAAAAACTACCGCCGATGGGATTACGAGTTTAATCTTTCATGTAAAGTCGTTAGGAATATCGTTCTTTTCAAAATAAATGACTTGTGTGAGCACGGGTTAGACAGTCGCGCCTGGCGGTAAGTAGTAACTGTATGCAAGATATTATAAGTAGATATGTAAATATACGAGTATCTAAGCAGTGTTGGGGAGATATTTGTTGGACCGTAACAATCGTTAGCACGACTTAAAGGATTAAAAATGAATATTACAATTCTAGAAACGTCAGGAAATAAAATTAATAGTATCGTAGCAGTTGCAGTTAAGTGAAACCCATAAGCATGAAGCAGAGAAAACGATTTAAGTGCTTATTATAGACGAATTGAATAATTTCAGATCGACGTTTAAAAATGCCGACAATATAGTATTTGGTTCAAACAGTTATCCACCCGAAACAAAATGGCATCTGCGAACATACCACTTAAAATTAAACAGTGATTCGAGGAAGTCAAACAAAGAATTAGGAAGATGAAAAATGCTTACTAAATGACTTAAATAATCTGCTTGTAAAAACAAGCAGCTTTCTCTTAGATCACACGAAAGGTACATCATCATAACATTGTTTCAAATGTTTGCAATAACACAATTTGACAGGACAAAGAGGACTAATCTATCTGTTGCCTTACGTCACCCATTATCATGATGTAAGTACGTGCAATATGTAACATAATCAGTTAATGTTATTGTTCTGAATATAAACTGGCTTGACCATTGATCCGTTGCACAGTTTCTCCCGTCGCGTTGCCCAACCGGCCTAGAATCCAGCAGTGGGCAAATTAGGACGGTATTAATACTTGCCAATGGCATTGTCTGGGTCTAGGTACTACGTCACAGGTTTCTCAATCGATTATTAGTATTTTTGATCCTATTTTGCAAAATTTCACTATTATACACTCAATTTCATCATCATCATCCGCAGTCCTTTACTTCCTAATGTTTAAGTGTAAGAATTAGCATCCCTGAAAGAATGCTACCTATACAATTTTACATACTCGTAAAAGCCGAAAACGATAGTGTAATTCTTTAAATTCGAAATAGAGTGATGTTTGTTAGTTTATCGTGTTTGTAAGTGGCTCATTGATGTCAGATTATTCATGCTGCCTCAAGGCATCTGAAAACGACAGCAGGGATCAAAGGCCTTAAGTGCCTCTGAGCTCCTTTGAATAGAAAGATAAATTGGTGATTTCTAATAGGTGCCTATGTAAATTTTACATAAATTCTATTTCTAACGAAAGTATTATAGCAAACATCAACAACCAATTGTAGTTTTCAGTTGTTCAAGAAAATCTTCCCGCCATTAGCGAAATTGCGCTTTCTTAAACGGTCGTCGAGTCAAGTTAAACAATAGAGATAATGCCAACAACAAACTATTAACAAGGCGCATTATTCGAAAACGAAATGCGCACTAAAACGCCGCCAAACGGGATCGTGCTTAGGGAAAGTTGGATCTCCGACACCAAATAACGAGAGCACAAATTCTTGCTCGTATTGTAATGATATTAATAATATCATCGACGAAAGGAGTTCCTGCATGCATGCCTGCATCCAAAACATTGGACTACCAGTGTTTTGGATGCAGGCCTCAAAGTTCACGCAGAAACATCCAAATGTAATGAAAATGTTAATAAATGCCTGCCGCAAGCTTGCTTTACTTCAGGCGTGAAGAAACATAAATAAATACATACTCGATAATTCTCTGTAAGATAGAGCAAAAGATATAGTAAAGCGTGAGTAAATCCTTTTTGAAAACACTACCACGCCAAATGCACAGAACTTATTTATGTACGTTGAAGAAGTCTTTACTACATTTCATACATAATTCAGCCTACGTAGACGCAGTTTTTGTAATAAAAAGCCAGAAGAAGCAAGGGATGGCTTAGCGGCATCATCTGCGCTTTAGATTTCATCATCATCACCATAATCGTTTTCAGAATACAAACCAAAAGAAAAATCAAAATAGTTGATTAGAATAGGTCTAGTAAATTAGAAGATACAAAGCACACTGTATAAGATGTAACTTCTATACACATTTTATTTGTCTCTGGAATCAGATGCAGACAAGAGAAATCCCGGCGAAGCACTCGATGCAACTGTAACAACCGCAGAGCGACAATTAGCATCAGTTCGGAAAATCACGCAACCGCCGGGACCTCTTCCTAAGGAGCGTCTCGTCTTAAGCTTGACTTCCACTGTCTTGAATTCCGATGCTGTTTTTATGTGCATTGCCTGTTTTGACAGAATTTTATTGTAAGGAAACTTAACAATAAATGTGTATATTTCCGAACCAAATTGCATTTTAGCAGTGCTTTGTCTTCTCCAAAGATGATATGCATGCCAATCCTAATCATGCTGAAAACCGCGTGAAATGTGAAGTTGAAAAGAAAAACCGGAACTATTGAAAAGATTTCGCTGTAGTTTTACGCCCACCTGTCAAACGTTTACACTACACTTGAAAGTAAATTTGAGTCACAAGACATTTATGCTTAGTTCCTATCACGTCCTGTGGTCCCATTCCACAATTCGCCAAATTACGAGTATATGCCGGAAACTACACAGCACATGCTCTATACAAGAAACATGTGTTCGTTAAATTGGAGGGTGTAACTAATGTGCGAAAGAAAACGGGATCAACGTATGGGTTGTTAGAATACCGAATGCGACCAGTGACTACAGACCCTTACCCCGAGATTCTAACGCCATTTTAAAGACGTGCTCCAGTGCAGCTTTATGTGGTATCTAAAACAGGTCATGAAAATGAATATAAAATACGCCGGCGGCTACAGAACGGGCTGTGCTACGATGCAACTTCTTTGTAGTTAAATATTAATGTCGTTTTTATTCAAAACTTTAGAATGTTCTGTCATAAAATGTCTGTAATTAAAATATATGTATATGATGGATGATAGTTTGGACGCAGAATATGAAAATAATGGCAGTTTGGCTATGTAAATCGTGTTTTCATAAGAAAGAGTACTACAGATTAAACAAACTTTGATATTTTGTGACGTTATCCTAATTTGACAAATTAAGTCAGAAATGAATAGACATCACTCGATTATATGGATAAGGTCGATTAGAATTGCTACTGGACACCACAACACTTCTAATACACATTTCTTAGAGCCAGCAAGAAGCATTTTCCGATGCTCAGACCTCTCGAGATTGATATCTATCCGTATTCATGTAGGCAATTACTACATATAGGTCCGACTTAAGAAACATGTTTCGATTGGAAAGAAACAACTCTACAAATCCCAAAAATATATTTTTTGATCTGGCCACACATCGAAGACGTCTCCCAAATTCTAAGAATACAGATAAAGGGAATACTTTGTACGATTGGATAAAAGATAAGATAGTAGTCTTGTTCATCGAAATACACGCAAACAAAACCTTAATCTGCTGGTTTTTAAATTAATATAGTTACGTGGGCCCATCAACAAACACTGAAATAAGAACCCAGTGGATATTAATTGATTTGCTGATAAATAAATGAGTCTAGAAATAATGACAAGCTTTACTCTCACTGTGCTACCCACAGGTTGTCTGGTCTGAATGGATCCAGAGGAGACGCGGAACAACTGGACTATCATTTGTTTCGGTCTGTCGAATAGCAATTCTATTTGTTTTATGCATTATTAATTGCTCGAATCGTTTAATTACCGCTGATTATTTTAAGTACGAGTGCGAATGGCGCCATTGCATCCGTGCATTCATACAATTATTATTACTGCGCTGCTTAAATGCTGCTAATATAAGAAGTTTCGCGGGAAAACAACGTGAGATGGTTGTATTTCAGTTGTTTGGAAGAGATAGAGAGAAGACGATGCTAGTCTTAAAGGCAAAAGGTAGACCCAAAATTTTACATGACGTCACCAAGGTTGGAACAGCCAATAATGCCAAAGAATGTGGTAAAGAAGCAAAAGCCGGAAAGCAGCAGGGCTCCGAAGCAACACACTACAGATGAGAGACAGACATAATGCAACTGGCTGGTTACTGCTACTTAATGAAGTCTTGCTCAATGAATATCTCCAGAGGTTTGTTAGTTTTTAAATCAATCATGGTCCATTTTAGTCCAAGTCAAAACATCTTCAATGAATACAAAACCTTTATCAACAAAAGCGTATCGAATCGAATCGCGACTTTTTATTTACGTTGATCTCGAAAGCACACCTGTTGGTTAATTTATGTCGCGTCGTATATTGAATACGTAAAAAGAACATGAAAAGCTGTACGTTGTCTGCGTTCGAGGGTAATTATTGTAGGGCGGAACAGGGAGGGGCTGAGTGAACAATTGTCATTTTTAGTGTCAGTGGTGTCAGCTTTAATGTTGACATGGGCAAAGGGTAGATTATCAACAGTGATTTCAGAATTTTTGTGACAAAAGC
Organism: Acrobasis suavella; assembly: GCA_943193695.1. NCBI lineage: Eukaryota > Metazoa > Arthropoda > Insecta > Lepidoptera > Pyralidae > Acrobasis > Acrobasis suavella. The sequence goes on from OW971943.1 coordinate 1,903,269, forward strand.
GATCTCATCCTGGTGCGTTACGCAGGAGTATACATACTAAAAGAAAATCGTTAAACTCAGCCATATTAGATAAAATTCATGCTATGTCCTTTATATAAAGAATAGAGAGAAACTAACCTGACCTATCAACTTCTAGATTCTCAACACCATATAGAAAATTTTCTCACTAATTCTGTTCAAAAACAAATAGTAAGCGATTTTGATGGAACATTAATTTGTCACTTTGTTAGTTTTTTTTGTTATACAAACTTTATATATATATATATATATATATATATATACTTTGCTTACCCAAATTCATAGCTCCTAGACGAGCACGAAATAAAACTTACACCGAACAGCGGTCCCATAAGCTGCTGTTTGAATAAATTTCACGGAAAAAAAACAAAAAACCAGTCAACTAATAGTCCAAGAACATTTGATTGGATTGAACCTGACGTCACTGTGCTCCCATCTGGTGTCCCATATTCTAAAAACCCTAATTTCAAAGTTGACGGCCGCCCACGCTTAGATCAGCATTCACGTCTAACGGTGCTCAGAGGAGTGTCCTTAAAATTATTTTAGTGGGCGGCGGCCAAAATTGGAAACCCACGGGATTTGCACTCGTCATGAATACTTAATTAAATCATCCCTTTCTTTTGAACCGAAGTTACTCCTGTGAAGTTTAATAATGTTCTTTCTGTTACGGGGAAATACACTACAGGATTAATCTGTTTGATTGAGAGGTTTGTTCTAAACAATACCGCGTTTACGATCGTTTCATGTATTTTATATATTATTTATAGTTTTTTTGTTGTTGATTGACCTGTGATTCGTTGTATGGTAGCCCTACTTAAATATTTATTTTCTGTTTTTTAGTACGGGTTATTATAGCGGCAACAGAAATACAACATCTGTGACAATTTCAACTGACTAACTATCACGGTTCATGAAGTACAGCCTGGTGATAGACTGACAGACAGACCGTCCGTCCGTCTATCTGGACAGACAGACAGCGGAGTCTTAATAGGCTCCCGTTATTTATTAATTCTTAAATAATGAATGCTAAGGATCCGCTAAGTTTTATAGCGCTTTGCCAAAGCAATCGAGAACAAGCAACGCATCTTCTCTGAGCGCTCTCTTCGCCATATAATTTTATAAACTGGACACAACGGCCCGGGGCGTCCACGGGTCACACCGCACTATATTGGGGACATATTTACATGCGCCCTCCGATGCCGGGGCGCTGTTATGAAAAATGTAATAAACTCCGGCCGTCTTTGACTTCCTTCACATTTGCATGTTTTAACTTAACCTTGTTTAGTGACTGAGAAAAATTGTGTGTTCTTTGCGTTGTGCAAAGAACAAACCAAACCGAATCATGTTAATAGGCAATGCGGCTAGCAACCCGTCACAATTTGTATTCCCTTTTCCGTCTCCAATGTCCCAATACTATGTCCCTAAGCTAATCTGGTGGACAATGCTTAGCATTAAGTTTTAGCTTTGAGAATTTTGGAGATATGGAAGAAACTACTGAAAGAAATTGAAGTCGGTCAAAGTAGGTCGATAAATTTAATTATTAATTGTATAGTTTATTTATATTTGGATAAGCTTCTTGTACTTAAATACCTTTTATACCCTATAAAAATGTGTATCTAGTTAATATTTACGAAGATCTGGTATCGGATTATTGATATTTAAGTTCTTGTATATATTCTTCTGTTGCTATAAAATTTTCTTAATAAATAAAAAAATAGATTGTATTGTAAGCCCTTTATCCTGAACTCTTGGGTTATATTGGTGCTTATTATAGGATGTCTCTGAGTCTAGTGTGCCTCTTGGCAAAGTCTCCTCCAACAACCTTGCTCTTAAACTGCCACTTTTAAAATAACAATTACTTTGCATTGTTTTAGCCCGCACCGGTGCGTGGTCGGCAGTGAATGGAGATTATTCCATAATAAAAAAAAAATGCGCTAAACATTGCATCTGTAAAAATTTCAACCGTCTAGCTATCACGGTTCATGAGATATAGCTTAGTGACAGAAAGACGAACGGAAAGGCAGCAGAATTGTGATAGGGTGCCGTTTTTACCATTCGGGTACGGAACCCAAAAACCAACTGAATACATAAATGTTTAAAAAAAGCACGCGGTATAATCCGACGATTCATCAAGTCAAATTGAACTGTTTATTATTGTAATGCGCGAGATGATTTGAAACTTTCGTCGTTGAATTTCACGGTGGGCTGAGCCAGGTAACTGTACAAATTCAATGAATGAATATTAGCGTAAGGATATAAAATGCTGTGAGCACAGAAGTGTAGCTTATGTTTCGACACATTTATTGACACACGCAAATAAATGAACAATTTTTTTTTCCGAAATATACAGATTTAGGCGATTAGCACACTGCTCCACACCGCGCTGCGTAGTGCGGGCCGCCATACAAAAACGCGCATAGATGCGGGGTCAGTATTGACCTATGCGTGTTTCCATACAAATTGAGATACTTGTATACAGTCCGGCCCCGCGCTACGCAGCGGGGTGCAGAGCAGTGTGCGAATCGCTTCTAAAATTGTCGAAACGTTCCATGTTAAAAATATATTCAAATTTTTAGTCTAAGAAAATATAGTACATTGGGTTTTTTGGGAATCAATTACCAGGGTTCATTTCATCAAATACATTTTGCGACTAACCCAATAAATAGGACTTTTCAAGTCTTTTAAACCTTTCGGTTGACTTTGTCTACTTTCCTAACTCCTATCCCGTCATTTTTCTTTAAGTCGTCAACGCTTACTAAATTAACTCGATACATTCCGCTAAGTCTGTACTAACTAGTTTGAGTAGAAAGATAGTAAGTATTGATCTCTTTTTAGACGTGTCAACATCGTCCAAGTGCAGATTGCATGAAGTGACCCATCTCTACAAGCGTTACATTGTGATATTAGCGTAAAGCTACCTACAAAATTCATAACCTGTAAATCAAGTACAGTAAGTGCTCATTCGGAATTCATTCCGTTAAGTGTGTGTGAGCACCACGAATTGTTTAAGGCGCGGCGTCATTAAGAATAATTCGCATCTTCTACATTGTAAAACTATAACGGGGCGTCGATGTTTTTGCTTTTTTTCAAGATCTCTATCTGGTGTACCAGATAGAGCAAGAGCACCCTTTAGAAGAAGGCACGTTAAGTCGTTGATTGTTGGTAGTCTTCAAGCTATGTATATTATATGATGAAAATAAGGCTTATGTCATTACTATCAATGACTTATGTAATAATAGTGCTGAACAGTTGCTAAGCCATCGTTGTAATTGACGAGTCATTCATTAATGACCTAAATTCCTCAGGCATGTGGTCACTAATTAACACCTACAGATTCTTAATGCGAGGAATGACTAGGAATGCGGATTGTACCACACTTTTAACACTAATAGTGTATTTACGTACTCCAGGATCAAAAAGTGGTGTTTTACGCACACTAAGCAAGCATGCGCAAAAAGCCGATTCCTGGCAGAGTTGGGCAAAATGTAATTAAACTACTAGTACTACAATTACATTTTGTAGTCATTAATCGCAACTACATAATTAAAAAAAGTAATTGAAAAAGTAGTTGAACTATAAACTACAAAAAGTAGTTGTAATCACAATTACAAACTACTTTTTGAAATTACATATTTTATAAAGATTTACTTACTTATAAATTTCGTTTCTTGCTTACAACTTCTTACACTTACAATTTCGAAATATAACACCTTCAACACACGCCCGCGGTAATAAATTCTTATTGTAATTTTTAGTTATAACTACTTAATTACAATTACAAATTACAACTTCAGTAGTTGCAATTGATGTAGTTATTAATGTAATTTCAACTACTTGTAGTTAACTACATGTAATTGTAATTTGTAATCAAACTACACAATAGTAGTTAACTACGCCCAACTCTGATTCCTGGTAACGGAAAGACGTAAAAATGTATATTACACTCCGATCATGATAAAGGAAGCCTCAAATTTATAGATAAAGGTAACTGTATCCGAGAATTATCTTTTTCCCTCCAAAGGTAAGATAGAAGACTGTCTACTTTTCTTTCTACCGCTCTATAAATATATGATCGAAGCCTCTCAACACAACTCAATATTCAAGAAATCATTACAAAATGTTGATGAATCTTCAACTTAAATAATAAAGATAGCACCAAATATTTTACATGCTCAATATAATATGTATCGTAAACTAATTTATCTGGCAAATTCGCGACCTTCCGAGTCTGCATGAGCCCCATGAATAAATGAATAATGGCGGGACCGGGCGACGGCAGCGGCATACCAAATGCTGCGGCGACTGTGGACCAGTAATAACGCGACTCAGGCATTTTTCACCAGCGGAACATCCTTCTTCATCGGAAGTGACTTGGAGATTAATAGCTGAGGCTCTCCTATTTAACACGTCGAAGAGCTCGAACTTGCAGCTGGACGGTTAGCAGTTTGCGTTTGAACACTTGTCACTGACTAAATGTTACGCTTATGTCAAAGTCAAAAATCACTTATATATCTCTGGATATTTGTATCACTTTCTTGAGATTTCATAGTAGGTAGTTGTTGACGTCAGAACATTTACTAACAACTAAGTTTGCCGCCTCCTAAGCGCAAGTACAGAAGCGGTAACAAACTGTACAGCAGCATTTTCTTCAAAAACGTCGCCTTACAATTATACTGATATTAAGATTAGATATGTGGACGGACAACACATTGTTATGTCATAATCATAATCTTGTCAGGTAAAGCAGTAAGGTTCTAAAAATCTATAGATCTCATCAAATTTCATGAAATTCCAATCAAAGATACTAGAGTTATGTAACAATTCCTATAATTGGCAATCAAGGAGTTGCTCAGAAAGGGGAGCGGATTATTTAAGCTCATGTTTGAACTAAAAAATTCACTGACTCCGAAATTTTATGAAATATGCAATCCTTGCAAACAGACATATAAAAACGGGTTGTCAAAGAAGACTTGGAGAACTCTACAAATCTAACACCAGTGTTGATCACACATGACATAAACAAGTTAAGTGTTACAATCTTATCGAATGAAAACCTGAAGCTGCCAAAGAAAATCCAGAAGTTCAAGTAACAAGTGCTTTCCAAGTACAATCACGAATTACTAGAACCGGTGAATTGAAACATGAATACTTCCAGAGCAATTAGTGTTTGTCGATAAAAAGCATATGATGGATTCAAATAAGCTGTAATTTTGTAAAATCAACCTATAACAGATCTTAAACAAAAGAAAGTAAAAAATATACAAAAAAAATGCTACTAATTATATCTGCTGTAAGATCGCTGAAGATTTTTGCCCATTAACCGCGTGAAATAAGGTGACATTTTAGTCAGTCCTCCAGCATGAAAGGATCTTACCATAGTTGAAGTCTAGCCTAAGAGTCTCCGCACATTATGCCACCAGAAGCGACCACGGTTGAGTCACAATAAAATACAGCCCGCAAGTCCGCAACTAACACACTTATCTCTACTCGCAGCATCTGAGCCATAAATCGCGTAACATTACTCAATTGTGTGAACTTCTACTAACACTTTTTTTATTGTGAAATGTTATCGCATAGTCTTCTTATAGTATCAATTGTATTGGCACTGAATTTCGCCACATCTATAGCTGTAGCTCTTTGATCGGCTTATATTAGATCGTCTCCAGAGCAGGATGCGGTGGACGTGAGGCATGACAGAAGATGTTCCATGGACTGGATGCGTCCACAGGCACATCTGTCGTCGTCAGAATAGTTCCACTTCTTCTTTAGCTCCTGACATCTTCCGACGCCCACTCGGAGTCTACGGCATAGCAGAATCTGACGAATATGTTCTATGTTTTTCATATGTTCAATTTATCGCAGGTTGACTCGCACTTGGAGTCTACGGCATAGCAGAATCTGACGAATATGTTCTATGTTTTTCATATGTTCAATTTATCGCAGGTTGACTCGCACTCGGAGTCTACGGCATAGCAGAATCTGACGAATATGTTCTATGTTTTTCATATGTTCAATTTATCGCAGGTTGACTAAATCCGTCATTGTATATTCGTTCTTTGGATTTTTTTGTAGTTCATTTTGTTCTTTGATACAATTAAGTCATTACAAACCAACAAACAAATGTTTTAATGTGCGGAGGCTCTAAAGGGGGGTAACGCCTCTGGTCGGAACGCGGTCTCCTAGATTCCTATTCCATTAGGTGTCGCGGCGGCGCGCAATTTGCAAATGAAAACAACTTATTGAAATTCTTTTCCGGACCGCGCGTCGCAGCCACCACTAGAGCTTCCACGTTATTTGAGATCGTATTGGTTTGACAATTGAATTTTTGAATTATAGTTACCGTGGACAGAAATACGTTCGTCTTCTATAGAAATCTCTGTAACCAAAAAGTATAGTTTTTATTACGTGTAGGGAAAAACGAATCTTTTTCTTTCATAAGTATGTGTATTTACTATACTACAAAGTAAAATACGAGTAAGTACCGCCTTAATCACCATGAATAAAGTACCTACAAAGTTCTCAAAAATTATGACCACACCATAAACAAGGAAGAAAATGCTAAAAAAGAGGCCGCCGTCCAATCATGTGCGGTATTTTGCATAAATTACCGTGCCGCAGCGAACGAGTTGGATTTAAAAAATAAACGGGCGTAAAATGAGTCGCAGACACGATATGTCGAGATAAAAGAAGTTTAACTCCTATATGCACTTCATGCTAATTTTAAAAATCATATTATAAAAACAAGTGGTTTAGGCTTGAGGTTCATTTTAGTCAAAATTTTTGTGGCGCAAACTCGCGACTACTAGATATATTAGAACTCACAGAATATATTAGAACTAAAGCCGCGGTTATAGGCAAATTGGCCTATTTTCATGTTACTTCTATCTAATGTACGAATATTCGGGTCCCAAATAGCTTCAAGCCATTCTTTATTGAAAAAAATATACTGACGCTCCCGTCGTTATACATATTGGAAACAGCCTTGTTTGTAAGAAAACATAATCATCTATTTATCCAAATTAAAGATACACATGACAGAAATACGCGCCACAAAAATAAATTAAATCTACCGATATCAAATATGCAAATGTTTCAAAATAGTCCGTACGTTATGTCAATTAAGATATATAATAAAATTCCTGAAAGCATAAAAGTAGAACAAAAAGACACAATATTCAGATCACGCTTAAAATTATTACTGATCTCAAAGGCCTATTATTCTGTAGATGAATTCTTAAACGACAAGTTCAGTAAATAAATTAGTTTGTAGCATGTGTTACCTCAATCTCACGTCCACGGAAAAAATAAATTAAGTAGGTATAAAATCTTTGAATAACGTGTATATATTGTTTCTTATTTGTTTTTGCTACGCCCAAACTGGGTACATGTTGATCTGCATAATATAATGTCAACTTTTTGCTTACATGTTGCGTATAAATGACTTATGACTTAATGAATATTAAATATTTACAAAGCAGAATTCAAAAAATAAAGCGAACTAAAAGACGCACCACAAATACAGAATTCGACAGTAGTCCTGCAAGGTGATTTAAAATTTGTGCGTGTAACACTAGTATCCGTTGTCAATTTCCGTTGCTTACTCCCAAACTACTACGGGTCAGTTCTCTACTCTCTTTAGTTCGTGCAGCGCCAGCCAAATGCAAATAAACACCATTATATGCTAATGGTACGTGCGTAACCCCTACTGTAGTTTCCAATTTGTGAAACCGCCGAATAATCGACCAAAAATAACTTGCTAACTTTCCTCAAACTTTTAGCGCTACCAATATGTAGCGACACTTAATTATCCATCTCTTCTTCTGATATTTAAGAGCTCTTGTTGGTGGAGTTCTTTCCATGTGTGTCTTTCTTCCGCTAAGTTCTTAACCTCCTTAGTTATTGTTTTAAATTATCTATCTACTAGCTTTAACCCGCGACTTCGTTCGCGTAGAAGTCGAAAATGGTTCTTATAGGTCTCCCTGTCCCCCGTCTCCCGTATCTCATCCCGCGTGGGGACGCGGGACCAGGAAACAGGGGACCGTGGACAGGTGACGGGGGCGTCACCTGTCCACGGTCCCCTGTTTCCTGGTCCAAACTTTGGACCCCCGTTTCAGTTCGGGGGATGAATTTTGAGAAATCCTGAAATATATATTACTTATTTAGAGCCGGGAATACTTTTGCGAAGTTTTGAATAAAATCGTCAAACTAATTTTTCGTATTTCGATATATATTTATTGGGCAAAGTTGTTCAAAATGATGGACTGAATAACCCCTTAAAATATTTGTACTTAATTAAAAAGGACATTGTATAGTGGGTGACTTTTTACCCATCAGCCAAATTTTTGGAGCAAGTGCTGTCCATGATATTGAACTACTTTCCATAAAAATAGTTAATGAAAAACGAAAACAAAAATCTCATACAAATCAGCGCTCGGCCAAAAGAATTTTGTATGGGAGGACAAAAACTTTTTATAGATTTTGAATAACTTTTACTATGAAAAGTAGTTCAGTATCATGGACTAAACTTGCTCTAAAAATTTAGCTGGTGGGTAAAAAGTCACCCTGTTTAGATAAGCTCTTTATCCTAAACTCGTGGCGTTTGTTTGTTTATAAAGCTTTATTGTACATAGGACAGAACACAGATACAAATCAGAAAAGTAAACCTACAACGGCGGACTTATCGCGTATAGAGATCTCTTCCACTCAACCGGCCAGTAATTGAGAATGTAATGTAGTAATGAGAGGAATGTTTACTTATCATGCGTTTTCCTTTTCTGCTCTTTCTCCCTTTAAGATGTTACCGGGCTGATAGCAATGACCATCAATGACAAAGGCTTTCTTTCTCTAACCTCTTCCACTATTCTCTATCTCTTGCGACTTTTCTCCAATTTGGATCCTATGTCAATTCGAGTTCATGCTATTTAAACTGTCTTCTTCAATTTGGACTCGATGTCAATTCGAGTTCATGCTCTTTAAACTCTCTTCTCCAATTTGGACCCGATGTTAATTCGAGTTCATGCTCTCTTAACTAAATTATTTAAAAGGATTGATTAATTTAAAATCGACGAGCGACCTGTAATCTTGTTGAATAATATTTGAATGTGAAAATCGATAGTTGGTTAAACAATTGTTAGAATTGGTCGACGTCTGCCGTCTAGACTGTAGACGAGAGAAACTTGACCGCAGGTCGACCCAGCAAGGGCTGTTTGTAGGTCGATTTATACGCGATTTGTCAGGTAATAATATTTAACAAACAAGTCAATATTAAAAATATAATTGGCCAAGTACTTGTCGGGCCAAATTACTCTTAAGAAAAATTTTCACCTTAAAACCAAATTTCAGAAACGGATCCCTAAATCAAAAAAGGGAGTTGAAAACCTCATAATATTTTTGAAAGACCTATTCAACGATATTCCACCTAGTTGGATAGTCGACTAAAAAAAATTGACTTTTCACAAACAATTTTTATTTTTCATTATTTTATTTTACCACCTTGGGCGCATAATTAATATACGTACCAATGCCACCGTGATCACTTATAGTCACTGAGTAAAACCGCGGACGGATAGACAGACAGACATGGCGAAACTATAAGGGTTCTTTGTTTACTACGGAACCCTAAAAAGAAAACCAGACTGCTTTTTTATATACCCAGTGTCACTCCCGTAGTAATTACGAATCTAACGACACCTCTCAAGCTAAAATCCATCGAGCCGTTCAGGGTGCAGAGCGTGCCAAACAATTATACATACATACTCGAAAAACATAACCCTCCTTCTGGCGCAGTCGGGTAAAAAATAAAACGACTTCAAAATATATAAAAAAAATTAATAGTAGTACTTTAAAATACTTAACAAACGCACTAGTCGCCACAACGATTTTCGAAGGTTCCCTTCGATTCTTCTAGGATGCCATCATCAGATCCTGGTTTCTTTTTCATGGTACAAATCTTGGGATATCTCCTTTTCAACAAAAAATTAAAACCGGTTCAAAAACGAGGAATTTATCCGCGAACACACATAAAATACATCACATAATCATCACACTAATATTGTAAAAGCGAAAGTTTGTGAGTGTGTGTGTGTATATTTCTTACTTCTTCACGCGCAAAAAATTAGTATGCAGGTAGCTGACACCCTGGATTGACACATAGGCTACTTTTTATACATACCGCGAGTAACACCGCCGGGCGCAGCGACATTCTATAAGCCTGTTGATTTCGGCCAGGAAGCAAACAGGCCTTTGTAGTTTAAATTCGCACTCCAAACCCCAGAGCGTTTCGGCTGGTTTCCCTACAGGCAATTGGAGTAAGTATTATCAAACAAGTGAGGTTACAAATGCATGTTGATTTCGGCCAGGAAGCAAACAGGCCTTTGTAGTGCGAATTCGGACTCCAAACCCCAGAGCGTTTCGGCCGGTCCGACGGCGGAACCCCACAGGTTATTGGAGTTAGTAAATATGAGTCAAGTGAGGTTACAAATGCACGTTGATTGCGGCCAGGAACCACACAGGCTTTTGTAGTTGAAACTCAACACTCCATAGCCCAGAGCATTTCGGCCGGGCCGAATACTAGAAATAAGAAACCTCCTCCTTTTTTTAAGTCGGTTAAAAAAACGCATAACTACAAACTTACAGATTATAAATTGTACTAAATGTTAACATAGTGGTTTTGAGACTTCATTTCACAAATTTTAATTCATCATCACTTGTCTACAGCTGGACATAGGCCCCTCCCAAGGATTTCCTGAACGACCGACCTAGAGCGGCCTGCGTCCAGCGCTTTTCCAGGGACCTTGATCAGGTCGTCAAAAAATTTACTAAAAATAAAACGGTTAGCAAGACAGAAAAGACACGAGATTGATAATAACTGAAGTTACTAACATCTACCACATAGCCAGGTTGAATTTTACTTTTTGGTCAAAATGTGACTAACCATATAAAAACTAGGTGCCAAACCAAATAACTTTAACAAACGTTACGAATAAAGAAAATATATAACACTATCGAAAATTGTGAGCGTAGCTTAATTTCTTCAGGCAACCTCTCAAATGATAAACTTCGGTTTTGTACTTCGGTTAGCTTTTAAATAAGTTTACCCTAGTTACAATTCAAATAAATAATAAAAAAACAAAAATCTTTTTAATGAAACTGGTAGAATGTTAAAAGCCTTATTAAGGAGTTTTATATAATCCATTTTACGATCGCAAATATTATTCAAGTGTTTTCGGTTGTAAAGAATGTTGCAAGCGGCATTAGGCAGGGTGCGCACCGGTGGCGAGACGCGCAATCACCGCGAATAATATAGCCCCCATAAAATAAGAGCGATTATACTGCCATGCACGTTTACCATCGAGACATTGGGTACTCAAAGGCGCCTCTGGAAGTAACGTGCTTGTATATCATAGACTTGAAAAGAAGTAGAAGCCGAAAATGTAAAGTTAGGCCTTATAATATTTGTTAACACAACACTTTAATTCCCTTTCTTATCATCCCTAATGGTCAAGTCAAAAGTCAAGAAAAAGCGTGGGGCCATAACATACGACCCAAAGGCCACTTTAGGCGTAATGTTGCGTGTGTAAAGGAAAAAGGAAAGGAAGAAAAAATACATACTACATGATTTGAATTACTTTGTGCAATTCCGCCACCAGTTAGTTCATGCAAACTATTGCCGGCCGGCGCCCACCCACTACTGTTAGTCCCAGCATACCTGTCACCAACAGCCCTGTACTAACAGGTATATTGGGACTAACAGTAGTGGGTGGGCGCCGGCCGGCAATAGTTTGCATGAACTAACTGGTGGCGGAATTGCACAAAGTAATTCAAATCATGTAGTATGTAACTTTGACTTCCGCAAAGTAACACCTGAATCTATTAACTATAAAGGAAAAATTTCTTTCTCCACACCTTATCGTACTTTACGTGGGGTCGGGACAGCATGCGAGTCTTTTCCATTTCCCTCTATCCTTTGTGAAGGCCTTGTCACATTCTTTTTATCCATATCGTCCTCAACGCACTCCATCCACCTTTTCTTTGTTCCTACGTCCAGTAATTTTCAAATTTAGCATTTTTTCTTGTAACGTGGTTCTCCTCTCTCTTCATGACATGTCCATACCATCCTAGTCTATTACTTGTTAGCTTTTCCACCTTTGTATTCATATCATACGGCCTCTTACATATCATAGTGTAGTAGCATAGCCTATTGACATGATTCGTCAAAATTTTCGCATATTTCACATTACAAATTTTACAAAGCTCTATTTTGGTTCAACGTTTGACATAACAGATCCATTCAAATGTACGGCAAGCGCCGGGATATAGTTGACGGTCGTAAACTAGTTATAATAGTCGCAATGCGGAAACATAGCTTTATGGGGTACCCTGGAACACGTAACATGCGCACTGAATCGATTATCGTATGGTTATTCTGAGGTCGCGGAACAAAAATAATTTATAAGCCGTAAAAAAAGGAATGTTACATTGACCAAACGGTTTGTTGCCGAATCATATCGCCAGTTAGTGCCACTCGAGTTTCGATTAAGACCCACTTTTGACCTTTTAATTTTAAAGCGAATCGCGTCAGTCTGTCTTGATCTTTTTCTTTCATAGTGATATTGAAAATTACTAAGAGACTTCAAGTTGTTGAGATTAACTTTTACCAAAAACACGCACGATCCGGGGGCATTACAACATCAGCTTACCTGAAACAAAAACAAATAATCATATATATTTGTGTGTCAGCAAATTATCTCCATAACGTGCGGACATAAAATGTCGAGTCAAATCGATGAAATAATTAAGCAGCGACAGTTCCATTTTTATTATTGTTTAACGTCACGAAATAAAAATAAAGACGGGTAACAGAAAGATAACCCGTATGATTAATCACTTTGTAGAATACAAACACACACGAGTATCTATGTCTATATTAAAAATACCCGCCTATAAATCTTTTTAAAATTATATCCCTCATGGGTCTTTTCATAGGTTCACATTCATTGACATTCCAAGTATAATGCGTCACAAATAAGTTGAACAAAAATGGCGGACTTCAAAGCATTTTTGTACAAATTCCCGACACGTTGGCGCATTATTTGTACCTGCGCCGATAGCCGCCATTTTGGTTCAACCTACGTGCCGGGAATTTTTACAAGAATGCTTTGAAGTCCGCCATTTTTGTTCAACTTATTTGTGTCGCATTGTACGAGTTTAATGTGTAAAGCCTATCCGTCACAGACGAAGCTATACCTTTATACAAAATATGTGGAAAGATATTAGTAATATATTAATATATCTGTGATATACATATGTATATTATAACAAGCTGTGGTAGCTTGTTATAATATACATATGTATATCACAGAATATTAAAGATAACTGTATGTGGCGGGCTCAAAAGATGTGAAACGACTAGCCACTCATATGATGAGATGACAAACAAAATACCAGAAGATTTGAAAAAAAGAAATGGTATGTTTGCAAAGCCTCTTACTGGCTGGATCTGTAGCCCGCTTTAATTTACGTCAGACGTCTACTTACTGTGTTACTAATGGTTTTGAAAAGTCGTAAAACGCCAACATTACTCTTATTTATTAAACGTGTTGTCATAAACTCGGCGACACTTTAACGCGGCAAGCGTGAGCTGTCGACGCAATGCGTGATTTCAATTTACACTTTTTATTTTTTTTTATTGAGATAAAAGTTACGCAAAAATTAAATTGTTATTTCTTAGTTTTGCAGTGAGTTTCGTCACCATGCACTTTCGATACCATAAAAGGATTTCTATTTTTTTGTGCTCGTAGTTTAATTAACATGACTTACAAGCAAAGATCGGAATCACGGGTGCTAATGCTATCAAAAGTATAGATATGACTACATAATCTATAAATAAAACAATCATAATTATGTGATTTCAGGATATATTTTAATCGAAAAAAAAAAAGACTTATCCTGAAATCACATAATTATGATTGTTTTATTTACTTAGTACCCAATTAGATTCCCGAGAAATCCCGGAACTTTTAGTCATATCCATACTTTTATAAGCAATAGCACCCGTGATTCTGATATCTGCTTATAAGTTAATCGATATGAAAAACAGTTCAGATCTTCCAAATACTGTATTGAAAAAAAGTTTGCATGTAAAGTTGGTTAAACTGAGTTACAAAATTAAAGTACAACTTAAAAAATACGATGCGAGTTCAAAGACATGAGACGACGCAATTACAGAGATCATTTTTTTTCTTTCACAACGGATCTCCAACAAATCTAGTGCAGATATCAATTCCGTGAACGATTTTCGCAATTGCAGACAGATAGCATCTCCGATAGAGATTCGGAGATTTAATTCGTGCGGTGCGGTCTGCGAGCGCGAGTCCACACGGGCACAGACCCAAACCGCGCAGACATGGATTAGTTACAGCGAAAATAATGACGTCGCACTTTTGCTTGGGGTTTCAGTACACAAGGAGCCTTAAGTCTTAAAAAATGCTACTGACACATTCAAGTATTTTATGAAAACATGATGCTTAGTATATTTTATTATAAGTACTGTTGAAACAAGTGGATGAGACAAAGGTTGTAACTTTCCAAGGTTGACTGGAAGAGATCCCTACCTAGGATAACTGCGCCTTTGTACTGTGCTTTTTCTCTTATATAGTGTTTTTGTATTTATGTGTCTACCTACAATATTTTTTTTAAACAAACATACTTTGCGACTGAGTCTGTAGTCATAGCATGAATATATTTACTTTCGGATTTTACAAAGGCCGTATCGAAGAAACTACTTTTAACGTTAGAACCGTCGCTAGTAGGTTTTTTTTTCGATACTTCCTTTTTGTCTTATTTAAATAAGTATACAAGTTACCGTAAGCTGTTACCGTAGTCTACGCCTGCAACACCAGAAGTACCATACGCGTGTTTTCCACCCCGTTGATATCCTTTATGCGCCCTTATTAAGAACCAAGTCTATAAGTTTACGAAAAAAAAAATAGGGCATAAAAGAGCCACAATCCCAGTCAGCAGTAGCAGGTCTGTGTCACTCACTCCCCGTTTAGGTATCGAAAATATACCTACATTATAACTATGCGCGCGGCGACCACTCCGGAGTGGGAAATCTAAATATATGTATATAATAACTCAAAGGTGACTGACTGACTGACATAGTGATCTATCAACGCACAGCCCAAACCACCGGACGGATCGGGCTGAAATTTGGCATGCAGGTAAATGTTATGACGTAGGCATCCGCTAAGAAAGGATTTTGATCAATTCTACCCCCAAGGGGATAAAATAAGGGATGAAAGTTTGTATGAAACTTTGTCAATTTTTAAACCGATCGGGCTGAGACTTTGCATGCATAAAGCTACTATGACGTAGGCATCCCCTAAGAAAGGATTTTGATAAATTACACCCCTTACGCGAGCGAAGCCGCGGGCAAAAGCTAGTTCAGTTATGTGAATAGTTTGTCCAGAGTAATAAGAATTAAATTGACTAGCAATGGATTTCTAAGTATCTAAACGAAAAGGTGCTGAGTTCTGAGCGAGCTAAATTAAACCATATCACTAATAACATTGAGTAGATATTTCTTTGAATTTCTTGGCTGAGTGAGACTTCTGTACGTGAATACTAGTATTTATACTGGGGTAGTAGCTTGATATAGAGGCTGAGAGCCTGAGAATGATGATGATTGTGAATTAAATTATTCCATAATCATCATCATCATCATCATCATCATGTCGTCCAAGCCGTATCCGGCGACGGCGACTCCTATATGTCTTACTCCTATTCCATAATATTCAGCCTGCGACAGTCGCATACCCGTCCTATGTCTCAAGCGGTATAGATAGATGGCTGACGTCAGGAAATTGCATCTAGCAATTGGCGTGTCGCAAAAAATACCAATTTGCCACCAGATTCGATTGTCTCGGCGGCGGCGCGTGAGACATAAGAAGCTAATTTCCTCCGGGATAGAGCCTGCAGGGATCCTGGGTTCAGGACGTCAAAACCTTTTTTTAACCCCCGACAAAAAGAGGGGTTTTATAAGTTAGCAATGCGGTTTTTTTAAGTGAAAGCAAGTTCCCTTGCAGTGGTTCTTTCTTACATTTTATGAAAATCGCTTGGGGGTTAACGCTTGAAAACTAGGGCTTTCTCTAAAAAATAATAAATGGCATTACGGATATCTACCTATTGATGAATAGCAGAACTACCAATACGACTTCGGTAGCTCCGCTACTCATCACCAGATGGTGTTCTAAACAAGCGGGGTTTTTTCAATTTGCCTAGCAAATAGACTTGTGTTTTGTGAATAACGGTATCCCAAGTGTTACAGACAGACAGTATGTAGAATTTTATTAAAATAGATTTTTTACAGTGCACATACATACATATCTTTACAGTAATTTTAGACGATATGTAAAACAATCCCAAGATTACAAGGCGAAAAACGAAAACAAAATTCGACATTTCATACATCCAGATATTTTATTTTCCTTTTTCGTCACATACACATATTGAGGCCACTGCCAAGAAACTTAGTTCGGCAGCATATGCTGTGAGGAGGGTCAGACGGTGTACTAACGTTGAAACTGCTAGGCTTGTATACTTTAGTTATTTTCACAGCATAATGTCATATGGCTTGCTCTTATGGGGTAAAGCGGCTAACATACATGCTATCTCTGTGCTACAAAAGAGAGCAATTCGGTCGATCTACGGACTAAAATCACGCGATTCCTTAAGAGAGTTATTTAAATCTATAAATATTCTTACTGTGACATCTCAATTTATTTACGAAAATCTTCTATTTGTTAAATCTAGGTTAAATAATTTCAAGAAAAATAGTGATGTTCACAGTTATAATACTCGCAACAAAAATCAGCTTCATACGCCTAAATTTCGACTTGCTAAAACTAGAAAGTCACTCTTAGGTCTAGGTATAACATTATTTAATAAACTTCCCGAAGCGATCGTTAACCTACCAATGGCAAAATTTAAAACACATGTTAAAAAAGTTTTATTGAACAATGCGTACTATACTATCAATGATTATTTAAGAGATAAAAACGCGTGGATACTTCCTAAACATTTTCCATTACACTCCACACATGAAACATAAATAGCTGCATTTTCTGTTACCATAATAAGCCTACTGTAAAAACATGTAAATGCTCTGCGATCAATAAGTGACCAACATATAATTAATATTTTCTCTTGACAAGGTCTGCGAGTTCGGGTTTTTCATGCTCACTAAAATGTCCAATCCGGTGGTGGCGTCGCTGGTCGGGTCGTTGGATTCCCTCTAATATGGTTGAGTTTAACGATGGCTGATCCGTGCGTCAACTCGTGAACGGGTGCTGCCGGGAGGGACTGGTCAGCTCGGCTTCGCTTTTTTTGACTACTTAATATTTTTTATTACGCAATTTATGTTTGTTTACTGGTTCGCAAGCATTACATGTTATAATGTGTCAACATTGTATTATATTATAAGTATTTATTAATTAAAAGACAATTATAATAATATGACAAAGCCCTTCTGGCGAGTAGGCGACCAATACTGTGAAAATGAGTTTCTTTCGGCGTTTCTTCTCAGCAGTGGTCGTTACGAAGCGCTGGTATCGGTAGCTTTTCTTTAAAAATAAATTAAATTTTAATATACTTTACACGTAACATAAATTATACTTATTGACGTGTAAAAGTGCCTGTAAAGGTCTAATTACTGAATAAACATTTGAATCTTTGAATCTTTGAATCATAATGTACTAAAGTGGACTCTCAAAATCCAAATATTCTAACGCTCTGAATAAATCTGTATTAAAATTAATTTCTGTAGTAGTGTAGCAGATTGTAAATGTCCATTCGACTATGCAGACATACAAGTACTAGTAATAGTAGTAGTAATTCAAATAAGAAAGTATACTCAAAGAATCCGATATGAGTTACTAAAATAACCCGCATATTTTAGAATCTATGCGGAGACTTAACTTTTTTTTCTTATTTCAGAAAGAATAAAGACAACGACCCCTCAAGTAGCTGTGAATGCGTTAGCTGCGTCATTGCATTATGAATGCACTTTATGCACTCCCTTTTGTTGTTCGAGACCACCAAGTGGCCATAGACACGTGCCAAGGACTGAGCCGTTACGATTTGTTGGCTCGATTTCTGTGTTAAGAAGCTTAGCATGCACAATTATTTGTGTTATTTATTTTAGCCTCAAAGCGAAAACATGCACAAGTCACATAATTGTTAAAATCAATTTAAAGCAGAATGAATTAACTTAAAAAAAAAACAACCGGCCAAGTGCGAGTGGGCCTCGCGCACGTACTGTTCCGTACCATTATCTATAAAAAATGACGTTGTTGTATGGGAGCCCCAATTTTTTCTGCTTTTAATATTTGTTGTTATAGCGGCTACAGAAATGCATCATCTGTGAAAATTTCAACTGTCTAGCTAACACGGTTCGTGAGATACAGCCTGGTGACAGACTGAAAGCCGAACACGTGGAGTCTTAGTAATAGGGTTCCGTTTTTAGGGTTCCGTAGTAAACAAGGAACCTTTATAGTTCCGCAATGTCTGTCTGTCTGTCCGTCCTTGGTTTTACTATAAGTACTAGATAGCTGTGATTTGGCATTGGTATGTATATTAATAATGCGGAAAAGTGGTAAAATAAAATTCAGAAAAAAAAAATTTTTTTTAGGGTAGCTCCATACATGTAACGTGAAATGTCTTCGTTTTTTCTCGACTAACCAATCGTGTAGGGTATCGTTGAATAGGTCTTTCAAAAATATTATGAGCATGTGAACACCGTTTTTCGATTTAGGGCTCCGTTTTAAAAATATTTGATTTTAAAGTGAACATTTTTGTTAGAGTCAAGTGTCTCCCCCCTCTATTTGCAAAACAGTTATATATGAACACGTGAAAAAATTAGTATATATAGATAATGAACTCTCAAGGAAAACTATCAGAGCTAAGTAGGGTTTACAAATTAATAATATAGGCGATCAACTTATAAAATGTACTCGGAAAAGGAAAATTTCGTACCAATTCAATAGAAACTCAAAGTGTGCATTCGTAACTACGGAACCCTACATTGCGCGTGGCCCGTCACGCACTTGGTCAATTATTATATTTTTACCTTTTGGATACGGAACCCAAAAACAGTACTCATGTTTTTTTCTTTTCAAGCAAAAAAAAGAACAAATGAAAACCAGACTGACATGATAAAAAGTTAACAACCCAAATCATCAAAAACAATTATGTATACGGACAAAGGCTATTGCGCATATTGACAGGTTATGTAATATTAAACGGTTACGAAATATCATCATCTTTACCTACATAGATATAAAACAATTTAATTTTTGCATAATCATTCATAAAATACATGATGGCGTCAGATAAGGCCGTCGTATCTAGTTCGGACGACGCAGCGCATCTTGTCACTAGGCGGTGCGTCCTTGACTCGCGGAGGTCGTTGACACCGCGGGGGAGGGCCGCCGCGCCGAACCCTACGGGTAGGGTTGCCTGCCAGTTGCTAGCTGATATATCACCGGCGGTATTGCACTCGGTCGCGACGAAAATTAACAGCTAGACAAAGACGTGAGCGCCCTTTGTAATGCCAGACGATTTTTGGCAATTTTCGTTCAATAACCGATACGTCTAGCGAAACGGCAACTCTAACGTGGCATATTATGTTACAGATACATCCAGGCTGCATATTTAATTTTTTTCTCTTGTGATTATACACGTATGCATTAATTTGTAATAATATACACGAGTTTGGCAAAACACGTAGATTTACTTCGATTTATTACACTTTTATGTCTATTAATATCTGCTTTTACACATGTTTTTTGATCATTTTTACACACACACACTCTGGCTATGCTTTCTTCTTTCTCTATTTGGACGACTCTTTGCTATTTGACCATACGAACAGTCAAATTGTAATATATTAATTTGTTTTATTCCCGTCGAAACATATTAGCGGACAATAAAAACCATATAACACGGATTTATTTGCGTAGTGTAGTTGGAGAAGGCTGACTACACTACGTGATACCCATTCTGATGATAATCATCAAATCGAGCATTTCCGACTTCACTACGTGAGTAGAACCGTGTTAAACAAGTTATAATGTCATCTCACATTAGTTTTAATAATACTGTTACCGGCCATTTACAGAGGACTAAAACTGCTCTTTCGCAGTCGGGCAACGAGCGCCGGAACGTAAAAAACAAACAGTGTCACAACGCCCAGATCCGGCAGACGAGAAACATCCGTGTAAAGCGACAAACATCGAGTTATTATGCCCGCGCCGTGATTACTATGCAGAAAACGAAATTTCGCACCTGTGCCCGTGTGCCTGTGTCAACGCACGATTAATACATCCGGTTTGCATATTTATGGACAGACTGATGAGCTAGCGAATGCCGCGATTCGCACTAATGGTTTTTCGCATAATCGTCTCGCGCCTCGGTGGCCTATTGGTCGAAACTCACAAGCCTTTGGGTGCGGTGCGACTGTAAGCGTGTACGAATTCTTGTAATCATTTTCAGAGGTCTGTTCTTGGGTGTAGGGTTTGGATCAGTTGTGCCAGTATTTTTGTGATTAGATTACCGAAACCTTGATACATACCATGTTGGTCTGGGAGAAAAGAAAAAACTAAGAATGCCGATCGATGGACTGGGTGAAAATGCTAACATTTTTATAGGCGCTGCGGCTAGCAACCCATCACTGTGTTGATTCCTTTTTCCACCTTATCGCCCACCATAACGCTAAAAGTGGCCTTTGAGTCTTGTGGCCCTGGGGTCGGTCTGCTTACAGCCGCAAGACCCAAAGTGTCTCTTCTCTGTCTGCCCCGTGAGGGATAAAAACGTGATGTTGATACATAACAGGCACTTATTATATTTACTTGTTCAGATCGGATTTTAAATTAATAACTGCGTAAACATAAGTCAAAAGCATTTACATTATAAAAGCATCTGGCGGAACATCTTCTATTCAAATAAGTCAAGAGATTGCTTAAAAGATGTTTTAACATTTTTTGAGACGGCTTACAATCACCCAACCCACAATTATTTTTTACCTATTTTATCCCATTGTTGGGCAAAGGTCTCTCCCATCTTCTTCCACTTATCTCGTTCCTGTGTTAGGCTCGACCATCCTTTGTGGAATGCGTCGAGACCCAATACAACCCACAATACAAGCCTGAAAAACCAAGCTTTTGTATAGTTTTTTTCAGTCCATTTCTTTAATTTGACACAGCTCGTCAATAAACAACGCGTGTGAATCTGCCTTTGTACATAATTTAGTCGCGTCGCATTCGGTAACTATGCGACCAAACTGGTTTATGATATTTACTTAAATCGAGGCGATAAATTTCGCGATTATTCAATTCCTAGAAGTCTGTGTTTGCCTCGTGTCGCCTGCCGTGTGTTAGTTTCATTGGAAACGGAACTGTGAGAATGTGCACTAAAATAACTGATGATCCCAGTCGATTTGTTAAGTGTCTTAAGTTTTTGATAGACAAATAGATGTTTAGTGATGTGCCGCCGAGAAATTCGCTGTGTTAAAAAAAATTTCCGGAAAATTTGGATATTTTCAATATTTCTCGAGAATTTTAGTTGAAAATTTTCCTAGAGAAATTCCTTGCGAGAAATTTTCCATCAATAACGGGTCATCACTAGATATATATATTTAATCACTTATTTGTCTCACTAAGGCTCACACAAAAACATTGACAATCAGTATTCGAAATAGGGTGTACCGCAGTGATACAAAAAGGCAATAACTCAGCGTTTAAATACCTCAGGGAGCAAACACTGATTTTCAGTTATTACCGCGTGAAAGAACGTGAGCCTGTCGGAAGAGCGATAAATAAAAGATTCATTAGTATCAAACTGTTTCCGATAAAGTTAAAACAAAGTGCCGACGTGTTTGAATAAAAAGAGAGAAGAATAGAGTATGGAATATGAAAGAAGCAATAATGAAGTGAGAGAGAAAGTGATTATTACAATTTTAACCTACTATTCTTAGTAGTCCGTCATCTGAGCGACCAATCTCTGTTTTTTCAATAAATCTTTTGGCTAGAAGGATCGACGTTAGGTGGAGGGTAAGGCTGCGTTGTATTCTAAGCAGTAGCGTGCATTTGATACAGACACAGAATTTGTCTACCCTGTGCCACCTTAATATAATATCGGATACAAGCGAAAAATGCATTTTGCTTGATATGCAGCAGTTCTCGTATATTGGTACGATTAGTGACTACCCTGTCAAAAATGTTTGTGCACGTCACTGATTCCAAAGTTAAGTGTTGCACGTCCAACGGCATCGGCTACTATCGTCAAGCTATGCCTGATGTGATGCCTTAAGGCTGCATGAAGATTTGACACCAGTGTCGGCCACTTCACACGAAAAACAAGCACAATAAAAAAGTACATTTGATATCATTGCTCCGATAATACACCACTGCTACTTAACAACACTGAAAGTGTAAATAATGCGAAGCCTCCGAAATTTCCCGTAACCCGACGCCGACTGTCGAAATATATCAATGGCGGGTGTCGAGTGTCGCAAGTGACACGCGACGTTGCCCTTATTTCTATAGTGGCTAACGATATCATTTGAACAGTGTACGATGTCGGTCGGCAGCCTGTCGACAAATATTTACGCCTTCATATCGAACTTACAAATAAATACTCTGTATTTTTTTTTTGGGGTTCCGTACCCAAAGGGTAAAAACGCGGTCCTATTATAAAGGGTAAAAACGCGGTCCTATTACAAAGACTCCGCTGTCCGTCCGTCCGTCTGTCTGTCTGTCTATCACCAGGCTGTATCTCATGAACCGTCATAGCTAGACAGTTGAAATTTTCACTGATGATGCATTTCTGTTGCCGCTATAACAAAAAATACTAAAAACCGAATACAAATAAATATTTAAGTGGGGCTCCCATACAACAAACGTGATTATTTTCAGATAATGTTACGGTAATTTTTATAACCGGATAGATAGAGTTAGGAATACAGACGTGCGCTCCAAAACTAAGGTTATGGATGTTGGCGTCAAGACTGCCAGGCTCAAGTGAGACTGGGCGGGACATGTGTGCCGCATGCAAGCAGATAGATGGGTCCACAGGGTCACCTGGTGTGTGTCAGAAGGGAGAAGACCTAGGGGTAGACCAAGGAAGAGATGGCGGGATGACATTGGGGATTTCTTGAGTGGATGGCAAAAGATTTCTCAGGATAGAGAAAGATGGAGAGAAAGGGGGGGGAAGCCTTTGCCCATCAGTGGGACACTACATGTGGCTACTAATTAAAATAAATAAATTTTTACAACTACGTATCCACAAATCAAATACAGATTCATTTTCACGTCTTTATCCCTGACGGGCTAAACAAAGCCTCAAGACCCAAAGATCAGATCAGTACTATATCTTAAGTTTCGAAAAAAGAAAATAAGCTGATCAATCAATTCTCATACTATTTAATACCATGCAAACTTGTTTGAAATCGCAAAGCGCTTTGTCAATATCAAATCGAAATTCTACAAACGTCAATGAACGAACACCAATGACAAGCAATCCGAAAAGGACTGTAAAACAGCGGTACTTCATCACTAAATAGCAAGTACTGTACTGACCATATCTTCAGACAATATCCACGATATAACAAACGATAAGGTCCCCACGGCCGGAGAACACAGAGCTAAGCACCGGACACACTGAAAAGACGTAAGAAGTGGATGGGGCGCAGATATACATATACATGTCTTTTTCATACAAAATGTAAAGAAGCGTAGCGATGCAGAACACATAGCAAAGACGGGGCACCGACAGGGCACAGACACGACGCTAATCGTCCGCATCCTGGTAGAACACACAGAACGGGCGGGGGCAAGGGCGCGAGCAGACGAAAAAGGACTCGCGAGTAGCCAGTGTTGCTATAGATACGGATTTGTTTGTGTCTGTCACGTCCGTGACTCGTCTTTTTTATCTGATTGCAAAAGTCGCGACAGCGCCATGTCCGTGCGTCTTACGTCTTTTCTATGTGTCCAACGCCCTAGTAAAGCGAGCGAGCAGTACATGGTATAAATCAATAAGTTTACAGATAAAGCACAATAGTAAAGATGGAAATGTATGTGACGTTCAGCTCAAGACATGCAACAGCGTATAGTAATCGCCATACATTCACTGTTCGGTCGACTTGAGTGCAATGCATAAGACAATATTTACGGTTATCTATGCATAGATACATATTGAATGAATTTAACTAGGAATTGTATTTAGATGGAATTTCCAACATTTGTTTTACAGCGTTATTGTGCCAAAAACCATTGTAAATGCCTGAAATGCAATGACTGAAAAAACGACACAGTTGTTTTATAATTGGCCTATGTAAACCGGACTCCAATACATAAATTATGAAACTTTGAAGCTTTACCGATTTCGATCATTTAAACTATTTTATGAATAACCTTTGAAATTATTACTAATAGTCCGTCTGGTTTTTAAACTGTTTTTCGCCAAAAGTGGCCACTTTTGGCGAAAAACAGTTTTAAAACTAGACGGACGACCAATATTACTATCAAATGTTATTCATAAAATAGTTTGGTGTTTCTAGACTATATACAGATCAAATTTTTAATTATCACCGTATTTACTTTTAAACAATTTATTTCAAATGAGGGCGCCACTTTAGCTACCACTTCGTCTTAACGCGCGTAAAGCCATAAAACACCCAACAAGATGCGTTCGTAAACGCCAAAAAACGAACGGGAAACACTATCTTTTACGACGACATCACAAACAACAACGTCAGAGATAATAATCCGTATAGACTTCCAGCAACCAGGGTACCAAGTTGCTGTTACTATTACTAAATTATGTAGTATACTAATTCCAAGAAAATTACTTACTCAATTTGTACTTTATTGTGGTGAAAATCGCGAGTATTTTTAACCGACTTCTAAAAAGGAGGAGGTTATCAAATCGTCGCCATCTTTTATGTTTGTTTTTTTATGTATGCTCACCGATTATTCGAAAACGGATATTTTCGAAAAAAATCAGTTGTGTAGTTTGGGGGTGAAGTCGGTTCTTAGCTAGATTGGCTTATTTCCACCAATATTAAACGTTTTCCAAATGTTTAGGATAAACGGTGTAACTACTCGTTTAAAAGCTTATAAGCTTATAATAAGGCAATCTCATTAGAAACAGCAACGGTTTTTCAGTGACACGACGCCGCGCCGCGACGCAAGAAATTGGATATTTTAATTTTTTATGACAGTTAACTTAATTGGCAAAAAGAAACGATATCTAACAATATACCTGTCTGAAAAAGATTCTATATTTTATGATGTCTATATATAATATATTTCTTTAAAAAAACCGCCTTATTGGTACATTTAACATCGATTCTTGAAATGATCATATCATTTACCATTTCTTACCCTACATCGAGTTGTTACTGAGATATATCTAATCCAAAAAAGATGATCTTCAACGAACTTTTTGATTGAAGAGAAAATATTAAATTTTCTAAACACGTTTAAGCAACACCTAATTAGTAACATTTAACTGATTTACAAAATTTACGGCGAACATGTTCCAAAGCACTCGAAAGACTGTATACTTTATTAGCATTCAATATCGATATAATGCTAATATTTAGAAGAGACATTAGCAAAAAGTGACCGTTTTCGCAAATGTGTGTAGAAAAGCTTCACGTTCTCACTTCAAACTGTAACCATTAATTCATTTATTAGTTTGAAGGGTTATCTAGGGCTTACTTACTAAGACAAAATTTTAAATGATATATACGAATTTTTTTATTAAATACCAATGAAACGACAAGATTTTTTTAGGACCCTTGTTTTAGTCTGTCTTTAAGACGTGTCTTAAAACTGTTGTGTCTTTGACACTACGGACGCCACGTAAGACAAAACTGTTTTGTCTGAAGGCCACTGTTTAACTGTTAGCTTGTGTGTAACACAGTAACAACCAGTAGAATTTTGTCTCTTTACAGATAGGGTGCAGGTAGGGAGCCTCCCCGAGTAGAGATCAGTCCACCTGGATAGCTAGTACTTGGTAACGCAGAACTAGTGAACCAATCCCTACACCACGGTGGCTCAAAATCAATCAGACAATGTCACACCTCTCCTGCCGCTAGCTGCACTAAACGTGACCTTTATGAGGCTTCTGACAAAAATAAAGAGTGGCATCATTTTGGAGGGAAATAAAGTTTGAGCCAACGACACGAAAAGTATAAAAAGTACGAGTATATCTGTCATATTGGTTGTTAAAACACACCTTCGCTTACCTTTAATCATGGTTATATAGAAGTGGATAACACCGTTTTGTTGTTGGTATAAGGGGAAGCCGAAAGTAGTTATTCTGGCTAGTCGCACTGCAGTTTTTCGGCAAGACAACTTTATAGGACGTATTTGTAGTGTTCGCATCTCCATACATTTTGTAAAGCAATAGTTTGTCATATAATCCGCGCTTACGCACGTTGGTCGTATGCATGCGGAAAGATGAGCTCACAAATCGACAAACTGAGTTCCATCAAATGGCCACAGGAAGCGAGGAAGGAAGGACGAAATTGGGTGACAAACTGAAACTGTTCGAGAAGAATTGGACAGAAAAGACCAAAGATAGAGAGTACTGGATGGAAAGAAGGGAGGACTTTGCCCAGCAGTTGGAATACACGACTAATAAAAAAGTAATCTGCGCTTAGCCACAGAATAAGTACTCACGCTTACAACGGATAAAACCAATTAGAGGCTATCCCGTAATAATTAGTTGACCGTGGCAATTAGGTGTGATATCGCGCGATACGTTTTAATGCGCCCGGCTCAAATCTTAAAGCTCTGTTTACATACTGACAAGTGACAAGTGCGAGTGACAAGTGGCAAGTGAACACTGACAAGTGGCAAGTGCGTGTCAATAGGCACTGACAAGTGAATAGCAGTGCTGCATATTTACTATTCAATGCGTGTGAACACCTACTTGTCACTTGTCAGTGTTCACTTGCTACTTGTCACTTGTCAATATGTAAACCAGGCTTAAGTTTCGTGTGGCTCGCTGGCTGGCGGAGGGGCGTCACGCTACGGTCCCTTATGGGAATTCCCGTACCCTTAGGGCTGCTATACACATGAATGAAGCGGTCTTACATGAGGCATTTATGTGATGTTTATTTTATGAAGGATATGAACCTTTTTTTTTTTCTTCTCTTAGCGCGTTATCAGTTTACATCCTTAACTGATTAGGAGCTCGGGTGCTGATTCCTGTTTTGTTAATTAATTAAACAGTAACAATACCGGAATCAGCACCCGTGCAGAGAGAAAATGATCTTCTTAAAGCACTTTACGAAGACAATTTTCTCTCTATTAAGTGCTATATAAAAATAAGATATATTCCCGTTTTCGCCTCGGCTGTCAATTTGAAATGTGACAATAAGTGGAGGATGACAACATTACAAACAAAGACGAACTCTAGTCTGGCATGAAACAAAAAAGAACTTATTCGGCTGCCTCACCGACTTAAGTGTTCCTTATCTCTGAGATGACACCACGGTAGGAATTGTTGATGTCAAAGAAATAAAAGTATCCAAAAATAATTTTAAGTTTTTTTTTTTTTTGTTTGCAGACATAGTTTCCAGCCTTTACGTTTACTATTCTGCTACGGCCAGGTGAAAACTAAAACCGACTTCGCCCCCAAACTGCACAACCATTTTGATAACATTTCTATGGGACCACCTGACTATTTTCAAGTCGCATATGTAGAACAACCCTTACACGTGCCAAGCCGCGGTTTATTATCGCGCCGCTTGTTCTGCGAATGATAATAACCTATTTAGCATACGTTGTCATAAACTACTAGCGTTTCTGCTGATTTACTGGCCAAGGGATTTCCTACATTGGCTCACCAACGCCACCATTTGCATTATCGATGTAGGTTTTGCGGAGTATTTTACGCAGATGCAGTGAATTTTTAGGGTTCTGTACCTCAAAATTCATCATTCAACAAATCATATAAAAATGCAAGTTGCAATTTCTTTCCGACGCGCATGATCGGCAACTTACTGCCGATACTCATCTTCTTTCTGTTCCTCTACATCGCAACATGTTATGGCAAACTCCTTTATCCTACAAGCTTCACGGCACTGGAATGCTTTACCCGTTGACATCCACTAAATGTACTTTTAAAAGAAAATTTCTACTACATTTTCTTTTAAAAGTACATTCTCATCTTCTAAAACATGAAACCTATATCTACGCACTTTAGCCAAAAGTGTCCTATTTTCGCTAATGTGCGTAGAAAAGCTTAACGTTCTCACTCTAAACTGTAAACAGTAGTTCATAAAATAGTTTGAAGGGTTATCTAGGGTCTAATCACGAACAAAATTTTAAATGATATCTGCGTTTCTTTTCAAATGATTTATTTTAAATGGCAGCACTGGGCCCCGGAAAATTCAGGTTAGTTCAGCCCCTTAGTTCCATTTGCCTCAAAAAATGAACCTTGAAGAAATAAGACCTTCGCTTGCTATAATCCTCTCATTACTGAGCCTTTTTATTCGTCAAGCACGCGCGCACACACGCCGATGATTGATAATGACTGACGGCTACAACGACAAAAAATCGGGAAATAGTACAATAAACCCCCGGAAACAATGGGCCGGCGCCATAGCATAGGCGAGATTAATGACTCGCGCCTTATTATGGAGAGTTGATCTTTTATTGCCTAGGACGTTGAACTTCTGAGAAAATGGAAAATCATATATCAAGTATATTACAGTACTTTGGGTGAATAACCCTTTGTCCATGCTGGACTGGTAGAAAATATAAGAATTTACTAGCTGCTTCTCTTCCCGCGCAAATCGTAAATGCTCCGTCCGTCCGTCCGCCTGTCTGTCTGTCTGCCACCAGGCTGTATCTCATGAACCGTGCTAGCCAGACAGTTGAAATTTTCACAAATGACGTTTATTTCTGTTGCCGTTGTAACAACAAATAGTAAAAACAGAATAATATACATATTTAAGTGGGGCTCTAATACAAAAGCCGTGATTTTTAGGGTTCCGTACGTTTTAGGGTAAAAACGGGACCCAATTACTAAGAATCCGCTGTCCGTCCGTCCGTCCTTCTGTCTGTCTGTATCTCATGAACCGTAATAGCTAGACAGTTGAAATTTTAAACTGTCTACCTATTACGGTATGGAACCCTATTTCTGTAGCCGCTACAACAACAAATACTTAAAACAGGATAAATAAATGTTTAAGTGGAGCCATACAACGAACGTGATTTTTTTAAAGATAATGTTAGAGAACCCTTTGTGCGCGAACCCGACTCGCACTTGGCCGGTTTTGGTGTTGATTTGATAGATATGTTATATCAAATCAAATTATTGTTGAAATCTCTTTCTATTCCTGAGCAGACTGTGTGCTGTGTACTCCCAAGTCCCATTGCTGTGAAGCCAAACAGCCCCGGGGAAATCACGCGCCGCGAGTGCCTTCCACGAGGCGACTCTATTACAAAACGTAATTAATTTACTACACGAAACAACGGCTTTTCATGCCAAACGTTAAATATAAAATAAAATCTTTATTTTCAGCGAAATCCGAAAGTGTTGGACGAAATCAGACTGGTATAAGTAGAGAATGCCCACTCCTTTTCCGTGCAAGCAGTTAGGCTATGGAATCAGTTACCACTAAAAATTCGTGAATCAAAAACCATAACCACGTTTAAGAAACGAGTAAAAGATTACTATCTGTCTTTATCATCCTGACCATCATATTTAGAAATATTATCTTATGTATTCATTAATTGTATATATCAGTATATATTTATGTATTTATGTTAGTTTATTTTACGTACGTCTATGTAGGTATGTTTATTAATTTATTTATGTTTCTTGTAGGTATAAGTATTTATTTATTTTTGTATTGTACACGCCAATTACCTCTTTCTTCCCATTTCCTCTCGCGGGTCTACTGGAAGAAATTTCTTTAGAAATAAGTAGCACCTATGTACTACGTTATCTTTAATAAGGTTTTATTTGTAAATTTTCAAGTGTACATGAACCAATAAAATAAAATAAATAAAATAGAATGCTATTTGCATCTCAGCTGTAGAAGTTTTTGTCACTGCATTAGTATTGTTCTACTGCCTGTTAGGCAAAGGCCTTCGCTTGCTATAAGCCTATCGACCTAAACCCTACGAAAAAAAAGAGAAAAGACTCTATTAATTACATATTGCAAAGAACGGAATCTCTTAAGGTCCCCCGCAATATGCTTCGCCGTTCCCCGTCCTCGCACCTCTCCCCCGTTTTCGCCTTGTCGAGGGTGTTGCTGCGGGCGAACACACACACACACACATTGCTGTGTGCTGTGTGCACGGATGTTTAGTTTAGTTTGTAGTAGTGTAGGCATAAATGATACTCCGCTTTTATAAAGTGCCATACCTGTGGTATTGTTAATTTGTCAATTTACGATATAAATGTTGTTACTGCACTCCCATTGAATACCAACGACCGCGGCACGCTTAAGGTCATCGCAATTATGCGCTGAAATGGAAAATAAACAAAAAAAAGACCCACGTAGCCCAGCGGTGAGACACCTGTCTATGCGGAGCAGGTTTGGTGTCGCGCAAACATCACTAATTAAAAATGGTGATAGAAGCGACACATGCAATACGTGCTGCAGCATTAATAAATTTGTTAGTCTGGTCAGTCAGGGCACTGCATTTTGTTACTAAGGGCGTCCACTAAATGACGAGGGCGCACGCGGCGGGTTTCAGTCTATCTCTGTCACAAACTCTAAATGCGAAAGAGATAGCAGAATCCGTCGCGGGTTACCTGTCTCTGTCGCACGTAAAGTTTATCAAAGAGATAGACTGAACACGTCGCGTGCGCGCCCGTCACTTAGTGACACCCTAAGCAATCCCACTCAGCGCAAGCAATGCAGCATGCAGGTGACGGACAGTAGAATAAATAAATAGACAATAATGGAAGGAAAATAGAAGGAAAAAGAGGAGTAGGAAGAACACAGAAGACAATTTTTCGATTAATAAAAGAAAAATTAAACGTGATAACAAGGAGGTTAAGAACTTGGCGGAGGAATGAGAAACATGGAAAGCACCCCACCGACAAGAGCCCTAAGAAGAAGACATACCAACCGGAAGCTGAATACATTGTATTGACAAGTACAGGGCGCATTCTTCAGACTCTAACAAACTTATAAAGTGGAAGGTTCAGTCCACAAATAATAAACAACAGGCTGACCACGTAGTTGTCGAACAGAATCAGTTACGTTACGAGTCATAACAATTTGGCCGCATACCACCACTGACTGCCTCACTTCCAAAGTCCGCCTTCTGTTCCCCTTTTTGTTTTGACATAGCACCGTGTGAATGGATGTGATGGATCTTCTCATATACGCCGGGACTGGTTTGGTTATACAGAAAATATGCTAAAATAAGTTTTTTTTTTAATAAGTTTTTGTACCAGCTTTTATTGTGAGGCTAAAGTACTTATTAAGAACAATTAAATAAGCCCAAACTCGGTGGAGTTGCGTCGTTTTATTACTGAGTTCCATCGACCACCTTCCATCTCCGTGATCAGACCCTAGGCATCGTCTACCTTAACGTGGTCATCGAGACAAATTAAACGAGTCCTACACAATGAGGTTATGTTTTATAACTGAGCTCCGTCGAATATCTCCATCATCAGAACAGCACATTGACTCTAAAACATTGTATTGTCATCCGACTTACACAAGTAAGCAAAATTTCGGCTCAATCGGTTGAGGATAACTAGTTAAAAATTGAGTTGCCCGATTTGACCTCAACAAACATACATACAAGATATATTGCAAGTTAAAAGCTTGTGAAAATAGCCTTTATTTCACGTTCTCAGAAACAAATGAATAGTACGAATTGGGCGAGTTAAACATCGGTCTGTCAGCAAAGACAATCCCAAAAATTACTAGGGTTAATTCGACGGGATTTTCACTAGCACTACCATACCAGGGTTACATGTATAATCCGCTAGTTTCCAACCAAATCAAATCAGAAACCATTTTCACAACGTCAAAACAAACATCGTCTATGGGATTTGTAAGAAATAGCACGGCGTGACGTCATAGTTTCTTGGAGTCAATTAGCGTTCCTATTATCGGTTTTTCTGCAATAATAAATCTAAAATCACGTTGAAAATGAATATGATCAATGACAAGTGACATTATTTTGGGACGTTTTATTCTCTTATCAGTACAAAATAATTTATTTTTGATCCTGGATAACTACCCTTTAATATACACATATCCCTGCAAAGGCAGTCCGGAAATGGGAACAGAGAACGGCCAAAGAAAAGGTGGATGGAGTGCGTTAAGGACGATATGGATAAAAAGAATGTGACAACTGCCTTGACAAAGGATAGAGGGGAATGGAAAAGACTCGCATGTTGCCCCGACCCCACGTTAAGTGGGATAAGGTGAGGAGGAAGACGAAACAAGGCAATCCTGCCGCTGCGTATTATGTAATTTGATATTGCTGGCGGGTGAAATTTAAAATCACGTTGTAAAACAGTGTTTCAACGTAAATATTCATGAATGTCACATTGAAAGAGGAAGGTCGAAACTATTTCTTAAAATATTTTTATATGCACTTCAATTTATTGCCGTTTCTGTGGGAACAATTTCTGTTTCCATCCGTCCATTCACATAGCAACTACAACAGCTATAAGATTTACTGCCAATAAACTACTTTTAAATTATTATTAAAAATATTTGTTACAGTATTATAACCTTCATATTATTTAAAAATTATATGTGAAGTCAATGTACCAATTCAAAGATTCAAATGTTGATTCAGTAATTAGACCTTTACAGGCACTTTTACACGTCAATAAGTATTATTTATGTTACGTGTAAAGTATATTAAAAATTAAATTATTTTTAAAGAAAAGCTACCGATACCAGCGCTTCGTAACGACCACTGCTGAGAACAAACGCCGAAAGAAACTCATTTTCACAGTATTGGTCGCCTACTCGCCAGAAGGGCTTTGTCATATTATTATTATTGTATTTTAATTAATAAATACTTATAATATAATACTAATGCCAATGCATCCTAGGTCAATTGGGGAGGGCTTATATCCAGCAGTTATTCAATCTATACAAAAAATTCTTGGCAATCCCTTGAAGATGACTCCAGTTCGAACTATTAAATAATTTTGGTCCCATCTCTATTTGCTAATTACAATTTCATGAAGTTTCGGTAAATCGAGAAAGAAGCATATAAAGGCCGAAATGTCCAAGTAGGAGAAGTTCGCGTAAAGGTCAGTTCAGACAGAGAGGAGCGCAGCGGAGAGGATTTTTTATGGCAATCGAAACAAAACGCGAGCTCGTATGGTCTGGTACCTAGATCGCGTTTTGTAGCATTTTGTCATGTTTAAACGTTGATACACTTTAGGCGCTGGACACACAGAAAAGACGTTAGACGTGGACAGGGCGCAGACATATGACTGCTCCGCGTCCATTCCATACAAAATGTATAGAAGCGTCGCAAAGCATAACACAAACAAACGGGGCACTGACGGGGCGCAGACATGACGCTTACGCGTCTGTGTCCTATGGTAGAACATACAGAACGGACGCGAGCGGGCGAAACGGGCTTGTGAAGGGACTCGCGCGTCGCGGTGTTGCCATAGATACAGATTTGTTTGTATCTATCACGTCTGTGCTTCGTCTTTTCTATTTGTTTTTAAAAGTCGTGACGGCGCCCCGTCTGTGCCCTGTCCGTGCCCCGTCCGCGTCCCATGTCTTTTCTGTGTGTCCAGCGCCTAAACCTACGGTAATAAGGTCTTATTTTCAATTGAGTAAGTAAATTGCTCGAGCATTTTTCGTCTCTGTATGAACTGACCCTAACAACTCAACATAAATTGAGCATGACGAATCAAGTCCTACGCAATAAAAGAGCCAACGGAACGGCACTTCTCGACAAATCGGTTGAAAACACAAATATTTGCGAGACGATAACGAAACGCAATCTGTCGCCGGCCAGATATTGTATCGAGCGTGACGTCTGCACTTTACGATGAACCAGTTTCGAATTCCATAGATAAGATTGGCTTTGGCGCCAAATAACGAATCGATTGATAAAAATATGTTGTTTATGTCAAACTCAGTTTGGTATACTAGGCTGTTTCGTGCCATTTTGCCTATGCTCCTTTTGAAATATTTTTTTTTTAATTATTTGACATTATTATAAATAAAAATAAATTATGTTTGTATCTTGTGTTATTTATAATGCTTTTTAAGGCGCTGGACACTTAGAAAAGACGTACAATGCGACACAAATAAGTTGAACAAAAATGGCGGACTTCAAAGCAATTTTATAGAAATTCCCGGACCAGTAAATTGAACTAAAATGGTTCGTCTGCTCGCGACCTTGCCCCGTCCGTTCTGTGTGTTCTACCATAGGACGCGGACAAGTAAGCGTCATGTCTGTGCCCTGTCCGTGCCCCGTCTGTCCTGTGTGATCTGCATCGCGACGCTTCTATATATTTTGTATGAAAAAGACGCGGAGGAAACATACGTATTTTCAATGTGCCCGGCGCTTTACATTGATACTTTTCTGACAAAATCTGCCCTTATATTTCAGTCATATGGTGAGTATGCTGCAAATTTATAATACAGTGCAGACATTTTTATGCAATAGGCCAGACAAATCAATGCTTATTAGATAAGTAGCGTTATACCATATAATATAACACATAAGTTTTTTTTATGAACATGAAGGTGAGTTATAACGAAAAGAATTTCATCTACGATATTCAATGATATGTTTAAACTGAAAAAAGGCCTTTATTTGAAGCAAATACAGATAAAATTAATAAACAAAGCATATAAACACTATCCTTGATGGCAATGAGCAAATACTGCATGCTGAATAAGATAACATTTCCTTAGTAACACGGAAGAGATAAGCTTCATATCATTTCGAAAATACGAAACGCAATGCTGTGAAATGTCCAAGGCAAAAGAAGATTAAATACTTTTAGATTAGTTGAGTATATAGAAAATTCGAAAAAAATTTAAAATCTCAGTTTCCTACCTCATTCATTTTTTGTAAAATTAATTCTTACTTTTACTGTAGTGCATTTGTTAACATTAATTTAATAAGCTACTAGTGTTTTCTACAATACAGTAGATTCTGCGGTGGAATCCTGAGTGTAGCGAGGATTCATGTATATCGCCCGAGATAAAAATATTACCGTACCCGAGTAGCACACTCTACTTCCTCTATGAGAAAAACTAGCACATACAGAACAGAATATAAAGATCATCAAAAAAAAAAGAAATTTAATACTAACCTTTGTTTGGTGTCATTTTCATACAATAAATACTAAGAAATATTTTTTCGAAGACCACCAACTTAAGATAAAATGTTCACTCATAACTTTGTTTGCGTGGTCTTTCATATCTTTTTATTTTTATACGTAAACTTGAAAACTATTCACTATTGGCTTAAACTCACGAAAAAGTATTCACATTTACATAATTAATTACATTTTAATACAAATAACCTAAAAGTTCTGTAAATACTTGAATCAAAGTGAAAAATTTGGCTTTTTAATTATACTTATTTCTTTTTCCGAAGCAAAGAACATACAAATTTTAACCTACATTCGTCCATGTTGTTCCAAATTCAAAGACGATATTGTTCCAAATTTAAAAAATCACGAAGTCTGTGCCATTTATTTTTTTATTTTAAAACAAAGTACTTTTTTTTTGCTGGACTGCCAACATTATTTTTGATTCTACATAGATTTAAACTTGTGTTCTGTTTTCAAATTGGTTTTAATCCCTAGAGATCTTCTTTTTCACGTTTAAGTCCCAAAAGAATAACCAGTAACTTTAGCTCCAAAAGTTTTGGGATGAAGACATCGTTTTTTGAGTAGATGAGATGAAAAATAATAATAACCCCAGTTAGCTTGGGCCGTGCCCCGCTGCCAGCGGGCAGCAAGGTAGGTTTTTTATAGTATATGTATTATTAGTTTTATTTTATATTGTACTTCTTATAGATATAAGTATTATAAACAACCTTATTTAAGATGCAAAATAAATAAATAAATATTCGGAATAATTATGTAAAATAACATAAATTTACGTCTTGATGAATTTGTGACATTAAAATTCCAATATCAAGAACTATTAAAACAAAACTTGTATGAAATATTATTTAAGATTACCCGAGAGATAAAATCCTCATGGGCATCGAACACGAGGGTTTCCCGTGACAAAATAACGTAACTTTATTTTAATCGGACAGATTAAACTTATCGAGGCATTATTATTAATTAAAAGAACGATTTTCTATTGTAAACATCAAGTGTACAGCTAAAGAGAACACGTTTGTAGCTGTTGTTTATAGTTGTTCTGAGTTAAGTACGCGCGTACCTAATAAAACCTTGATTTCTTTTGATAAGACGCAAGGATGTGTGATTATTGTAAAAGTACTGTGTAGAATTTTGTTACGAGGTCAGAGAGCGCATGTCAAGACCAATCAAATCTTAATTTGCTAATAAGAGTTTTAACAATGAGGTCTTACAATCCACCTTCTTAACCCTTCAAATATTTACTCATAACAATAACATAAGGTTTTATCTGTTACATTGAGTTTTTGAAATATATATAACGAAATACCCTAGCACATTAATAAAAATATTAACATTATTATTTGTTACTGAGCTTGCATTAACTGCATATACTTACAAACCTTTTCAATAAGAAAACCGCATTTGGGTTTCAGTTTTCTTTTTTAAGTGAAAAGTTCTTTAGCGCCGTTGTACACTTTTTTTGTAATGGGTAAAAAATGTTAAGCTCGCGTCAGGGCGTCAGGACACGTGACCTGATCGAAAATTCGTAAGACGGACGGAGAGTAGACAGCCGGCGCGGCGCGGCGTAGGAGAGGAAGTATCCCCCTCTCTTACCTCTACGGCGTATACGGTATCGTATCTCTACGGCGTGGCGAAAATGTATGCCTGCGCCTGCTGTTTCGTTTAGGCGGCGCAGGGCGCTTGCGCGAATGTTCGTGTGTGTTTATGTTACAGCGTGCCACGCGCATTCATGGAAATGCACAACGTTAAAATTCAAGTTTTCACTTCTGCCGGCACTCCCGGAGTGCAACCCGTCGTTTTTTTTATCTATATTTTCTTCCAAAATCTACGGGAAAGACCGTGGCAGTGGTAAACAAAACAAACTCAGAAGCATACTATTATCTACTTGTTTATATCGCATACGGATCGAATAATTGCACTTTAAAAGTCCGAAGCGCCAGACAGGGAGTGGCTCTTGTCGATAAAATATAATTGTACATGAGTCATGTTGATTCAGTGCTTGTATCGACGCCGCCAGAGCACGATAAGATATCGAGATTAGGCCGGTCGCATCATCCTTGTAGGAATGTCGATATCGATGATATTGATGTTGTTATCGGGACGATAACGTGCTGTAGCAACAGCCCCATGGTTTTATTTCCAACACCTAATTAATGTCGATTCTTACCACAATATCACAAATATGAAGCTGATACATACCTGGAACAAAAATTGAAAAAAAGTTAGTTTTACGATTGCTTTATACGGTTTTCTCATGTTGAATTGTATATACTTAATTGATCCATTCTTAATTGATCCATAGTAATTTTTAATAATTCTTGAACATCAACTGATTTTATCTTTAAGGTTGTTTTACCTACTTAGTTACCTACGTCAATAGAATGATAACTTGATAAATCATAAACAATTAGGTGCAAAAATACTTTGTCGCAAACAGATATTTCAGTCAGACTATAAAAAGCAGTTACCATGTAAAGTGGTTTTATCACAGAACATAATACTGTTCACGATCCGAACTCGTGTAACCTATGTAGGTACGAGTACTTTACGCGTATTACATATGCATATCAATAAAATGTCCAAATATTACACAATATAGATTACAATGTCTCTATGTTGTTCGAGAATCTTCTTATCGGGCTGTGGAGTAGGTACGTTACTAAACTAAAATATTAAGAAAAATGCCATATCATGATTTCTAAAGATACAGATTTTATTATTGTTACCTATAAATGAAATATTATGAATGAATTTTAATATAACAAAATATTTCCCTACTCATAGGATTTTTTATTTAAAAAGAAATTCTTTTTGTTATTTTTCCATTTATCACACTTTAAAGAATTTTGTTATTTTCATACACTTACTTCTATTTTCGGGAATATGAAAAACCGTATTATTTTAAGGGAGCTAGCTGAGCGATGCTCGGTTACTTTTTCTATGAAAATCAGTTTTTTAGCTTCGTCAATCCCTAAATACCGAGTTTCATCAAAATCGTTGGAGCTGTTTCCGAAATCTTCACTCATAAAAGAATTGCTCGTTTAAAGTAAAGGATGTGTGTAGTAAACATTACATACGTCGGGTCTACCGTCTGACACTCGGGATCAAGTCTTATTTGTGATGAGATGAAAACCCAAAGCGTGACCTTTAGCGGGTCGCCCTAATGGGTAGCGTCTGCCCGCCGCAACCTTTGCATGGGTAACCAAAACTCTGCATTATTAACTGTTATAATACTTTTAATACACAGATCGCCTGAGGGATATTTATGTGGTATGGCTATCATGCCAGTTAGTGTAAAAGTATATTTAACACGGACTAAATCCGAAATTGCTATGTAACAGGAAAAGTTGTTTGGATAGGGATTCTACGCATACACCAAAAGTGGCCGTTCCTCGCAATTCTGCGTAGAAAAGCTTCACATTCTCACCTAAAATTGTAAGTAGTTCATAAAATAGCTTGAAGGGTTTTCTAGTGTCAAGTCAAGACTCTCAACACAAAATTTTAAATGATGTCTCCGTTTCCCATCAAATGATTTATTTCAAATGGGGGCAGCACTGGACCCCGGAAAATTCAGGTAGCCCCTTAAAATGTTTATTCAGTAATTAGACCTCTACAGGCATTTTTATACGTCAATGTGTATAATTTACATTACGTGTAGTGTATAATAAAATTTTATTTATTTTTAAAGAAAAGCTATTTATACCGGCGCTTCGTAACGACCACTGCTGAGAAGAAACGCCGAAAGAAACTAATTTTCTCAGTATTGGTCGCCTACAAGCCAGAAAGGCTTTGTAGAAAAGAGACTAGGAAGAAGAAAAACTAGTACTAAATTGAATTGTTAATTTAAGTCATATGGACGAATGGAACTAAGTATATGAGTACTTTTTACTGCAAGCATTACTTTGTAGCCTGCTCATATAATTTACTCGTACATATGTCCTGTTTAATGAACACCACACGTCGTCAATTGCAATACAATGACTAAGCAAATGATTAAAAATGGCCGATATTAATCAAAACTCGGGCAACGCAAACACATTATAAATAAACAGGTGTTCTAGGAACGCGTGGCGCAAATGTCCGTAATGTCATAAAATAAAAAAGTCATAGAAGGATACTATTGTAATAAGGGTAAAAGCAAGTAAGAATTTAAGACAGTGTCAGTTCAGTCGTCGACTCCTTTAACTGACGTTTCGGCCACGATTTTCACCTGGGTCGCATCCAGAGCCGGGTTATCCTTAGGTGCAGCTCCAAGAAGGTGCTGCATCGACTTGGGCCCAATGGCTTGTGAAGGTCCCCATTTTCTTTGGCGAACCAGTATATTTTTTTAAGGGACACAAATTCAGCTACTTACAGCGGCTCAAAACTAAAATGTTGTTAACTTGCATCTCCAAACTACCCCACTTACCGTCACGGCAGCACAATTACACTGTACCCTGATCAAGCGCTAAGGCCGGTTTTGAGCTTAGCCTAGGGTCTTCCAATGAACGGCATTAGTGTTGCCACTCGATATTCTACTATCAGTATTATAAATAAAATCGAAATTATCGATAGTATCGATCATAACGACGAATAAACTATCGATAGGATTGCTTTTCATAATACATAAGCTATCGATAGTTTATGAAATGCAATAGTGTGTTCGTCGTCAGGGTTGATACGAACAAACTATTGCATTTCATAAACAATCGATAGCTTATGTTTTTTTTTTGAATTTTTGAATAATTTGGGTCAAATCAAACAGATTGAGCTAGCCCTAAAGTAAGCTTAAGCTTGTGTTATGGGATACTAACCCAACAATACAATATTTTATGATAAATACATATATAGATAAACACCCAAGACCCAGGACAAATTGAAAAAGGCCATTTTCCAACTTGCCCTGGCTGGAGATCGAACCCAGAACCTCCGGATTGGCGGACTAGTGTGTTGACCAGTACGCCACGGAGGTCGTCAAATTATAAAGCAATACTGTCGACACTGCCAATAGTATTGTAGGTATCAATAGTATTGCTATAAAACAGCTATCGAAAGACTTTTTTCGGCTGAAACTATCGATTGTTCGGCAACACTGGACGTCATTGCCTAGGGTCCCGATATGGTTAATCCCGAACCTAGTCGCATCTACCGCTCTCGTTATTTTGCAGTACGAGAAATAAGTGTATGGCACGTGCAACTTTTTGTTTTCCCCGAATCAATCTATATAGCCGACAGTTTTGTTCGCGTAAACCGTTACAGTTAATTATTGAGTTCCGTTGACGTGCGACGGAAGCGCGGTCAATTTATTAATGAATTGCAATATGTTCGGGAATTCCACAAACCAAACGGAGAGTAAATAAACAACTTTGGAAATGTTTTTTTCATATCATGTCTACCCTGTACTTTTTTAACCACCAGCCAAATTTTTGAAGCAAATTCTATACATGAAACTGAACTACTTTCCATAAAAAGATTTGACGAAAAAGGAAAAAAAATCGGTTTTCCATACAAATCAACGCTCAGCCTCGGATTTTGTATGGAAAGGCGAATTTCCTTTTATTTAGGGTTTCGAACACAAAAGGTAAAAACGGGACCCTATTACTAAGACTCCACTGTTCGTCCGTACGTCCGTCTATCCGTCAATCCATCCGTGCGTCTGTCCGTCCGTCTGTCTGTCTGTCACCAGGCTGTATCTCATGAAACGTGATAGCTATACAGTCGAAATTTTTCACACACGATTATCTGTTGCCACTAAAACAACAAATACTGAAAACAAAATTAAGTTAATTTTTGAGAGGGGCTCCCATACAAGAAACTGATTGTGTGCGATTTTTTTACAGATTATGATTGGTACGGAACCCTTAGTGCGCGAGTCCGACTCGCACTTGGCCAGTTATTTTAATAACTTTTTTTACTGAAATAAGTTCAGTATCATGGACTAAACTCGTTCCAAAAACTCGGTTGGTGAGTAACTTCACCTGTATGGTGGCCATAAACCAACGCTTCATTCTTTGCACAAATTTGCATTCGCTCTCCCCATTCCAATCATTTCCCTTCCTTCTCAGCGCGTTGCATCCTTAAGAGCGGCCTTCCCGTCTTACTTTTCATTAGGGCCTATACACAAAACTGCGAATCGGCGCGATGCGAATTTGCAACGCAGGAAACTGTGACGCAAATTGCTGCGATGCAATTTCGTGCGGCAAGGCGTCTCCCTTCCTCGGTTTGGGAAAGATCGTGAGAATCAATTTGCAAGTTCTTGCGATGCGTCGTGCGAGTTCGTAGAGTTTTACGAAGCGACTTCGCATCGCAGTTTTGTGAACAAGCCCATACGCTCGTACGTCATTATGGCGTTGTAACTAATCTTTCTTAAAAATTATTGAACTAACAGATATCTTGTGCGCTATTTCTAGGTTTCTAACGAAATAAAAAATTTAAATTTGGAAAAACAAATTCAGTATACGCCTCCAAAAAACTGTTTTTTTTTTTTGTACAAATTTCATCTTTGATAAAGTTACTCTTCCATATTTATTGTTTGCTAGTTAACACTATTAAAATAACATTTCCAGCACAGTGACTTCCGCTCGAGAACACTGAGTAGTACTCAACTGTCTCCATACTGTACGTCATCATGAAATGGCATTTGAAGTTTGAGACGATCTTAACTCTGAATGTTTAATCTTTTAGGAAAATAGCCGCGCGCTGCAGTAAAGCATTTTATCGGAATGATATTACTGAAATGAAACATTTTACGAACACGGCGACATTTACCTTTGTTCTTATATTTCAACCTGAAATTTAAATAGACATCAGCATAAGTTTCGTCAAAATCATGATTAAAATTTTTTTTTTAGTTAGTATTTTTTAGGGTACCGTACCTCAAAAGGAACAATTGAACTTTCTCGCCCTTTTTAAAGCAATGTTTTCACCTATTGGAAACGCTATCAAAAGTTAGCATCTTAAATTAAAATGCCTTAAATTGAATAAAAATACGTTAAAAAAAAAAACTACAAAAAAACATAAAACTCGATTTAAGGTTAAAATTTTTGTTTCAACTGTTTTCGGTAGCTGCATTTCATTACACGAAATGTTACATTCAGGTGGTGTTTACAACAATAACAAGAAACAATGCAATTATCCATTTAAGGGTGATCGTTCAGCGAACAGCCGTGACGGGCCGGCCGTAATAAGCCTCGCCGACGTCACGCTGGAGTGTATGACGCACGCTGAAACGGGAGCTAAGCCTCGTCGCCCACGCGACTCCACCAGACGCCACGTGAATGGAACTTAAATAGGATTAGGCGATGGCACAGACCAGTTACATACAACAGGACAATATGCTTTATTTCTTTCAAGGCAGATCGAATTAACGGTAGACCGACACTAACGCCCGGCGATGTGGTTGGATTTAGGGTTGGGTGGGATACATCTGTCATCCATCACGGAACAGCACTTTTCTATGCTGCTATCCTTTTCTGTCGCTCAGAACCGTCATTCGCTAGAGTAGGAGAGAGCGAAGGTCTGGTGCTGAAAGATGCAGC
Organism: Acrobasis suavella; assembly: GCA_943193695.1. Lineage (NCBI taxonomy): Eukaryota > Metazoa > Arthropoda > Insecta > Lepidoptera > Pyralidae > Acrobasis > Acrobasis suavella. Next base: position 1,946,189 of record OW971943.1, read on the forward strand.
CCAAATATATTGGAACGAAGTTCCTTACGGCAGGCTTGGAGGAGATAGGGATTTTGCTGCGCGACCGAACTGAAAAAAATGTGATAGTAAAACCGTAAGGATGACCTCGTTAAATGAGACGTGCGCAGGCGCGACAGTCGTATACACAAGAACTTTTGAACTTCGTTCCTACCTGGTGTCCCACGACACCACATTTCTTTTTTTATTATAAAGATTACATCCAGTCATGATGTCAATGCAAGCGAAGTTACAACAAAAGCTGTGGCGTGCCACCGAATGGGTTGAGTGAGAGCTCCACACAACTAGCCAAGTCACCCGTAACTCCTGTTGGCCAAAAAAGTGAACTTCTCCGTGTCAGGCAAGCTCGAAAGCTCGCACAAACACAACTTACACTTGAATTATTAGAGAGGTTTGCTGACGCTTTTGATTAATCAAATTTTGATCCGTCGAAGACAAAGTTTTGTTAAGCATACATGAAGAAAATATCATATGCAATATGTAACAAAAACCCTGTCCGATCCTTGTAGAAGCAACTCAGACCATCAATTTGAACAACTTTTCCTGGGGAACCAAAGCTTGAAACTGAAAAAAAAAATCGTCATTTTCATACAGAAGTGCTCGGCCGGCCCAGCAATTTGTATGAAAATGACGATTTTTTTTTCGAGTTTCAAGCATTGGTCCCATAGGAAAAGTTGTTCATATTGACGGTCTGAGTTGCTCCTACAAGGATTTGGTAGGGTTTTTGTTACGTATTGTATACGGACAAATCCAACAAATTGAGCTAGCTAGCCCCAAAGTAAGTTCGAGACTCGTGTTATGGGATACTAACTCAACGACACTATATTCTATAAGATTAAAATTTATATTTTAAAAGTTAAGATTTTATAAGTTTCAATATGAATGAGCCAAATCGGTCAACGGACTGGCATTTGGTTTGTTAGGTCGCAAGTTCACGTGAACATTTCAAAAGCTCTGTTATTCGGATAGTGGTAACAGCCCTGTCGGATAAGCATCCCAATCGTCCCCGGGGGATAATTAAACACCCCGGGTTCGTAGGCGGATGACGCGCTCCGTGACATCAATGGCTGGGGAAGGTCTGAGGGTCTGACCGCCAAGTGACCGGCGCCCTTCAATGTTCAGCGGAGCTCTCAAAGGACGTGAGATTTGTAATAGCTTAGGGATTGAGGATAGTCATTACTTAATGCTAATTAGGCATTGATACATATTGACCATTTTGGTATTGATTTATTTCAGGTCCAGGGTTCGATCCCCGGTCAGAGCAAGTTGGAAAATGGCCTGTTTTAAATTGTCCTGGGTCTTGGGTGTCTATGTATGTATTTGTTATAAAATATAGTATCGTTGAGTTAGTATCCCATAACACAAGTCTCGAACTTACTTAGGGGCTAGCTCAATCAGTGTAGTTTGTCCCTATATATTTATTTATTTATTTACAAATACAAGTGTAATGGCGGACTTGAAAGCCTAAGGCCTTATCTACCAGTCAACCAAATGGGTGATGTGGAGAATGTTAGTGGCAGTGCAAAACTTGAAATAGGTAATAAAAAACTATATGTAAAAATAATCATCAAAACAATAAACTACACACAAATAATAAACATTATTAAGTATATACTATGATAAACAATACCTACATAAACTACATAAATACACTATGATCTATCTGACAGTTTTTGAAAGTGTGCCTTCACCTGTTTCTGAAATGAAAAGAGGGTTTAAGCCTTAATTATATTGATATTACAAAAGAGCAGTTAGTACGGGTATATTTAATTGTAAAAATACTTAAACATATATTAATTCTCGAATGGCGACCACGTACTGGCAAGCGAAGCGTAGGACTTCCACCCACTAGGTGGTCAGAGGACCTGACCAAGGTCGCTTGGAAGCGCTGGATGCAGGCCGCTCTTGGTCGGTCATTTTGGAAATCCTTGGGAGAGGCCTATGTCCAGCAGTGGACGTTATGCGGCTGAAATGACGATGATGTTGATTATGATGATACGAGTATATTAATTGTGTTGTAAATACGAGTAAACAATGACTGCACACTTGCGCAGAATCCGCTTTTTTTTAACAGACTTCCAAAAGCGGAGGAGGTTATCAATTCTTCGTATGTTTAGACTCTTGTTGTGCATAATATATTTTAATTTCGAAAGTGGAGAGCAAGTAACGACGCAGATAAATACATATATACAATATGTAATAAAAACCCTGTCCGATCCTTGTCACTTGACACAACTTTTGCTGTGGGACCAATGCTTGAAACTCGAAAAAAATCCAAGTTTTCATAAAAATTGCCGGGCCGGCCTAACACTCTTGAAAAAATTTCGATTTTATTTTCGAGTTTCAAGCACTGGTCCCATAGGCAAAGTTGTTCATATTGACGGTCTGAGTAGCTCCTACAAGGATCGGAACAGTGTTTTTGTTACACATTGTAAAAATAAATCCACGGAATATTAGAAAAGCACCAATCTGACATACCTTTTTAATACACACTATAATTGCGATAGCAATTGAGCACTCGTCTAACTTTTAGTCATAACTGACGAAGTTACAAACAACAACACTGACATTTCCCTCCAACCACACCGTGCCGTGACCTTTATTTGTTTATATTGGTATATCGGATTTATCGGCCGGATTCTGCAAAGGTAACCAACGGTACCCACGCAGCTTGTCTCGTCCGCCATCTATAGACGTCTCTGTCGAGATCCAGTGGGAGTGTGTCCTTGAAAAATCGTGGGTGGTTACTATTTATACCAGTAGGGTAAGATAGGGCTTGTCTATTTAATTCATTACGTCACGAGTCACTTGAAGATTCTCAATAGCTGGTATTTTCTATTACTAATTTGAAAGCTACAAGATTTTTATTTCTTTTGAAAATATCGAAATCTTAATGAGTCGTTGAATACAAAGATTTGAATGTACCCAGACGTCGCTGGATTTCCGTGATTCAGAAGTAACTGGTATTTCGCAAACTATGGCTTTTCCCAGTCTTGGAGGTCAAGATCTAGTCCGATCCCTAATCAGCTAAGTAAGCATGTAACGGTCGAAATTATTAAGAAAATAAATATATAGAAAAATTCACACACATAGAGTTAGCCACAAAGTAAATTCGAGACTTGTAATATGGGATTCCAACTCAGCTATCCTGTGTTTTATAACAAATACATAGATAAACATCCAAGACGCAGGTCAATCTGAAAAAGCGCAGGACCGGGGATCGAGCCCGGGACCTCCAGCGTGACAGCCTGGCATGATGACTACAAGGCCACCGAGGTCGTCACCAAGAAGGCAAGCATCATGTAATTTATAGAACTCCATTTCAGTATCGCAAGTAAACAAAATTAAAAAATCAAAATGGAATCAAAATGCTAATTCATTGACCGTCGAATCTCGATCGTCTGACCGAGCCGGTCTCATTTAAAAGCCGTTTAAGAAAAAAAAGGAATACGGGAGCTATGAAAAGATTGGAGGCAGCGACGGCACGGGCCGCGGAATTAAATTTAAAGATTCATTGGTCTATTTTAAATTGCGATACAGACCGGGAGTTAATCGCTTACGGAAAGAAAATATTCAAGTTGAAATGATCGAGGTTGCAGTGAGGTTTTTCATTGGGTGAAGGCACTTGAGGAGCGGGAATCTTTTCTTAAGAAAATAACCAGTGTCTACGATGTAGATACTAAGCGTTAGCGTGCGCTTTTACTGCTGATACTGTTAGTAAAGATATGCATTTAGCAATCTATGACAACATATCAAGATCAATCAATTGAGTGAGACACATTGCAGTAAACGGTGATTTTCCAGACAGTTCTTTAATTAAAAAGTAATATCGATTACCTAATAGATGACGGTGAGTGTACACATGCATCATATTGCATATCAACAATCAAACTTAAAAACCTGTCTGATATCTTTGCCATGTTTAATATATCAATTGTATGACTTGCATGCAACATGATGTCCAGAAAGGGCCGTACTTCGAAAAGGCCGTACCACGATAGGGCTCTACTGAGTATCTGAGACATAGCGCGAAAGGGCCTTAGGTATGACGAAAGGGCCGTACCACGAAAGGGCCTTAGGTATGACGAAAGGGCCGTACCACGAAAGGGCCCTACTGAGTATCAGAGACATAGCGGGAAAGGGCCGTACTTCGAAAGGGTACCCGATACAGTGTATCCGTGACAGCGCGAAAGGGGAGTACCACGAAAAAGCCGTACCACGAAAGGGCCCTACTGAGTATCCAAGACATAGCGGGAAAGGGCCGTACCACGAAACGGCCCGATACAGTGTATCCGAGACAGTGCGAAAGGGGAGTACCACGAAAAAGCCGTACAAAAAAAGGGCCGTACCATGAAAAGGGCGTATCACAAAAGGGCACTACTGAGTATCCGGGACATTGCGCGAAAGGGCCTCAACCGTCCTCAATCGTCCTTTTTCGCAACATGCCGAAATGTTTTTAAATTCCCTGTCAGAAAATGCGTCATTGAAGCTTTTTGTAGTGCTCGGTCGGGCCGACCACCTACGACCACCCACGGCTAATGTAGGTAACACACCCACGGCTAATGTAAAGAGAATAGCATTTTTATAATTAGCGCAAACACGTGGTTTAAACGCTCTGCGTTACGGAAACCAACGAGCATCGACCCATTTTTTTACATTGTTGAGTCAATCAGGATGATTAATGATCTTTATAATTCATAATGATCTTAGATGACACTATTGCAAGCTGTGAAGTTATCTTTTTAGTGTTCCGTACCCAGAGGTTAAGGCGGCCCTTCCCGGCCGCTCTGTTTTCAACGCGAGCATAGTTTGAAAAGCTTGGTGTTTTGTCCAGGGCAATGCTAGAAAAAGAGGCAAACCAAAAAGAGAGAGATAGCGCCTAAGGGCATGGTTTGCATTCTATTAAATATAATTAGTATTATTATTAACTATCCATTGAACGAATATTAACTATTCATAGGGTGCGGAAATTTCATAAAACTTGTTCCAGGAGATGCGTGTTTATCAGTAAGCCTAACAAGTAAGTGAAATAAATGTTTTATATTCAAAATTTTCATTACATTTGCGAGGTTTGTATCGAAATATTTTCTTTAAATTTACAATTAATGAGTACATACTACATGATTTGAATTACTTTGTGCAATTCCGCCACAAATTAATTTGTAATTGCACAAAGTAATTCAAATCATGTAGTATGTAACTTTGACTTCCGCAAAGTAACACCTGAATCTATTAACTAATTAATGAGTACTTTATGAACAGCCAAAGTTCAGCTAAAATTTGTGCAAAAAAGCCGATTTTTGGAGGCTTACAGCCTCCAAAAATCTGCGATAGAAACCTAGAAATAGCGCCTAAGATACCTGTGAGTTCAAACATTTTCAAGGAAGATCAAATACAACACCATAATCACGTACGAGCGTTTGTATGAAAAGTAAGACGGGAAGGCCGCTCTTAAATAACGGGACCCTATTACTAAGACCCCGCTGTCCGTCCGTCTGTCTGTGTCACCATGCTGAATGTCATGAACCGTGATAGCTAGACAGTTGAAATTTTCACAGATGCTGTATTACTGTGGCCGCTATAACAACAAATATTAAAAATAGAATAAAATAAATATTTAAGTGGAGCTCCCATACAGAAACGTGATTTTTATGGATAACGGTACGGAACCGTTAGTACGCGAGTCCGACACGCACTTGGCCGGTTATTAAATTAATTAATTGCAAAGAGTTTGACTGTTTAAGCAAAGACCGCTTTTTGCGCATTTCCTAGTTTTTAAGATAATTATGTCCTGTATTTATTTATTTTGTGCAATAAAGGGTATTGTATTGTATTGTAATATATTTGAGTACCTTTAAGAGCCTTTTCACCTTGGTTGGCTGTCTCGCTCGCACAATTAAACATTATTAAAGATTATTAAAAAATGTGATTCATTTGAAGAAAAGTGTTTCATAAACTTTTTAATATATTTATACTTATTATTTATATAATTTTTTAATATATTATGTTAGATATTGTAGACATGTTTTTTTATTGTTTATGTTTGTGTGTATCGAGAATAAGGTCTTTAAAAATTTAAAATTTTGATGACCATATTCTCGATACACACACACACACACACATAAACAATAAAAAAACATGTTTACAATATCTAACATATAATATATTAAAAAGTTTATGAAACACTTTTCTTCAAATGGGTCACATTTTTTAATAATCTTTAAAAATGTTTGATTGTGCGAGCGAGACAGCCAACCAAAGGTGTAAAGCCTCTTAATAGAAATACTGTTTTATTCCTGTACTTTAAGAGGTACTGTAACACTCGATTCGATAGATGAGGATGTATAATTGCAACAAGACAAAAAACCAATGATACATTATCACGTTTTTATCGAATATCGGATCAGCGTTGTGTGTGGGGGGGGGGGGGAATCGCGCGTCGCGGTGTTGCCTTAGATATGGATTTGTTTGTATCCTTCACGTCCGTGCCTCGTCTTTTCTATCTGTTTTCAAAAGTCGCGACGGCGCCCCGTCTGTGCCCTGTCCGTGCCCTGTCTGCGTCTTGCGTCTTTTCTATGCGTCTAGCGCTTATAAGACCTGACGACTATACCTAACGACTTCGTATTAGACTGACGTATTTATATTAGACTGGCAGTTTCGAAAGTCCATAGTTCCATATTCACACGTTGTACATGAGTACAACGTGTGAATATGGAACTATGTATGGCACAGTCAACACCGTAAGGAATAGCGTGCAATGGAAGAGGCCTATATCCTTTTGTATACGAAGAAGAATTATAATAAATCGTGTATTAATATTTGTTTGTACCTAAATTACAAGAACGGCTCCATATCGAACAAAGTACATTTCTCGCAAGTATCCGAAATTATATCAGGATGGACATGGTAGACAAATTCAGTGTCTGTATGAGATGCACGCTACTGTTATATACATAATCATAATCATTTCTTTTGTCCATCACAGGTACAATGGGTGTAAGGTACATAAATTCAAGTATCACTGTGTTGCGCCGTTACGCATACTCGTACAAAGTCATAAATTTTTTGGTAATACATGCTGACAAGAATTTCTAATATTATATTACTACAATACTTTTAATTTAAATAAATGTTAATTAGATACAATATTAGTAAATTAAAATAAAAGGAAAATGTACTATAAAAAAGTGTTAAAATGTCTACAGATTAGAAGTCAATTGAGATATAATTTCGCTAATACAAATAAGTTAATGTCATGTCAAGTTATGTCTATGGTCAATTATTTTTTAATTGTTTTATTTTTATCACACAAGTATTCATCTGTGGAATAATAAGCTTTATTTACTAAAAAGTCAAATAATAAGCGTTTGAATTTTTTAATTTCATTGCACCTTCTTATTTTTGTGGGTAGTTCGTTATACAGTCTAGGGGCCATTGCATAAATACTTTTATGTAAAAAATCAGTTCTTGTCGATATTTGATGAAGGTTATCCGAGCGACGTAGGCTTTTAACAGGATCAAACAAATCATAGTTATTTTTTACGAAAACACATACTTCGTATATGTATAATGATGGAAGAGTTAGTATCTTTAAATCTTGAAAGTGTGGTTTGCTTGTATCTCTTTGTTTTAAATTACAAATTGCTCATATATATATATATATATATATATATATATATATATATATATATATATATATATATATATATTGTGAGCTAATAACACATTTTTATTATTAGTGGCATTACCCCAGAATATTACCCCGTATCTTAGTGTTCATGCTACATACCCGTGGTATGCTGTCAGTAGTGCTGTTTTGTTAGCTATTTTGTTCAGCATGGATAGGGCATAGGAGAATTTGTTTAATTGTTTACAGACATAATCTATTTGTGTTTGCCATGACATATCATTATCAATAAATAATCCTAAAAATTTTGTGCAGTTTGTCTCTTCAAGTTTATCTTGTTTGTAAGTTATATTTAGTGATGGTTTATCATTTTGTCTTATTTTAAATGTCATTACTTTTGTTTTGTTAAGATTAATTTTTAGGTTGTTAGTATTACACCAGTCTATTATTTTTGTCAAGTTATTATTTATATCTTTGTCAATATGGTTGTAGTTTCCTTTGTCAAATATTACTGCACTACCATCAACGAATAGGGACATTTGATTTGTTGTTACTTTAGGGAGGTCATTTATGTAAATTTGAAATAAAGGAGGTGCTAAGACTCCACCTTGGGGTACTCCATATTTTACTTTTTCAGCATCAGATGAGCTTATTTGTAATATCTTAGTCTTTGGATTTAATCTTTCTATTTGGGTTATTTGTATTCTATCCTCTAAATAGGATTTTATTAAGTCTAGTGCATTACCCCTAACGCCGTATTTATAAAGTTTATCTAATAGTATTACATGTACTACATATTCAAATGCTTTTGTTAGGTCCATATACATTGCTGCACTTGGTTTGGTTTTGTCCATATTCATATGTATTTTTACAAGGAAGTTATAACTTCCTTGTAAAAATACAGCATAAGCACAGTACAGTATAAGCAGTACAGTATAAGCATTATATATAATGCTATGTTAATTGTTTTGTTCTTCCTGAAGCCCATTTGTTCTTTACAGAAGATGTTATTTTTTTCGAAATATTCGTAAAGATTATTGTAGATTACTTTTTCAAATATTATTACAGTCCATAATGCCTTCATAATAAGTCTATGTTGCTGTGCACTGATTTAGTTTCATAATGAAGTTCGTTTGCCATGTCATTTAATTAACGTACGCCAAGAAAAGCGCTGTAGTCTATTTTGCATCAAACGAGGGACACGATGGCTCAATTACTCGTACTTTTTTTAAAGGGCAAATAACACTGATTGAGCTAGTCCCAAAGTAAGTTCGAGACTTGTGTTATGGGATACCAACTCAACGATACAATATTTTATAACAAATATATAGATAAACATCCAAGACCCAGGACAATTGCTCCTCACTTAACTTTAATATTTAATAAATGTATTTCAGAAGGTGTTTTCCCTGACTTAATGAAAGCAAGTAAAGTTATACCACTGTTTAAACAGGGATCCAAAGATGATCCGAACAATTATAGACCAATTTCAATATTACCGGCTTTAAGTAAAATATTTGAAAAAATTATATTAGACCAGCTAGTATCGTATTTTAATATTAATAAATTACTTCACTGTCGCCAATATGGATTTACAAAAGGGCGCTCTACCACTGATGCAGCAGCGACCTTAGTTAAAATTATTTACGAAGCCTGGGAGAATCGACAAGACGTTATAGGTATCTTTTGCGATCTGTCGAAGGCATTCGATTGTGTCGATCACATAATATTAAAAAATAAACTAAAATTTTATGGCGTTACTGATACTGCACTCTCTGTTATTTCATCTTATCTTGATAATAGAACTCAAAGAGTTGAAATTAACAGAGTATCCTCAAATAGTGCACCTGTGAGCATGGGTGTGCCTCAGGGTTCAATAATTGGTCCATTTTTGTTTTTGGTTTATATTAATGACCTCCCCTGTCTTGCAGAAAAGTTGTGTGAAGTAGTATTGTTTGCTGATGATACATCTTTACTTTTTAAGGTTGACAGAAAATGCACAAACTATGACGATGTAAGCAATACTATGTCACAAGTACTTAGTTGGTTTACGACTAATAATCTGGCCTTAAACACACAAAAGACCAAGTGCGTAAATTTTTCACTATTGAATAAACCTAATACTCACATACCTTTGAGTCTTAATGGTCAAGTTCTAGAATGGGTACCCAACACCAAATTTTTAGGCATAACTGTAGACTGGAACTTAAAATGGGATAAACATATTGAGGCCACTGCCAAGAAACTTAGTTCGGCAGCATATGCTGTGAGGAGGGTCAGACGGTGTACTAACGTTGAAACTGCTAGGCTAGTATACTTCAGTTATTTTCACAGCATAATGTCATATGGCTTGCTCTTATGGGGTAAAGCGGCTAACATACATGCTATCTCTGTGCTACAAAAGAGAGCAATTCGGTCGATCTACGGACTAAAATCACGCGATTCCTTAAGAGAGTTATTTAAATCTATAAATATTCTTACTGTGACATCTCAATTTATTTACGACAATCTTCTATTTGTTAAATCTAGGTTAAATAATTTCAAGAAAAATAGTGATGTTCACAGTTATAATACTCGCAACAAAAATCAGCTTCATACGCCTAAATTTCGACTTGCTAAAACTAGAAAGTCACTCTTAGGTCTAGGTATAACATTATTTAATAAACTTCCCGAAGCGATCGTTAACCTACCAATGGCAAAATTTAAAACACATGTTAAAAAAGTTTTATTGAACAATGCGTACTATACTATCAATGATTATTTAAGAGATAAAAACGCGTGGATACTTCCTAAACATTTTCCATTACACTCCACACATAAAACATAAATAGCTGCTTTTTCTGTTACCATAATAAGCCTACTGTAAAAACATGTAAATGCTCTGCGATCAATAAGTGATCAACATATAATTAATATTTTCTCTTGACAAGGTCTGCGAGTTCGGGTTTTTCATGCTCACTAAAATGTCCAATCCGGTGGTGGCGTCGCTGGTCGGGTCGTTGGATTTCCTCTAATATGGTTGAGTTTAACGATGGCTGATCCGTGCGTCAACTCGTGAACGGGTGCTGCCGGGAGGGACTGGTCAGCTCGGCTTCGCTTTTTTGACTACTTAATATTTTGTATTACGCAATTTATGTTTGTTTACTGGTTCGCAAGCATTACATGTTATAATGTGTCAACATTGTATTATATTATAAGTATTTATTAATTAAAAGACAATTATAATAATATGACAAAGCCCTTCTGGCGAGTAGGCGACCAATACTGTGAAAATGAGTTTCTTTCGGCGTTTCTTCTCAGCAGTGGTCGTTACGAAGCGCTGGTATCGGTAGCTTTTTTTTAAAAATAAATTAAATTTTAATATACTTTACACGTAACATAAATTATACTTATTGACGTGTAAAAGTGCCTGTAAAGGTCTAATTACTGAATAAACATTTGAATCTTTGAATCAATTTGAAAAAGGCCATTTTCCAACTTGCCCTAACCGGGGATCGAACCCGGGACCTCTGGGTGGTACTGCAAGACTTATAAATATATAACTGAGAACTAGTGGCTCTGTGAGTCGTTAGGCCTCCACTTTACTTTTTACGTTTTCAAACCTCATGGTTCCGACATTATGAAAAATTTCCATAAAACCTAATCGCGAAGAAAAAAACTAATATATCAGACATCGCAGCTCCTAACCGGATGCACAAATTTTGATTCAGTTGTTTGTTGGAAACGTTACCAGGCCGAGAGACTTCTTATTCTTAGACATAAATGCCATTCAAGATTTCTATTCAAAATTTTTAATTTAATTTAAGCTTATATTCACGTGATTTTTATAATGGTAAGGTAAACTTCGTGCAAGGGTCCGACTCGCAAAAAATATAGATGCAATATTTAAAACAGATCAACACATAATAATGAAAATAATAAATAATTTGATCAATGTCTAAGTAAAGTAATATATCTTAATATGTCTCAATAAAGTTGAAATAATTTAATCAATTTCTTAGCTTAATTATCCTTAACGATCTCGCGAGCACTAACAACCAGCAAAAACGAATGGCAATATGTTGAAAAGGGGAGTACGTATAGCTCGCAGGAAAAAGCTAGTTCTTAACAACGGCTCTCGTGACCACAAACCGTGAAGAATATACGTAGTGTGTATAACCAGATCATTATTGACCACTTAGGTCAGCGACAAACATTCTCAGCAGGCCAACGCCCCATTGCGGGATGCAACAATTCGAAGGAATATAATCTCAACAGCCGTTTACAAAAGATTCAAAGCCGCGTGGTCGTGAGTGAGATAGCTGGCCGCCCTACAGTCCACGTCAATGCAATTCCCGGAATGCATCGGTCCCCTTTTGCAATATTTTGTTATCGTCTACCTACTGAGTTGGCGCGCGTTTTTTCCTCGTATTCACCCAACATAGATAGTATCACCGTTAAATGAGCACAAAGCTATATAAATATGAAGTAGGAAAAAACCCGACAATAAATCAAAGAAAGTGATAAATAAGCCAAATATCATATTTCATTTTCATTATGAATTCGGTTTATGTGTCTGGGAATATGATTCTTGTTATTTATGATGTTTTAGGTTTTGTGAGGCAAATTATTATTTACATTGTGATCGTGTGTGTCTAATCCTGTGTGTTGCACATCGCACAATTCACAATAAAACATTAACTTTCAAATTATCTGTTTTGAGCAGCAATTTGTCAAGTTGGTTCAACGTTGTCTATTTTGTACTCTGTAATATCCTCTCACTCACGATTTTGAATTTTTCTATCAACGGACTATGCCTTATAAAAAGTTAAGTTTAAAACGATACGGCTCTTCGTGTTGATTGAGGACAGGAAGGTATGGAGTGAATTCAACAGAGCCGACCTAAAAAAAAATTAAAACCCAGGTCAACTCTGGAGAACAAGAAGATGGAGAGATTCTCAAGACACTGTAATTATAATATTCCTTCAGCTAAATTTAAATTATATCCACAATGATAATATAAAATTTTATTAACGCGACATAACAATCAGGATTTATTACGTTCAGTCGCAATACTGTAGGTACAAAGGTCGGAAACTCGGAAATGGCAAGTAAGCGTAAATTATCTTATTAATGTCGGCGGGAATTATTTCGGTATTACCGCGTTACCGCCTTCAACGAGCCCTTCAGAAGTCGGGTTAGCAACAAGATACCCTGTCTTATATGTATGCGTAAATTTCCGTGTTTTCCGACAACGCTCCCTTTATGTTTGAGCGTATGCTCCTAATTAGCTAAAATATTTTACCACATAACATTGTTCTCATCATGATTCGAGCGATTATACTCGTAATTATAAAAATCTGCAGTCCTTACATCAGTAATAGAGTAGTCCAAACTTTTGATAATTCCGATAGAAATATCAATGCTTCAAAAATTGGCATAGTTCTATTATAATTTGTACACATTTCCTAGGAATTGTAAGCAAAGACGGATTTCATGATACCAGAAACGTATGAAAAACGTCAATCACTAGGAGATTTGTAAAATTATAATATAAGAAACCTACCGATTTTAAAAGCACTGATATTTCTATGGAATTCATTAAAACTTTTAATACTTAAATTGCTAGATTTAACAGAGCAGATTATTTTTGCAAATACAGCGGTTGGACCATGTTTCACATAAAATTTTGTGAATGACGTATTTTTCACTAATCACTGGCCAATGGAAAATCCTGTCTAAGCGGATTCTTCTAGCAAACTGCTCACATTTATGATTCCTGCTTTCAAAGTGTAAAAGGTTTTAGTCCTGATATATGTTAAGAGACCAGCTTATAATAAAAGTTATATACATACATATATACATAAATAAAAGTTGAGAGTGGTGTCTGGACTGGAAGGGCTTTTAAAATATCACACGAAGGATCTGTGAAGTGACGTGGCGTGAAAATGTACACAGGGCCAAACTTTACGATGGGTTAAAAACTTTGCCATTCACATTAAGAGGTAGTAAAATTATCAAATAGCGTTTAAATATAAATGAAAATTGTACATCTGCAGTTGGATCAGCCGACTCGTTTTGGACTTTTTATAGGGCGTTTTATTTACCTCACATTACTATTATTTTAATAAATTCTAAAAACATCGGCCATGTTTTTTTATTGTTTTATAAATAAATAAATATATAGGGACAAATTACACTGATTGAGCTAGCCCCAAAGTAAGTTCGAAACTTGTGTTATGGGATACTAACTCAACGATACTATATTTTATAACAAATACATATATAGATAAACATCCAAGACCCAGGACAATTTGAAAAAGACCATTTTCCAACTTGCCCTGACCGGGAATCGAACCCGGGACCTCTGGGTGACGGACTAGCATGGTGACCACTACGCCACGGAGGTCATTTATCGACAATATACAACAATTCTAAATCTTCAAAATTCTAGATTAAAAATGAAGCATGCATATAATATTTAAGATTTACGAGTATATTCAATTTCTCATTCTGTTGCCCTATTTAGGACGGGCCCTTTACAGTTGCAGCTACGTGATGCAATGCCAAAATGGCGACCGCCGTTGTCAAGACAGTAGTATGGAAAACAGCAGAATAAGCTGCTCATATTCATTGCAACCTCGCCACTATTACCACTGGACAAAGGTGCATGTTCTACTTGATCTGTAATTGTCTGTACATTGAACGGAAACGATTTTAACTACAATTGTACGCGGAGACACGCAGTCCTACGCTATTTGCCCTGTTAATGTTTACCAAGACGTTGATGGCATTATAAAAGGTTCTGAAGATAATGATGACGGATTTTGGGCATTTTATAAGATAATTAAGGAAGTCGATTCTAATGACCAAAGTTACAACATCAGCTGTGACTTTTATACAGTAAGTACACTGATTAATTTTTTAACTCTTATACACGTATCTAACAAAATATAACTGTCACGTAACATGGACCATTTCACGGAGTATACACAAAACAACGGTACTGTAATTGTAGGAAGCTTCGTTTCCGAAGCCCGGTAAATTAGTGACGTAGTATATGCCGCGCGGCAAACAAATATATTTCACTTATTTTGCATACAAGCAACGGTCTCTCGAGTGCGTGTTGCGTCACCGTGTGCGCTTGCGCAACCTGCTCACGCGCACCGCGACTGCCATTCATCCGGCCGCGAATGCGACGCGTGGCAACAGCGTCTAGATTCGCAAGATAAACAACTTCCGTACAAGACACAATTGGGAGGAGGTTGATCACATGAATTGTCTAGGCAAGGTCACAAGAGCCAAATAACTAGGTTTAGCTTTTTTTGTTGAACGTCGAGAGTCGAGACTGGTGGCACGACCTTAGCCTCAGTCTGCGATTTCGAGGGCATTCTTTAATTTCAATTTGCGCGCAGATACAGAATAACAAACAAAGAATGCTTATTAATAATTACTGTCGTAAATTCGATTGACTTCACAAAGCGCATTTTAGAAATCCAATGTAATAGTCAGATTTTCCTCAAATAATAATATGCATTGAAAAGGTGAACATAATATGTATGTACAACAGTTTTAAGTTCCTACACAATTGATTAGTGCAAAAATACCCAAGTTGTTCTTTCGGTCCAAAAATAAGAGAATATAGAGTTAGATCAAACTCTGAACTCAATCCTAATTGTTTTGAATTCAAGAGAGAAAATTAGAGGTATTAAGTAAAACAAAAAAAACTTTGACTTTGGATTCTGGCAGACCAACCACCTCTGCCCACTCTGTGGCGTCCACTCCGGCTATCACACACATGTCAGTTCCCTTTTAATCTTATCCACACGACCGAACAATAGCACCACGGCCAAACATCCGGTCCCTTATCGGCAAGCGGCGATATTGACATGACACGCGTAAATTTTACTTTTTCCAATTCGGCAAGAATTGGAAAAAGTAAAATTTACGCGCGTATGCATATAATCATTTCTTTGCACCTGACAAATCTCATATTTGTTTCTCTAATGAAGGCTTGGGATGATGATGGCAAGATGGTACAACCTGCTAGAGGAAAAGCAATGAGTGTGAAAACATGTCACCACAGTCGGTTTGCAAAAGTAGGAAAATGTAGTAAGGGGATACCTAAATTTTCCAGGGTACAGTACTGCCCCCATTTGAAATAAATCATTTGATAGGAAACGGAGACATTTAAAATTTTGTCTTACCAGGCACTAGATAATCCTTCAAACTATTTTATAAACTTCTGTTTACAGTTTAGAATGAGAACGTGAAGATTTTCTACGCACAATTGCCAAAAACGGCCACTTTTGGCGTGTGTACGTAGAAAAGCTTCATATTATCACTTTAAACTGTAGACAGTAGTTCAAAAAATAGTTTAAAGTGTTACCTAGAGCCTGGTCAAGACAAAATTTTTAATCATATCTCCGTTTCCTTTTAAATGATTTAATTCTAACGGGGGCAGCACCGGACCCCGAAAAATTTAGGTAGGTTAACTCAGGAGAGCTATGTTCGCGCTCTTTTTAAAATAAAAATAAATAAATAAATAAATACATAGGGACAAATAACACTGATCGGGCTAACTTGATTTGTCCCTATGTAAGTTCGAGACTTTTATTATGGGATACTAACTCAACGATACTATTTATAAAACCAATACATGAATATAGAGATAAACATCCAAGACCCAGGACAATTCGAAAAAGGTAATTTTTCCAACTTGCCCTAACCGGGGATCGAACCCGGGACCTCTGAGTGGCAGACTAGCATGGTGACGATTACGCCACGGCCAATTTTTTTAAATGTATGTTTAACGATTATTCGAAAACGCTTGGACGTATTGAATTTTTTTTTGTTTGAAAATGTGGGATATACTTGTCAGGTGGTTCCATAGAAATGTTATCAAAATAGGTTGTGTAGTTTGGGGGTGAACTCGGTTTTTAGTTTTGAAAAATTATGTATTAAACCAACCGGACAGGTACGGTTAATAATTATGAACTGGTAGTAAGAGTACCTAACTAGGCTGCAAAAACCGAAAGCTAAGACATAGCAATTCCTGGTTTCGTCTTCAGGAATCCATGGATAACAAGCGTGGCGAACGAGCATTTCCTCTATATGGGGTTAAAGTTGGCCATTTTGGATCTGGTCAGAATAGACTGGTAATTTTGTCTCATGGGTAGGGCATGACATGTAGCTCATTCTTCAGGTTAAATGCACATGGGCGGAAATTCCTCGCAAAACATTAGGTTTCCGTTTATTTTATCAGACCGGAAAGCTAAATTTTGTCGTGTTGTTTTCCCGTGTCGGAATTTCCGATCCATCCTTGTTTTGATGATATCATTACACCTAAATGCATTTGGTCGACGAACTTTTCAGTGTCAACGACATTGGTATCCAGATTACATTTAAATACTCGTAATGCAAATATTTTGCGTTTATTTTAATGTTATCCTTTTCAACTTGGGGCTGTGTTAGTTCCCTTGTTTAGTTGTTTAATTATTTTGATCTGAATTCAACCAGGATTTGGGTTTTCACTATCGAATACAGCAAAAGCAGCTTCCTTTAGAAGTTATTATTTGTGCGTAACATAACGCTAAGAAATGTAACTATCACGAAACAAATATTCGTGTGTCCTGCGTTTTAGAAATAGTTAATAATTTAATGGTTAGCGGGAAAGGAATGTCTTATTTTCTATTCTAACACATTATCCCCTACTTTCGGTATGTACAACAAAATACCCTTTATTGCACAAAATAAATAAATACAGGACATAATTATCTTGAAAACTAGGATATGCGCAAAAGGCGGCCTCAAAAGAGGTTGTAAGATATTGAATAAACGTTTACAGTAGGTAATCGTTTATTGACGCATAGAAAAACCCATACAAGATACGGTGACTAAACCAGATAGATCTGGCAGCGCAGTTGCCATGTTATCACGTTATCAGCTCGCGACTCAACGTCACCGCGAAAACGAGAGTGAGCGTTATCGTTCGCGTTCGGCGCCACGTCACTATTAGCTCGGCCACTCGCGTCAGTGTTGCGCAAACCCAGTTTCTAGAAACAACAATGGTGATGACGTGGCTGATTTTTGTGATAGTAGGTGCAAACATACTGCGTCAACATTCTTACTGCTAGATTGGATATTGAATATAAAACAAACGGAGATTTCCAGACTGATAAAGTATAGTAGTCTATTATAGAGGATGCTTGTGTTGGATCTAAATCCTTTTCGCAACTGCAACGAAACGAACCTACGTCCTACGTAATGCACCATGACTGCTATTATTCTGAATAAATAATATCATAAGCTTGACGGTCAAGCAGTGGACTGCTTGACCGATCTCAACACTTTCAACTAAAAGAACATCTGCAATTTGGTCGCAGAACGTTCCACGAGTTCGAACCGGCCCGGTTTTCCCTTAGACTATTTGCTCCTTAGCGCGAAGAACCGATGGCCGATGGGGCAAAAAGGTTAAATGAATACTTTATTTTCTCTACTTTATAGGTTCTCGAATGGCGACCACGTTCCGGCAATCGAAGCGTAGGACACCCACCCACAAGGTGGTCAGACGACCTGACTAAGGTCGCTGGCCAGTGCTGGATGCAGGCCACTCTTGATCGTTGTGGAAATCCTTGGGAGAGGCCTATGTCCAGCAGTGGACGTTATGCGGCTGAAATGATGATGATGATGATGATAATGATATCAAAGTCAAAGTCAATTTTTTTTATTTAATGTAGGATAAATTTATCTCTTATTGAAGGTCATTTTTTTTTAAATATTATTTTAGTGCAAAAGCTAAAGACTACTAGCGTTTCGCGAGCTACGCTCTAGAGCGTAGCTACAGAGCATAGATCTGTAGTGTACGAATAAGCGCCAAGCACAGTACGCTGGGCAGCAAATGAAGAGTGACAGCACGACTTCCAGTGAGGCTAATTCCAACGCAATACCAGTTACCGGTACAAAGGTCGGACCGATCTGCCCAACGTCTGTATTAACAAGGACGCGATTAAATCTGCGGACGCGCCAGCTATTGCTAACCGAGATGAGCGAACCGAAATAAAAATAGATATGGCAACACACAAGCAACGGTTGCTAACCAAAATTAAGGAAATAATTCCTTTGCACAACTTAATGTAGGGAAAACCATATTATTGATTACTAAAATTTAACACGTAAGGAAAAATATATTGGTAAATTATTTACAAAACTGTACAGTTTATGGAAGTAAAGTAGAGAGAATAATATATTTTTAAGTAAAAAATCAATTGCCAACATATTGAACTGTTTTCTGTATGTAGTTGTTATACGAATCAATATTTGAGAATATTTGGGATAGTTTTATTAATATCTCTATTTTTGGAACGAAGTTCCTTACGGCAGGCTTGGAGGAGATAGGGATTTTGCTGCGCGACCGAACTGAAAAAAATGTGATAGTAAAACCGTAAGGATGACCTCGTTAAATAAAACCGTTAAATGAGACGTGCGCAGGCGCGACAGTCGTATACACATTGTGTCGATTCTACATTAGCCGAAGGAACTTCGTTCCTACCTGGTGTCCCACGACACCACATTTCTTTTTATTATTAAATAATTGTAGTGGATTTTGAAGAATCGATAAATAAGTATATTTCAAGTCCGACTTTTCAATCTGAAAAAAGGTCAATATTACGATATGAAAGTGAACGAAAATTACATTTTAACCCTTTCACCGCGAACGTCGGATTTATCCGACAAACATTGTCGTGCCCATTGCGCGAGCGTCGGATATGTCCGACAAAAAAATTTTTTTTGTCGGACAATTTTTCGGTTGTAGGTATTTATTTTAGATTTACTACCCCTCGCGCTGGGGGCACGGCAACTGATATAAGGTCTCGCCGTGTAAGGGTTAAATGGAAATGCGAGTATTAATTTTTACGAAGTTTTTGAAAGATAAAGTGAAAAGCTATGCTGCTGGATTCCTTGTTCCATCTTCTCGTCCACTAATGCGTTGTGGGCTTCGGGTTTTACGGTCCTAAAGTCTGCAGATAACGACATGTAGTGTATTTTGGTACGCATGGCAACACCTTTGCCGCATCCAAAATGGCATAGCCGCGTCACGCGTGAGATCAGCATGAGTCACTAGATAGACACTGTTGCTACATCAGCTGACTCATTGACTGCGCGGATGGGAATGGAAACCTATTGTTTCCCACTGTGTCCTCAAAATTAATACGCGGCCTCTGCTAATATCTTGTTACCTAAGATAATTCTGATAACAGAAGCAACAATATGATCAGAAATGTCTAATAATATAAAATAAATCTTTGCTACTATAAATCGTAAATAAAACTATCAACTGCCATAATAATCTTAGAGGAAAAAAAGGAGGTGGGAGTAAGCAAGCATTACTAGCGCTTTCGCAAGTTAAGTTGGTCCAGGTGTGGTCTCCAATTGGATGGGCAGTTAACGTATTTTGTGTTTCAGAAAGACACTTCACATCTTAATACAAGAAACCAGCTGGTCAAGAGACGATTGCCTGGTTTTTCGAGTATTTCATAATTTAGTCATAATTTTTTTCCCGTCCCCTAGCCGCCTTTTGCGCGTTTCTTAGTTTTTAAGAAAATTATGTCCTGTATTTATTTATTTTGTGCAATAAAGGGTAATTTATTATATTGTAGGCCCGTGTATGTATCCGCAAAAAAAACATAGAATATATCATAAAGTTTATAAAAAATGGCAACAATAAATATAGAAGGAATCGCAAGTTCATAAAAATCACTATCATCTAGCAACAGTTAAATATGTAACTATAATTTATAGATAACATCAGACACGACGCTCATTTTTAGCATTTTACGGCCGTAATAAGTGTGGTGTAACAATTTTTTTCCGGCCGGGTAGGCCCGTGTGACACATCCGCAATCCCACGCGATTACACCGCTTCTAGGTCAAACCTATTTTCGTATTCCACACTACGTGGATATTGTCGATGTGAGTACATTATCTATTGTAATCATACGCGGGCTGGGAATTATTTTTTGCAAAGTTAAATGAATATTAATTTGTATGAGAAGTAAGAATATGATGAGAAAATTTGGTGATGGGACTTGTTTTATGTGATACTCTTTGAAGAATACATTTTAAAGTAACAAATAAAAATCGACATAAATAAACGAAACAAAAAAGTGTAAAAGCATTGTCACATTTCTTTTCAAAGAATCAAATTCAAGGATTCAAATGTTGATTCAGTAATTAGACCTTTACAGGCATTTTTACACGTCAATAATTATAATTTATGTTACGTGTGAAGTTTATTAAAATTAAATTTATTTTAAAAGAAAAGCTACCGATACCAGCGCTTCGTAACGACCACTGCTGAAAAGAAACGCCGAAAGAAACTCATTTTTAACCGACTTCCAAAAAAGGAGGGGGTTATCAATTCGTCGCGATACTTTATTTTACCGACTTCCAAAAAAGGAGGAGGTTATCAATTCGTCGCGATACTTTATTTTTTTTTTATGTGTATACACCGATTATTCAAAGACGCCTGGACTGATTTAAAAAATTCTTTTTTTGTTTGAAAGGGTATGCTTTCCAGGTGGTACCATGGAAATTTCGTCAAAATCGGTTGTCTATTTTGGGGGTGAAGTCAGTTTTTAGTTTTGAAAAATTATCACAGTATTGGTAGCCTACTCGCCAGAAGGGCTTTGTCATATTATTATTATAATTGTCTTTTGTATTAATATAATACAATTTTGACACATTATAACATGTAATGCTTGCGAAAAAGTAAACAAACATAAATTGCGTAATAAAAAATATTAAGTAGTCAAAAAAAGCGAAGCCTAGCTGACCAGTCCCTCCCGACAGCACCCGTTTACGAGTTGACGCACGGATCAGCCATCGTTAAAGTCAACCATATTAGAGGGAATCCAAGGACCCGACCAGCGACGCCACCACCGGATTGGACATATTAGTGAGCATGAAAAACCCGAACTCGCAGACCTTGTCAAGAGGAAATATTAGTTAGGTATATGTTGGTCACCTATTGATCGCAGAGCATTTACATGTTTTTACAGGAGGATTATTATGGTAACAGAAAATATACAGCTATTTTATGTTTCATGTGTGGAGTGTAATGGAAAATGTTTAGGAAGTATCCACGCGTTTTTATCTCTTAAATAATCATTGATAGTATAGTACATACGCATTATTCAATAAAACTTTTTTAACATGTATTTTAAATTTTGCCATTGGTAAGTTAACGATTGCTTCGGGAAGTTTATTAAATAATGTTATACCTAGACCTAAGAGTGAGTTTCTAGTTTTAGCAAGTCGAAATTTAGGCGTATGAAGCTGATTTTTGCTGCAAGTATTTTAAATATTAAATACACAAACAGACTCATTGGGACACCACAGCCAACAGGGACGGAGAACTGGATAAATAAATAAATATATAGGGACAAATAACTGATTGAGCTAGCCCCAAAGTAAGTTCGAGGCCTGTGTTATGGGATACTAACTCAACGATACTATATTTTATAACATATACATATATAGATAAACATCCAATGATGGCGGAGATAAAAGGAGAGAGGATAACGATGATTAAAAAATGCTTAAGTCTAAGGCGATTGACACACTGCACTCACACGCGTAGCGCAGGGCCGCCGTACAAAAATCACGCTGTCGGTGTGTTGTATTATGCTATGCGTGTTTTCTATACAAATTTAAGTACTTGCATACAGTCCGGCCCCGCGCTACGCAACGGTGTGCGGAGCAGTACGTGAACCTAACCTGTATTTTTTTGTTTCCCTGCAATGTTTTGGTGACCATTGCTTTCTGTGATTCACAGAATTTAGGAAAACAATCATTTGGAGAACTGACTTAACATGATCGCTATCGCGTTGGTCTTGTTGTTTTTAAAGCCACTGCGTAAGTTATGTGTCATAAAAATATTTAAATTCACACGACTTCAATTTTCCAGAAAAAGTCTTTAAACATCAAATATAAAAGTGCAGTAGTTAAATATAATAGACGACTATTTTCCAGGAAAACCACCCGGATTTCAAAACACTTGTAGCTGTCATAAAGCGGTCATTGTTTTGGGCAAAACATCTAGATATTTTCGTCACTCAAGTCAGCTGTGCGAACAATGACACGCCTCGCATATAAATCACAGAGCGTACAGATGTAAAGGTGGTGCATAAAAAAAAACTATATTACAATACAATGCACATAAAGATCACAGAGGAGGTAGCACATGCTTTGTTTATTTTTTGTGTGTGGTGGCCAACACTGGTTTCAGATTTTGAAACCAGTGTTGGTCACTTACACACAAAAAAAAAACAAACAGCATGTGCTCAGGCTGCCTAAAGGCAACTGACATAGCTTGGCGAATGCCATAGAATAATGTCAGCCGGGACCGACGGCTTACACGTGCCTTCCGAAGCGCGGAGGAGCTCGAGAATTTTTTATGTCTCTCGTGGTTACCCATCCAAGTGTGAAGCACATGCTGAGTAGAAGCAACGTCTATGATAAAGCGAAGTCAAAGACAAAACCATTTATTCATCTTTGAATATTTGTATCACTTGATAATTGTAATTTTTCTTTAGATTTCGCAATAGGTAATTTTTGACGCCAGATTACAGCTTAGTATACTGCCGCTTCCTAAGCGCAGCGCAAGTACTGAAGTGGAATGAATGCTTGTCAATTAACAGGTCAAACGTTAAGATAAATGATATAATGGTTTCACGTAAGTTATTAAGATGTACGCCAAAGCAGTTGCCATTTGTACAAATGGCAACTGCTTTGGCGTTCTTAGTCACTCTGGCTCAAGCGAAGAAAAATTGTTTTCTTCCTTGGAAAATATTGCAGGAACTTAGTTTATTTATTTGAGATTTTTTGGGAATGTAACGATTAATAAACTCGCGTGAAATTAAGGACCTACATCTGGATTGTCTCTGTTTAGTGTTCAAATGGGTGTTGCAGTGACTCAGAAGTCAGCTGATTCACTGCTCGGCGCTCGACCTCGCATGCGCCGGCGGATTGTATGCAACCGCTAATTACGTACTCAATGAAGGATATTCTCACAACAATCCATGCCATTCATCGCTTGACAAACTATAATTTATGTTTGTATAACACTCACATTGCAATACTACGTACTATGTTATGTATATATACCTACAGTGTCAGTGAATTCAGTTATATATTTCAAATCCGAGTTTACAGCAACTAGCCAGTTAGATTTTGTAACAAAACTCACCAAAACATGATCTGAATATACATTTGTGTGCATGTTGAAATTATATGAAAAATCTGGTACATACCTGAAACAAAAAAAAGAAATATTATTAGGGATTGTAACAAAACAACCATATAATAATCAGAGATCGGAATCACGGCTGCTATTGCTATCAAAAGTATGGATATGACGAAAAGTTCCGGGATTTCTCGAGAATCTAATTGGGTACTAAGTAAATAAAACAATCATAATTATGTGATTTCAGGATAATTATATTTTTTTCGATAATTAAAACATTTATTCCAGAATAAATTATACACAGCACAATACATAAAATAAATAATTAAACTAAAAACAAAATAACCTACCTATAAATTAAAATATATCTAATTAAAAATAAAACATTATATTATATAAAAAATAGACCCCAGGTCGCTACGGTCGCAAGGCAGGGTGCCTAAGAGACTGGCAGCATTGCCTCGTTGTATGGCCAGACTTAATCTCTGGCCAAAATGCGCACCAGCTCTTAGGTCCCCAGAAACGTCGATCAGGCGTGTGGAGATTTCTTTAAAAATTTGACGCGCCTCCACACTTAAATAATTAAAATATATCCTAAAATCACATAAGTACGATTGTTTTATTTATAGATTATATAGTCATATCCATACTTCTGATAGCAATAGCACCCGTGATTCCGATCTCTGATAAATACTGATAATAATACATAGGTCTACTAGCAGTGCCATAGTTCTGACTTCTGAGTAACATGTAAAATAAATTGGGTTCGCAGAACCACAATTGAAAATCAATTTTTACTTTTAGTGGTACATACATATGTGTATTTGTATGTAATTTTTATTTATAAACTAGCTGACCCGGGAAACGTTGTTTCGCCCGTTCCGATTCCAGTAGCCGTTTCCGTTTTTTCTCCGTGAGAACCTTCCTCAGACTTCATCAAACACAACAAAGAATTCAGCTGAATCGGTTCAGCCGTTCCCGAGTTTTGCGCTTAGCAACATTCATTTTTATTTATATACAAGATAGATAAATCGCTTAAAAGTAGCTAAAGCTGGTTAAATTCCGGACCCTAACAAAAATGCGTTTACTTTGCAATGCGTTAATTACAACAATTATAAACGATAAAGCTATATTTATCTTCAGTAATGGTATTAAAATGTAAATAAATATAAACAAATAAATATTAATGTCCCAAAGTAAGTTCGAGACTTTTGTTATGATGGAATACTAACTCAACGATACTATATTTTATAATAAAATACATCCCAGACCCAGGTCAATCTAAAAATATTATTTCCCACCTAGACCTGACCAGGGCTCGAACCCGGGGTCTCCGGTGTGACAGGATAGCATGATGACCACCAGCCCACAGAGGTCGACAAATCAAAATGAAAAAAAAAACCACACATTACGTAATGCACGTACGAGTAACGTGGAGCAGAAAGAACAATCATAACAATGAATGATGAATGAAAGTCAGTAAGTTTGAACGCGCGATAACGCCATGTCGCCAGCCGATTGACTACCGGAACAAGGTGACATCGGTGACCTCAAGGTGACCCGCACTTGAATATTGAACAGGTCATCGAACTCCGCATTATTTTTACATCACTGCCCAAACAAAAAGTTTGGACGATTCTTTACGGCGCCATCGTAACTTTTTATGACCGAATGTTGGTTATTGTTACGCAACCGTGGTAACATTGGACATTTTTTTTAATTCATACTGTTCTCGTGCTTGAATTTATTACTGGTGACAGAGAAATATAAAATCGATGTTTGATAGGACCGAAAATAACGCTATTACTTAATAATTACAAGTTTAGTTAAACCTTACTTAGCCACGAGTGGTTATACATATTTTCAAAGTTTTATTACTTTTGCACTGCATTTTAAATGCTTAAAAACATATAAATGTATATAAATTTCTAGCACATACATACTACCTCTTTTCACTTGCAATGTAAGAGTCTAGGGAACGACAAATATTTCTAAAATAGCAAAACAATAAACTTAACATGTGGAAAAATTCAGAATTAGCAACTTTGCTAGCCCATTTCTCTGAAGATTATACGAAGCACTCAACATATGCTTATTTCTCTCTTCCTGACCAGCAAGCGAAATTATCAACATTTTTTAAGTTCCGAGCATTCGTTTCAGACTCGGGAAATATCACCTCAGCCTCAGTGTTTCATTAAAGCAGTAAAACATTAGCTACACTCGCAAACCCGCAACAGACACAAATTAAAGTTAACACTATGACAGAGAGCGAGGGAACAGAACAAGAAAACAGCAACTTGGAAACGGAACCCGAGACGCGGCAGGCATGAAAAACACTGGGTGTGTTTACACGGATCATGTGATCCACTAGATTCATTATTCGCTAGCGACTTCTTGGAATGAATCCGAAAATATATCCCATGTTACGTATTACGACTGCGTTTCATCCCAGGTTCTTAAATAATGATAAATAATCTTAAGTTTGAAGATGCTATTTGGATTTCGACTACAGACTTTTAGTTTTATTAATTTACCAATAAAAATTGCAATAAATTATGTGTTAACATTAAACAAATAAATAGTACTCCGCCATTTTAACCAGGAACACAGAGAGTACTAGGGGAAATAAGACTTAAAATAGGTTTGAAATCCGAAACAAACGGATCATTAGACTGAAGTGGATACACCCAAAGCACTTGGTTTAAAAAAATACATAAAAATAAAAAGATGAAGCGAATTCACCCCAGCCGGCAACTAATTGCGCAAAACGAGATTAACGCTCACCCTGTAGACTGTAGCGGCAGGTTGGCCACTGTTTTACCACCGGCTCTATTGCTTTTACAACGCCACTTTTCTATTATTATTTTTTTTTGCTAGGGTACTGTATTCTAATCTCGTGCAAAGGAGTCGACCCTCAATTCGTCTTAGAAGTCACCTTCATAGAGTTCGGTTGCGTTCGTCGGTGGGTTTGGAACCTAAGTCCGCTTTACGTATTCTTCTGTACAAAAAATCTTTCTACTTCTTTATTTAACACGCCCTTAGTTGTAAGACTAAAGGCATTCTATTCTATTCCGCCATAAATCAGTTTTACATCGATATATTTATGATAAAATTAACGTATTAATGCCGACATGTTAATCATCATCATGAAAGATATCACAAGGGAGAATGTCAGTTAGTCCAATAAATAATTCTTGTTTATAGAGACTTGATTCGTCTTTGATACCAATCTTATAAAAAACATTGACGTGGCTTTCAACCTACAACTCTGTTCTGCAGTTCTGCTCCTTTGAATTTAATGAAACTTGAAAAGAAAGAAACCATTGTGCGAAGACTCTGTTCTGCAGTTCTGCTCCTTTGAATTTAATGAAACTTGAAAAGAAAGAAACCATTGTGCGAAGAAAAGGTAAATAGAACGAGGCACAAATGAACAATAAGATTTTTATATTTTCTAAGAAATAATCAAGAACTAGTCGAGGATGCAAGGAACCCGTTATTCATCGTATACTTCGAGAAATATCATATTCCCGGCGCTGTCATCCTTATAGATCAGAATCTCGGATTACAAACCGCAGAATACGTAACGGACATTGGCGAATATTATTGTAGTTCGATGCTTCTAGTTATAGATGATCAGTTGTCAGACGAAGGATCTAAAGTATTTATATAATACAGTTACACTATCTACTCGTACTTCTTAATCCCTTATTGGGTAGACTGAGTAGACAAGCCCAACGGTGAGATTTAAGTAAATATGCAGACCAGATATTTCGTCAGCTTGCTAGTTTTTACCCATTGAAAAAGAGCTTAGGAGAAAAAGTTCTGAGGTTACTTGAGAATTCTTAAGATCAGCTTAGATGCAGATACAAATCGATATTTGATATTTTGCTAAGTAGTGTCAATCAACTGTCAAGCCCTAAATTCAGTATGTCAATGGTAGCTCGTCGACCAATTGGTAGAAAAGGAGATTCGAGAGGAGTATAAGCGAATTACAGGACAATATCGATGGTCGGTGTTGAGAAGGGATCACAACATTGCCCGGCTAATTGTCGGTAACTGCAAACGAGATTACTACGACGCCCCGCGTAAAGCCGTTACACACTGCCCGATTTGTCCGGCCCTAGTTGGTACTTGAGGGATTTCCCTCAAGTGCCACCGGTAATACCTTGATACTATAAGTCGGGTGTATAAATTCTCTGACGATAAATAGCGGTTCATTTCGCAATAACTTGAAATCGTAGGTTTGTAAGTATTTAAAGATAATATGGAACAGCCTTTGGGAACAGCTATTTGAATCAAAATATGAGTCTCCAAAAATATTCTCAAAATTTCTGTTATAGAAAAAGTGCAACATCTCTCTTAAATTAGAGTTGCTCAATAGAACAATTTCTAGCAACGTAAACGGAACGTTGGAAAAGGTATGTTTGTTTGTAATAACTATATTGTACTATGAAAACACAATAACATTATATAAACAGCACAAAGAGTAAATTGGCAACGGTGGACTTATACCCTAATAGATCTCTTCCAGAAGAATACTAAGTATTGCTAATGTAAGTAAATCGAATACTACCATCTGCGAAACTATCGCGCAAAGAACAACAAATGTAAAACGAAACAACTTAGACGTCTATGGCGCAGGACGCCAGGACGATACGGGCCCCAACCAGGGATTCGGGCCGACCACCATACGCCCAATAGCTCCTGACTCAATCCAATTACTAACATGTAACTGAGTTTTAAAGGGAATTCAGCCACACTGCGGCACTAATCCCCATTATGCTGCAATTTACGAGTCTGCAAGGCTTCCATTTGGTTTTTTAACAAACCATCAAGGTTTGTAATTAACGAGTGAATTAGGAATTGAATGAAAAGCGTCATAATCGAATTATTGGTGAGGTCACAAGTCACAAGCAGTATAATTTGTATTGAATTGACTGAAGGACACAAGACGATTCCTTTAGTCACTCTTATGACATTGTGATTGTTGTATTGTCAATTAGCTATCTCGATGTAATGGAAGTGAATAATACAAATAAAACGCCAATAATAAGTCAAAACACTGAAGAAAGAGTAAATAAGACTTTTAATGCAACCTCAACTCTGAGGTTTCTTCAACCACTTCAAGCTTAAGATAAAAAAATTATCTCTAAAGGAATAATTGAACATCCAATGAATAAAGCAAGGGGCCAACCATACATAACATAGTCTGTTACACAGAAAGTGTATTCAATACAAAATACAACTGTGATAAATCACAAATAGTTTTTTAAAGAAGTTCACGAGACAAACGAAATTAAGCAATGTCCGGCGACAAATAAAAAATTAACCGCTATTCAGCACAATAATAGGCAACCAACTTAGAAATTAATTAGAACACGACAAATTATATTCCTGTGAAATTGAATGAAGACATTATTTCGGTAGGGAAGAAATAAAAGGTACGGATGTTTTGAAATGTAAATTTCTGCGAATGAAACGCTAATTTGGCCTTTCATGAAAATGCCATGTATTTGAAGTATTACAATGTTGTCGATATCGAAAATAGGTTCAAAGAAATAGAAAACGAATTAGATTATATGCCCACTGAACAGAGCTACATATATTACAATGTGAAAATAGATAAAGAAATTAGGACTCGATTGAATCATATTCCTATAATTCCTTATATATTTTTTTTCATACAGTCATAAGTGTCATAACATTCTATTATATGTATAGCTTCGATGAAGACTTAGCACAGAATATTTGGAGACCTAGGAATTAGAGAGTGTAAAACATAACGTAAAAACCACTTAACTTTTGAAAAGACTATTGAGAACCCACAGACAATACGAACGAAAACTATGGTCTTTTAATCAATTTTATCAGTGTTAAGTACCTGCCTGTAATTGGGGCATGAATATCAATGTGTTTTCTCATACAACACACCGTAGACAGTGCCATCGTTATCCAAAATAGACCTTAAGCATGTGATAATAAATAACAGTTTAATCAAGCGACACGTCGGCCACAAGTGCACTATGTCATAAAATTACTTAATCGTCTCCTTGAAACACATTATTATCATATGGTTATGGGCGCGACACACATTTCTCGAGTAAACACCGCTCGTGTCACATAGGAACTTTATTTTTTAATACAACATAACCGTAAAGTGGGTCGGTTGATATTTCAACGATCGGCCGCCCATAAAATATTGAATAGGCGTAGCAAACGCAACGGAGACCGACAATACGTAACAATTGAAATGAAAAAGCGGCACTGTCAAAGTTGAATAATTATTTGGAAGAGGTGATTTGGTGATACAGAAAGACGGCAAGACAGAAGACAATTATTAACATAAAGTATGGCGAGCGTCGACAGGCCGCGTCCCCATTCCCGCGAAAGTTTCAATACGAGCTATCGGGGTTAACTGTGACAAGGTTGTAGGCAGAGGACCACCTGAGAAACAACGTAATCGTCAACGTTTCCGAGTAAATCGTGCCGAGTGTCCAGCGTCGATTGAACTCTCTGTGCCCATTGTGTTCGCTGATATGACTAAAACCGGCGGGGCTCTGAGTAAGTCGGTTGTTGACGAAGGTTGAGCGATGTCAAGTAAATTTTAACACGCAATTAGTAACCCGTTGGACACCTTGGCACCGATCGCTTGGATCGCTCAGGGACGCGCGCCCTCGGAACTCCTAGAGGCTGTTTCCAGACATTTAAATAAAACTAGTTGTCCGACCCGGACTGAATGTTTATCATTCAAGTCCCGTCGGAAAAAATTCTCTAAACGAAACTATAAATGATGAAGGCGATGGCAAGTCAGTGCAAACGGTGACACATTATGAACTACTCGTATGATGCGCACACGATCCCTAAACTCAAACATAGAGAAACAATACAGAGATAATAGGGAGTTTTGATAAAAGATCTGATAAAACTACCTACAGGTAGAAATAGCAGCAGTTTGAGCTCGTGGCTCGGACACGGCATTAAGGGGAGGCCGCGAACAGTTTTATTGTTGGGCGCTTAACGCGCTTTTTTTGGTAATAGGCCTTTTGGTAACAGACGTCGATCATTGTTTTTGCGCACGCAATACGTCGGTTACGAACCGTGTGCGATATAACTATAGAGGAGGTTATATAGAGTTCAAGCTTCATACGCGTGTTAAAGCTAGTTTTATCTCGAGAAAAAGATGTTATGGCTAGAACGTAACCAGTAACACTGTTTATAAGTAATACTACACTGTAAGTAGCACTGTTTATCTAGGCCAGTCTTTCCCAAAGTGGGCGATAACGCCCCCTTGTGGGCGCTGGAGGCTTTAAGGGGGGCGCTAACGGGCCCAGAATAAAGTTGGGGAGCGCTGATGTGATTTAAGCAATGAGTGATCTATAACTTCAGCTATTTCATATTTTAAAATTAACTAAAATTAAAATCCTCTTACTACACAACATCCATTTATTAGTTCATATTTATATCCTTTTTTATTGTACAAATATAAACTAAAAATGTAATTAATATTTATTATTTTAATGCGTTCACAACGCTATTTATATCGTTAAAGGAATCAAACACTAAAAATTTCGTGTTTTAAAGTTTCGCAGGTGAGGTCCCCACTTCCGATACTCTTTATTATTGTAAAATTGTATTATTATTGCTATTTTTTTATTTAAAATTAACAATGTTGATTATTGTTATTTTTTGGAACGAACTTCCTTACGGCAGGCTTGGAGGAGATAGGGATTTTGCTGCGCGACCGAACTGAAAAAAATGTGATAGTAAAACCGTAATTTATAAAAGATACTCTAATGTACTGGTGTATGTATTATTATTGCTCTCTCTTGTAAAAAAAGTCTAGTTTAGAATATAGGTTGAATTAAACTACAGGCAAGACAAATATGTGATTCAGGTTTTTATGGTGAGAAAAATGGGGGGCGCTACAAAATAACTGATTTTTTAAAGTGGGCGTTTGACAAAATAAGTTTGGGAACCTCTGATCTAGGCAGATAGAAGCAATAATGCCTTCAATGATTTGAATTAGGATGAACGAACACGGCACGATGGCCACTTTTACGGGAAGAGCAACTGAATGTCTACATGTAGAAAATTATTTTTGCGGATTGGAACCGCTTTTTAACTGACTTCAAAAAGGAGGTCGTTATCAACTCGGCGGCATCATTTATGTTTTTTTTAATGTTAGTTCACCAATTTGGAAAATTCTTTGGTGGTCTCATAGAAAGTTCATCAAAATTGGTTGTTTAATTCGGTGTTGAAAACGGTTTTTAGTTTAGAAAAATTACATTACGTCGAAACTAGCCACTACAACTACATTTTGTATTTTCACAACAACTAATCTCTGAAAAACGATATCCAAAGTATTTCTATTGTACTGCGTTCCACGAAGCTTTATGTCTACATTACATCTCCTGTGTGATCCAACCACAATACAACAAAACTTTTTCGTTGTTGCTCTAATTCTTTTCAATCAGAAAATTGTTTTAACTACCGCAACCATTTATACTTCGTTCACTATGACGAATTGCGTGCGAGAATTGCGTGTCAACACAATTTTTTCGATAGGCGTAACTTGCACTAGACAAACAAACATCTTTTATTGATTACATTACATGTTGCGCTAGGAGCTAAAAAGAAGAATAATTGCTTGTCTCATCGCGTGTATATCGTAAAATTTTGAATGAGTGAAAAGTCTCTTTTCTTTTTAAAAGGAAAGTGCATAGACGCCTAAGTCATACAGCTATTCTTTAGTACGAAAATAAAATTCTGAAAAAAAAAAAATTGTTACAAGCTTAAATTTTGAGGCCATTTTCACTCATTTTGACACAAATATAATAAGCCCAAAGTCGATGGAGTTGCGTCATTTTATTACTGAGTTTCATCGACCATCTTCCGTCTCCGTGATCAGACAGTTCCTAAAACATGGTCTACCATTAAGTGCTTGTCGAGACAAATCAAACGAGACTTCATCAAGTAATGTTGTTTTATAACTGAGTTCCGTCGAATATCTCCCGGCTCCATCATCAGAACAGCTCATTGACTCCATAATATTGTATTGTCATCCGACTTACATAATGCAAAATCTCAGCTAAATCGATGGAAGATAACTGGTTGACAATTGAGTTGCATGATGTGACCTAAACAAACATACATACATACAAGATACATTGCAAGTTAAATAAAAACCAGTAACCTCGTCAAATCTCCTTGATTAGGTAGCAGACCCCGGGCTCTGAAGCGTTACTGCTGAGGATACAACCGGGTATACGCTCGGATGATGATGATGACATTGCAAGTTAAATAAAAGCTCGTAAAAAATCATAGTGATACCCATTATTCATTAATAAAAGCTCTGTATTTTCTATTCTACAAAGTGTCTTCTTGATTGTACTGAACGACGAAAAGCTGAAGTTCTTTCTCCGTTGAATGATTATACTTCAACTTGAAAACACTTTTTTCTATACGTGTGACATCGCGCGGGCTCCAGCACGCCTCCGCCTCTCTTCGGCGCAGCGGGGGGGGCCCATGCCCATATATAAGGCGCGGCGGCCGGCGCTCGTCCTCTTTTTCTTCGGCTGCATCTCCAGCTAAGTAGTCCTTCTACCTAGAAGGGCTACTCAACGGATCTAGTGCCTATAACTCACAACCCTGACTACCTAATCTGTACCTAGTGTTCTTGTGAATTTTTGTAACTAATGTAATGTTCATTATACCTATCTCATTTGCCAATATCTAGTCTTTCCTTTACCTCATCTATCCTCCTAGATCCTAAATCTAGGTTTTACTAACCTAAACGGTACATACGTAACATTACTTGTCTGTTTTCTCAAAGTCAAAGTAAGAAAGACGTCCTTCTCTGCCAATTAACAAGAAACGAATGACGCGTACAAAGACAATGGGCCAGAGGTTTCACGTGTTCACGCTATTTGTAAACACAGACAGTCATTCGAGATAATTACGGGCGGGCGCACATCAACTGTCAGAAGAAAAATACAAGTTGTGCTTATAAGATGCGCAGAAACAATTTTTTATACAAATCGCAATGAGGACAAAACGTCATACGTACAATGCGCCACAAGTAAGTTGAACAAAAATGGCGGACTTCAAAGAATTTTTTTACAAATACTAAATTACTGACGACCTCCGTGGCGTAGTGGTCACCATGCTAGTCCGCCACCCAGGGGTCCCGGGTTCGATCCCCAGTCAGGGCAAGTAGGAAAAAGGCCTTTTCAAATTGTCCTGAGTCTTGGATGTTTATCTATATATTTATTTGTTATAAAATATAGTATCGTTGAGTTAGTATCCCATAACACAAGTCTCGAACTTACTTTGGGGCTAGCTCAATCAGTGTTATTTGTCCCTATATATTTATTTATTTATTTAAATTCTTGGCACGTTGGTTGAACCAAAAACGGCGGTTATCAAATAATGCACGGACGACCACCATTTTGGTTCAATTTATCTGTATCGCATTGTATCTACTCATTAATCATGTCTTTATCCCTCATATGGAAGAGCCATAGGAACCAAAGGCTAGTTCAGCATCACAGTAGAAAAGAAAATCAAAATACATAGAGAAGACGGGTAGCTTGCTAGCCGCATGGACTATTGAAGTAATTCTTCAAGATTTTCAGCTATTCCCTCGATCGGCTTTTACGGTCTGCAGGAGAAACAGATTTTAAGTGTTTTCTTTTCTTCCAGACCAGCATAAAAGAGACTAACTTACAACAAGAACTGAAGTCATACAAGATTTCTAGTCAGACAAATGAAAAAAAAACATGTATTTCAAGCGTCAAACACCCGTAACTTTTGAACAGCTAAACCGATTTGCATTAAACATAGCCAAGAACCACAGCAAGAAACCTTGCTTTCACGTAAAAAAAATAGTTCATCCGTTCGAGAGCATACCACTCCTTTTTGTTGAGGGTTTTTGTCGAATGTACCAGTGTTTGGAAAACCCATTCATAACGGTAAACCGGTTATATCGGTTAAACCTTTTTCTGTTAGTCCTTTGATTCGGTTAACCTACACAATAAGGGTATCAGTAACCGTTATCTGAATAGGTTAATTAGGTTTTTGGGGATGGCCAGCCGTTTGGTGCAAGCGCTTTTGTAGGAATAGGTATAGTGACCATGTGACGAGGAATGAAAAACGTGTAGTATCACGCAGAAATCTATATGTCGATTCGGTTAAAGTTTACCGCAACAATAGGTTAACAGGCTATTTCGGTTAACCAAAATATATGTTAACCCATTTCCGATTGGATTAATAACAGATTATTTCGGTTA
Source organism: Acrobasis suavella (assembly GCA_943193695.1). Lineage (NCBI taxonomy): Eukaryota > Metazoa > Arthropoda > Insecta > Lepidoptera > Pyralidae > Acrobasis > Acrobasis suavella. The sequence goes on from OW971943.1 coordinate 1,981,347, forward strand.
GGTTAACCTAAACCGTCCAAACCCTGGAATGAACGATGCTCATTTGATAGGAAGTTTTGCGTCTAATATACCACTTTTATTGTCCAACTATACTAGACATTCCGTTATTAGGAAAATCGTAGCAGACTTTCCACGACCGCGCCCAGCCGGCCGGCGGCGCCTTGCGATCCGGGTGGCAACAGCAGTGACGCCGCCGTCTTGCCTTGACTCACTTTGGCTAGCTCTCTAAAGAATACATGGGCAAAAATATATATCAATATATTCCAAGCCTCTAATTATGTAAATCAATACGTATTTTAGTGCGGAACCCTAAAATACGTATTGATTTACATAATTAGAGGCTTAAAGGGTAAAACGGGAACTTATTACTAATGAGCCGGACACACAGAAAATACGTAAGACGTAGACCGGGAACGGACAGAGCACAGACGGGGCGCCGTCGCGACTTTTAACAAGTTTATTTGCAAGGCAAATTAAAAAATGAACCGACGACACCAAGTGATAAGTGGCGGAACTACATAATATTCTAACCGAACAGACATACGGACATTTTTAGCGTCAATCTCATAATAACCTCTCTTTTTATCGGGGGTTGAAAATTAGTTCAAATTTTGAACAGCACCATCTATCTATCGGTGACCAAAAAATACTAGTTTTTAAGAATACTCCAAAACCATCGAAATTCTTAATTTATAGCGTGCACAAATGCACAGACAAACATACTGAAATGAAATTCTAAAAAAGACGAGGCACAGACTCCGTGACAGATACATACAAATCTTCTGTGTCTTTGATGTTTATCTATATATGTATTTGTTATAAAATATAGTATCGTTGAGTAAGTATCTCATAACACAAGTCTCGAACTTACTTTGGGGCTAGCTCATTCGGTGTAATTTGTCCGTATGTATTTACTTATTTACAACTAAATTTATTATTATTCTTGTCGTTATTAAATGTCCTTAGTCAGCTTCAAAATCTGACACGAGTGGCAAAATACTAATTTCACCCCCAAACTACATAATCGATTTTGATAAAACTTCTATGTGACTACTTGACAAGTAACCCTTTCAAACAAAAAAAAAAAGAAAATTCCATACCTGTCCTCGCATAAACGATAAATATACATTAAAAAATAAAAAGATTGCGACGAAAGATTGAAAACATCCTCCTTTATGGAAATCGGTTAAAAACCGTGCTAGATTTTCCAAGTACGCGCCCAGCCAACAGCGGTCGCCGGGTGATCCGGGTAGCAACAATAGTGACGTCTGCGTTAGACCTTGACTCACTTCAGTTGCCCCGCTTGTACTGTTAGCTGGCCGTGTACGAGTGATTAGAGGAACACATGACGAGAATTATCACATGACAGTACAGACAGACTATGGCTTCTAGTGGGTCAGCCAAAGGGCAAAGTCCAGACACGGCTTAGAAATGTAGCTCATATTGTTACAACACCAATTTGTGACTATCTATTCAGGAAATTTCAAGATGTCAATGTAAAAAAGATAAATATGTCAATTCAAAAAAAGTTCGCTAAGTTAATGTAAACTGGGGGGAGGCAAGTTTTATGTGTTGTTAACTTTTACTATATAGAGATCTTTCGCGAGAATAAGAGTGGACGCTGTTTAACGATCCTATCGCGATGAGGCAATGACTAAAAAGTTAAAAATTAACTAACATTTAATAAAAAAATCATAGTGTCTTCAAATCATCAAGAAAGTTTAGCTGCACGAGGTAGTGAAGTAAACAAACAATGAATCATCTAGAAAAGTGGAAACTGCACAAAACATCGCCATATGGATAAAACCATCGATCCATCACGTTGTCGTGCGCGCAGTGGAGAAGCAACGAATGTTTTCTTGTGAAACTATACTATGAATGGGCGATATTGCAATTAATTGGTGCAGATAGCTCGAACAGCTGATGCGCCGCCATTCGTGTCGCGGCCACACGATATTCATGGCGAAAGCGAGATAATGCATTGGAGACTTAAATCTCAGCGAATACGGCGCGAAAGTTTGTTGCTGGTGGAGTCTTATCTATTGTTTTTATATTCATATGGGAGAAATAGTAGATTTTTAGTAAAATGCACAAAGGTAAATCATACATGTCGATGGAAGTTCTAAAATTGACAATGAACCAGTCTAACAAGGAGACCTAAACCCAAGTGTTAAAGCAAGAAAAGAAGGTACGGTACGCTTCAAAAATGAAGTCTTAACCTCTCGTACTAATTGTATGAGAAATTATGACTCCTTATTTTAAGCCTGACCTACATGGAATAGATCGCTAGTAGAAATTGTGGACATGTGGCAAAAACAACAAAATTAATACAAAATAAGACAAATGTTGATAAAAATGTGAATTTCAAGCCAAATACAGAGAGATGGAGAGACATTAACAGTCTACATTTTTGTTGTATTTCAACACATTTATTTGAATACTTCTCAATTTATGTCAATGGAAATGATGCAAAATATGTCACGCTTGATTTTCCTTCATAGAAATCGCAATACTTCCCTTAATCTATGTCTGTGGTTTCGAATGACCTGGTTGCGTCATGCATTGACATTCCGCTGACTGATTGATTTGCTATAGCGAAATGAGGATTTTAATGAATTCTAATGAATTATCTAATTAATTCTGAAAACATTTTTAAATCAATATTTTTTTTTACTCTGAATCATACAGCGATTGACTTAGATCTTATATCTCAAGAACTCACTACTCGTTTTCTAGGAAATAGAAGAATAAAGATTTCTCAAATTAGCATCAAGGACCTCCTTGCTGATGAATGTTTGCAAATGCTCAAGGCAATCTGATTCATTATCCTTATGTTGCGATTTAGAGACCAATCAGCTACAAGACCACAAAGGACCCACACTTCAGTATATACCTTACAGCTTTTGTCGCATTACAAGCTACTTATGTATTTATTTAAGTTTATTGCACACAATCTTATGACGGATTGATTATAATGGGTCAAACTTAATGCTAATGCATTATCTAGGTACCAGTTTGCCTTTGGGACATGGTGAGAGATTGCAATAGGTACAAAAGTCCTTATTAAAAAAAAGAACTAAAATGGCATAACCATGATTTTAAATAGTTTTTCTGTAACTTCCAAAGGCCAAATTCTAGATGTATAAACAAATTGGCACAGAAACTATCTATTGCGATATAGTTGAATAGACACTAAAACGGGGTCACACCCAGCAATTATAAAAACAATAATTGCATAACCACATCGGTATGCAACTCAAAAATAAACACAGACGTAAAAAAAAGAATGATTCAAAGAATGTAATGATTGCATCTAGTATTGCATTTTGTTTTTTCTTGTTCTTGTTTTTACGCAGGTAGGAAGAGATCATAGGTCAACGTTACACGGTAAATACTGTTGGCAGATTAATTAATGCAATACCGGAGGTAATTTTAACTGACTTAAAAAAGGAGGAGTTTTTTAATTCATCGCGATTTTTTTATGTATGGACCGATCTGAAAAATTATTTTTTGTAGGAAAGAAGTTTTATCAAAATCGGCTGTGTAGTTTGGGAGTAAAGCGGTTTAAATTTTGAAAAATTATATTTAATATGATTCATATACTATGTCTCCTTTTTGAATTTGAGACACAAAGGACATCCTAGTAGAAAGACCACAGAAAAAAGTGGTCCTACAACATATATTATTTGTGACTTACTTCGATACTAATATCAAAGTAGAATCTTTAGTACACTTCTCTTTTCGGCTTTCGTTTCTCCCTCTGTTCTATGCAGGCACCAGTTTTCTCTTATTAATATATTTCTTGTCGGAGAACAACAGAGTGCTTTTGAAGGTTAATGTTTTACTGCATCATCATCATCATCCGAGCGTATTCCCAGTATCCTCAGCGGTAACGCTTCAGAGTACAGGGTCCGCTACCTAACCTAGGTGATATGAAGGGGTTGCTGGTTTTTACACAGCGCGACTGCCGTCTGACCGCCAAGGTACATGTTTTACTACAATCATATGTAAACATAAGTTAATAAAGTAAAACTGTTGAAATCCTTCGGCTAAACAGTGCGTTCCAATTGCCTCTCCTTGACTCTATCGCGGGCCGCTCTGGCAACCGGCAGGGCGTTGCGAAACCCACGGCCAGCTTACTCATTGTCGCCTATCGAATCTAGCGCGGTTACTTCACACCTACCCTATCCGTGCCAGAAGTTGCGTTTTACTTTATAAAATATGAGCAGTATTGTGCTATTCCCCTAGAACTAAATTTAAAAATTAAAAGTCCAAATAGTAAAAACAATTCCGTACTTTCCTGGGTAAAAATAAACTATATGGTACTATTTAGAGAATAAAAGGCACAAAATAATGTCACTTGTCATTGATCATATCCATATTCAACCTAATTTAAGATTAATTATCGCAGAAAAACTAATATTAAGGGCGTTATTTGACTCCAAGAAACTATGACGTCATTCTATATACGTCAAAACAAACGTTTTCTATGGAATTTGTATGAGAATACGAATTCTATAGAAAATGTTTCTTTAGACGTTTAAAAAAAGTATCTGATTGGACTAGTTGGAAAGTAGCAAATTACAAAATAGGCGCACACATCCAGGGGGAGCATTTTTGAAATCACTTGTCACATCACGAATGGTTTACGCGTGCATTTCCAAACGGGCGCATTTTTGAAATGATAGTTTGCGAAGGATTCGCAACGAATGGTCTCGACCACTCGTAATTTTGACATTTGTGGCGCAGATATGTCAAAGAAACCTTTTTTATGAGTGGTTAAATTCTTAGAAAACCATAGACACATTTTCGATGTTTTCTGCGTAAAACAATATTGGTTTTTTACCTAACACGACGATTTCAAAAATGCGGCCTAATGGTTTTTTACGCGAGCGGTGAGTTGAAAAACTACACGTTTTGTGTTTCGGTGAGTCCTTAAATGAAAAATAGCGCTCCAGGCCCTATTTCACCCAACTTACAATTGTCAGTGACAGAACTGACAGGTAACAAGTCGAAAAATCGACAATTGAGTTCGATTCATAAAACTTTTGCTATCGGAAAAGCTGACAAATTTGTCAAATTGTCACGGGAATTCGTCATTTTAGTGTATTATAAAAATTTACAGATGACAACGAAAAAACGAAGAATTGAAGCTGTTTTTCCGACATTTGTCATTTATGAAACAATTGTCAAAATTAAATGACAAATTTGTCGAATTGTCGCAAATTTTTTACTGGTCTGGGCCTGTGTCAGAATTAGATATGACTATTGTCGAGTGCCGGAGTAAGTCGTATTTAATAATAATGTAATAATAATGTATTTTTATTTCAGATTATTTAAAAATCCATATAGTGTTAGTAAACTTAACCAATGTTAGTAATCAAAAAATCACTAGTCAAAATGTTAGGGTCTAGCAGTGATAATAGTAGTAGAAGTGACTATGATTATTTATCTCTAGAATTAGAACGAAATAGGTCAAAAGAGAATTTCGAGAAAGAATAAATTTTTCTTTTGAAGTCGCTGACTTTACTTATATCTCAAGAAAAATTCCTGATGAGTCAATTGACGGTAAAATATATCTAAATAAATATGGAAGTTGTTAACAAAATAAATCTTGAAACTAAAGAAACGCGAAACTAAATTTGCCAAAGAGTATGTCCCGATGTTTGTAAATTAGATTAAGGATGTACATTTTGTTCTTCGTCATGTTTGCGTTTGCAAATATCAGTGCATTTTGAGGGTATTACGTATGAATATTTGTGAGGGCAGTTGCTTAAATATATTTAAGCAACTACCCTCACTGAATCGACAATAACTTGACATTAATTTGCCTATCACTTACATTACCATACCAGTCGCCTGCCTCAACAGATGTTTTATACAAGACATGTTATTAAATAGTTTTATGAAACAGCCAAAAATACATTGACAATTACAACTGTATTGCTATCAACAACTATACATCTGTCAAGTTTTATGAAACGCCAACTGTCGTAAAAATCCGACAAATGTGGCCTTTTTTGACATATTGTCTTGACTTGTTAAGTTTGTTGAAATAGGGCCCAGGTTAAACTTGATAATAACTATACACGATTCAGCAAACAGCAAATTTCGCAATAAATAAACAAATATTTTCATAACAGCAGGTATCAACGAGGATATTGAATACATTACGAGTATATTATGTTTTAGTTATTCAGCATGTGTTGCGGTGGATGGAAGATGGCTGTATGGTATAGATGAATGTAAATTGCGATTAATTATTTAGACAAACGCTGGCACGTTTAGGTGGTTTAAAGTTATTTATTATTAAATACCAATTAACGTGGAGGACACACAAGAAAGCTATTTTAGACATAAACTTAAATTTATTACGATGTTACGTCTGGTAAAATTTGTCTTGAAACAATTCTTCTTCTTTTAGTGCCTTTCCATTACTGGATGTTGGCCGTCGGCTTCCCAAACTTCTATAAATAAATGAATAAATATATAGGGACAAATAACACTGATTGAGCTAACCCCAAAGTAAGTTCGAGACTTGTGTTATGGGATACTAACTCAACGATACTATATTTTATAAGAAATACATATATAGATAAACATCCAAGACACAGGACAATTTGAAAAAGGCCATTTTCCAACTTGCCCTGACCGGGGATCGAACCCAGAACCTCTGGGTGGCGGACTAGCATGGTGACCACTACGCCACGGAGGTCGTCAAGTATAGACACAATAGAATTACCTAATGAATTTGCGGGATTCAAGTGAGACTTCTAGCTATAGCTGTTGCCCCGATCAATCCCACGGAAACCTTACATTTTATCAACTGAGACCCCCTGGATTTAGTTTAAATTGGCTTTGTATATTCTCAATGTTCATAGAAAAATTGTTAACGGTATGGGCGATTCTTTCATGAAAGACGTTACTGTTTAACAATTTTATAAACTGTTTTGCTGAAGACCCTTGAAAGTGACTTTAAATAGCTTTTGTAAAGAAAAGTAAAGAAATTAGATGAAATTTTCCCACATTGTTAACCCACTTCAAAAAAAGGAGACGGTTATCAATTCATCGAAATATTTATTAAATGTATGTAAGATTACTCGAAGACGCGTGGACCGATTTGGAAAATTCTTTTTTTGTTTGAAAGCGCATTCTATCGAGGTGGTCCCATAGAAATTTTATCATAATCGGTTTTGTAGAGGTCTGTTTTTAGTTTCGAAAAATTATAGTTTAGTTATTTAATTACATGCTTATAAAAATAAGATTTGGCCCCCCTGGCCCAGAACCTGGGTACGCCCATATATACCGTGCTGTTCGGGTTGTTGGATTCCATCTGATATGGTTGAGTTTAACGATGGCTGATCCGTGCGTCAACTCGTGAACGGGTGCTGCCGGGAGGAACTGGTTAGCACGGCTTCGCTTTCTTGACTACTTAATATTTTTATTACGCAATTTATGTTTGTTTACTTGTTCGCAAACATTACATGTTATAATGTGTCTGTATTATATTATAAGTATTTATTAATTAAAAGACAAAAATAATCATATGACAAAGCCCATCTGGCGAGTAGGCGACCAATACTGTGAAAACGAGTTTCTTTCGGCGGTTCTTCTCAGCAGTGGTCGTTACGAAGCGCCAGTATCGGTAGCTTTTCTTTAAAAATAAATTAAATTTTAATATACTTTACACGTAACATAAAAAATACTTATTGACGTGTAAAAGTGCCTGTAAAGGTCTAATTACTGAATAAACATTTGAATCTTTGAAGAAATACCTTTTGAATTCTAAAACAAACAGTAAAGCATACATTGCTATACAAAATTCGACTCTAACACAAACAGCTCAGCGCAATAAAAAAACTTTGGACCGGAATCTCGCCCTTATTACAATTTATATCAAACATCTGTCCGTTTATTTAGCTCGTCCATCACGCTAAAACTACCATCCCGTAAACATGAAACAAATGGGATTTATAGAGGCGCCAAATTGAAATACATTTCATTCATATGTTCAGTCAGATTTGATATTATGGTTTTTGTTTGAAAATATATTTCCGTTAAATGATGACATGATGTTGATACAAATTAATGAACCATATGACACACTAAATTAGCATTTCAACAATTCAATACGTTAGTGTCATTCATGTTAAATATTACGAGTTCATTTATGAATAAACAAATGAACAGACATGAGCGTATGGTTCTATTGACAACCAAGGATTCTAAAGACCTTGCGAAGTGGAAAAGAATAGGAAAGTTCGAAAGCAAAAGTGCCATTTTCGAAACGCGGAGTCACCTAAACGAATGTTTTTTCATACAAAAAAATCGTTCGTTTAGTGACTTCGCGTTCGAAAAATGAAACCACAAGACGCCAAGCTCCGGAGCGCAAGCGCAGCTGAAGCTGCAACTGAAAACGCGCTCAGATAAGATTTTACAACATGTTTTAATTATGTCAATGTAGTTTTAAGTTAAACATTAATAAATTTATTGTCTCCCAAAACTTCTGATTACAATAACAATCACATAAATCCAAATTCTACAGTCGTTAATATTTTATGGAATATCACTTTACGCTCCAGTATTAATAGCGATGTGTGTGAAACAATTATTTAAAAGCATCACTACATAAATTTGGTCGTAGAAGATGCAACTGAAAACGCGCTAAGATGGGATTTTTATCATGTTTTAAGTATGTCAATGCAATTTTAAGTTAAACATCAATAAATTTATGGTCTCCCAAAACTTCTCATTAAATAACAATCATGTAAAACTCCAGATTCTACAGTCGTAAACATTTTATGAATACTCACTTTATGCTCCAGTATTAATAGCGATGTGTGGGTTTAAAACAATTATTTAAAAAGTTTTACTTCATAAATTTGGTGATATATACTAGAGCCACACAATATAGGAAAAACGGAAGATGATCTCTAGTGAAATGATCGCTCCGATGTCTCCGGAATTGGCCATTTATGGATAAAGACGTTTTTGTATGGCTAAGAAGGGAAACAGGCACCCGACCCACCTGATGGTAAGTTACCGTACCTATGGGAACACAAGAGGTGTTATAGGAGTGAGTTACTGAAGACATGATTCACAAAGAACCCCATGTTGTAGTCTGTATGACCATGTATGTTGTAAACATGTATGACCCATTTCGTTACCTATTCATAGTTATACCACGTTATACTTTAGTCACAGTAACAAGCGAGTAGCGAATGAGGAAATCGCTGGTTTTTGAATCAGGACATTAAAATGTCATGAATGTCGATGATCGTGGCGTCAAAGCAGCATATATGGGAAAGGTATCAAGCCGAAGACCAGTAGGTCGCCCCAGATATCGCTGGAGCAATACCGTGCAGACTGATCTGCGGGAGATGGAAGTTTTTAGCTGGCAAGATATCGCTCAGAACAGAAAATTGTGGCGCTCTTTCGTCTGGGAGGCAGAGATTCGCTTCGGGTTGCTAAGCCTGCGGAGTAAGTAAGTAAGAATGACGATGACGCGCGGCGCAGCTTTACTTAACTTCCAAGTTTTGGAAAATAGAATAATGCGTATGTATAAATGAAACCCTTTTAAAGATTTTCTCTACGAATCCTTCAAGTTTCACAACGATCACCGTAGATACGTTATGCTGCTAAACTCACTCTCCTTTCTGAAGTTTCTCTGTGGTATATACTATAACGTCATTAGCTTTACGTGTTTATTGATATATACGCTTGACACGGCTGGCAAAACGCCACGTAAACAGAGCACCATATAGGGCAACGACCACGTACCGTCACAAATAGAACATTAGACAATATTCTATTAATATCGCGTTCAAAAATAGACGAGAGAGTCCACGTGTCTAAGATTAATTGCCCTGCTCGAGTCCGGGAGCCGGGATGTATGAAGTTGACGTGTAAAAATACTGGCGGCGTTTGGAGAGCTTGTGAGGGATAAAATATAGAGTAAATACTGCTTTCTGTGATGTTATTTTAATAACCGTTTGTCCTAATTGCTATACTTTGCTGTACTCCGGGAAAGACATTTAAAAAACAAAAAACTGAATTGGAAGTTTTTTTAGATATGTAACGAGATCCTGCAAAGACGGTAAGTGATAAAGACATGATTCTGTTGTTATTGTGAATAGTCTGTAAACAAGCACAAAACAGCAAATGTCAATTTTTCATGGTCGCGTTTACAATAGCTGGTAATATGGACAATTTGTGACAAAGGTAATGGGAATACAGTGTTGCATTGCATGGATTGCAGCAATCAAAAGTGTGGGACAAAAAGAGAATCCTTTCAGAAACATTACCTAAGGATAGCCAGTCTCGCCTAGCAGGCCTTTTTATCTTAAAAAGTCAGGTAATATTTTAAAAATAGAAAAGGTTGGTCGTACTTAGGTTATCAATATTTAAATAAATAATAAATAAATATATACGGAGAAATCACAATCAAATTGAGCTAGCCCCAAAGTAAGTTCGAGACTCGTGTTATGGGAACTAACTCAACGATACTATATTGTATAACAAATACATATAGAAATAAACACCCAAGACCTAAGACAATTTGAAAAAGGCCATTTTCCAACTTGCCCTGACCGGGTATCGAACCCGGAACCTCTGGGTGGCGGACTAGCATGGTGACCACTACGCCACGGAGGTCGTCAATTGACGATTGATTGATTTAGGTTATCAATTGGTCACTGAAGATTAAGGCTTCTAGCTTCTTTCACAATGAAGGTACAGGGACGCAAAAGTGCCTCAAATGTCTTCGAGAAAAATATGCTACGGTACGGTATGCTACTGTGACTTTGTTTTTCTTTTTGTATTTTTGACTTGACGAGGATTGCCTTGCCCACACATAAACCAGCGGAAGAATAGCCACTATTTAGAAATCTAACAAGTATTTATCCTTTTAGCAACACTATTTCCCAATAAAATGATATTTGTATTTAAAAAATACACTTAATTGTCCGGTACACGTGCAAATATTTACAAACATACCACCACCCACACTCAAGTGAAATTATTAAAGGAATTGCAAAAATAATAATTCTGTATTAACACCGATCGCGTGGAATTGACAATATTGACAATGTCGCATCGCATCACATTGTTTTTTAGGAATTTAACATAATAAATATTCCTGCCAAGTGACGCCATTGCTGCAAGGTGACGGCATTGTAGAAAACAATGTGTCACCACAACTTTTCTCTCCCATGGGATGCTCCAAAAAAGCCGCAGACAGAGATATGTGGAGAAAAATCGTAAGAGCAGTGGCCATGGACGAACAACCCAATCCATAATCACTATGTCAATAGTGTACGACTAAGAAGACAGGTAATGACTGTATATCATCTGCTGCGATTCCCAAACCGCCTGCCCAACCTGGTGATTATGGGCAAGTTCTCCCTTTATTGTGAGAGGATTCCAACACTGGACTGACACAGCCTGGTAAAGAAAAAATTGCACTTCCCTGTGCCACACGTGCAATTAAAAGTAACGGCGTCACCGCATCGCCCACACAAAAACGGAACAAGTGAAAACTCGCACGTGAGTTAAAGGTCGGGGGTGGTGTCGTAAACATATTGATGGCGACGTTAGAGTAACGGCGTGTGTTGTTAGTTCTTTAAACACTACACGTGTGCTCGTGTGAAGGGTGAGTTGATGGATATATTTTTTAATTATTTTTCCGGATTTAATGCCTGCGAATCGCACGTAGAAGATAACCAAATGCCATCGTTGTTTTACTACATGCATCCATTACAGAGACAGCAGTGTTAACAAATATGGCATAACGTTTCCATCAGCCCGTTTAGATGCGAAAGGTACGATGTGCGTACAATTTTGAGTGGTGTTGTGTGTATAGTTATAATAGTAAGTGAACGTATTGGTGGCTACATTAGAGTAATAGCGAGTGTTGTCAGTGCTATATTACACAACACATGTGCTGTCATACATATATGAGTTGACGGAAATATTTTTTTTTACGATTTATGACCAGAGTTAATTGCCTGTGAATGCCTCGCAAATAGAAGAAACACGTGGAGTGCTATTTACTTGGTAGACAGACATTACACTTTATAGATATACCATAGCCTCTAGTACAACATAAACTATTAGCGTTTTAGACCCCTGGCTAACGAGGGACTACATCTTCACCCACAACCAGCAGCACATGCACAGTGTTAACAAAAATGGAAACTTTTAATGAACCCATTTAGATACGGATGGTACGACGTGCGTTAAACGTGGAGAAATTGTTTGTGTTGTATAATGTACACGATTACAAGTTTCGTAAAGTAGTAGAAATATTTTCCCATTTGTGATATAAGTTCACCGCCTGACAATGCCTCGCGTTGAGGGCAAACACGTGGCAGTTTCACTCCATATACTATACCTACAGTACAGTAGAACCATTGGCAATAAAACATGTTATGGAGAACCATTAATGTAATATATCGTTGGTATATTTATCATAAATAGAATTGAACACGGGTGGGATAAGCACATTAAAAACAAAAATTATCTTACCAATAAAAAACAAAGAAATCGCAATACTGTAACCTATTCCTTTCCAGTAAGCCGACAAAAAATTGTTGTTTGGGCGCGACCAAATACTTTCCGAATAATATTTAATTAAAAATATTCTGAATATTTGCTTCAATTTCAACTTAATATATTTTGCATGGTAAAAATTTAATTAAGTTCACATGCCAACTTCAACCTATAAAAAAATTAAATCGTAACAGATTACAAATTGAATCATTTCATCGCATTGAAAATTTTAACGTCAACGGTTCATTTCACCCATTTCATTGGGAAATTCCTCAACATCGTTTGGCGTGAGCATTGACGCAGCCACTATTCCATTGACCGGCACATTTGGTGGTTCATTGAGTAGTTTTTTATTTACGATGCAATAAATTCGCTCCCACGCTTCGCCCGCCAACGGTTATCGAAAAAGGTCGCAACAAGTCGTCCGCCTCCGATACTTTTGCATCATACCGATTTTGATGTCGAGGTAAATGGCGACAGATATTAGTTAAAAATAGAAATGACTCCAATAGAAATGGTAGTTCTCACTCTGGATATACCAGTATTTACGAGTTTGGTTGTTCCCACAATTTTTTTCTGATTTTTAAATCTTCATGATGGGATACGACACGATCTAACTGCATAATAAACTCCATCAGTTTGTTCTCTCTATTCATATTACTTTTTTGAGTAAAGCAAATGGAGAGATATTGAGGAAACATCACCAACAATCATAAGCACGTAAGGGCCTGACACGCTTTGATAGAGCGAGATAGTCTTATTGAGATTTCTAAAAGAAGAAAAAGAAAAGAGGGTCATGTTTTGTCTCTATCACCGACCGATCATTTTTTCATGGTCGGGTTATAGGCACACTTCAAATTGCATATATGTATTTAAAGTGTGCCTATAACCCGACACACATGAAAAAAATATACGTAGAATCATTAATATGCCCTTCTCTTACCCCTGGAGGCTCGGTGACAAATCTACACTACTTGTATATTCTAAATCTTTGTAAGCATGACTCTAAATTATTTTGATGATGATGGGTCTTTCTGATTCAATTAAGTCACAGGATCTGACAAATAAGAATAGCTTAAGGATAAACTTCACAGAAAATGATTATTTTGATCAACCAAATCTTCTGAATATAAAAAGAAAATACGCGTGAAAGTGACGAAGATCACAAAAATAGGAAACAAATCCATTACAACCAATCCACTTGAACACATAACGTTACAACAACCGTCATCAATGAGGAATACGATTAAGGAAACACTCATAACATCGCCATAGCAACACTTGAGTACATTGGTTTACGCATTATGATAAACACAATCGTTTTCATATTAATCACGTCTGTTCCACGCGATGATTCACCAGCGGTACAAGAAAATATAAATAAAACATTGATTGTTGCCGGGTAATGTGTACATAATATTAATCATGGCAGCGTCTGTATTGCTACAGAATGGTAATAATATTGAACCGTCGAGAATTGAGCCAGACAACCGCGAGTCAAATATTGTCTGGAGTAGGTAATCCAAAGATTTTTAGGCAATAGATGCCATCGATACACTTCTATGTGGCACTGCTTGATTTTTTTAATAGTACATTAATAATTTTTAATTGTGTACATTTGGTCTGGTATGATTTATTTGCAGAAACATCTTTGGAGAAGAAAAATCCGGTGCGCTGGGCTCACAACTCAGCTCTAAGGTTGCAACCGAGAACGCGTTAGGATTAGAAGAAACAAAGACTAACAGCAACTGTCAGTTGCTTCGGTCGCTTCCTCTCTTTCACCTCAATTTATTCCCAGTTGTACTCTCCTCTGCAATGCTGGGAATCCTACTGCCCGCTTTCTGGCCCTTGCTTCTCCACTGGACAGTCTTGCTTTATCATCCTTGGTAATAAGACCGCTTCAGTCGCTACCAGACTTCCAGTTCGTACGATTACGATTTAAGTTCCGTTTAGTCATCATAGTATGGCGAAGACTACATGTAACTTTTTGCCACGTAAATCCCTAAGTTGAGTATATTATTTAATATAATATAGTTAAAGGACTTACCTCGTTAATGTGTTTGTAGGTTTTAATGAGGTCTACGCTGAGTTTCCTAAGGGGCGCCGTTGAGGGATCCCGAAAGTGATGTGGTATTCGGGCTTGCATAGCCTGGACAAGAGAAACGTTGTTTAGTATTTTTATCTTTAGCACAAATTAAAAAAAAAACATGCAAGCGTCTCAAGCCATATGGATATTTTTTATGATACTACAATGATGATCGATGCGCTAACGAGAAAGTAATGTATGTATGTATGACAAAAGAAAAGTCATACATTTAATAATTTATTGTAACTCATTCATAACGTGGTAATATGAAATGTCATTTCATGAACTTAATAAGAACACTAACCCCCTTATTTATAAAGAAATACAAACGTTCGCTAAACCTTTTTTAGTAAAAATATGTTTTGTCTCGTTCTTTCGATGTCAAATATTCAAAAGAGGGAAAGGGACCAAACATGTTTTAACTAAAATAGGTTTACCAAATGGTTGTTATTTTTTATGAATTGGAGGGTTAATGTATAAACAAAGTACAATGCGACACAAATAAGTTGAACAAAAATGACTTCAAAGCATTTTTGTACAAATTTCCAGCAGGTTGAACCAAAATGGGGGTTATCGGCGTAGCTACAAATATGTAATGCGCCGACGACTGCCATTTTGGTTCAATTTACGTGTCGGGACTTTGTACAAAAATTCTTTGAAATCCGCCATTTTTGTTCAACTCATTTGTGTCGCATTGTAACTATATCAAAATAGGGT
Organism: Acrobasis suavella; assembly: GCA_943193695.1. Classification (NCBI taxonomy): domain Eukaryota; kingdom Metazoa; phylum Arthropoda; class Insecta; order Lepidoptera; family Pyralidae; genus Acrobasis; species Acrobasis suavella. The sequence continues at coordinate 1,996,699 of OW971943.1, forward strand.
GCACTTTATAAAAACTGGTGAGAAAAATAAGTAAAAATTAATAATGCACACCTGCTACAGAAAGGCATGAATAACCATGAATGACCAAATTAACTGACTGTGTACATTAAGACACAGAAAAAGCATACTATTTCCAATCATTGATCTTCTGTGTTTTTGTATTTGGTGTTTCGAGCTGTTCATTATTCATGATTTCAGTTAATTTTATCAGACTTTAGTCATTAGTAATTAGGTATAAAAAATCATGCAGTACTAAATGTAGGTATAAACACCTCAACTACAAAGTTTAAGGACCTGAAATGACGGCGCCACCGTACAATAACAAATCTGTTTTAGTGCTCTTACAGATGAGCAGCGTACGCCAGCGATGTGGTGCCATTTTTGAAACGCGGAGTTACTGAAGTAACGATTTTTTTGAATGGAAAAAACCATCCGCTTAACGCCTACGCGTTTCAAAGATGGCACTTCTGGTCGGCAATGGTCGTGCAATATATCGCGACACAGGGGGGTTACTCCAAAAGCCGTACGCAAGACAGACGTTGAGCGAGGCTTTTCACATTTGGTTGGCTGTCTCGCTAGCACAATCAAACCTTTTTAAAGATTATTAAAAAATATGCCTCATTTCTAGAAAAGTGTTTCAAAAACTTTCAATATAATTATATGTTAGATATTGTAGACATGTTTTTTTATTGTTTATGTGTGTGGGTATCGAGAATTAGGTCATCAAAAATTTAATATTTTGATGACCTAATTTTCGATGTAGTCAATGTCTACACAATATAGAAACATGTCTAAAATATCCACTGTGCGTGAAACACTTTTCTACAAATGAGTCACATTTTTTAATAATCTTTAAAAATGTTTGATTGTGCGAGCGAGACAGCCAACCAAATGTGAAAAGCCTCTTAAAGTGTAGTTTGGTTTGACATAGAAATAGAACGTCACTATCGGATGTCTATCGTATTATTCTATGGAGTAACCTTCCTGGTCGCCGACTAGAGTTGCGAGCTGTCAATCGTCTGTCTAAGCCCTTAGGGTACTTTAATTTAAGTACTCGACTTTTCCGCACTATGGCGCGGTCTATAAGCAGCGTGATTGGGTTATATCAAAGTTGATGTGTGGTATGGGAACAAGTCATACTAAGTGTACCTTGCAAACAAATTCAATTCAAACATACAAGTCCACGCTATTGGGTGATAAGAAGCGATGTTTAGGAGGAATAGGAGGAATAAGACACGAGACAGTTTGTATTATCATATAGTGGCAGTCAACACGGAAAACGTTGGTACGTCAATGAAAACATTGATAATAAACGTATATAGGCGGCCAAACGATTCTCGAACTATTTGGCTGAGTACGAATTGTAAACTTAAACAAACTTGATTGAAATTGGTTGCAGTGCATTTGTGTTTCATTCGCTTTGAATAACCGAAACTAGTAGGCTCGCTAGATATTTACTTTTTTTTTATAAATAGAAAATGATTTGATCTTCATATTTCTCTGAATAATAGTCTCCAAATTAAGTATTAATTTAGATACTTACAATAAATACGATGTGAAATCTAAATAGCCAAATTCGATAATCTTTGCGTACGTAGTAAAAAAAAACATTGATCTTTGTTTTGTTGCCAATTAGGTACAGAAGAACTGAATTATAATTAGGACGCTTCATTCCTTTTTCGCATTACTTTTTTATGTTTATATTTTTATGAGGATGAACACGAATGAAAAAGTTTCAAAACCTCGGTACCACAAAAACAGGCAGACAGCATCTGTCACTCCACCAAACACTTTTTGTTTCTATTTCTCACTCTTATTAGGTTCATTTCGTTCGGCGAAAGAGCTCCAGTCGTAGCGAGCACTTAATTAGTGGCACTTTACCGACAAAAAATAACGAGAGCATAGAATTGACACTTTATAAATCATTTGTTGCAATTTATAAGAGAACAGACAACAAACAACCTTTTAAAGCGCTTCTACTCATTTTGTATTAAAAAGACGCGTTGGAGACATACGTCTGCGCCCTGTCCACGCCTTACGTCTTTTCAGGGTGTACAGTCAGCGCCGCCCACGGCCGCTGTTCTTTGACTAAAATGACCTCCTTTAAGATTTTACAATATATTTTCGTAAATGAGAGCATTACCAGTAACAGCCAGTCAATAAAAACATCTCCTTTCTTAACAAATTTTATTTATTTATTACATTTTTGCAAGTGTCTTAGTTTGTGCAAAAGGTGCTACATGAATCATGCATGAGCCCATTACGAATATGAAAATTATTTCAGTCGCTTTTCCGTACGCTCGATGTTTTGTCACTTTACCGTCTAATTTATTTACTTGCGCATAATGTCTAGACGCGCTTGTTAATGGCACTTTAATATAACAATAGGTGTGCCGTACGCAGTTCACGTCTTCTTTTTGTATGTTTTTATCTTTCCGCTTTTCTTTTACAAATAAATAAAAAGGTGAAGTATCTTATCTCTTTAATTTTTGTTCTTATGAAGAATCGTCCCATTTAGACTATTTACTTCTGTACAATTGCTTAACTTTAAGATTTGTCTAATTGTCAAACCTTTTTTTAGAATTCTAGGTCACCATGATAATGTTTGTGGAACGAAATTAAATTACCACACTGACTATTTTAGTGTCCGATTTTTGATGCCTTTGTAATTTTCACTTTGTAATGCCGATTCGCGCTTTAATATAAGGTATACTAAGTTCCAGTTACAGTGTCAATTGCGTACAATGACCTTACCTACCATTTTCTATCTGTCGTGCACATATAACTCGCACAGTTTAATAAATTTCAATTATAGAAGAGTGCAACAATATGAACACGACCTATACTGACAGATTGTCAACGTGGATTATTGACACGCTAACTGACGCTTAGTATACCAACTTTTAAATAAAAATCTCCTACGACCTGACCACATCCGCAGAACGTAAAATCCGTTCTCGCCCCATCAAACTGCCTCGTGCATCATTTACCTGTGCAGAGGTACGGTAGCGGCAGAAAGCTCGAGGGTTGCGCGGTGTCGCGCTCACCTGAATGTCCGAGGGGGCGCTCATCGACGCCAGCTGGTCTTCAGCCACCAGCCTTCCGTAGAGCGGCCCGTGCCGCCTCTCGGCGCCGGCGGCTTCGGGCATGCCGCCGCCGACCACGCCCACTGCAACAAAACAAAATAAAAATTAAAACTTACTTAAACATAAAGCATTTGTTTCAGAACCTACTTCAGAGACAACGGCAGTAGAAAACATTGAATTTTGGGTATACTATTTATTTTTCGCCTTCCGAAAAGAATAAATAATACATCTATTAAACAATTTAATTTTTGAATTTTACACTAATAAAAGATTATAGTCTTAACAAAAGGCACGTTTTAAACGATGGAACATGTATCTATCTATGCAATTCAGCCATAATCATAACTCATATCATACACAGTAACAGTCTAAAACTAGACTAATGGCCCGTTCCCCCTAGGCAGTACCTGTCCAAGAGTTGACGCATAGTCAGCCATCGGCTAGAAAACTGACAACCTCAGTATTAAACATTGATTTAGTGCAGCAAAGTGAATTAGTTTCACTTTCACGCAGTTCAACTGAAAGCCATTAAATTTTCATTTGCCGTTGACACTTACTAGATTGCACGATCATACTTTATGTTTATGTCTTAACTAGCAATGGGCCCTGACTTGACGTGGGTGTTAATTTTGACTAGGTAGTGTTCCCAAAGAATTGATGGAAGAAATCCTCAGGATTCTCAGTTTTCCCGACACTGCCTACGATCTGGAAATTTACGAGACTGTAGGCAGTGTCCGGCAGGACCGCGGGTGCAGGAACACAGAATTAATAAGAGTATTACATAGCAGCAGCAAGAGAATTGATATGAAAGTGACGGCTTCTGGGATTCAAAACTAAATTCAAAGCGAAATGCATGTACATGTCCTAGCCAAAAGTGAGACGTTGTTTGTGAAGACCATCATGTCAAAATAGTAAATATGATATCTTCAAGTACATTATTATAGTACAAAACTACAGCGAATTCATTTTCTGTATTGTTTGATGATTACCACTTCTCCGATGTCACAGGCCAAGCTAACCTTGTGAAACAAAGTAAGCGACATCGACAGGTAGTCGTTAACAGTAAAACAAATAATGATGAAGCGTTTTACAAGACGCCGCGGGCATTCTGAGAATCGTCATAATGTGCATGTCATCGTGATATAGTTAGTGGGACAGGAGTCATCGGCGCCACATCCTCTTTATCAGCAATAACGCTAATTTCGGTTTTACAAATAATTTGGTGATTATCAATCAAGTAAGTAGTAAGCCAGAATCTGAAATACTAATCTAAAATGCCCCTTCAAATTGTATCCGGCTTAAAGGTGAACCATTATACTGGCTCCGTTTCGTCTTTGGAGAGCATTGGGTATCCTTTGAACCAAATACCATCCGGAGCGGTGGTCACATCCTTGATCCTTCAAACGACGTCCTGTGTCACAAATAAAGCTCTTTGCTTCAGGACACTATGGGCAAGCCGTCTCAACGGCGACTGGAATAAACTCATACTACGAAGATAACACTGAGTATTTTAGGCATTTCTGTCCAGACGCCGCCCGCGCAGCGCGAGATAATCTAAACCAAAATGGTTTTTGAGATTACCAATGTCTTGTCAACACTGATCCAACCTCCGGATGAGGTCGAAACATGTCGGCCAGCAGCTGACACTACGTGAGTAACCCGTTAATTCATGCTAATAATATTGATCCAGTTTTATAGTCTACAGCTATATTATAATATTTATAATAGTTAAGAAAATTATGGAAACGGACGGCGCATATCAATCATGCTGATGACATAATAGACCAAATTGGGGCCTTTTTCGCCAACACAAGATGCAAATTTCAAGAGCTTCTACTTCAATACACAAACAAAAGCGCAACCTCAACCAGATTGCCGACAGATAAGATCTGTTTGCTTGTTCTCTGAGCGAATTCATAAGAACAGCTTTGTATATAATGTGTTACAATAATTGATTGATTTTCTATCGTATTGGTTATAACTGTTATGACAGATTTAAGTTTGTTGAAATAAATTAAAAAAAAAAACAAACAGCGTTTTAAACAAAGAAGCAACTTCAGCGGATCGACTGCAAAATAAGCCAGAGTACTGTACGTCATAAAAGACTAAATTGCCATGTGAGCAGCCTATTTCACCTGACCCTACGTGCCAGGCCTTTGCTTCATGTCGGGATGAAAGACTCACAAGATGCACATTTATAACACGAGCTTCTAAATCATTTTATCGACAAAATCAAATGTCCCAATTTCGTTATCAATCATGATGATGTCATAGACCAAATTGAGGCCTTTTTCACCTGAGTCGCGTACACGCCCGGTCTTTGCGCTTCCGCTTCATGTAGGGATGAATAAAAATAAACAAAAAAAAAAGAAATATTGCGGAAAGGTACACTGCATATACAGAGTATACAAATTTAAATAGGTAGATACAAATTTGATGGTAGTAATTTAAATGACAGTGTTGGTAGTAGGGTGATGGAACCAGGCGAACTGACAGCACCAGAGCCAAACTAGGTCCAGCCTGTATTTTGGAGGGCTGCCTATCCACCGGGCCCCACACCAACCCACCACCATTCATACATTTATATGTAGGTAGGTACCTTAATTCTTAATGCTACAAACATATTTCCAACTTATTTCCCAAACTAGTTTTACTGTTATTTGGGAATAAGACTTAGGTATAGGATTATAACAGGGACACACACCTGGAAAACACTTAAATCTAAAATAAACTTTGTTTTACATGTGATAAACTAATTGTAAGGGTGATGAGATGAATGACTCAAACAACATGCAAATAACACGAGTTCCTACGTCATTCTTTTAAGTTGTAAATACCCAAATGTATTAATTTATATCTGAAACTGGAAGCAATTTCTGCTAATCTGCTCAAATATGCCATTATAAATCATGCTGATGTCATAATAGACCAAATCGCCGTGTGAGCGGCCTTTTTCACCTGAGCCGCCTACGCTCCGGGCCTTTGCTTGAATGACTCACATAAGATGCAAATGACATGACCTCCTACATCATTTTCCATCCATACTACTACATCGATCGAACAGTATAAAACAAATTACCCAGCTAGATATTTCTAGATTTGACTATCTTGCGATATTTTTGTTAAAAAGACGGATAATGCGTGTCTACCCAATTGTTTAACACATACTTACTTGGAAGACCTAGATATAAATACAACACAATCAGAGTTGGATATGCCAAATTAGGACTGTATTAAATAAAAACAAATTGTGTGCAATGCTATCTAAACAAATTTTGATAGTAATATGTGTAAAACGTTAAGATGTGTTTGGATGTTTATCTATACATATATGTTTTTGTTATAAAATATGTTATCGTTGAGTTAGTATCCCATAACACAAGTCTCGAACTTACTTTCGGGCTAACTCAATCAGTGTTATTTGTCCCTATTTATTTATAAAAAAGCTAATAGGTAAACATGGAACATTTTTTGACGAGACGTTAAATATAAATTGGACGACGAACGATAAGTTTCCTCATCCTTTGGGGGATGTTTCGACATGCCGGCGGCTCAGGTGATCTTTTTGTGTTGTACATGGTAAACACCTGTAGCTACAACATTTAGATAACGACAGGGAAAAGAGTTTAGTACATAATTGCCTTAGCCGGACTAATAGGCAGTAATACGACCACGGAAGCAATGGTTCTTAATTTTCTTATTTCCTGGAAACACGTGACAAATTGGTTGATTGGCGACTATATTACAATGGAGAAGCTAATCTTGCCAAATCTTGCAATCCTGTAGTCTCGTTAAAATGAAAGAAGAAACAATGTTAATCTTGTGTATGGAGAATGGAGATAAGGTGTGGTATAATAATATCACACCAATGCGATAGGCACAATGTCATTGATTTTTTTTATTTTGAACAGGGAAAAATAGAATAAGGCACGTCTATGATAACAAGGGGTTTGTAATGAGCAAGAGACTCTGGGGCTGGGGGTAAACATTGTCGCTGATGCAGCGACAATGTTTACCGATGAAACAACGATGTAATACTTTCACGGCAGACTAATGCCATGTTATTAAACGACCTCCGTGGCGTAGTGGTCACCATGCTAGTCCGCCACCCAGAGGTCCCGGGTTCGATCCCCGGTCGGGGCAAGTAGGAAAATGGCCTTTTTCAAATTGTCCTGGGTCTTGGGTGTTTATCTATATATGTATTTGTTATAAAATATAGTATCGTTGAGTTAGTATCCCATAACACAAGTCTCGAACTTACTTTGGGGCTAGCTCAATCAGTGTAATTTGTAAAATATATTTATTTTATTTATTTATTTATTGAAACGAAGTAGACAAGGCAGACATTTTCTACGTCGTTCGCCGAGAAATGATAACATGATAAACCGTGCATGATAAATCAAGACTGAAATCAATCGAATTTTATTGCAGCATTTCATTGTACCATTAACTACCTACTTCAACCAGGAGTTTAAGCAGAGAGTAAGTATTTACGGTTTATGTTATCAATTTTTTTGGAAATATCGTTGGACTTTGCACAAAGCTTTTTTCTTCAACATTCTCTTCTTGGTGGAGCTGGACTCTTGTTGGTGGAGTGCTTTGAACGTCTCCCTTTCTTCCACTGAGTTGCATGTTCAATTTGTCAGTTATTTGTTCGAAAAATTTTCTTCTCGGTTTTCCTACTCCTCCTTTTTCCTCCAATATTACAGACGTTAATTAAGCACTGATTTCTTGTTAAAGCTAAAATGTTAGTATGAAACCAAATCTGATACATAAACAAAAAGCCACCAAAATGTTGTACCTATCAAAGAATGTAGACAAAGAGAAACTTAAGCCACGAAAATTTAATTAACTTAGTGGTTTTATCGTCTCGTCTTTATCTACCGTACCTAAAAGTGTCTAATGTTTCCCTAGCTAGTAGCTGTAATCTAAGGTGCGAATGTGAACTCTGCCGTTCTACGGAGAGGTCGCAGACAAGTTAATTCTGTCTTATTTATGTACCGTCTGGCACGACGTGACATTTCATAATAAAACAGTCTCACTTGTTCGCATCATGGTGACTTCTGAGCGAAAAGTTTGTTGAACGTCTCGGGAGTTAGCGTTGTGGTACTATTTAATTGAGCTCAATCCGAAATCCAGGTAGTTATTTAATAATTGGTGAAAAGAACTAAATTACTTTTGTACAAGTTGTCCGAAATACAATTGATGCACGTCTGTAAGATCCGTTGCACATCCTGAAGCAATCTTTCTCATTCTGTAGTCTACCGAAAAATACATTAGAAAAGTTGTGGGTGGTGAAATTGGACTTCAAATCTCAAGATAAAAACTTGGACCAGCTGTTAGGTAAACATGTAGGGCGGGCAATTTTTTTTTTACTTCCAGTGTTTTTCATGACGTAAGCGATTTGATATCATAGATAGTTTGCCCTTAAATATAATTTCATTACATGTCATTACACCTATTTACTCTTGAAGACGGCGTTAGCATTACCAACGTGTGAAAAGGCACTACGTCTAGCACGAGTGTCGAAGTAAGTACAAAGGCCGTGATTGAATATCATAGACTGAGTCGGCCTTTAGGTAATCATAATTTCAGTTCATGCCATTACACTTATTAACTCTTGTAGATGGCGTTGGCATTACCAACGTGTGAAAAGGCACTAAGTCTATTAGCACGAGTGTCGAAGCCCGAAGGCCTCACTATCAAATGCACACGAGCAACACATGCGCACTCGGAGTCACAACATGCAACTGCGTAGTAGTTTCAAACTGAAGCGCAATACCACGCAATACCTAAAGGAAATCATCTCGATGTTCTAATATTAACTTGTGAAACGAGTTTTCATAACCGCCTTTGTTTAGAAGAAAAAAGAAACGCGAAATATTACGTATAAAAATAAATCGGACATAAAAATTATGAACCGGATAGCACCGCGCCGACAATCAATGGATGCAGTCGATTTGGAACCTAACGCCGTAAAAGATAAGGTTTAAACGACAAGAATGAGCAGTGGTGGGTAGACCGCCGATTGAAAACCAGGCCGCATCCGCCTATTAGCATTATAAACGTCTTAAGAGTACGCACATAAATGTTACAGCGGATACTGGTCAGCCACGGACTGTCTGCCTCGCGGTCCATTGAAGATATTTTAGGAATGGGAAGAATTGTGAATGAATGAAACTGATAAAGAGCTGGTGTGGATAGGACAGTGTGATAATAGCTCTGGTAATAAAATATCCCTAGACCTTATAAATCATCTTTCATGGTGGTCTGAGAGAAAAGAAAAAACTCTCGAAGCTTCTCTTCTCGCGCAGTAAGAGCCAATAGAGGAATTGGGCGAAAAACTCGGAGAATCGTCACCATCATCATTCGAGCGTATTCACGATTGCGTTTTCAGCGGTGATGCTTCAGAGCCCGGGGCCCGCTACTAACCTAGGTGATTAGACGAGGTTATTGGTTTTTACACAGCGACTGCCGTCTGATCTGCGCAACCCAGAGAAGAGACCTATTCCTTGGGTAGGTTTTGATGAGCAAACGCTAGATGGCGTTTGGGACCCATAGTTTATACGTGCCTTCCGAAACACGAAATCATCTTTATTTTCGGATAATCAGGTATCCGAAACACGGAATCATCTTTATTTTCGGATAATCAGGTATCAAGTCCAAATCAGTGACTCAATATATTCCTCAAAACAGAAAGCGAACCCTGGTAGACCCGGAAAGAGATGGAGGGACGAGCTTGACTCTTACAGCAGGGATTGGGCCTCAAAGGCCCTCGACCGAGAGAGTTGGAGTGCTGGAAGGGAGGCCTTTGCCCTGCAGTGGGACAGTAAAAATAGAAATAAATAGGTGATTAAAGCCTGCAATATCCAAACCAGACTCATTAGTTGCAATACGAGTAACGAGTACGCGTTGCGGATTACAACCCATTACTATTTGAATACCGTTTTTTACCTACGTGCTCACCATCACGCTAAAAGTGGCCCTACGTCCCTACGCTCTGTCTGCCCCGCAAGGGACAAAGACTTTTGTGTTTCTATACATTTCTGCCATTGTCAGTTCGGGTCAACAATGTTTTGATCTCATTTGCACATCGAATGGGAATCACTCGAAATAGACGGAATGATGTTCGAAAACGAAGTCTCGTTCAAAATAGAATCTACTACGCAACACATAATAGTTTACCTATTTAACAATGACGTGGGAACCCGTAATCATAATCGCGTACGTCATAGATGATATCAATTGTTCTCTAGATTACAGCTACAACAATAATACTGTTGTTTGTGCGTTCTGCGATTAGGTAAACTGAACATAACCGCGAATTAGTTTATATTTACTAGCAGAGGGTCGTAAGAACCAAACGCCACGTCACGCCACACTTAGCCCTGGGAATCGGAAAAAGTGACAGGTCGGCCCAATTGGTGCTGATATTATTTTATCTTATTTATTTAAACTTTATTAAAGTTAAAAAAGTACAGGAGGCGGCCCTAATGCCATATGGGCATTCTCTATCGGTCAACCATTAGACCGAGCGAAAAATACGATCATTCTCAGATGATCCATTGGCCAGATCCAGAATGGATCTAGTGAGATATTTTTTTCTCATTGGATCCAGATTTCAAATTATGGATCTACTGAGATTTCTTAGTTGATCTCTTCGCCAGATCCATCATGGATCTAAAATATGTGTGGCTGGCGTGATAAAATTCATGAACAAGTAAACAAAATATCAATATCTACATAAGTACATATACAAGAATAAACCATTAAACATATACATACATATTAATAGATATAAATACAAATGAATACATATATCACGATCATCTTAGTTATATCATAAAAGCTATGTCAAATTTGGACGCAGGCATGGTCACTAACACAGGCAAATAGTACAGCTAGTAGACCAGACATAGACATATCTATAGGAAAATTCCAACACACTAAGGTAAGAAGCTCGTGGGTCCAAGAATGTTGACTAGGAAGACAATCTTGTTTTGTGACGCGGACATTTTGCCAATTCCATTCCACGTGGTAAGTAGGCGAGAATATTACAAGGCGCCACGCTGGCTTCCTGACCTAAAACGTTTTGCCAAGAATCAAAAGTAGATCACGAGGAAATAAATCAAAATAAATAAAGCTATGGGTACGTATATTAATTCATGCCAAAAATGTAACACAGCACTGAATGAAATACTCTGTAGGATAATTTTCATATGATCTCAATCAATATGATCTCGCAATTAAATTTTCATTTATTTCAAAAATACAAATATGCTCTTCTTACCTTACGATTATCTCTCCCACCTAACTTTTTTTTCTTGTTCTACTGTCTTTACAGACCTACCTTACCTTATCAAAATTCGTAACATAACATACAATACGAATTAATCTTTCTATCTTAGCATTCAAACAATTACCTACGACCTGAGCGAAGCGAATGTTTACTACACGCATAATCCGAAAACTCGCGATCGCGACGAGTTATTTTTAGCGACATTCCATCGGCGATGGTAACCCTACCGCTACGTCACCGATGCAAGCGGTTCGGAACCGGCCGGGCGGCCGCGGGCCGACAACCTGCGTCCGCTATGCCAGGAATGCGATTAGCCGCCGGTAGATTGGCGTGGGAGGTGCAAAATACGCGCTTGCTTGCCGTTCTGACCGCTCGCTGCAGTTTAGTGTTAACGACTTCGCCGAAACAGAAACACATTCTATGAATTAAATATTTTTTCAAAACTAAAAACAGACTTCACTCCAAAGTACACAACTGATTTTGATAAAATTTGGAAACACCTGGAAATTACTTTTTAAACAAAACAATAATTTTCCAAATCGGTCCAGGCGTGTTCGAATAATCGGTGAACATACATTTAGAGGAATTGATAACCTTAATGATTAGGTACCTATTATAGCAGCAGAAGTTAGGGCCATAAGACAAGATATTTTATGTATTCTCTGTAGACATGTTTCGTGTACTTACATAAATTGGTAAATAACTAAAAATAAATAAAAAAAGCGACGGGTTGCCAGCCCTATCGTCTATTGACATAATTTAGATTCGCGCCCATTCACTAAATTAATGTTAACCTTTCAACACCTGAAGTTTTTGTTTTGAATCGGATTTTTTTGTGTTACTGAGAGTAAAACATTTTAAATGCTAACTCGCATATGAAATCAAGTAACTAGGTACTAACTTGCATGATTCAGCAAAATCGTGAGTTAGTGTTTACTATTAATTATTTGCAGTCTAGCTTAAATTTGAAATTAAAATGTACTTTTTGCTATATTTTGACGGCACTAATGCGTCATCATACCATACATAACTTATAACATAGGACGCGACAATGTGACAGTAGACAAAACTATTAATTTAGGTATTAAATCATTCAGCTTGAAGCGAATGCTGATTGTCTTCAATTTAAACACACAAACCCATTTTCGGTAATTATCTTTGATTTTGATCAATCAGTCAGGGTTAAATACCCCAGACAAGTATCAAGCACAAGGTTATTTCGAAGCCGTGACATCAAGTTAACTAAAATGTGTGGCCGGTCGCGGCTGGATGTTACTGCGCAATTCACTGACCAACACTACTGAGAAACCATTAGAGGCCCTCCTTGACGGTTACTGAACGACCAAAGTGAATAAAAATACTGATGCAGAATTATTTATCCCGCAATTTACAAAACAGAGAGTAATCTTTCCCATAAACAACTAACACAACACGAATTGTAGTGAGATGTGAGATGGTAATAAAACTAAAAACATGACCCTTCCTTTCGGCTTTGCCGTAGGCGGGTGGGTAATAAGATAAACTTACAATCTCCAGATTCCCCTTCTTGAGCAGCCATAGCACAAATTATAACTAAAACACTATCACTAAACACAATCGCTTTGTTTCAAAACAAAAGAGCAATAAAGACCACACAGGTAGAATGGATTATTAACACAAAGAAGCACTGTAACCATCCGAGAATCGGTAGACATGGTTTCCCGCCACGGCATCCTCGACTGATCAACTCATGTTTTTGATAGATTTAATATGTTGCGTCGCGTCGCGTTGCACTGTCGCCGCGTCCTTGCGCGTCCGCGTGTTATTGTTGTGAAACAATGTTTATACACGTGGCTTTTGTTGATGCGTACTTAGCCGATAAGGACGGGCGGTGTGCCGGCGCGAACAGTCCGCCACAACTAACGCGCGAAACAGCGTTAGGCTGGTAATAACCGAGCGGCCACGTGATTCCGATGACAAACACGTCGGTAAACTCTGCACTGGACGACGCCGCGATTACCGATGATTCGCGAGAAATGACCTAACGTTTTCCTTATACCTATCTTGGCTTGGAGTTCAAACGTGATGAAGAGATTTTTTTAGAAGTACTCGTTTATAAAGAGCCGTTACTTGTTCTCCTTTTAGATATATTTAGAATCAAGCCAGCAGATTTTACTCGATGTCGAAACAAAATAAAAAAGTAGGTCCCGCTTTCCGAACAATCATATTCTACACAAATTCCTTATTAATAAGTGATGTTTGTATTCTGTTGACTGTATGTAAGAGAAATTTACAATAAGCTTTCGATGTCGAAACATAGTGGCTTCAACATTTGAGAAAAACCTTCGGTCCCGCCTTCGGAACAGCCATATGCATATTAAATTCCTTTTTTCCCGGCTGCTGCCAGCCACGCAATTTCTCCGATTGTATGCAAATCCTCGACGCAAACAAAGAATGAAAAAGCACCGACGCAGACGTTCGCTCCACACCACCTGTGTGCTCTGCCCGTCTGAGCTCCGGACAAACTAGCACCCGTTGCGATGCGAACAGGGTTGGAAACAAAATTACCATTTATCAAAAACTGATACCTTTAAACGCAGCAACTTAGTATTACATTGTTAGTAGGGATAAAGTCGGCAATCAATAATAAATTGATATAGGTCCAGCACAATCTATGCCAGTACATTTAAAAAGATCTGCCAGAAAAATGAAACTATTTGCGATATTGCGGCTATAAACGTTTCTAATACAATAAAGATATTTTGAAGAGGAGAAAATATATTGAAGAGGACAAAAATTGTCATAAAAACGTATTTGAGAGTTTCAGACTTGTCCAAACATCATTTTTACAAGGCAGCCCTAGTTCGCTGGGACACAATCCGACCGAAAGCCCGACCGTAAACAATCTTACCAGGATATTATTCCTCGATCTCATCTCTTTACATATCGACGGCGCCTTGTCGAGCACGCTTTTATTAGCAGTCTTCGGCTGGTGAATTATTCAGCGGGTTTTCTATTAAGCACTTAAGCAGAAGAATAATGCATCTAGTAGATTTTCATAGTGCTGGGGACTGTCGGGCAGTCGAATAAGGGTGTTTTCCAACGGTAAATTTCCTTTAACACCCGATTGCAATGCTTAATGCTTCGCATGTATACGAACATTCTCATATCGGATCTGTTACCATCTAAATACATATTGTAGAAATCTATTGTCGATGTTAAATTTAAGCAAGCATTTGAATCTCAATTATAGTTTATAAGAAGAAAAGGCCGGGAACCGCTCCCCGGGCTCCGAATAGTGAATGCGCTAAAATGAAAAAATGAACTTTAGTGTGATGTTTCTGCCAACAATTTCGCCAAACAAACATCAGCCAGTGAGTACGGGACTTTATGAACATAGGGGAAGTCGTGAAGGCCCCATTTTGCATCACCTTGGCCCGAAGTGGCACGGGCGGCCCCACGGGAAAATATTGCCGAATGCATATCAATGTGACCCATTAAATCAGTTATAGAGCGGTGGGATATCAAGTTCCCTATAGTATATTTTAGTTATTTCTACAGATGTATTTTCTTCATTTTATATATTTGCTTAATACTTTGATGATACATGATGATTTATTGGATACATCACTGATTTATTGGATACATCACTGATTTATTGGATAAATCACATTTACACTGTAGTTTTTACTAGTGTTTTTCTTTATACAAAATCTCATCGGAAAATTAATATTTTAGACAAAAGTTTAGAGAAAAAATTCCTGAAGCAATACAATAGATTTTTGCATCTTTAGACATGTTTGTCGAGGCAAGTATAAATCATTTTGACACCGGGTATCATATTTTTTTGCTGGCATGTACTAGTAGGATAAATCAGTGGCATTTGTACCATTAAAGGATTGTGCAATGGCACACAGGTGGTCTGGAGGGTACTAATGGGATACATCGGTACCATTTGTACAGTCAATGGTACTAATGGGATAAATCAGTGTCATTTGTACCATCAATGTACTACCCAATGGTACAGGTGGTCCGGCGGGACAAAAATTTGTCCTCTTAGATTTGGAGGCACCTACCTACCATACTTATATTTATTAAAATTTGTATTCTGAAATAATGTTATTAGCTTGGTAATAAGAATCATGATGCCGTCCATCAAATGAATTCAGAATTTTAAAGAAAAGTCAATTTAAATGTTCAGTTTTAATAACTATGAGCATTTCATAGTATGTAAAAACTTGTAATTCTTTACCAACTAAATAGGTTTAAATTTCAACCGATCTAAATTCCGCAACAATATTTTTCCACTCAAATATTATGATTTCCAAGTAAAATAATAAATTGCAATTTAAACAAATTCCCTGACGTGTCGGTACTCGGTATATCAGGCTAATTAAATTACATACACGTCGTATTTTACTCAATAAAAATTAATTTGCATATAATGTTTTAATTTACATGTCGTTGTACTTATTCAGACTTCATTAACTTATCCGCTTCTAGAATGAGCGCGGCGCCAACTGAGGCGCCTGGCGATAAGAATGCTTTAATGCAATTTATTGTTTTACGTTTTACACGAGCACGATATGTGTTACTAGCTAGTGATATGGTATTTTACAAAGTGTACTATTATTAACCCTTTCACCGCGACTTTATATCAGTTGCCGTGCCCCAGCGCGAGGGGTAGTAAATCTAAAATAAATACCTACAACCGAAAAGGGATATGGATACTTCAGTTATGTGCAAAACGGGCATTTTTTTTGTCGGAAATATCCGACGCTCGCGAAATGGGCACGTCAATGTTTGTCGGATAAATCCAACGTTCGCGGTGAAAGGGTTAAAAGGTATTGTACCATTATATGTAAGGTGTATGTATTTACAAGTTAATTTTCCACACAAATAAAAAAAACCTTTGACACCATCTAGAGTGGCGGAACAACATTTTCTAACCGATGTTAAGGGAAATTGATATCCGTACCGCCATCTATTAGTTGTCACGTACCTAAATTAGAAAACCCCGATTTTAAAGCGTTAACCCCAATAACTTTTAACGGCGGAACCGATTTTCATTCAACATAGCAAAAGAACCACCGCAAGGGAACTTGCGTTCAAGTAAAAAATTACCGCATTGAAATCGGTCCATCTGTTAGAGAGCTACGATGCCACAGACAGACCGATAAACAGACAGCGTCAAACTTATGACACCCCTCTTTTTTGGGGGTTAAAAAGGTATATTTAGCCCCCGTAGCATGGCATCTTCGAGAGCCTTTATCGAGCGCTATCTTTTATCTCGCTTCTAGTAAATAATAACGAGCGGGATAGCATTATTTCATCGAGCGATACAAACTTTATCAGGGTTTATCTATGATGTTACGGGGGCAGTTCATCTTACTTGCCGCGTGCTCGGTAGGTAATATCATATGTTTGCTTTAGCCCAGATGCGCTTACCGGTTGTTTCTTCTTCTTCAAACTTGGATGACCATAGACTTGCATTTGGTAAGTCATTAGTCATCAGGATGCCAGACCGTGCAAGCTAAAAAAACCCAGAACCATTGAAACGATATTGTTGTGTTTAGCTGCCTGATTAAAAGTATCCGGAGTCTATAGACCAACAAGTACTTAAGTTAGAGGCTATGAACTTATAGCGCTACTGAATATTAAAAAGAATAAAATATGTTATCGACAATGCCATGTCAAATTCAATTTTCTTTTTTTTTCTGCTATATGGCGAGGCCTACAACTTTTTGTCAATCTTCAGTATCACTACCTGATTCGCATCTGTCTTTTTGTATAACTTTCTTATTCATGAATACTGATAAAAAGCAACTGCTGTTCAAGTTATAGTCTTAGAAAAGAAGTCTTTCTTCCATGCTGGTCTGTGAGGAACAATAAAACTTAGAATGTAACATGACCATTACGGGTATCATCATTTCTGCCGCATAACGTCCACTGCTAAACCAGAGTGCTAGAGTGGCCTGCATCCAGCGCAGTAGCATGTACCAGTTGCTTCTCTTCGTCCTTATTTGGATTCCGTACCTTGAAAGGAAAAAATGGAACCCTTATAAGATTACTTTGTTTTCCGTCCGTCCGTCTGTCGGTCTGTCAAGACCCTTTTTGTCAGTAACGCGTGGATGTATCAGGCTGGAATTTATATTAAATACTCAGGTCAACTGTCCCTTGGAGCTGTGAAAAAATTAAACTTCTAAGCCAATGCAATCAAAAGAACCAGCCGTTTCAGCAATTTTTCGACACTCGCAAAGGAATCAAATCCAACAGGATACTTCCCGTGAACTCAGAATCTTGAAGTTTGGTACAAAGCAACGTCTTATAGCACAGATAAAGGAAAAATTGTGAAAACCGTAATTTTTTTGTTACTTCATATAATAAAAATATTTTTAATAATTTTAAACTTACTACTCCTTGATGGGTGAACTTTTACTTATATACCTACAGGTTTGTACGGAACCCTCGGTGCGCGAGTCGCACTCTTTTAATTTTCACGTCTTCCAGGGTATTACGGCTTTGAGTTCTGTCTACCCCTTTAGGTATAAACACGTGATAACGTATCAATATCTTAGAAAAAACCTGTGTATGCAGCGTCTAACGTCTGTGGCCGTCGCGTGGCTCGCGGTGTGTCTACGTCGTGTGGTGAGCGCCGGTGCAGATGGCGCGGAGGCCCGAGGCCGCAGGCCGGCTCCGCGGCAGGTTTAACGGCCGGCCGCCCGCCTGTCTGGCCGTTCACCCGGGGCCCGCGAGGGGGCGCCGCGGAACCCGAAACGTGCGCGAAAACATCGCGCGCGCCGTTATCAACAATGCCTTCGCCGTTCCGACTTTTCATAGTGATGAGGCTGGACTAGCCGGTGCCTCTTTTTTGAATTCGTAGATGTTTCAAAGATTCAAAGATTCAAACATTTATTTGCCAACTATGAGTCATATATTCAATACAGGTGTTATGTATAATTTTTGTTCTTATCATAGCAACTCAGCGAGTATTGCAAATGTGGTAAATTACAATAGTTCCAGATATTTCATATCAATAATTTCGATTTAATTTATTAATATTAAAAACTTTATATAAAACAATTTCGATTACTTATTAGCATTACATTCTATAAATAACAATTTCAATTTTATTACATGTCAAGGAATTCATTTACAGAATAATATTTTTTTGAAAGTAGAAAGGATTTTAGGGCAGTTGAAAACTTTTTTTTTTAATTTTTAATTAATGCTGGTAATTTATTATATATATTTTGATTGCCATGTGGTGCGGACTTGTATTTAACATTTTTATTCTAGCTGCGGACAAAAAAAGTCTGTCTTTATGTCTAGTGTTAATATTATGTGAATTCGTCGATACGTTTACAACAGAAAAGTCATAACAACAAGTTTATATTCCAGGCAAATTAAAATATACCCTCGGCTTCCAGCGTTACTATTCGGCGAATCGAATACAAACATTTGCAATCGTTGCATCACTAGTCCTTGATCGACGATAACGTCAGAGTCTGCACTCATTTCTATTGTTTATGTTTTTGACGCGAAACGATACTGAACCGCAGGCGCAGAGGTGGCCGCCTGTATCTACGTCATTTGAAATTGTTGTACCATTACGAAAAATCAAAGGTACATTGCTAGAAAAGTTACATGTTTACGTTAAATATTCGACATAATTATAAATATATATTTCACTTAAGAGCGGCCTTCCCATCTTACTTTTCATACAAACGCTCGTACGTGATTATGACGTTGTAACTGATCTTTCTTGAATTTTTTTGAAATAACAGGTATATGTTCGCTATTTCTAGGTTTCTATCGAAATAAATAATTTGAATTTGGAGAAACCAATTCAGTATAAGCCTCCAAAAATATGCTTTTTTTCACAAATTTTACTTAAACTTCGAACGTTTATAAAGTACTCATATATTGTAAAAAAGGGAAAAAATATTCCGATAGAAACCTTGAAAATTTTAAATAAAAAACATTTATTAAGGCTTACTGAAAAACACGTATCACCTGGAACAAGTTTTATGAAATTTCCGCACCCTATGAATAGTTATTCGTTCTCGTCTATTCGTTCAATGGATAGTCAATAATAATAATATATTTATTCAATAGAATGCAAACCGTGCCCTCAGGCGCTATCTCTCTCTTTTTGGTTTTGCCTCTTTTTCTAGTATTGCCCTGGATGAAACAACAAGCTTTTCAAACTATGCTCGCGTTGACGATAGAGCGGCCGGGAAGGTCCGCCTTAAGGGGATACTACCAGGGTCGCACGGGAATACTGTCGCTCGCCAGTAAGAGCCCTAACATCAACTGATAAGCGTTCAATAACTAATATAATCAACTCAGCATCAGAACAAACGCTATTCCAGCAGAATGACCGTCAAGTAAAACGCAGGAAATTGACTTATAAGTAAAACGTCTGAATGATCGATTTAAAATTTTATATGTGTAAAGTAGGTTATACAGCCTTGAAAAAACCTTAACAAGTTCAACAACATATCGTATGCATTGTCCAAGTTGCTCTAGTTAAGCGAGCGTTTCGGCAAAAAGTTGGCGGTCGACGACGCGAGGCGAGGCCCCACAGGGAACACTCGCCAGACATTTTTTCAGTTCAAAACCAACATATTGGTCATCATCATCAACGTCAGCTGCCATGAACCCAGTTCTCCTATGTCTGGGCCATCATATTTTAGCTGAGGGAATGTAATGTGAGCCGCCAGACACATAGAAAAGACGTAAGACGTAGACGGAGCACGGAGGGGGCGCCGTCGCGACTTTTGAAAACACAAAGAAAAGACGAGGCGCGGACGTGACAGATACAAACAAATCCGTTCCACTGCGACGCGCGTGTCTCCCCACACCCGTCCACAACCCCGATTCGCCCGCTCGCGTCTGTGCCCCGTCGGTTCTGTATATTCTACCATACCACCAGTCATGTCTGCGCCCTGTCGGTGCCCCGTCTTTTCTGTGTGTTCTGTTTTGCGACGCTTTTATATATTTTGTATGAAACGGACGCGGAGCGGACATAATACTCGTAGTTCTGCGTCTCATCCACGTCTTACGTCTTTTCTGTGTGTCCAGCGCTTAAGCAGCACCAAAAACGCTTACGCAAATGATCATCTCGTTCAAGATGGTAAACTAGGACTGATACGGGAGAGCACAGACTCTCCGAGACACTGGCTTGCAATTTGCAATATGTGAACAAGAATGCAAATTCACCGCTGAGTTCACTGAGCTATATCATGTATTCGTATTTCGTATGCTTTATATCATCTAGTTAGTTATTTTCACGCCTTTCTAAGCTTTATAAGCCAACGTGTGTGCACTGCAATAATTATTCTATGTAGATTTGATAATTTGGGCCTGATAAACTGTTCTTTTTTTTCAGGCAAGACATCTCATCTCATCTGAATCGTGGAATATATACATTGTCCAGCATCAAGCAAGGTTGCTCTACTTAGAACGGCCGTGCAAAAAGTCTGCGGTCATCGACGCGAGGCCCAAAGGAGGTGCACTGAAAAGCAACCAGACTTCAAGAATTTTGCCTTTATCAGCACCACCTGTAGGTTGACTGGTAGAAAAGGCTTTGAGCCTTAAATCCGCCTGTTACATTTTTGTTATAAAATTTAATAAATACATAATATGAATGTACCTGCTTTAAAAACTGACTCTTCTAAAGATAAGAAAAATCACGGGCCATTTGTGATAGACGGTTCCTAGAAGGAATGCGTTCCTTGTAGGATCCTCTAAATTAATCATCAAGTGACTTGCAAAAGTCGACGACCACCGACGCTACGAAGTGCAACGAGGAGTTCTTTTAGCTTTCACTCTCCGCGTCACATTGTCATCCCGTTCTACTGAAGATAATAAAAATTACGGATTTTTTATAGTACGTCCGTAGTTCAAAAACATTTTATTAGGACCTTTGCATTGTCCAACCTCTATGTTCATAAGTAGTTGTTATACTTAGAACGGCAGTACAAAAAGTGGGCGGTCAACGACGCGAGGCCCGAGGGAGGTGCACTGAGCAGGTAGTTCTCTTTCGGAACCATATGGTGCTTCATCTATAGAAGAAACACGATTATGATTCATAGATGAATGATCGATGTCGTAAACTTTGACACGTCCTTCCAGGTGTATAGTCCAGTTATCATGTAGTTACTTTACTACGTCAACTAAGATGAGCAAAAAGTCGTCGGTATCTTCCCGAGGCCCGAAGGGGGTGCACTAAGCAAGTAGGCACTAAACTCTGCGAGAACAACATCATGTTTGTTTGTTTGTTCGTAGGGATTGCAATCCAGCAAAGTGGGATCCCGCGATCCAGCGGGATCCAGCTCAATTTGGCTCTGCGGGATCCCGCAATATCTTGCGGATCCGCAGTGCGAATTCGCAAGCATCGGCCAGTGCAAATTTATTCAAATTGCCGCCTTATATATACTTAGTAACGCGTCTTACGAGCGATGTTGCAGTTCAATCTTTAGTTTTGCGTCTGAATAGCACGTACACCTGCACATAGCCTGTATCACGCCACCACTCATATCAGTCAGTTGTCGTTCGACTCGTCAAGTTGTCGTAGAGGCAGAAAGAGCCTTTTCGGCCTCTGGTTACATATGTAGTTCTATATTTAGTTATTCATTTATTATTCGCTAACATGTTGCTTAAGGTGACAAAATATAAGTGCAGTAATACGTGTACCCATTTTGGGTGTGGCGATGCAAACATTGAATAAAATTTAACAATATTAGTATGTGTACCCGTTATATAAGAAGTAGGTTGAGAGATAAAACCATTGATGCCATTTGTTTTTAAGATAATTTTTTCAAAAAGAGAAGTGACTGATTATTTGATTATTTCATATTTGTGACTGATTATTTAATTATTTCATATTTCTAACGTTACGATTAATTATTTAATAAGAAAAATTTAAAGACTATTACTAAACTAAATTCATATGATACTCTTTGCTAATACAAAAGACTATCTACCTTAGATAAAGAGTAGAATTAATATTTTTAGTTAAGTACAAAAGTACCTACGATACAAAGTTCTACCAAATATTAATATTTGTCTTATGTTTCTGGACCTTTTTTAATAAATAAGTAGCCGAACTGGTGAAATAATTAGCCAATTATTCGTAAAGCGTTGTTAATTTTGATTATAACCATAATAAAGTTTATTATTTTGAATTTCATAAGAACGCTATAAACTACGCGGGATCCCGCAGGATCCCGCTGTAACGAAGTCAATCCATCAAAAATCCCGCGGGATTGGAAACAGTGCGGGATTGCAATCCGTATTTGTTCGTTTGTTGGTAAACCAATATTGTACACAATAATATAAAAATGCAATTTCAAAGAAAAAGTACAGTACAAAGGCCAACTTATCCCAGAGGATCTCTTCCAGTCAACCTTGAATTATCATGACTCCTGATAGTTAGGTGTCCAAAATTGACCTATCCTCGAAGTACTAATTTGTTCCAGTAGCTGGTGAGACAGCTGCTCCATGGTGTCCCGAAGCTAAGGACTTGGTTAGCGAGATAGGGCGCCGCTTGCGGGGCCGAGGGTAAGACCGTCACTCCGGGTGGTCCTGATTCAAAGAATATCCATAGCCATTCAAAGACGAAACGCAGCAAGCGTAATGGGTACTTTTTAGCCAGTTACCACTCGGGGTGGCATTTTTGCCAAATTATCAGTTTTGTTTTATTTTGTTGAAATAACTTTTGTATTGCTAACTTTGCAATTCTTTGAACAAAATAAAATTATACTCTTCCAGATGCATTGTCCAGCTGGGTTGCTCCACTTAACGTCAACTTTAGAATGAGCAAAAAGTTGGCGGTCATCGTCCCGAGGCCCGAAGGGGGTGCAACTAGCAGTCACCACATCAAAGAACTGTACGGTACTTTTTAAAGCCGAGAGGTCGAATAATAATATTATAGAGATTATGATCTCCGGCTTTATATTTTCGGATCAACTCGAGAAAATCGATTTAATACGGCCCGGTTTACATCATTCCAGTTCAGTAATCAAAAGCGCTGGATATTGTAAACCTACCTTTAGTATAAAGTTATCTTTAGACATAGTTAATTTATCTTTGCATAGACTTATTACAACTATCTAATATGTCTTCCGTTTTATTATTAAACATAACTAAACAGGTTCATGTCTCATGAATCATATATGCACAAATAATTGCTAATTTTTTTTGGTTTAATTCACTTTCCATCTCGAAAGGGGTACTAATCGATGTGAAAGTGATCTATTGGCAGATGCCAACTTGCTTCAAACGGATAAGGTTTAAATTTAAACCAAGAAGAAAAAAACCAAGAACAAACGATATTACGTGTTTCGTATTTTTGTGACAAATAAAAAGGTACAAATTCCTATCTTTTAGTTACCTCAGTCTGACAAATAAATAATAGCCGTTATGATGCTTCTCGGAACCCCCATTTGCGAGAGAGAGGAGGAAAATCGTGCCTAGAGATAGTGCTCAGATATAAGATCGTCTCGAACAGATTGACCACAAAATTTTTATATTATGTTGCTTAAATTGTGCATTGCATTTCTATGACTAACGCCCACTTATCAAATACATGCTATTTTCGGAGAATTCATTATACAATGTTCTTTTTAATTAAGTACAAATATTTTAAGAGGTGATTCAGTCTATCATTTTGGACAACTTTTCCTAATAAATATTTATCGAAATACGAAATTTTTTTTGCATTTTTCATAGTAACGATATCACGTGACTACTTCGATCTGTATGAGAACCTAAATATTTTTTTTCGTATTTCGAAATATATTTATTGGGCAAAGTTGTAAAAAATGATGGACTGAATAACCCCTTAAAATATTTGTACTTAATTAAAAAGGACTATGTATAGTCCAAAGCTTTAATTTATTTTATAACTATTTTAAGCATTGGTTTTCATTTAAGCCTTTATATTAACATTTTCCGGGACACTTATTTATGGCTACATCCGTAAATCATTATTTTTAACCGACTTTAAAAAGACGGAAGTTAATAATTGGAATGTAAGTATATATTTTTTTCTTATGTATGTTCCCAGATTACTCAAAGAAGCCTGGACCAATTAGGAATATTCTTCTTTTATGCTAAAGTGCATACTTGCGGACATACTTATCAAAATTGAT
This sequence comes from Acrobasis suavella, assembly GCA_943193695.1. Classification (NCBI taxonomy): domain Eukaryota; kingdom Metazoa; phylum Arthropoda; class Insecta; order Lepidoptera; family Pyralidae; genus Acrobasis; species Acrobasis suavella. The sequence goes on from OW971943.1 coordinate 2,021,223, forward strand.
TGTGTAGTTTGTTTTTGAAGTGGGTTTTTAGTATTGGAAAATCATTATTGTAGCTGGCAGTGTCCCACAAGAAAAATAATATCGGTAGCGATTATTTACATCCAATAACTTTTTTAGTACTTTGCTTCTCTACAATCTCTTTTTCCTTTAACCCTATCACAGCGAACGTCGGATTTATCCGACAAAAAAAAACCGCTCGTATTGCACATAACTTAAGTATCCACATCCCTTTTTGGTTGTAGGTATTTATTTTAGATATACTACACCTCGCGCTGGGGGCACGGCAACTGATACAAAGTCTCGCGGTGAAAGGGTTAAGAATACTATTTCGAAAAATAGTGGAGAACACTTGGTTGGAACGAAGTTACATTCGTAGTAAATTATTAATTCGTAAAAAAAACTTAAGTACACCTTTTTTCACCTAGTCCGCCTCCGCCAAGTCCGTGCCGTCCGAAAAGGAACTTCGTTCAAAAAAATGTAAAACCACTGTCAGCAAGTACCCGTATATGTATAGCTAAAACAGACAAAGACTAGCAAAAGATCCAAGATATATCCGATTCGTAAAATTTGTATAATTGCCCACGACGCGCGATGTAGTTTATGCCAATAACGAAACAGGAATTTTAAGGGCATTGAACATTTGAATGTGAAGGTCGAGCCACCTAGAGACCGTATCTGCCGTCTACGAGCTTTTTTAATGGAAACCAAATCGTTATTTTATTCATTCTGCGTTCATATTGCTATATTAATACGCGTCTGTTTGTTTGTCTCTTAATTAGTTGCGGTTCGCAGCAGTATCAAAATTTCGATGTTTAAAAAAAAATACTAGTATGTTTTGAGTAGGTAGTAAGTTACAAATAGGTATATCGCACCTGGTCATAAGTGATTAAGTACCACTTATATACAAAATATACTGAAACCACTGAGGGGCGAATTCGGTCCGTAATAGTAAACAAGTTTTCCCAAGGAACAAATACTTGAAATAAAAAATATTTTTTGGCTTTTCATACAAACTCTATTCAGCTGATCGGTCAACTTTTATGGGTGGCTAAAAATTACTTTTCATATTTCGATATTCGTTCCTTGGGGAAAGTTGTTCAGTATCACGGACTGAAATAAACCTTAAAATAGTTTCAGTTTGTTTTTTTGAGACCTTATATAATATTATTGGCTATGGTCGCCTGCAGGAATAAGGCTGCCAAACGTGAGTTGCCAATGTTGGCGCAACTTGCACGCTCTTTTTAAAAAAAATGGTTTAAGTCTGGGGAATAAATACTATATTCTGTTAGATCGTTAGATGCTGAGTTAATTTTTTATGTGACGCTATTTTATAAGCTAAATTATGGTCTTTTCAACAAGCTTAAAGGCGATGTTATTATTTAAGTATTTTATGATAAGTTATACAATTGAAGATATATTTTCTTAACGTTAATCTACATCCAGATAGGACTAAATGTAGAACAAATAAAAATTTGACATTTCTTTAATTTCATTTATTTTATAACAAAAAAACCTTTTGAAGATAGAAATACCTACTTCTTTAATAAAAAAGGTTTGAGCTCTTTTTGACATTTATTATTCTTATACAGTAACAATTGTAATTCGGTAGGCAAATTGTTGAATAGCTTTATCGATTGAACTTGAGATCTGTGCTTTATAAACGTGTGGCGGAAAGTCGACCAAACATTCCGTCTAGTGTTTTAAACAAAATTCATATGTAAGTTTAGTTCTGAAATGAACAAGGTAGGTCCCAGGTAATTAGTTTTACTGTGCAAACAATTATACCTACATTGGCTCGCAATTACTGGATTAACTACACGATTAATTTAGTATTAGTGCCAGTTAATTAATTAATTAAAGTCAAATTGGTAGCTAACGCCAATTCAAATTACAGAAGTGTGATGTTGTCTGTTACACACGATGTACATTCAGTGTTTTTAAATTAAATATTTCCACTTAAACCTCTACTAAGTAGATAAAACATTAGGAAGACGTGCTTTATTGAGTGAAAAAAAAACTTAAAAATTCACGTATTTCTCAGGAAATTATAATAAAAAAAAACAGATAGACGCGGATCACTTCACTCTAGAATCCGAAGATATTTTCATCTCGGTTTTTTAATAATATTTTTTCGTGTCAATTTTTTTTATAGAAATAGAGTTTTAAACGTTTATAAAAGTACATTGCGATGTTATATAGCATAAGCATTCATCGAAGCCCTCATTATCCGCATTTCAGTCCCTGTGGTGAGAAGTTGGAATTTTGCTTAAATTGATCCACAGTTATGACGTCATAAATTAGTTGTATAAAGTATAATGCATCTATGTACCTAAACGTTATTTTGCCAACACGTAAATCCCCACGCGCAATTATTCACTACCTACCGCATGTACCTACATAAGTACATCATTATAAGTAGCTGCGTTACAAAATACAGTGAACTAGGTGCTTTATTGGGGGCTCGTAACTTTCCCCAAACATAATTAAAGAAAAAAAACTTTATTTTATTTACAAAATAATACCTAACTTTTCTCAAAAATCACATGACGTAGACACCTATATCGAAATATGAAATAAAAACTTGGCTTTCCATACAAACTCGGATCATATAATTGATTAACTCGTACCACAGAATAAGTACTAGTACTCACGTACAGAAGTCTTACTCAGAAAACAAATTCAAAGAAATATCTACTTAATGTGGTTACAGCTATGGTTTTATTTAGCTTGCGTCATAACTCCTCACCTCTTCGTTTAGAGACCTAGACATCCATTGCAAGCTAATTTCATTCTTATTATTCTGGACAAAGGATTCGTGTAACTGATTTTTCCCCTTCGAAGTGGTCGCCGCGCGCATAGTAATAATGTTCGTATATTTTCGATAACTAAACGGAGAGTGACATAGACCTGCTTGTACCGGAGGTTTGTGACGGAGGTAGCACATATGTTCCTTGGGGGAAGTTGTTCAGTATAATGGAGTGTCTCCACCCATTAAATAGTATCAGTATATTTTGTTAGACCCCATATAATAAGTATATATTACCCGGGATGTAAGAATTCTGACGATATTCCATTTTATAAGGCATTTCGGTTATGGCGACATAAATAACCTCACATGTACTTACATATATGAACCCTGAAAACATTACACTCCTTTTTTTGAGGCAGTCGTGTTATACCGTTAACTGGATGAATGTGCTATATTAGGCGCTCGCAACTTTCCATACCCATTCAATTATTAAAATAACAGTCGGGTACGTGCAAAAACCTTCGCGGCCGGTCGATGACACCAAGAGGCACTTTAGGGCTTGCGTCGTCACACTTCGTCAACAATGTAAAATAACGAAAGTGTAGAACAGTTTAGTAGTTTAAATCTTTCTTGCAAATAAACGTATTTATACAAAATTCCATCTTTAATAACCTGCCAAGTGCGAGTCGTTCCATACCATAATCTATAAATGATCCACGTTTCTTGAATGGAAGCCTCACTTAAATATTTATTCTATTCCGCTTTTAATATTTGTTGTTATAACGGCAACAGAAATATATCATCTGTGAAAATTTCAATAGTCTAGCTATCACGGTTCATGAGATACAGCCTGGTAACAGACAGACAGATGAACAGCGGAGTCTTAGTAATTTTTACCTTTTGGGTATGGAACCCTAAAAAGGAGAAGTTCAAAGTACCCGTAACCTGTGGGTGCATTAAGAGAGTGATGAGTGTAGATGAAGCGAGAGAGGTCTGTCAGGATCATAGCAAGTGGAGGTCAATCTCTGCCTACCCCTGTGGGACACCGGCGTTATAAGATGAAGATTGTATGTAACGTTATTGTGCCAAAATAATATGGTACAATGAATAGTAATATAGAAAACAGATGTCAGAGAATCTAGTCGTGCACGCGTTGGTAACTAAGTGCATGGAGTAAAGAGACTGGAGTAATTATAATTAGTCCATATTTTTAATTTAGTTTGAAAAAGATAACATAAATATGTAGGGACAAATCACACTGATTGATTGATGAACACAAGTCTCCAACTTAAGTTGGAGACTTGTGTTATATATATATATATATATATATATATATATATATATATATATATATATATATGTACATATAGATAAACAGCCAAGACCCAGCACAGTTCGAAAAAGGCTATTTCCCAACTTGCCCTGACCAGGGATCGAACCCGGAAACTCTGGGTGGCGGACTAGCATGGTCACCACTACGCCACTGAGGACAAAACTGTGTGACGGCGAACTGAGCATTTTTCTTTACTAATGCATTCTGCACAAGTGTTCAGTTTGGCAGAACAGAAAATTAGTACCGCGACTTTCTAAAATGTCTCGATCTTTGTAAATGAACTAAACTTTTACCTGAATCAAGGTGACCTAATCAGTGCATAACTGCACAGTAATAAGGAATATTATCAAAATTTTTACATAACAGATATTCTGGTCAGGTAGCGCGTGTAGCATACAAAAAGAAACGTACACACATTAGTTGTTCTTCTGTACTTTAATTATTTTGCGGCAACGACGTTGAAAAATAAGTTTTTATATTTCCATTAAGTCGTTGATAAGCGTAAATTCAAAGTAAATTGCTTGTTACGATGTTACCTTTTGTTCATGAGTAGTTGATCTACTTAGGTACCTAATCAATTGGTAAATAATAAATTAATTATTATAATTGGTAAATAATAAATTAATAATAAACTTTGGGATTCAGGTTTTATCTTGTTAAAATCCATATCTAAAATTTGTAACGGTCTTTATATGTATAGGTACCTTTATTTTAAGAGGGCAACCCCTCCATGTTTATTTGACATGCAACCCCAACTGGTTGTATCTTACTAATATTATAGGTAAACGCGAAAGTTTGTATGTATGGATGGATGTTTGTAACTCTTTCACGCAAAAACGGCTGGACGGATTGGAATGAAACTTGGCATGTAGATAGCTTATTACCTGGATTAACACATAGGATACTTTTTATCCCGGGAAAATTTGAGGCTCCCGTGGAATCGTCAAAAATACTCCACGCGGGCAACGCCGCGGGCATCGGCTAGTGTCAAATAAACACGGAAAAACTATGCTTCATTTTAAAAATCTATCAAACTCTTCTACTCCCCTACCAAATTTCATGAAGCTCCGATCAAAGACACTAGAGTTATCGTGGTTCATAAACACCGGATCGTCTAAGTAGCCTGAGAACTCCGCTCAACAAGACGGCAAAACAAATGGTAACCAAAAGCTCACATGATCCGCGTCAGGGACTTCGTCCAATTAAAATGCAAATGATTTGTGCGCAATGAAATCGCAGAAATAATGGATCCAGTCGGCGTTGGCCGGAGAAATCTTAGCATTTGCATAGGGTACCTGAATGCCCACACAGCGTTCACCCACGCGTTGTCCTCGACTGCTTGTATAAGAAATAACAACCCCCACTTGAACCGTGTTGTTAGAACGAGACTTTGAGTCCTCAAAATGAAGAACAAACTTAAAGTCCTCGATATCAAGTACCTACAAGAATGGTACTTACTTAAAAAGCTGCAAAAAAAATTACCATCTAAATTCAAGAATTGATCAAATTACATATAAATTCAAAACACATTAACATCGTAACAAAAGTTAAAGAATACACAGGCAGAAGAAAAGTAAAAGGCGTGAAAAAGCTTAACCTCATTTAAAACTGACGAATCAAAACTCCTAACGTAACAAGTCACCATATTTTAAGGTTATGCTTTGAATTCTATTTATTTGAATTTCTTACGGAATACACCAGCCAAGGGAAGCAAGACCTAAAGGCCACATTTCTCATGTTCAATGGAAAAACAGGAATCCGTATAGTGACAGTTCAAAATCACAGATTCTTATCTTACATCAAAATCTACGCCAAGTAAATTCGCTTCCCCTATACCATTCATTCTAATAACTTGTTAAAATTAGCATCAAGATTTCACTTGCACATTGCGCTCCGTCGATTTTGGGCACAATGAATTGTTCCGCATTCCGATGTGAAACTCATTCACGGGACGAACTCGTCTAGACCGTGCGGCGGTGAAAGGTGACCATTCACCGGCGAGCAATGCCAGACTTCGATCCGCTCCCACCAGACATGGGATAACTGGTTGGCGGCATAGACCTTTGAATACCACATCATGGACCAATATAGTCATGGTGTCTCTCTTAAGAGGGGGACTATAGGTAAATTGCCCATCGCATATTGGATTTTTAAACTCGAGAATAAAACACAAATAACTTGGTTTTTTAATGTAGATATTACATTATATTTCAAATAAATTGGTCTTGTTAAAAACATAAAACCACAATATTTTAGTAATGAAAACAAAATCGCAAAGTTACGTCTAATTTTCAACTAGAATCCTTATTTTGACAAAACTATGCGTGTTACTGAGTCAATATTTTTATACATAATATAAAATTATATTGCCGATAAGCCGTATTACCATTTTTCTAAAATAATGTATATTTCACGAGTAATTAAAATAAAACGGATTCGGCGCATATGGGCGCTTACTACGTTCTTACTCCAAGCAGAATGCTCTCGTTTTGTCGCACATGACCCGAGGTAATGCGCATGTTTTGTTTCATCAATCAGTCGTGATCGCTCCATTGAGACGAGAAGACTGTGCTTTTGTGCTCCAGCCCAAGAAAATACGACATCAAAATTATGGCAACAAAAACAATCACAGAAAACACTCCAAAAGAGAATACGTATATAAGGATAAGAAGATAAAAATTAAACTCATGGCTAATCGTCGAAGGCATGTATCTCTTCTGTTTAGTTATTTTAGTGGACGAAAGCGGGGTGTGTGAAGTGCGCGGTGAAATCTGATATTTTCTTAGCTTTATGCGCGCTCTTAAGCGCCGGACACACTGAAAAGACGTAAGACAGGGACAGGGCGCGGAAATATGTCTCCTCCGCGTCTTTTTCATTAAAAATGTATAGAAGCGTCGCGATTTCGAACACACAGGAAAGAAGGGTCAAAGGACAGGGCACAGACACGATGCTTACTCATCTGCGTCCTATGGTAGAACACACAGGACGGACGGGGCAAGGGCGCGAACAGACGAAACAGGGTTGGGGGCGGGTGAAATACGGATTCGTTTGTATCTGTCACGTCAGTGCCTAGTCTTTTCTGTGTCCAGCGCCTTACAGCGCATTTAACCAGACAAATTGAGAGAGCCTGCGCTGTTACGGCCATGTCTTATGGTTATGAACAAGTAGTCCCATAATTAAGGATGCCAAAGGCCGTGAGATATGAAAAAACCAGAAAGCAGAACCCAGGTTTAAATGCAAAACAGGTAAGGACCCAAAATACTTATTTGACAGGAACTAATCAAGTAATGATGTGCTGATGAAGCAGTGACAAGTCTATTAAATAATGTCTATGGTTGTGGTAAATCGGTAACCGTTATCAAGTGCAAGGTACGTGCGTTCTTGCTTAATAGTCTAACGCAAATACTAGGTCATAAGGAAAAGATATCATTATTAACTTGATAAACTATTAGCAGAACTAAAAACCTACTCCAACCCAAAACTACACAAGCGATATTAATACAATTTCTATGAGACCAAGCGGCAAGTATGTCCTTATAAACAAAAAAGAATCCACATCGGTCCAGCCGTCTACGAATAGTCGGTGATCATACATAAAGTGTGATGCAGACGAATTGACAAGCTCCTCCTTTTTGTAACTCGGTTAAAAATTGAAAAGAAGCCGAAAATTAAAAAATTGAGTCAAAACATAAAACAGCCAAGGATGGAATACATTGACGTAACATATTATTACGCTACAAGCTAGAATATCCGCTTTAAAGACGAATTCTAGATGAAAGTAACGAAGACAGCATCACATAGATTATGAAATTTATACGAGACATGGCAGTGGAATACTTCACAAAGCGATATGATCAACACGATGGCTGTGCACGAGCCGCGGCCGGCTTTTAATGACGGCCTGGCCAGCATCCGCATAGCAACGGGCTGCAGACGGTGAATGAAAGTTGATCGCACGAAAAACGCGAGTGCCGCTTGTTCCGGCATAAACGCCTTCAAATATTTGGCACTCTGGCCCGCCCGGCCCCTCTTTGCGGCGGGCCGGTGCAATTCTCATAGCAACCGAATTTCTTAAACACAACATTGCTTTCTCCACTTTTTGTGACGTTACAGCAGCTTACATTCATCCCTTGTGTTAATTTATTCGAGCAAAATTACGTTTCCTCAACCATTCTGAGACAAATTAGCATGTTTTATTTCGCATTCATGAATTTCAAAGAGGTTGTTAGGGAATTTGTCAGATATCTTTATCCTTATAAGCGAGAAAGATTACGAATTTTGTTTTATGGTTTTTAGATGATGCTTAGTTAGACGTAACTAAAGAATGATCCAGAAAATTAGCACAGCTTAGGCTTGTTGATGTTTGTAGAAACATATTAGAGCCCTCTTCAAAAATGTTAATAGTGGTAAACACCAGGGTACATTACCCTTTATGAATCTTTATGCAAATAGTAGCAAAATTGCAGCGAATTTGAGTAACTTGAAGTGCTGTAGACTATACGTGTCTAAGTAACATTCGCTGTACAATTTGTCTCACAACTCGCATTAATCTTTGATCCAAAATAATGAAAGGGGTAAAGTTAAACCTGTCTTAGGCAAATCGGATTAAATTAACGCTACCAAGACTACAGACAACACTTGGCAAACAGATAATATTCCAAACTAACCTGTAACAAGGAGGAAGAGGCAATTAGTAACTTTCGTGTGAGCTAACAATAATTCTATTCATGTTCTCAATCAAAGGAAAGTTTCCTGCCGACGGTACACCGGTAGGTTCGTTATGGCCGGAGTGTAAACAAATTAAAACGAACAAACAGGGAAATTATTACATAGATTATTTGCTTTTCAAATAAACAATCTGAATAATATCCACAAGAAATTATACAGCTGCTAATATTATATAATTTGATAAGATATATAATAAAGTAATTTAATATTTGATTTCTTTGAAATTTAATACGAAACTACTAATATTATAAATGCGAAAGTTTGTGGATGTTGTTCCACTCTTAAGCAAAAACGACTAAACGGATTGAAGTGAAAGGTAGGTAGCTTATTACCTGGATTAGCACATAGACAGGCCTGTGTCACTCCCCGTTTAAGTATCGAAAATATACCTACATTATTACTATGCGCGCTGCTACTAGTCTGGGAGTAAATATCTGTAAGCCGAGCATTAGCCAACTTTCGCAAATGTTTGAACAAAACAGTTCGTAAAATTGTTTAAAGGGTATCTAAGGGCTTGGTCAAAAAAAAATGAATAACATCTCAGTTCCTTTTAAATAATTTATTTCAAATAGGGCAGCACTGGACCCCAAAAAAATCATGTATCCCTTTACTAGTCTTTAAAAGTATTTGAAACTTAACAAAATTACTGTCACAAGAACAACCCTCGCATATTTAAATGTTATTTTCATGTGTTTTGGTGCAATAGTGTTTTTACTTACTTAGGGCCGGCGCACATATGGCGAAGCGCAGCGCAGAGCATTTTTCACTGTCTAACTATTATCGTCATTGTCCTGTTTGAAATAATATCCAAAATCAATACGAAAAATGCTTTGCGCTGCGCTCTTTTTTTTCGGAGGTTAAAAATTAAACAGCAATAGTTAGCGTCTAAATATAAGATAAACGATAATAATAGAGATTTTTTATGTTCGCATCAATTGAGGAACAAAATGCAGAGGCACAATGCTTAATGATTGGATGAATCACTTGGAGATGTATGTTTACATACGAGCCATAGGGCGGTGAAAGATTTTGTATAGCCACTGTAATTTAAGAGCTTTGATTGTAGATACCTAAATGCCCTAATGTAAATAATAATTCAAAAACATAAAAAATTGAATTTTTTATATTTTTTTAGAAATTTAATTATACGTACGAACTTATGGTTTCTTTTTAACTTCCTGTTGAATGTTGATGGAAGGGTTGAATACCCCTGTCCTCTCCCACGGGTGTCGTAAGAGGCAAATAAAGGAGGTACAGGTCAGAGTTGGGCGTAGTTAACTACTATTGTGTAGTTTGATTACAAATTACAATTACATGTAGTTAACTACAAGTAGTTGAAATTACATTAAATTTAACTACATTAATTGCAACTACTGTAGTTGTAACTTGTAATTGTAATTAAGTAGTTATAACTACAAATTACAATCAGAATTTACTACCGCGGACGTGTGTTTTAAAGGTGTTATATTTCGAAATTGTGTAAAATGTTGTAAGCAAGAAACGAAAATGTATAAGTAAGTAAATCTTTATAAAATATGTAATTTAAAAAAGTAGTTTGTAATTGTAATAACAACTACTTTTTGTAGTTAATAGTTCAACTACTTTTTGTAATTATGTAGTTGCGATTACTAACTACAAAATGTAATTGTAGTTAGTAATTAGTAGTTTAATTACATTTTGCCCAACTCTGGTACAGGTAACAGAGAACTGGCAGCAGCATCATATGGGCCAAGACTTTTGTGCTCTTTACGACCATCAACCCGCTTACCCAGTGAAGTCATCATTTCAGCCGCATAACGTCCACTGCTGGACATAGGTCTCTCCCAAGGATTGCCCAAATAAGCGATCAACAGCGGCCCGCATCCAACGCTTTCCAGCGACCCTGTTCAGGTTTGCCCACCTTGTAGGCGGGTATCCTAGGATTCGCTTGCCAGTACGCGGTCGCCATTCGAGAACCTTTTTGCCCCTTCGGCTATCGTAGCAAGTGTAGTGAAAATGGGCAAATCCTCCTTTCATTGGAAGAGGCCTTTATTTCAGTAGTGGACTGATATATGCTGTTCGTTTAATTGGGTTCTCCAAAGTGCAGATGTTTGGACACTGCCACAGACCTATTTAACGGCCCTTAGAAATGTGTATATATATAAAGTTTTGTTCAATGTACACAATATGAACTGTGAAAAGCAAAGTCGTGAAACTCAACTCCGTCAATTAATTAATGACGTGCGTAAATAAAGAGCGAGTGGCCCGGATTTCCCAGAAACTGGGTATTAAGAGCAGTATCTTTGTGTTATTTAGATCGGGATGCAACGGTCCCGCGGTGGTGCCAACAGCGTGGGAGGCGCGGGATAAAGGTATCGCCCGACTTACACGTCACGCGGTGGAATGACACGGAACGGCGAAATGTGGGGCAAGTTTCGTCAACAAATCGTTGAATTTGCATAGACGTTCGACAGAATGCCTAACATTGTGTTTTTAGGGTCTAATTGTGTTAAAATTGATGCTGAACCATGCTGAAAAAATTGAACTATATTTGGTCAGGTTGGTAATTTGGAATCAACTCAAAAGCCATAGGATAGATGTATAACATTAACAAGTAATTATTATCCCACCAAAGACATTTTCATGTAAAAATGTTGCCAAGACGAGTCTACATAGCTTAACCTGTGAAAAAAGTTATCAGATCTCGTATAAAGCCAAGCTCTAAAGACTACACACTCTAAACCTACAAGCTCTACACTACACTTTAATCAAAATCTATGAAAAATTCGTCAGATCTCATGTAGAGCCAAGATTTTTGATCTATGCCACAGTGCAGATATATACAGTATTGTATCTTCATACAAACGGTCGGAACGCAAGTCATACCTACGCGCCTCCAAGGTCAGCATACACTTGTTCAGTGACTTGGCGTACAAACAGTCGGGGTTGGGCCGCAGTGGCGAACGGTGTGTTGTAAGTGAGTGTGCAATTTGTGAATACATTTATTTTATTTTAACTTATTCGTGGAATAATATGGCAAAACATCGACAATATTGTGCTGTTTTTGGTTGCTTAAATACATCATTAAAGCTCCCAGAGATATTTTTTTTAGTTTACCTCAAAAACCGAATGGCAAGACAAAAAAGTTTTCATATAAGTACCTAGTAGTACTAAGACGTAATTTGTTTCATTTTTATTATGTAAGTATTTCCTTTTTTCCACAAATTAAAATACCAGGACTTAAAAATAAATTAGTGGGTAAGGTGGAAGACAGTGACACAAGAGACCTATCTTACCGACCTACGCCCTACGCTCGCGATATAAAAACTAGTAGGTAGGTAGTTGTTTCCTAGGCTACATAACTTACTAATGTGGTACTTAGCTACTTACATTACATTAGTATTGAATTAGAATATCATTAAAAGTTATTATAATGTTACCTACCTTTCTAGTAAGATTAACGTAAGTAGGAAGTAAGAGGGACCTATAATTTATTTTTAAGTAAGATTTTGTATTAGGATTTTGTTTGCTGTAGGTAGTACACGCGATGATATGGTTGATGTTAAGTAACGGCCGTAGCGTTTTGATATCGGATGGGTGACCAAAAATGTTTTATTTCGAGTTGCTCCGTGCTGTATAAAGTTAGGATTATAATCCGGCCTCATTTTCATTCTGACCGAATTGAACAAACCAGAATACTTTTTTTTCATTTTAACCTACCTCCGAAAAGGATTTTTTTATGTATGTTGACTGATTATCAGAATGCGGATTTTTCATACATTAAAATTTAATAATAAAGTACTTCTCAGTCGAGGCGCATATATTTTTCTGTCGCAAATTAATAGTGATTTTTTTTGTTAAAGCTACTAAAACTAAAAAAGAAGACATAACACGTATTTATTTAACGTACCTTTTTCATTCGAATTACAATCACAAAAGTGTTGGCGGGCAGCTCTAGCGCACGCGTGGCGTAGGAATATTTTTCAAGGACAACGCCGAGTGCGAATACTGTATGTCTCTATTCTGTGTCTATGCGCCCTTACTATACCAGGCCTTACTTCACATACTCTACATTTAGTCAATACGTTTTTTTTATTTATTTATTTTGATATACCCAGTATCACTCTCCCAGTAAATACGAATCTTATGGTACATGCCTTCAGGCTGCACAGCATGCCAAAAAATTATACATACATACTCTCGAAAAACACAACCCTCCTTCTGGTGCAGTCAGGTGAAAATAATATCTTATGTAATAACCAATATGTTTATTTGGGAGAGGCCTATGTGGCAGTGGATGTTATGCCGCTGAAATGATGATGATGTTACATTGTTTAAGACTTTATATAGTAAGTTAACAAATAAAAATCATCTCTTTATTTTAACTAATATAGATAGATAACAAGTTGTTTATTGTTTATTATGACATATACAACAGGTCACAATCACTTTTGATTAAATCTAAGAATTTACAGACACTTTGCTCTAGACTGAGACCCAAAAAACGTGTACATACAGCATGACAGGCAATGTTACATTGTTAAGCTCAAGATACTGACTTAAATTGACAGCTTATTAAACAGTTACATTATATACATTACAGCAAGTATTTAACAATTGGTGTTACTTAAAATGTTTAAAATGATGATAACAGAAATTGATCCATATTTGGGACCCATGCTATCACATAACATGATACACTCATGTGGGGAAATAAAGGCAAAGAGATGTAGGGCAGCACATACAGGTCACCGAGGGCTGTGTGCATTCAACAATGATCTGCAGACACCCGGTTACCTGCAATAATGCTTGTGTCACCAGTGAGGTGGAGGCGGAAAATTAGATAGCGTTCGATGAAGGGCTTGATTATTATAACTTCAAAAGGAAGCTTTTGCATCGGAATTGACTGTATATGAAGCGGGAGTACGCATCATCATCATCATCATCGTTTTATAAGGTAAAGTTAGAGTATTCAAGCAAAATTTTTTACATTTGAACACAATTCGCATTTGAACAAAAAAATTTTTCAGAACTTCCAAATTGGTCCAGGCGTCTTCAAGAACTCTGGGAACATACATAAAAAACTCCTCCTTTTTTGAAGTCGGTTAAAAGTCAAATGTAACTTTTGTTACTTCGATATGCTTTAGCTTCTGCTGGGATAAGTATGTCTTTCTTTAGCATATGCCAGCATCTTACGAACTAAGATTCTATTTGAAATCAAGTCAAATGAGTACTCTATTCTATTTAACCCGTCAGCTTCCAGACGGTCGGATCTGACCGAGAGACAAATAGATAAAAATGGGTTTGCAAAATTGCGGTTGTTGACGGGTTAAATAGGAAAGGTGCAGCTGTGTTAGGCACTAGACACACTGAAAAGTCGCAAGACGTGGACAGGGTGCAGACATATGTCTCTGCGGCATCCATTCCATACAAAATGTATATATGCGATAGAAGCATGGCAAAGCACGACCCACAGAGAAAAGACGGGATGCCTATCTTTTCTGTGTGTTCTGTTTTTAGCTACAAGATAGATTTTTATTAAATTCAAGACAATTCCCAACTTTCCAACAATAAAAACTTTAATCAGGTACCTTTTCCTAAATGTCAAAACAAACATGTTCTATGAGATCTGTATAAAATATAGAATAATGATGTCATCGATTCTTGGAGTCAAATAGCACTCCTAATATCAGTTTTTCTGCAATAATTAATCTAAAGTCACATTGGAAATGGATATTATTAAGACAAGACATTTCGTTACATTTTATTTTCTTAACAGTGCCAAATAATTTATTTTAGAGGAATAACTAATTTTAATTTGATTTCTTCTGAATACTTTTCTCTTTAAATAAATGAGAAAGATTATGACTGTTAGCAGATTTTTCAAGGTATGAATAAATACGGATGTGAAATAAATATCAAGATGGAACACATTGATGATCAGTCAGGGAAATTTTTAAAATTAAATTTTCAGGGGAAACCAACATAACAGGACATACATTACATACCTAAATATTCAATTCAATTCAAACATTTATTGCTCTCCAGAATATTACAGGTCATAAATTTATACAATTGTAGATAGTAATTAACATTAAAAGTGTAACATCATGAGCCTAGTATAGGCGCCGCAATACGAGAGTCTAGATAAGAGGTCTAATTAATACATAAATATTTCTTTGTAAACTATTATTATTATTATTATTTTACTTTTTTTATTATTTATTTTATTATTATTTTAATTTTAATTTAATTTAATTAATTCACTTATTTTATTATATTCTTTAATTTTATTTTCGACTATGAGTTTGTCCTGTAGGTTCACTGACACTGTAGTAGCATTTATCTAAAAGTAAATTTTTTAAGTCCTTGGTGAATAGGGAATATGCACGTATTTTTTTTATTTGTTTAATAAAATCCTTATTTACCACAGTAAACAAATATGAAAGAATTTATAAAATATCTTAATCAGCGGCGGACATGTGATACTTTAAAGTTTCAATTAGAAAGAGAAGTCCGATATGGACTGGTGACGTCAAAGTCCACATCGTCTATACATTTTTCATAGAAAATGGCGTTTTTGCGAATGAGATAGACATATTTTCGTAAAATTATTATATCTCGTTCGTTTTTTAACCAATTCTTATTTGGTTTTCACTGTTCGTAATTTACTTTTGAATATTTATGGAAAAACTGGTTAGATAACAAATATTTTTTTCATGCATATACCCTATTTTTTATTATTGTGTTCTGTTTTCAAATGCAGAGGCAAATGATTGTATATCTTTATTGACATTGATAAAAGACCTGATGAATGCATTTCTAGTCGCGACGATGGGGCGATTATCTGTTGTTTTCGTGACTGTCCGAGGGAATATTTAGTGGGGACGTTCTCACGTCTTTCATAGTACTCTGGATATTTTCTGACAAATTTATAAACTTCCAGGATATAGATGCATAGTAAGGTAAGAAGTTTCAATATGACTTGACACAGGAAAGGTCATTAGTATAAATAAAGTAATATTTATAATTTTTTTAAACAGTTATGCATGTTTCTTTTTAAGGTCTATTTTATATTTGGTAAAGTGCATACAAAAGTTAATAGTTTTAGATCTCTCTATGCTGAGGTCTTTTCAACATCCTCCATCTATCTCATCGCTAAATTAACAAATAAAAAACAAAGCATGTGAATACTTACATTTATTTTTGGCATTCTCATCCATTAGCATGTTAAAGTGGTGGTGGCGGTTCCACGCAGCCATTTTGCCTTCGTGCGGAGCCCCGAGAAGCACCAGGGCCGCCCCGGCGGGCCCAACTCCGTCTAGGGGCTCCAGTGTCCTTACACTACAACTTTGTTACACACTCATAACCCAAGGCGCATAACTAGCACACACTCGCGATCGAGAACGCCGCCGCAGACGACGGCGATGTCATCGGAGGCAGAGCGCCGCGCACATGCCTCAGCACTTCCGCTACACGCACTTATGCACTCGCGGGTAAACAACCACGATCTCACGGTAGCGGTGATTCACCTCGAAAGTCGCGCGCCCGCACTGCAGCCGACTGTGGCGTGCGCCCGCGGACCGCAACCGAGTACCGACTGACACCCAAACAGTCGTCCCGTGCTCGGGTCACGTGTGCACTCTGCAGCGAAACCGAATAGGTACCACACCAACACTATCCCGCACCAATTATTTCACTAAGATATCACCGTCTCATATTCCAATATTTTCAATACGCAATCCGACTGTCCGACGCGACAATGCAAGCCAACCGCGCCGCGCGATTTCACTCCGTCGATGCAGACTAAGTACCTCGACTCGACAAATCGAACTCGCGAACAAAATAATAACAAATGTGCATGAGATGCTCGCTGTATTATGTGCACGTGGGTTGCGTCACAGACAGAATCGACTGAATATTATAAAAACACGGAGGCAAATGCAAATGTTATAAAAACCGCGACGGAATTTCTTTGACTGCAAGCAGTAACAAGCTAGCGGATGAATCTAAAAATTGTTGAAATACGAATTACACTGCCGCACACAGAGGTATCGAAATGATCGATAAACCTAAGTTTTTAGAGTATAATTACAACACCACAAATTACACTATTTGTAAACAAAACACAGCTCATAACACATTCAGAAAATAACACCTTGAAACTGTAAAACGCGAATGCGTTGATCAAGCGCGACAAATAGGACAAAACATGGCAGACTCGAAAAGCACACGAACTTTGTCTGTGATCGTTTTATTTTTAAATGCTATGGTATTCGGTTACGTTCCTTTACTATTGTTAAATGTCAATTCAAATTTTATTTTATCACTATTAGCAAATACGACTTATTAATTTTCAGACTATATGGTTTTCCTTAAAAATTCATCTTTATCTAAATATATTCAAAATAACCGAATACTTTGTAAAAGTATAAATGTTTTTATATTTGCTTGCTTGGCTTCATTCCGTCAAATGGAACGTGTAAGCGTGGACCATAGACAATCTAGAAATTAACAAAATGGAGGCTGGCTTGCTAAATGTTGCCAGTTTTAAACATTCTACTAAATGGTAGTAATTACTTTTTCTAAAAAACTTGCTAGGTATGTTTTACCTTTGGTATTGTCGCGTAAAGAGATGAATGACACTGTCAACGTCACGAATTCGAATAAAAAGAATTCAACTAAAGAAAAAATTCATCAATAGCGTCAGAGCACGATTGGCCTAGTGGTCTAAGCGATGGACTGTGAATTTAGAGACCGCTGGTTCAAATCACAGCCACTTATAGTGTTTTTGAAGTTTTGAAAGAAATTTCTAGATAATACTGGACTAAATGGAAAAGAAAATACGGGACAGAAAATTAGTGAGAGAGAAGGCGATAGAAAATTAGTAATTTGAGTTTGGAACATTGATGCGATTTTATTCGAATTCGGGGGGTATATAAACGGAACAAGGCGTCGCCTGAGGCAGTTCAGTTGGAAAGTGAAGTCCGAAGAAGAAGGAAGAAAAGAGAAAAGAAAATAATAGTAGTGAGTAAAGTGAAACAGTGTGTAAAGTGAAGTAGTGAGTAAAAGTGAAGTGTTCAGTGCAGTGAAGTCCGCGCGTGTGACAGTTCAGTGACGTTTCCGCGCGTGTGATAGTGCAGTGACGTTTACGCGCGTGTGACAGTGCAGTGACGTTTCCGTGCGTGTGACAGTGCAGTGACGTTTCCGCATGCGTGTCAGTGCTGTGACGTTTCCGCGGGCCTGACAGTGAAGTGACAGTTGGAATGCAAACAGGACTGACGTTGTCAATTGTGTGTACTGCTTGAGCTGTAAATAAAGGCACCATTCAATAGGATTGTTGTTTCCTTTCCTATCCCCAACCCACTCTCGTGACAGTATTATTTATCCATCCATATCCATGATTATAATAATGGTAAAATCTATTTGTTTGTACTTGATAAATTAGTTTTATATCATTAGTTGATATAATAGTAGTTTCCGTAAATGCAACACATACATGTATACATTTAATCACGCCAGTTTCCCACAGGGGTAGGTAGAGACTAAGGATCTTCACTTGCTGCGATCCTGACAGACCTCTTTCGCTTCATCTATACTCATCACTCCCTTCATGCATACCTGTTGGTTACGGGTACTTCTGACCTCTTCTTTTTTAAGAACATCTGCAATCTGATCGCGTTACGTTCGTCGAGGATGACCCTGACCCATTCTTCCACTCACGTTCGCTTTGTAGACCCCTTTAGTAAATCTCTTTTCATCCATCCTTTCTACATGTCCGAACCATCTCAACATTCCTTTCTCAATGTTTGTTACTACATCTTGTTTCAGTCCACACCGCTCCCTTATGACATCATTTTTAATTCGATCTTTCAAAGTAACACCGCACATACTCCCTTGCGTTCTCATTTGAATTGCATTTATTCTACTTTCGTGCCTTTTCTGCCATACCTAACTCTCACTTCCATACACCAGCGTCGGTTACTACACATGTACTCGTATAAGAAGTACAAATAACATAAGAAAAGTATAATAAACGAATAATGAGTTATCCACGTACATAGACACGTTGCCACGTCGGGCCAAATACTTTTTAATGTTATTAGATATTTTTAATAATTAAGACTAGTTGCTCAGATTTTAGAGTTAACGCTTGAATTGGAATTGCGAGCTCTTCTGAGCTTAGCAAAGCAGTAGTTCCTTCCTGCCTGGCTGTCATTGTTAAATGGTACTAAACTGAGTGTGTATAATGCATTTGCTTTAGGCAGTTCAAAATATCTCTCACCAGGTCATATAACTTACTGTACAAAAATATAATACCTATCGTTAAGTTTTCTTTGGGGCTATCTCAACCAGCGTGATTTGTCACTATTAATTACTTACGTCCTAGCTGACTATTTAATGAATAATTATGTCTGTCAGTGCTCAGACCCCTTATAAAAATCGAGGGTTGGTTAGATTTAGAAGCAGAGCTACTGCCTCTAGTTTTTTTTTGAATTCGATTAATAATGCACGCGAACTGGTTGACATTGAAGTTCTTATGTTGCTATTGATGGTATTTACTTCAAGAATTCAATAAAAATTTCTGCTTCCTCTGGATCGTCAACGTCCGTCGCCAAAACACTCAAATCGTTTGACCGGACCGTTTGGTTGACGTAGATGGCTGCGAATGCAAAGTCGAAATACTCGATTTTCACGTTCACCTCTTGGGATCTTTACCAACCTGGGTCAAGCTGTTGTCACTTGTCTGCATTTATTTCTTTTTAATTCAATAAACACGATACTTTCCTGTATTGGCGATTGGTGGTAAATTTTCGTTGATCGCTAATGGATTAAGGCTAGTGTTAAGTATTTTGATCCTTGCCGAATGGATTTTCACAATATGTAAGTTCAACCAGAATCTGGAGTTTGTCTGCATGCTGTGCCATCGTCATCTATAGAGACACTCTTAGACAATGATTCTTTGACAGTGGCTGTGGCGTTAAGATTGGGCTGTGCAGTATGTGAGCCGCATCGTTACATCTGTGGGGAAATACTTGACGCGGATTGCTTAGTTGATTACGATGTGCTAGTCGTTTGTCGTGGCATCACGCAATTAATGATATTAAACGTCGAGCATTAATATAATCAAATATTCCTTGCCAATTAGAGTCACAGGTCTTTCAAGGATGGATGGACTGACAGAGAGGACGGAGTTTGCTGTGGGACGCAACATCCATCAGCACTTACGCGGCGTCTTATCTCAGGTGATCGCGGGGTGCTAGACGCGATCACCTGGGGCAGCTGCACAGGCTGCTGCTACGAAAAAAAAGGCAAAATATTCAATTTGATCTATACATTATGATTTTGTGCCTGTCGCCGTAGAGACTGCTGGCCCGTGGTGTCCAGAGGCAAGAGAATTTGTTAGTGAGATAGGACTTCGTTTAAGAGACCGTGGTTATGACCACCGCTCTGGCTGGTAAAAATATAGCTAGCATAATGGGTACCTTTGGGCCGGATACAATCCGTGGGGCATTTCTGATTAACGAATTTATATTATTTTATATATTTATGATCAACTTTTTTTGTAAGTTCGCTGAATAAAGCATGTACAAACCATATTTAAGTATAATTTTTAATTATTGTAATAAAATAAGTAATTGTGATTTTTGTGACTTTTTAACTTTGAATAGGTATGAAGCTTTCAAAAGTACATGAATTTTATTTTGTAATTTTTCTGGACTGCCCATTGGTACGACGAGAAAGATGTTCATCGAATTCATTTCAAAAGGCTGCTCAAAACTGACTTTTAGCCTTCTTTATTATATTGAGTTCAAACTATCCAACAGTTTGGCTTTAGTTCTACATTATATTTATTTATTTATTTCAACATATTTATATGTAATTATATACTACATAACTTGTACTGTTCACAATTCGAAGTAGCCAAATTGGTCACTATTGTCATTTGGTCGATACCAAACATGACCATATATTTTATTAATAAAAAAACGGGACATTGTTTTCTTTTGGTCAAGTAACAGGTAGTCAAGGAAATAAAAAAATACTTTAAAAAATAATTATGTATTTAGATAAAGTTAGCTTGAAATCTTAAAGTTACATATGAACTACTGTTTACAGCACAGACATATATCAAGTAGACGGATAGAGTTCAACGATTTGTATGAGGACCGAGCGTGTAACATTTTGCGTATGTACTATGGCGGCCCGACTGTAATTTAGTGATGGAAACCATAAGCCGCGCAAAAACGATTCAACAGCATCGATTAGAACACGGCAAACCGATTCTAGGCACCGAAGTTAGCGTAGCAACTGTGCTTGACAAGATCATAACACCGGACGCTCGTCTTATACCAAAATGGCGGTTATCGGTGCAGGTACAAATAATGCACCAACGATCGCCATTTTGGTTCGACCTACGTGTCGGAAATTAGTACAAAAATGCTTTGAAGTCCGCTATTTTTGTTCAACTTATTTATATTTACGTGTCAGGAATTTTTACAAATTTGCTTTGAAGTCCGCCATTTTTGTTTACTCATTTGTATCGCATTGTACATAGGTATATAAATTAATAAATAAAAATGTAGGAACAAATAACACTGATTGAGCTAGCTCCAAAGTAAGTTAGAGACTTGTGTTATGGAATACTAACTCAACGATACTATATTTATAGATAAACATCCAAGACCCTTAAGAAGATATATGGTAGAAATAAAAGTATTAGTACATCAACACTGCTTTGTCAATGGTTTACGTCACCTACACTTGACATGCACTTGACGTCAAATGTCTTAGATTTGCGTTGCGTTTTTGCGTCGCATTTCGTAAATTTATTGTAATTTTTCAATTTTCTCTTGTAGATGAAAATAATTTGGAAACGTAAAGTTATTGCTTGAACTGCTGAGTGATATTAGGTTCACTTAGGCCTTTGTAATACGTTAAGTTACTTTTTGGAATACGTGTTGTCTTGTGCAATAACCTTAACATTTTTGTGGTGTGAATCACAAATTTACCTGACTAGGACTTTGTGTAATACTTGAAAATATGCCTAAACGTGGAGGAGGCAGACCGAGGAATTGGAAGAACTATGATAATGACCATTTCGGTAAGTTCCACATTGTCCTTGGAATGCACACATGGTTTTTTTTTCATAATAAACATGGCGTTTGGCTCTGGTGAAAGTCCCATGTCACTCACGCAATTAATGACTAAGGCACAGGAATACAAATCGATCTTAGTATCAAAATACATATTTTGTGTTGACCCACTGCCTCATGCCCGAATACTCAAAGGCGACTTAAATAGTTAATCTCTTAACAGTTAATCGACTCTCAACTCATACTCTAACATATAATATACCTCTACTTACTTAAGATTCTGTTTTGACTGCCTCCGTGGTCCAGTGGTCAAGGCGTTCGCCTTGTGACCTGGAGGTCATGGGTTCGATTCCCACTGGGAAGCATACTTTGTGAAAAGTTGTTTCCAGTTTGGATAGGATATTGCAGGCTTGAATCACCTGATTATCCGAAAAGAAAGATGATTCCGTGTTTCGGAAGGCACGTAAAACTGTGGGTCCCGAACGCCACCTAGCGTTTGACCATTAAACTATCCAAGGATTGGTTCCTGGTTTGCCCTTTGGGTTGTGGAGGTCAGACGGCAGTCGCTCTGTGTAAAAACCATTAACCTCGTCAAATCTCCTTGGTTAGGTAGCGGACCCCGGGCTCTGAAGCGTTACTGCTGAGGATGCAACCGAAAATACGCTCGGATGATGATGACTTAAGATTCTGTAATCAACAAAGAGCTACTTAGCTATAAAATTACAGAAATTCTTATACTCAAAGCTTAATTAACGTTTGGCAGCTATCAAATTCTTGGTTAAAATCTTAGTTAAAGAAGCAAATTGTCTGCTTAGCGAAATCTCAAATTCCGCTCACTCTTCGCAGAGATATAATAAGTCCCTCGCAGTTTTTGCAGCAAGGCTTTGGAACAACAGTTTATTATTTATTTACAAGTTTTAATTTTAAATTGTTTTTAATGAAGTAAGTTAGTAAGTGTAATCGAATTCTGTTTTCTGTTGTGTGTCTTCTGTATATTGTACCCACTTTCTACCCTGTGTTATAAATTGTCTTCATATTTCTATCTGGGATAAGTCCACTTTTGTACTGTTCTCTTGTTCTAACCTGTATTTTTGTCCTGTGTTTATGTACAATAAAGATTTTACAAACAAACAAACAAATGACCCGCTCAAATTTGATGCATTTTTAGACGGTCAGGGTCTAAAAGCTCTAGCTTGTAAAAATTCATTATCATCTGAGCGTATTCCCAGTTTCCTAACCAAGATGATTTGAAGAGGTTGCTGGTACACAGACCAACTGCTGAATAGGTTTGAGCAAATACTAGATGGCTTTTGGGATCCACAGTTTATACTTGCCTTCCAAAACACAGAATCTTTTTTTCAGATAATCAAGTGATTCAAGCCTGCAATGTTTTTTTTTTTAAATCAAATCATCTTTATTGTGGAAACAGGTTACACATACATACATAAATAGGGACAAATAACACTGATTGAGCTAGCCCCAAAGTAAGTTCAAGACTTGTGTTATGGGATACTAACTCAACAATACTATATTTTTTATAACAAATACATATAGATAAACATCCAAGACCCAGGACAATTTGAAAAAGGCCATTTTCCAACTTGCCCTCACCGGGGATCGAACCCGTGACCTCTGGGTGGTGAACTAGCAAGGTGACCACTATGTCACGGACGTCGTCAAAGAGGAGGTCTTGGAGGTTACAAGAGATCTTAAATTAAATATACAAAGTACCACTGTGACCTGCCCTTGATGGACGTACAATAATAATAATAACACACACACACACAATTAAATTAGGTCAAATTTTCAGGTAAAGAATAAAATAAAAAAGTTGTCATACATGCTTACAAAATAAAATCTAGTAGTTAATTATCACTAAACAATTCAATAACCAGACTGGAAACAACTTTTCTCAAAGTACCTATGCTTCCAAGTGGGATTTGAACCCATGACCTCCAAGTCACAAGGCGAACGCTTTGATTACTGGACCACAGAGGCAAAGCTTGTAAAAATTCGTGGATGATAAATAAAATAATAAGTTTTATAAATATTACTTATTACACAATTTTACCACACATATTATGCTCTACACAATTTTTATGAGTTTTCATTTTGTTGACTTCTATCTTTTGTTATGTCAGTCTATGCGCTCTCACAAAGGCCGAAATGACGTTGGCGTAGGTATATGGAGGTGCCACGTCCTTCCCCCACTCCACCTGTTAACAGTCGATAGTAGTTGTAAGGTGAGAGGAGAATCTAACCACTTGTCCACTTTTAGTCTTACTTGCAGAGTCTTCGTCTGTAAGCGTAAGCTTTGGCTCTTGACTGACGATGACTGTCCTCATATGCTGGCGCCAATCTATCAGTGGTGACTGTGGTCTCCTTGCACCTCCAGTTTGAAAGATGTGCTGTCACTCTGCCATCTTTTCAAACAAGTTTCTGCTGTGATTTGAAGTTGACACGGGTGTCAAATCAGCCATATGATTCATACATAGTTGGCAGGACCGAGATATTGAGCAGGAGATGGGGAGATGAACGGCAATGTCAAGGAATCCCTGTAGACCATTTCAGCAGCTGAGGTCTTTCTTCTTGGCTGGTCTGTCCTGCGGGTTGCCGTAGCAATTCTTTCATTATAAAACATTATTAGCCAACTAGTAGTCCGCCAGATAAACAACTACAATTAATTTGGGTATCAATTGTAGTTGTTTATATATACTACTACTTGTATATTCTAAATCTTTAGTTTCGAAGGGCAAAAGAAAAGAGACTTCCCTCTTTTGTCTATAGTTAAATTAGCATTGTGTTGCCATAAAGCAAAGGTAAGGTGTTAAGTAACGATTGAGTATTCCAATTAACTAAGCAAAGAATTTAAACTAATGAATCTCATTTAAGATGCAATTTAGGTAGCGTTTGACGATTCGGGCGTCAGTCCTTCAGTTTCTTCCAGACAAAGATGTATGTAGAGAATATAGTGAAACGTTAGCAGTTTGATATATGTCTGTGGATAGCAGAAAAGGTTTAAACAACTAAAATACAATACTTAATTAATAAATACATATATATAAATATAAAATGGTGATGGCTTTATTCAATCAATTTTTTTGACGACCTCCGTGGCGTAGTGGTCACCATGCTAGTCCGCCACCCAGAGGTCCCGGATTCGATCCCCTGTCAGGGCAAGTTAGAAAATGGCCTTTTTGCAAATTGTCCTGGGTCTTAGATGTTTATCTATATGTATTTGTATTTGTTATAAAATATAGTATCATTGAGTTAGTATCCCATAACACAAGTTTCGAACTTACTTTGGGGCTAGCTCGATCAGCGTTATTTGTCCTTATTATATTTATTTATTTAATCAATTCTGTTTTGATAAATAATGTCTATCTAATCTACTAGTAATAGGATATGTACTACTGGATTTGTTTTTATTCACAGAACATGATGACAGAGGTAATTCTAATAGCACAAGACGTGTCAGCTTCAAGCCTGGTAGCTTCAAGCCGGGTACAAACAAAGTTAAAAACAAATTCCGTTCCTGGGATAATGCTAAAGCATTGCTCGATGATGACATTGACATGTCAGGGGGCCCAGTGCATGGACAGGGGCAAGGAAGAAAGGGGGCATTCAGAGGCAGAGGAGGAAAGAGAATGATTACACCAGGATCTGGTGCACCGAGGCTGCCTAGAAAGAAGTTTATTGCTGGCTTATTACCATGGTACCAGATCATAATACCATATGGAGCAAAACATGAGAAGGATGTTATTCTCAAAGCATTATTGAGCTATATATCACCGGATATCTTCATCCCTTACAACTACAAAGTGAATGGCAACAGTGCAGTGTTTTACGTTGACGATGCGAAGATTGCCGAAAAGCTGTTCTATGCTAGCCGGGAAATAACAATGCCTGATGGGTTTAAGTTGATCACAGTTGTCCGTAATGCTGCGCCAAACGTGACGATTGATGCAGAGATGAAAGAGAAGATGAAGGCTGCCATGGTGAAACGATACAATGCTGCAACAAAAGCTCTTGACTTGACTAAATTCCATGCTGATACAGGTAAGTTGTATGCTAGCAAGTTGTATGCTAGCAATAAAAAAAAAAAATAAGAATTGAGTTATCTTTTTGGACCTCTTTTGAAATTCTTTTTCTGTACTGTTTAGTCTTATATCATTGATCTAAAACACATCACATAAATCTGAAAATGTCTATAAAAATAATTGTTTGTTGATATCTCTGACTGTCTATTCTTTTTGTTAACTATATCAGTAGCGTGCATTTCATACAGACACATAGACTTTGTCTACCCTGTGCCACCCTAATATAATATCGGATACTAGCGAAAAAATGTATTTTGCTTGATATGCAGCCGTTCTCGTAATTTGGGTAAAATTTGTGCCTACCCTTTCAAAAATATGGTGCATATCACTGGACTATATATACATATACAATCTGTAACAAAAACCCTGTCTGATCCTTGTAGAAGCAACTGAGACCGTCAATATGAACAACTTTTCCTATCGATTTGTTTTTGAGTTTCAAGCATTGTCCCATAGGAAAAGTTGTTCATATTGACGGTCTGAGTTGCTCCTACAAGGATCGGACAGGGTTTTTGTTACATATTGTATATGTTATAGGATAACAGTTAAAGTTCGTGAGTATTTTATAGGAGGAGAGCCTCTACAATATAATAAATTGTAAAAAAATACATAGATCGAGGGATGGGTGAGATTTGAATCATGTTAATAGGCCGTGCGGCTAGCAACTGTTCACTATATTGATTCCTTTTTCATCTTAACACCCACCATTACGCAAAGCGTTTCTTTTGGGTCTTACGGCCCTGAATTCTGTCTACCCAGTCAGGTATAAAAACCTGAAAATGTATTTGTATCTTGAAAAAATATATTTTTGAATGCTAAAATCCTGATTCCTCTAATTCTCAGATCTACAAGACAGCTTCTGTGCTCTCTTCCGCCCCATGATTATGTTGGCTGTGATTGACATTGTCGCTGAGCACATTCCGGACCTCGAGGCTCTAAACCTGAATGACAACAAGCTGCATGGCACTGAACATCTAAGGATCCTGACTACAAAGTTCAAGAATTTGAAGATATTGTACATGGGAAACAATAGGGTATGTGTTGACTAGTTTCTTTCAATTGGGTATTTTCCTGGATCAAAAATTAATTATTTTTTACTGATAAGAAAATAAAACTTCGCAAAATAATGTCATATGTCTTTGAACATATTGATTTTAACGTGATTTTATATTTATTATTGCCGAAAAGGTCACAAAATCTTATATTAAGATCGCTATGTGACTCCAAGAAACTCTGACGTCATCTCCCTGTATTTCATACAAATCCCAAAGAAAATATTTGTTTTGACGTTTATAAAAAGTATCTGATTGGACTTGTTGGAAAAAAGCGGATTACCTGATTTATCAATCTTTGAGTTAGTATCCCATAACACAAGTGTCGAACTTACTTTGGGGCTAGCTCAATTAGTGTTATTTGTCCCTATATATTTATTTATTATTTATATATTTATCAATGCTACTGAGAGGAAAAACACGTTCAGGTTCTTGTGGCACTGTTACAAGGTTATTTTTTCTTAAGCTATTGGTATCTTCTCTAGCTATCTTGTCCATTAACAGAGGGGTTATTTTCCCCTGAAACTTTATTTTTTCCCAACTGCAGCAGTACGGTAATGTTTGTTGAGTGTATGTATTCTTGCGCACACTCTGAAGCCTACAGGGCTTGATGGATTTTGACTTGAGAGGGGTTGTTAGATTTGTCTTTATTATCAGAGTGACACTGGATATATCAAATCAAATGCTAGAAAATGTATAAAACCTCGTCATCGAAGCGTGTTCACTGTTGCATAATGCATCATTTCAGATGATTTTTTTTAAAAAATCTCACAGTTGTAATTTTTTGGTATTTTTTTCCTAATAAAAAAGAAATGTGTGAACATGCAGAAATATAAGTAATAACTGGCCAAGTGCGAATCGGGTTCGCTCACCAAGCGTTCTGTACCATTATATATTAAAAATCACGTTAATAAATAAATATACAGGGACAAATTACAGTTTTAATAAATAAATAATATATGTATTTATTTATTAAAACTGTAATTTTGTAATTTGTTTAGGCACAAATTACACTGATAGTGATACCAACAGTTTTGGGATACCAACTCATCGATACTATTCTTTATATCAAATACATACATAGATAAACACCCAAAACCCAGGACAAGTCGAAAAAGGCAATTTTCCGACTTGCCCTGACCGGGGATTGAACCCGGAACCTCTGGGTGGCGAACTAGCATGGTGACCACTATGCCACGGAAGTCGTCAAATGTTTGTTGTATGGGAGCCTCGCTTAAATATTCCGTTTTTAGTATTTTTTGTTATAGCGGCCACAGAAATACATCATCTTTGAAAATTTCAACTGTTTAGCTATTGAGATACAGCCTGGTGACAGATAGACAGACAGATGGATAGACGGACGGACAGACGAACAGCAAAGTCTTAGTAATAGGGTCCCGTTTTTACCCTTTGGGTACGGAACCCTAAAAATTTATGAGAGGTTTATGTTTTTTTTCACTAATTAAGTTTTTAATTAATTACAGATGATGTACATTGGCTCCCTGGATCCGCTGAAGGGCCTTTCGCTGGTGGAGCTGTACCTCAAAGGGAATCCCCTCGTGAACAGGTTTAACGACCATGAGATCTACGTCAGGTAATCTTTATTGTTACGAGGAATGCTTCCACTTGACGGGAGAGGTATTCCGGATTGGTTGACAAATACACATCTGAGCAAGCAATTGCCAAATCAAGCTTGACTTGTATGTAAAAGTGCCGTAGAATGTGGAAGTTTATGGTGAAAAGGAAAGGTTAAAAGTACAGATAGAAGGCAGTTTACCAAGTCAAACAATGACCCATGCCATGCTTAGAATTGCCAGATTGGAAGACTGAAATATCCAGATAAAATTTGAAAAAGTCGAGATCTCTGGCAATCTTACCCATGCCAGCTAAAGATAGCCAGCTACTAATTGCTATTATTTTTATTTTTGCTTTTTTTTATTTTTTTTTGTCATATTTTTTTTTTTCATCTGGTCAAGTGTCCGGAAAGGATGTAATTAATTTTTATTACATGTGATGTTCATTTTACAAATGTATGTGATTTGCAAGAAATGAATGCACAGGATAATTGTAAATCCAGTCATTATCATCAGAATGAGTTTCATTTTTGTAGAAAGGGAAGTTTTGTAGTAATTTTAAACTTGTGTCTATGCATCAAACACCAAAATAGGTGGTGTGGTGTGCCATGGGCATATTTTTTCCCTGTTTATAAGCTAGGTTGTACATGAAAACTAGAAAAAAAAGCAGAACTATTGAATATAAGATCATTTTAAACCATATATTTGCTAACTTAAATTAGGAACACTCACAGTTGTGAAAAAAAGGTAAGTACATATTCATTTAACATTTATAAATACAATTTATCAAATTGTCATGTTAATTCTTAATAACATTACAACTACAATTATATCTAGAGATATATAAACACGCTGACTTTTCATTGGTTTTGGAAAAAAGAATGTCATGAAAGTAAATAAATTTCTCTATTCATATACGTAATCCAAATTTGTGTATGACATAAGATAAAAAAGTTGCGAAACTGATTTTCGTTCGAGACCACGTAGTTACGTCCGTTCATAACTGACGCGTGACCCCGACGAACTCGAAATCTAGCCGGCTGGCGGTACTACTAATTCATCTCACGATTTTACTTTTGAGTTTTAGTCAACATATTTTGTTCCTGAATTTTGACTAGATTAGGTCTTACTAACGATCCTTATGAAGTGGCCTTCGGCTTCAAAACCAGTGAAAAATCACCGTGAATATATCTTGTCATCATCCGAGCGTATTCCCGGTTGCATCCTCAGCAGTAACGCTTCAGAGCCCGGGGTCCGCTACCTAACCAAGGAGATTTGACGAGGTTGCTGGTTTTTACACAGAGCGACTGCCGTCTGACCTCCACAACCCAAAGGGCAAACCAGGAACCAATCCTTGGATAGCAATCCGTGAATATATCTTGTAACTTTTATAATTTATTTATTTATTTACCAATTTATGTACACGGAAAATGTATACAGAGAAGAGAATGAATAAAATAAAAATTAAGAGCAACTTAGATGCTCTAATTTGTATTTGTATTAACATGTGTGTTGTTCAGAAAGTTAGCGAACCAAATAAAAAAAAAGTGCTACGAAAGTACTACTTATCCTTCTCAAAGGAGATCTCTTCCAGTGGGCCTTTGAGAATGTTACTTACTTGATTACTAACAATTAAACATCTTTTTCACTGTGTGTATTGTTTACAGAAACCGCACTTCCATCCGACCTAGCGGTTATACCTCAAGGCTCAGGAGTAGATATTTTTGAAGTGAAAACTTCTTTAGCGGCGTTGTACACTATTTTTGTAATGGGTAAAAAATGTTAAACTCGCGTCAGGACACGTGACCCTGATCGAAAATTCGTAAGACGGATGGAGCGTAGCTAGCTGGCGCGGCGTAGGAGAGGAAGTATCCCCCTCTCTTTCTACGGCGCGGCGAAAATGTATGCCTGCGCCTGCTGTCTCGTTTAGGCGGCGCAGGACGCTTGCGCGTGGCACGCTGTAAATAAATAAATATTGTATTCTATCACACAAATGATAGTACTTTTATACTAATAATTAAAGCAATTCGTGCCAAATTATTCCCTAACCATTCCAAAATATAAAATATGCACAACGTTAATATTCAAGTTTTCACTTCTGCCGGCACTCCCGGAGTGCCACCCGTCGTTTTTTTTTTTGTCAAGAAAGATAGATTAAGCTCAGAAAAATGAAAAGAAAAATAGACTCACACCGATGGTCTATATTTTTTTCATTTTCCGTCATGTAACTTTAGAAACGATGTGGATGATGCTACATTTTACTGGAAAAGTTAACCATTTTCATATTGTTATTTTTTGATTGACAGTACAATCAACTTCTGCGTTTTATAATGTTCTTGTATTCATTTGTAGTAAGAGCGACGGATTCACCTCATTTCAATCAAACCATGCGACAGAGATGAGCTGAATCTGTGTATCGCCCGTCTCTGTCGCACGTACTCTGTGTGAATGAAACGGGACGATATCTTCGCGTACAAACGGGCGACACAGCGCAATCCCTGAAAGTAGAAAATCGCATATCTCCATTTGTAAATGTGTAAATTCTATAATATACTTTGTAAAATATGGGATGGGTCTGATGTATACTTCATAGTATTACATTCAGCGACAACAGATTTTTTTATTAATTTAATTTTAATAATAATAATAAATGTAATATGATAATACAAATGTCGGGAAATTCTAAATATCATTAAAACGAGGAAATTTCTTGAATTTGTATTCTATTAAGTGGCTCTTTAAAATGTGTAGATGACAATAAATGTTACCAACAGCTTACTTTTTAGTTAAAGGTCAACAACTAAGTTAGTGGAATGGTGTCGCCACCGGTTGTTTTTGGAACGAAGTTCCTTTTCGAACGGAACAGACTTGGCGGATGGGGGGCTAGGCGAAAAAAAATGTAAAATTCTCCCGTCACTTTTTTCCGTCACGAATTAAAGTGAATGGTAATTTCACAAGCTTCACTATCTCGTCGGTAGCTCAGTTGGGAGAGCATTTGCCAGAGATGGTCGATGTTCCCGGTTCAAACCCAGCACACGCCAATATATATTATTCAATTTTATTGTTTACTTTATTATTATTATTATCTATAAAAAAGTGTAACATTTTTCCGTCACGTATTAATAATTTACTACGAAAGTAACTTCGTTCCAACCGAGTGTTCCATGACACTCACATTCTTTTTAACCTGTGCTATGGGCGGTTCCATATTAAATGTAGTAGGCCCACTAAATTATTTGTTAACTTTTAACCCTCAGCCGGTCAGTCAATGGCAGAATAGGCACCACATTAATTTGAACCTTATCTTTTACATAAAGTCCAAAACTAAAAAACAATTATACTTACGATGCCTGTTTAAGGGTCACCTGAAATTTCCGCTGTGGAAACGTTAATAAGCATCAAGAAATCTCTTCAGTAATTTCGTTGTCGACTGACCCATCCTACATTTTACAAAGCGTTATAAGCTTGTGAGTTTCAGAGTTTTGACTGTTTTGTTCCAACAGTGACGTGCGGAAGAGGTTCCCGAAGCTAATGCGACTCGTGAGTTTCATTCATTCATTCATTCAGTAAAGGCTGTTTATTGTGTTAAATATAAAATAATCAGTGTATTTTTAAAAGGAGGGTTTTTCGCGAGTTTCCATTGGGTGTTTGATGCGGTGACGTCACATTCTATTGGCGGGGCGGCTAGTGCGACGTGTGATCGAGGTGCGTGCGGAGCGGTGGAATGTGACGTCATACGCTGGACGTAGGCCTCTATTTTTATGAGAATAGGGTAGTCATCCGGGGTCAAAAATAAATTATTTTGTATTGAAAAGTGAAAAATCCATAAAATAATGTCACTTGTCGTTGATCATATTCATTTTTCAACGTGATTTTAGATTTATTTATGCAAAAAAACTGATAATTGGATCGCTATTTGATTCCAAGAAACTATGACGTCACCACGTGCTATTTCATACATATGCCATAGACAATGTTTGTTTTGACGTTTAGAAAAAAGTTGTGTTTTGAGTTGGGAGTTTTTGGCGGGAAGTCAAGGGGTTCAGTTGGAGTTTGCTTTAAATTGTTTTGCAAATTGATTCTAGTGAACTTTATAATATAAAATCGGTGTAGTTTAGTGTTATAAATGCTCATGCTCATGGACAATATGTAAAATGGTTAAAGTGGACACTCATAGTGCAGCTGTAGTGATATTTATTTGCGGACTGTGGTGGGCGTCTTTAGACGCCGTCCGCCACTCATTCGGCTATGAAAACCAGTGGACTCGTATAGATTTGTTGCCAGAAGCTCCCTTGAAGCAATCAAAGGACCTACACCAACCTTTGATTGTATAGTTAGGGCTAGGAATAAAGAAGTGATAAAATAAAGATGGGCTCTAAAGGACTAGTATCCAGAGCCGTAAAATAATTATTAAAAAAATAAAATTGATTTGAGTTGTTGGAAACTAGCGGATTTCAAATGTCTGTAAAATCATAACAACTTGGTCTTTTTTTTCTATCTTATTGTATACACACAAGCTACAGTCGTACGAACTTTCAAGCAAATCTGCATACCCAGTAACATTCTCCATTGTTGTGTATTTAGCTTTTTTGTACTGAAGTCGGTTGTCAGTTTTGAAAAATTATATATTTTTTGCATACCAAATAAACTGTACGTAAACAGGACGGCGTGGACCTCCCCCCCGCGATCGGCTTCGACGTGACAGAAAACCTCGCCCTCCCCCCGCGACAGCAGTCCTTCCTCGTCGATCCGGCAGGACAGGTTGGTTGTTTCATCTTTTTAACCTTTGACGCAAAAAGAAAGGTGTTATAACTTATAAGTTTGACGGCAATGTCTGTATGTAATCGTACGCGAGTCCGACTCTCAGTTGGCCGGTACATATAAACAGTGTATTTTTTGTGATATAGTACTAAGTTCTGTATCATGTTCATATCATCAATTACAATTATACTGATATTAACATTAGATATGTGGACTGAGAATACATTGTTATGTCATAAGGGTCTACCTTGTATGGTAGAACTTTTTAGTTAAGAATATTATCATGCATAAAAGCGTATGGTAGAAACCTCATTTCGTAGAATTTAGATTGGCATTTCTCATACATTTAGAATCCATAATTTTTAAAATAATATTCATCTTGTGACATAAACTTGATAGTTATCAGCTAGAATGTCGTTTTGGCATAAAATCAATTTTCTATGTCATTATAAGGCAGAACCATCATATCTTGGAATAGCCAACATCTTGAAATAACAATTTGGCAGAAACATGCCTAAACCATGCAAGCAGGCATGCAAGCAGGCATGCAGCATGCAAGCAGTAGGTCTACCGCGTAACTGTCGTCGATTTCAAGCCGGCGTCGTATTCCGATTCCGATGCCGATGCCGACGATGTCATTTCATTGGTACCGCGCAAAGAGAGCGGCGTCGCCTTGACGACCGTCGATTACTGAATGAATGAAAAAAACACCGTCGGTTTGCGATCCGCTTACTTAATTTAAGTACAATTTTTTTTTATAGTACTTTGTTTTTTAATTTAATAATAATGTTAAAAAAACAACAATTATTGGTATAGTTTTGATTAAATAAGCAAAAAAACTTGATTGGAAGGTGGTCCAATTGCGTATATATTATATAATTGTGTTTTATCAAATTATCAACAAATGCGTTCCGTAAAACCGAACGGGGTAAAATTTGACAATTACGAATTCTTTTATAACCTCACTACTTTGTGAAATTATATCGTGAAGTGAAGTGAATTAAAAAACACCTTGGTAACTACACTAACATACACTTCCTTGGTAACTGCCAGTAGCGTAAAAGTTCAATGCCGCCTGAAACAAGTAAAATATTTTAACACTTCAAGCATTTGTCCATAGGTTACCTAAGTTTGACAAATGAAGTACATACCTTCATTTGTGGGCAAAAACGGAATGATGTCCCCGCATAGCATGACAAATGTAGCTTTGTTCACGCGAAATCGTCCTTGAAATTCCGTGTCAGGCAGCAGCAAAGGCTGCGCCACTGCGCGCTGTTGGCGTCTCCGCTCAATGTTCACTTTTTTCAGCCACTGCTCCTCCGCTGCAGTCATGAGCGCCCTCCAAGCCATGGTTACCCGCCTTTGTCTCAAACAAACAAAAACGACACAAAATTTGTTAAATACGACTACACAACAATAAGGAAAAGCCTGAAGCTTTCGTAATACAGCAATTTAATTCAAAAAAGCAAGTTAAATGGAAAAATATTTCTTATCGACGGTTGAATGCGGTATCCCAAGAGTCGCCGTATTCAATTTGAAGTGTCGGTATCGGCTTCAAGCCGACGCGTCGGTGTCAAAACTTTGCGCGGTAGCTTTTATCTGTCAAAGTCACTGAAACCATTCGTTCAATTGGCGTCGTCATCGACTTCAAAATCGACGCATCGATATCAGGGAATGCGCGGTACGAAATCACCGTCGGCTGTCAAATTGAAGTCGATGCCGACGATAATTTGAAATCGACGCCAGTTGCGCGGTAGACCCCCAGGCATGCAGCATGCAAGCAGGCATGCATCATGCAAACAGGTATGCATCATGAAAGCAGGCATGTATCATGCAAACAGGCATGCATCATGAAAGCAGGCATGCAGCATGCAAGCAGGCATGCATCATGCAAACAGGCATGCATCATGAAAGCAGGCATGCAGCATGCAAACAGGCATGCATCATGCAAGCAGGCATGCAGCATGCAGTCTGGGTGGCTCCACCAGAAGACTCGCTTCGTCAGCCCTTCGTTTCATTCGGGGCCTCGTCCCCTCATTACACTCAGGACTTCCTTCGCGAGTCTTCTGGTTCCGCGCTAAGGAATAATACTCTAGTATATGACAAAGTTGAGCCACGTGACGTCGGGGTGCTCTAAGTTGGATTTGCCAGCAGCTTATAATTGCATAACATATTTTAGTATTACGCAAAAATCATGATTGCGAATGAAATTATTGGGATTAAAATTATTCTAATTTAAATTCTGCCGTCTTTGTAAAAGGAGAAGTGAAATTATATCAAATAACTATAGCACAAAACAAAGGTTATTCTATTTGGAATTATGTATAATTAATGATTAAACGAACTTACCTGTACGTGAAGTTCTATCATAATTATACGAAGTGTTTCGTCCGAAGAGATTAGTAACATGCTAGTATTATTTATTATACACTATGTAGTAACGCCTAGTGACACCACTTCAGTTGAGATAAGGTTGCAACACTTTACATGTGGCAACACAGATTTTTAATTTTTATTTTTCCCACCCCCATCTTACCTCGCTACGCCCTAGTCGACCACGCTTCAGTTCGTTCAGATAATTACGATATTTCCGGAACCCAATGGGTTAATTTTTAACCAGGGTGGGCGGGTGTTACTAATCTCTTCGGACGAAACACTTCGTATAATTATGATAGAACTTCACGTACAGGTAAGTTCGTTTAATCATTAATTATACTTGTGTTTCGTCCTCAAGATTAGTAACATGCTAGTATTATTTATTATACACTATGTAGATATTGAGAGAGAGGAAATATCGTAAAGAAAAAATACTTTGTTATGATCATAAATTTTCTTTATGAACTTAATAATTACTCTCAATAATAATCAATGCAAACATTACAGAAGAGGTAATCACTCATAAGTTGTACAATTTATTTGCTTACTTAAAGTGAACATATAGACCTGGCCAATGCAACATTGTCGTCATTATTTACAATTGGTCTATTGTAAAATCTTGCAAAGGTAGTGGAATGACCGCTCCATCCAGCCGTTTTCCGAATTAGGTCTAAATTTACGCCTAGTCTGTGGGCCATCGATGTTGCAGCGTGGCGTGTGCTATGAGAAGAAAACATGGAGACATCGATTCCACTATCTTTCAAGGTAGATTTAACCCAGCGACTAATTGTCTGAGCTGAGACAGGCTTGTATGGTTTACGTGCACTAATAAACAAATTATTTGATTTCCTGATGTTTTTAGTTTTATCTAAATATACGGTAAGGGCCATAGCGGGACATATTCCAGGCCGCTCATGAAAAAAGGGTAAATATAATGTTGGCTGTTTATTGCCTGCCTTGGATGTTTTTATAAGATCATTAATCTTAATCATAATTTTGTCGTTTAACTTGATTAACTGATCAACTTTTATTTTAGACAAAGTTTGCACCCTGTGTGCGGTTACAAGAGCAAGTAAAGTAGTACATTTTTTAGAGAGCTGCTCTAGCGTTAAGGTTTCGTTAGACTGCAAAGATTCTAAATGATTTAAAACTGTACTAACATCCCAAGTGATATCGTAACGTGGTGAAGGGGGTCTAAGTTTGTATACACCTTTACAAAATCTTATGATACGATCATCGTCAGAGATGTTTCCAGCTATTAGAGAAAGTGCTGATCTATGGCTATTAATTGTTCCATATTGGCCACCGTCATTAAAAATTTTAGTGAGAAATTCAATAATCATAGGGATAGATGGTTGGTACATTTCAGTTTCATTTTCAATACAGAAAAGATACCAGCGTTTTAGGCAAACGTCGTACTGTTTTAATGTATTTTCTGACAGAGACGCAAGCACGATGTCTAGGGCGGAAGACGGAACGCATCGTTGGAGCAGCGCCGTGCGGATAACACTCCGGCAACCAGGGTAACCTGGTTCTGGATGTGTCGGTTGCTGAAAATAGGTATTAAGACGTCGTTAGAATCGAATTTTATGGTATCTGAAACTAGTAAACCCATAAATAAAGGATACCACGGTTGTGTTGGCCAATTCGGCACAACCATGATACCTTCTGCATTATCCGACACAATTTTTCGTAAGGTTTTTAAGATAACCGCAACTGGTGGAAACGCATAAAAGTAATAACTGGACCAGTTCAGCGTGAACGCGTCAAAAGCGAATGCTTCGGGATCCCTGTGCCAGGATACAAACGTATTACATTTCTTGTTGTGTCGGCTGGCGAACAAATCAATTTCTGGGACATTGAATTTATTTGTCAAGTTCTGAAAACCAGATTCTGAGAGTTCCCATTCGATATCTGGATGAATTTTTCGAGATTCCTTATCTGCGATAAAGTTTTCACTAGATTTTATGTATGAAGCTGTAATTATTATTCTGTGATCTTCACACCAATCCCATATGTCTTTAGTAACTTTATTCAAATGTGGGTATTGGACACCCCCCATGCGATTAATGTAGCTTACAGCTGTAGTGTTGTCGACACGAAGCAAAACTTGACAGTTATAATAATTTTTAGCAAAAACTTTAAGCGCAAAATAAGCGGCCAATAGCTCGAGATGGTTAATATGTAACTGTTGTTCGCTTTCCGACCAACGACCATTAGCGGTTTGTCCGTTACAGGCAGCGCCCCACCCCGTTGTTGAGGCGTCAGAGAAAATTTCTAGCTGATATTGATCCGACTTAATTCTATGAACGGAGTGATCAATAGCATGCAACCACCAGAGTAAATCCGGCAGTATAGATGATGGCAATGTCATGAATTTATCGTAGTCATCATCATTTCGTAGGTTTAAAAATTTACATCTTTCTAATTGTTTTGTGTGTGCCCATCCGTATTCCACAGCAGGACAGGCAGAAACTAATAAACCTAGTAGTTGTGCAAACGTCCTAATTTTGCACCTTTTTAATTTTATTATATCTAGTAACTGTGACTTTATCTTATTCCTTTTTTCTAAGGGTAAACTTAACTGCCATTTTCGAGTATCTATAACGAATCCTAAATATTTGCATCGCGTTGAAGGTATTTTAACGC
Organism: Acrobasis suavella; assembly: GCA_943193695.1. Taxonomy (NCBI): domain Eukaryota; kingdom Metazoa; phylum Arthropoda; class Insecta; order Lepidoptera; family Pyralidae; genus Acrobasis; species Acrobasis suavella. The sequence continues at coordinate 2,059,621 of OW971943.1, forward strand.
TCTTTTCTTCGTTGATAATGAAGCCCAATGATTTAAGTAATTTTTGCGTAATTTCAATGTTTTGCAAACATTCCCTATATGTATTACCAGACAAAAAAATGTCATCTAAGTAAATGGAAGATATCAAACCACATGACCTAAGCAATTTGATGACCGGTTTCATTAGCTTAGTAAAAATTAAAGGGGCTGTACAAATACCGAACGGTAAAACATTAAACTGGTACATTTTATCATCTACGATAAAGCGAAGGTATTTTCGTGAATCTGGATGCATTTTAACTAAAAAATACGCATCTTTCAAATCCAACGTAGCAACATATGATTCTTTGGATATAAGCTTTAAAACAGTACGAACATCCTCTAATTTGAAATGTTTGGTTTTAATGAATTTATTCAAGCTTTTTAAATTAAGGATGAATCTCATCTTGCCGTTAGGCTTTGGCACCAAGAAAACACGTGAAATGTATTGATCAGGGCAGGGTTTACACTCAGATATGGCACCAATAGATAGCAGTTTCTCAATAGAATCGTCAATGTAAAGTTTTTCCGAATTGGTAAAACTAGTCATTGGCGGTGGACAGGATTGATATACAGGTTCATCAAATTTTATTTGATATCCTTTTACCCACGAAAGTATAGTGCGATCAAATGTAATCATGGACCATTGTCTATAGAAATGTGAAAGTCTACCGGCATAACGTACCGAATCTAGTCTTGGCGACTCTGCTTGTGATGACGTCGCCGTTGCGTGTAGCTGCGTGATGAGGTCCCGCGCGGCGTCGCGTTCGACGTTGCAGGCTGGTGACGCGTTTGAGTAACCGGCTGCTGCCTGCGAGCCCCGGTCCGCGCTTTCCAGTTTAAAACTTTCTTGGATGAACTTGCTGTGGCCTGGGATTTTTTCGGGCAGTCTCGTTTTAAATCCGTGCTAGACTTTGTTACTGCCTTTGCAGTCTTGATGGTTTCTGCGAAGTCACTGCCGAAAAGACACTTGTCTATTTTGGTTAGAGCTAATTGGTCTTTTAGCTCCTTTTTTACAGAGTAGAGTGCGAAGTTCCGTCTGGTTTCTGACTCTGAATGCTGGATATCACAGAGGAGTCTGGCGACGTCCATCAGGTCCTTAATCAAATCATTATTTTTATCGTTTGATTCGAGTTGATTTGATATAACGCGACTCAGTGAGGAAATACCGGCTGCGATTATTTTCTGACGAGATTCGATACATGTATCTCTTTTGTTAGCAGTTTCGGGGATAGCTGCTTTTATTTCAGCGTTAAGCAGCGGTGCAGAGATATTAACACAATTCGCCGGTATTAAATATTTTTTTAATAAATCAGTCCGAGTATCTTTATTCAGTCCTGACGTTGCTATATGGGCTAATCTAGTTGCTAGATCTGCATTGATATCTGGCCCATATTCGAAAGCAATTGATGGATCTTCGCCTAATATTGCAAGTAAGTCCGTGCTGGTCCTAGTCTCCTCGGTAGGAATTGGAGCGGATTCTTCAACGTGTACGGAAGGTGGGTCCAAATTATCTGCATTGACTTGAACTTCAGGGTTTGGAACTGGCTCCTGGCCTAGAACAATAACCCGGTCGTTAATTTTATGTGTGATAACATTTCACGTAGCTTTTTGCACATGTAATTTACATATTTAAATAGTTGAAGATTTCAATGCAACGAGAAAGTCCCTCAGACTGCTCTGGTGTATTTTAGGTTTTAAATGCGGCGAGATAGTCCCACAGACTACTCTGGTGCATTTTGGGGTTTTAATGCGGCGAAATAGTCCCACAGACTACTCTGATGCATTATTAGGGTTTAAATGCGGCGAGATAGTCCCACAGACTACTCTGGTGCATTCTTAGGGTTTAAATGCGGCGAGATAGTCCCACAGACTACTCTGGTGCATTTTTCAGCTCAATGCGGTGTATTTTGATTGCTTTTATTCACAGACGGGTTGGACGGAAATGCCGTATACAAGCAATAAATTTAAAAGTCGGTACTTACATTCTTGGTTGTCCGGGTCAGGTGACGTTGCCCTCGAAGAACATTGCGATGACGATGAATTCGTCGATTCCGTAGAAGATAACGGGACGCTATGACGGCCACGTGAACGTTTCACTTCTTTTTCTAATTTACGTAGCTTTTTAACAATAATTTCGAGATTATTCTCATTTTTACGCTTCGGCATTATGTCAAGATAAATGTAATTTACTTTAAGTTACTTCACGAAAATGTTTAAATTATGTGAAGTGGTTGAGCACTAAATTGCGACTGAAGCGTGGTCGACTAGGGCGTAGCGAGGTAAGATGGGGGTGGGAAAAATAAAAATTAAAAATCTGTGTTGCCACATGTAAAGTGTTGCAACCTTATCTCAACTGAAGTGGTGTCACTAGGCGTTACTACATAGTGTATAATAAATAATACTAGCATGTTACTAATCTTGAGGACGAAACACAAGTATAATGTAAGAATAATCTACCATGTGTGTTATGCGAAATAAAAATCGGAGCATTAAGATTCTGCCAAATAGAGGTAACCCATGTCATTATTATTAATTAAGGACGATGTCAAATTTGGAAATAATGTCAATATGTAAATTTAGTACTTCAACATTTACCGAAATTATGACATTTGTGAGTGTATAAATACAAACCTTTAAGAGGGAGCCGCGCCAAGCTCAAGCCAGACGTTTTTGTCTTTGAGGTAATCATCGGTTCCGTAATAAGCCTCCTCACAAAGTAATGAAATTTGCAGGATCTGGTCCGTGAGTTCCTCACGCAGTATTTCGCCATATACGATTCTGAATCGCGACAACCACTGCTAGAGGCGTACCACGAGCATGCCACCATGTCCATGGCTGCTAACTACTTGTTCACCGACAACAGGAACACTCCGTCAGGCAGGTGAGTCGTGTCGCTTTATTTCACTCTTACTTCGCCATTAATGACAGAACTTGCTCCATGATACTAAAGCGTTGTTGTAAACTACTTGGTGTTATGAGCATCTTAATACAGATAGCTAATACCTTTATAGAACATATTTATGTATGAAATTTTAGCGTCATGACAGACTAAGAGAATCTCATTTCGTCTTATGTTTTTATTTAAAATGTAATACTTATATTGCCAAACTTACTTTCGGCGTCTCTTCAGATTTTCAGATTGACCTGGGTCTTGGATGTTTATCTTTATATGTATTTGTTATAAAATAATAGTTCCGTTGAGTTAGTATCCCATAACACAAGTCTCGAACTTACTTTGGGGCTAGCTCAATCTGTGTGATTTGTCTTTATATATTTATTTATTTGTTTATTCTCAACAGTGGTTATTGAGAAACGCTAGTATCTGTAGCTTAGGTACTAAATTAACTATAAATAAATATAACACATGTATAATATTTTTTTGTATAATATTTTAAAGCCCTAGTTACTGAATAAATATTGTAGCCATTACAGCAAACTAAAAATCCATTTTCATTTTTAGCCATCAAACACTAACACTCGCCCGCGCCACAGAATAAGTACTAGTACTCACGTACAGAAGTCTTACTCAGAAAAGAAATTCAAAGAAATATCTACTTAATATGGTTTGAGCTATGATTTAATTTAGCTCGCGTCAGAACTCCTCACTTCTTCGTTTAGATACGTCGACATCCATTGCAAGCCAATTTCATTCTTATTACTCTGGACAATGGATTCATGTAACTGAATTTTCCCCTTCGAAGTGGTCGCCGCGCGCATAGTAATAATGTAGGTATAATTTCGATACTTAAACGGAAAGTCATACAGACCTGCCCGCGCTTTCGGCCATAACCAAATATGGGAATGAATCGGGACCCAGGAGCAGTCGAGCGCTGCGCCAACCAATCACACCACAGGAACGAGAACACAACCGTATTAGGCCATCTGTTTCTCTCTTATCAAATGTATATAAAATTTGATGGCCAAAAATGAAAATGTATTTTCAGCTTGCTGCAGTGGCTACAATATTATATGATTCTTGATTCTACTTTTAAAAACATTGGAACTTCAAAACAATCTTTCTATTTTTCTTGTTTTTAGACTGAACGCGTACCTACCATCTAGCCGCAACATTATAAGAGTTTCCGAGAGAGAATCCCGAAGAAGATATCTCAAGACAGGCAGGTTACAAGTGGTGTCATTCTTGTCCGACCTGCCCAAGACCAAACACGACTTGATGGGATTCGCCGTTGATCTGCTAGTCTTTACGGTAAGATTACTTCTATACCAGCCCTCTTTCTTTATTATTTAATCTCACAGTTTCTCAAAGTGTACACGTGAGACAAAATCTTAAATATTTAATACTAAATGGACAAGTAACAATTATACATCAGTCCACTGCTGGACTACAGAACTGAAATCGATTTTTTATATTCAATATATGTTAAAATTCGTGCAACTAAAATGTGACATTTACAGTATAAAAGCAATGCATTTTTCTATATATATTTTTTGGGTTCCCTACCCAAAGGGTTAAAGCCCTATTACTAAGATTCCGCTGTCCGTCCGTCCGTCCTTCCATCCGTCTTTTTGTCACGCTGTATCTCATAAACCGTGATAGGTGGACTGTTGAAATTTTGACACATGATGTATTTCTGTCGCCGCTGTAACAACAAATACTAAAAACTTCCGGCGACTCCCATACAAGAAACGGGATTTTTCATAAAGTAGTAAATGGCGCTTAAATGGTTAGTAAAAAATCTGTAGGTCTTGTGTATCACTGCTGGAAAAAGGCCCTTTTCCTACTATCTGTCCCTGTCTTTTTTACTCAAGACCAACAGGCTAGCAAAAAAAAAGTTAAATCTCAAATTAGCTTAATTCACGAAAAACAAAAAAAAAATAACCAGCGAGTGGGACACCCGCTCAAACGACACGCTCCTACGAGAGAACAAATCTAAATGTTATCGTCTCAATTTTGCAGCTTGTTATAAAGTAGTCACTTGTTTTTATCTTTATGTAACAATTTAAAACTTGTGACTTGCAATAAAAATCTGATTTTGAATCATACAGCGGAGTCTTAGTAATAGGGTCCCGTTTTGATATGGAACCCTAAAAAAAACTAATTATCTTTTCTTCCATCAGCCGACCATGATCGTGCTGACGATGAACGGCGTGTTCAGGGAGTCTGTGACGGCCGGCAACCCCACGCGGTCGTTCCACCGCACGTTCGTGGTGGTGCCCAACGCCGGCGGGGGGTTCTGCGTCATCAACGACATGCTCTACGTCACCAACACCACGCAGGAACAGGTCGGTGTCATCATTTGTTAGATAATAACACAAATTAAACAGCGCCATCTACCGCTGCAATCATGAACTAGCTACATTCCACACTTGCTTTGCAAGCATGTATCGATTTGTAATTTATGTGAATCGGTAGATGTCAATATTGTCAAAAGTCAAAAATCATTTATTTATTACTTGATCATACAATTATTTCTTTCAATTTCATAATCGGTAGTTGTGGACGTCAGATCATTTACTTACAGCTAAGTTTACTGCCGCCTCCGCCAGAGGTTCCGGGTTCGATCCCCGGCCAGGGCAAGTTTAGTGGCTTGTTTCAATTCGAAAGAAGTCACTAAAAGTATACTGCCGGGGGTTACGCTAATTTTGGTTTTTCCAATAAGTAGTTTTTTTTTAGTTTCCTTCCCAGATACTATACAGACATGTCTGTCTGTCTGTTTTAGTCGTTAAACCGTGATGCATGAAATCAAAGTCGGCATTCGCAACTACGGAACCCTACAATGCGCGTGCCCCGACGCGTTTAGCCGGATATTTTTTAAGGAATTAAAGTGGGTCAAATGTGCCTAAAATGGCTTAGAACAAGTTCATTTGCTAGCAAAATTATAAAACCCCCAAGCGATAATGTCAAGAATGCCATCTAGTGATGAATAGCGGAACTACCGATACGACTTTATATCGTATCGGTAGTTCCGCTATTGTAGCGCCATCTGTATTTTTAGGAAAACTTTCCAGCTAACTCCCAATATTTTTTAGTTACAGTTGAACCGATTTTCCTCGAACATAGCTAAGAACCACTGCACCGAAAATATTTTCATGTAAAATAAACCGCATTGAAATCTGTCCATCCGTACGAGCGCTACGATGCCACAGTCAGACTTTAGTGTCAAACTTATAACACCCTTCTTTTTTGTCGGGGGTTAAAAAGTATGATTTCGTATTTTTGAAATTCGGACTATTCTTATATTCCGACTTAACCGTGTAAATTTTCGAATTACTGTTAAAGACCTGTTTTTTTATTGCAGGAAGATAAAGCGTTTTCGACGGGCGCCCCTCCCGTAGCGCCCACGCCCACGCCCACGCCCACGCCGGCGCCCACGCCCACGCCCAGCAACGAGGAAACGCAGAAGATGATGCTCAACATGCTCAGCTCGCAGACCGGCATGAACGAATACTGGAGCATCAAGTGAGTCTTCATCATCATTTCAACATTCTCTCTTACATTTAACATTTTAAACAAAAACAGATAAGTGAAAACGTAGGGGCACAGAATTAGTCCTAGTACCCACGTACAAAAGTCTTACTCAGAAAAGAAATTCAAAGAAATATCTAATTAATGTGGTTAGCTATGTGGTTTAATTTAGCTCGTGTCAGAACTCCTCAGCCCTTCGTTTAGATACCTAGACATCTATTGCAAGCCAATTTCATTCTTATTACTCTGGACAAACGATTAATGTAACTGAATTTTTTCCTCCAGAGTGGTCGCCGCGCGCATAGTAATAATTTAGGTATATTTCGATACCTAAACGGGGAGTGACACAGCCTTGCCTGCGTTGTCAAAGATTAACCGTCTTAATTATAAACACGGACTTATTTTATTACTAGGTTAAAACCACTATCCGCCCAAAATCAAGTTAATATTCATAGACGAGATAGTTTTACTATTATAGGCCGAATAATTAGTATAGGCCGAATATTGGATAATGGTTTAAACCAAAAAATCTGTTAGTCCGTCTTCATAATAAATCTAAAAAAGTATCATGTATTCCAAGTATCTACCTCACGTAATGAATATAAGTATTACATATACTTCCCCGTAGCGCATGCAGCCGCCCGCTCAAGCCCCTCCACACGGCGCGAACGGGGGAGAGGTGTGGGGACGGGGAACAGGGACGCATATTGCGCGGGACCTTAGGGGATTCCGTTCTTTATGTAATACCTATGTTAATTCTGTACCAAATATGTACAATAAAGAGTTTACACAAACAAACAAATTACATTCAAGACTGTTCAACCGTGTTTTTGCGTAACCGAGTAACAAACATCTAGACTTTCACATTTATTACTAGGATTACGCTACATTTATTATGAATATTAATAAATATATAGATAAATAAATATATAGGGACAAATAACACTGATTGAGCTAGCCCCAAAGTAAGTTATCCATACATAGATAAACCCAGGACAATTTGAAAAAGTCCATTTCCAACTTGCCCTAACCAGGGATCGAACCCGGGACCTCTGGGTGGCGGACTAGCATGGTGAGCACTACGCCACGGAGGTCGTCAATTACTAGTGGAAGTTAGCATAAAAGTACTATAGTCACGTAATATTTACAGCAAATAAAGCAATTCAAATAGAAATAAACGTAATCTTTTAATTCGCAGTTGTTTACAAGAGACGGGCTGGGATTTCCAGCGCGCGCTGTTTATCTTCAACCAGCTACAAGCCGAAGGGAAAATACCGCCCGAAGCCTTCGTCAAATGATCTACATATATACATAGTGTGGTCCAAGCTGTGTACATATTAGTTAAGGCAAGAGGAACACTTGAATTGTACAGAAGTGTGGGAAATAGATGAACTGCATACAAAGTTATGAATTGGTTTGCAGATGAACTTTAAATTAAAACAGTTAAATATATTGAAGGTTAAGATATTGAAAAGCAAAAAGGATCTAATAGAAAAGCAACGAGACATAGACAAAGTAAAAAAAAAAGAACTAATAGAAAACTACGATAGTAAAAAGATATCATTTGATACCCACAAATTTGAAATTACCTTGAACACAATATACAAGATAACAAAATATGATATTAAATGAAGATATACTCATGTAATTATTAAAAAGAAGAAAAAAATTAAAACGCCAACAAAATATAAAAAAATTAATGATTTCTTCAGATAAAGTAATAATAGTCAGAAGACCCAAACATGTGAATCGTCGGAACTCCTTAAAGCAAACAGAAAAGGAAGGAAAATATTTGAAACTATATATAGCTGAAATGATGTAGCTAAGAGTGACTTCAGTACTACCTAAACTCTGCTTACCTTAACTATTATAAAGAAGTGATTCTTTATTTATGAACAAATATGTATCGATCAGTAGCTTTCAAGACAATTCCTGTTTGCCTACCCGCAAAATGCCAAACACTTGATTCTGTAACACTTTGAAGAAAAGAAGATTGGAAGATTAAATAAAGAAGAAACTACGCTACAAGAAGAGTAACGGTAGCAATTTTTTTTACAATAGTTGAACAGTAACAGCGAACTTTAAGTTTTAACATAAAATTTTATTTTTGTTTTTGCTGAAATGATTGTACTTATTCTGCTTCATAGCAATTGCTCAAAAATAAGAAATAATAAAAACAATGCGATTGTAAAATTGCTGAAGTGTCTAAACAATTACTATAGACACTTCAGTGGTTCATATTATTCAAACGGTTTCAATTTTTGTTAAACAGTTAAAATTAAATGCACTGTAAACTTTAATTCAAACACTAAACGCGACCGATACAAGGGCCTGACAAGCTTTGATAGAGCGAAATAGTCTCATGCATTTCTAAAAGCAGAAAAAGAAAAATACCTTGTTTTGTCTCTATCACCGACCGAGCATTTTATCATGGTCGGGTTATAGGCACACTTCAAATTGTGCCTATAACCCGACCATGAAAAAAATATACGTAGTACCATTAATGTCTTTCTCAAACGCCCGGTCGCTCGGTGGCAAATCTATAACTACTTGTATTATACTATATTTTTGTGCGATTACTACTGGACTTCGAAAACGAGGTCCATTTTCACTGACGTCAATGTCAGACGGCCATCTTTGTAATATATGTATTTCTTTGTCCATCGTCATTGTTTATCCAACATTGTCGCTTTTACGCCTCTATGAGGCTTAGTGCAATAAAGTTTGGTACAAATATACTTGTACTAAACATATATAACGCAGATGATGATAGAAAACGGGTGTTTGACATTGACATTTACCATGTACCGTCTAAACTTGGTCGAATAGTATGCGCGCATATTTTGTTATCTGTTTATCTGAATTTTATTGTTACAGTAGATTTATTTTGAATTCAATGCCTTTTGATATACAAGTCTTTAGAATTTAAAATAAATCGAATTAATAAGGGTTTTCAAAATTATGAGACACTAGATTACAGCACAGTGACGTCAGGTCCAATAAGCTGCTGGTATTGGATACTTTGACGGAGCAAAAGAACTTGTCAACTGATGGTCCAATCACAACAGTCGATTGGACCTGACGTCACTGTGCTTATTTTAGACGGCCCTGAGGGTAACTTGACGTGGTGTGTACAGTCGACCATAGAGTGAGCGTAACATTGCCGAATGTTTTTTACTTTGTTCACTTCAGTCAATACTCAGTGTCACGGCTGATGAATGGCCGACTGTACTTTTATCTCACTCGTTTAAAAGAAAAGGGACTGAACTGACATTGTCAAAACTTGGCCTCAGGGCTCGAAACAGTCTTATTTAAAGCATTTATATTACCTTCACTGTCTTAAAGCAATTCTGTGTTTTAACAAAATCTCTTTGCATGAATTAATAAAAAAAGAATATAAAATAAGAGAGTAAGAGTGATTAATTTCAAATTTATTTTTTTAAAACAAAACTGTTACATAAAATAGCTATTTATGTAACAGTTGTGTCAAAACTATAAAGATTTTACACTTTTTAGTTGACAACAAAAAAGTGTAAAAGATTTTTATAGAACAACTTTTACATAAAAATAGCTATTTATGTTAAAGTTGTGTCAACTTAACAGTGTAAGATTTTACACTTTTTAGTTGACATCAAAAGGTGTAAAATCTTTTACACTTTTTTGTTGTCAACTAATCTTGATTGTGCATAACTAGCTAGTGATTGTAAAATAAAACCCAAGATGGGTCTTAGTTCGAATAATGTTTTGGCTGTTTGAAAAATCTAAGTTTACTTTCCTATTTACATAGTACTATGTAAACTAATTTAATTTGCTTTTAGTTTACTAAAATTATATCAACTCTGAAACACCGTTTTTTGTACTTTGGGTTTGATATAATTTTGAAACTGAAATATCGAATATAAGTTTATTAATATTTTTTATGATAATAAGAAGATTGATAGTTTAATTGTACAGTTTTAGTTATTTTTTTATCGTTGCTCCCAATTTTTTTGGTTAGATAAAAAGTCATCACACCTTCGAAATATTGTATATAAGAATTCCGTTAAATGTTGTTAATTAGTTAAACATTACTTTCCTTGTAAGTTTGCAAAATATTGTTAGTTATGTGAAACAGTACTGCCTTTGTAATTTCTATAAAAAAAGAGTTCTTTCTATGACAAGAAAAAAAAAAAGAAAATAAGCTTTTTTGTAAATATTTCTGATTGGGTTGTGGACAGGCCTCGGCATAACTTTGTTCACTTCTGGGCAGTGGCGCTAGTGTCGCATTATAAGACGGCCATTTTGAATTCTATAGCCGTTGGTTGTAGCCCGAGTAAAGATGGCGGAACCCCTTGGGAAGGACCCTTGTGGGCTAGTCGTCTCGGCGGGGCTCGCCAGTGAAGCGACTGATGCTGCCAAAGAACTGTGGACTGACGAGGGACTGCGGGGCCGTCCGGGGCGTAGGGCCCGTTGTTAAGACTAATTCAATGAATGATGAATAAAAGATTTCGTTTTGTGGAATTTTGTCTTTCATTTCATACAACGCATTTCTAATCTTAGATTGTTTGATCGAGCTTGCGAAGCGAAAAGTACTTCGAGTTTAATTTAAGTTAGAACATGAGCCAAGTCGGTCATCGCTAGGTAGCTGATATATTCAGTTCGCCACTCACACAGTTCGGGACGAATTATGGTATGGAGTTATTACTCCATCTTACTTAATTTTTTTTCTATAAATCATGAATGGGAAAGTGATAAGTACTTTTTTATTGATCTAAAGAAAATTTTCTATATTCGATACATAATGCTGTAATACGACTAGAAGAACGACGAAGTGTGAGTATGCGAAGCTAACCTTTTTCAAGTGAAAACTGCTTCAGGCGCGTTGGGCATTTTTTGAGATGGGGAAAAAACCATTAAACTCTCGACACTGTTACTGCCGTAACCGACACCAAGTTTTTTATTTCTGTCGGCACCCCGGAGTGCCACTGTCTTTTCTTTACTTGGATTTCATTTGTTGAACTGAGATTTTTTGTCCATTAAAACATGTGATGAAAAATTTCGCCACGAGTCACGGTAGCAAATTTGGTAGTGCACTCATGGCGTTAACGTGAGGGACGCGGGTTCGAATCCCACTCGTAGCGAAATTTTTCATCACATGTTTTAATTTAGATATTATTCCGAGCATTGTAATGCTGTTAAAAAACAATAATTTTTGAGATTCTTTGCTTTTTGCAAACAATAATAAACTGCAAACAATAATTAAGATCATACACGTGGCAAAACTCTTATCACATTTTTTATCAAAATAAATGTTATCTATAATCATTATGCCTTATCTATTATGATATCCATGATATAAGTCAATTTAAATTAGATATCTAATCTAGGTTTTAGCTTTTGCACTTATTCAATTTATTACAGTTCTTCGAACAATGAGTATTTTAAGTTACTCAGTACCCTAGTCATTAATTTATTATTTAAAAAATAGTCAACTTTTTTAAGTTATTATTTTGTCTTATGAGTATTTTTGTTAAAAAAGTGCCATTTTATATTATGTAAGAAACTTCTATAGGTATGTGGTAAAGTTGACATTGGAGAAGACCAGAAAAGTAGATAACTATACATTACATAAAGTAAATCTGAAATTCTCCGGTGATTCGATAGTGAGTGACACGTATTGAAGTGTAAACGAAGTATTCATAATCCTTACCTGCCTATTTGGATGATATTTTTGCCTGTGATATAAATATATTAAAAATTATGGAAGGCCTAATATCCGTACAAAAGGAGTCACTAGACAAACTGCGGCGAACAGTAAGGGAATTCGAGAAAATGCCTGACGACGAAGTTACGCGAAATTTTGTGATAACGAAATTAGAAATGTTAGAACGAGACTATGAGGAATTTAAAAACGGATATAAGGAGATCATAGCAAAGTCCAAGGAAAGGGAGGAGGCTTATTTCACTGACAGAGAATATGAGGAGTTTGAGAAACTCTATGTGCGTTATAAAACTATGTTGAAGGACGAGTTGGAAGATGTAAGTATTTGATAGAAGAATCCCAGTCTTAATGAAACGTGAATAATCAAATCTATAGGCCATTTGACTTAGTTTGTTTTTGACCAATATTTTATGCGAATAACAAATAACACTAACAAGAAGCCATTTTCCGAAAATAGAAAGTAAATTGGATATTAAATGAGGCAGCAATTATCATTTTAAATATAACAGTGGGAGCGTGGTCGGGACTTCTTGCTATCTCTTTCGTATCTAATGACAGTGACGTCACGCGGGTGTATGTTCATCCTTTTTCTATTATTTGACAGTTACCCCTTCCACCGGATTTGAAAGGCTTATAACTTGCTTTTTTACTTGACTCTATCAAAAATTTGCAATATAAAACCAAATATTTCAGAAACGGATCCCTAAATCGAAAAATGATGTTCACAAGCTCACAATATTTTTAAAAGACCTATTCAACGATATCCTATTCACGATGGGTTAGTTGAGAAAAAAAATACTCCTACTTTACGTGGAGCTACCCTAAAAAAAATTTTGGTGGGAGTATGCTTTCGCAAGTTAATGGTCTTGGTTCGTGGGCCGCACTTGGATGGGTGACCACAGTAGCATGAAAATTACTCGAGCTCCTCCGCGCTCCGGAAGGCACGTAAAGCCATTGGTCCCGGTTTTCATCATTGTATGGCTTTAGTGATAACTGTTCAGCAGAGATGTGATTTATTTGAAATACTTCTATTTAAAATGCAAATAAAAAATGCAATGCAAAAATAAAATACAAAATGCCTTTTAGTAAAAACATTTTGTATTTTATTTGAAATACCTTTCGGGATGTATTTTGCATTTTTAATATTCATTTCAAAATGCAAAATACTTTGTGATAAATTTTAGCCAACATTACCAGTCAAACAAAATGAAATGAACGAATGACGCTTGTGTTGCCAAATTTGACTGATAGAGGCTCCTGCTAGCATTGCGCGCCCTTTTTTTCTTTGGTCAGTGGTGCAATTTTTCAAACGCGAAGTCACTAAAAGAACGGTTTTTTGTATGAAAAAAACCATTCGTTTAGGTGACTCCGAATTTTAAAAATGGCACTTCAGAATGCCTGCCTTATATCTGACTAGTGTCTCTTTTCGTAAGTCTAGTTTTTTACATTATTTTATGTGAGTATTATTATTATTAATAACATAACAGAATTTATTGATACGCGTACTGATAACTATGACCAAAATGTCATGCATAAGGTGCCATGTTATTAGACGTTTTTGTTCGGTTCGGCATTGTGTCTTTATTTATCATGATAAATAGCTAAAATAAATTAAAATATTGGAGACTAGCTGATGCCCGCGACTTCGTTCGCGTGGACTTTATGACTCCGGCGTATAAATATAAACAAAAACGAGAGAGAGAGAGAGAGAGAGAGAGAGAGAGAGAGACAGAGGGTGAAAGTACTTGTAACAGTGTTAGGAGTTAAAAGTCAATATTATTTTAATTCTTTCCTTCGGGAGCCAATATGAAAAGAGCTGAAGTGTTACTAACCCTGGAGAAAGCCACAATAAGTAGGCCATGCGAAAAACCAGTCCTTAGATCGACATCAGCAGCTTTAAGCCTCTAAAACTGTGACTTATTTTCATAGCAAAGCAAGTTAACATATGGAACTGTGTATTTTCAAAAGGAAAATTGTTGGGGATGAGTGGCATACGCGGAATAAATACAGTTTGACTGGCATCACTCACTTACTGTGAGCTTTAAGTGTCTCAGCAGACTATGCCGAAGTTTAGTGGCTAAAGTTCAGTGTCTAAAGTTCGGTGGGGATGACACACTAAATAAGCTGAAGTTCAGCTGCTGAAGTTCGGTGGAAACGCCGGACAGTAGTGATGTGCCGATATGAGAATTTAATCTTCCGTCTTTGGCGCGTCGCGGCGAACGGAAACGGGAGCAGAAGAGGGAACGGAAGTGGAAGAGGGAACGGGAACGGGAACGGGAACGGGAGCGGAAGCGGAAGCGGGAGCGGGAGCGGAAGCGGCAGCGGTGGCGGCAGCGGTGGCGGCAGCAGCGGCGGCGGAGGCGGCGGAGGCGGCGGCGGCGGCGGCGGCGGCGGCGGCGGCGGCGACGGCGGTGGCGGAGGCGTCGGCAGCGGCGGCGGAGGAGTCGGCGGCGGCGGCGGCGGCAGCGGCGGCAGCGGCGGCGGTGACGTCAGCGGAAGCGGTGGCGGCGGCAGCGGCGGCGGCGGCGGCGGCGGCGGCGGCGGCGGAAGGTGCGGCGGCGGCGTCGGCGGAAGCGGTGGCGGCGGCGTCGGCGGCGGCGGCGGCGGCGGGAGCGGGAGAGGAAGCGGGAGCGGGAGCAGGAGTGGGAGCGGAAGTGGGAGCGGGAGCGGAACGGGTACGGGTACGGGTACGGGTACGGGTACGGGTACGGGTACGGGTACGGGTACGGTTACGGGTACGGGTACGGGTACGGGTACGGGTACGGGTATGGGTACGGGTACGGGTACGGGTACGGGTCCGATTCAGGCAAAAGCATCGGAAGTTCGGCGTTATGTGTTGCTAGTAATGCAAATAACATTGCAGGCATGCATTGGCTGAAATTCAGCCGCTGAACTTCGGCATACAGTGCTGAGTCATTAAGTTGGGTTCCGTTACACAGTTTCGGCGGAGTCAAATTTCGCATCAGCATTATTGGCCCTCCGACATTAAGACTTATTTTGTGAGCCGTGAGTCCATTTGCTGCAAGTGAATTAAGAAACTCAACTGGTTAATTGGCGGCGTCGTCAACAACACTATCCAAGAAATCTAAATATATATCTATATATCTAAATATATATAACTCACTGACTGACTGACATAGTGATCTATCAACGCACAGCCCAAACCACTGGACGGATCGGGCTGAAATTTGGCATGCAGGTAGATGTTATGACGTAGGCATCCGCTAAAAAAGGATTTTGATCAATTCTACCCCCAAGGGGATAAAATAGGGGATGAAAGTTTGTATGAAACTTTGTCAATTTTAAACCGATCGGGCTGAGACTTTGCATGCATAAAGCTACTATGACGTAGGCATCCCCTAAGAAAGGATTTTGATAAATTACACCCCTACGCGAGCGAAGCCGCGGGCACAAGCTAGTTAACAATAATTTGCGTCATAAGTTCTTTATTAATTGATTTTTAATTTTTTGGTGTCAATATGGCGCGTTCACATTACCAAGAATTTTCTGGTGTGTTGTGCTCTGAAGGTCCGCAAATACTGAACTTATAAGTTCTACTTCGGACGAAACAACTTTTTTTTTGAAAAAATTTCAATGTACAGACACATTTTTTTTACTCTTTTATTATAGTATACATTTAGTATGTTTTTGTTCAGCGGCAACAAAAAACATCATCTATAAAAATTTCAACTGTCTAGCTATAATGGTTAATGAGATACAGCCTGGTGAGAGACAGACAGACAAACAGTCGGACGGTCTAAGTAATAGGGTCCCGTTTCTACCCTACCCTATGGAACCCTAAAAATCGAATAAAATAAGTATTTATCGGGGGCTCCCATACTACAAACGTGATTTTTCATAGATTATGGTACGGAACCCTTCGCGCGCGTCCGACTCGCGCTTGGCCAGTTGTATTATAACTCAACAAAAAGTTCTCATCAGACTTAACAACTTTTGCTAAGGCGGCATTTTAATATTTCTTATAGTTTAGCTGGACCATTATAGTTCTGCATCATGTGTTCCATTTTCCAAAATCAATTATAGCCTATATGTTGCCCAGGCTTCACAGCTATATAACAAAAAAAGTTTCATTCGAATCCGTCCAGTATTTCCGGAGATTAGCGTGTACAAACAGACAAACAGACAAACAGACAAACAGACAGACATTTTTTTTTATTTTCTTACTCTATTACTATATCTCCATCGCCCCAAATATTTTTTTTTTGAAAAATTTTCAATGTACAGACACATTTTTTTTACTCTTTTATTATAGTATAGATTTGGTCAAAAGTCATTTTATTTTGAAAAAGTATTTTGAAAATACCTATTTTACAATTAGCATTTGAAATACAAAACGCAAAACTATTTGGTATTTTGCATTTTGTATTTAAATGCTTTTTTAAAACAACTTTGCACATCTCTGCTGATAAGCCCACATTTGCACCTACTTTATTTTAAATGTAGTTTTGATTATTGTCATACTCAGTTGGTGCAATAAAGAAATTTTATCTTGTTTGTTTGTAATAACTTTATTGTACCAAAAACAAAAAAAGGTACAAAAAATTCGAAAGAGCAAATATACAATGGCATATCTCTTCCAGTCAACCTGCGATAAATTGAGATTATCTTATAGCAATCGTCGAGCGCCTGATACCTTTAAGTAGCTTGAAAAAGTGTGTTGGTCACTTACACACACGAAAAAACAGAAACAAATTGAATGTAAATGTCTGTTTTAGATTTCCGACGAAGAGTACTACGCTGACAAGAACGATCGCGGCCGTCGTCGTTCCTACGACTCACGCGACTCGCACGACTCGCACGACTCACGCGACTCACACGACTCGTACGACTCCCGAGGAAAAAGGACCAAGGAGAAAACCACCGCGAAGGCGAAAGCGACTCTGTCTGTGTCGTTCAACGCGAAATCGAAGAAAAGCAGCGAATGCAAGCTTTGCTTCATTTGCTGAAAGATTACTCATTATATGCGCGTGCGCTACTGTAGATAAACTAATTTTTTCCATGTGCCTCGCTCGAATGAAAAAATGTCTGATTAACAAGGAGCTTAGGTACTAAATTACTTATACTTATCTAATATGAACTTATATTATTAGCATAAATAAGTCCCCATTAGTATTGTTTCCTTCTTTATTTGTGTTGTGTCCTTTTTGTACAATAAAGAATTTAAATAACATAACATAAATAAGTTTGTAAATTGTAAAAAATGGCAAGCGAATAAATTTACTCCTTTGTAAAAAAAAGTTTATTATTACTTTTTAAGTTTCCATAGTAAGGAACCCTTATACTCATAGTTTCGCCATGTCTGTGTGTCTTGCATCCGTAATAATCCGCATCCGCGGTTTTGCTTGGAGTCTATAAGTACTTTTTTCGACGACCTCCCTGGCGTAGTGGTCACCATGCACCATGCTGTCCGCCACCCAGAGGTCCCGGGTTCGATCCCCGGTCAGGGCAAGTTGGAAAATGGCCTTTTTCAAATTGTCCTGGGTCTGTATTTGTTATAAAACATAGTATCGTTGAGTTAGTATCCCATAACACAAGTCTCTAACTTACTTTGGGGCTAGCTCAATCTGTGTTATTTGTCCCTATATATTTATATTTATTTATTTTAGTACTAGAAAGCTGTAATTAGGCATGGGTATCTATACAAATTATGCCGACAAAGTTTTTGGGGTAGCTCCCATACATGTAAAGTGGGAGTCTTTTTTTTCTAGATTCGATAGGCCTTTATAAAATATTGTAAGCTTGTGAACACTATTTTTTGATTTAGGGATCCGTTTCTGCAATTTTTGTTAGTCAGTTCCCCTCTATTTAATAAATGGTCACATGAAAAATCTCATGGCAGTTAGTACGTATAACGAAATTCAAAGGAAAACTATCAGAACTAAGTAAGGTTTACAAATTAAAGGGTTATAGGCCACGAACTTATAAAATGTATTCGGAAAAGTAAAATTTTATACAAATTTAACAGAAAATTAGTTTTGTAAACGTTTTTAGTCCTGTGTTATTAAAAGTAACGTTAGATGACATAACTAAATGTATGAAAACGGTTTTACTCATGTAGTGTAATCGGAAAAAGCCGACTAGTTTCGATCGGTTTAGACAATCATCATCAGGGTGAGTGTTAAGTGGGACGGCGACCCGACGGTTTCGCCGTCCTCAACGCACTCAAACGTGTGTGCTGTGCGTTGAGGACAGCGAAACCGTCTTCCCGTCACTTAACACTCGCTCTAATGATGATCGTATAAACCGATTGCAACTAGTCGGCTTTTTTGATTACACTACGTGTGTAGCACCGTTTTCATACATTTTGTTAAGTGCATACCTATAAATCAGAGGTTCCCAAACTTATTTTGTCAAACGCCCACTTTAAAAAATCAGTTATTTTGTAGCGCCCCCATTTTTTTCACCATAAAAACCTGAATCACATATTTGTCTTGCCTGTAGTTTAATTCAACCTATATTCTAAACTAGACTTTTTTACAAGAGAGAGCAATAATAATTCATACACCAGTACATTAGAGTATCTTTTATAAAATAATAACAATAATCAACATTGTTAATTTTAAATAAAAAAATAGCAATAATAATACAATTTTACAATAATAAAGAGTATCGGAAGTGGGGACCTCACCTGCGAAACTTTAAAACACGAAATTTTTTCAGTGTTTGATTCCTTTAACGATATAAATAGCGTTGTGAACGCATTAAAATAATAAATATTAATTACATTTTTGGTTTATATTTGTACAATAAAAAAGAATATAAATATGAACTAATAAATGGATGTTGTGTAGTAAGAGGATTTTAATTTCAGTGAAATTTAAAATATGTAATAGCTGAAGTTATAAATCATTGCTTAAATCACATCAGCGCCCCCCAACTTTATTCTGGGCCCGTTACCGCCCCCCTTAAAGCCTCCAGCGCCCACAAGGGGGCGTTATCGCCCACTTTGGGAAAGACTGCTATAAATGAAGGAGTGTTTATGAAATCAATACTTTTAAAACACTATGTATTAATATCGATGAAGTAAATTAACATGAATTTTCCAGACAACTTTAAGCTGATTTATCGAGTTTAACCCTTAAAAGGCAATACTTGGTCATCTGCATTCTGCAGTTGCATCACGCAATTGCAATCTTTAATGAGCAACTCTGCAACCGATTTATTGGTTGTTTCGAAATATCGCAACTGATGTCAAGAGAAAATAAATGTTCCTGTCTTCTGTTCAAATAAACTACTTATACCTATATTCGTCAGTAAAAGTGATTTTAACTGTTCCATGCTGCTCTGGAAGAACAAGAAAAATCTGGTCAAGTGTGAGTCGGACATGCGCACGAAGGGTTCCGTAAGTACCATTATCTATAAAAATCACTTTTGTTGTATGGGAGCCCCACTTTAATATTTATGTTATTTTATTTTAATTTAATTATTTATTTTTAAGGTGTATATACAACTAAATATTCTGTGAATATTTCAAGTGTCTACATGTTGCCGTTATTAATATCGAACAAAAAAGGGCAAAGAAACTCACGTTTTACAATTATTATAGTTTTTAGTATTTGTTGTTTTAGCGGCACCAGAAATACATCATCTCTGAAAATTTCAACTGTCTAGCTATCATGGTTCATGAGATACTTACAGCCCTGGTGACAGACGGTCAGACGTACAGAGGGACAGCGGAGTCTTAGTAATAGGGTCCCATTTTTACTCTTTGGGTACAGAAACCTAAAAACGTAGAATGTATCAGCTGCTTCTCTTTCTGCGCAGATCGTAGAAGCCGATCGAGGGAATGGGTGAAAATTCTAGACATCTCTATTTTGATTCCTTTTTCACCTTTTCGCCTACCATCACGTTAAGTGGTCTTTGAGGCTTGCGGCTTTCTGCAGACAACCAACAACGTAGATCTTCTACGTTTCACTGGAGACATGGTTTTTTTTATTACTCAAAGGTGACTGACTGACTGACATAGTGATCTATCAACGCACAGCCCAAACCACTGAACGGATCGGGCTGAAATTTAGCATGCAGGTAGATGTTATGATGTAGGCATCCGCTAAGAAAGGATTTTGATCAATTCTACCCCCAAGGGGATAAAATAGGGGATGAAAGTTTGTATGAAACTTTGTCAATTTTAAACCGATCGGGCTGAGACTTTGCATGCATAAAGCTACTATGAAGTAGGCATCCCCTAAGAAAGGATTTTGATAAATTACACCAATACGCGAGCGAAGCCGCGGGCAAAAGCTAGTTAACCTATATAGACGTAATTTTAATCTTTATCTAATCATTTTTTTAAAGTAAAAGATTTAACAAAACTTAAAAACAAAGTTTAATTAACTATGGGATCCATGAACGGCTAACAATGTAAATATGTTGATACCCCACTCGATAAAGAAACATAATAAATATATACGGACAAATCACAAAGATTAAGCTAGCCCCGAAATAAGCATAAGGGGATGCCTGAATTTTCGGGGGTCCAATGCTGCCCCCGGTTGAAATAAATCACTTGATAGGAGATTGAGACATCATTTAAAATTTTGACCAGGCACTAGGTAACACTTCAAACTATTTTATGTACTACTGTTTACAGTTTAAAGTGAGAACGTGAAGCTTTTCTACGCACATACGCCAAAAGTGGCCGTTTTTCGCATTGTGCGTAGAAAAGCTTTACGTTTGAAGAGTTATCTAGTGCCTGGTCAAGACAAAGATTTGTGATGATGTCTCCATTTCCTATCAAATGATATATTTCAAATGGTGGCAGCATTGGACCCCGGAAAATCACAGGTATCCCCTTAAGCTTGTGTTATGAGATACTAACCCAACGATACTATATTTTATGATAAATACATATATAGATAAACACCCAAGAGCCAGGACAATTTGAAAAAGGCCATTTTCCAACTTGCCCTAGCTGGGGATCGAACCCAGAACCTCCAGATTGGCGGTCTAGCGTGTTGACCACAACGCCATGGAGGAGATCGTCAAAAAAAAAATTGACCCACTTTTTTGTATGTTACATAGAATACATTTTTGCATACAAATTGTAGCCTATATCACCCGGCAATAATGATGAATCGATTGACATATTATAATTTGTGAAAATTGGACAAGCAATTCGGATGCTACGGTGGAAGAGACATACATATCCACATACATACATACATAGACTGTTAAAAACATTACTCTTCCTCGTGGTAAAAAGAAATGGCGACGTGGAATTGGAAGCTTGCTAAAAAATAATTTTAGAAAACTGAATTGTCCTGGCTACATACCTGCCGGAATGAGAGCCTTTATCCAACATTGGACTTCGGGGCCCTTACTCCAAAAGCAGACGAGTTACGACAGACGTTCGTACACAGCAACGTGTCCACGTTTCAGTTTCAAGCTGCATTGACCGTTACGAAATAAGGACACAGTCTAATTTGGTTTGACATAGTAATCGGACGATACTATCGGACGACTATCGTATTATTTTTATGTGGTAACCCCCTGTATCTACTGTTGAGACTAGACATCCCTCAAAGCATGCAATCCATTTTGGTCCTTTGCGGTACGACATCATTTTCGAACCGCCATTTTTTTTATGCAGCTGAAAGACTAACGTCCAGAATAACAAACTTCGCACTGCTTAAACTTTTATAAAGGGTTTGCTGCATGCATAAATCACACAAACCTTTTTCCCAACGTCAGCAACTGGAGTCATCGTCCACCGTCGACCGGAGAAAATATTCTGCTGCGCACGCGCAGGCCGCTATGCGTTTCGAGGAAATTTCGCCTGGGTGCACACGGAGCGATGCACTGTATCTCTTTGTGATGATCACAATTAAATAAGGGAATTAAATGATATGACGATTACGTATCTTTAAATTTTTGGTAATGTGCCGAGTGCGAGTCGCACTCGCGTACGAAGGGTTCCTTACCATTATCTATAGAAAATCACGTTTGTTTTATTTTATTCAGTTTTTAGTATTTTTTGTTAGTAACAATAGAAATACATCATCTGTGAAAATTTCAGCTGTCTAGATATCACAGTTTATGAGATACAGCCTGGTGACAGACTGACAGACAGACGAACAGACTGGCGGACAGTGGAGTCTTAGTAATAGGGTCCCGTTTTTACCCTTTGAGTATGGAACCCTAAAAAGGTATTAATTTTCTTTCTGTTGTAACATCATTGCAAATCAAACTCTTCGCCGCGTTGCACGTAATATATAAATCCATGAATATATATACACTTGCTACATATGAACCAATTATGTAGCCGATTACCATGTCCAATTATTGTATTTTCAACCGTCAAAAGCCGCTCATTTTCAATGTACGTCATTATTTATTGTGTTGATATATATGTATTTACGTCACTTATTACAAAAATAGAATAACTCAGTGTAATTTTATTACGTGATACTCGCTGTTACCAATGAACCAATTTTTGCTTTGACGACCTTAGGGTAATACAACACACCTATTTTTGAAAAGTGTCTAAATTAGATTTCAAAGGTGATAAACGTATAAAAGTAAATGTAAAGGCTAACGAATAAGTAAGCAGATCCGCCCTATTGGTAGCGGAAAAAAATCTGAACTGAATTTAAAATGGCTCCGTGCAACACAGATTAGAAGACTTCTTTTTCGAAGTCGCTTAAAATAAGTTTTTTGAAATATTTCAGTTTTCGTACAAGCTTTATTACGACGCGTACTTATAAAGACAAAGGTAATAAGCCCAAACTCTTTGGGGTAGCGTTATTTCATTACAGAGATCTTATGGCTTACCTTCCAGCTCCATCACCGGATTAGCTCCATGTCATCATAATATTGCATTGTCACGCGATATACATATGCGTGCAAAATTTCTGCTACACAGAAAACTGGGTAGTGGGTCAAATTAAACTGGCAAGTTTTGAAAACAGACAGACAGACAACGGGACAGTTAGGTAAAACTAAAACTAAGTGGCTTGAGCTATAGACCTCGCAAGTAACCCTCGATCCGTTGAAGTTTATCGGAAAAAAAGTTGTTTAGACAAAAAAGTTGCGTATAAGGGTAGCAAATAGATTTGACATTTTTGAAATTTTTATATTAATAAAGTTTATAACCCCTATTTTTCCGCCATTTTTAAAAACCTTTCAAAATGCCTTTCAAAAACAAATCTATAATATCTATAAATAATTTTCGAACATATTTACAAAATTTCACGAGAATCGATTGAGAAACAGAAATAAGACTTGTAGGCGAGAACAGACGAGCAAAAGCATTTTTGGCCAATCTCGAAACTAAGACGCTTCGCTCGCTTCACTCGCTCGGTCAATAAAAGTTTGTATAAAGCGACACAAATAAGTTAAACAAAAATGGCGGACTTCAAAGCATTTTGAGCAAATTCCATAAATAAATTATTTTTGACTTTTGACTTTTTTGTAGGTTGAACCAAAATAACTGTTGTCGGCGCAGCTACAAATAATGCGCCGACGACCGCCATTTTGGTTCAATTTACGTGTCGAGAATTTGTACAAAAATGCTTTGAAGTCCGCCATTTTCGTTCAACTTAGTTGTGTTGCATTGTAATAAAAAGAAACAGTGGTGCTATCATTTCAGGTCCACTAACTCAGTTGCTGTCCTTAGTGTCGTTCAGTTTTTTGGGGCTTGTTCAATTTGTGATTAAATTCGCTCACTTTTTACCGTTTTTTCGGTTGCATCCTTAGCTTTAATTAAAGCTGTGGTGGTCCTTAAGTTTTGGGATCTACTTTCCATCTTTGCTACATTTTACATGATCTTCGGCATCCGTGGTTAAGTGCGCATATACTATGCGCTTGTTTTGGAAATAATTACGGAGTGATTGACCTGGTGACTGTACTGTATCGGTCAATTATTTATAGTTCATCAACCTATTAAATTGCGTCATTCTGTGCTTTACAATAAACCCTTGTAAACATTTTAAAACGTTAAAGTAGAGGTAAGGTAAAAGTGACATTTCAATAAATTTACGAAGCTTGATTTGCTGTTGACTGTATCTATTA
Organism: Acrobasis suavella; assembly: GCA_943193695.1. NCBI lineage: Eukaryota > Metazoa > Arthropoda > Insecta > Lepidoptera > Pyralidae > Acrobasis > Acrobasis suavella. The sequence goes on from OW971943.1 coordinate 2,083,800, forward strand.
ATTATTTGTAAAGAAAATTAAAAAAAAACCAGAGAAGTAACCTTTCCTGTATGCAATTTCAATGGCTTGGGCATCTGGAAAGAATGAAGGAGGATCGTGGCGCCAAGGCATCATATATGGGAAAGGTATCAGGCCGAAGACCAGTAGGTTACTTAGTAGGATCTGCGGGAGATGGAAGTTGTCAGCTGGCAAGATATCGCTCAGAACAGAAAATTGTGGCGCTCTTTCGTCTCGGAGGTCAAGATCCACTTCGGGTCGCTGAACCAGCGGAGTAAGTAAGTAACATGCAATTTTATTGCTATTCAGTACAGGAGCAAGTCAAGTTTAAACGAATCGAACTGAATTATCGTAAAAAAATCGTCACACTTAGTGTTACAGATGCAGATACGAACGGGTAGGGCCGTAATAGCTAAAAGTCACACTAAGCGATTGTTGCACAATGATGGAAAGAGGTGTTAAGTTGAACAATACAGCAATTTAGTTGAAAACTTGCACTATTTTTTTTGTATGCTCTTAGTAACGTTCTATACAATTTTTGACCGACTTCCCAAAATGAGGTTACAAATTCATCGGAATCATTTTGAAATTCTTGTTTGTAAGGGCATACTCGTCAGGATGATCCCATAGGAATTTAATCAAAATTGGTTGTGTAGTTTGGGATCCAGACTGTTTTTAGTTTTGAAAAATTGTAAGTACGTTCTTGTCCATGAATTAAGTAAATAAATATATAGGGACAAATACTGATTGAGCTAGTAAATCGAGACTTGTGTTATGAGATACTAACTCAACGATATTTTATAACAAATACGTAGATAGATAAACATCCAAGATCCAGAACAGTTGCAAAAGGCCATTTTCCAACTTGCTCTGACCGGGGATCGAACCCAGGACCGCTAGGTGGCGGACCAGCATGGTGACCACTACGCCACGGAGGTCGTCATTGGATTTATATAAGCAGGTCTAGTTTAATGTAACTTACTGGAGCACCCGTGAGGAAAATAAACATTTAACTGTATAAATAGGTTAGCAATTTAGTATCATATTACTCCACATCACACAAGTGACATTTTTGAAACGCGGAGTCACCAAAACGAATAGTTTTCCATGCAAAAATCCGTTCGTTTAGTGACTTCGCGTTTGAAAAATGGCACCACAGGCCAAAGAAGTCCATCGAAGCGCTAAGAGAATGTGTGCTTAGGCTAACAATTGTCAGATAATGCAGGTGAAGTGGTACTCGTACCAACCGGCAGTATTCCCGCGTACCCGGTCGCTGACGGTAGTGAGTGTTGTGGAGTGAAGTGTACCTTGATATAACTGTAAAGTCTGCAAGCGGTCAACAAATCGAGGTGAGTTACTGATGCTTTTGCTCTTTGTTTGTAGGTTAGATTGGCGTGACTCTTGTTTGTTGATATATCTATGGCGTGTGGCAATTGGTTTACGGTTTGCGAAAGTTTGTTGTTTTTCCACGCTGCGACTTTTAGGGATCTGTGAATCTTTTCTACGTGCATAAAGGAAATACAGCCACTTTTGGCTAATGTGCGTAGAAAAGCTTTACGTTTTTATTTTAAACTGTAAATAGTAGTTCTTAAAATAGTTTGAAGGGTTATCTAGGGCTCTGTCAAGACAAAATTTTTAATGATATCTCTGTTTCCTTTGAAATGGAGAGCGAAAAAAAATTAAAACTAAAAACCGACTTCACCCCCAAACTACTCAACCGATTTTGATAAAAATTTTATGATAACAAGGCAGTATTTTCCAAATTAGTCAAGATTTCTTCGAGTAATCAGTGAATATACATAAAAAAAAATCCGACGAATTGTTAGCCTCTTTCATTTTTAAGGCGTTTAAAAACATAGCTTAACCGTCATTTTCAGAATAAACGTAAATTAGTCATAAAGTGAGAAATCTAAAAATATCAAGAATGCAGATTTAACGAATTTGACAAAAAAATCAGCGCTATTAAAGCCTGCATGATAGGAACTATCGCATCATTAAAATTGCAGATGATTTGATGATGATTATCTAATGAGAATCATCGATCGACAGTTTGAAGTTGTGTTACAATTTTTAGTTACCTACTTTCGAGTTTTAAATGAGAGAGTAAAAACATGTGCCGATAAAAGGTATGTAGGTAGGCATGTTGTTAGCAAATTATGTAAATTGTTGCAAACGGTTCACATTTTGCGAAAACACAATTTTGTTGTGACAGTTTTTACTTAGACCTGAACTGCCTATTTTAACTTTTTTCGAATGAGATTAAACTATTTATTGGCGGTGAGTTTAGATTTATAATTTAATTTCACTGCTACCTTGGTTTACTTTACTCATAATTACACTCACGAAAGTTAACTTTATCAAAATTATAAAGGAACATATTTTGAAACTAGAAACTAGAACTAGTTCGTAGTATCGAGTATTTAAAATGACTCGTAAGTTTTCTTTTTCCTAAGATAGATAACTTTATATAATATATAGATTATAAGATAGATAACATATTATAAAACGCGAATACGGTTTATATAAGTACAGCGATTTGGCCTCAACTTTTAATGTAATTTAATATAAGTTATATTATCTATACTCCATTTGGTTAGGTATTTAAATTAATGTTAACAATCTCGACATGTCGTTTTACAGAAATACACACTTTACAAATTATTATCTTTACACATTACAAATTAAGTATGTACCTAATTTATAAATTAACTGATTTGTAATTTGCAAAGGGATTTATTAATAAAAACACATGTCATTATTGTTTTCCTTTATTTAGGTACCTACCTGAACAATACTGTGTAACTTACGATAGTCCGATCGACTTTTGAAATAAATGTAAAGGTACATACAGTTATCACATCTGTATTCCTATTGGAACAGACAGAGCCTTTTGGGTATTGCCAGCCCTGTGTCACTCACTCCCCGTTTAGGTACCTACCGAAAATATACCTACATTATTACTATGCGAAAATTTAGTTACACGAATCGTTTGTCCAGAGTAATAAGAATAATAAATAAATAAATAAATATATATATAGCGACAAATAACACTGATTGAGCTAGCCCCAAAGTAAGTTCGAGACTTGTGTTATGGGATACTAACTCAACGATACTATATTTTATAACAAATACATATAGATAAACACCCAAGACCCAGGACAATTTGAAGAGAGAATGAAATTGGCTTGCAATGGATGTCTAGGTATCTTAACGAAGAGGTGAGGAGTTCTGGCGTGAGCTAAATGAAACCATAGCGCTAACCACATTTAGTAGATATTCCTTTGAATTTTTTTTCTAAATACGTGTACGTGAGTACTAGTACTTATTCTGTGACCATAGCTTGACTGGTAGAAAAGTGCCTGACGGGGAGTCGAATGGCACAGGCCCGGTACGGTATGGTACATATTGTATTGTACCTAAATTTATTGTTTAAACCGTGAAAAATGCGTAAATCCATAAAATGTTATATCCTATTGGTACACTTGCAGACAAGGAAACGACGCATGACACAAACTATAGCATTGCCTAACAAAAACCCAACCATTTTCACGGTGACTTTCGAAAATTAATTGAATAGTAATTGCCGTGTCGTACTAGATAAATTCGTGCGGAAGCAGCAGCCATCGATTATATGTAAAGCAGAGTATAGACGAGGCCAGTGGCGTACTTAGCGTTTGGCCAAAAAGGCTATGGCCCGGGGCAGTGTTGTATCGGACGCCACAAATTACTTTTCGATACGTGTTCTTTGGGGAAAGTTGGCAACAAAATACTTTTCATATTTCGATAAGTGTTCCTTGGGGAGAGTTCTTCAGTATCACGTACTGAATTCATCTTAAAATGGTTTCAGTATACAAAGTGGAAGGGACATACCCAATAAATCAAACCACGGGCTGTACTAGATCACTTTAGTATAATGAAATGAAAATAGCAATAAAGAAGCAAAAAAAATTTTGGCTTTTCTATACTACAGTGTGCAGCCGCTCAGGCAATTTGTATGGGAATGTCGATTTTTTTGTGCTTTTCGACTGTTATTTTAATTTAATTATACTAAAGTGATTCAGTACAGCCCGTGGTTTGATGTAATACGGGTATGTAATATAACGTCTAACAAAATATCCACGTTGTATTTTTTTAGACGTTATATTTGTATTTTTACACATTCACATTACTTGTACCACACGATGTTCACAAACTTTTGTGTCTGGTTAATGGAAAGAGAATACGTTAAAATTGTAAATTGAAGAGAAAAATAAAATGTTCCGCAATTACAATTTGGTTTCTCGAGCGATCTGCAAATTTTTCGTCAAAATGGGGCGGCAAACAAGCCCTGGGCGCTATATATCTAAATACGTCATCAGCCTAGGCTAGGTTAATGCTAAATTACGGCTACCGCTCGCGTGTCGAACGCACGGAAGTGAGCGACCGATTTTTACGCGGCCTTCCGAGTGTGGCGTTTTTTGCGCGCGCTGCGAACGGGAAGTGTTTTTCTAGAAAAAACGTTACAGATTAAATCATAAGTCAATAAGAAAGTTTCCTTTAACCATATTTCAATGAGAAATATATTTTAGGGAGTTATTTAGCTCGAAGAATATTTGCAAATTTACACACATGAGTATAAGGATGTGAAAAAATTTATTATATTGTATTGATTTATTTTTAATAAGAAAGTTTCCTTTAAGCATATTTCAGAAATATATTTTAGGAGTTATTTTACTCGAAGATGATTTAAGGAATTAACCTGCCATATGTAAAATTAAACCATGTTGAGTAAAGTATTGTGAATAAGCTAGCTAATTTATAGTGATAAATCACCGGATGAATGATGTAGACGGTTATGACACAAACTATAGTCATTATACTATCGTAAAACGGAGATATGGTATCATCATCATATAAGCCACAGGATGTCCCTGCTGGACATAGACCTCCCCCAGGGATTTCCAAAACGACCGACCGGAAGCGGCCTGCATCTAGCGCCTCCCTGCAACCTTGCTCAGGTCGTCTGACCAGTGGTGAGTGTCCTACGCTGCGCTTGCCGGTACGTGGCCGCCATTCGAGAACTTTTCTGCCCCATATATATGTTTAGATTACTATAATAGATTTAATATTATGATTTAATATTGTTTATTATTATTTTTTTCAAAACAAAGTAACCGATTTTGATAGAATGTCTATGGATCCACCTGACAAGTATACCCTTACAAACAAAAAAAGAATTTTCCAAATAAAATAGGGTGTCAAATTGGTAGCTTCCTGCATACCAAATTTTACCAAAATTGGTCTAGCCATTTGTGCGTGAAAAAGTAACAAACATACACACGCACACACACTCACAAACTTTTGCCTTTATAATATTAGTGTGATGTGATTAGAACCAGAATTACTGATAAAACTTAAAACCATTAAAAATACTTTTATTTTTTATTATCTTTTTGTTCTCCAAATTTCTATTTTATTATTACTTAGGTTAACCATTTATTTGATATATATAATATATATTATATTAGACTTTACTATATATACTATATCTCGCGGTTAATCTATGGCAATTTATTTAAATTACTCTAGATGCATACCTTAGCGGTAATAGTTGCGAAATTGTTAAGAATTTGAGTAGCTTGATGTGCTGTTGCCTGTACAAATTCGCTACTTTCTAACATATTAATCTAGATTTTTTTTTCTAAACGTCGAAACAATTTTTTTCTATGGGATTTGTATGACTTATGGCGTCATAGTTTCTTGGAGTCAAAAAGTGCTCTTAATATCAGTTTTTCTGTAGTAATAAATCTATGAAAATGGATATGACTATGACAAATGACATCATTTTGTGACGTTTTAATTTCTTAACAGTACCAAATAAATTATCATTGACCGAGAAAAGGATCCATTGCGAAATTGTTAAGAATTTGAGTAGCTTGATGCACTGTCGACTGTACAAATTGTACCAAATCGTTGAAAAGGTGACCCCATGTCACAAGCAAACGTATTCGTCTGATCCTCTGCTTCCTTTAGGAGCTGTTATCTCAATTGAGATTGTCCAGTTAGGCGAGCTATAAATAAGAAGCACGGATATGGATCTGGGTTGAATTGGTATTTTAAAGTGTGATCCTGGGTGATTCTCAAGCCGTCCTGAGTTTCGGAAGCCACGTTAAGTCGTTGCTTGGTCCCGAATGTCATCATTGTATGACAGTCGTCAAGCTATGTCAGTAACCTCTAGTAAGGTAGCTTAAAAAATCTGACACCAGTGTTTTTTGGCCACACACGTCAAAAACAAACAAGTGTGATTATAAAGAGAAAGAAAACATTGTAATATTGTCACAAATAAAAATAAAAGGAATATGGATAAAAAATTGTCATACAAAAATAATTATAATAAATAAACAAAATAAATAGTTCAGGACAAATTACAAAGGCCAAAGGAAGCTAGCCCCAAAACTTGTTTAACACCTTGACTGCCATCTTTGCAGGCAACAGATTTTTAATTGTTTTTCGGACACCAACAGGGCTGCTGGAGTCCGACAAACAGTTATATTAGGTAATAGTTTATTCGCCATGTTAGCTAACATGGCGTTTAGACACTTACGGCGCGGGCGGTCCTTCCCGGCCGCCCTATCGTCAACGCGAGCATAGTTTGAAAAGCTTGTCTTTTCATCCAGGGAAATAGAAAAAGAGGTAAAGCAAAAAGAAAGAGATAGCGGCTGAGGGCTCCGTTTGCATTTTATCGAGCGAAATTAGTATTACTATCAATTGAACAAATATTAAATTTTCATAGGGTGCGGAAATTTCATGAAACTTGTTCCGAGGTGATAAATGTTTATCAGTAAGCCTTAAAGTGTGTGAAATAAATGTGTTTTATTTAAAATTTTTGTTACATTTGCAAGGTTTGTATCGAAATATTTTATTTACCTTTACAATTTATGCGTACTTTATGAACGGTCGAAGTTCAGCTAAAATTTGTGTAAAAAGCAGATGTTCTGAGGCTTATACTGAATTTGTTTTTCTAAATTTTAATTTTTATATGTCGATAGAAACCTAGAAATAGCTCACAAAATACCTGTTAGTTCAAACGTTTTCAGAAAGATCAGTTACAACGCCATAATCAAGTACGAGTGTTTGTATGAAAAGTAAGACGGGAAGGCCGTTTTTAAAGTCCTATTACAGGATATTAACTCAATGATACTACGAGTATATAATATTTAGTGATAGATTCATAACCTCAATCAACTATCAGTATTTTAAACCATATTTCGTTGATTTTGTGATATAATATTTTTGTGATACTAGTTCACTTAACTTTCGACCTTTGGCATTGTAGACAACTTTCTTTCTCTGTGGCTTGGCTACACCACTACATCATTGTTTGGAGCATTTGTCGTGATATTCGTGACGTTGATGACAAGTTTTTTTTTGAGATTTCACCGAATCATAGAAAAGCGTAGCAGGCGTTTTACTATTATAAGTATTGTCCTACATTGATGCATGAAACTACAAATTCAAATTTTTTTTCGGACTAGCGAAGAATTAGTTTTGTTCTATATTCTAACGTTTTTCTCAGCCGTGATAATTGAAGATCAAACAGGTAATTTAGTACCTGAAATTAGCATAAGTTTACGAGTATATGTATATATATATATATATATATATATATATATATATGTCGCAGACGGATGAATAAAAAGGGGCAGAGCGTGGCGTGATCGGCATCTGATATCTCAAGTGACGTAAACTACCCACTTAGTTACTTACAGTACGAGAACAAACTGATGTCAGGATGAAAACTTACTTTCAGTCACGTCACCTTACCGATGCCGCCACATGAGAGATCTTACGTGAGCCTTATAAAAATGTGACGGAATTCCAGTGCCCCGCCTCCGCACTGAATCATGAATCGCAACCACCATGTCTGGATTCCCTGGCCCCACAGAATTGAATACTGTGTATACACCTGGGCTTTCCGTCTTGCTTAAACAAACTGTCATTGTAATAAATCGGTTCACCAATCCACATCTATTACAATAATCACAATTAAATGAGTCATGGCCAAGCTACATCAAACTACACAAACGAGTTGTGCACGATACGGCCGCCTGAACAAGACTGTCCCTGTCGCTAGGTCGACCGGTCTTATAACTTGTTGCTAACGAGTATTGCCATTTCAAATCCAACGGTTGCATTTTGTAGTAAATAACTTTCTCTTTGCACGTGTAAAAAATAATAAAAAGGGAATTGTACATTGAACTCTCCGACTTATATATATATATATATATATATATATATATATATATATATATATATATATATATATATATATCATATAATACATATATTTATTTAACCACTGATTGTAGCTTCAATCGCATTAGAGTTCTTTATTCAAGATGAAATCCTAAGCTTTCTCACGAAATTTTAAAAGGCACATTAAATATCACATTTTTTTTAAACTTGGTGAATGAATAACAAAATAAATAATAAATATATAGGGACATATCAGATAGATAGGGCTATCTTCAAATTAGGCACTTTTTAAATCTTAGGGACACTCAACAATGGGCACATATTAGAACATATAATAATACGTACCCTCAACGATACTAAACTTTATGATAAATTCATTTAAAGAACCTAAGACCCAGGATAATCTGAAAAAGACCATTTTCCCTACATATCCTGGCCGGGAATCGAACCCTGAATCTCCAAGTGCCGGATTAGCGTGGTAACAAATACGGATATACGACACGAAGGTCATTATCCTTACAATTCGTTGTGACCAGACAAATCTATTCCCATTTTTTCCAAACACAATATAATTGAGCAAACTGTAATAAAAGGTAGCAATCGATTATCTCGACAGATCGATGAATTTGTCACATTGGTCATGATTGGTGGTACTTACAAATGGCTGCCAAAAGTCGCACTCGCAGGTTTATGGATCAAGGCGCGCCTGATTTGTCACAGGCTACTGGAGTAATATTATTATTAATTATAGCCATCGATGTCCCAGTATTGAGCAAAGGCCTCTCACTTCTCCATGACTCTCGTTTTTGTGCTATTGATTGCCAGTTTTTCACACCAACGAGTTAGAGGGCGCCCTCGTTGGCGCTTGCCATTTGGAATCCAATTGGTAAACCTTTTTGCCCATTGGTCTTGGCGCATCCTTACTACATGCCTAGCCAAAGGTTAACTAATTTAAGAAACCAATGTAATGATCTTATTATATTTCAACAATTAACATATCAGTAGTAAAAGTAATTATACCTGCCTTTAAGTTTAGTTAGCTGTAAATTAACCCTTTCAACGCGAGACTTTATGTCAGTTGTCGTGCCCCCAGCGCGAGGGGTTGTAAATCTAAAATAAATACCTACAACCAAAAAGGGATGTGGATACTTAAGTTATGTGCAATACGAGCATTTTTTTTTTGTCGGAAATATCCGACGCTCGCGGAATGGGCCTGACAATGTTTGTCGGATAAATCCAACTTTAACTTTAATTTTGGCTAATAATAAAAGAAAAATTATAAAATTAAAACTAGGTAATAATACTACTATACTAAAACTAATTAACTTAAATAATGATAAAACTAAAAATAAATAACATTTACACAAAAATTTTTCTGTTGAAACTGATAGAGGACGACTAACTTTTCAATGTGATTTGATCATAAACTTTTAATAAGCTTTTTAACATTCACACGACGATTCAGTGGAAAAAATAAGCTTTCTATCCTATATATATCTTTCATCATTTAATTTACATTTAAATTTTATTTTCTTTGCAAGTCAAAGGATGGAAGCGCTACTTGGATGGAATAAGAAATTTTCCCGATAGAATTAATTAATAATCATGAAAGTTCTAACGGACTTGCAGGTTGTTACAAACAGATATATGAGTAGGTTTTTGACTCGAATGCGACAGAATTAGGGTTATGTTTTTTGAATGTATGTTTGTATGTACTTGTATGTATCCTATGTACAATGCGACACAAATAAGTTGAACAAAAATGGCGGACTTCATAGCATTTTTGTACAAATTCCCGACATGTAAATTGAACCAAAATGGTGGTCGCCTGCGCATTATTTGTACCTGTGCCGTTCTGTTTGAAGCCCTCCGTGGTGAAGTGGCACAGAATTTTTCAGAACGGAATCTCCTAAGGTTCCGCGCAATATACGAGTATACTCCCCGTTCCCCGTCCTCGCATCTCTCCCCTGTTCGCGCTGTGTTGAGGGCGGCTGCAGGCGCCTGCAGCCTAAACCGTCTCTATTTCAAATTGTTCCGGATCTTGGTTGTTTACATACATATCACGCCTCTTTCCCATAGGGGTAGGCAGAGTCTATGGACCTCCGCTTGCTACGATCCTGACAGACCTCTTTCGCTTCATCTACACTCATCACTCTCTTTTGCATGCCTGCCGGTTACGGGTACTTCTGCCCTCTCCTTTTTCCTTTTCTCTTGGGTGTTTGTTTACCTATGTATTTATCATAACATATTGTATCGTTGGGTTAGTATCTCATAACACAAGCTTAGGCTTATTTTGGCGCTAGCTCAATCTGTGTGATTTGTCCCTAATCCCTGTATATTTATTTTATTTATTAACATACTTACTGCAGCCTCTCTTGCTGACGTCCTCTGCTTTCCTTTTATGACTGATGTTGTTTATCGTCAACTTGCCCCTTGACAAAGCCCCCCCCCCAGCTGTCTCCACAGTATTCTGTTCTTTGTTTTTGTTCCCATAACCCTCCGCTGCTTTCTTGATTTTATCTTCCATTTTATTTATATGTATGTATATTTTTAGAGGACGTTCTACAGCCTAAACGGCTTGATGGAGTTTGGCTTGAGAGGTGTCGTTATATTCGACTTTACTAAAAGAGTGACACTTGGTATTTAAAGAGGCAGTAGGGGTTTTCAGTTTTTTTAAATATACAAATAAATACAAATACAAATGCGTTTATTTATCGAACTCCTTAAACTAGTGATGTTTACTGGTGGCCCCACACTAGGCAACAATGCCTGTCCTGTGGAAGCCTTTATTAACATTTCCAAAAACTGATTTTATTATGTAAACTGACTTAAGCCGGCAATAGCTTATTATCAGAAAAAGCTTATGAGTAGTATAGTTTATTCTATTCTATTATACTAGTAAATTTTTAAGTTGGTATTTTATAAAATAAATGTGCATAGTTGTAAGTAAATGATCGGACAGTAACAATTATTATGAAATAGAAAGAAAAACAATTACCAAGTAATGGTATTAAAGTGAAATCAAAAGAAAAAACAATTATCAAGTGATAATATTAAAATGAAGGGTACATTAGTCTTCAATGCGTAGGAAATTTTCGGTAAAATCATAAGTCCATGGTAACAAAAGTGATTGAATAGAAGATCTTGCTGTTCCAACTGAGGATTCTCTGATATTACACATCCTGCAAATACTATTATAAATAAATGAAGATAGCGCAAGAAGAAGAAGCGCAATAAGCGCAATAATTACTTGTTTCATAGAGAGAATGGGCGTAAATGCAAATCATAATCATAGGAGATGCGGCTAGCAATTCATCACTATTTTGATTCCTTCTTCGTTACACTAAGCATGGCTTTTGATCCTACTATCCCATCAGGGCTTGTTTATCCCGTCAGGGATAAAGTTGTGATAATGTATCTGTATAGATACAATATCTAACAAAAACCCTGTCCGATCATTCCCCGTCACAGAGAAAAAATCTTCATTTTCATACATTATTTAAATTACCGGGCCAGCCGAACACTTTTGTAATGTCAATTTTTTTTCGAGTTTCAAGCATTTGGTTCGTAGGAAAAGTTATTCATATTGACGGTCTGAGTTGCTCCTGATGATGATGATGTCCGACCGGTTTCGGTCATGGCGACTGCTTCATAGTTGTGGAACTCGCTCATGTGCTCGCATGTGACTTATGTAGCTAATCTGTGGGTGAAAGTCCTCGCGCATTGCGGGCAAGTGAGCACACCGTCAATCAAGTTATACTGAGTTTGCGCAGGTGGTCGGGCCTTTAACTCATTGCGCTTGATGTCCAGCTCAGCGAGTCGGTGGATTTCAAAGTCATTGACTTTGGTCTAAACCAAAGCCCTCCACTCCGATCTCACGGCAGCATGCTTCTCCCACTGAGAAGGCTCTATGCCGCAACGTTTCATATGCCGCTTCAGCACATCTTTGTATCAGCTCAGCTCAAGTTCCGAGTAGAAGATGCGCTTAGCGACCCTCTGTCCTTGCATCCTTGAGACGTGTCCGCACCACCGAAGTAGTCGCCGCATCAGATAAGAGAGATAAGAGTTGCTCCTACAAGGATCGGACAGGGTTTTTGTTACATATTGTATATCCGTAGGGCACAAAAACATGCCAAATTGTGAATATTTCTGGCAATAATTTGCAAGGCGTTTCTTCTCCATTAATTGTCAGTTTACCCCATATTAGCAGCTGGCGTGCGGAACAGTAAAAAGTGATGGATGAACCAGTGTGTGACACGTCGCTTTCGCAGCATGATACCATCGTCATTGTGCTGTTTTTCCATGGGAAACTGTGCCGGTTCCGGTAACCGCTATTATGAGGCTAAGGATGTCAACAACACGATAATAGTTTTCCCTGAAATCGAGTACATGCACAAATTTAAATAGGTATATAAATTTAATTTTTGCGTATTTCCTTTTATTTTATTTTATTTTATTTTAATAGGAAGACCAACAGCACATTCATTGAATAAGGTAACAACTTAGATATTAAGAAGCCAATTACAGGTCCTCGCATATAGATACTGTATAAGTTAACAATAAAATTGAACAAAGGATGGATACACACTTTAACCAATAAATAATGAAACTAGCCTATTTAGGAGCCTTATAAAATTATAAAAATAAATAAACAAATATACTTAATACATAAAATCAGCATTACGCTACTGAAGCAAATGTTCATATAGTAACCGCTTAGCTGTCGCTATGCTTGTAGTAAATATATCTATGTCAACTGTTCGAGATATATTATTAAAGCTTATGCCCACGCGTAAGGCAAACGAGTTTTTTCGATAGTTAGTACAAACTACTGGAACAAATATAAGAGGATTGAATCTTAGTGGTCTGGATGGGCAATTTAACTGCAATTTTGCCAAAAGTTCAGGAGAGTCAACTATACCAGAAGCTATCTTAAGTAAGTAGACTAAATCCGCGACATCTCGACGAATCTTCAATGGGACCAGGTGATGCCTTTTACATAGATCTAAATAGTTTGCGGAACTATAATCAAGTTTTAGACGAAAGCAAAGGTATTTGACAAACTTCCTTTGAATGTTTTCGATGCGATCTATGTAATCCTTGTACATGGGATTCCAAGCTTGCCCCATCGGCCATCGGTTCTTCGCGCTATGTGTCCCGCCCACTGCCACTTCAACGAACTAATCCGCTGGGCTATGGACTTTTGTTCTTTTACGAATTTCCTCATTTCTGATTTGATCACGTAGAGAAACACCGAGCATTTCCCCTTTCCATAGCGCGCTGAGCCTTCTTATGAGACCCATAGTAAGGGACCACGTTTCAGATCCATAAGTCATCATTGGTAACACACATTGATTAAGCACTTTCGTCTTGAGGCACTGAGGTATTTTGGACGAGAAGACACTGCGTAGCTTCCCGAACGCTGCCTAGCCGAGTCGGATTCGTCAAAAGACCTCTTCCTCGAAGCTGGAACTTCCTGCCTGGATCAACTGACCCAGGTAGATGTACTGGTCTACAACTTCGAGGGTGGAGCTCCCAACACAAACAGGTAGTGGCGCGACATGGGCATTCAACATTATTTTCGTTTTGTCCATGTTCATTTTAAGGCCAACTTGTTGGGAAACTCGATTTAGGTCTCCGAGCATAGTACTTAAGTCTTCCATCGATTCTTGTAAATAAAAATAAATAAATATATAGGGACAAATCATACTGATTGAGCTAGCCCCAAAGTAAGCTTAAACGTGTGTTATGGGATACTATAGGTATTTAATGAAGTAAAGGAAAAGGCAGAAGTCGTGTCGTATAGGTAAGTTAAGCATTTGGCTGAAGATCAGGAAGCATAGAAAATAATCCACTAAAAAGAACATAGTTTTTAAATATATTTTTAAATATTGACGATCTCCGTGGCGTAGTAGTCACCATGCCACCCAGAGGTTTCGGGTTCGATCCCCGGTTAGGGCAAGTTGGAAAATGGCCTTTTTCAAATTGTCCTGGGTCTTGGATGGTCATCTTTATACGAATTTGTTATAAAATATGGTATCGTTGAGTTAGTATCCCATAACACAAGTCTCGAACTTACTTTGGGGCTAGCTCAATCTGTGTGATTTGTCCCTATATATTTATTTTATTTATTATTTATATTTATTGATCATATGCGTACTACTACCTACTTGCCAAAAGCATGATGGGAGGTTGATATTTTTTTCCTGGTACCACATTTTTTTGGATTTGATGATCTCTGTGGCCTAGTGGTACCCTTGAGGTCCAGGGTTCCATCCCCGGTCAGGTCAAGATGTAAAATGTTTCTTTTTTCAGATTGACTTTCGAGTCTTGGATGTTTGTCTATAAATGTATTTGTTATAAATTATAGTATCGTTGAGTTAGTTATCCATAACACAAATATCGAACTTAGATATTTATTATATCTATTTCACTATCATATTCTTAACCTGTTACAAAAACTGCTGGACTGGAAAAAATATGTATATCAAGTCCCTTTTTTAGTTAAGATATTCAGTTGAAGTTGAAAAGCTAAGTTGAAAGAGCGTCGACCGCGCTGAGGCTGAAGGTCGAAGGTTCAAATCACGCCAGCGCGGGATTTATATGGTTTTGACATACTGCCGGGAATTGCGTGGTCTTAATTAAAATTTAATTGTACAGAGGATTATTAATATTTATTGTATTTATTATTAATATAAGAGTCATTATTAAAAATATAAAAAACAAAACCGCTGCCTGCTTTTTTATAAGCCCAATTTCACTCATAGAATTAAGACGAATCTTATAATGATACCTCTCAAGCTTAAATCCATCGAACCTTTGAGGCCGCAGAGCATGCCAAACAATTATACATGCATACTCTGGAAAGACATCAACTTGAATACGCTGTGCCCGTATGGAATCCATTTTATAATATATACACAGATGCAATAGAATCAGTACAAAAAGATTTTTAAGATTCATGCAGTACAAATGTTACCGCAGCCGTATGTCTTACGCAGATCTTTTGAATAAATATAATCTGTTACCAATCGAACACAGACGACTACAATTTGAAATGATTGTGCTTTATGAAATTTTTAACAACAGATACGACTGTATGTCGTTACATAATCAACTTTGCTATAAAGTTCCCAGGAGAGTAAATCTCCGTCAACCATGTAGACTGTTTCATAGCACGGTTTGTCGTACCAATGCTGGTAAAAGATCACCATTACACCGATTGGTTGATACATATAATAATTTATTTAATGATGTTGACATTATGGCCACACGCGCTAGCGCATTTAAATCGGCTATATTAAATAAAATTCAAGCTATGTAACTTGTAAGAATGAGAGATAACTAGTTACCTAATTAACTTAAGTCTTGTAAACATCTAATAATGTAAATGCAGCCCAACCCATCACAACTTCCTATCGAATTATTGGTTACCTATTCTGTAGCAGTAATCAGTGGTTTGTGATTTTGATGGCACGTTCATTTGTTTATTTTGTAAGATTTTTATAGTATCATACAATGTACCATTGTTTGCTTACCCAAATAAATTAAAAAAAAAGAGACATAACCCTCCTTTTGATGCAGTCGGTCAGTCAAAATCCCGTTTTTTACTATCCTATCCCATTGCTTTGTTTCCACCTAGTTTGCAGTTGGTCTCTTTAGCTTACAATGGACTTCCAGGCTTTGTTAGAAGGCGCCAAACCATCTCAACACCTTGTTTTTAGGCGAAAACTCTTTATAAAATAAATTAAAATTAAAACAAATATACTTACAGGAGTAAAACTAAAATTCCCAGTAAACTACAATTTGGAAAAAAAAATATATGACGTAAACATGAGGTTTATCGAAACAATATAAACAAAAGCGTAACGTTTCAAATCAACCACTACCTAACAATAAAAAACACCTTTCAAAGATATGCTATATATAAAGCTATACTATAGTGAGTGATAGCCCGTGGTTCGATTTATTATGGGTATGTTCCTTCCAAAATGTATACAATACAATACCCTTTATTGCACAAAATAAAGTACCTTCCACGATGTATATTTTTTAATCAAAGAAAATTTTGAATAAAGTAAAACAAATCAATTCTTTTATTGTGTCAATAATATTTTTTTAAATAACCTGTTGCGTCCTGTTTCGATAACATACCTACTAAAAATCACTGAGATCAGATAACATTTAGGAGTGGAAAAACGTTTTCTTCATTTGCTTTTTTGCATGGACGGAGTGCGAGCCTTCCCTCTTAACTAGCTGTTGCTTCTGTAGATCTTTATTACTTCATTACTCTCATCAATGTTACACTTCACGGTCCTCGATCATTTTTAATTGAACCATTAGTTTGACAGTTGCTTGTTTCCATTTAATGCGAGAGAAACCGTTGTAATATATCGTAGTTTTTACGCTGCTTTAATTAGAGACGGTGTGAGGTGTGATGAAATTTGTTAGGACCCAAATCAAAGTTGATTGTATGTAACGTAAGTGAATACGGTATTTTAATCAATTATTTTTATAATTCATATCATTAACTAACATCATCCGAAACCGAAAACAAAATGTATTTTTTGTTCTTACCAGAAATAAGTAGGTTCTAAGCTTTTAAAATGTGATGGAAGGTGAAACTGTCAAGTACAGGAAAAAGGATGCACGTACAGCGCTCTTGACGTCACTGCTATTAGATCTCGCGCGTACGAAAGAGATAGATGTCCTCACCACGCTCACCAATATATTTGAAATGCTAGTTGCTGCATCATTAATTAGCCAATTTTCTTGCTGTTTTAAAAAATGTATATTTTTTTCAGTGGTATTTTGGTTTTACTTATATTAAATATTACACAAAAACATACACAGTAAAATAGCCTATTCTGTCTTTCTTTTGTTATTTTTACTTTATCCGTGTGCTTTTGGCCTAAAATTAATTTAATTTGGCCTTAATTTAATTTAATTGATTCATGTACACTTGAAAATTTACAAATAAAAGATTTTTAAAAGTACTAGAGCACTTTTAAACCTGTTTAGATCATTGTTATAGATGAAAGCTTGTTTATAGAAATATTTTTTAAATAATTACTTAATATTACCGAATTTTATTTCTTGTTTAACATTCCTTTGATTTAATGATTTAATCCTTCAATTGGACGTTTCTAAGTCGGCTGGGCCAGACAACTTACCTGCTCGCTTTCTCCTGGGTTGCGCCAAAGCCATTGCCAGACCTATCTCACTACTTTTCAATAAATCATTTAAGGAGCATTGTGTGCCTGCCATCTGGAAGTCAGCTTATATCACTCCAATTCCGAAAAAGGGCTCAAAAACTGAGGTTACTAATTTTAGGCCGATTTCAAAAATATGCATAATTGTTAAACTATTAGAACGATTGACTTATAATCGTGTATTTCCTGCTCTTAAACAATCGATCAGCGATGAACAGCACGGATTTCTTAAAGGACGATCTACTACATCTAACTTAATTCTTCTCAATGATTTTGTTACTGATTCAATGGATAAGGGTTTTCAGGTAGACGTAGTTTACACTGACTACAGCAAGGCTTTCGATAGAATCAGTCATAATCTTCTAATCAATCGGTTATATAGTATGGGCATACGAGGTGATCTTCTGAGATGGTTCGCGTCATATCTTGAGAATAGAACACAGGCCGTGGTGATCAGTAATTATATTTCTAGCTGGGTTCCGGTTCCTAGTGGCGTTCCACAGGGATCGTTGCTGGGGCCGTTACTTTTTACAGTATTTGTCAATGATATAGGTAGTTGTTTTAAATCATCTAAACTTCTGTGTTATGCAGATGACATGAAAGTATTTAGTTCCGTATCATCTAATGCTGATGTTGAGCTTTTACAACAAGACTTAAATAGACTTGCTAACTATTGCACTCGTAATCGATTAGATTTAAATCCGGATAAGTGTGCAGTTGTTACATTTACTCGTAAGACCAAACCAATTGTCGCTAAATATTATCTTAAAAGAACAGAACTAAATAGACAATCTGGTATTCGGGATCTGGGTGTATTCCATGACTCTAAATTGATTTTTGATATTCATATTGATAAAATAATAAAAAAAGCTTCCAAATCTTTAGGTTTTTTGATGCGCAATTCTAAAAATTTCAATCAAGCTAAAACCTTTAAAATCTTATACTGTACTTATGTAAGGAGTCATTTAGAGTACGCTTGTCAGGTCTGGAATCCCAGATACGATACATATATATCAAGAATAGAGGCAATTCAAAAAAAGTTTGTCCGGTATTTGTGCTATCGACTGCATATTACCTATAGTTCCGATTTATACAATATAATGTGCTCGAAGCAACACCTTGTACCACTAGATAAAAGGAGAAATATAGCTGATTTGGTTTTATTTTCAAAAATTGTTAATGGTGTAGTGGATTGCCCGGACTTGCTTGCTAAGATAGGTTTCATGGCCCCATGCAGAGTATTGCGTAATAACTCTTTGTTTTTTACCCCTTCAGTAAACTCCAACTACAGACAAAATTCATTTCTTTGGAGGGCAGGCAATAGCTACAATCAGGTTTCGTCTGAGGTTGATATCGACATATTTTCTAGTAGTATACCTAGACTGAAACGCCTTCTAACTGATTTCTTTTTCCCAAGCGATGTAGTTAACGACGATCAACACTTAAATGCAATGTAAGTAACTTATGTATTTACTTCTTTATAAGTAATCCCACAAACTACTATCATATTGAACATAAATTAAGGACTGAGTATGCTGAGCTGATGATTTAAAGTTGCAGCTTTGTGAGCAGATTGTAAGTGATAATGTGATGTTTAGAGATCGTAATCTTTAAAAAATACAATGTTTTTTATCAGTGAGGACCTGTAATGGACTTTTTGTATCCATAGTGTTATCTTTATATAAAATAGAATAGTTGTTGGTCTTCCCAATAAAATAAAATAAAATAAATAAAATAAAAAGCCCTAACCATATTTAATTACGGTGAATTGTAAAACAACACCTGCATTTGCAAGAAATCGCCGTTTAAGTGAATCATATCTAAGTAGGTGATTGAGTCTGATATGGTTACGGGTTAGTTACGATATGTGGATCGCTTAATTTTTTTTTTTTACTTACCTTGACCTGTATTTTTACAGATATCCTACATGTTAATAACGAACATAGCTATGTCTTTATATATATATGTTTTTGATATCTTTATATTTCATAAAATAATGGTACACAGTTGATATTACTAATTATGCTATTTTCAAAAACAGATATGTCATCTAACGAGAAATATTTTCTTTTAATATCTCGTATTTTTAAAAAATTAAATTAATTAAAATTAATAAAAAAAATTAACTTTGAAGTTTCTATAAAAAAAGTAGCTAAACACAACTTAACATTCACAACAGCCAGGGCTTACAGCTTTTTACGTGCCTACTGAGGCGCGGATTTTTCGTGAACCTAAGATAAATAACAGTAAAAGACCAGGAGAACTTTCTCTCTTTTTGTATTTGCTGTAGGTACTTCTCGTGTTACTACGAGAATATAACAAGTATGTAGCTAAGGTGCAAAAGACGATGTGCGATGGGCGACTCGGAAAATGACAACTAGGTACGAATGTGCAGTCGCGAACAAAAGTCCATTTATAGATTAGATGTTTTATCACTTTTTTTTTGGTTTCCACATAAGAGCCTAAACACATAATCGCGTTGTAGTTCTGCGCCGTGATGCGAAAATATAATTTTTAAACAGCAAAAATAATGTTAGTTTTTAAGACTGTAAGCTATGTAGTTCAGGCTATTCATTGATGTCGATTATTTGTATAAAATGCACACTGCTCATCAGTGTTGTTTTTAACCGATTGCGCCGGAATGAGGGTTTTGTTTTTCAAGAGTATGTATGTATAATTGTTTTGGCACGGTCTGCAGCCTGAAAGGCTCCAGGGATTGTAGCTTGAAAGGTGTCGTTAGATTTGTTTTTACTACATGAGTATACTATATGTAAAAACAAATCTATACACTGGGTATATAAAAATAAAACTATAAAGGATTTTTGGCGCCAAATTATAATGTTTTGCACGCTTTGCAACCTGAATGGCTCGATGGATTTAAGCTTAAGAGATGTCATTAGATTCGTCTTAATTCTGAGAGTATCACTGGGTATAAAAAAAATGCAGTCGGGTTTTTTTAAATGACTTATTTAAGCTAGAATGTGCGGCACGCCGCGAAACAAATCGTGCCGCCAATTCGGTGTTGCGCCGCCACAGCGAATTCACTCATTCTTATAATTTGTGTGAGTGAATTATGTGAAAGCCAAGAAGTAGCAATTTGAACATATAAGCTATGAATGGACTTTTGCTCTCGATTGTACTTGTAGCTCAATGGTGTTATGTCAACGTGGTGTTTGACGTCGCAACTGATAACGGTGTTTTACGAGCCTCAGGAATCTTTTGCCGTAATCAGGACGTCCAAACAATGCTATCACTGCCTTTACTCATATCATAATAAGAGATACAATACACACAATTTATGTGAATACACGTCTTAAAAATTCTGACATCGTCAACGGTTTTTTCCAGCTCCATGCAGGTGGAAAATTACCACTGAAAGACGGCTTTTGAAGTGCCATTTCTGAAACGCGGAGTCACCTAAAAGAATGGTTAATCCATACAAAAAACCGTTCGTTTAGTGATTTCGCGTTTGAAAAATAGTACCATTGGTCTTTTGGGCTCTGTTTACCTCGCAGTGAATAAGGACAACAATAAAGTATTTTGAAGTTCTATCCCGAAACCAGGAAAAGACTTCATAAGTGTTGGGCTACATCTGTCTGTTCTGTCGGAAAAGGAGTGTTAAATACTACTCCTTTTCCGTGCAAGCAGTTAGACTATAGAATCAGCTTACTAGGAAGTCATCATAAAAATATTTTGCAAAGTTGAATATCATGTCAAACAATCATAAAACTGACATCCAAACTGAATCGCAATACTGCATTAAATTACATAACTGCCTATCCATAACAAAGATGCAATGAGTAATAGTCGTCCAAAAGTGGGTCGATACCGTCAGGTGAATGGTCCGCAATAGTCAATTCCCATGCGATCAAAAGCGATAGATAGACGATGGGGCAGTGGGGCAATGGTATTGTCCGAGATTGTGGCGAAATTGATATGGAATTGAGACAATTATAGTAATACGAAGACCTGAATTGTTTTGATACCGTAAAGAATTTGTTTGTTTATTATTTCCTTAAAATGAGTTTGCGTATTGAGTCCCCCATATTGTGATATGGTGAGTTAGTTGTGGCATTGGCAAAGCTTTAACTAAATTGCCCCTAAAAATTAAGTCGTGGCTTTGATTATTATTATCACTGCGGGTAGGGATCTCCTCTGGGCTGTTTGGAATTCTTTTAACAGACTCCGCCCTGGTACGGGGAGAGGCCGAGAGAGCAGAGCCAAATAGGGTTACTCTGACAACAGTTTGTGTGACTGTAGGGACTCAATCCATGAACCATCTTCTGTCATGTCCCAACTGTTCCACTCCTTGTACAAAGGCAGATCTGAATGTAGCCAATTACAGGGTTGTCACCGTAGCTAGGTTCTGGTCTAACAATATTTTAATTTGAGTCATATCGATTTGATAAGAAGAGGAAGAATACTGCGGGTAGTAAGAATCACATATAGAGACTCGATAGATACAATAAAGCGAGCTGCATTATTTTTTTTGGATTCCATTTTCCACTTTCTCGCCCACCATTTCACAAAAAGTGGCCTTTGAGTTTGGCAGTCCTGGTATCTGTCTGTTCAGAGCCGCAAAACCCATAATCCTGTCTGTAAGATGTGATAGTCTGTGTGTATCATGAATATCTAGTTCATAGATCAATTCATTTATATTTTTTCCACGGGAACCTTGATATCATTGACGTTGGTATTCTAACAAGTTGGTTAACATTTAATTAAGCCCTGTTATCAGGAGTGGCGTGTTATCACTTATCAGTAGTATGACGCCGTGCAAATATAACATAGCTTTCCGATGATATGGCGTGCGTTGCAAGCGTTGACACAGGAACTATGTTGAAACAATAATATAAACTGTTCTGATAAACTGCGCAATCTGCCGCGAAAAATGCCGCGTGGTGACAGCTGCTCGGTAGAGTCAAAGATAATATAATTACTAACGTAACAGACATACAACGCCATAGAAACGATTGGAGGGCCCGAAAGTAGGCTAAACTGGAGTTGCCGGTAGGCACACAGAGATGGCAGCACACACGACTAGCAAAAAAGTGACAGAGTGTTGAATATGCTTTCAAAACATTTATTGCATTTCGTATAAGTCATATTTCATTAATTTAGTATTACTTTATTTAAATAACAGTAATAAAAGATTTTAATGTTTTATAGCGCCATTTCGACGACCTCCGTGGCGTAGTGGTTACCATGCTAGACCGCCATCCAGAGGTTCCGGGTTCGATCCCCGGTCAGGGCAATTTGGAAAATGGCCTTTTTTAAATTGTCCCGGGTCTTGAGTGTTTATCTATATATGTATCTTCTTAATATATAAAATTCTCGTGTCACAGTTTTAGTTGCCATACTCCTCCGAAACGGCTTGACCGATTTTGATGAAATTTTTTGTGCTTATCCGGTATCTATGAGAATCGGCCAACATCTATTTTTCATCCCCTTAAATGCTAGGGGTAGTCCACCCCTAAATTTTTTATTTTATTTTTTAGACAAAATTTTTAATTTCTATTTTTTTATGATACAACATACAAAAATACATACAATCCTCAATTTTGGCAAAACAACGTTTGCCGGGTCAGCTAGTTTGTTATAAAATATAGTATCGTTGGTTAGTACATAACACAAGTCTTGAACTTACTTTGGGGCTAGCTCAATGTGTGTGATTTGTCCCTATATATTTATTTATTTATTATCTCAAGGAAGAGAAAAATGTTTATAAGGATAATGGGTAGGCATGGTAGAGTCAATCAAATAATTTATTCAGTAATAAGGCGTTTGTAGGCACTTGAATACGTTAAAAATCGTAGTAAACATATCGTGTAATCTTAATTTATATTTAAATTATTAATTAGCTACACATCGACCACCGGTCCACTGCTGAAAAAAAATAAATATCTAAACAGGACTTTTACCGATAATATTTTTTATCGATAATATTTTGTCTTATATCCGCACATTTCGTTTGATCAAGTATAAAAAATACACATTGTATAACAAGTTCATTTGCCAGGCAAATTAAACCCTCGATTTTCAAGAACGCCATCTAGTGATGTGTAGCGGAACTAATATTACAATTGACATTCGTAGCGTTATCTATTATTTGCTAGGAAACTTTAAAAAACCCGACTTTTAAGCGTTAGCGCCCAATAATTTTAAACGGCTGACAGAGCTTCATCAAACATAGCTAGAAACCATCACAAGGGTGGTTACCCTTGTGATGGTTTCTAGCTATGTTTGATGAAGCTCTGTCAGCCGTGTAACTTGCTTTTACGTAAAAAAACCGCATCGAAGCCGGTCCATCTATTCAAGAGCTACGATGCCGACATAGACACACAGACACGTCGAACTTATAACACCTCAAAATATTTACTTGTCGCGGTATAAAAATGACAGGACAGATAATGTCGTCCTACTTTAATGCAGTCGCGGGCTTAGAACCCGATTTCTATTGTGTTCCCTTAGGGATTTCTAATATATTTATACGCATTTATTACTCACAGCAATTATAACCTACGTATGTCAGCGCACCGCGCATTAAAATGTCCATTTACTATTTTCATAAACCGTAAACTAGCAGCATGACTGGATTGCACACAACCACACATTCAAATTACGAACATTTTCGCTGGTAAATACATTTACAATGATACATTTTGTGTAAACACGCTCGCAGAAACATATTACTCACACTAAGTCACTAAAAATAAAAATATGCGATTTATAAGCCGGACATTGCACGGCTTATTAATCTTTATATAACCTCATTCATTAGGTAGGTATTAATTCGTTTCATAGTTTTATAGCTGTACTAGCCCAAATTCTCAACTAACGCCACTGCTTCAATGTCAAACTTTTGAAGCGCTCAAACTAGCGTTGCTTATCAATCGATAATTTGACTATTGATAGTTGACTTCGAAAAACATTCACAATATCGATAGGACTATCGATAGTATCGATACTATCGATAGTGTCGATTGTCAATAGTTTGCAATACTATTGATGAAATGTAAAACTATCAACAGTATCGATATTATTGAATTTAGATACTATCAATATTATAGATAGTTTTAAATTGATACTATCGAGAGTATCGATACTGTAACTACTTTTTGTACGAAAAACTATCGATATCTAAATTACTATCGATAGTATTATAATATCGATATTCCTCACAATACTATCGATAGTTTTTAATACAAATAGTACCTTAACTATCGATACTATCGATTGTATAAATTAAAAACTATCGATACTATCGATATTATGACTGTTTTTCGAGGTCACGATAGTATCGATAGACTATACTATTGCTTGCAAAGCTAGCTCAAACGCTCGCGCTGCAACGCGGAAACGTAGCTACGGTAAGCAAGTCGCTTTTAGAGTAAAGGGTTCTGAAATCTATTCCCAGGTTTCTCGTAGGTATGTGCTACTTTATCAGCGACTCTCGTGTTACAGCATACTATTACTTTACGTCACCATTGCACAACCCCGATAACGTTTACGATCGAATTACATAGCGTACGCTGCACTTTTCTTATTTTAATCAGCAATTTTCACCTTATTGTTCTAAATAAGATTTAAAAAAAATTGTGCAATCTTTTATTATGAGGTCAAAGGACATATTAAGAATCCCCTTAACCTAGACTTTTCCATACAAACGTAGTCTACGTTTTATATTGAAACGACATGTCCGTTTCGGTAAAAATTTGTAATTTTAAAGAAATTTTAATTATCTAGGGTTATAATTGGTTTCCTACAGTAAAATTATGAACTGGAAAGAAAATATAAGGGTGTAGAAGTTTTCCATACTGATGGTCAAATATGATATAATACACTATATTCTCCTTTAAGACGAAGTGGTAGCTAAAGTGGCGCCCTCATTTGAAATAAATTGTTTAAAACTAAATATGGTAATAATTAAAAATGTGATTTGTATAACTGTCTAGAAAGACCTTTAAACTATTTTATGAATAACCTTGTTTTAAAACTGTTTTTCGCCAAAAGTGGCGACTTTTGGCGAAAAAGTTTTAAAACTAGACGGACTATTAGTAATAATTTCAAAGGTTATTCATAAAATAGTTTAAAGGTCTTTCTAGACATTTATACAAATCAATTTTTTATGATCACCATATTTAGTTTGAAACAATTTTTCTCAAATGAGGGCGCCACTTCAGCTTCCACTTCGTCTTAAGTTCATAATTTTACGTCGGAAACCAACTATAACCATAGATAATTGCAATTTCTTTAAAGTTACATAATTCTGCCCATATCCGACATGTCGTTTCAAAATATAACGTAGACTACGTTTGTATGAGAAAGTCTGTTTCTGTCCAGGGTAAGGGGACTCTTAACACTAATGTTATAAGCTCAAACTCAATGGAGGTTCGTCGTTTTATTACTGAGTTCCATCGACCACCTTCCGTCGCCGTGATCAGACCCTAGACATCATCTACCATGACTCCGTCAAGAAAAAACGAACTAACTCAATGAGGTTATGTTGTTTGATTACTGAGTTCTGTCGAATATCTCCCGGCTCCATCATCAGAACGGCTCATTGACTCCATAATATTGTTTTGTCATCTGTCTTACACAAGAAAGTAAAATTTCAATTGGTTGAGGATAACTGGTTGAAAATTTAGTTGCCAGAATTGACCTAAACAAACATACCAGATATATCGCAAGTTAAATAAAAGCTTACAAAATAAAAATGCGATAGCTTGCCAACTTTCATAGATTTGTTATGTGTGATTTATGGGTATGTAGACACGGCACGTAAGTTGAACAAAATGGCGGCCGTCGGCGCATGTGAAAGAGAGACCAAAAGAGATTTTTTGGTCTTTCTACAAAGCCGAAATCATTTCTATCTGAAGTTCGGATAGAAATTTTATAGAAATTTGATAGAAATGTGATTCTAACTAAACAGACAAACAACGTACAACAACGACTGCCATTTTTGTTCAACTTACGTGCCGGGTATTGAACATCGTTTCATCGAAGATTTGACATAAGACCATCGCCCTGTGAATACCATAGACCTAATATTTTTTAGCATGAACGTAGCATATAATTAGGCGACGTCGATTATTTCACCGCCATCTTTCGTCAGTGGAGGCAACACCTTAATTTTCATATTTAATTTTCGTGTTTTGGGCATGTAGAAAGGATGAATGAAAAGTGATTATCAAAAAATATTTATAAGACAAATGTGAAAAGAACAGCAGGAAAGGGTCGTCCTCGGCGAACATTCTACGACAAGACTGCAGACGTTCTAAAAAAGAAGAGATAAGAAGTACTCGTAACCGAAAGGCATGTATGGAGAGATCGATGAGTGTAGATGAAGCGAAAGAGGTTTGTCAGGATCGTAGCAAGTGGAGGTCCATAGTCTCTGCCTACCCTTGTGAGAAACAGAAGTGATATTATGAACGTAAGTTACTTCACGTGATTTAACTCTTGCTTGCTTTTCACTTGATTGCTTGCTTTTTTTGACAACCTCCGCGACGTAGTGATCGCAATGCTACTCCGCCATCCAGAGGTCCCCGGGTTCGATCCCCGGTAAGGGCAAGTGGGAAAATGGCCTTTTTCAAATTGTCCTGGGTCTTGGATGTTTATCTATATATGTATTTATAATAAAATATGGTATAGTTGAGTTAGTATCCCATAACACAAGTCTCGAACTTACTTTGGGGCTCGCTCAATCAGTGTTATTTATTATATATTTATTTATTTTTACAAGGATAAAAAAGTCTTACAGGAATCTGACGTAATCAAACAAGACAACATCAAAACACACGGAGTGTTAAAACGCATTTAACAGTCTAGATTGAAATAATGATAAGAGGTTATTGTATTGAATAATAGAAATGGAAACTTTATCGAGCGATACGAGGTGATATGACGTGAAAGGTGAGCAGGGTAACTAAGCAAATAAGAAAAGTTAAATATTTGCGATTTGGAGATATGGTATCGTAACACGTGATTGTTAAAATAGCTGTCTTGTCTGTAACACGCGTATTTAAATAAATTTACGACTTCTTTACTTAGGTATTAAATAATAATAAATAAATATATAGGGACAAATTACACGGATTGAGCTAGCCCCAAAGTAAGTTCGAGACTTGTGTTATGGGATACTAACTCAACGATACTATATTTTATAACATATACATATATAGATAAAAATCCAAGACCCGGGACAATTTGAAAAAGACCATTTTCCAACTTGCCCTGACCGGGGATCGAACCCGGGACCTCTGGGTGGTGGACTAGCATGGTGACCACTACGCCACGGAGGTCGTCGAGGTATTATTGTGCTTTTACTTATAAAACGTGGAAGAGACATACCCATAATAGATCGAACCACGTGCTATACTAGATCACTATATAATATGGCAATAAATCACATCCATATTACGATAAGTAGTTATAAGTATAATCATGCCTACCCACCGCCTTATAAACAAAATTGTTTACTTTTCTTGTCACTAGATGGAGCTATAGGTATTTAAGAAATATTACTATCTTGTATTACTATTATTTAAAGAAAAAAGTACGTTAACTAATTAAATATGACTTATAAGATTCAAAGATTTAAATGTATATTCAGTAATTAGACCTTTACAGGCACTTTTACACGTCATTTCACGTTTTATATGATTATTTTAAAAGCATATTCAACACCTTCTCTGTCACTTTTTTGCTAGTCATGTGTGCCTACCCGCAACTCAAGTTTTGCCTACTTTCTGGCCATCCAATATTTTCTATAGCATTGGGTATCTGTTACGTTAGTAATTATAATATCTTTGGTATAACTAAAGGTTAAAAGTACAAATCTCTAAAATTGACCAATTTAAACGTCAAAAGAGCAAATTTTATATTACCTATAAAAATTATACTTATTTACCTACTTACGAGTATGTACGCACGTTTACTGATAATTACTCTGGGTCAATAGTATCCCATTATCCATCCACTTATTTTTCTATCTGTACAACATTTTTACTTTTCCTCGCTCTTATTACAAAGGAATAAAGACTATCTTGAAATGTAATGTTGGTAAAAACATCGGGTGTAGAAACCGTGACGTTTGGAGCTGCTAACTCAGTATTATGCTTGTTTTTACCGAACTGGAATGTGAGAGTTACCGATCACAATAGATTACGGGTAAATATTGTTGTATGCCTGACCAAGTGACCACATTTGAATAATTTTGAAAGACCAAAATTATATGAAGGATGAGTATTTTCGCTTAAGGGGATAACTGAATTTTCAAGGGTCCAGTGCTGCCCCCATTTTAAATAAATCATTTCATAGGAAACGGACAATCATATCACATAGGACTTCACGATCTTACTTTAAACTGTAAACAGTAGTTCATAAAATAGTTTGAAGGGTTATCTAGAGCCTGGTCAACACAAAATTTTAAATTATATCTCCGTTTCCTTTTAAATGATTTAATTCAAATGAGGGCAGCACAGGACCCCGAAAAATTCAGGTAGCCCCTTAATTCATCTAAGTAATGTTTCTTGGGTGTTGTACATACACTGCATTCGGGACTAAACGTGCATTAAATATGGTTTTTTAAAATGTCTTCTTGTTTATATAACGAGGACGATATATTTTCAGTTTCAGTTTGTAATCTTTAATGCTGGGATAATAGAAAAAAAAACATAATTTAGCAGCTTTTTCTCTTCCCGCGCCGATAAAAGCCTACCGAAGAAATGTGCGAGAATCCAAATCAAATCAATTAAAGTGCGAAGCGGCTGGCAATCTCATCACTGTTTTAATTTAAACAAAAAAATAATAATTCTTGTTCATAACAGTTTATGAGAGTTTGTTTTTTAACGCAAATGCATTTATCAGTTGAAATGGAATTTACGTCATAACATTTTCTGTGTTTTATTAATTTAATAACCATCAAAACAAGCAACACCTCGGTAAAATTAACGTTTTAACTGGAGCGTGATGAGATAACATCTGTGTTAATTAAAAGATAAAAATCATGACGAAGGCTGAAGGAAATCATCGAAAATGTATTTACGAAATTATTACCTCCGCCTACACGGCAATGTGTGTGTACAGCATATGTGTACAATATGTAACAAAAACCCTGTCCGATCCTTGTAGGAGCAACAACAACCGTCAATATGAACAACTTTTCTTATGGGACCAATGCTTGAAACTCGAAAAAATTTCATACAAATTGCCGGGCCGGCCGAACACTTTTGTATGAAAATGACGATTTTTTTGAGTTTCAAGCATTGGTCCAATAGGAAAAGTTGTTCATATTGACGGTCTGAGTTGCTCCTACAAGGATCGGACAGTGTTTTTGTTACATATTGTACATGTATGTGTATAAAATTATACATTGCTTATTAATATTTAATTTTCTATACTAGTATAGAAGCCTGGAAAAAACGTAGAATATATCAGCTACTTCTCTTCCTGCGCAGATCGTAAAAGCCGATCGAGCAGCGAATCTGAATGCAGCTAGCAACCTATCACTATTTTTATTCCCTTTTTTCATAATTCAAGGCTAAACGTGGCCTTTCAACTATTAGATATTCCATATATCCCAATTAGAAATGAATGTAGTAATAGTAACACATCAACTTAGATTCTCTAAAGTCACTAATTATTGCGTTTACATTAGATTAGATTTTTTAGAATATGCCTGGTTGTTTTGCATAACAAATAGCGATCTTAACTCGACGTGAAAATTGCATTTCACAACAAGGAACGTCATTATTCAAGACAGTAAACTGCGGATTGGAAAGTAAGTAATGATAACACGCATATTTCTGGTAAGACAGATACCATCAGGAAAATATAGGGAAAGCGCAAAATGAAGAGATATGATTCTGAGATATTTGAACACGCTAACTTTATGACTGTTGATCTAGTGCAGTCTTTCCCAAAGTGGGCGATTACGCCCCCTTGTGGGCGCTGGAGGCTTTAAGGGGGGTAACGGGCCCAGAATAAAGTTGGGGGGCGCTGATGTGATTTAAGCAATGAGTGATTTATAACTTCAGCTATTACATATTTTAAATTTCACTGAAATTAAAATCCTCTTACTACACAACATCCATTTATTAGTTCATATTTATATTCTTTTTTATTGTACAAATATAAACTAAAAATGTAATTAATATTTATTATTTTAATGCGTTCACAACGCTATTTATATCGTTAAAGGAATCAAACACTGAAAAAATTTCGTGTTTTAAAGTTTCGCAGGTGAGGTCCCCACTTCCGATACTCTTTATTATTGTAAAATTGTATTATTATTGCTATTTTTTTATTTAAAATTAACAATGTTGATTATTGTTATTTTTTTATAAAAGATACTCTAATGTACTGGTGTATGTATTATTATTGCTCTCTCTTGTAAAAATGTCTAGTTTAGAATATAGGTTGAATTAAACTACAGGCAAGACAAATATGTGATTCAGGTTTTTATGGTGAAAAAAATGGGGGGCGCTACAAAATAACAGATTTCTTAAAGTGGGCGTTTGACAAAATAAGTTTGGGAACCTCTGATCTAGTGTTATTAAGCTATGTCTTACTTTCTTTTACAGCCTGAGCAAAGTGGAAGGGACATACACGTAATAAATCTAACCACGGGCTACACTAGATCCCTATAGTATAATGACAATAAAATAACAGTACAAAACATCGACATTCCCATACAAATTGCCCGAGCGGCTGCACACTTTTCTATAGTTTTTTTTTACTTTTGGCTGTCCCTCCACGTTGTATAAGTCCACTGCCAGACTAAAGGCCTGTCATAGTAAAGGGAGTATTTGCCCTTACTCTTTCACCGCGAGACTTTGTATCAGTTGTCTTGCTTCCAGCGCGAGGCATAGGAAATCGAAAATAAATACTTACACCAAAAAAATTATGTAGATATTTAAGTTAAGTGTAGTACGAGCGGAGGTTTTTTGTTAGAAATATCCGACGCTCGCGAAATGGGCGCGAAAATGTTGATCGGATAAATCCGACGTTTGCTGTGAAAGGGTTAATAAGTATTAAGGTTTAGTAACTTTACTAAGAAACTTGGCCATGTGGCTTTCGGCCTAGTACATAGACCAGGGTCGATAAATATTTGAAACTAAAAAAAAATAAAGTAGGATGAAACCCATTGGAAAAGGAAGGGAATACAACGAAAATGAAATGAAAAATAATTCACGGGCGATCTGAGGTCGGGAAGTGGTAGGGGGTGAGTTTTTAAGGGTAAAAAACGGTTTATCTCGATTTCCGCCTAAACTACAAGTCCTATGGAAAAAAGTTAAATGGCAAAGTTAATAGAAAGATAAGAAGAAAGTAGGTAATATAAAGATCTACAACTTTCGTATTTACACTTTTTTCACATAACAGGACCACTTCATTTTTTACTGTGGATGTCATAAGAGGCGACTAAAGCAAATCATAAATATCTCGAGCTGTAACTGCATTCCCAAAGAGCCAAATCATTTAAATTATTTCGGATATTTTTCCTACAATTTGAAATGTCTTTGGCATTAAAAATTTGTATTACGAGATTTGTGTTTGGGTCTCATAAGAAGGCAAAAGGTCACTCAACGCGCTATGGAGAGGGCTATGCTCGGTGTTTCCCTACATGATCGAATCAGATATGAGGAAATTCGCGGGACACATTGCGCGACGAACCGATGGCCGATGGGGCAAAAAGGTTCTCGAATGGCGACCACGTACTGCCAAGCGAAGCGTAGAACACCCACCCACAAGGTGGTCTGATGACCTCACTAAAGTAGCTAGAAAGCGCTGGATGCAGGCCGCTCTAGATCGGTCATTTTGGAAATCCTTGGGAGAGGCCTATGTCCTGCAGTAGACTTTATGCTATGCGGCTGAAATGATGATGATGATGTTTGTGTTTAGTCGCCTCTTACGACATCCATAGGAAGAGATAAAGAGTCCTATTCTAGGCCGAAAGCAACACGGCACAATATAGGTACAATACAATGTCCTTTTTTATTAAGAACAAATATTTTAAGGACTGATTTAGTCCACCTTTTCGAACAACTCTTCCGAAAAATGTATAAAAAAACATGAAAAAAAAAAACATTTACCATCTATTTGAAACGGGCCAAATTAAACTACTTCTTATGTGGTGAAGTATGAAATTGTATTATTATCACTTTTACTTGTAAGTATATACGTCTAACACTTCAGGTAACGGAATAAATGACATAACTGGGGGTTGCAAACAGTAACTTGGTTGCTTTAGTATTTAGTAAAAATAAAGATTGATTTTTGTAAATAAAATAATATAAATAAATGCCAAATGCATCCTGATAGGTGGGCCACTTTGGCAACAAAGTGGACTCCCGAAGATGGCTGAAGGAAAAGAGGTAGGCCCCGGAAGCGTTGGTGTGACGATTGCGACATCTGCGGTTTGAAAAGGAATGGTTACAAGTGGCACTGTCGCACACGATCGAGATATTTGGAAGGAGATGGGGGAGATCTTTGCTCAGCAGTCGGACAGTAGAGGTTAAATAAAATAAAAAAATAACATCCATAGTCACGATATCACGTGACTACTTCGATATTCATGTCAACCTAAAAAAAAATTCGTATTCAGTAGGTATCGTATCAGGTAGGTTTCGTATCAGTAGGTATAAATTTATTAGAAAAGGAACTTAATAAAAAAGGAGATTGTATAACTATTGAGAATTTACAATACTGTACCTTTTGTGTCTTATTAATCTTATTATAAAAACAGGACTAACTTTGTTACTAGGTTTAAACCATTATTCGCCCAAAATGAAGTGACATTGACAGGTGAGATAGTGTGATATTACTAGAATGTCAACTTGATTTGGTCGGATAATGGTTTAAACCTAGTAACAAAGTTAGTCTGGGTTTTATAATAAGACGGTTTATGTCTAAAGTCATACATAATAAAAAACCGTGTTTTTCTTTAACTCATTTCTCTTGCCATGTCGAGTCCTTCACATTTCCCTTCGTTACGTGACGTCGGAGAATGCAAGCCGACCGGTCTTTGCATTGCTATATTGATTCAGATGTTCTTGACCTTTCTTATGTTTCTTAACTTTCCATTAATTCTCATCTGATCCCATTGTATTTACATTTCTGTAAAAAGAAACAAAAAACAAAGTTCGCGATCGAACGAAAGCTCAATTGCTTAAGAGGCATTTCGCATTTGGTTGGCTGTCTCGCTCGCACAATCAAAAATTTTAAGAGTTCATTAAAAATGTGTTTCAACATCATCCTTTATAATTATGCTCGTATCTTAGATATTTTGGACACGCTTTTATTCTTTTAATTTCATTAAAACTTTTAAAGTTTTAATGACTGACAGCCAACTAGATGTGAAATGCCTCTTATGTAGTTACTGTCAACTAAAAACATAAATAGATACTCGTATATACAAAGTAATCGAATATAATAATATAGAATATTTTAAGGTTTTTTTTTGTAGTGGAGCTATGGGTGTTTTACGGTGCACGGTGAACATGTACTCAGTTCTTTTATACATATAATTTTAGAGTTTTCGTCGAAAATACATACATACAGACCTGTCCTCTCGGTAAATATTGATAACAGGTGACTTGGGTCAGTCAATTATTGATACCCTATCATTAATTGATCTAATGACTTCTTTGGAAGCTACTGTTGATCAAAAAAGTGTATCAACTTTTGCCAAAAATTTGCAGTTATATATACCTCAATTGTGGATCAGATTCATGAATTTCTTTTTTATCAACTTCTGCCGCAGGGAGGCTAATAAATATTTAGTACCTATAGTAGCTGCGCCCCGCGGTGTTACTCGTAGCCTATGTGTTAGGGTGTCAGCTTCCTGGTTAAAAAATTTATCAAAGTTGGTCCAGCCTTTTGCGCGTAAAGAAGTAACCAACATACACACACACACATTCACAAACTTTCACCTTTATAATATTAGTGTGATAACCACGAATATCTATGTATTTAAAATTTCATCCACACTACTTGGATAGTTGGCAATCAACCACCGTACGTTTTAAAATGAACTTTTTACCACGTACTTACGACAAAACTGTGGAATCAACTTCCTGCAGCATTGTTCCCGGACCGATACGACATTGAAACCTTCAAAAAACAAGTCTATATCTTCTAAAACGCTTCTGTTACACCCCTGGTGTCGCAGTTTTCCATGGGCAGCGTGATCACTTATCATCAGGTGACCCGCTTGTTCGTTTACCGCTCTATATCATAAAAAAATG
Source organism: Acrobasis suavella (assembly GCA_943193695.1). Classification (NCBI taxonomy): domain Eukaryota; kingdom Metazoa; phylum Arthropoda; class Insecta; order Lepidoptera; family Pyralidae; genus Acrobasis; species Acrobasis suavella. The sequence continues at coordinate 2,118,490 of OW971943.1, forward strand.
TATACATAAAAACACCGGTTAGTTCAAGTACTTCGCTAACTCGATCAATCTAAATCTAAATATATATAACTCAAAGGTGACTGACTGACATAGTGATCTATCAACGCACAGCCCAAACCACTGGACGGATCGGGCTGAAATTTGGCATGCAGGTAGATGTTATGACGTAGGCATTCGCTAAGAAAGGATTTTGATCAATTCTACCCCCAAGGGGGTAAAATAGGGGATGAAAGTTTGTATGAAACTTTGTCAATTTTAAACCGATCGGGCTGATACTTTGCATGCATAAAGCTACTATGACGTAGACATCCCCTAAGAAAGGATTTTGATAAATTACACCCCTACGCGAGCGAAGCCGCGGGCAAAGGCTAGTTATAGAATAAACCTCCAGACATTAGACGGTAACAGTCATTAGACTGAACAAAATAAGACCTAATTTATAAGGTAAGATTGCTTTCAAAACGGGAACACTGTAACTGCAGAGTACAAAAAGATATCAGCTGCCTATTAGCATCCAATCTGAAAGTTATCCCTAGTGTAGTTCGAGACAAAACTGCAAAAACGATTTACTCCTATTAAAAAAGAGGCAGAATCGCAGCTGCGTAAAATTGCTATGAAACAGTTGGAGTACGCTGACCTAGATACAACAGATAAGACAAATTAACGAGATTACGTGTGACGGATCGCGAGTAGGGGGATTTATCAGAAAATTGGGGAAAGTGGGCACAAGTGTGAAGCGGATAAGAATTTAAAACGGTTAGCGACTTTTTGTTTTTAAGTATTAAATTATTTATTGTTTATTATGGCATACACAACAGGTAACAATAACTTTTGCTTAAATCTAAGAATTTACAGACACTTTGCTCTAGCTAGACTGAGAGCCAAATGTACACGCAGCATGACAGGCAATTTAAATATTGTTAAGCTCAAGATACTGGCTTGAATTGACTGCTTAGTAAAAATATACATTATATAGTTCACAGCAAATATATAGATAGTAGAACATCGGAATTAGGCTGGTACCAGTAGGTACTCTTACTTATGGCAAAATGGCCGGATTGAAAGGTATGGAGGCCTCGGGGCAACAGGAGTGGAGAACCTGGCTTCAAATTATTTTTCAAATAAATATATAGATTTTTTTTTAGTCGATTTTCAATAGATAATTTATTGTGAAGCCAAGTAGATTATTTTGGTAATTACAAACCTATATAAATATAATCGGAAACGAGAATAATACCTGAAAAAAATTTTCAAAAGTTGTTTACTAGTCGAAGTTTTAGAGATTTAGAATATTTGATTAATTAACACCTTGAATCTTAGAAAAAAAAACACCCAAAGCCATAGAGTATTTGAGTATTTAACACCTTTGAATCTTAGATAAAAATACCCAAAGCCATAGAGTATTTGACTATTTATTAACTAGAATCTAAGAAAAAACCACCCAAAGCCTAGGCGTATTTGAGTATTTAACACCTAAAATCTTAGAAAATACTGCCCAAGGCCATAGCTTTAATGACACGCAAAAACGGCGAAGTTGGAGTTAATTTTATGCCGCATATGGTCACCAATCCAAATGCAAACTACGTCCGGGAGTGCTTAACATGCGTATAAGCGCTAAAAAGCGTAAACAATAGTGACTAACCTATTTGAAATGGCACGTCTATGAATGAATGCAGTTTGAATAAATCCGGATCCTCTAACGTTTCAAGAATCTTTTTTACGAATCGCTTTTTGTTATAATATTTTTTGTTTGTTCTAGGAAATTAACCAATGAGTTTTCGCAACATGGAGTTTGCAAATTATTTCGTAACTTTTTAAATCAGAAATAATCTTTATTATTGCAAACATTTTATGTATGATAGTTACTTTTTTGTGAAAACTAAACTAATACTTGCTAACAAGAATAATAGATAACTGCAATCTGTTCCAGGCAGCCGAAGTACTTGGACATGTTTGACGAAAACAGGTGAAGTGCAGAGTTAGACAAGGGAGAAAAAAAATGGTTTACATTATTATATCTGTCGACTATCTTTAGCATCTACTTCGTTGAAACCGTCTCGAAAACCTCTAGCAAAATGTCAACTCTTTTGTCATAGTACTGTCAACTTCATTTAGTTGAATAATAGTTCAAACAAAGACCTAAAATTAGTCTGCGTTACTTACATATTTGGCAATAATGACGTTGCTTCTCGAAATCCACCTACGTCACTCGAGTAAGATACGAGTTAATATTTCATGCGAAGCCACAAGCAATCTAGCCCGAACTAAATATGTCTAGTCTGGATGGATCGATGTTATCTATAATGAATCATGTTTGTTGTGGCACCGCCCGTCGGAAATTGATAAATTGATAACATATCAGTGGGTACATCTACTTGTACAACACGGATAGATAATGATGAAGTTCTTTTGAGCGGTAGTAATTAAAGTTTGGTCCATGAGATGTGTCTTGGCGGAGATTAAACGCTGCTTTTTTGTTTTTTAATTTTTGAAAGTGTTCAGTGTTTGTAGCATAGAAGAGTGTTGTTGAGTGTTATTTGGATTCATTAAAGAGTGAGTTGTATATTCTTTATTACATATATGAATACAATTAGGTACCTATTAAATTATTATTAAAGTACTTTCATGACGTTTAATATTTTAAAGCATAAGCTCAAATAGAAATTCATTTATTGCCAACGGAATTGATTACCGTATGTGTGTGTGTTTTAGAATTTATCAAAGCATTAGCTGTGCCCTTGAGCTTGGCTCCCCGTGGAAATTTCGTGATAAAAACTATTCTATAACCTTCCTTGGGTCTTCAACTATTTCCATACCTTCATCATAATATTTTTTTCTAAATAGGTTTTATTGTTGAAGCGTGAAGTGGTAACAAACAAAAATACAATTATTTTTAACATGCCATTAGTTAGGAATGAGATAACATATTTCTCTAAACTTTGCAATTGCTCCCCTACCCTTTATTTCTTAGAGCCTGCCATTTTCCAACAAATAAGTTAGTGCTGTTGTAAATGTCAGTGAACGTCCCTGATTTAGATTGTTGTTTTTGTTGAGCTAAAATCATCATACGACCTAGATGTAATTTGATGAGTGATTCTGGTTGAAACTTCTCTGGCTCAATATCATTGTATTTAAAATAACACAGTAAAAGTTTTTATAAAAACTAAAGAATTGGCACTTTAACAAACAAGTTATAACAAGTTTTATAACTGATTGTAGATCTACGCAATGAACAGGGTGACTTATTGACCACTAGTCAAATTTTTGGAGTAAGTTCTGTACGTACTACTAAGCTACTTTTGCATAAAAACGAAAAAAATATTCGGCTTCTCATACAAATCAGTGCTCGCCTCGCCCAAACGAATTTATATGGGAGGACGAAGATTTTTAATAACTTTTTTTATAGAAAGTACATCAGTATCATTGACTGGACTTGCCCAAAAAATTTGGCTGGTGGGTAAAAAGTCAACTTGAATATAATAAAGAGCAGAGGCCCAAGTATTGAACCTTGTGGAAAACCACGTTCTATGAATTTAGAATCTGACTTATGGGTTTTCTATCTTTTCAAGTTAGGTTTGTCTACCTGCAGAAAATGTCAATGCACGCCGTTGATTCAAACCACAGACATATAAAGGGAAGCAGACTAAACATTATTGCATAAAACAAAGAATGCCGCGTGGCATAAATTTACATGTAAGCTTCATTAGTTTTGTTGTTTTTCTTTATCATAATTGGTAATATTTGAAACAAAAATAGTAAAGTAATATTCTTTATGAATGTGAAAGAGTACTTAGAATACAAACACCCGCAATAACTGTTTATAAATATATTATTTAGACAATTAAACAACAAGCCACGAGTGAAAAATTGCCACGCGTTCTAAGTACGAGTATGTAATATTTTCTGTGATTCCAATCGATTGTTTTAAACCAGAGGTTCCTAAACTTATTTTGTCAAACGCCCACTTTAAAAAATCAGTTATTTTGTAGCGCCCCCCCATTGTTTTCACCATCAAAACCTGAATCACATATTTGTCTTGCCTGTAATTTAATTCAACCTATATTCTAAACGAGAGAGCAATAATAATACATACACCAGTACATTAGAGTATCTTTTATAAAAAATAACAATAATCATCATTGTTAATTTTTAATAAAAAAATAGCAATAATAATACAATTTTACAATAATAAAGAGTATTGGAAGTGGGGACCTCACCTGCGAAACTTTAAAACACGAATTTTTTTCAGTGTTTGATTCCTTTAACGATATAAATAGCGTTGTGAACGCATTAAAATAATAAATATTAATTACATTTTTAGTTTATATTTGTACAATAAAAAAGGATATAAATATGAACTAATAAATGGATGTTGTGTAGTAAGAGGATTTTAATTTCAGTTAATTTTAAAATATGAAATAGCTGAAGTTATAAATCACTCATTGCTTAAATCACATCAGCGCCCCCCAACTTTATTCTGGGCCCGTTACCGCCCCCTTAAAGCTTCCAGCGTCCACAAGGGGGCGTTATCGCCCACTTTGGGAAAGACTGTTTTAAACGAATATCTTGCTCCAGTCTACCCAGATGTAATGTGAATGTGAGGAGTAGTTTTTGTTGCAAGTTATCTGGCTCAATGACTCGTTCTAACTAAATTGGCCAATTAGCCGCCAGTTACGGAGAACGTTCGCACTCGTTGAAAAACAGATAAACACACGAGTAGTTTGCGATCGTTCCGTGTTATTAGCACTAATAGGTAGACTTTACGGATGATTCTGGAAACAAATAATCCAATTTAATAAATAAATAAATACATAGGAACAAATTGCATTGATTAAGTTAGCCCCAAAGTAAGTTTTAAACTTGTGTTATGGGATACACATTTAAAGATATTATATTTTACAATAAGTATACAAACAGATGAAACAGATAAACACTCAAGACCCAGGACAATTTAAAAAAGGCCATTTTGAAACTTGCCCTCGTTGAGGATCGCCCAGAACCTTCGCATTGGCAGACTAGCGTCTTGACCATTACGCCGCGGAGGTCGTCAATAACACTGGTCAACAAGATTTTGTCACAAGGATACTTGCAGCGATTTCTAAAAGAATTCAGTGCAAAAAACATGAACCTAGTTATAAAAAATGTGTAGGACGTCAAAATTTTCAAATATAACACGTCAAAAATTCAAATTTCTTATTTTTTCGGCAATTTCAAAATTAAACCATAAATTCAATAAGGTGATTTTCAATTTTGTAATAGCAGCTTAACACTGTGCAAACCTTACATTTTACAATATCTTTTACATCATTGCTAAATTATTTATAAAAATGACTTATTACAGATTTTTTGCGGGTCGTTATTACGCATTACAATGGTAACTTAAATCTTTATATATATCCATAGATAAAAAAGGTACAAAAGTAAAACAAATTTTGTTTTGATATAGAAGGCTGATTACATAATTTTTTGTTACAAAATTAAATAACCTGCACAGAAGCTATTTAATATAAATAATTTAAAATATCAGAAATTGGGGACAATTGGATTTTTGATATAACATTATTCTCAATTCTGACCTCCTAGAAACAAAAGTAAATTATGTCCTTAAACACTATATAAAAATCTGTAAGAGACAACTAGTCTTACTCCAGTGGGAAAAAAAAAATCTAAAATTTTGTCGACCAGTGTAATTTTTATATTTTATTATGTCTTCTGTCCACATTTAAGAGCCAGGGGGGTTCATTTACTCCATAAAATACGTGGGGCGCACTATAAGTTTCCGGAATGAATATGAAAAAATACTATCAAAGGTACAAAATTAATTTATTGTTTTTCAAAATAATCTCCCTTGGCGTCTATGCACTTTTTCATTCGATGAAACCAGTTTTGAAAACTTTTGTGCCACTCCTCTGTGGTGACCTCTGAAACGTGTTTTTCATACTCCTCGACAGCCTCTTCTGGTGATGAAAATCGTTGACCGCGTAACTGGTTCTTAATTTTTGGGAACAGAAAAAAGTCACAAGGTGCCAGGTCGGGACTGTATGCAGGATGACTCATGAGTTCTACATTTTTCGCCTTCAAAAAGTCGTTTGTCTGTCTGGCCGTGTGAGAACTAGCATTGTCGTGGTGCAGGATGATACGGCGTTTAGGGTTATTTTTACGGAGTTCGTCAATAACTTCCGGCAAACAAATGGTCGTGTACCAGTCACTATTCACTGTACGACGATTCTCTAAAGCAATAGTAGCCACGTGTCCAGTTTTATTAAAAAAAGAAGCAATCATCCGCTTAGATGCACTTTTCACGCGCGCCACTTTGGTTGGTTTCGGCTCATCTTGAAAGACCCATACGCTCGATTGCTGCTTTGTTTTGGGATCGTAGCAATAAATCCATATTTCGTCACCTGTTACTATGTCCCACACCAAATTTGACGCACCTTCGTTGAATCTGGTAAGCATGGCACTGCACCAAGTGACGCGGTCCGTTTTTTGAGCCTCGGTCAAGTTGTGTGGGATCCACCGCGAGCACAGCTTTCTCACACCCAAATGTTTGTGTAGGATTAATTGTATTTGACTCATGCCTATTTCTAAGGATGCGCGAATTTCATGGTAGGTCACATGCCTGTCTGTTTCAATCACACGGCGCACAGCATCGATGTTTTTGTTGGTTACAGCGGTGGACGGCCGACCATCGCGAGATTCGTCACTGAGATTGATACGACCACGCTTGAATTCTGCAAACCAGCTATAAACAGTTGTCTTGCATGGTGCTTCATTGCCAAAAGCTGTTTCAAGCCGAGCGATGCTCTGTTGAGCTGTCAAATTACACTTAAAATCGTAGAAAATCATACTACGAAAATTTTCCCGAGTTAAATCCATGTTGATGCAGACACACAATTTTTTAAATGGCGCCACAAGGTAAAAACAAAAGACAGTCAGATGAAACAAACTGCATTCTACAGCCAAAGAGTTCTATTTTCAAATATTGCAATAAATTTTTAAATATTGTTTATGTAAGTGGCCAGTTCCGGAAACTTATAGTGCGCCCTATGTAATACGATAGTCGTCCGATACTGACGTCCTATTTCTATGGCAAACCAAATTAGACATTATCATTATAAATTAATGTTGCTTGATACCAAAACGTGGATAAGAAGTAACGTCCGCCTTGCGTACCGCTTTTGGGATAACCCTCCCGGCTCTGGTGTTGGAAGAGCACACACACCCACACAATTACAATTTTTTTGGTATAGGTAATGGAATGGTTTGTTTTCCAAGGATTGGCCCTTCCCAAGGATTGGTTCTGGTCTACCCATTGGGTTAGAAAGGTCAGACGGCAGTCGCTCTGTGTAAAAAGTAACCTCATCAAATCAACTGAGGATGCAACCGGGATTGCGCTCAGATGACGATATTGGAGTGGATTGCCATTTCACACACAAATAAATAGGTAACTAGTATGCAGATTCCCACTTGCTTCCGGTGAAGGAAAACATCGTGGTTTTTCAGAAATCACACAGATTGAGCTAGCCCCAAAGTAAGTTCGAAACTGGTGTCATGGAATACTAACTCAACAATACTTTTATAACAAATACATATATAGATAAACATCCAATATCCAGGTCGATCTGAAAAAGATAATTTTCCATCTTGACCTGACCGTGGATCGTTCCCGGGACCTCCAGTGTGACTGCCTGGCATAATGACCACTAGGCCACAAAGGTAGATAGATAAATTCTTTAATATATATTTAGTAAGCCACAATAAAAAATAAAAAAAAATACACAATAGTACAAAGGCGGACTTATTCCTATCAGGGATCTCTTCGTGGTGCGTGTTGGCCACTAACAAACAGGAAATACTAACAAATCACTCGGCAACAGAGTAGATTTAGTCTAAATTGAGCTGTATCAGCAGCCGCGTGCCCTCACCACGAAGGCTGCGTTTGACGTCATCACTGACGACGCGTCACGCATCACGCACCATGGATCGACATATTTTATGATTTACCAACTGTAGATGCGGCATTATGGTTTGTTTATTTAACCGACTTCCAAAAAGGAGGAGGTAATCAATTCGTCGCGATCTTTTTTATTTTTTTATGTATTCGAAAGCACCTGGACCGATTTGTAATTTTTGTTTGTTTGTAAGGGTAGATTTGTCAGGTGGAAATTTAATCAAAATCGGTTCTGTAATTTGGGGGTTAAAAACTATTAAAGTAACGAAATAACTGAAAAAATACATTACAGTCTCTCTTGGACAATTTATAAAGCTGCTTCTACAACCTGGAAGTGTTTCTTTCGCGTTTCTAGCAAAAGTAGGATGCCACTTGTCGCCCAGAGACACAAAAAAAGGGTTAATCCTGGTAGTCCTACCAAGTACTAGGACTTTCTTTCGTCAAAAATTAGATTAATTAGGCTGGTAGGTACAAGGTACCAGCAGTTCTACTTAATTCTTAATTGTTTTTACTTACTTACTTATTCCTATAAGTAAGTAAGTAAAAACAATTTAGCACCAGAACACATGAAAATAACATTTAGATATGTAAATCAGATGTACTATAGGCGACCTTATCGCCAAGGCAATCTCTTACAGGCTATCTTTGGGTGACAGGATTTCCAAATAAAATAATAATAAATAAGTGTGCGATAGTGAGAATAGTACTTACTTAATTATATCGATTCAAAGATTCAGAGAATGTTTATTCAGTAATTAAACCTTTATGCTTGGGCCGGACCTGCGCCTATCGTCACGAAGCTTCGTGCTATTACACGATACACGCAAATGAGACCGGCCGTTATCGGGTATCGTCCCGAATATTCGGACTTCGTGTAGTTATCGCGCGGGTGGCGATACATCAAAGGATTTATGCACGCTAACAATTCGCTCTGCGTGGTCGCACTTGCGTTGTTCGTTCTTTTGACGTTTGTTTTAAACTTGTTCGGACGGTACTGTGCGACGGTGCCACGGTTGTTAATGCGTAAAAATGGAGTGGAACGATAAAATAGTGTTAAAATTTTTTGCTATTTATTTCTAGGTTTCTTTTTAGATTTCAATAAATGCATTATGTAATTGTTAGCACATTTGTTAAAGAAAAGAAAGTCGTCGTCCATATTTAAAACACGTAGATGACGCCATCTTGGATTATTGCCAGATAGTTCGAGAAAAATAACGAAGCCGCTAGTGTGATCAGCGCTTTATCGGGATAACTTTTTAGTGTACAACACGTACGAAGATTCGCCGCGAATTGCTTCGGGACGATAGGCACAAGTGCGGCCGAAGCATTACAGGCAGTTTTACACGTCATTAGGTATAATTTACGTTACGTGTAAAGTATATTAAAATTTATTTTATTTTTAAAGAAAAGCTACCGATACCTTTATATCAAAGAACAAAAATATATATACTGAGAATAAGATTAATCCCACTTCCCAGCAGTTCTACCAATGCTCCTTTTGTAATATACTTACTTTTTATACAGGGATGCTATTCAGATGTGATAAGTATAAGAGCAGGGTGTGGTAGAAATGTGTGAGGAATGGTTTTGATTCCTAAATTATGCTTGATAGCAACGATTGAAGCAGTGACGTGCACAAATAGGTAGGCACTACTCTTACCTTAATTACAAAAACGACTGCAAAAACTAAGTACTTAAACTTAATAATGAAATTAATTAATTATAACTCTAAATTGGCATACGGAAATTCGGAACACTTCACTGCGCGTGGCCGGACATGCACTTGGCCGGTTTTATTGAAAGTACAAAAAACGACGGTGCTCATAAACAAAAGTCCACGCTGACGAAGTCGCGGGTATCAGCAAGTCTTACCTAAATTACAAGCACAGGTGCATATCAAGCAAAATAAATTTTTCGCTAGTATCCGATATTATAAGTATATTAGAGTGGCACAGAGAAGACAAATTCTTCTTCTTCTAAAGGAATCAGGGGTTATTGTATGGTAACCTTTGTTGTATAATAAAATAAAAACATAGTTTATGGTTTCTTGTAACAAAATCCTGCAACTGCAAATCTAGTTTCCTCTCACGTACGAGACACACGTAACTTTGATGTAACAGGCGACGCCATGATCTGCATACGAAACAGTTAGTGTGTAATTTATGTTTGTGTCTGGCTATTTTAAGCCGGGAATGCGGATGTAATAAGTTAAATATGTGGAGTATGTACAATCTTCTTCTCCTTTCTTTTGTTACAGCCTAATCTATCCACTGCAGGATATAGGCCTCCTCCATACACGCCATTCCTCACTATGTTGCGCCTTTCTTTTTCATAGTGGACCAGCTGCTTTGACGATGTCATCTCTCCATCGTGTAATTTTCTTCCGCATTGTCTTTTTTTGTTTTAGTATGTACATTAAGTGGTCAAAATAGTCAAGTACTAAAAATCAACAGATAAAGAAGTGCTTGAATAACACATAATATGTATTATAAACTAGGCGAAAACATCATTTTTTTTTTGGATCAACCCGCTGTATAACGCAGTTCCGAATCAGAAAATATAACGCAATATTATCTCCTCGTCAATTCCTAAAAAGCGTCCAAGGTATTTGTTTAAAAAATTGTAAATAAACATTTGTACCTTTTTTGCTGGTAAAATTTGTAAAAAAAAAAAAACATTTCAACACACTTGCTCGTAAAGTGGATCTAATTTCACCGATTTTAAATATATAAAACAGCTCATAAAATATGTGTATGCTATAAACGCAAATAGTGAAGTAATATTCTATAATATTATATAACCGCACTATTTGCTATTTATATGTTTCAAATTGTTTTTTTTTTCTTCAAATTTCGGACTGGCTCGCCGTCCGGCGCCAGCCAGTAGGCAGCGCGCTGCTCAGAATAAAAAATAAAAAAACGGCGGGAAAGCATCAGTGTGCGTCACAGTTTTACAGAAGTTAATTTAACATAAAATAAAATTTATAAGGTATTTTTTCTAGCAAGGATGTTGAAAAACGCCGTATGAAATACGTAAACACACTCGGCTCTATTACGCCCTCGCTTTCGGCTCGTTCTTAAATTATGCCTCGTGTGATTTATCCCCCATAACGCACTTATATCGTAAAGTACTATTGTTAAATGGGACCAAGCAAATCCAAGTTTCTTATCACGTACGGACACAGGAAACTTTAGGTGTACCTGGCGACGCGATGATCCTGCAAAACAGTTTGTGTGTAATTTATGTTTGCTTCTGGTTATTTTAAGCCGGGAATGCGGATGGTACTCGTATAAGTTATATATTGTGTGCTGTGCTCAAAAATATAGTATAATCGATGACTAGTTCCCCGCCAGCCAAATTTTTGTAGCGAGTTCAGTCCATGATTTTGAACTACTGTCTATAAAAAAAGTTATTAAAAATCGTTAAAAAAAAATATCCTTCCATACAAAATCCGTTGGGCCGAGCGCTGATTTAAATAGGAATCTGAATACTTTTTTCATTTTTCTTTAATTGTTTTTATGGAAAGTAGTTAAGTACCATGGTCAAAACTTGCTCCAGAAATTTGGCTGGTATTTGATTATTTTTTAATTAATCGTTTTTTTTATATATAACTTAAAATCACAATATGTAGGTTGACTTTTAACTCACCGCTAATATTTTTGGAGCAAGGTCCATGATACTAAACTACTGATATGCGTTCGAAACTGGTTTCTTTTAATTTATAGTTTTTTAATAATTTTATTAAGTTTAAATGTCATAAACAATAAATTGCCGTCTCCAAAGCATCGAGCTGAATGTATGTGCTACAATTTAGGCAAATGTAACATTGACAAATCCTTCGCTCTGGAAACAAAACAACGTTTACGAATAACCATTACAATGCAGACATGTAACATTGTAAATCCTTATCATAATGATTTTCTGCAAACCAACAAGAAAAGACATCACACATCATGGCTTGACATCGCCACAGAATAAATACTAGTACTCACGTACAGAAGTCTTACTCAGTTAACACATTCAAAAAAAGATCTACTTATTGTGGTTAGCGCTATGGTTTAATTTAGCTCGCGTAACAACTCCTCAAATCTTCGTTTAACCTAGACATCCATTGCAAGCCAATTTAATTTTTTTATTATTACTCTGGACAAACCATTCATGTCACTAAATTTTCCCCTTCGAAGTGGTCGCTACTCGCATAGTAATAATGTAGGTATATTTTCGATACTTAAAAGGGAAGTGACACAGGCTTGACATCGCTAAAGTACCATACGCGTCATATGACAAATACGAAATAATTTATGGAACGACTCTGCCTACTTTTTATTTCATCTTATTTTAACTCCAGACAAAAAAGACACTAAAGTCTGTCTGTCTGTCTGTCTGTGGAATCGTAGCTCTCGAACGCATGAATGGATTTCGATGCGGTTTTTTTTGAGACTGAATTGTATAATACTAAATGTAAATTAAATTTTACAGTTGATGGACTTTTTAATAATTGATTAGAATGATTAGCGTGTATGAGCATGTGATGTGTGACGCAAATATCAGATGTACATCGAACACCATACAATAATATGTTAATAAGTACATCATATCACATTTAATACATATAATATGATAGTGCTTACGCACGTGTACCTGCTGTAAAGAGATGTTAATTTTATGTCAATGTCAATGTCAATATCCCATTTAACTATACCAACTTATTAGTATTCTGTGACTATAGTACTTAAAATTCAAAATTCTAATGCTTATTCTTTTAGGTTTTATTAAATAGGTTAATTTAATTATATAAATAATAAATTTAATCATACAATTAATCAAGTGTTACGTACAGCACGAAAACCTGCCAAGTTCAAGTCTTGGGAATGGTAAATGTTTACCAGTGGATCAGGCTGTTGATGAAGATGATTATGATCGATTTTAAAGTGCATCTAAACTTGGCATTGGATTGGATTTCAACTCTTTTTAGCCGAACAATTAGCCGATAGGAACTTGGCCCCCTTTTTAACAGGTATGTTTGTGGTGGGATGTGTATTCCTACCGATGTGTACTGCTACCGATACCAGCGCTTCGCAACGACCTATGCTGAGAAGAAAAGCCGAAAGAAACTCATTTTCACAGATTGGACGCCTACTCACCGGAAGGGCTTTGTCTGACTCGTTATTCTGAATAAGTATAACCTCCTTAAATGTTTTCATGTCTAATTTTTCTTTTCTTTGATCGAAAAAAATTCTTCTGGGTTTTCCTACTCCTCTTTTTCCTTATATTTTTCACCTACCTACACATATTTATTGGAAACGGTACTATAGGAAAAGTACGCATTATATTTCCCAAGTCATCAATAAATATTTTGATACAATGTAGGTCGATGAGGATAATGTGCGCACGACCACGCCCCCCATTATGTTATACTATGCTCTAAGTGTTGTAAACATAACCCTCCATCTGGCAACCTCCAATGTTGTGTTAGGTACCCACCATAGTACTTTCAACTCCCTATATGTATCGGGTACTCTATCAATGAGGAAAAGTCAATACTGCGTTTTGGGTTTACCACGGTGAGCCATGATTTTGCCAGCGATTCTGGATATTACTAATATAAGATCTATTTTGAGCAATACTAGATATATAGCTATCTTGAAGAAATAAATTTATATAGACCGTCAGTAACATTATCCAAAAAAAAAATGGACGGTTATTTTTCGGGTACTCAAAATTGTGAAAATTCACTATGTTCCAGAGCCTTCCGAGACATGGTTTCGATTTCGCGAGTGACATCTTGTGTGTCACATTCTTTAAAAAGGAAAAAAAATCGAGGTCATTTGCAAAATCGTACAAAAGCGTGACCTGATGCGATATTTCAATGCGCTGTTTGAAATTTAGGAAGCATAAAAAATACTGGTAGATTTTTGTAAATGTACCGAATGCGTCTACATTTTTTCAGTCATGATATTGTTACATTTTTTTTGTTTAATACAGTTTAAATAAATAAATGACGCCTATTGTCTTTGAGCTTACTTCATTAATTTATTAGGTAGTCTATTCCAAAACCTTTTCATCTAACAGTTCTTGATATTAGTTATAAGTTACAAAGTATAATGAATTGTTGTTTAAATATATAGTATAATGTATACCTAGCTAAAGTGTAAGTATGTATTGTAACTGTAATATAGCCCATCAGGCTGGGTAGGGACCAATACTGAACTGAGTTTCTTTCGGCGTAATCTTCCCAGCAGTGGTCGTCCCGAAACGCTAGTAGTTTTTAGCTTTTGCACTAAAATAATATTTAAAAAAAAAATACCTTCAATAAGAGATAAATTTATCCTACATTGAATAAAAAATTTTGAATTTGACTTTGACTAATGAAGGAAGAGGAAAGAGGCATAAATACTAGTAGATGACTAGTATTTTATTCTTGGAATTAGGACTTTCCAGACGTTAAGGAAAGTCTAATTGTGTGAATCGCGTTGGTCGAGTCGTTAGGTCGACCGTCGAACCACTCGCAGCGCAGGGTATAAGGAAATGAGAGACGCATATTGCGTCACTCGTATAATTTCTACTCGCGTATCTTGCGCGAGTAGTGAAACTTGTGAACGTTGGGTAGAAATTATATGCAATGCAGTATAGGCACGTAATGTGACGCATTTTGCGTCGCGCATCTTACGCCGCGTGAGGTCCGACACGAGTAAGAGCTTTCATGCAAGACCTAAAATAGGAGCACTCCATCTCTTCCTGTTGAAGTCGTAAGGGGCGACTAAAAGACTGAGCATAAACATCTCGTGCTAGAACAGCTTTCTGATAAACTTTCGCACAAATGCAATCTCATCTTTGAGATTTCATTTGTGCAGGGTTGCCGTCAGGCAGGCAGAGACGGCAAATCGTTTCAACTGTTCCGGTTAATTCTCCTGGATTTTGCATGCTCTTGCGTCACCATAAAGATCAGTTTAGTTCAGTTCTGTGTTCACCCAGCCAACGTTTCGCAGCAAGAGCGTTGGAGCACAGCACTGACAGCTACGGGCCGATATGGGTGGGTACTTATCAGTTTTACTAGCGCAGCCACGTCAGAACCAGAACTTTGAACCAGTACCAGGCTTCGGCATCCTTGGGTCGCTATTGACTTGATGAAAATAGTTAATTGTTTTTGCCTGTAAATTTAAATAATAAATAAATATACAGGGACAAATAAAACTGATTGAGCTAACCCCAAAGTAAGTTCGAGACTTGTGTTATGGGCGTACATAGATACCCAAGACCCACGACAAATTGAAAAAGGCCATTTTCCAACTTTCCCTGACCGGGGATCGAACCCGGGACCTCTGGGTGGCGGACTGACATGGTGACCACGGAGATCGTCATGCTAACGCAAATGTTAACTCAATCAAAGTTCTCCAAGAATCGTTACAAGATTAATATAAGTATTACAGAACAGAATGTCCAAATGTCCTGCGCAATGTGCGTCTCCGTTCTTCATCCCCGCACCTCTCCCCCGTTGTCGCGCGTGTAGGATGGCGAACACACACACATTACCTTTGCACGGATGTATAGTTTCGTTTGTAGTCGTGTAGTCATAAATAATACTCCGCTTCTATGGAAAGCCATACTTGTGGTATCATATAACTAAAGATAATATAATTATTAACGTAACAGAAACTCAACGCCGTAGAAACTATTGGAGGGCTCGTAAACAGGCAAAACTGGAGTTGCGGGTAGGCACACAGAGATGTCAGCACACCCGACTAGCAAAACAGTGACAAAGAAAGTTTAATATGCTTCAAAAATATAATAGTAATAAAAGATTTGAATATATGAATAAATAATAATAGATTTGATAAATAGATAAATAGATTTGAATATTTGAATAAATACCTATAGCACCATCTAGTGACAAGGTAGGCATGGTATAAACAAATGATAAATACTTTCAATTAGATTCTGTTTCTCTCTCACGGTCGCGGTCTCACGAATACGGTACCGTACACCGCTTTATTTACATTTCCGACAACTCGCTTGTTGATTGAGACTTCTTTGCAATGTTCTGGTGGGAACAAGTGTGCAGTTTAGTTTCTGGCTTAGAATGGGACCATTTCATCTCTTCAAGTGGATGTCGTTAGCTATTCTCTATAATATGACGACCTCCGTGGCGTAGCGGTTACCATGCTAGGCCGCCACCCAGAGGTTCCGGGTTCGATCCCCGGTTAGGGCAAGTTGGAAAATGGCTTTTTCTAATTGTCCTGGGTCTTGGATGTTTATCTATATATGTATTTGTTATGAAATATTGTATCGTTATGTTAGTATCCCATAACACAAGTCTCGAACTTACTTTGGGGCTAGCTCAATCAGTGTTATTTGTCTCTCAGTGTCATTTATTTATTTATTCTCTATTTACCCAAAAGTTTTATCCAAATCCAGCTCAATATCTCTTTTTACCCAAAGGTTGGCTGGAATAAATCGCTTTGGTGAAAACCACGCCTTAGTTTTATATTTAATCGATTTCCAAAAAAGGAAGAGGTTTTTAACTCGTCGGAATCTTTAATTTTTTTTTATGTATGTTCACCCATCATTCGTAGACGCTGGACCGATTTGAAAAATCTTTTTGTTTAAAAGAGTATACATACTTGTCAGGTGGTCCCATAGAATTTTTTTCAAAATCGGTTGTGTAGTTTGGGGGTGAAGTCAGTTTTAAGTTTTGAAAAATTATTAATTTTTTCATATTTTTTATAAGGTCGTGCAGTAAAGACGTTTAACCTCATCTATTATTTTTCTTTGCGTGTCGATGCCCACTCAAATTTTATTACCGTTCTGAGGCTAGATTGAGGTTGTTTACCATCAGAGGAGAACATCGACCATCTCAGCCAAACGCTCTACCAACTGAGCTATGGACGAGATTATCAAATTGTAAAATTACTTTTGACTTTTAATTCGTGACGAAAAATCTTACACATTCCGCATCGTCCGAAAAAGAAGTTCGTTTCAAAAAATCATGGAGGCGGCTGAAAAAGTTTTATTGGCTCTGGCCTTTTCTTTTCCACTTAGTAAGGTCTTTGACATTCTTAGGTAACAATTCGCTACTTTCCAACAAGTCAAATCAGACACTTTTTCCTAAACGTCAAAACAAATATTTTCTGTGGGATTTGTATGAAATACAGGCTAATGACGTGTTGCGACTAGCAACACAAGGTTATGGTTTTTATTTTATCTATGATACTTTTTAGTTGGTAACACTGTATACTGTAAACAGAGCCGGATCTAGAGGGGGCAAGCCGGGGCCTATGCACCGGGCGGCGTAGTCAGAGGGGCGGCAAAATCAAATATATCACTCCTCCTATGCTACCGATACGGAAGGGGGCGGCGTTTGGTTACCGTGTACTCGTTACTCAGGTACTAGTAATATTCACATATTTTGCCCCTCCCCAAAAAACATCTAGATCCGGCACTGACTGAAAGGACCTCTCTCTCTGTACGGCGGTCGGAATAAACGCATCGTCTTGAAGCCAGCATTTTTAATGATTCACCCCAGCGACGGATCTTAACGCAGAACCAGCAAGAATTACAGTCCAGCTTATACATTGGTCCTTCGAGCCGGATTAGTTTCTTGGAGTCAAATAACGCTCTTAATATCAGTTTTTCTGCAATCATAAATCTAAAATCACTTTGAAAATAGATATGATCATGGCAAGTTACATTATTTGTGACATTTTATTTATTTAACAATTTCAAATAATTAATTTTTCACTCAGAAAAGGAGAATGCCGTCATCTGGGACCTCAATCAACTTGGACCACAGGCCCAGTCGCCGGAATCAAAAATTTTAATATTTTTCTTCCAGCGACTGGAACCACGCATAAATTTAAAAAATCTATTGTTCAAGCCAAAATAGTACAGTCAGCGAAAAATGTTTAAAGTAAGAATTATATAACTAAAGAACAACTCTTTGATTTAAAAAAAATCACTTATTTACATAAATATAGGTTATTTACTTATCCCAGACATTAATTTATTCTATGTCAGTAAGAAATTAAGCCGGCATGTTATCACGTGATTATTGAAAGCATGCAATTACCTAACTTAAATCTTAAATAAGTAACTAGAACTGTAATCAGTGTTGAATATTTTTTAATAAATAATTAAAAAACAAAACTTTTTGATTCAAAAATAAATGATGTTTTTGAATCAAACAGTTTTGTTTTTTAGTTTAATAAATAAGTACTTGAAATATTATTTCGTGTGACTGTACTGTTTTCTTTTAAATTTATGAGTGGTCCCAGATTCTGGAAGAAGAATATTAAAATTTTTGGATCCGGCGACTGGGACCGCGATCCGAGTTGATTGAGGTACCAGTTGACGGCAGCCTCCAGAAAAGTACCTAATTGACATGTGAAGAAAAAGTCGGAAAGCTCACCCTGGACTCCAGCAAGCCCAGTGATGCAGGTGTAAATGCGCTAAGTTGAGCACACTTCTTCCTCTGTTCTCATGAGTGTTGTTTGTTGCAGATCGTTTGGAAATGAGCAGCTACTGAATTGAAACAAGGCAGCTAGAAGGCAATTCATAGAAAATAATCAGGTCAGTACACTCAGTACTAACAAATTAATAAGTCTCGTTTATATACCTCTGTATAAGTATATTGTATAAGTAGAAACACTCACATGACTGTTTATACTAAGACTGACCTACTACTAATCTGTAAAACTGTGTGGTGTAGATCTTTTGAATAAATTTTTATCTCATATTATTTTACTCTGTTTTGGTATTTACAAAATTGTTGTTGTTAATATTACTCTCTGAGCTTGCCTAAAAAGCATTTTAGACTTCGGAAATAAAATTATTACTAAGCATAATGGTAACAAGAAATATGTTTCCGATAAAGAAACCTAGAGTCTGATGACCATTAAATGAGGATCATCAGACTCTAGTTTAATTGGGTGCTTTAAAGCATTGAAAGTCACGTTTATAACACAAATTTTTTCTTATGTTTTTAACATTGGAAAAATATAATAAGGCCTTAGTTGCACGGGAAATCCTATCACCAATTATAGTAGTACCTAGAAATCATTAGCTATATTTCAATTAATTTTTATATAGTTCATAGTTTTTCATGTTTACCTCTTATTTAATCAACATAAAAAATAGTCCTAGAGGGTATCGTAACTGGTCGCACCTAATTTCTAAATCCTTTATTAACATTTTCAGGATGCCCCGCCTAGAGAAAACCCCTCCGGAAGATTTCCGCCGAGTCCTCCGTGAAAAAGCGCTAAGCCACAGCTTGTTCTACTTGAAGCTTGGCGCAGGCGTCACTCCCGAGCATGCTCGCGAGCCTGCGCAAACGCAGCGGAAGGGCAGCAGTGTGGGTGCGCGCGCGCCGCCGACCGGCCGTGTGACAAGGCACGCGCAGCCGCGCGTCTCCGAACTGCTTCGGCGGTTCGAACCCGGCCCCATGCAGTACCTGCGACCCCCCAGAGCCCCTTCTCCGTGCGAAGACATCTCTTCATCAGACGATGACGACAGAGCAGCTGTCAGACGACGATCCCGTGATCTCAGCGATGACTCCGCCGTGGAATTGGAAACCAGGCACAGAAGGCATTCGCATCCTAGAGAACTTACCCCACCTCCTGATACTATGTCTCCGAGACGAGAGAGGACATTGGTAGAGGCTCATATAGTGGAATTGGGTCGGAGAAGCAGTGAGGGTTGCGAGATTCGGGGGCGTTGTGTGAGGACGCCCAGTGTGGTGGTGAGCGATTACTCGGATGGGGTTGCCGTGGGCGCGACGGAGGAAGAGGTGGACTGGCTGCGGGCGAGGTCGCTGTCGGCTGACTCCGCGTGCTCCTCGTGCTCGACACTGTCCAGCCGGGACGACGAGGAGTTCGAATCCCCCAGTATGCCGAAAAAGGTCAGTGCACACTTGTGTTTGTTAATTTTTTTATTTGTGATCTTTGTCCAGTTTATGTGAATTTCTTATATTTTTTACAAGATGTGACCTTTGATCAGTCAATGTGAATTTCTAATACTTTTTACAAGACGTAATAGCATCAGAAATCATAAAAAATACTATCATTTTACTGCAGTGGTTTTGAAAGTTCTCCTCTCGAAGTAATCATAATAACTAGGTAGATTTAAAACTTTGTTAAAGGAGTCAATGTTTTAGATTTTATCCTCATTTCATTAAATGTGATATAGGAAAACCTAAGTACATAAAGTAACAAGTGCATCGTCATAATTTATGGCTTTACCTCCCTTCTTGCCACGTACCTACACTGCTTTAACCAAAACTTATATTCTAAATATAGCAAGAAGCTCAAGGCGATTTCTATCTGAATTAAAAAAAGCCTTATTATAAGCCACATTTTTGTGAACATTTTTGGCAAATTGCTAAATGAAACAAAATAGACCTGAAAAGCGAATGAAGATTACTAAGTCAGTAAAAATTGTATGGACTTAAAGTAAACATTCGGGAGGGAAGTGGTAACCGATGAAACATTTTGACAAATATAGAAATCATGTTTTCTTCTCTGCTGGTCTGGGAGAAAAGAAAAAACTTAGAATGCTGCCGCTGCCGCTCTTCCCGCATAGATCTGTAAAAACCAATAGAGGGATTAGGCTAAAATGTGAATCATGCTATAGGCGATGCAGCTAGCAACCCATTACTATTTTGATTCCATTTTCCATCGTCTTGCTGCAACACACACACATGTAATTAATGTATTATTCTGTCTGTATTTTAAACTTGTGTAAGTGTAACTAATGTATGTATAGTTCAATTTGTATGTGTGTCGGTTGTGACAAATAAACAATTTATCTATATATCTATCTTTAATACTTATTATTGCACGAAATAAATAAATAAAGGCAAATTATCTTAAAAACTAGGAAATTAGCAAAAGACGGCCTTTTCGCTAAGCAATTTCTTCCAGGCAAGCTCTAAAATTTGCACTAGGCTGATGTTGAATTTGTGACATTGATGCTAATGAGGCAGTTGTTGTTGATCAAATGTAAATGAGGTTGAAGAAGATTTCAAAGACAAAGCTAGAACGAATTAAAATACGATCACGACACACTTTGTACAATTTTAAACTTGAAATCGTCGTACCGTAAAGTTTTAATTTATTTTTCCAACCATTTAAATTTGCAAGAGTATTTATGTAGACTATTTTGACAAGAACTGAAATTGCTAATCAAACGAGTGAGCGTAGCAAGCGAAGTTCTGCTAGTCTACGTGAACAATCCGGCGTTTGAATGTATGTATGTTCGTTCGATGATAACTTGAGTAGTTTTGATCGGAGCTTCATGAAATTTGGTAGGCCTGTATGGCTATTATATTTTTTAAATTTGAATATGAGCCAAATCGGTCAAGGGGTTGCCGAGATGTGGGGTTCGCAAGTTCACAGTTCGAGGCGAACACCTAGTTATGATTATTCAATTCGAGTTATTCACGTAATGTAAAGGGAAATGACTAGTTTCAATCAATTTAGACTTTCATCACTCATTCTGATAATTTTCGTAGAAATCGACAAACTACTATAGTAAAATAGTCACAGATTAATTTAATCAACGTCACTTTCAACAATATTGAAATTGAAATAAATTACAAATGTATCCGTACATTTCAATGTTATTGTGGCTATATAACAAAAAACTCAGTAAAATTCCATGTTGTTCACAGGAATATTTTGCGAAGTCCCAAACTCCCTTCGTAAACAATAGTTATAACCATTGAACTGTATAATTGTGTATGTTTATTGAATCCAGTTGTCAACAAAGTCTTAAAGATTTGCCATCTGGGGACACCATTATTTACAGCTTGAAACCATATTGTCTGCATTTTTGATGAACCATGCTGTCTTGTTTAACAGAAAAACGTATTCGAAGCGTTGGTTGATTTAAATTTAAAAATCAGGTTGTTATTTATATCAGTAATGGTTTTGGCATGTATGTTTGAAATTAAATTGTATCGAATGGTCGAAAACGTAAATAGTCTTCAGTAAAAACTTGCCAAAAACGTTCGTAGTCTAAACACTCGATTCATCAATATAATTGCACTCCTTAGATCATTCGAGTAAAATGCAATTGATTTCAAAAGCTTTTTCTGAATAAAGAAAAATATAAAAAAGCGACTGCGTTGTTAAAAATAAAAAATAAAAGATCACGCTCTTGCGGTCCTATACACTGTTTACGCCGCAATAGATGTAGAAGTGACTAATATACAATATGTAACAAAAACCCTGTCCGATCCTTGTAGGAACAACTCAGACCGTCAATATGAACAACTTTTCCTATGGGACCAATTATTGAAACTCTAAAAAAATCGTCATTTTTCAAAAGTGTTCGGCCGGCCCGGCTATTTGTATGAAAATGACTTATAGCACCGAAACATACTATAATAAAATATATATACATGTAATACTTAATAGATTACATAAAACAAATTATTTAAGAACTATGTTCTTGTCGATGGAATATTTACCATGCCTCCCGACCTAAACTGAAACAGATGTCAAAAGGCGGCTTAATGTCTCTTCCAGGCCCGTGATACTTGTAGATGTTTGGTTCCCATCTTTAATTACTAATTTTCAAACATTTACTTAAGGAAATTATACTAATTCATTTCATTACCATGAAATATTATTAAATAATGATATAATATCGTCTTACTCAGATGTTTTAAAATGTATCTGTACGAAAGCCTGTTAAATTCCAGATTGTTCATAGAAATCCTTGCATTGTCCCGAAGCATCGCTAAATAGCTCCAGTTGTAAATGACGGATGTTAACATCCGCTGGTTTATTATACTCCGCGCTATACAAACAATAATAGCGTTGGTATGCTAGTTTAGACGAAACATGACAGGAATTAGATCAAACATAAAATTTGTGGTATATTTTATAATCGTTTTTGGTATTGGTCTTGCAAACATTCACCAATTTATTTTGGCACAACTGTGTTGCTTATCCCAGCTTCGTGATAGTTTTTGGATCACAAAACTATTAATTGCTAAGCCTTCGAATATGACACTCAAAGGCCACTTTAAGCCTGATCATGGTCAACTACACTAAAGATCTGGGACATTATCCTCATGATGACCTTCGTGGCGTAGTGGTCACCATGCTAGTCCGTCACCCAGAGGTTTCGGGTTTGATCCCCAGTCAGGGTAAGTTGGAAAATGGCCTTTTTTCAAATTGTCCTGGGTCTTGGGTGTTAATCTATATAGGACGGTATATGTATTTGTTATAAAACATAGTATCGTTCAGTTAGTATCCCATAACACAAGTCTCGAACTTACTTTGGGGCTAGCCCAATCAGTGTAATTTGTCCCTATATATTTATTGTTATTGTTATCATAGCGGTAATAATCCATCAAAATAATATGAATTATGACGTTTGCTAACTGCATCGTCTTTCTTATATCATGATTCCTCAGATTTTCTGCCAATAAGTATTTAGCTTTACGATCTACACGGGTAGAGAAACAGCTAGTACATTCTGATTTGAATTCTGGTTGGAAGATGAGCAGACTAAAAAGCAATTCAGAAATATCTGCGCCTATATGCAAAACAAAAATATCTACAATAACAGTTATCAGACGTGGATTAAGAATGAAGGTCAGTCATGTGGAGATAACGCTATCACATGGAACTTTACAGTCACATTGCGGCCTGATAGCTCCTGAAGGGTTGATGCCCTTTTCTTTGGTCAAGTTCAAACTTTTAAATACGTTCATATTAAGTGATTAAGGATGCAGGGATTCAAGTATAACGTCGTTTTTTAGAATCCTGATCATTCTATGACCTAAAATAAAGTTTTGCATCACAAGGCCAATAATAGTGTTCCAGTTATTATTTGTTTTTTAGGTTAAGGTATATAACGTGAAAGGGTCATACCCGTAATAAATCAAACCACGGGCTATATACCTTAAAACATGGGGGTGAAAGTCCCATACATTGCGAATTTTTCGTTTTGAACGACGTTATCTACTCTTATTCCGGACTTAATATCAAAAGAACTTTTAGTTAATAGTTTCCTGTAATTTGTATAGATGTCGCACTACATGCTTTCTCATTCTACCGTTTGACGGTATAGTAACCAATAATTTTGAGAACGTAGTACGAATCCTGAATGGTGTAACGGTTTGGGAGTCCCAAACTAATCAGAAGACCTCAGGTTCAATTTCCCACATTGGACTAAAAATTAAAGTCTTTTTATTAGTTTTTCTATTAATTTTGTGTTAACTTTATAAGCCATAATTTCGCATGTCCAGTACCAAGCCTGAATGGTGTAGTGGTTAACGCAATAGACTCAAATTAACAGAGATCTCAGGTTCAAATCACACCTCAATGCAAATAAATTTTATATTCGAATTTTATTTTATTTTGGAATAACATTAATAGATGACACTACATTTGCAGGTTTGCAGCTTAAATTGTTGGCACAAAAGTTACGCTAGATGGCTCTCTATCTTTACTCTATGAATTAAAATAACAGTCAAATAACTTTAAAAAATCGACATTCCCATACAAATTGCCCGGGCGGCTGCACACTTCTGTATGGGAGGCCGATTTTTTTTGTTTTTTGTTTGTTATTTTAATTTATTGTAATTTAGTGATCTAGCATAGCCCGTGGTTTAATTTATCACGCTGTATATTGATATGGGCCTAAATGTTTCTTTTATGTAAATTCTTTTGTTGTCTGATGTAATATAAATGATATTGATTGATTGATATCATCTTTGACTATCTTGTAATAAGCATTTCTTAAATCTACTGTTTTTTTAAAAGCTCAGTGAGTGGAAGTGACTTGGCTACGAATTTCAAAATAAGACCACGCTCTTGCGATCCTGTATGTTTACGCCGCAATAGATGTAGAAGTGACTAATATACAATATGTAACAAAAATCCTGTCCGAACAACTTTTCCTATGGGACCAATGCTTGAAACACGAAGACAAAATCGTCATTTTCATACAAATTCCCGGGCCGGCGAACACTTTTGAAAATTGACGATTTTTTTTTCGAGTTTCAAGCTTTGGTCCCATAGGAAAAGTTGTTCATGCTGATGGTCTGAGTTGCTCCTACAAGGATCAGACAGGATTTTTGTTACATATTGTATATGATATTGCTTATTTACTAATACAAGTGAGCACACAGTGTTAGCGCATCGATTTATCAAATGAATTGCTTCCTCAAGCCAATGCGATGACGAGGCTGCTGACGTCAAAGAAGGGTCTGCAATCAAAAAGACCTTAACCGAGCATTGAACCCAATGCCAGACGACTATTTTATTGCTCCTTGAAAATGAATCAAGGAAAACACAATTTAGTTTTTTTTATGATGATATAATTCAATTCCAAATTGTCCTTTGTTAACTCCTTTCGCTGTGTCTTTCGTTATTCCCAACAGCTTAGAACAAAGCTGTAGGCTTGTTTGCTAAAAGTGTGGCTGTTTGTAAAGTATCAAGTAGGTATGTAATATGTCTGGCACTAGAAAGGGAGTAAGTAATAAAAGTTTGTATTTATAATGAGTGCGTTTTTATCGTAAAAATAATGTAAGAAAGGGAAAATTAAACATAATACAAGATAAAATAAATATAAATATGTAGGGACAAATAACACTGCTTGAGTTAGCCCCAAAGTAAGTGCGAGACTTGTGTTATGGGAGTCTAACTCAACGATACCATATCTTATAACATATAAACATCCAAGACCTAGGACAATTTGAAAAAGACCATTTTCCAACGTGCCCTAACTGGTGATCAAACCCGGGATTTCTGGATGACAGACTAGCATGGTGACCACTACGTCACGGAGATCGTCAAAAGACGTAAAGATGTTTTTAATTCAAAGACTAGATATTGTATTAAATACGCAGCTAGAGCAGCTAGCTACGTTAGAGATTTCAGATCAAAACATTTATATGGAGTACTGCTTTGTACGGGTGTGAAACATGGACGACGATCAAAAAGGATAGAGATAGATTAGAAGCGTTTGAAATGTGGTGCTGCAGGAGGATGAAAGAAATAAGTTGGACATATTGGTTGGACAAATAAGTTGGATATATTTGCTATTTCAGCATCTACTTTCAGAAGTATGGTTACGGATAAACTAGTAGAGTTATTCCCTGCCGATATGTATAATGAATATACATATCCATGCCAAGTCACAGCTTTCTAGTATTAATAGTCGCTGAGTAAAACCGAGGACGGACAGACAGACAGACAGACATGGCGAAACTATAAGGGTTCCTTGTTTACTACGGAACCGTAAAAAATTAAAAGTGATAACATATAAGGAGGTTAAGAACTTATCGGAAGGAAAAGACACATGGAAAGCACTCCACCCACAAGAGCCCAGCTCTTAAATATGAGAAGAAGACGCAGCTAAGGTTTCTAAACAGCTATAAGTAGATTATTTCTTGTATTCGGGTTGCAATGTCCATGATAAACAAAGCTGTCAAATGATGCAAGCAGTTTCCTTGCTTTGGGAGATAAATATATTCAGCTGTGGGCTTAGTCGGGAATGATGATGTAATTTCATTAAATAAATTAAAAGAGAAGGCAGAAGCTAAGTTTCTAATAAACCTGATGACTGAAATTACCAAAACAGTGACCTCAGAACACCTTAGAAGCTGCTAGTTCCACAGAGCCAAAACATATACCGTCTTATTATAAAAACAGGACTAACTTTGTTACTAGGTTTAAACCATTATCCGGTCAAAATTAAGTTGACATTAACAGGTGATGTCAACTTGGTCAAATAGTGGTTTAAAGTTAGTCTGGGTTTTATAATAAGACGGATCGTTACCAGAACGAATTCCTCATTCACCATACAATCATCAAACACTATACAATTACACAGTAAACACTTTCATTAAATAAATTAAAAGAGAAGGCAGAAGCTAAGTTTCTAATAAACCTGATGACTGAAATTACCAAAACAGTGACCTCAGAACACCTTAGAAGCTGCTAGTTCCACAGAGCCAAAACAAATACCGTCTTATTATAAAAACAGGACTAACTTTGTTACTAGGTTTAAACCATTATCCGGTCAAAATTAAGTTGACATTAACAGGTGAGATAGTGTGATATTACTAGATGTCAACTTGGTCAAATAGTGGTTTAAAGTTAGTCTGGGTTTTATAATAAGACGGATCGTTACCAGAACGAATTCCTCATTCACCGTACAATCATCAAACACTATACAATTACACAGTAAACACAAAGGAACGACAAAAATGTAGGTCAATTTGAACGCTCTGCTCCATGTGTCGCAGACAAAAGTAACCATTGGTTCTGGACCACGTATTATGAGTACCTACTTATGTGAGTTAAATGACGCACGCGATCCAGAAATACGCGCTGAGAATCAAAGAGACCTCTTGTTTGAATTAGCTTTGAAGATTTTGGAGACGTTTGTCATTCGCCTTAAAAACTTAAAGGCAATATACGAAAAACAAAATAGCGTTTCCATAGCTATCCATACTTATTTTGATGACTTGTTCGCGCGTTTGAAGGGAAAGTTGATTTTAGTGTTTCGTAGTCGCAATGAACTCTTCGTGTTATAAACATTATAGATTTATTATACGTGCCATGAACGGCGGCAGAGTCGTCAGTCAAAATATTTGGCTTAAAATTATATCAATTGCGATAATACTCGTCATATTAATAGCTTGAACAGAAACTTTTTTTAAAATGCATAGGTTAGCTGTAAGTTGATATATGAAGTCTGAAGCAAATATTTTAAGGAAGAACTTACCATATTTAACTTATTTTGAAGGAAAACAAATCACTTTTTTTTGAACAGATCAGTGAAAGACTGTTATAATTTGTATGGAATGCTAAACATATAATAACAGTACTATTGGGTGTTTATCTATGTATGTATAATACGAGTATAGTTTCGTTGAGTTAGTATCCCATTACACAAGTCTCGAACTTACTTTGGGGCTAGCTCAATCAGTGTAATTTGTCCCTATTTATTTATTTATTTACTACATGTTTAGCATTCCATATATTATTAACCTGTTGCAATCCGCCAATACCAGACACAATAGTAAAACAATGACAGGAGATATTAAGATGGCGGATCTTGACAGGTTTACAGAGATAATGATTATAATATATGTCTTCCTTAAATATGAGCTAAGCGTTCAAAAACATCGTTTAGAGTGAAACAAAGATTTAATATAAAGAAAATAGGTACTTCATGTGATACTGGCATAGGATGTTGGCACTAAAGACTTGACGAGAAGCACAGAATCACACATTGTGATTGTGACACACGCTCCTCACGGACAGTATTGACGTCACCACGCTGGGTCAGGCGTATCAAAATATTTGAAGATCAGACGTTTTATATTGTATTGATTTGACAGGTATGTGTGTGGTTAGGTACAGTGAGTTGCGATCGGCTTTGGATTTGATCAAATGAACAATTTGGATCTTTATATATTTTATTCAAATCTTGTATATACAATCTTATATCTATATCTTTATTATTATAGAGCAATGCTCTTGTCGGTAGAGTATAACTTTCTTCCATTTTTCGCTCTCGTTCGCCAGCCGTTTTAAACTTATAATAGATTTAATATAATTTATAACATCTAGAAACAATTTTGTAGACAAACAAATATCCCACATATTGAGCTAGCTCCAAAGTAAGTTCAAGACTTGTGTTATGGGATAGTAACTCAATGATACTATATTTTATAACTATATTTATATTTATAGATAAACATCCAAGACCCAAGAAAGATATACATTATCTTAAAATATTATAAATTTAGTCAAAGTTACCTACAGAAATAGAGATGCCACGGTTTTCTTGAAAGACTTCAGTAACAAAAGATTAGTTCATCTACTTACATATATACAGGGTGGCCAAAAAGTCGTGGATCAAACGAAACAGGGAGATAAAGGAGGTAATTTCCAACAAAAAATCTTTCCCCAGCATGGCCATAACTTCAATACATTTTTTTTTCAAATAAGTGCTCTTAAAGTGAGAAGTAATTTTTTGTAACGCTTTAAAATTTACGGAAAAAAAATCATTGCTCGTTAAGTTTGATACCAAGAGCTGCAATACAATTTTTGTAGTATTGATACATTATCGACTCATAATACAACACCTTTTGTTTTATTGTTTTTAATCAATTTAATTTTTTACTGATTAAATTGTAAAAAAACTCGGTAGTTTCATTGAAAAAACTAAAATAATTCATATCTTTTCGTGCAATGAAGTTATGGCCATGCTGGGGAAAGATTTTTTGTTGGAAATTACCTCCTTTATCTCCCTGTTTCGTTTGATCCACGACTTTTTGGCCACCCTGTATATATGTACTAATTTTAAAAATTACTCTTAAAATTGAAAACATACATACAAACTAATTGTACATTAAATTTTCTTTTGTCTCCCAAAATCAGTATAGAAGACAAAATAAGGTGATTTAAAAGAATTTGTGTTATCTTTAAATACCTTCCATTTCATGTACCTCATCGTCATATTTCGGTATATTTTTACCCTCAAATTCATAAAAAATAACAACCGTTTGCTAAACCTATTTAAGTTAAAGCGTGTTTTGTCCCTTTCCCTCTTTTGAATATCGGTCATTGACAGAACGAGACAAAACATATTTTAACTAAAATAAGTTTAGCAACCGTTTGTAATTTTTTATGACTTGGTCAAAGCAGTCAGAGGATTAAACCGTCACTCTCCACGCTGGCTAGACGGATTGGAGAGGTCTGACTGTTGTTTATATAATAACTAATAAGGTTTGTTTAGCTTGTATCTCATGTACTGGTTTATTAAAAACGAGAACGTACCTTTAAGTTGTACGACAAGATTATGATATTCAAAGTGCGGAGACAAGAATCTAAATCGTTTCGTCACCAAAATCGTTTCGTCACCAGCAATTACTATGCCAAGCACGAAAGGTCTCAAATCTTGCAAATATCAAGATTGTCAAAATGTTCTACGAAGACGTGGAATTTTTATTACAAGATGACATTTTGACGAAATTGACGCACATATGTTACTAGTAGTTCCCTGCGACTTGGTTTGCGTAGACTTTTAAGCATTTTTATCAAACAAATGTTCGTCGTGAATCTTTAAATTCATATATTCTTTTTATTTATGAACTGATTGAAATAAAATGATTAAGAATTAAATGTTTTGAAAAAGCTTTTATTGTGAGGCCAAAGTACTATTATTAAGAGAAATGAAGAAAGCTCAAGCTCGATGGAGATGCGTCGTTTTATTACTGAGTTCCATCGACCACCTTCCGTCTCCGTGATCAAAGTCAAAGTCAAAGTCAATTTTTTTTATTCAATATAGGATTAATTTATCTCTTATTGAAGGTTATTTTAGTGCAAAAGCTAAAAACTACTAGCGTTTCGGTACGACCACTGCTGGGAAGATTACGCCGAAAGAAACCCAGTTTAGTATTGGTCCCTACCCAGCCTGATGGGTTATGTTTCAGTTACAATACAGATTTACACTTAAGCTTATTATACATTATATTATACATCTAAATAATACAATTATTTGCAGTCACTATTTCCAAGAATTTTGATCAGATAAAATAGTCATTTACATGATAATAAGCATTTTTTAATAAATGATTTTTAACGGCAGTCTTAAACTTAGATAATGGTAACGCTACTACATTATCTGGAATTTTATTTATTATAGAGGTGCAAGCTGAGACCCACAAAAGATTTGTTTGTTTTTTCTAACTGAAAAGCTGAGATAGCTATTTTTTTTTCTAGTGTTTATACTATGAATCAGACCCCACATATCGTCTGCCATAAACTGCTCGTCAAAAAAAACAAAGGAGTCCTACTTAATGAGGTTAGTTTATGCTCTTCTATCTGAGTTCTGTCGAATATCTCTCAGCTCCATCATCAGGACAGCTCATTGACTTCATAATATTGTATTGTCATCGACCTTACATAAGTACAAAAAATTTTAGCTCAATCGGTTCAGGATAAATGGTTGAAAATATAGTTGCAAGATTTGACCTAAACAAACTGACATTCATACATGTTTTTTTTTTATTAGCCATAACAGGCAAAGGCCTCCCTTCTTTCCTTCCAGTACTCTCTATCTTTGGTATTTTCTGTCCAATTCTTCCCGAACACTTTCAGTTCGTCAGCCCATCTCGTCCTTGGTCTTCCTCGCCTCTTTATATATTATATATACCATATATGATACATCTTGAAAATAAAAACAGTGTGATGCGAAAAAAATTGGTTCCCATAAAAATCGAAGTAGTTATCTTACTATGGGAAGTGAAAATTGATTTTCGATAATGTACATTCATTGAAATTAAAAAAAAGCACTTTGTATAAACGTCAAGGGTATAAAACTTTGCAAGCTTCAAGCGAAGGAATTAGTAGTTATCGAAAGACGGCAAGAGTAATATATCTAATGGCTCAATTTCACAGTGGCGTAGCATGGGGGGGGGGGGGGGGGGCGGAGGGTGCGGTCCGCACCGGGCGGCACTTTGCCGGGGGCGGCGCTGCGTATGTGGCAGTTAGAAAAAAAACTAAAATTAAAAAAAAAGTTAATTTAAACAGCGTCTAAAACTAATAAAAGTACTCTTTGCCCAAATTTTTTATAATGGATTACAAAAATAAGAGGGCGGCAAATTTGGAATCCGCACCGGGTGCTAGTGACCTATGCTACGCCACTGATTTCATCATCATCAGATCTTTTTGGTCTTCACTGCAGAAGCACGGCCCTCTCTACTAGAGCCATTATTTTTTCAAAGCAGTTAGAAGATTTGGCCTACACTCTCCACGCTGGTCAGACGGTTTGGAGAGGTCTCATTGATTCTTTTATTTAGCTTGTATTTCCTACGTCATCCTATGCGCCATCCACGGGAAGACTTGGAGTGGTCCTATTTCACTCTGCCGGAAACCACACGGCCACGAATACCGTCCAAGATTCGGCTAAATAGCGTTAAATATTATTATAGTAATTCATAATGTTTTGATAATAGCAAAAGAGAGTAAGTACTAACATCGCCAAATGCTTTGATCTGCGGACGTTATTATTCGGCGTATTATGAAAACAATTGCTCTGGTATCCGGCTTCAAGTACGGCCATGTTTGTGACAGACAGATACTCTGTGAAGTCTTTATCTCTAACGTGGCAGACAAAGTCTAGGGCCGAAGAACTTAAGGCTTGGTATTCCCAATGTAACATCAATTTGGCTCATTAAGGGGACGCACCGTGAAGTTATGACAGTCAAAAAAATATATACGCTGTAGTTTACTTTATGTACTTGGACTATTTCTAGTTCAAAACATGATATCGATAACTATATTGACGTGTAAAAGTGCCTGTCAAAGTCTAATTACTGAATAAAAATTTGAATCTTCGAACTTACCTAGATCGAAAAAAACTCGAAAGCGGAAGCTAATTCGACAATTTTTGGATGTATTATTGATTATTACAGAGTTTACGAAAACATTATTTACAAAAAAAAATGTCAAAAAACATATACTATAACTGTTTCTGGTCAATTTCTGGAAAATGATTACTTTATTTAAAAAAAAAAAAACCGGTAATATTTACATTCCGCGTCCTTTAACGTTCATTCCCTGCCTCCCGTCCCTCAGTAAGCCGAGATATGTAAAAGTCTGCGGGGTGCCTCGCAGATCGCCCCGCACCTCATCCGAGTGGGCCGTTGGAATACAGGGCCTTAAGGCGGCCCTTCCCGGCGGCTCTGCCGTCAACGCGAGCATAGTTCGAAAAGCTTGTTTTTTCATCCAGGACAATGCTAGAAAAAAAAGCAAACCAAAAAGAGAGAGATAGCGCCCTAGGGCACAGTTTGCACTGTATTGAATGAAATTAGTATTATTATTAACTATCCATTGAACGAATATTAACTATTCATAGGGTGCGGCAATTTCATAAAACTTGTTCCAGGATATACATTTTTATCAGTAAGTCTTACAAGTTTGTAGAATAAATGTTTTTTATTTAAAATTTTCATTCTGCTCTTAAAAGCGGCCTTCCCGCCTTACTTTTCATACAAGCGCTCATACGCGATTATGGCGTTGTAAGAAATCTTTCTTAAAAACTTTTGAGCTAACAGATATCTTGTGCACTATTTCTAGGTTTCTAACGAAATAAAAAATAAATTTTTGGAAAAACAAGTTCAGTATACGCCTCCAAAAACCTGAACTTCGACCGTTCATAAAGAACTCATAAATTGTAAAAATATAAAAAATATTTCGATAGAAACCTTGCAATGTAATGAAAATTAAAAAAATAAAAACATTTATCTCACAAACTTGTAAGGCTTACTGACAAAAACGTATATCCTGGAACAAGTTTTATGAAATTTCCGCACCCTATGAATAGTTAATATTTGTTCAATGGATAGTTAATAATAATACTAATTTCATTCAATACAGTGCAAACCGTGCCCTAAGGTGCTATCTCTCTCTTTTTAGTTTGCTTTTTTTCTAGCATTGTCCTGGATGAAAACAACAAGCTTTTCGAACTATGCTCGCGTTGACGACAGAGCCGCCGGGAAGGGCCGCCTTAAGGCGAGAGAGAGCGACGGAACGCATTAGCATTGCCGATTTCGCGGCGGTCCGTCGCTCTCTCTCTCTTAGCAAATGACGGTTCTGAGCAGGGACCGGAATACCGATATTTTTATCGATATATCAATACCCGATATATAAAATACTGGTATTATATTGATATTTTGTATAATATACCGGTATTTTATCGAAATTTGTATCGATATATGGATATATAGATAAAAATATCGATAAAATACCGGTTTTAGGGTATCGATATATCGATAAAAAATATCGGTATTCCTGTCCCTGGTTCTGAGCGATGGAATTGGATAGCAGTACGAAAGTGCTGTCCCCTACTGCCAGCTTAGCGCATCGATGAGCGTAGATGAGACACAGAATATCAAAATAGAAATGACTTGCTCGCCGAACCGCCTTTATACCTCAGTTTTATGTCCGTCCCCTCAACCGGCTATTACGGTTTGCTCAGAAAAAGCAGCTGATTCAAATTCACTCGACCAGCTTTCACGATCTGCGCGGAAAAGAGCAGTTACTATATTTTTTTCCCAACATGAAAAAAAAATCATTATTTTGATTCCTTTTTCCCCCATCATCACGTTAAAGGCACAGAAATAATATAAGTATTAAATACAGAACAAAAAAAAACAGCCTAAAAAGCGTCCCCGTTCCCCGTCCTCACACCTTTCATTGTTCTCGCCTTGTCGAGTGTGTTGAGGGGCGTTTCGTTTGTAGTAATCATTATCATCATCATCAGTAGCCCTTATATATCCATTTCTGGATGTAGGCATCCTCCATTCTTCTCCAACGTTGGCGGTCTCTGGCTTTTGCCATCCAATTTGAGCCCGCTTGTCTCCGAAGGATACTGTCGACTCGTCTCATCGATGGCTGTCCTCTGGGTCTGAAGTGGGTACGTGGTCTGCATTCTAGTAGCCTTTTCGTCCATCGCTCAGGGCTCATTCGAGCAATGTGTCCCGCCTATCTCCATTTCCATTGTAGTATTAGTAGGCATAAATGATACTCCGCTTTTCATGCCATACCTGTGTTAATAATGGTGACGTTTGAGTCTTGCGGCTCTGAGCTCTGTCTTTTGACCCGAAATAAGGATAAAGATTAAGAATAAAGACGTAATAATATGAATATGAAAGAAATAATTTTAAGAATCTAATACGGATGTAGCTCAGACCAACGTGTGTTACAAATCGATACATCATCTAGTGACGTCACACATCCTTTTATTGGAACAATGGGCCTAATTCGAGCACATGTCCGTGTCAAGTTCACATAATCATAGTTGCCGCAAAAAACCGTTATTCAGCTGCAAACAAGTCGCTAATTGTCACGCTGTCGACTGGAAACAATGGATTGTTAGTGCCGGACCAGACGACACGCAAGTTGCGTTGCGCAACTTGCGTCGCGTTACGCGCTTACACAGCATTTCATACAATTTCTACCAATCGTTCACACGACGCGCAAGTTGCGCCTCAACGCAACTTGCGCTGCGTTACGCGTGCTCGCACGAGCCCGCACAGAGGTGGTAAAGTGTTAGAGAGCTGGACAAAAATGTTTAGAATTATTTTATATATGCAAAGCAGACCTTGTCTATGACTTCTATCAAAAGATCTTAGAAAAGATACATTTTTTCTATGTACATTTTAACTATTATAAATTTTTGGTATGCAATAAAGTGTTACTTAATATGTTAGGTTCAATACAAAGAAATAGTTCTTTTTTCTCGTAACTTATAATAAGGTAGTCACACTTATATAAAAGCTGTTGCTTTTAATGTATGAATATGATAAGCAAAGAATCAAAACAAAAACCACACTTTAATTTCTATGTATGTGCAGGCTGATTCTCAAACCACTGTGCGGCGGCGACACGAGACAAGAGTGAGAAAGATGTATGTTCTTTAAAGTCGTTGACCCACGGAGAAAATTATAGTCATAATCGACATAAGAGAGAAACTCTCAGCATTTCAAACCGAAAAATGTAAATGTAAACCTACCTAACCAATAAATTTCGTTACTAAAATGGCTTTGTATGAATGAAGATAATCCATTGCAGTAGATTAATTCAACTATACAGTAACTTAAATAATGTCATCATTATCCTCGTTCTTAGTTCCGTTGTGTGTTGTGTTATGTGTATGACATGTATTTTATATTGTTAGTAGTTTTATGTAGATATGTATTGATGTTTGTATGTATATATCATCATCAGCATCCGAGCGTATTCCCGGTTGCATCCTCAGCAGTAACGCTTCAGAGCAGGGGGTCCGCTACCTAACCAAGGAGATTTGACGAGGTTACTGGTTTTTACACAGAGCGACTGCCGTCTGACCTCCACAACCCAAAGGGCAAACCAGAAACCAATCCTTGGATAGTTTGATGATCAAACGCTAGGTGGCGTTCGGGACCCACAGTTTTACGTGCCTTCCGAAACACGGAATCATCTTACTTTTCGGATAATCAGGTGATTCAAGCCTGCAATATCCTATCCAGACTGGAAACAACTTTTCACAAAGTATGCTTCCCAGTGGGAATCGAACCTTGACCACTGGACTACGGAGGCAGTCAAAACATGTATTTTATATTGTTAGTAGTTTTATGTAGATATGTATTGATGTTTGTATGTATATATACTTATATATTACGTATTAAGAATCAATATTTATTACTATTTTTATTTATTTATATCCTAAATAAGTTATCTTACTTATCCTTTATATATGTATATATTTTTTACTGTTTAATACAGAGGTTCCCAAACTTATTTTGTCAAACGCCCACTTTAAAAAATCAGTTATTTTGAACCCCCCCCCTATTTTTTTCAAAATAAAAACCTATCAGATATTTGTCTTGCCTGTAGTTTAATTCAACCTATATTCTAAACTAGACTTTTTTACAAGAGAGAGCAATAATAATACATACACCAGTACATTAGAGTATCTTTTATAAAAAAATAACAATAATCAACATTGTTAATTTTAAATAAAAAAATAGCAATAATAATACAATTTTACAATAATAAAGAGTATCGGAAGTGGGGACCTCACCTGCGAAACTTTAAAACACGAAATTTTTTCAGTGTTTGATTCCTTTAACGATATAAATAGCGTTGTGAACGCATTAAAATAATAAATATTAATTACATTTTTAGTTTATATTTATACAATGAAAAAGGATATAAATATGAACTAATAAATGGATGTTGTGTAGTAAGAGGATTTTAATTTCTGTGAATTTTAAAATATGAAATAGCTGAAGTTATAAATCACTCATTGCTTAAATCATATCAGCGCCCCCCAACTTTATTCTGGGCCCGTTAGCGCCCCCCTTAAAGCCTCCAGCGCCCACAAGGGCGCGTTATCGCCCACTTTGGGAAAGACTAGTTAAATATCACAATATAATTTAAGTTAGTTAATTTTCACTATCGCACCACTTATTTATTATTATTTTTACTTTCCAATCCTGTCACCCAAAGGTAGCCTGTAAGAGATTGCCTTGGCGATAAGGCACCTATTGTACATCTGATTTACCTATGTATTCAAATGTAAATTTCATGTGTTTTGGTGCAATAAAGTGTTTTTTGCTTTGCTTTTGCTTAAACTATCCTCAAGATAATGATGACAGTGGATTGTCTTCATTCAGAAGAATTCATTCAGATAATCATTATAAAAAATATATTTTTTTTTTTGTATAGAGCCCAACATAATAATTAAGTAAGCAATTTATTGGTATAGGTAAGCAAATTTATATCTTTTGATTTTAATTTTGAGATTTTCTCATTTCCTCTGTCATAACCAATTATCATTTCCCATGTCGATTACGATTATCGTATTCTCTGTGGGTCAGTGATTTTCGTTTATAAAAAAACTACTTTTATATGGAACCCAGCATAATCATCGTAAGTAATACTTTATTTTATACCAAAAAATAATAAAAGGTAAAATGTACATACAAAAAAGAAAGTAAAATGGGCGGTCTTATCGCTAAAACGATTTCTTCCACACAAACGATGGATGGAGAGAATATGGAAAAACGGCGCCATTTTGCTAGAATTTCCATAGGATAACGCCTGTATTGTATTTAAAAATAAGTCTTTCAAAACATTTTTGTCCCGCTCTCTAATATACCATCTCAAAGGGGGCGTCTGAAAAAAATGAAACTTGCGTCGCGTTACGCGAAATGAAAGTGTTGAAAATTGTAATTTCGTCCTCAGAAAAAAATTATAGTGGATTTTTTTCATTCAGACAAAGCCATTGGCCGGACAATCCACTGTAGGAATTCATTTTCTTAGTGGACTGTCTAAAATTAGACAATGCCATTGACAGGACAATCCACGAAGACAATGATTGCCTTTACTTATACGACCCCATTGACAAAAGAGTATATACTGAGATAATTTATTGTCTTCACTAAGACGAAGCCATAGACAAAACAATCTACAAAGATAGTTCATTGTTTTTATTTAGACGTAACCATTGACAGGTCAATCAACTAAGACAATGATTTTGCTCAATCTGACGAAGTCATTAACAGAATAATTCATTTGGACGGTGATTGCCTTCATTCTGACGAATCCATTTACATGAAAATCTACTTAGGCAATTAAGTATCTTCATTCAGGCGAAGCCATTGACAGGACACTCCACTAAAACAATTATGCCTTCATTCAGACAAAGCCACTGACAGGACAATCCACTAAGACACTGAACTGTCTTAGTGGATTGTCCTGTTAATGGTTTCATCTGAATGAATACAATCATTGTCTAAGTCTATCAGTGTCTTAGTGGAATCCACTAAGACAGTGATTGTTTTTATTTAGACATCTCCATTGTCATGACAATCCACTAAGACAATTCATGGTCTTCATTCAAACGAAGCCATTGACAGGAAAATACACTAAGATAGTGATTGTCGTCATTCAGACGAAGTCATTGACATGACAATCAACTAAGACAATACTTTTATTTTTTATTTTATTGGTTCATGTACACTTGAAAATTTACAAATAAAACCTTATAAAAGTTAACGTAGTACATAGGTGCTACTTATTTCTAAAGAAATTTCTTCCAGTAAACCCGCGAGAGGAAATGGGAAGAAAGAGGTAATTGGCGTGTACAATACAAAGATAAATAAATACTTATACCTACAAGAAACATAAATAAATTAATAAACATACCTACATAGACGTACATAAAATAAACTTACATAAATACATAAATATATACTGATATATACAATATAATACTGTCTTTTGGCCAGCTAAACTGACCAAATAATCTGTGTGCGACATTATGTACTTAGCGCATCTTGCGCGGGTAGAGCGGCCACACGGAGCGCGAGTTGCGCGGCGCAACTTGCGCTGTTACGCGACGCAACTTGCGTCTCGTTTGTTTCGACCCTTATGGTTAACTATAGAATAGGAGTAGAGAGGAGCCCAAGCGTTATTGATTCGCATTTTAGTCGTGATAACGTGTTATAAAATCGATGAACTCTGGCTGCACGCACGAAAAATTGTAACGTTCCGCCTAAGCCGAGCTCGCTAACGAGAGCGCGGAACGACCGATAGAGAGAAAAGATAGGCCTAACCATTCGGCTTGTTACGCATCTATCATGACTTTATTAATAATCAATGTTTTGGCTATTTTTTTAATTGAGTACAGTGAGAGTTCTTTGTAATAAAGTTATTCTCGATGCGAGAGCGAAACATGGTAATTACAACTGCACCGTTACGACCAGTTTCATTTGTAAAAATTGACAATTCATCCTAGATATAAGCATAAACCCTGAAACAGTAGGTATTTCATACAAGTATGTGCATGATATACTGTAAATTTAGATTTAATGAAATTTTCCCATAATAATTATTGGTCACTTAAAATGCCATCCATCATAGTGTGAAGATTATTAAATTCTGGTTTCACAAGACAATCTTAGAATTAGTAGTAGATCTAATAATTCTATCGGCCTCTAAATCTGGACTGTGTGTTATTATTGCTAATAATAAAAATGAGTGAAGGAGGAAAACCTTTTTAAAAACAAACCCAACCCAACTGTGTCAGCTCCTACTGGCAGCTTTTATGTTGTTGTCTTTTCTGGTTTCAAGATAACATTTTGTCAGTATGACCTTCATAAAAAAGTGCTGTGAAAACTGAGGGGCGAAATGATCGTCTCGCTTAAATGCTTGGAACCAAGTCAAACTAAAGTCAAAAGTCAAAAATCATTTATTTATCTTTGGATATTTGTATCACTTGATACTTTTCAATTTTTCGATTTCATAATAGTTGTTAACGTCAGATCATTTACTTACAGCTTACAGCTAAATTTATTGCCACTTCCTAAGCGCAAGTGTAGAGGAAGCGGCAATAAACTGTACTGCAGCAATTTCACAAAGTACGTCAACTTACAATTATTATTATACCGATATTAAAATAACATATGTTGACTGAGAATATATTGTAATGTCATAATTATGAAAATTTTTAAATCCCACCGAAACACAAATGTGAAAATGAGAGCCATTTACAACGTTTAAACTCCATGTAGTATCTACTCTGTGGTCACGCCTCGATTCCGCAGTAGTAAACTGATAGTTTTAATTTTTTTATACACGCCCCTCCCCGTCCCCACCCATTGACGTCAATGAACGGTTGCATGTGTGTGTGAGCTTGATTGCAGGGCCACCACAGGACTCGGCTCTGTTAGTGTCGTAACGTAATGTTATGTTTTGAAATACTGTTGATAATACATATGCGGTTCAAATGTTAGTTTGTTTTCCTTATAAGCAGTTTTGTTTACTTTTTTATAGAAACGTTTCGCTGGCGTGGCTGTTTAACAATAAACAAAAGTAGCAATAAAAATTTTGTTGCTATGAATTTTTAGATTGTTTAAAGCATGTTTTGTATGTCCCTTTACTCTCTGGGTAAAGGTCTTTCGTTTCATTTTCACTGATCCCTGTCCATAGCTGCTGCCATTCCTTTCCGTTGACTGAATTTTTACAACTTAATATTTTTTATTACGCAATTTATGTTTGTTTACTTGTTCGCAAGCATTACATGTTATAATGTGTCAACATTGTATTATATTATAAGTATTTATTAATTTAAAGACAATTATAATAATATGACAAAGCCCTTCTGGCGACTAGGCGACCAATACTGTGAAAATGAGTTTCTAATGGCGTTTCTTCTCAGCAGTGGTCGTTACGAAGCGCTGGTATCGGTAGCTTTTCTTTAAAAATAAATTAAATTTTAATATACTTTACACGTAACATAAATTATACTTATAGACGTATAAAAGTGCCTGTAAAGGTCTAATTACTGAATAAACATTTGAATCTAAACATTTGAATCTTAAAATCTTTGAAGAGATTGCTATGTGATAAGTGCACCTTTGTATCATAATTATGTCTTTTTCTCCTTTTGTTTATGGTGCAAAAAAGAGTATTTGTATTGAATTAAATGAAGCTGCCGATGTCGTCTCGCCATTTCTTTCGTGGTCGCCCTCTACGCCTGCGCCCTAGTTTATATAGCTACTTATTCAATTATTTATTTAAGAAGCAAATGTCTTGTTTTGTAAAATGTGACATGAGCTTTAAATGCATTGGAAGCCCAAAAGATATTCTATTTATTGCAAACTAAGGATTTTTTAAAATCCGGATTTTCGAATTTCCCTCTGACCTAAATTACGATTATTCAGTTTTTAAGTAATATTTAGACAAATAAATCATTGTTAGGTAATATTAAAATAAGGAAAAAAATTTAACTTCTTAAAAACCGAATAATCCGTATTTAAATAAATCCGGATTTAGCAATCTCCAGCTACAATATTGTCAAAGATTGTTCATAACATAGATAATACCTTTTTTATATTCTTAATACAAATTATTGCTCATAATTAGTTTGTTCTATCTAATCGGTCTTTTGGAAAACTTTGGGAGATCTATATCTAGTAGTGGACTTCCTGGGGCTGATTATGATGATGATGGTCGCAAACCCAAATAGTCTCACTAGCAAGTTTTCTAAATTGCATGTCGTCATAGCAAGAAGTTGTTTGAACGTTCATGTCGCGAGTTTACTTATACAGGCTGATTGCACGTAACTTAAAAAAATATAAAACCAACAAAATACTTATTAATAACAAAGAATGTTTGGAAACCGCGTGCTTGTACGCGCTTTGGTACATACCTACCTAAATTGGCTCTTAGCAGCTGCTGCGCAGATCTATGCGCGGATGCATTGTTTAAGGGAACTAGCCGAATTTTCCGGGGTGATGCTCCAATTTGAAATAAATCATTTGAAAGAAATCAGAGACATCATTTAAAATTTTGTCTTGACCAGACCCTAGATAACCCTTAAAGCTATTTTATGAACTACTGTTTACAGTTTGAAGCAAGAACGTGAAGCTTTTTTACGCACATTTGCGAAAAACTACCACTTTTGGCTAATGTGCGAAGAAAAGCTTCACGTTCTCACTCAAAACTTTCAATATGTAACGTGATTCACTAGTCAGCGTGTAAAAATAATTTATTTCAAATGAGGGTGTCACAATGAATCGAACCTCTTATTTTTAGAATTCTAACGTAAGCATTTTAAATGTTATCAAGTTAACGTCATGGAGTGTATTTTGAGTTGATATTTTTAAAATTATAAATTACCTACCAGATTTTGCCGGTTTGATAAGGATCGAGTAACAGGCTTGGATTTAAATGAGGTCGAATATTAAATTAGGAGGTGATGGCTGAGTAGTTGGCTCTGCTTGCTTTTCGTGTGTGTAAGTGGCCAACACTGGTCTCATAAAGGCATCTGACATAGCTTGACAACTGCCATACAATGATGACAGCCGGGACCAACGGTTTATACGTGGCTTCCGAAGCACGGAGGAGCTCGAGAAATTTTCATGCCACTTGTGGTCACCAATCCAAGCGCGGACCACGCCCGGTGTCGCTTTACTTGCGAAAGCGCTAGTAATGCCCACTTCCGCCGGGCCACCGAGCTCTGCTGTGCGTCTGTGAGACAAGTTCGAAGTTCGACGGAAAGGGGATATCAACCCGAAAGAGAGTAAACATACTTATCAATGTGAACAACTTTTACTATCCCTGAAATCATAAAAAAATCTTCACCTCCATACAAAATTAAATACCTCATCATCATCCGAGCGTATTCCCGGTTGCATCCTCAGCAGTAACGCTTCAGAGCCCGGGGTCCGCTACCTAACCAAGGAGATTTGACGAGGTTTCTGGTTTTTACACAGAGCGACTGCCGTCTGACCTCCACAACCCAAAGGGCAAACCAGGAACCAATCCTTGGATAGTTTGATGGTCAAACGCTAGGTGGCGTTCGGGACTCACAGTTTTACGTGCCTTCCGAAACAAGGAATCATCTTTCTTTTAGGATAATCAGTTTATTCAAGCCTGCAATATCCTATCCAGACTGGAAACAACTTTTCACAAAGTATGCTTGCCAGTGGGAATCGAACCCATGACCTCCGGGTCACAAGGCGAACGCCTTGACCACTGGACCACGGAGGCAGTCAACAAAATTAAATACCTACCGTGCCAAAATGTATGGGGCTGCAGGTTTTGTTTTAACTATTTTAGGAATGGTACCCATTCCCGTCCGCTCAACACCTTCCACAAGGCGAGAAAGGGGGAGTGGTGCGAGGACGGGGAACGGGGACGCATATTGCGCGGGACCTTAGGCGATTCCGTTCTTTATGTGTGAAATGGAGAAGACAATTGCAACCCACTCTATTACCATTAACATAAATATTAGTACTATATTTTTTATTATTATTTATTCTTTACAGAATCAACAGCACTTTACAATATTATTATTTTATCTTATAAACTATTACTTACTGCCAATCACAGATTCTCATTTTGTAATTAAAATCTTCGAAAACTATGTAAATAAATATACAAATAGGTATATTTGTAAATGAGGATCCTGTAATTGGCCCCAAGGATTTCGAAGAAATTGTTTTGTAGGATTTGG
Source organism: Acrobasis suavella (assembly GCA_943193695.1). Classification (NCBI taxonomy): domain Eukaryota; kingdom Metazoa; phylum Arthropoda; class Insecta; order Lepidoptera; family Pyralidae; genus Acrobasis; species Acrobasis suavella. The sequence continues at coordinate 2,161,982 of OW971943.1, forward strand.
TAGAGAATGATATTTATTAGCGTTAAGTCCGCCTATTTTACCATGTAGTATTGGTAAAATAAAGGTTTAGATAAATGAATAAAATTACAGGGCCTGAAAAATCAATTAGGGAACTTCATTTTAACAGATATTTTCATCAGCCAACTCGGTTGCACTCATCTTTATAAGTCTTCAACAATCACAGACTAAAGAAAGAGCGTAGAAGAGAAAACTTGAGTAACAAAAACAGAGATATCGTCAAAAGCTGGCAACCCTGAGCAGAATTGAATATGTGTCAAATCACACAACACGTGGACACGGCGTGGACCTTAATGTACTTTTAGTGTGTGTAGGTGCCACTGCAATCCTGTGCATGTCTCAGTTACCAGACACAGCATACTATATATACCTTTTTGTAGCCTGCTGAGTGTTACATTGTTGAACAAAGGCTTCGACAGTTCTTGATCTTCTAACATTTCCAGAACTTTGAAAAATTCTGAAAACAGTGAATTTCTAATATTTTTTTTTTAATAATTGATTTTATTAGGTAGATCGCCTACTAAAATTAGAAGAGCAAAAATCTTCTTTATAATAAAAAAAAATATATACGTAAAGACTATGTTGAATATTAATAATTTGTATGCAAAAAGTACTGATATTCCGTCAAAAAACATAAATGTCAAAATGTGAGCCAAGTTCAATATCCGACGAAAGAATTGAGATCTAAATGGTTGCCAATTCAGTTTAATAGAGAAAAAATATTGAGATTTATTTATAAAAATTCGAATTGGCAAAATTTTTGAAAATTATTACTTTTTTTTACAATTGAATAAATTAAAAGTTACGATTAAGTTACTACGTCAATACAAGCTATTAGATTACAAATTAAATACATATTACTATATAACTACTCAATAACCAGATAAAGCGTAAATAAGTACTATGTAATGTACTAATTCACGAGAGTTATTTATAGGTTAGGATTAAATTACTACGTCGAGGTGTTACTTGTATAATTTATTTGAATATAACTATGTACCTATCAGTGGTCATTACGAAGAGCTGGTATCGGTAGCTTTTCTTTTAAAATAAATTAAATATTCATATAAATTGGTGGGTACTGTCACCACAAAGCTACAATACTGTCTACAAACTCACGCATTTTGAATGACAAAAACTTCCGTACGACATATTGTTCTGAAAATCATTGAATACACTAGTGTACTCGTATAATTGTTTTATTTTTGTCAACAAAATGATGTCATGAATGCTCAGTTTCTTTGAGTAGTTCAGACTTCAGACAAATGGATTCACATTGTCTAGGTAAATTTCCTCCGAGAATAGTTATATTTTTTTGACATTTTTCATTATTTTCAGTACTAGCAGTTTAATTTTGGTAGTTTGCGATGGCAAACGCGAGTATCAGAACCGATGGCAAAGAAGAAGATATGATTAGCAAGATTTTTAGCGGCATTTCGCGGTGACATTGTTTTTTTTTAATTAATAAGTTTTGTTTGAAACCGCTAACAAAAAAAGAAAAACCATTTATTTTTCATAAATATTTTTTTTGTCTTCGGTTCTTAACAGGTCGCTCAGGGTTGTCGCTTCCCTAATGTTCGTTGACTTAAAGTGAAATTGCTTGTTCCAGATGCTAAACGCGGACTGAGGGCAGGGGTGACTCCTGAGCGACCTGCGGCGGTTGGAGACTTGGTGCGCGTCTACAAGCCACTGGAGATACTAGTATACTCATAGAATTTACGATGAAGACTATTTCGTACCATCGTCCTTTAGAATATCCAGAAAACCATGTGTACAATTGTACACATATTGTCACATCTATAGCGTGTTTTAAAAACGCGAAATAATCCTTTTAGAGCATGCATAGTCTTTTATCTGTTTATGTATTTCTTATAAAATATAGTATCGTTGAGTTAGTATCCCATAACAAAAGTCTCAACTTACTTTGGGGCTAACTCAATTTCCTGGAAAGAAATTTCAAAATATGATAAACATATTTTTTGAAGAAAATCAATTAGCTAATTGAATAGATTATATGGGTGATGCATTTTTTTTGTAATTCGAAATTTCTTTCTTTTATTGCCATTCAAAGTACGATGGTCATCTAAATGCTCACCATGGTATTACTATTTTAAGAACAATTTATGCTTATGAATCTTGCAATAAAATTGTAAAAATATTAATTCGTGATTAAAATTATTTAAAGTTTAAATAATTTGCAAATAAATAACTTTAAATCTGGATACATGCATATACATATACATAGCCTGCTAATGTTATATGCATATATAAAAAAATGCTTATAAATAAAAGATATATTTTGAAATTTGTAGACGCGTATCTATTTCCTAGTTAGATGGCGATTGGTTGTGTTTGTCAATTTATTGTTTATAAGTATTATGGCAATTATCTTATGACTCAGAGTCAGAGACTCCTAGCCTTATAGTCTAGATTTATATAAAAATAAGAATAAATAACTGAAACTCCACATTTTATACAATTCATAAGCAATTTTTTTGGCTCACTTATATTTTTTTTTGAAAGTGATAATTTTTAAAAGACCGTATGAATAATATAGTCATAATTGATATTTTTTACGTAGTTATTTATTTCCATGATATAAAAAAGAATTAAATATGGTTTCAATTTTATTTTTTAAACTGTCTGATTAATCACGAGTGATAAATTTTAAATTAAACAGAATTTTAAAAATAGGCAATTATTATTATTATTTTTAAATAGTTTCACTGAATGTTGTTACACTATACGCTAAGTTTTCCTCGTAAATTTATTATCAAAATTACTTATATACAAACCTAGTTATAATTCGGGCAACTAACCACAATACCGCAAACCAAAATGAGATCAACATGAAATCGATATTATCGTCACAGAAATAAAGTACAGGAAGTTTTTTTCTTGTGCCCGGTGCAGTTTATAACAATGAATTATATTTCCTTGATTAAAAAAAAGACTTTCATACCAATGGGCTTGCCGGTAAAAATTAAAGACCTTTTCCTTTTTCCACCCTATATTTTACTTTATAATTTTCTAGAGGAACGTTATAAGTGTCGTGGACTAAATTTACAGTAAAAAATAGCAAAGTTTAAAAAAATATTTATATCAAATCTAATTTTGGTTTACTTGAACTAGTGTAGATATTTTTACTTTTACCTACAAATATAAATGGAATATGTTTTATTATTTTATTCTAATTGAAGTTAAGTATTTCTTTAACAAGCAAAGCGTAGGACACGCACCCACAAGGTGGTCTGACGACCTGACTAAAGTGGCTGGAAAGCGCTGGATGCAGGCCGCTCTAGATCGGTCATTTTGTAAATCCCTGGGAGAGACCTATGTCCTGCAGTGGACGTTATGCGTAATGATGATGATTTCTTCAACTCGTTTATAATAAAATTTGTTGAATATTTACGTAAGGTTACCTATTTATATTAAATTCCATTACAATCAGAGCTCAAATACGAGTGTTATTTCATGAGATTATTAGTTAGGTATTAACATAATCATAATCGTATAATGAATGATCTTACTTAAATGGTTATGTTAATTACAAACTAAGTCTATAAAATTGGGGTATTCCTCAAAGCGAAACTATTTTGAGGCGCACCTAATGAAGCGCACTTTATTTATTTCTTGGAGCACACCTTTTTAAACGTGGGTGCGCTTTTTAGGAATAAAATGTTCATATTCTTGATGTATTTCTCGAAGCGCACCTTTTAGTTGCGCTCACGGATAAATTAAAAATATTGAATTTTATTCCTCGAAGCGCACCCACGTTTAAAAAGGTGCGCTTCAAGGAATAAATAAGGTGCGCTTCATTAGGTGCACCTCAAAATGGTTGCGCTTCGCGAAATACCCCTTAAAATTAACTGATATTTTATGTAAGTACTTGCTACAAAAATACTTTTATTAATTCCATTCTTACTTGTTACATTTAAGAAAATCAAATACTTTTAGTGTAAAGTAGATGTTTTTGTTTGTAGTATCTAAAATAAACATGTTATTAAAATTTCAGGTTATACAACGTGAAAGGAACATACCCGTAATAAATCGAACCACGGGCTATACTAGATTACTAAAGTATAATGGATTTAAAATAAAAGTCAAAAAGCAAACAAAATTTTTGGCATTTCCATACAAAAGTTTGCAGCCGCCCGGGCAATTTGTATGGGAATGTTGATTATTTTTTGCTTTTTGACTGTTTTTTAATTCCCTTCCACGTTGTATAATATACTTATAGAAAAGTATGTTTTTGTATTTAAAAAAGGTTTTAAAAATTGACTAGAAAATGAATTATCAAAATTATTCACATTTACATATTTTTTTTCAATCGTTGTTTACTCAATCATTCAGTTATAATTATTAGTCTTTTATTTCTAAGCAGTAACTTTCAGTTACCGACTTAGACATTTCACTCATTTATTTGTAACTCGATTTACCAAAAGAAGTATTATTGATTAGAGTAGAATTGTCTTATGATTTTATATTATTATGTTTTATTACCTTTAATTTTCAACCAAGAATAAATTAAGAATAAACATATCATTTTAGGTAGAGTTTAGTTAAATTGAGGTTCGATGTCCAGTAAAAATACTATATGTATAGAAATTCTTATATTTCGCAAAATGTTTCTTTTGATACCAAATCATTATCTTGCCTTTAGTTTAGCTTGTTTATATTATTTAATTCTATTTGCATTGATTACAAATTGATTGCACGTGTCAGTATGTATGTCTGTGCGTCTGAAGTGCAAACATTCAATTTATTTGCATTAAATATATAAATATTTTACGCACAATCAATATGACGTCAAAGAAATTTAAATGTTTTTTAAAATCTGTCATTATTTATGTTAATCATCATACTATTTGTATGCTGAATAAAATTTTATTGATTGTTAAAAGGTTTTTTTGTACGCCTGTTTTCATCAATGAACAGAAGGCTGACTTGGTAGGACAGTAGGATTAGATTGGTAATTTCCTATGCTGCTATCCCTTTCTGTTGCTCAGAACCGCCATTTGCTAACGCGAGACAGAGACGGAACTCCTGGAAGACAGACAAACGTAGAAGGGACATACCCGTAATAAATCGAACCACGGGATATACTACCTCTAGATCAGTCTTTCCCAAAGTGGGCGATAACGCCCCCTTGTGGGCGCTGGAGGCTTTAAGGGGGGCGGTAACGGGCCCAGAATAAAGTTGGGGGGCGCTGATGTGATTTAAGCAATGAGTGATTTATAACTTCAGCTATTTCATATTTTAAATTTCACTGAAATTAAAATCCTCTTACTACAACATCCATTTATTAGTTCATATTTATATCCATTTTTATTGTACAAATATAAACTAAAAATGTAATTAATATTTATTATTTTAATGCGTTCACAACGCTATTTATATCGTTAAAGGAATCAAACACTAAAAAAATTTCGTGTTTTAAAGTTTCGCAGGTGAGGTCCCCACTTCCGATACTCTTTATTATTGTAAAATTGTATTATTATTGCTATTTTTTTTTAATTAACAATGTTGATTATTGTTATTTTTTTATAAAAGATACTCTTATGTACTGGTGTATGTATTATTATTGCTTTCTCTTGTAAAAAAGTCTAGTTTAGAATATAGGTTGAATTAAACTACAGGAAAGACAAATATGTGATTCAGGTTTTTATGGTGAAAAAAATGGGGGGCGCTACAAAATAACTGATTTTTTAAAGTGGGCGTTTGACAAAATAAGTTTGGGAACCTCTTCTCTAGATCACTAGAGTGTAATGAAATTAAAATAACGGTCAAAAAGCAAACAATTTTTTTTCCTGTTCCACACAAGTGTGCAGCCGCTCGGGCAATATGTACGGGAATTTCAATTTTTTTTTAATTTCATAATACTATAGTGATTTAATACAGCCCGTGGTTTGATTTATTACGGGTATGTCCCTTCCACGATGTATATTTATTTATTTATAAATAAATAAAGAGATAAGGAAATTATTCCATCGTATGCAAGCACATACCTACGTTACGTTACATTACATCATGTAGGAGTAATTATAATATCAGTGACGTAAAAGTGATGTTATTTACCACGAAGCATTTACATTTAGGTACTGACAGTTAAATGACTGGAAATCTTTATCAAATTTTACAGTAGGTAGTAGTTATTCAACTCAATCGTTTTTTTTTCTACAATGTGATCTTCCATGTAGGTCTAGGAATGGAGAAAAAGCTAAGAGTGAATACAATACAATAAATACCCCTTATTGCACAACATAAATATATACAGGACATAATTAATTATCTTAAAAATTAGGAAATGCGCAAAAGGTGGCCTTATCGCTAAGCAATTTCTTCAATATCTTCAATTACCTCTCTGTATAGAAAAAAGTGATGGGGATTAGGTAATGAACCAGTGGCTTCCCTTCCCGCGCAGATCATAAATGCCGATCCAGGGTACCTATGCGAGAAATTCCGAATTATCTTAATAGGCGAACCGTAAAGCGATTAATGTTGCCGAGAAATCGATAGTTTTACAATCGGTAGCTTCAATCGATAATGCCAAACTGTCGATAGTATCGTTCGATGATGACGAACAAACGATAGTATCAGTTACCAACCAATACCATCGATAGTATCGGTACTATCGAAAGACTATCGATAGTATCGGTTTTATGCAAATTACCGATAATGTATCGATATGCTATCGATAGTAGACTGTGGACTATCGAGCGGCAGCACTACTAGCAATCATCACTCTGCGCATTCCTTTTACGACCTTCTCTATTAACATCACGCTAAAAATGGCTTTAGGTTTTGCGGGCCTGGGCTTTATCTCTCTCCCCCAGCCTATAGATGTTCACTGCTGGAAAGGCCTACCAAGAATGGGGGGTTTAGCTGTAATCCACCACCACGCTTTGGCAGGCAGTTTGGCGATCGCAGTGTGATGGTATGGTACGTGGAAACATGCTGCTGACCATCCCTCGGTGTTTGAATCCTGAGTGGCCTCTTACGACACCCACGGAAGGAGATGGTGCTTGTTCCAGGGCCACACAGGCCGTTTAGAGCCGCCAAACCCAGAAAAGTTGCTCGGTGACATGCTCGTTCAACAAATTGACATTGACATATTTAACGATTCTATTAATAATTTTATAAATAAGTTAATATTGTATTTAAATTCTATAAATTTTACTATTTAATCTTTTGACATTTTAAATTGACTAACCTGACTTTGTTTTATTTTCTATATTTGTGTAAATAGTAAATGTAGTGTTCGGCCAGCCCAGCAATTTGTATGATAATGCAGATTTTTTTTCGAATTTCAAGTATTGGTCCCATTGGAAAAGTTGTTTATACTGACGGTCTGAGTTGCTCCTACAAGGATCGGACAGGGTTTTTGGTACATATTGTATATGTATATGCCAAAGCCTTCTCCATTTAGCGCCTTTCAAAATTTATACACCGCTATACATACAGTTTGTATCTTTTGCTATGTTTCTTTTCTGTTAGTTTGAAAATATTGCTATAACGATTTTCGCAGGAGATTGTTTGGTAGGCATACATGACGTGACCAGTGGTAATATACAACGACCGTTTTCATTTCAAGTACAAATATTTTAAAGGGTGATTCAGTCCATCATTTTGAACAACTTTTCCCAATAAATGAATATCGAAAACGAAAAAGAAATTAAGGTTCTCATAAAAATCGAAGTAATCATGTGATATTGTTATTATGGAAAATGTTTTTTTTTTTCTTATTTCGATATATGTTTCTCGGAAAAAGTTGTTCAAAATGATGAACTGAATCGCCATATTAAGATATGTTTGTACTTAATAACAAGTAATTATTTAAAAATATATTTTTAGAACAAGCTTTTATCTTCAGTACTCCACAAGACGATTCAAACGAGCCCAAACTCGATGGGGTTGCGTCGTTTCATTACAGAGTTCCTATGACCACCTTCCAATACCATCATCAGATCAGCTGCGTTTCATCATAATATTGCATTGTCACGCGTTATACGTATGCGTGCAAGATTTCAGCTCAATCGGAAACCAGGAAGTGGGTAAAATGTAACTTGTAAGATTTGATCACAGACAGACAGATAGATTGACAGACAACGAGACAGGTGAAACTAAATAAAAGCTTGTGAAAAAGGACGTTGTTTATAAAAAGCGAATGAGATTTACTATTCCGTTGAAACTGACGGAATAGAAAGAGACATTTTGATAGATGCCATTTTGTTTTGGGTGGATCAAACAGCCTACCTAAACCAAGTAAAAAAAAATAGCGCAAAGTATCTAGCAGTCAGCATTGACAGGTTTTCATGGTTTAGAATTGGTTTTACAACGGAAAAAATGGCACACTTTATAAAAAAAAACTGGCTTTATGAGTAGTAGACCTAGAATCATATGTCATATTATTATTTCCATCCAACCTTTCTGAAAATTTTTACATATAATTATGAAAACTTTTCTCTAAATTTTATGAGAATCGAAAAGAAAGAAAAAAGGAGAATAACCGGATATCGGGAAATTCAGACATAAAAAAGCCTAAGCTGAAAACGATACTATTATTTAAATAATATTAGTTATATTCTACCATAACTCACAACCGAACTCGACATCGCAATAATTTGTAATGATCAAGTAAACTAGACTTTTCTAGAAACGTTACAGACCGTTTGAAATTTTCTACATGATACGACATGGTTCTAAAAGTATCGAATGTGCACATTTATTGGAACCTTGTCGTTTTTGTAAATATTTGCCGCAAAATACGCCATTCGTAAAATATAAAATGTGCAATTCACAATTGATAAATTGTCAAAGAAATTCTATTAAATGAGCATTTTCTAAATTTAACAAATATTTTAATTACATATGTAAGTTATCAACGATTTTGTTATATTTTTATAAAGTAGGTACATTGCTTTAGAACATAAAATGTAAGTTTTAACAAAGTATACTGTAACCATGAAGGAATTATGTATTTGTGTATTTATTGTATAATTTTATGTAATAAAACAAGAGGCTCATTGACAGTTCATCTAAAAATGCACATTTTGAGGGATTGGCTCAGCATGTGAACATTATGCGAACTGTTCGTTTTGCGTCAAACCGTTTTACCGGTTTTGCGGATTAAGGTAAAGTTCGTATTAGGATGAATGGTGGTATTGGTATCAATTTAAAAGAATATTGCTCGGGATATATACGACGTGTCGTGGCTTGATTTATTTGCGTGTACAAAATGCTGCGCAAGAGTTGCGTGGAGACTAATATGGACAGGCTTTTATTTCGAAAATTGTTTTTTTAAAATATCTCCTTGTTTTACGTATATTTAGAACATATAAAAACATGTAGAGGCTTTTTTGTTTGAAAAGAGTGTAAGTATATTTGTACCTATTGATGATATAATTTTCTTCATCCCGTATTCCCGGTTGCATCCTCAGTGGTAACGCTTCAGAGCTCGGGGTCCGCTACCTAACCCAGGTGATTTGACGAGGTTACTGGTTTTTACACAGAGCGACTGCCTTCTGACCTTTGCAGCCCAAAGGGTAGACCAGAACCAATCCTTGGATGGGTTTAATGAGCAAACGCTAGATGGCGTTCGGGACCCACAGTTTATACGTGCCTTCCAAAACACGGAATGATTTTTTTTTTCAGATTAGGTGATTCAAGCCTGCAATATCCTAACCAGACTGAAAACATATTTTCACAAATTATGCTTTCCAGTGGGATTCGGACCCACGACCTCCAGATCACAAGGCAGACGCCTTGACTTCTGAACTACGGAGGCAGTCGTCATATTAATGATGATGAAATGATGTAATGTATAGTATTTTATAGTTTTCTTTTTTTATCATCTAGATAATTAATTGAAATTATGTACATATAAAACTAAACTTAATAAAAACTTAATAATAATAGTATTTTTAGTAAGTTATTTATTATGTAGGAACACAAAAGATGACTCCAGTTCAGTGTCGCAAAATTATGAAAGATGTTGGAAAAATAGCATAAGTCATCGATATTACGAAATCAATATTTTCTTTATGGTATCACATAACCATTATTGGATCGCGAAATGTTGACAAAATGAAATTATAAAATATAATTCCATAGTTAGGATCTAAGACTAACAACTGTAAACGTTGTGTGTAGTTAGCTCTATTTATACTAGAATGAGGAATATTTAGAGGCAAAATCTGGCGCACTGACGCAAGCAGAAGCCCGGTGCACTTCGTTCACTAGGTACCGCCCGGCGGTACCTGGACGATTTGCGTCCTAAATAGGCCCTTCTGGCACCGTAGCTTCGGCCCTTCCGGCAAATGGGTGTTGCAACACCCCAAAATTTGCCATAGTCCCTAGCGCGCCCAAAGCGGAGGTTTCCCCCTTGGGAGCCCTTTGCGCTGCTGCTAGTAGTATATGAATATAGGAAGCCGGGCCTCTGGCTCGTCTCTCAAACCTTGTCCGGTGAAGTAGGAAATGCCGTCCGAGGCAACCTATGCCCGTGAATTAAAAAAACACGGTGCACTCATATGCCCTTTGTGCCCCACTAGCTGTACTATTCTGTAACGATGTTGCAATAAACCCTATCCTTCATGTCCTTACATAACTCCTTTATTTATCATTTCATTCTGTGCACCTTTTCAAATTCAATTTCAAAATTTTTGACATATTCTTTCCATCATCATCATTCTGACTCATTCCTGCACCACGTCTCATACAAGCAAATTATAATTGTTGAATTATATAATTTTATCAGTGTTGACAAATAAATGTCTTAACCCTTGTCGTGTCTCTCTCTTGCTCTACGACTGTATTGAATCTACAATATTCATGTGGTAGCACACCTACTAGCTGAGATAGGTAGAGTTTCCACAATGCTTGACCTGTATTCTGTCTCGAAGGGAGACGGAAAGGCGCACAAGTAGTAACGTAATGGAAAAACAAAACTTGAAATTTGAGTCGACGACACGATAGGGTGGTGATCACACTGCACCGCGCACCAACGCGGAGCGCGGGGCCTTAGATTTTAACATTGTATGCAAGTACCTCAATTTGTAATTGTATAGAAAACACGCCTAGTCCAACACACTGACAATACGTCACCGCGCAGGATCATGTCGCGTCACGCGCGCAGATTCTGCCAATCTGCGCAGGGGCGCGGTGCTAGCCGCGGGGTATAACCTGCTCCGCCGTTTAAGGTAAATGTCTGGCGCGGGGCCGTCGTAGACCGTTGTTCCGCGCGGGGAAGCAGATCGAACCGCTGGTTAAAGCAGATCTGAAGTGTGATTTCTGAAACGCGGAGTTACCTAAACGTATGGTTTTTGTATGGAAAAACCATTCGTTTATGTGACTTCGCGTTTCAGAAATCGCACTTCTGCGCCTCCATCGCCGCGCGAGTAATCTGCCGGACTGCACACCGCGGCGGTGCGCATTCCCAGTGGGAGAATCGCCTAAGAAGAAGCCCAATTTGTGTGATTTATTGATTTATTCGAAGGCGTATCCATACTAAGCTAGCCGTACGTAGGCGTGGCGATTAGCTCTGCTCTTGATGTGTTTGAGATGTTCGTGTTGCGCCCGTGGCCTTCGATTGTTCACTGATACCATCAACATTCAATAATTGTAACCAACCATACTCGTACCTATACAATTTCGGGTCAGAGCAAAAAAAGAATAAAGAATAAACTCTAACACGCTATTCTATTCCTCCGAACGTTCTGGGATAAAAATCCAGGGTGTTTGGTGTTTATCTATACCACGTAGAGGGGACATGCCCGCAATAAATCGAACCACTGGCTTTACTGATCACTATAGTATAATGAAATTAAAACAAAACTAAAAAAAAATTGCCACTTCAAAAACGTGTACAGCCGCCCGGGCAATTTGTATGTTAATGTCGATATTTTTTCTGGTTTTTTGACTGTTATATTAATTTCATTATACTATAGTGATCTAGTATACAAGTATGTCCCTTCCACATTGTATACAAATACAACATACTTACATACATATATATTATATCGTATTTTAAAAAGAGCACCGTCATACGTAACATATTAAGCCCATCAGGAATTAATTAACATTACAAGGAATGTGTTGGTACTTGGGCGTTTTTAACAATAAATAAAGTAGTTGCGAGCGCCGGTGCGCCTACTATATATTGTCGGCAAACTCAGATATCTATTGATTTCTTTCAGAGCCGAGGCTTGTTTATAGCTTTTGTTGATTTTGTATTTAACGAGTAATTATTATAAAAACAAAAAACCCCACTTTTTGTTTTTTTTTAGTATTTATTATTTATTTTGATATACACAGTGTCACTATCTCACGAATCTAACGACACTTCTCAAGCTAAAATCCATCGAGACGTTAAGGCTGCAGAGCGTGCCAAACGTTTGAATTTGGCGCCAAAAACCGGCCATTTTGTTTTTATTTTTATTTTGATGTACCCAGTGTCACTTTTACAATAAATACGAATCTAACGACACCCCTCAAGCTAAAATCCATCGAGCCGTTTAGAGCGATCAAATAATTATACATACAAACTCTCGAAAAACATAACCCTCCTTCTGGAGCAGTCGGGTAAAAATACTAACATAAAAAACATAATATATATAATATAACATAAAAATAATAATAACACTTCTCTGCTTCAAATTCTACATGTAAAACCATACATGTTATTTTTCTCCTAAACGTAATAAAAAAAGAAGATTATGAATATTACAAATTATTAAATCATTAGAGAGTTAGTGGCCTGCGACGACTTGCAGGATCTTCTCATATGATGACATTTTTATGCCTAAATAAAACCATTTTCAAACCAATAAATATGAACATACATACATACATACATATTTTCACGCCTGTTTCCCATGGGGGTAGGCAGAGACTATAGATTTCCACTTGCTACGATCCTTGCAAACCTCTTTTGCTTCGTCAACACTTATTACTCTTTTCATACATGCTCTATATTATAATATATATCTATTCTAAAAGAAATTTGGATCTATTTCATAACTAAAACTTTAAACAAATACATCTCTATAAGGTTAGTGGCTATAAATTAGTATTTAACACCGAACACATTTGACTTATGGCTCAATAAATTATTCATATGTTATATTGAGACCGGGTACGTGCAATAAATTCTATAAATATGAATTGAACTGCTTGGGAAATGTGTGCAGAATATCGTTTATTTGCAGCTTCTATGGGAAGAAAGATATTAACGAGGTTTTTCATTACCTGGAAGTCACTAAAAAAAAAGAAACTAGTTGAAAATTAATAAAGTTATGGTTATCTGTCTGACTCTTTTTATATAGCATTTTGAATCATCGAAATGGCGCAATATTGCTTTTCTTATTTCTAAAATATAGCACACTACTAATTTAAGGAGCGCTGTTTTTTCTGTCAATAGTAAGAAAATATCTGAACTCCTTAAATTTTTAAATTACTCGTTCGTTATAGTATAATTGATTTCGGAGGCAAATTTGCTGCAAAGGCTGCGCTCCCCGTGGGAATTTTGGGACAAAAACTATTCTATGTCCTTTCCTGGGTTTTATACCATATCCGTACCAAATTTAATCTAAATAGGTTCAGTGGTTGAAGCGTAAAGAGATAACAAATAGACAAATATACAAAATCACTTTAGCATTTATAATAATTAGTTATGATAAGATACGATTGAATAGTTATTAGATTGGTTTCAAAGCAAATTTTGAAGGTTTATTTTATATTTTTATTTTGAAAGAGTCAATTAATATTTATTATTAGATTCATTTAGTAATTATTCCGCGCCGCAACTAGATTTCTGTTTATCCTTATAGTTGACTGGGAGAGAACGCTTTTAGCGTTGAGTCCGCCAATTGTAAACAATTGTATATTGTGGATCAATAAAGTTTTATAAATAAATAAATAAATAATAACTCCATAAAACAATTAACTCTAACGTATTTTCAAAATACGCGTACCTATCTTCCGGACAGTCCGTACACCAGGTGTCAAGTCCACGGTCCAATTACAAGATAAATGAATTAAATAAACATTTGAGTGCGCAATAAAACACTAATAAATTATTACACTGAGACATGGACACTCCATAAAGAGTGCTTTTATCTTTTTATTAGACCTTTTTGCCGACTTATAAATGTTTTTTTTTTGTGCCAAAGACATAAATAGCAGGAATTGGCATGTCAAAAATGTTTTGCGTGTGAATATCCGGTAGAGATCGCAGAAATAAATTTTCCGTCGGCTACTGAATGGGTGTTAAAGAGGATGTAATTGTAATCGATGGGTGTTAAAGAGGATGTATATATTTACACTTTAAGATGATTTATTTTATTAGTTAACGGCTACTATACATTGTATTTTAGATGTACTGGTAATATGCTACATATGTATATAATACTAATTAAGTTAAGTTTTAATGGAGAAACTTTGCAGTTATTGCAGTACGTCCGAGTAATCGTTAATAAAACGTAAGTTGTAAATAAATAAAATATTTTTTTTTTGATATTGGAAAAACAAAATTATGTAAACATTTTAAAATTTTACTCGATGATTGTAATAACTTATGAATTGTTGAGTATCTTTTTATTTTTATGGTCTCTAAACCCAGCTCATTTTTTTTCATAGCATGGCTCAGATTTGTACCGATATTCAGTATCAAAAATTCAATACTTAAATAAAAACACTTTCCGGGTACTTGTGGTTAGAAATGCTACGTCGACTCTATGAAAATGATTCAGTAACTCTATGTTTTTTTTTTCATTTGTTTGAATAGGGCCTTAATCAGGTGGCGGCTGCGGACTGGTTTCCATTGTGCGAGTAATGTAACATTACGATATGCAAATAAAAACATGCGTACACGCATCTCATTTCCATATAGTTTTATGTACCATTACGTGAAAGATTTAGAGTGAGATTCAGAATTTGTCGCAAAGGAAAAGAAGTCAAATCGAATTTCTTTTGTCAGCTTTTTTCTTTTATTGAAATGATTTAATGTCATTGAATTTATCCTGTCCCCGTTAAAAACAGGCTTTATAAAAAAATACGGAGTAAGATTGCAGTCCTAGAAAATACGATTAAACAATAGACCTCTCATTTTGTTTTTAATAATTAAATAAACAATCTTTATTTTCAGGTATAAACCTATATTCACGATGTAAATTAACAACATAAGTAAACTTTAAAATATACTTTAAATCTATATTTCCAACTTTAACAGTAAAGTATGTTAATTTATAACTTCCGTGGGTATACATGTTATCTAACTTGTGTTAGGTTTTATCATTATTTTAAATCATATATTTTTTTATGTGTTTTGGTAACAAACAAGTATTAATCATGTTTTATATGACTAAATTTTATATTTTATATAAAATTAACGTTAGATGACATATGTTATTAAATATTTTTAAATTCACCCTGATGATGACTGTCTAAACTCTAAACTAATCGAAACTAGTCGGCCTTTTTCGACTACACTACTTGCGTAAAATACTGAGAATTGAAATTGTCAAAAGTAACATGTTTTTTTTGTTTTTATTTGAAACATAGAGAGGAAAAGGTTGCTACCACTAACATTTATTGACAGTCTCTAAATCCTATTGATTGATTAAATATATAAAAACGGTTTTACTCACGTTATGATCGTCTAAACCGATCGAAACTAGTCGGCCTTATCCGACTACACTACGTGAGTAAAACCGTTTTTATATATTTAGTTATAGCCGACCTCCGTGGCGTAATGGTCAACACGCTAGATCGCCGATCTGGAGGTTCTGGATTCGATCCCCAGCCGGGGTAAGTTGGAAAATGGCCTTTTTCAAATTGTCCTGGGTCTTGGGTGTTTACCTATATATGTATTTATCATAAAATATAGTATCGTTGGGTTAGTATCCCATAACACAAGCTTAAGCTTACTTTGGGGCTACCTCAATCTGTGTGATTCGT
Source organism: Acrobasis suavella (assembly GCA_943193695.1). Taxonomy (NCBI): domain Eukaryota; kingdom Metazoa; phylum Arthropoda; class Insecta; order Lepidoptera; family Pyralidae; genus Acrobasis; species Acrobasis suavella. The sequence goes on from OW971943.1 coordinate 2,177,954, forward strand.
CCCTATATATTTATTTATTTATTGTCAAAACTAACATGACTTTTTTGTTTTTATTTGAAACATAGAGAGCAAAAAGCTCACTACCACTTACATTCAGCTTAATAGTCGGCGTCTCTCAATCACATTGATTAATTGAATGTGGACCTCGATAGCGATATTTTAACAGTTGGTTGAAAAAACGACTTCCCCGATATACCTATATATATATATATATATATATATATATATATATATATATATATATATATATATATATATATATATATATATATATATATATATATATATATATATATATATTTTTTTTACTAGCCTGTAGGTATTGTGTCCCACTGCTGGGCAAAGGCCTCCCCCTTATCCTTCCACACGTCCATTCCATTCCATCTTCAGCGATCTTCTGCCAGTCGTACAAAAATTTATCAAGGTCGTCCCGCCATCTGGTCCTCGGTCTACCCCTACCCCTGCGTCCATCTGGCAACCAGAATGTGGTTATTTGTTTATGTTATTATTATTCTTAGCTGTATATACGAATTACATATTATGTTTGATCGAATTCACCGTTTTGATCTTTTTACGAATAAATATTTATCGAATCACATCAATTTATGTCCGAAAATCGAATAAGAAACTCAAATCCCACGTTCACTTCATAAAGTCCTGTTGCTTCATAAGTTTTGATTCATGAATCACAAGTAGGTGCTCCATATTCCACAGATTAGATAGTTCCGTAATCCCGTACACGTGCCCGACTTGAAAAAAGGACAGCGGAGAGTTATCTCAAATCGTGAATTGATACATCGGTCACAGTCTCCCGTTGCAAACTACCGAGACATCAGATAGATATCACGCTCAGGGAGAATGGTAACTTAACCGGGTAACAGTAAGGTACGATAAAATTTTCTTCAAATTTATTTCTTGCAATTTCCGTTTCGGCTCTCTATGTCAACTCTCTGTATAATTTTCAATCCTGCCACTCAGTTGTAACTCTCGTTCCTTTATACAACGTGGTGGACATACCCGTAATAAATCGAACGGGCTTTACTAGATCACTTAAGTAATATGAAAAAAAAGTAAAAATAACAAAAAAATATTCGAAATTCCCATACAAATAGCCCAGGGGGCTTGACACTTTTGTATGGGAATGCCGATATTTTTTTGTTCTGTTATTTTAATTTCATTATACTATAGTGATCTATTATAGCCCGCGGTTTGATTTATTACGGATAAGTATGTCCCTTCCATGTTCAATATAATTTTTAGAGTTTCATACCCAAAGGGTGAAAACGGGTCCCTTTTACTAAGACTCCGCTGTCCGTCCATTCGTCCGTCTGTCACTCTCATCTCATAAACCGCAATAGTTACACGGTAGAATTTTTCACAGATGATGTATTTCTATTGCCGCTATTACAACAAATACTAAAAATACAATATTATAAATATTTAAGTGGGGCTCCCATAGAATAAAGGTGATTATTTATAGATAATACTACGAAACTCTTCGTGCGCGTGTCCGAATCGCAATTGGCTGGTTACTTTTCATTTTTTACTGTCTACAAGTTAATATAAAAATTGTGGGATTTACTTTAGTGGGACTTGTCTTACTGCAACAATTTGTAAAGATGGACCTCTAAGCGTATTATTGCAAATGTATGGTTACTTTCTGAAAAAAAAAAACTTTGCTTTTGTGACTAAGTTTGTTTGGTTTTCGTGTGAGTGAGTGGCCAACACTGTTGTCAGATTTTTCAGGCTGCCGAAAGGCATCTGACGTAGCTTGAAGACTGCTATACAAGCTCGAGAATTTTTTATGCCACTTGTGGTCAAAGTGCGGATCACGACCGATTGAGTCTAGGTTTTACACCGATTGCACCAAAGTTCGCCCCGAAGTGTGAAAACGCGAACCCCATGTTTTGGCAACCCTTTGACCAATTTGGCTCATGTCCGAATGAAAAAATTCTATTGTGAGTACATACTTTTCTTGGCCTTTATTCTTGTGTTAGTAATGAAATCTTTTTCGGTTGCCAGAAACAGAAATATCATCAATTTGCACTTTAAAAAAAAAACAGATGTACCATTTTTGAAACGCTCGTCAGTGGTCGCAGCGAAGCGCTGGTATCAGTTTCTTCAAAAATCAATTAAATTTTACTAAACACTACACGTAATGTCAATTATACTTATTAAAAGTGTAAAAGTGCCTGTAAATGCCTTATTACTAATTAAACGATTGAATTTTGAATAAATTTGATTTTTTAATTTGAAACGCGATTTCACCTAAACGGATGGCTTTTCACACAAAAAACCGTTCGTTTATTGACTCCGCGTTTTAAAAATGGCACCACAGACGTTGAAACGCTCCTTTAAGAAGGGCCACATCTGTACCTACCTACTTAGTGGTCCCAGCCTCCAAGCCAGCTCAGTAGAGACTCGACAAGTCTCTCGCGAACACGTATTCACTCGCAATCGATAAGTGACTCGATTGAACAATCGATTAATCGGTTATTGAATTTTAGTGATGTGAATGTTAGTTGTCTGTGATTTATAGTGTGGTTCGAAGGATAAGTTTTAGTGCGTGTGACATTTTCACGGTAACGGTATTTAGTACTTAAACCTGTTCATGAATAGATATAGCTTAGATTTTAGCGTTTAGATTAGTTTTATGTTTGACTTGTAAGAGGTCCATGACATAAGTAGCTTGAGGTAAAGACAAATGTCAAAAGAGTTACTTAAATACCATAAACCAACAAATATAGTTGCTTCCTGATCCGGGTTCAGTCAGTCTATTAGGAGTTTGTCTACTAGGAGTCCCCAAGCCCGATCCTCTAGGGAATCCGTGTGAACACATCTATTCATCAAAACCCCCTTTTAAAAAAGTAATTGAAAACAAATATTGGTTTCACCGTTTGTTTTGTCGTAGAACAGTCGGTTGGATCGAAAATTGAAAAAAAAAATCGTAGCCGATAAATGTGACGGAAAAATCTTACACTTTTTTTCGCCTAGTCCTCATCCGCCAAGTCCGTGACGTCCGAAATGGAACATTGATCAAAAAAATCCTATTTGACTTTTTAAAAACTTGCTGTGTTTCCTGAATGACATCAATCACGATTTGGTCTTCCGAGCTTATTTCGGTTGCCTTATGTAATTAAATTGATAACATAGTGTAGGTAACATTGATGAACAATTACAACCCTGAGTGATGAGATACAAATGTTTTTTATCTTATTATTCAGGCTTAATTTCCTAGTTCAAAATTTACCTACCTACTGAACAACTTACCCAACATAATTTTAAAAAAAACTTTTCATAGTAATCACATCACGTGACTGCTGCACTTTGTATTGTATGCAATTTAGTTTTTTGTATTTTCGTATATTTATTTATGCATTAAGTAAAGTTATTTTGCACGTTGGATTAAACTTCTCTTAAACATTTGAAATTAAATAGAAGGGATCTTTTATATCACCACACCTGATGTGCATGTGTCTACAATTTTACTTATTTACAAGAAAGTGCTATACAATACAAGACAATACCCTATAATGCACAAAATAAATAAATACAGGACATAATTATCTTAAAAACTAGGAAATGCGCAAAAGGCGGCCTTATCGCTAAGCTATTTCTTCCAGGCAACCTCGCTCCATCATCATCCGAGGCGTATGCATCCCGGTTGCATCCTCAGCAGTAACGCTTCAGAGCCCGGGGTCCGCTACCTAACCAAGGAGATTTGACGAGGTTACTGGTTTTTACACAGAGCGACTGCCGTCTGACCTCCACAACCCAAAGGGCAAACCAGGAACCAATCCTTGGATAGTTTGATGATCAAACGTTAGGTGGCGTTCGGGACCCACAGTTTTACGTGCCTTCCGAAACACGGAATCATCTTTCTTTTCGGATAATCAGGTGATTCAAGCCTGCAATACCCTATCCAGACTGGAAAAAATGTTTTACAAAGTATGCTTCCCAGTGGGAATCAAACCCATTCATATTTCTATATAGCGAGGTTCCAGGTAACCTCGCTATATAGAAATAAGTAATGGGAAATTAGGTAAAGGTTATAAAAGAAGTTTTCCGCTCACGTTGCGGACATAAACCGGCACCTGCGTCCGGACTGACGTAAATGCATTCTTCTCAGTTATTGCGCAAAGGAAAGACAGAAGAACAAACAAGTACGGCGAGTAACTCTGTGTTAACGTAGTGTGAGTCACAAAAAACCATCTCGAGTAACTAGGTCTGATATAACATAAAAAAAGCCTATCAAAAAAACATACAACAGTATATGTTCTACGCAGTAGTCGCGGGGGCTCCTTAGAAGCCGATTCAAATCGATTTCGCTTAGGGGTTTCTAATATATACGCATTTATAAATATTACAATTATAACTTACGTATGTCGGCGCACCGCGCATTAAAATGTCAATTTATTATTTTCATAAGCCGTAAACTGCAGCATGACTGGATTGCACACACACATATTCAAAATACGAAAATTTTCGCTGGTTATTCAAATACACTCACAATGACATATTTTGTATAAACAGACTCAGAGACATATTACTTACACTAAGTCAATAAAAAAATGCTAATCATAAGCCGGACATTGAACGGCTTATTAACCTTTATATGCCTAATTAAGTAGGTTTTTGAGGACGCTTTGAATACTTTGTTTACTTTGAAAATTGCACACTAGTGACTATTAATTTATTATACGTATACTCAAGTACCAAGATACCTGACCAGGCCCTCTACTTATATCTTGAATTTTCTCTTAAACTAAAAATGATATTAACATGAAAATATATATTCAGACAGATTCTGTCTGAATATAAATTTAACAATTATAATATGAAAATTTATATTCAGACAGATTCTGTCTGAATATAAATTTTCATGTTAATGTAATTTTTAGTTTAAGAGAAAATTCAAGATATAAGTAGAGGGCCTGGTCGGGTATCTTGGTACTTGACTGTACAATACATACATAGCGCTTTCGCAAGTAAAGCGACACCGGGCTTGGTCCACACATGGATGGGTGACCGAAGGGACAAAAAATTCGAGAGCTCCTCTGTGCTTCGGAAAGCACGTAAAAATCGTTGGTACCGGCTATCATAATTATCTGACATTCTTTAAGCTATGTCAGATGCCTATAGGAAGCTTAAAAAATCTGACATTAGTGTAGGTCACTTACACACACGAAAAACAAACAAGCCTTAAATATATTTATAGTAGCAGAAACCTCAAAATATATGTGATTCTTGAACTATTATGTGAGAACTTAACGTGGCCCTTTACATAATCAAATGTTTGTCGTTCCACCAAAAGAATCCCAAACGTACCTCTGAATAACACGTTTATCTCGATATCTATGTACGATCGTAATTCGATTTGTTATTAAAATTAGGCACGTTAATTCGCATAACTTAATGTCGCCATAATTTTATTTGGTGATTCATTTCCTTGATATTATTTCACGCTTTTAAGAATCCCCTTACCTTAAACTTTTCCATACAAACCTAGTTTTATTTTAAAACGATATGGCAGATTTGACACGTTTTATATATCGGTAAAAATTGGTAATTTTAAAAAAATTGCAATTATCTAGGGTTATAATTGGTTTCCGGCGTAAAATTATGAACTGGAAAGAAAATATAAGGGTGTAGAAGTTTTCCATACCGATGGTCAAATACGATATAATACACTATCTCTTTTAAGTTCATAATTTTACGGTCGGAAACCAATTATAACCCTAGATAATTGCGATATCTTTAAAATTACATAATTTCGCCAATATCTGGCATGCTGTTCCAGAATAAAAGCTAGATGTATGGGAGGGTCTGATTCTGTCCAGGGTAAGGGGACTCTTAAGGGTCTCAACCGATCCCAAGTAGACAGACATACTATTAATTTTCCGAAATAAAAAAACTCGACTTCAACACCGTATTACAAAACAGATTTTGATTAATAATAATAATAATAAATATATAGGGACATATAACACTGATTGAGCTAGCCCCAAAGTAAGTTTGAGACTTGTGTTATGGGATACTAACTCAACGATACTATATTATATTACAAATACATATATAGATAAAAATCCAAGACCCAGAACAATTTGAAAAAGGCCATTTTTCAACTTTCCCCGACCGGGGATCGAACCCGGGACCTCTGGGTGGCGGACTAGCATGGTGACCACTACGCCACGGAGGTCGTCAATTTCTTATTAATTAAATTTCTATAGGACCACTGGACACGTATGCTCTTTCAAAGAAAGAAATTGGTCAAGGCGTCTTCGAGTTCGGGGATTAGTGTATAAAAAAAATTAATTCCAAATGATAATAACCTCCTCTTTATAAAGTAAGTTAAAAATGGCTGCTTTACTTTTTAAATACCTTTTAAATAATCTGTCGTATTTAATTCGAATGTATATTTAATTTTTATACGAAGTATTTAATTTTTATACGAAGTATGGTGCGGATTATCCTTATATTTTTTGAAGTCATTATGAACATGTCTACCAATTTGTGGAAACCAAATAAGAAATCAATATGATTGATCGATAATAGTGTTGTGTCTAATTTTATTCGATTTGATTGAAGTAATCTATGCATCTACTTCACGCCGCCGCGACTTTAATTACTGCGGGTTATCGATTAAATAATCGAGATGTTAATCGATAATACGAGTTAAATCTGTCCTAAAATTACTCGCTGAGGCTGAGTGTCGATTATTTTTTAGTAAAAATTCAATTAAGATTAAAACTAGTAACCGCAAATTAAAATAAAGGTTTGAACTATTGTTTTCTAAACTTATTTAAAGCTTCAAAGGAGATTATTTTCTTGTTTTCTAAAGCGAAATAAATAGTTTAAAAAATCTTGTTTATTGTAAGAATAATATTTTCCAAAACTAAAGGTAGTCCGAAAGTAAAGCTTCTATTAAAATGCTTGATTAGACAAAACTACAAACTTATTTTTTTTGACAAAAAAAAAAGGATTCAATCATGCTTCATATGGATTACTTTTAAAATTGCTGTGACTTAACACCTTTATTCAAACTTCTCTACACCTAATTATAACATCGGTTATAGGAAAATGTTAATTGACAATTAACTAACTTGTCATAAAATCCTTTTTAAAATGCGACGCGATATCGTCTTCTCCAAAATATTCCAGTGGCAACAACACTATGCTTTACGTCACACAACATACAAACCATAAATATTGTTCTACTCAAATATACACAAGCTATGGTATGCCGCACATATGGCCGTCCAACATCACTTCGTACCACCAAGTTGAACCACAAATAAATAAATTTCTTAAGGGGCTACCTGAATTTTTCGGGGTCCAGTGCTGCCCCATTTGAAATAAATCATGTGAAAGGAAACAGAGACATCATTTAAAATTTTGTCTTCACCAGGCCCTAGATAACCCTTCAAACTATTTTATGAACTACTGTTTACAGTTTAAAGTGAGAACGTGAAGCTTTTCTACGCACAATTGCGAAAAACGGCCACTTTTGGCGGATGTGCGTAGAAAAGCTTACAATAACATCTGGAAAAATTCGTGAAGATTTAAAATTGTATACAGCTTTCTCAACTGTTAGTTCGACATTGTATTTTAAAAAACGGTGTTAAAAACACATTTATTCCACAACTTACTGTTATTAAATAATGCAGCATATTCTGACAAAAAAAGAAGAAATTATTATGGCGGGTATAAATTACTAAGTGAATATGTAGATTTATTTATTTAAATCACCTCAACACATAACATTTATTAAGGGGCTACCTGAATTTTTCGGGGACCAGTGCTGCCCCCATTTGAATTAAATCATTTAAAAGGAAACGGAGATATAATTTAAAATTTTGTCTTGACCAGGCTCTAGATAACCCTTTAAACTATTTTATGAACTACTGTTTACAGTTTAAAGTGAGAACGTGAAGCTTTTCTACGCACATACGCCAAAAGTGGCCGTTTTTCGTAACTGTGCGTAGAAAAGCTTCACGTTCTCACTTTAAACGTAAACAGTAGTTTATCAAATAGTTTGAAAGATTATATAGAGCCTGGTCAAGACAAAATTTTAAGTGATGTCTCCGTTTCCCATCTAATGATTAATTTCAAATGGGGGCAGCACTGGACCCCGGAAAATTCTTGTATCCCCTTAAGCTGTAAATTCGTTAAGAGATTAGTTTTAAAACCTATCAAAGTTTGCATAAAAGAATTTACGCCAGTAAAACATTTTTTTTTTCAATTTAATATATAAGAAACCGTAAAATGGTAAAACCCACTAAACACGTGGGTAGCCCCTTAAGGGTAAATTGAAAACAAACCCTGCAAAATTTTGCATTTAACGGAGGTCAATAACGTTCGCTAGTTTATTAAGTACTTCATTCAGTTCACATTTTTCTGGTTGGTAATTTGAATGCGCCAATTAAAAATCTATTGTCAAGGCGTCAAAATGCTTTTGACGCCTTGACAATAGATTTTTAATTGTTTGTCAGACTGTGTTTAAAAAATAGACATGCTTATGTTAGTGACACCCGCTCTTTATACAATTTTTTTTACTGTTAATAATACTGTATTACGTATCATTCAATACTTATATTAATTACTTTTTATAGAAATATGGTTGACGATTTTTTTGATTGTGATTTTAGACGTTAGTTTTGATCAAAAAATACTTTATTAGAAAAAGGACGGTTGTAAAATCATGGCCAATTTTTATTCTCTGTTTGGCACAGTCATCGGCTTTTGTGGACGAAAGGGCTTTTACAGACGAGAGTCACCGATTGTGACAGGAGTGGATATCATTTAAAATGTTGTCTTCATCATGTTCATGCCACAGTAAAACATTTTTTTTTTAAATTTAATATATAAGAAACCATAAAATGGTAAAACCCACTTAACACGTGTATTGAGTAGTAAAGCATTGTTTAACATGGATTTATTCCAAGGCTTTGTGTTCAGTTACAGCGGACGCGCAGGATTACGTCAGAATTATATTATCATGAAAATGAGCTGATCTTTCAATAATATCTTCAGTCTGTTATCATCTTTCTTATTATAGTAAAAAATCATGTACGGTCTTAAAATTACCACCACTTACTCCGGTGAAGGAGAAATTGTAAGGAAAACTGGTCAAATTTATCACCAGTGTGTTATAAAGAGTCATTGCCAAAAACTTTGCTTCCCGCTCCCTGTTATCCATATTGAGACGCCCATGGGAAAGGTATAAGACGTTAGTAATTATATTATCTTTGGTATAAGGCATTGAAATTTATTCGCCCATGGTAAGCATACTTTGTAAAAAGTTGTGTCCAGTCTGGTTAGGATATTGCAGGCTTGAATCACCTATTTATCTAAAAAGAAAGATGAGTCCGTGTTTCGACGAAGGAAATAATGGTAAGGAAAACTAGATAAATAAATACATCACAATGTGTGTAATAAAGAGTCGTTGCTGTAAAATTTTTGCTTTCCGCTCTTTGTTATTCATATTGAGACGCCCATGGGAGAGGTATAAGGTGTTGTATTTTTAACTCACGACAAAAATACAGTGGTGTTATAAGTTTGACACTAATGTCTGTCGGCCTGCCAGTCTGTCTGTATGAGGCATCGTAGCGCTCGATTGGACCAACCGATTTCGATGCGTTTTTTTTGACTTGAAAGCAAGTTCCTTGAGGTGGTTCTTAGCTACGAGCTATGTTTGATGAAAATCGTTTAGCCATTTAATAGTTATAGGGGGTTAAGACTTGAGAGTTTTCTCTAGCAAATGATTGAAGGAGCTACGGATGTCAATTATAATATGTAGTTCCACTTCTCAGCACTAGGTGGTGTTCTTAACAGTCGTGTTTTTTTCGTTTGCCTAGCAAATAAACTTGTATTCCATTTGTACACTGTTCTCTCTTGCTTCCAAGCTGGATGCTGGTATTATCTTATGTTGCAATGCCTTATTAGGGGTCATGGTGAACCTACTTTTTTAAGAAGTGTATTATTATACACTATGCGTCTCCTAAACGCATGCGGATCTCACCGTTTCTAACTCGAGTCGAAATGAACGTGAGTCGAATTATCTTTGGTCTGGAAAAATCTTTAAATGTACTATAGTCCATTTGTTTAGGTATTTACAAGAATGTAAACAATCTTGACATGTCTTTATGACTCCGGCGTATCTGCATCAGATGTTCCAAGTCTTCGATTTTTATACCTAAGCAAAAGATGTTTATCAGGTTGAACAACTTTTGTTAAAGTGTAATTTATTTATTTCTTATAGTTCTGCATCAGGTGTTCTATTTTCCAAAATCAACTATTCCCTATGTGTTGCCCAGGTTAAACAGCTATATAACAAAAAAAAGTTTAATTCGAATCAGTCTAGTATTTTCTGTGATTAGCGTGTACAAACAGACTTTTTTTAATTCTTACTCTAATAGGTTCTATGTCTCCATTGCCCTAAAAATTTTGTTTTGGAAATATTTTCAATGTTCAGTCACATTTTTTTACTGTTTAATCAAATGTATTGATTATATATTAGGGATAGTGTGTGTCGTACTCTACTGTGACCGCGCGGCAATATGTGTTCTGTCAGGCTTTAAAATACCTTGTTTATGACTGCTCATAGTTTATTAATTCTGTGCACTTTAATTACATGCATGCGATATGTTCATAAAGTGCGTGTTTGGAGCTGGTACATAAATCATACCGCAATTAATGGGTTTGCATTGACCTGCAAGAACATGTTGCAGCAGGAGTGCTATTTTTCATTTAGGGACTCACCGAAACACAAGACGTGTAGTTTCCAATCACACCGCTAGCGTTAAATACCATTTAATGCTTGAGTTTGGAATGTGTCAGCATAAAACAATGTTGCCATGAATAAAAATTTCATTTTTCAATTCTTCTGACGAGTGGGCGACAAATACTGTGAAAATGAGTTTCTTTCGGCGTTTCTTCTCAGCAGTAATCGTTACGAAACGGTGGTATCGGTAGCTTTTCTTTAAAAAGAAATTAAATTTTAATATACTTTACACGTAACGTAAATTATACTTGTTGACGTGTAAAAGTGCCTGTAAAGATCTAATTACTGAATAAACATTTGAATCTTTGGATCTTTCACCATAAATAAAAAAACAGCGTGAACGGGTTTTCCTTGACAGGTTTCTTTGACATAACTACGCTACAAATATCAAAATAACGAGTGGTCAAGACCACTCGTTGCAAATCCTTCGCATTTGAACGATTCAAAATGGACCCGATTGAACACGCTCGCGCAAACCATTCGTGACGTGACAGAAGTGCGATTTCTGAAACGCGGAGTCACCTAAACGAATGTTTTTCCTATACAAAAACGTTTAGGTGACTCCGCGATTCAGAAATCGCACTTCTGGTCATTTCAAAAATGCGTCTCCTGGACGCATGCGGATCTCACCGTTTCTAACTCGAGTCGAAATGAACGTGAGTCGAATTATCTTTAGTCTGGGAAAAAACTTAAAATGTACTATAGTCCATTTGTTTAGGTATTTACAAGAATGTAAACAATCTTGACATGTCTTTTTATTGAAATATTCACTTTAAAAATCAATCTCTTTACACATTACAAATAAAGTATGTAATTTATGATTTATAAATATATTAAATTGTAATTTGCAAAGGTATTGATTTTCAAAGTGTATATTTTAATAAAAAGACAGAATAAGACTGTTTACCTTTATTTAAATACCTAAACAATGGATTAAAGCTACCAATCATATGGGTAACAAACAATGCACATAATGTTAAAGGGATTGATGAATTTTGGGGTCCAGTGCTGCCCCCATTTGAAATAAATTATTTGTACTGAAACGGAGATATCATTTAAAATTTTGTCTTGAGCATGCCCTTCAAACGATTATACGAACTACTGTTAATAGTTAAAAGTGAGAACGTGAAGTTCGTGCCAGTTTTTCGCAAATGTGCCAACAAATGTGTATATCCATAAGGATAGGTTACAGTGATACTTTAAAACTTATAAGAACTTTGTAACCTGTGTTCCAAAATAAAGATATTTGATTTGAAAAAAAGCTGCACGTTCTCACTTAAAACAGTGGTTCATAAAATAGTTTGAAGGGTTATCTAGGGTCTGATCAAGACAAAATTTTAAATGATATATCTCCGTTTCCTTTCAAATAATTTATTTCAAATGGGGGCTGCACTGGACCCCGAAAAATTTGGGTATATTAGTTAGGGATTGTTTACTTTTCGTGTGAGTAAGTGGCCAAAACTAGTATCAGATTTTTCAAGCTGCCTAAAGGCATCTATCAAAGCTTGACGACTGCCATACAATGATGACAGCCGGTACCAACGGCTTATACGTGCCTTCCAAAGCACGGAGGAGCTTGAGAAAATTTGATGCCACTTGTGGTAATTTTTCCAAGTGTCGCTTGACTTGCGAGAGCTCTAGTAATGCGCACTTCCACCGTAATAAGTAGGGATAAGACGTGATAGTAAGTGGTTTGTTACAACGGCACGTAAGTTGAATACAAAAATGGCGGCCGTCGGTGCATGTTTAATTGGAGATAAAAGTGTTAAAAGATATGTTTTGGTCTTTCTTCAAAGCCGAAATCATTTCTATCTAAAGTTCAGATAGAAATGTCATTCTAAACGGACAAACAACGTACATTAACGACTGCCATTTTTGTTCAACTTACGTGCCGGGTATTGTATAAATGTTACACATTGTATAAATGTTACAAATTGACAAAGACGCGGTTAAAACCTGCGTAATCATACGTGTCAAAGCCACAAGCCATAAAGACGCTTAAACGGTATTTAAGTCAAAAACCGAAGCCTTACGACAAAGATAGATGTGATGTTAGATGTAATTTACAATCAAAGCTAGGTTTCATCGCTGCTGCCCCATTAGTGTTGTCGCCCGATAGTCCAATATTGATAGACTGTCATATCGATTATATCGATAGACTATAGATTGAGCTAGCCCCAAAGTAAGATCGAGACTTGTGTTATGGGAAGCTATACAACGTGGAAGGGACATACCCGTAAGAAATCGAACCACGGGCTGTACTAGATTACTATAGTATAATGGGCTCACTGACGACTCGGACACGATATTATTCGGACACTGTCCGAATTGACACTTTTTAATTTTAATATTTTTTCACTGACAATTCGGACACCATCAAATTTAGTACAGTCAGATAGAAAAGTTTTAACTATGTGAAAAGAAGCGTTACCAGATGAAAAAATATTTTAAAGTGGCTTTCCGAATCGTCCGTCAGTGAAAAAATATTAAAATTAAAAAGTGTCAGTTCGGACAGTGTGTCCGAATAATATCGTGTCCACGTCGTCTGCAAGTAGTATAATGAAATTAAAATAATAAACAAATAACCGAAAAGAAAAACGACATTCCCATACAAATTGCCCGGGCGGCTGCACACTTTGGTATGGAAATGCTGAAAATTTTCTTTGTGTTTTGGCTGTTATTTTAGTTTCATTAAACTATAGTGATCTGGTATAGCCTGTGGTTCGATTTATTACGGGTATGTCCCTTCCACGTTTGTATAAACAAAACAGATACTAAAGATAGTCTATCGATAGTACCGATAGTATTGTTTTTCATAATACACAAACTATCCATAGTACAACAACTATTGATATTTTTTATCGATAGAATAGTTTGTTCGTCGTCAGGATCGATACTATCAATAGTATTGTTGTTTTGCGATAGTATTGCACTAAAATGCTATCGATATTATCGATAGTATTGTTATTCAGCGATGGCATTGCACTATACTATCGATAGTTTGGCATTTTTCGATTAAAACTATCGATTGTAAACTGTCGATTGTTTGGCAACACTATGCCCCATCAGTAACACTAAAACAGGTGTGATGCCTTTTGCAGCTTATTTCATTAGCTTTTTAAAAGCTTGCCCAACTACTTTTGGTCACAAAACAGTATAATAACTTGTTAATGGTGGATTTACCTTTAAAAGGGTAGGATAAACCAAAAATAGTGAGGTATTTTTCCAAAGATACAGGGTACCGTTTCCTATCTAATTGAAAATTATGACTACAAGATGTTTGACTAATGTGTGTAATATAGATCTAGATCAATGGCTCTATTGGTAAGTCATGACGAGATATCAAATTTTGACTGCCTTTGTGGTCAAGGCGTTCGCTTTTTGATCCAGAGGTCGTGGGTTTAGTCGGATTACGTGCCTTCCTAAACACGGAATCATCTTTCTTATCGGATAATCAGGTGATTCAAGCCTGCAATATCCTTATTGTAGGCTTGAATCACCTGATTATCCCATAAGAAAAATGATTCCGTGTTTAGGAAGGCACGTATAAAATGTGGGTCCCGAACACCATCTAGCGTTTGTTTAAACCTGTTCAAGGATTGTATTGGTCTACTCTTTGGGTTGCGGAGGTCAGACGGCAGTCGCTCTGTGTAAAAACCAGTAACGTCGTCAAATTACCTTGGTTAGGTAGCGGGCCCCGGGCTCTGAAGCGTTATCACGGAGGATAGAACCAGAAATTCGCTCGGATAAATAAATAAATATAATAAATAAATATATAGGGACAAATTACACTGATTGGACTAGCCCCAAAGTAAGTTCGAGACTTGTGTTATGGGATACTAACTCAACGATACTATATTTTATAACAAATACGTAAATAGATAAACATCCAAGACCCAGACAATTTGAAAAAGACCATTTTTCCATCTTGCCCTGACCGGGGATCGAACCCGGGACCTCTGGGTGGCGGACTAGCATGGTGAACACTACGCCACGGAGGTCGTCAAGATGTCAAGGATGATGATGATGACTAGATATAAGATTTTTTTGTGGATAATAAGTTTAAAGATAAATGGTCGACATACAGTTTCTAAGTTCAGGTTTGGGAATTGTGTGTAAAAATTTGAAATATATATTGCTTTATAAACAAAATATGATCAGTAGAACTTAGAAGTAGATATGTGCCTTTTTAACCGCCTTCAAAAAAGGAGGAGGGTTTCAATTTGTTATTTCGTATTGCAAGGGAACGAGCCATGGCATGCGATTTCAAGTTTTGCTGGGTCAAGAATGGCTGCATCTATGTCCGCAAGAAGGAAGGCAGTGCAGCGCTGCGCATTACGTCCCAGAATGACATCTGTGGTCTGGCCGGACCTGCTACTGGGCCCTCTCCTTGAGAAGATTTATTACACCTTCTGGTTTACCCGCGTATTGTACATGTATTTAGCACACATCTTGACAAACAATGTATGTGAGTCTGGTCTACGTTCATCATCATTTTATTGCACTATTAGCGACAAAACCGTTTTTATATTCTTACACAGCATGGCAACTCAAAATTTCCCCTATTATAAATTTATTTTTTGTGTAAAGGTATGGCCACCATAGATTTGCTAGATAATATTGATAATTCTTTTGACATACCCTGCCATGCTGTTGATATATCTGAGAAGTGTCATACGCTAACTAATAATTTTCCTTTTAAAGTTTTGAACATGAATATAAGAAGTGTCAAACATAACTTCAATGCTTTTATGATCCTTTTGGCTAGACTTGACATCAAATTTGATGCCATAGTATTGACTGAGTGCTGGATTTCTGATGTTTCCACAATTCCTCATATCCCGGGTTATATCTCGTCTAACACAAATAAATTTATAAACAAGGCTGGTGGTGTCGTAGTTTATATAAAAAGTAAATGGTCTCCAAATTTTTCTGAGCCCCCTCTTGTAGATGCAAACTGCGTACTTGCCGAAATTCCTGGAGTATTCTCAATATTGGGTATTTACAGGTCTCCGTCATTTACTAATAATACACCTTTTTTGATTTCTCTTGGCACTGAGCTTGCAAATGTAGCGTATAAAGACCGCCTTATAATAGCGGGTGACATGAATATTGAAATTCTCTCCGATGGTGCAAATCACGATTACTTGTGCCTTATGTCAGAACTTGGCTACATTCCAGCAATCACTAAACCTACACGCAAGGATGCATGTCTTGATCATATTTTTATTCCAACCAGATGTACTGCAACTTCAGTTGTATGCCACACCTCTCTGACTGATCACTATCCTAATATGGTCGGATTTTCACTTAGTTTGTCCAAACATTTAAAACCCAAATCTAGGTATCGAAACAAAATAAATTATGAAGGGCTCTTGACAGAATTGGGACAGTTTGACTGGACGGATATATTACAAATCCAATGTCCTACTAAAGCAGCGGAACGACTAGAAACAAAAATTGATGTAGCTATCAAAAACAACTCCACATCCGTTAAAGTCAGTCATTCTGAATTCCTTATTCAACCATGGATGACTCGTGGTCTGATAAGATGTTCTAATCATAAAGATAAGCTACATGCAGATGTACGTAAAAATCCCAATGATACAGTAAAAAGACAAGTGTACATTAGGTATCGTAATTTTTACCAGAACTTAATCAGAAGACTAAAAAATGAGCATGATGCAAAAATCCTTACTGAAAATCATAAGAATCCCAAAAAGCTCTGGAAAAGTATCCGTCAAGTCACTCACACCCTACCGAAAAAAGTGTCATCACACCAACTCACTCAAATTAAAGACTATCCCGTGACTTCTCTTAATCATTGTAATGATTCCTTTACTTCAATTGGAAAATCTCTGGCAGATCAAATTCTTTACAAAATCAATGAAAGTGAGGAATCCTTGGCATCTAAAATTAATGTTTCTTCCGGTCCGGTTACATCATTCTTTCTAAGCCCAACTGATCCCTGTGAAGTAGAGTCACGAATCAACCTTCTTAAAACTGATAGCTCACCAGGTCTTGACGGAATTTCAAATCGCATCATTAAAATTATTGGAAAGAACATTGCAGTACCCTTGTCGCATATTTTTAATTTAAGCTTTCAAACAGGAATATTTCCTGACCACTGGAAAACAGCAGCAGTATTGCCAATACATAAAAGTGGTCCTATGAATGACCCCAAAAATTACAGACCTATTTCTCTTTTAGGATCTTTTTCAAAACTACTTGAAGGACTGGTCAATTCTAGACTAATGAGTTTCTTGGAATCACATAACTTATTATCTGATAGACAATTTGGTTTTAGAAGACACAGATCTACTGAACAAGCAGTATCCTTTCTTACAAACACTGTTGTAACTCATCTAGATGAAGGGCGACGCTGCGCTGGTTTCTTTTTGGATTTTGCAAGTGCCTTTGATACTGTGTCTATACCGATATTAATGCGTAGGCTGGAGCAACTAGGTATCAGAGGTATGGCTCTTAACTGGTTCAGAAGCTACTTGACTGACAGGCAACAATGTATTAAAGTAGATTTGGAGGTGAGTAGCTTAAAACCAGTAAAATTCGGTGTGCCTCAAGGCAGTATCTTGGGGCCCACTTTGTTTTTAGCTTACATTAATAGCCTAGCTTCGCTTGAAATACCTCATGCATCTATTGTGTGCTATGCAGATGATACTGCTATTATTTTTTCTGGCGAAAAATGGGAAGACTGTTTTCAAAATGTGAATAGGGGCATGCTGATTATATCAAACTGGCTCAACTATAACGGTTTAACTCTGAATGCCCAAAAATCCAAACTGCTATGTTTCCACAAAACTGCTGCATCAGAGCCTACTTTCAATCCTCAGGTCAGATTACATAGTTGCAAAAGTCTACAAACAAATTATAATCCAAACTGTACCTGTGCTAATATTGAGAGATCACCAACTGTACGTTATCTTGGGGTTACTCTAGATGAAAAACTGTCCTTTGCCTCACACATTGAAGTGACCTGTAAAAGACTTCGGAAACTAGTACACGTTATGAAACTTCTCAGAGAATCTGCCAATATACATCTATTAATAACAGTGTATCAAGCCCTCTGCGAATCTATTCTCAATTACTGTATCTCCATCTGGGGTGGCGCATCAACTTGCTATATGATTAAAATTGAAAGGACACAGCGGGCCATCCTAAAAGCAATGATGCATAGGCCATTATTATATCCCACAGTTTCACTTTATGACGAGGTAAAAGTTTTAAGTGTACGTAAGCTTTATATTTTAAAAATAGCTATAGACACTCATCGCCAAGTTTTGAAATCTCCAAAATATCCCAGTTTAGTAAAGAGAAGAGTATTTAGAATTTCTATCCACTGCGTCAACACTGCCTTTGCTCACCGCTTCACTCAGTTTGCATCTTCATTTATTTATAATAGTATTTGCAGGATGTGTAATATCAGAGAATCCTCAGTTGGAACAGCAAGATCTTCTATTCAATCACTTTTGTTACCATGGACTTATGATTTTACCGAAAAGTTCCTACGCATTGAAGTCTAATAGGGTACATTAGACTAGACTATTTTAATATTATCACTTGATAATTGTTTTTTCTTTTGATTGCACTCTAATATCATTACTTGGTAATTGTTTTTCTTTCTATTTCATAATAATTGTTACTGTCCGATCATTTACTTACAACTATGCACATTTATTTTATAAAATACCAACTTAAAAATTTACTAGTATAATAGAATAGAATAAACTATACTACTTATAAGCTTTTTCTGATAATAAGCTATTGCCGGCTTAAGTCAGTTTACATAATAAAATCAGTTTTTGGAAATGTTAATAAAGGCTTCCACAGGACAGGCATTGTTGCCTAGTGTGGGGCCACCAGTAAACATCACTAGTTTAAGGAGTTCGATAAATAAACGCATTTGTATTTGTATTTGTATTTGTATTTGTCAGAATCTTTTGTTTTAAGTTTGTTCCCCGACTACTCAAGCAAGCCTTGACCGATTTGGGAAATACTTTTAATGTTTGAAAGGGTTTACTTTCCAGGTGGTCCCATAAAAAAAAATATATCAAAATCTCTTGTGTAGTTTTGTTTTTAATCGAAAACAACTGGAAAAGCATGCTTTTTTGTGACTTCCACTGGTATTAAAGTCGGTTTTTAGTTTTGAAGAATAATTACTTAATTTTTTTGTCAACAAAATATCATATAGTTATAAAGGTATATGATTATTCCACTACTCATTGACATATTATTAATTATATTTGCGTTATAATTTATAAATGAGCTGTTTCCAGGAATTTATCTACACTAGGTACTAAAAATAAAGTAATCGCTACTTAATATCACTTAAGTGCTACTTAAAAGCTTATAAACGAGAACGTACAATACCCGGCAAGTAAGTTGAACAAAAATGGCGGTCGTTGCTGTACGTTTCTATACGTACATTTCTATCCAAACTTCAGATAGAAATATTCGAAGAAAAACTAAAAAATCTGTGCCGGGTATTGAACTCGTAATTTTTACTTTAAAGTTTAATACAATAACTTTCTAAATCCTAAATATCCTCCCACTGCTGGGAAAAGGTTTATTTCATGGAAGGAAGGAAATAAATAATATAACCTGCTGAGTGCGAGTCGGACTCGCGCACGAAGGGTTCCGTACCTATAAAAAAAAGACTGTTTGCACTCCGGGAGTGCTGGCAGAAGTGAAAACTTCAATAATTTCCATGGATGCGCGTGGCAAGCTGTAACATAAACACACACGAAGCGCAAACAGCAGGCGCCTGCATACATTTTCGCCGCGCCGTAGAAAGAGAGGGGGATACTTCCTCTCCTACGCCGCGCCGTGCGTCTTACGAATTTTCGATCAGGTCACGTGTCCTGACGCCCTGACGCGAGTTTAACATTATTTACCCATACCAGAAACAGTGTACAACGCCGCTAAAGAAGTTTTCACTTCAAAAATCACGTTTGTTGTATGGGAGCGACTTAAATATTTATTTTATTCTGTTTTTAATATTTATTGTTATAGCGGCAACAGAAGTACATCATCTGTGAAAATTTCAACTGTCTAGCTATCACGGTTCATGAGATACAGCCTGGAGACCGACAGACAAGACGGACGGACCGACAGACGGACGGACAGCGGAGTCTTAGTAATAGGGTCCTGTTTTACCCTTTGGGTACGAAATTTATACTATCGACGCGACGATCGCCATCTATTATTGACTAGGCAAATTTCAAGAAAATTTCAACAGAAATACGTCATCTATGTAAAACTTCAACTGTCTAGCTATCACGGTTCAAGAGATACAGCCTGGTGACAGACCGACAAACAGACGGACAGGGGAGTCTCAGGAATAGGGTCACGATTTTACACTTTGGGTACGGAACCCTAAAAATAACAATACTTGCCTTGCCTGCAGATGAAACATTTTGTAAAGTCATGGGTCGTTGAAAGTATGAAATATTTTTTGTACAACCTTTTTATAGTTTATGGCCCGCCTTATTGATGTAGTTTCAAAGACAATAGAAATGATTTGATTGAACAAAGTCTAGAGACATGTATAACGGATCTTTGCCGTTGTAAAAACCGACGTGAAACAATGCTAATATTATTAAATAAATAATTATTACCTCTTGCTCGCGGTGTTGCCCGAGGCCAAAAAACAATAACCATGGAGCAAGGCACTGTTTAACTGACAATTCGGAGTTTTTGGCGGGAAGTCAAGGGGTTCAGTTGGAGTTTGCTTTAAATTATTTTGCAAATTGATTCTAGTGGGCTTTATAATATAAAATCGGTGTAGTTTAGTGTTATAAATGCTCATGCTCATGGACAATATGTAAGGTGGTTAAAGTGGACACTCATAGTGCGGCTGTAGTGATATTTATTTGCGGACTGTGGTGGGCGTCTTTAGACGCCGTCCGCCACTCATTCGGCTATGAAAACCAGTGGACTCGTATATATTTGTTGCCAGAAGCTCCCTTGAAGCAATCAAAGGACCTACCAACCTTTGATTGTATAGTTAGGTTAGGGTTAGGAATAAAGAAATTGGCGCCATGGGTTAACTAGACACTGGCAAAATAAGCTTCAACGAAGTTTAATGGCCAACAACAAGAAAAAAAGAAAAAAAAAAACTGACAGTTCATATTGTCAGTTATAGAGTGCCTTGCTGTCTAAGAGATCATAGACAAAAATACAGTCAAAAGTTTTTTGTATCCCGCATTAAAAAAAAAACTAGGTGTATGGGTCTCCTAGACCAGCATGGTATATGACATTATAAATATTTATTGAAAGTTAAGTACCTAAACCTTTCCTTACTTACATTTATACATGCAAGTCAGGCTTACTCGTAAATAAGTGTGATTACTCTAAAAACGACAGCAACTTAATATGTTCACGATAATTCAGTATAAAAAGCATGCAAAGTGTGCTTCAAGCGTAATGAGCAGAATTAAAATCATTATGTCGATCATTAAACTGAAATTACTTCGGATAATCGTTTACGAAAAGTGTGTAAGAGCACTTCTTTTTAATTTATTCATTTCATTTCATTTGACAACCTCCGTGGCGTAGTGGTCACCATGCTAGCCCGCCACCCAGAGGTCCCGGGTTCGATCCCCGGTCGGGGCAAGTTGGAAAATGGCCTTTTTCAAATTGTCCTGGGTCTTGGATGTTTATCTATATATCTATTTGTTATACAATATAGTATCGTTGAGTTGGTATCCCATAACACAAGTCTATAACTTACTTTAGGGCTAGCTCAATCAGTGTTATTTGTCCCTATATATTTATTTATTTATATTTTCTGGTGATTTGTAACAGTCTTATGGTAAGTTTGCTACCAATATATGGGGGCTACATTTGTAAAATTTGACGAAAACAGTTTTTTTTTATGTCTCATAACTATGCCCTAACTTTAGTAGGAGAACAAAAGTCACTGACATAGCCCAGCGGATTAGCTCGTTGAAGTGGCAGTGGGCGGAACACATAGCGCGAAAAGCCGATGGCCGATGGGGCAAAAAATTTCTCGAATGGCGACTTGACCAAGGTCGCTGGAAAGCGCTGGATGTAGCCTGCTCTAGATTGGTCATTTTGGAAATTCTTGGGAGAGGCCCAGAGTTGGGCAAAATGTAATTAAACTACTAATTACTAACTACAATTACATTTTGTAGTTAGTAGTCGCAACTACATAATTACAAAAAGTAATTGAAAAAGTAGTTGAACTATAATCTACGAAAAGTAGTTGTAATTACAATTACAAACTACTTTTTGAAATTACATATTATAAAGATTTACTTACTTATAAATTTTTATTTCTTGCTTACAACTTTTTATACTTACAATTTCGAAATATAACACCTTTAACACACGCCCGCGGTAATAAATTCTTATTGTAATTTGTAGTTATAACTACTTAATTACAATTACAAATTACAACTGCAGTAGTTTCAATTGTTGTAGTTAAATTTAATGTTATTTCAACCGCTTGAAGTTAACTACATGTAATTGTAATTTGTAATCAAACTACACAATAGTAGTTAACTACGCCCAACTCTGGAGAGGCCTATGTGCAGCAGTAGGTAAACGTTATGCGGCTGAAATGATGATGATGTTGATGAACTATGCCTTAATAAAACGTGTTGAAAACTGAGGCTTATCGTGCAAAAATAATAAGACAAAAATCCTCTTGGGAAGTAAGATAATGATTTGTATTGTCTCATGTTGTAGTTAGGAAACTGGTGCTTATTTAATTATTATTTTTTAAACTACAAACCGACATCACCCCCAAACTACACAACCATTTTGATAATATTTTTATGGGCCCATCTGACATGTATACCCTTTCAAACAAAAAAGAAATTTCCAAATCGGTCTAGGAGTCTGCGAATATTCGTTGAAAATATCTAAATATATATAACTCAAAGGTGACTTGACTGACTGACATAGTGATCTATCAACGCACAGCCCAAACCACTGGACGGATCGGGCTAAAATTTGGCATGCAGGTAGATGTTATGACGTAGGCATCCGCTAAGAAAGGATTTGATCAATTCTTCCCCCAAGGGGATAAAATAGGGGATGAAAGTTTGTATGAAACTTTGTCAATTTTGAACCGATCGGGCTGAAATTTTGCATGCATAAAGCTACTATAACGTAGGCATCCCCTAAGAAAGAGATTTGATAAATTACACCCCTACACGACCGAAGCCGCGGGCAAAAGCTAGTATAAAAATAAGATTCTCGAAATCTATTTAACCTAAAAACGTGAAATTAATTATGCACATTTAAGTTCTATAGCTTATCTTGAATCCAAATTTCAGTAGTTTTAGCATGCCTACTTATATTTGGCTAATTAACTTATCATCTTTACGTTAAACGTTATTGTTTTTACATTGTAAAGTCCTATTCTTCTTAATATCCGAAGAGTTGGTAAAAAACTAGCCAGATCAAATGTTAAGATTCTTATAAATAACTAGCTTTTGCCCGCGGCTTCGCTCGCGTAGGGGTGTAATTTATCAAAATCCTTTCTTAGGGGATGCCTACGTCATAGTAGCTTTATGCATGCGCCTCAGCCCGATCGGTTTAAAATTGACAAAGTTTCATACAAACTTTTATCCCCTATTTTATCTCCTTGGGGGTAGAATTGATCAAAATCCTTTCTTAGCGGATGCCTACGTCATAACATCTACCTGCATGCCGAATTTCAGCCCGATCCGTCCAGTGGTTCGGGCTGTGCGTTGATAGATCACTATGTCAGTCAGTCAGTCACCTTTGAGTTATATATATTTAGATTTCAGGATGCTTTACAGAACTTGGCGGCCATTTAGATTTCAATTCTTTTGTCGGGTTTTGAACTTGGCTCCCATTTTCACATTTATGTTTTTGATGGGTTTATTTTCTGGAGCAAATAATTTGTGTCAATTTAACTACGTTAAAAATACTACGTGTCTTTCGGGTATGAACTTTCAATTGTACATATTCATTTTAAAAAGAACATTGTTGGTCTGTCACTCTGGAGAAGAAGAATAGATTTAGGTCATCTTCTCGTAAAATCGAAAGAACGATGTTTATAATTTTTATAACATTTTATAGTTTTAAAAGTCATTATGTAATAAACACACAAAAATACATACAAAACTCTGGGTATTATATACTTATTAAAGAAAGAAAAAAGAACTTAATTAAAATTAAATGAAAACTATGTTGAAAATAATGTTTTCTACAAAATTATGTGAAATGTCTATGGTCCTAATAAATCTGCAATAGAGCTTTGATGATACATACCTTCTTATTATAAAAGCAGGACTAACTTTGTTGCTAGGTTTAAACCATTATCCGCCCAAATCAAGTTGACATTGACAGGTGAGATAGTGTGTGATACTAGATGTCAACTTGACTTTGGCGGATTATGGTTTTAACGTAGTAACAAAGTTAGTCTGGGTTTTATAATAAGGCGGATAAGGTTTAATGATGCTGTGTGCATAACTTCTTGGTGTTTATAAAAGAATAAAAGCTGTCAGCATTTTAATCTCCTTTAATAACTTAAGACACAAAGCGGAATTATTTCATCACAAGTTGAAAGTAGCAGGCAGGTGTTAAGTCGAACGCGAGCGGTCTGTCTGTCTGTCCGACTGGCGAGGTTATCCGTGTTGGGATCTGATACGGCATTTTATTGTTGCTCTTAGGGTTCTGCATTCAAAGGGTTCCATCGAGGTCTAAGTCAAAGTCAACAAAATCTATTAAATGTGCTATACATTTATCTCATTAAAGTGAATATTAACCTACTTGTTTCTTCTGAATTTCTGTTTCTGTTCAGCGTGTTTTCAGTTAATATTAACATACTTATTTTTTAACCGACTTCAAAAAAGAAGGAGGTTATCAATTCGACATGCTTTTTTGTATGTATGTTACGCGATATCTACATCAACCGTGGACTGATTTTGACGATTTTTTTTATTTGAAATCTTTTTCTACTAAGTTGGTCCCATATTGATATCATGAAGAACTTTGGGGACATAATACATATCTCAATAATAAGGACTAAGAAATAAATACATAATTATAAGAACTAAGAATAGGATAACAGGATAGGATTAATTTTTTGTCTTGTTTAAGAATTATAACATTGATATGTTATTACGTTTTTAATAAAAAAAAAATTAAAACACCAGAGACTGTACTTTGAATGTCGTATCCGAAGATTGTTGTGTTTTGCGAATGTGGTCTTATAAGATCATGATATTTTGTGAATATGATGCTATGAGAATATGATATTTTGCGAATATCGTGATTTGTGAATGTGGTGTTTTACGAAAGTGGTTTTTTGAGAAAATAATATTTAGCGACGGAGCCCTTTGGGGATATGGAAGAAACTCCTGGAAAAATAAAGTAGGTTTTTTTTGTTTAAAATTGAATTGTCCGCATTTCTGTCTCTGAGTTTAACTTATACTATCGAAATCTTAAGCAAAGTCAAACAATCTATTCAATGTGGTATACATTTATCTCATTTAAGTGAATATTAACCTACTTATTTTTTCTGCATTTCTGTTTCTGAGTTTAAATTATACTTATATACTATCACGTGTCATGACGCAGACAGGGTATTTTGGGTTTTTCAGCTCCAAGCAGACAGAGCCCAGGGTCGCAAGGCCCAAAGGCCGCTTTTAGCTGGGTGATTGTGCAAGAGTCTCTCCCTAGTATTAATAAAAGTTATAAATGTTTTTAAACCTATTTTAGTTAAAATATGTTTTGTCTTGTTCTTTTAATGTCAAATATCAAAAAGAGGAAAAGTGACAAAACATGTTTTAACTAAAATAAATTTAAGAAAAAACGTTTGACTTTTTTATTTATAGAGAGGGTTTGACTATTATAAGATTTATAAGTTTCAAAATATCATTTTTTCAAAACTAAAAACCTTCACTCCCAAACTTTACAATAAATTTTGATAAAATTTATATGAGACCATCTAGACAGTATAACCCTTTCAAACAAAAATATAATTTTCCAAATCGGACTAGGCGTGTTCGAATAATCGGTAAACATAATTAAAAAACATCCCAACGAATTAATAACCTCCTCTATTTTGAAAGTCAGTAAAAAAAACTTAAGAACTACTGTAATTTTTTTTTCATATTCAAACTTAAAAATCCCTTGGTCTTACTGTCAACTTGCTTAACTTTACCAAATGTCTAATTAAAGATATTTAATTTTATCAACGGCGCAAACGTCAGAATTATTAGGTAGTTGGCACAAACTCGGATATTACCGCTAGTTCGTTCTACACAGTGTAAAAGTCATCATTTTTAGGATTCCGTAGTAAACAAGGAACTCTTAGGTAATATTGGTTCCGCTAATCGACGGAACCTTCAAGTGAGAGTTCGAACAGTACTCGGCCGGCTTTTGACAGCTAAGGTGGCAAAAAGGCATAGAGCACACACCTTATATAAGTGGCCACTGCGGTTTCTTCATTGCGAAATAATTGTTTGATTGACATTATTAGAGATGGCAGCCGGTTTGATGAAATAAACCATAAATCTATTTTTTTTTAAATTAAATCTTTCAAATAAACACTGGTCAGAACTAAAGCGAACATAATTTTATCTTCTTTTTATACTACTTACGTATCTACTCTGTATCTGGACTTATAAAGCCGCAATAGCTTTATTCTCAATACCAGGCCTGTGTCACTCCCCGTTTAGGATTCGAAAATATACCTACATTATGCATGCGCGCGTCGACTTCTAAGGGGAAAATTCAGTTATATGAATCGTTTGTCCAGAGTAATGTGGATGAAATTGGCTTGCAATGGATGTCTAGGTATCTAAACGAAGATGTGAGGAGTTCTGACGCGAGCTAAATTAAACCATAGCGCTAACCACATTAAGCAGATATTTCTGTGAATTTATTTTCTGAGCAAGATTTTCTGTACGTAAGTACTAACTAGTACTTATTCTGTGTCTGGGGTCATTCGATATAGGTTTATTTACAAAGTTGTTTACTAGATATGATTGACTTAAGTTTGTAAAAGATTTGCTCGTTATAAAAATATACGTTCGGTCACAAAACAGTATTATTACCAAAACAAATTCCATTTATGAGCCACATCACATAGCGTCGATTATCTCGTTGATAAATAGCTGCAATAAAAAGACATTAAAACCCGCTGAGCTTTATTAACTTTAAGATCAGACCACTTTATCAATATACAAAAATAATTGTTTTTTCTGTTGATAACATACAATTTGTAGTTTGCGTTCGAGGAATCAATCTGGGCCGTATATGGCAGTTTTAACTTAACATTGGTGGCATAGTTAACATAAGCTTTTAATTGATTTAATTTACTGAGCGATGCCGCTGCGGTAGGACTTTGAGGTTTTTACTCATGATACCCGTATGATCGATGCTTACTCATTAAAATAACGTGAGGTTTTGATGAGGATGGTTTACATGGATATGAGTGTATGTGTCCAATGTAATACGTACTCTAAATCAATGAACCGTAAATCTTATATAACCGTATTTTTGAACGAGCGAGTGAAGCGAGTAAAAAAATAATTGGACAGGTGCGTGTCGGACCACGCGCAGTATAGGGTTCCGTAAATACGAATGCCACTTTGAGTTTATGCCAATGAAAACGTCTAAAAACTAATTTTCTATTGAATTTGTACGAAATCTTCCTTTTCCGAGTACATTTTATAAGTTGATCGCCTATAACTTTTTAATTTATAAATCCTACTTAGCTCTATAGCTGTGAATTTTTTCACGTCCATATTTAGCCGTTTTTGCCGTTTAGCAAAAGAGGGGGGACGGGGGACGGGACACTTGACTCTAATACTCTGGACAAACGATTCATGTAAGTTATTTTCCCCTTCGAAGTGGTCGCTGCGCGCATAGTAATAATATAGGTATAATTTCGATACCTAAACGGGGAGTGACACAGGCCTGACCCAGATATGGATGTTGGGCGTTTCAGACCGCGGTGCGAATCGCCCAACAACTCTTTTAGAATGGGTCCTTTCGCACCGCGGTTCGAATCGGCCTAGAACTATTTTCTAATTTGTCGATTCGGACCACGGTTCGAAATAAAACACTTCTCTTGTGGTTAGTTTGTACTCAAGCTGTGATTATGCCACGTTATTGTATATTTATATTGAACTACATGTGATAATTGTGTATTATATATATTAACATTTTATATTTTCTTAAACAAGTACTTTCCTACTCAATAATACAAATAAATAATTTGTCCAAATCGGACCTACGAAAAGACCATTTCGCCCGTGGTCCGAATCGACCCATTCCAAAAAATACCTAGGCCCATTCGCACCGCTTCAACCTATGCGGTGCGAATGACCTACTTTAGAATCAGTGCTTAAAGAGATTCACACCGCGGTCCAAACTACTCGCGGTGCGAAACGCCCAATGACCCAACTGATACAAAGGTTACTTTTATACATATTGTTAAAAAAAATGCTGTACATTAAGCTTCTACATTTGTAACCTAGAAATTAAGCCGCAAACAAATTACCCGAAGTGACCGGAGTAACAAATTTCTTTCGTTTTTCATTCGTTTATTGATTGAAGTATGTATTTTATTTGATCCAAAAGTTATAAATATACATACATTTTCACGTCTTTATCCTTAACGGGGTAGACAGAGGACTGTAAGAGCCAAAGGTCACGTTTAGCGTGACGGTGGGCGTTTAGATGAAAAAAAGAATCAAAATAGCGATGGGTTGCCAGCCGCGTCGACTAGATACAATGGCGAATGCCAGTGGCAACTTTTTTATTTTACCCGACTGCGCCAGAAGGAGGGTTATGTTTTTCGAGAGTACGTATGTATGTATGTTTGTATGTATGTATGTTTGTATGTATGTATGTATGTATAATTGTTTGGCACGCTCTGCAGCCTGAACGGCTCGATGGATTTAAGCTTGAGCGGTGTCGTTTGATTTGTATTTACTGTGAAAGTGACACTGGTTATATCAAAATGAAAAAAAAAACAAAATGCCGGATTTTTGGCGCCAAATTCAAATGTTTGGCACGCTCTGCAGCCTGAACGGCTCGATGGATATTAGCTTGAGAGGTGTCGTTAGATTTGTATTTACTGTGAAAGTGACACTGGTTATATCAAAATAATAAAAAAAACTAAATGCCGGATTTTTGGCGCCAAATTCAAATGTTTGGCACGCTCTGCAGCCTGAACGGCTCGATGGATATTGGCTTATGAGGTGTCGTTAGATTTGTATTTACTGTGAAAGTGACACAGGTTATATCAAAATGAAAAAAAAAACAAAATGCCGGATTTTTGGCGCCAAATTCAAATGTTTGGCACGCTCTGCAGCCTGAACGGCTCGATGGATATTAGCTTGAGAGGTGTCGTTAGATTTGTATTTACTGTAAAAGTGACACTGGTTATATCAAAACGAAAAAAAAAAAACAAAATGCCGGATTTTTAGCGCTAAATTCAAATGTTTGGCACGCTCTGCAGCCTGAACGGCTCGATGGATATTGGCTTATGAGGTGTCGTTAGATTTGTATTTACTGTGAAAGTGACACTGGTTATATCAAAATAAAAAAAAAAAAACTAAATGCCGGATTTTTGGCGCCAAATTCTGTTTGGCACGCTCTGCAGCCTGAACGGCTCGATGGATATTAGCTTGAGAGGAGTCGTTAGATTTGTATTTACTGTGAAAGTGACACTGGTTATATCAAAATAATAAAAAAAACTAAATGCCGGATTTTTGGCGCCAAATTCAAATGTTTGGCACGCTCTGCAGCCTGAACGGCTCGATGGATATTGGCTTATGAGGTGTCGTTAGATTTGTATTTACTGTGAACGTGACACAGGTTATATCAAAATGAAAAAAAAAAAACAAAATGACGGATTGTTGGCGCCAAATTCAAATGTTTGGCACGTTTTGCAGCCTGAACGGCTCTATGGATATTAGCTTGAGAGGTGTCGTTAGATTCGTATTTACTGTGAGAGTGAAAAAAAAATACAAAAAAGGAAGTTGGGTTTTTTCTTTTTGTAAAAATTACTGGTCTCCATTTACCTTTGATCCAAAAGTTATCGGTTCAAAATATTGGTCGGTATGATCAAAAGTTACTCACGCGCAGTTATACCTGTATTTAAAAACACATTGTTAGTTCTACAGCACAATTGCACAAACATTAACAAGTACGATGTGACATTTGTTCAGGGAAATGTCAGCTTTCTAAATACTTTAGCACCGTGTCCAGAGATTACGAGATAGGGACCTGCAATATTTTGTATGCAACTGCATGAACTGTCCGAGATAAGACGTTGTATATCTTTATGGACCAATCGTTCTACGGAAAAGTTGGTTGAATAATATCTTATTTGAGGCTGGCCGCAAAATCACAACAGAATCGTTTAATTCATATTATTCTTCACATCTTACAAATTCCAATGCTTGATTGGTACATAAAGCCTTAGGCTGTAAGTCCGTGATTAGGTACACTTGTACACTTGTACAATTGTTTATTATTTATTTTTAAATGAACTTATCCCAATCATCATCATCATCCGAGCGTATTCCCGGTTGCATCCTCAGCAGTAACGCTTCAGAGCCGTAACGCTTCGGGGTCCGATACCTAACCAAGGAGATTTGACGAGGTTCCTGGTTTTTACACAGAGCGACTGCCGTCTGACCTCCACAACCCAAAGGGCAAACCAGGAACCAATCCTTGGATAGTTTGATGGTCAAACGCTAGGTTGCGTTCGGGACCCACAGTTTTACGTCCCTTCCGAAACACGGAATCATCTTTCTTTTCGGATAATCAAGTGATTCAAGCCTGCAATATCCTATCCAGACTGGAAAAACCTTTTCACAAAGTATGCTTCCCAGTGGGAATCGAACCCATGACCTCCGGGTCACAAGGCGAACGCCTTGACCACTGGACCACGGAGGCAGTCAACTTATCCCAATATTACAGTATTATTTTAAATATAGTGTTTTTTTAATTTTTTTACCTCTCAATTGTCAATTGAACATAACATAAGGTCGTCAATCCCCGAACTGGTAATCGACCATATTATGGTTGATTTTTAGCGCGCTTCAATAAGTATATTTATTCTTCTCCACTGCACACGTTCTTCGGCATCTTTGAACGATTATTGTCATGTAAATCTTTTCTCTCCTCAAAGCAGCATAATATAAGTACATATGTAGCTACTTGTATGCATTGCAGTGTCATATCGCTATTTTCCAACAACTAAAATCATACACTTTTTCTAAATGTCAAAACAATCATTTTTTATGGGATTTATATGAAGTATAGACTAATCTTCTTCTCGATTCGAAAGGCAAATCAATTTGACCCGTGTTTGGCCACGGCGAATCCCCGGTCATTTGCCTCATATACCTATATGTTTGTATAGACTAATGACGTCATCGTTTTTTGGAGTGAACAAACTAGGCTATCAGTTTATCTGCAATAATAAATTCAAAATCACGTTAAAAACGGATATAATCATGACAAGTGACATTACTTTGTGACGTTTTAAATAATTTATTTTTGACCTATGAAAGTACCCAATTTTGAAGTCTTATTTGGTTCGAAATAGAAATAGGGACACTGTCGGACGACTGTCGTGATATTTTATGGAGTTAAGATCCATACGGCCAACAATTAGGAATGATAAGCAGACTATAAGTCTCTAGGTCTACATATCAGGGCAAGTTGGAAAATGGCCTTTTTCAAATTATTCTGGGTCTTGGATGTTTATCTGATATGAATTGTTATTAAATATAGTATCGTTGAGTTAGTATCCCATAACCCATAACACAAGTCTCGAACTTACTTTGAGGCTAGCTTAATCAGTGTTATATATTTACAATATGTAACAAAAACCCTGTCCGATCCCTGTGGGAGCAACTCAGACCGTCAATATGAACAATTTTTCCTATGGGACCAATGCTTGAAACTCGAAGAAAACGACATTTTCATACAAATCGCCGGACCGGCTGAACACTTTAGTATGAAGAAGCATTGGTCCAATAGGAAAAGTTGTTAATATTGACGGTCTGAGTTGCTCCTACAAGGATCGGACAGGGTTTTTGTTTCATACTGTATATATATTTATTTATTTAATTAGGCAGTGCCACTGTCAGTCAGACAGATCATTTAGTTTATTCATCGAAAATCCGAGAAATGCCAGGGCCGGCTACCCACGTCGCCGTAAAAAGATGTACAGTCGGCGGCATGAATAACCAAACATCGCAATTAAGACCTTTCCGCCGAATACCTGGAACTCATGAATAGTGTAAATGTAGCGTCTTAATGACTTTAATTATCCTTTTACTTAAGAAGAAAAAAATCTGAATAAAGTTATTCTTAAATTCGCCAATGGCTGCGCTATCAATTAAGGGGATACTTGAATTTTTCGGGGTCCAGTGCTGCACTGATTAGAAATAAATAATTTGAAAGGAAACGGAGATATCATTAAAAATTTTGTTTAGACCAGGCTCTAGATAACCCTTTAAACTATTTTATAAACCACCGTTTCCACTTTAAACTAAGAACGTGAAGCTTTTCTACGCACATCAGGCAAAAGTGGCCGTTTTTGGCTAATGTGCGTAGAGAACCTTCACGTTCTCACTTTATATGTTTTAGTAAATTTTGTTGCTCTCTAGTCGGTAAGGTATTCACAATCATTAATTATTGACAAAGATTTCAGATTCGTTAAATGCATTATAAATTTACAAGATAACTAAATAGTAGATTGTGCTACAAGGGGCTAAGGTAATATTTTGAAGGTGAGGGCGCTACTTTGAATCCAGAGCGAAACGAAGGATTCCACAGTTGAATCACGAGCGGAGCGAGTGATTCTACGGTGGAATCCTGAGTGTAGCAAGGGATTCATTTATATCGCCCGAGATAAAAATATTACCGTACCCGAGTAGCACACTCTACTTTTCATCTCCATCTATGAGAAAAACTAGCAAATACAAAACAGAATATAAAAAAAAGTAGAGCACCTACAATACCTAACAGACTTCAACCGACAATGTAATACTAACCTTTGTTTGGTGTCGTTTTCATACAATAAATACTAAGAAATATTTTTTCGAACACCACCAACTTAAGATAAAATGTTCACTCATAACTTTGTTTGCGTGGTCCTACATATCTTTTTATTAGTAAACTTGATAACTATTCATTGTTGGTTTAAATTCTCGAAAAAGTATTTTTCACAAGTCACATTTATATAAATAATTACATTTCAATACAAATAACCCTAAACTTCTGTAATTACTTGAATCAAAGGGAAAAATTGCGCTTTTTAATTATACTTATTTCTTTTTCCGAAGCAAAGAACATAAACATTTTAACCTACATTCATCCAGGTTGAAGACTATATGTATTCCAAATAATAAAAAAAAAATCACGAAGTCTGTGCCAATTATTTTTTATTTTAAAACAAAATTCTTCTTTTTTTTGCTGGACTGCCAACATTATTTTTGATTTTACATAGATTACACTCGTGTTCTGTTTTCAAATTGGTTTTAATCCCTAGAGATCTTCTTTTTCACGTTTTAGTCCCGAGAGAATAACCAGTAACTTTAGCTCCAAATGTTTTGGGATGAAAACATCGTTTTTTGTGTAGATGAGATGAAAAATAATAT
This sequence comes from Acrobasis suavella, assembly GCA_943193695.1. Taxonomy (NCBI): domain Eukaryota; kingdom Metazoa; phylum Arthropoda; class Insecta; order Lepidoptera; family Pyralidae; genus Acrobasis; species Acrobasis suavella. Next base: position 2,211,392 of record OW971943.1, read on the forward strand.
AAATAACAATGAAATAAAAAAAAAACATGATTATGAATAACTTAATAACCTTTGTAACCTTTGTCACCTTACTCGTATAAATATGAGTGGGCTACATCATAAAATCGCCTAAAGATAGAAGGCAAGATCGTTTGATATCTCATTCAAGGTTTCATATTAAACTGGCCACTTGCGAGCCTCGCTTACAGAATGAGGGTTCCGTCTTGTCGTGTTACCTACTTTGAAAACACATATGCACACAAACGAAATGAAGATGCTGCGATGGGCTTGGAGGTGTGACCTCCAAGCCCAAGTATCCGTAATAATACTTAAAGCAGTTTTAAAGTCGCCCCCATTAGGGAAAAGGTTACAGAAAATAGACTGTAATGCGGAGAGACGAACAACATGTAGTTAAGAAAGTTCTGTGTCTGCCTGAACGTAAGAGGGGCTCAGTTCACCCACCTGCTACCTGGTGGACTAGTATGAAAGCTATTACAAGTGGAGAACCTACCCGACCAGCAGATTCGGGCGTAGTTAACTACTATTGTGTAGTTTGATTACAAATTACAATTACATGTAGTTAACTACAAGTAGTTGAAATTACATTAAATTTAACTACAACAGTTGAAACTACTGTAGTTGTAATATGTAATTGTAATTAAGTAGTTATAACACAAATTACAATAAGAATTTATTACCGCGGGCGTGTGTTAAATGTGATGTATTTCGAAATTGTAAGTGTTAAAACTTGTTAGCAAGAAACGAAAATTTATAAGTAAATCTTTATAGAATATGTAGTTTCAAAAAGTAGTTTGTGATTGTAGTTTATAGTTCAAATACTTTTTCAATTACTTTTTGTAAGTATGTAGTTGCGATTACTAACTACAAAATGTAATTGTAGTTAGTAATTAGTAGTTTAATTACATTTTGCCCAACTCTGCCGACCAGACAACTCAGAACAAACTGATTTGGTGCCGAGTAACTAAGAGAGCCGACCCCGCATTAAACGGAAAAGTGCTATGAGAAAGAAGAAAGAATGACTGTTGAAATGTTACATATATTTTAGGGTCCCATTGGTACGGGACCCTAAAATTGGCCACGAGTGCCATGTTTAAAATGTTAAAATTATTTTTTTCCGCACTTTAACAAGTTGTGAGGTTTTTGGGGTCACATCATAAAAATCGGTAGGGGTCCAACTTTCAAGTAAAAGACCCGTAAATTTGATGATTTTATGTTTATGAAAACATATGTGGTGGATTTGAAACGAAAAAGCCTGAGTAAGAAGTTTAATTTATAAAAGTTCATTTATTGTTAAAAAAAAATTCACAATAGTTTCGTCAAATATTATACATAATATGAAAGAAATCAGTCAAAAATACCACCCGAATTGTACCCGGATCAAAGGTACCCATTATGCTTGCTGCATTGCCTCTTTGAATTGCTATGGACAGCCTTTGGACCAGGTACCATCCGGAGCGGGTGGTGGAAGTTTAATTAGTTTATTGCTAAATTATAAACAATTTAATACAGTTCATTCTCAGTATAGCCCATTTAGTGGTTCCTTTAGTACATTTGAAGGAATTACAGAGACCAAAAAGGTACTGTAGTTCCTCCAAAGGAACCAACTTTTGAAACAGTTTGTTCTCAGTACCTAGATCCTTTAGAGGAATCGTTCGTGGTTCGTGTGCCTTTTTGCCAGCTTTTATTCACTTGCAATTTATCTTATATGTATGTTTGTTGAGATCAAATTTTGCAACTCAAGTTCAACCAGTTATCCTCAGCCGTTTGAGCTTAATTTTGCATATTTGTGTAAGGATGACAATACAATTTCACTCGACAATTCAATTAGCAATTAGCTTTCCTGTTGATGGAGCCCGAAAATTTTGGACAGAACTCAGTTATAAAACAACATCAATTTATTGAGTAGAACTCGTTTGATCTGTCTTGACAAGCACTTTATGGTAAACGATGTGAAGGGTATGATCACGGAGACGGAAGATGGTCGATGGAACTTAGTAATAAAACAACGCAACTCTATCGAGTTTGGGCTCATGTCACTTGTCTTAATAAGCACTTTGACCTTAGGATAAAAGCTTGTACAAAAAACCAGCCAAGTGCGAGTTGAACTCGCATGGAGAGGGTACCGTACAAAGTCAAATGTATTTATTACATCTATTACTATATATTTTTTAATTTCCTAATTTGTTCCCCGAAAATGACCCTTGTTTAAAAGAAATATTTATTTACTTTGCACATCTAGCTCAATGAGTTTAATTTGTCCCTGTACATTTATATTTACATCTGAGTTTGGGACATAGGATTATACCATCCTACCAAATTTCACCTGATTTGGTCCAGTAGATTCGGAGCAAATTGGCTGTGACAGACGGACGGACAGACAGACGCAAGAGTGATCCTATAAGGGTTCCGTTATTCATTTTTGTACGGAATCCCAAAAATGATTAAAAAAAAAAACTTATTGTATCCTTACTTATATCATGATTACATGATGACATTACTGTGTTCGTGATTTTTTTATTATATTAGAAGCTGTGACATCTAAATGAAAATTTACGTGCATGAAAGGATAATTCAGTGTTTTTTTGTATCATATTATTTCGATTATGTTTTTATAGAGCATGTATGAAGATATTGATAAGTGAAGATACAGCGAAATAGTCAGGATCGTAGCAAGTGGAAGTCCATAGTCTCTGCCTACCCCTGTGGGAAATAGCGCGATATTATGTATGAGATGTATATTTTTACCTGTTGATCTACTTTACTGCAATTACAACGTCAGCTATAAATTATCTTCAATGTACGCCAATGGCGGCTGGCTCACGTTACCCGAAACAAGCAGTCATGCTCGCCCCAGGAATGCTATACAATTCAACAAACTATACAGACTGCTGCAAGCCACAAATCAAATAGCAAGAAATGAAACAAATATCATACAATAATGAGAGTACAGAAGAGCTGCCGGTTATAAACAAGCTTTAAAAAGTTAAAAATAAGGTGAAATAAAAAAACAATTGAAACAAATTAAAAAAGGCTCACTCGCTACGGGGATTATGTTTTCATACATAAATATATAAAATTTTGAAAAATATACTCCATTTTTGACGAGGTTTGACGTGGATCCATAGGATGGTCACAGAAAGAGACAACTAACGAATATTTGATTTTTAGAGATCCGTATCCAACGGGTCAAAACGGGACCCTATTACTAAGATCCCGCTGTCCGTCTGTCTGTCTGACTGTGTTTTACCAGGCTGTACTGTATCTCATGAACCATGGTAGCTAGACAGTTGAAGTTTTTAAAGATGATGTATTTCTGTTGCCGCTATAACAACAAAAACAACTAATACGGAATAAAACAAATATTTAAGTGGGGCTCCAATAGAAAAACGTGATTTTATATAGATAATGGTACGGAACCCTACAAGCGCGAGTTCGACATGCACGTGGCCTGTTTTTATTTATGATATAAAATTATGCGTTACTCAAGTTATAATCAAACATAACTAAACCTTTCAATGCTGGATAGTTTAAGAGGCGAAGTCAAAACTTGCTTCCCTTTTTTGTTCATTTTATTTTATTTGTTTATTTATTAAAATTACACACAGATTATCAGTTTTACATCAACTAAAGCATCCGCATGTTAAACAGTTCTTATACATAGATTGTTTATGAATTATCATAGTTTTTTACAATTAAAAATGTCAAATGATTAAATAATAAAATTTATAGAATTTAAATACAATATTAACTTACTTATAAAATTATTAAAAAATCATTAAATATGTCAATGTCAATTTGTTGAATGAGCATATCACCGAGCATCTGCAGGGGTCGCATTTTTTAAATCACTTGTCACATTACGAATGGTTTACGCGAGCGTTTCCAAATGGGCCCATTTTTGAAATGATCGTATGCGAGGGATTTGCAGCGAGTGGTCCCGACCACTCGTAATTTTGACATTTGTGGCGTAGATATGTCAAAGAAACCTTTCATGGAGAATCCGTTCCGATTCATGCTGCTTTTTTATTCATAGAGAAATCCTAAGAAAACCATAGACATATTTTCGATGTTTTCTGCGTAAAACAGTATTGTTTTTAGCTGACACGACGTTTTCAAAAATACAGCCAAATGGTTTTTTTACGCCAGCGGTGAGTTGGAAAACTACACGTTTTGTGTTTCGGTGAGTCCTCAAATGAAAAATAGCACTCCAGAGCTCTTACCGTTGGAGCATTTTTTACATAGTTAGTGCCAGCGGGACTAGCGAGAGCGGTTGCATAGTCAGTAGGTTTTAGTCCAATAAATGTCATTTCTGTACTTTCATCAATTTGTGCAAATTGTCAGCGGTAATACATAAAGACCAATTAATTTACTGCCATTTACAACCACATACCTCGCTCGTAAGAAAAATAAAGCTATCAGCAATTTTCTCATATGGCAACAATACGCTATTGATGTTAAGACCGCCTATTACGGTGTTGCCATAAATTGCACTGAAAAGGTACACGACAAATTGTAAGAATAACTCCGATTTGATGAATATTTATTGACATGACGTTTTAGAAGTGAATAAAGAGTTAATTGATATAGTAATAGAGTTGAGAGTTGTGTAGAAAAGTTTTAATTTTGAGTAAAGTTGACGTCTAAGGTGTGGTCTAATGTATGCGTATTCAAGCGTAACACGACTGTGGGTTCATAATTTACATTTTGACACTTGAAACATTTTGAAATATATATCACGTTTTTACAGACAGATTATTTTGGGTCGTTCCGTTTTAAGCAGACTAAACCCAGGGCCGTAAGGCCACTTTTAGCATAAAGGTGGCTAGAAGATGTAAAAAGGAATCAAAATAGTGGGTTGCTAGTGACGTCGCTTATTAAGGGGGGGATATTAAAATTTTTCGGGGTCCAGTGCTGTCGCTATTTTAAAATAAATGAAACAAAAGGAAACGGAGATATTATTTAAAATTTGGTCTTGACCAAGGCCTAAACTGTTTATATAACCCTTTAAAATTTTCTTGAACTACTGTTTACAGTGAGAACGTGAAGCTTTTCTACGCACAATTGCGAAAAACGGCCACTTTTGGCGTATGTGCGTAGAAAAGCTTCATATTCTCACTTTAAACTGTAAACAGTAGTTCATAAAATAGTTTGAAGGGTTATCTAGGGTCTGATCAAGACAAAATTTTAAATGATATCTCCGTTATCTTGCAAATGATTTATTTCAAATGGGGGCAGCACTGGACCCCGAAAAATACAGGTAGCCCCTTAATACATTAAACTGTAAAGTTCATAAAATATTATAAAGGATTATCTAGGGATTGATCACGACAAAATTAAAGATGTTATCTCCGTTTCCTTTCAAATAAAATATTTCAAATGGGGGCAATACTGGACCCTGAAAAATGCGTATAAGTTGATTTATTTTTATTTTATTTAAATAAGATACATGTACAGTCTCAATATACATAATTTTGCTTACGCCGCGCATGCCACGGCTCGCGCGTTTACTTATATTTCATAATAATTCAATTAGGTACCTACTTTTAGAGTGCATTCAACCTCACTAGGAGAAACACAGAAACGAAGTGCCAACATCAACCTTTGTAACTTACTTATACAATATACTTTAAAATAACTGTGATTGTTTTGGTGATCTTCTGCTCCTGCACTCCACTACTATCAACTTTACTACAATACTACTACCACTACTTACTGCCACACTCTACATATTTTGGTCCTTCGAAAGGTGAGAACTTAGTGTTTTTTGTATCTCTAACTACAGTGGCGAATCGGTTTAGCTGGCATAAGCAAGAATCCCAGTTAAATTGAGAACGCACACACTGCACACAGAGTACAGAGGCACTGAGATCTTAAGCGGCTTGGAGACTGCGTAAACTGTCGTGATATTCGTGTCGTGAACTACCGCATCTCAACACTGGCTGTCTCTCAACTAAGGGACAGTTCAACTGAGTTATCGATACAACAAGAACTCTTCGAACAAAACTAACAAGCTGGAACTCCAACAAACTTGCTTCGAGAATATCAAGAGTCTGTGCACCAACTGTGATTGTTTTGGTGATCTTCTGCTTCTGCACTCCACTACTATCAACTACTACAATACTACTACCACTACTTCCTGCCACACTCTACAATACACATAACAAATTTTCATCAAAGTAATACATTATATACATTTATGTTTAAATATACAAGCAGGGCAACAACTCAAAACATGTGCATACAGCAAGTTTGAGTATTAAAACAGTTGAGAACTAAGTTTAAAAAAAATGCACGGAAGTAGCTGCCAAAGTTTTAAAAGTAGAAAGAACATATACCGTCTTATTATAAAAACACGACTAACTTTGTTACTAGGTTTAAACCATTATCCGCCCAAAGTGAAGTTGACATTGACAGGTGAGATGGTGTGATATTACTAGATGTCAACTTGATTTGGTCGGATAATGGTTAAAACCTTCAAAGATTCAAACATTTATTTGCTAACTATGAGTTATAATATAATACATACAGATCTTTGGTATATTGATGTTCTCATCATAGCAACTCAAGGAGTATTGCAAATACATTGGGTAGATGTCAATCAATTAATTTAAAACTAAACACAATTAAAATAATATTAAGTGTTAAAATAAATTTCATGCTTAATATGTCAACTTTAACAATAAAAAAAAAATTAAATTCTATATTTATTTACATTAAATAGTCTTTGACAGCGTAATAGCATTTTGAAATAAGGTAGGATTTTAGAGCATTCGAGAATTTTTTAAATGGTTTTTCTTTTCGAATAGAGGCGGGTAATTCATTAAATATTTTAACTGCCATGTGGTATGGACTATTGCCTAGCATTTTTATTCTAGACGCAGGTAGGTGTAGTCTTTCTTTATGTCTGGTATTTATATCATGTGTGGCCGATACCGTTTTAAAAGAGGATATGTTTTTATATGTAAACATGCAGACGTCATATATATATGATGATGGTAAGGTAAGAAGGTTATATTTTTTAAAGTAGGGTACACAGGATGTCATGTCATCTATTTGGGCTATTATTCTGACACATTTTTTTTGCATTGCGAATAGGTCACTTATATTATTTTACATTATTCCATATTTGAATTGCGAATAAGCGTAGGCATAATACGCTGAAAGCGCTGCTTCCGTGTTAGTGCTCTGTACCAATTCATGCAAAGCATAGGTGAACCTGGACAGTTTTGATTTTACATGCTCGATATGATTTTTCCAATTTAAATCATAATACCTAGGAGTTTAAATGTATCGACGCATTCTATTTGTTGATTATTAAATTTAAAGTCTATTTTTAAAGGTCTTTTTTTATATGATCTGAATTGTATAATTTTTGATTTGGAATAATTTATGTCAAGGTTATGGTTTTGTAGCCAAGTAGTTTTGTAACCTAGTAACAAAGTTAGTCTGGGTTTTATAATAAGACGGATAAAGTTTAGAAATGGAGAAGACGATAGCAGACCTCTCCATAAACACTACCAAGAAAGTCACTGAGTGCAATTTTACACAGTGCACACACAAGCACAGAACAAGCATTGATTGGCATTTTTACCCATTCCTTCAACCGGATTTCATACCTGCCCGAAAAAAGAAGCCGCTGTTTCTAACATTCTAAGTTTTTCCTTTTCTCCTAGACCAGCATTCAAGAATTGAATCGTTAAAATAGATATATAACTGGAGCAAATCAGCGAGCGCGTTTAAATCTTTTGTAGCGAATCTTTCTAGATATTTTTTTTTTTTTTACAATATATTGGTTTAGGCATTTGTCCTCAATCTCACCTGAATTATGAACCCACAGTCATGTTACGCTGTATGAATACGCATACATTAGACCACACCTTAGACGTCAACTTTACTCAAAATTAAAACTTTTAATATATCTTATATTCTCTTTAGAAGGAAATCGTTTGGCCATATTTCTATACAAACGTAGTCCCCTAGTTCCTCGCCGGATAGTGATTAATCTTTGGATATATACGCATGGCCCTATGTTTTCGTTTTTTCATAATTTTATTATTAAAAGAGAAGAGATACCTCTATAAACCTGAAAAATTATTAAGATTTTCCACTGTGTTCCAAAATCTGAATAAATAATAAATAAATAAATATATAGGGACAAATAACACTGATTGAGCTAGCCCCAAAGTACCTAAGTTCGAGACTTGTGTTATGGGATACTAACTCAACGATACTATATTTTATAACATATATATTACATTTATAGATAAACATCCTAGACCCAGGAAAATTTTAAAAAGGCGATTTTCCAACCTGTCCTTACCGGGAATCGAACCCGGGACCTCTGGGTGGCGGACTAGCATTGTGACCACCATGCCACGGAGGTCGTCTAAACTAGCAAACAATGTTAGTTAAGATTGAAAGAAGAAATCACGGGATCGATTTTGTGTACTTTCATAGGCATATTCGGTCCGAGCAGCAGTTGTCTCTGTTGCACATCACGACAGGTGATTTGGACACAGTGTGACAGCAATAGATTTGACAAATACCTATTTTGTCGACCTTTTTACAAACACCTATTTTTAAAATGTTTCCTCTAAAGTTTTATTTTATATATGCTTATATTTCATTAATAGTTTTTTTTTAAATATCTACGTATATTACAAGTCTGAATGCGAAAGGTTATTTTTTTGTACCTAAAACATACGTATGTTGTCTGTACCTAAAATTACCAATTCCTAATTTTTTACACATTTTTTGTACAGACAATGTTTTACAATACAAAAAGTGTCACAGCATTTCTCTTTTTACGTTCTTATAGCTTTAATAAGATGGCAAACTGAGTAATTTTAATAAAGTATTATTATATAAAAGTAACAAATATTTTAAGTCCTTGCCTACATTTTATTCCAATAAAATTCTTTACATCAAGACTATGTGATCCGAGGGAGAGGCCTAGTCACTTGTGGCACAGGTTCCAATAGGAACCAATTTCAAGGACTAGTCTCCAAACAAAGGGAACAAGTCTCTAAACCAAAATGTATTCCTAGTTTTAAGAACCCATATTTATAATTTAAGGGGCTACATGAATTTTCCGGGGTCCAGTGCTGCCCCCATTTGAAATAAATCATTTGATAGGAAACGGAGACATCGTTTCAAATTTGGTTTTGATCAGACCCTAGATAACCCTTTAAACTATTTTATGAACTACTGTTTACAGTTTAAAATAAGAACGTGAAGCTTTTCTACGCACAATTGCGAAAAACGGCCACTTTTGGCGTATGTGCGTAGAAAAGCTTCACGTTCTCACTTTAAACTGTAAACAGTAGTTCATAAAATAGTTTAAAGGGTTATCTAGGGTCTGATCAAGGCCAAATTTTAAATAATGTCTCCGTTTCCTTTCAAATGATTTATTACAAATGGGGGCAGCACTGGACCCCGGAAAATTCAGGTAGCCCCTTAAGGCTTACCTTTGTAAATGAGAAAAATAAACATTTATTATTATTATTATTATTTTTAAACATATTAGGTAAAATATAACTAAAACAAACTTGAGAACATTAAAATTAAAATTAATGTTCTCAAGTTTAAATTAAACTAGGTTAAATTAGACTAGGTAATAATAATCCAAAGCAATATCGATACAATAAGATATCGATTATCAGTTAATCAAAACATTGATTGTTATTTGATATTACCTTTTACGTAAACTATTGCCTTGTTTGTATGAAACACAGAAAAACGGTGCCAACTAAATAACACATTCCATTGATTAGATCTAGCGAGATATCTGTATCGATAAGCATTACTTACTTATTTTAAAGTTTTTGTACCAATAAATATGAAAGTGGGACATACAATTCTAAAATGTCTACATTTTAAAGGAATGCAAAATGTAGACATTTTAAGCGATTCTCACACTGCCCCGCATCCCACTGCGTAGCGCGGAGCCGCCATATAAAAACGACGTGCGTGTTTTCTATACAAAGTGAGATACTTGCATACAGTCCAGCCCCGCGCTACGCAGCGGGGTGCGGAGCAGTGTTAGAATCGCCTTAGAATTTAAGTCCGTTATTTAGATTTAATCCAAAATAATGGATCCATATTATTTTGTTTAGCAAAGTAGTAAAATTTCGTAAAGATACAGCGCATCGAAGTTTCTGAGATTTATTTATTTACCCCCTCATTCATGAAAAAATACAAACGTTTGCTAAACGTATTTTAGTTAAAATATGTTTTGTCTCGTTCTTTCAATGTCATATATTCAAAAGAGGGAAAAGGACAAAACATGTTTTATCTAAAACAGGTTTAGCAATCGGTTTTTTTTTTATGAATTTGAGGGTAAATCTTTACTGCACAATTTAAGAAAATGTATAAGAGGCGAAATTAATGCCATATGGCAATCTCTCTCGGTCAACCGTAAGACCAAGCGGAAAATATGTGTGGCTGGCGTGATGAAATTCATGAACAAGTAAACATAATATAAATATCTTCATAAATACATATACAAGAATAAACCATTAAACATATAACACATAATATATATCAACATACATTCAATACATATACTTATATATTAATAGATATATATGTAATATAATATAAATGAATACATATATGACGACCACCGTGGCGTAGAAGTCACTATGCTAGTTCGCCACCCAGAGGTTCCGGGTTCGATCCCCAGCCAGGGCAAGTTGGAAAATGGCATTTATCAAATTGTCCTGGGTCTTGGATGCGTTATAAAATATAGTATCGTTGAGTTAGTATCCCATAACACAAGTCTCGAACTTACTTTGGGGCTAGCTCAATCAGTGTAATTTGTCCCTATATATTTATTATTTATTTACTTATTTTTATTAATTTATGTACGAACAGAACAGAACAGAACAGATTTAAAGAAAACAGTGCTTTGAAATCTTTTAGAGTGTAACAAAGCCTTAAAAGGCATTTCACATTTGGTTTCCTGTCTCGGTCCCAAAAAAACATTTTTAAAGATTATTACAAAATGTGTCTCATTTGTAAAAAAGTATTTCATTAACCTCTCACCCTTTAAGAGCGTGACGTCATAAAAGAAATTTACACAATAGGTAATAAAAAAAAAATGGCGACGTAAATAATTACTTTCACATAAAAATATATTTCTCAATTTTCACACCATATTTTATTATTCTGTAAACGACAATGTACTGATTGATATATTTCCTATCTATTAGAAATAAAAATAAATTTTAGACCTAAACTTTATATCATGTTCATTAAGTTCAAAATGCACAAACCATGTTTATAGTTCAGATTTCAATAAACAAATGTGTTATCTGCACGATAACAATGAAATGAATGAACACTCAAACAAATACTTAAGAATAAGGGCCTGTGCTATCTAATTGTGTAAACATTTTGACAAATGAGCTTGAAATGTAAACAAAAACCACCATTGAATGATCATAAAAAACTCGGGTCTATGAAGGCATTCTTATTATAAGTATGAATTCGGTCCTTAGCACTATACAAATAAAAACCAAAATGGCTTGCTTTGACAAAATGTAAGGGGAATTTACTGCGCCTTATATCATAGTTTTTACGATTTATGTCTTACATGGACTTACCTAAATATAATCATTATAAGCAGAATAATCACTTTTTTTATAAAAAGACACTATTTATTTACGATAATCCACTAAAAACACCAAACAAAATGCGCTGACGTAAGACGCACCGCCAAAAAAAATGTCAAAATGTCACTGGCGAAAAATATATAAACGAGCATAGACTATCAATATTGATGCGTTCAGGATGTAGGAAATTTAATAAAGAACATATATCATTAAACTTCTTTATACTAAAGTAGTCTTTAAATTAACTTAAAATAAGGTTCAAACTCAAGTGGGAGAGCGCGGCAGCCGGCTTCCGCTTGGGGACCGACGGAATGGCGCCATATACATTCCGCGCGGTAGCCGGCTACCGTTTGGGAACTGAGAGGTCATTCAATATAATTATATTGAGGATATTTTCGACATGTTTGTATATTGTGTAGACATTGACTTTATCGAGAAAGTTGTTATGTATCGAGAATTAGGTCATCAAAACTTTAAATGTGTTGACGACCTAATTCTCGATACACACACACATAAATAATAAATAAACATGTCTAGAATATCTAACATATAATTATATTGAATGTAAATGAAACACTTTTCTATAAATGAGACACATTTTTTAATAATCCATAAAATATTTGAATGTGCGAGCGAGACAGCCAACCAAATGTGAAATGCCTCTTAAAGGCGTGTCCGGGTCATTTCATACCTTTGTGTGACAGATAGTAATTGCTACATTGCTATTATTTATGACAATATTCTCTTCGTGCATACATACATAACGGTGCCTTTCAATTCAATGATAACAACAATTAATAAAAATAAACAAGCTGTCACAATTGACAGATATATTGTTAATAATTGTTACTCGGATCATTTAAATAATTTGAAAACATGTTATTGTGTATTGACTTTTAAAATTATTTCGACGTGATTTATCATCGCTTTGGAAGCTTTTTTGTTATTTTCATAGAAGTGCGTATTAGGGGTAAAATTTAAATAAGTAGCAAACAGGAAAAAAATCCACTGTATTTATAAAAAAATAGGACTCGCGCACAAAGGGTTCCGTACCATTATCTATATTAATTTAATTATTCATTTTTAAAGAGAATATACAACGGAAAATTCTGTAAATATTTCAAGTCTCTACCTGTTGTCGTTAATAATAGCGAGCAAAAACGATTAAAAAACAAACGACGGGTTGCACTCCGGGAGTGCCGGCAGAAGTGAAAACTTGAATATTAACGTTGTGCATTTTTGATATTTTGGAATGGTTAGGGAATAATTTTGTACGAATTGCTTTAATTATCAGTATAAAAGTACTATCATTTATGTGGTAGAATACAATATTTATTGCGCCATCGTTCACAAATATGACAATTTATATTACATTGATTAAACACTTTATATACACGAATTTTACGAATACACAGCAGTGTGGCCACTACACAGACGATCGAGCCATCAGCTGTCACTGTCACCATCCATAAATGCGCGTGGCACGCTCTGTAACAATAAACACATACGAACATTCGCGACAGCGGACAGCGGAGTCTTAGTAATAGGGTCCCGTTTTTATCCTTTTGGTACGGAACCCTAAAAAAATTACATTACTAATTAATAACAAGTTTATCACATATGAAATAAATTATTTTAAAGGAAAGGGAGATGTCACATTTGCGGAAAACTGCCACTTTTGGCTAATATGCGTAGAAAAGCTACGCTTTTATTTCAAACGACATGCTCGTTAAATCATTTTTTTATTTTCAAAATCTATTGTGCAGATTGCGGTTAAAGTAGGTTTTTCGGTTAAAAAATTGTAATTAGATTCTGTGTCTGTTTAAAAACTTACTTAATAGTAGCAAAAGATATATCCATTTGATCCCTATGGGCATAATAATTATACGTCAATTAAAAACACTACAAGTTAAAACAAAAAACGTAATGACTTATAATAGGCTTCACTCTGTTTATCTCCCATCTTAATAGAACACAGAAGCAATTATACTAATGAATTATTTGAACAAAACACAGATGAGATACGTACAGATACTTAGAACACGCCAATGAATACATGTACATTACACATACATACCTTTTACGTACACGTTGTGGGAGCTCCTACATGAAGAGGTAGGTATGGTACGCAGTGGAGAGCTTGAGAGAAACATCACAGAGTTATTTTATTTATTTTAACTTTACAATACTGATATAGATGTAATCAGCTCGAGAGATGGTAGTGGAATGAATCAGAATGATGAGAAAGGAATCTAAAATTTAAAAAGTGAATTTGAAAATGTTATTATTTTTTAGAAAACGGAAAAGGAGGTAAACGGGAACATGAAGAATGAGGTTTATTGTAACATCGTTACAACGTAATCACGTTTTTATGGAGTAATATGCCTAGCCTAGTGCTTACATAAAACACCAACGTAACAGTAATATTTATTGTTCTTGTGTAGGTGGAAAAGACGATCAAGTAAAGTTTTTCTAGAAAACGTAGCGCCTAATGATATTGTTCGGATCTTCACACCACACCATCATAGAAGAAAAAAGAACGTGATCGTCGTGGAACACTCGGTTGGAACAAAGTTACTTTTGTAGTGAATTTGCAATTTGTGACGGAACAAAATGACTGAAATATCTTACACCTCTTTTTGCCTTGTCCCCATCCGCCAAGCCGTACTTTTTTTTCTCATAAAAAGAATACAATTCACTTATAATGAGAAATACATGATATCTTAATTATACCTAAGTAGGTACAAACATTTACTTATTCCTGCAAGTATGGAATGGATATTTGTAATAATAACATATCATCATTACGAAACAAGTAATTTTACAATTATTAATGCGGGTATCAAAAATATTTGAGGGACCAATTACGTATCGAAAATGATAGCAATTATGTGTTAATGACACAGTATCACTTTTACGTAGTATATGGTTTATTACTCTGTGGTAACATTATGAAACAAAATAATGTAAGTAATATTATTTAAAAAAAATAATATTACTTACATTAATAAAATTTCGTTCCAATAAGATATTTATTTATCTCCTATTTACAATTATGCTAAGCGTGACTTTTGGGTCTTACAGTCTGGGCTCTGACAACCCCGTCAGTGATGAAGACGTTATAATGTATCTGTATTTACGATTCATTGTACACAAATGTGAGAAGTACAAAAGATGGATTTAATCCTAAAATCATTCTCAAAGAGACAAACCTTTGGTTTATATAATATTTTAAGTTCACTAGTATCACAAGTAAATTATATCTTAATACCAAACCGTCAGACTGTTTGGTATTAACGTAAAGGAAGGACAAATGAACACAAACTTTTATATTTAGTAGTATTGGGTGTTTATCTATAGACATAATTGTATTTATTAAAAAATATAGTGTCGGTGTGTGGTGTATGTCATAACATAAGCTTATGCTTATTTTGGGGATCAATCAGTGTGATTTGTCTCCATATATTTCTTTATAGTATGGATTAGTCTAAATATGAATAGGGCTCCTCTTCTATATAACGCTTAGTATCCGCTTATAATTTACTGTATTCTTAAAGTAGAACTATTCGTTCTGCTGTCAATTTGCGTACGCCTGTCTGGCGATCTTAAGATTTATCTCGAGATCTTTAAAAACTAATGGATTGTTATTTGCAGAACGGTGACCACGAAAGTTAAGGCTTGTCGCAATTCATTCCATATTTTTATCAACAACGTTGGCATGTTAAGAGCGAAGCATAGCGCACACTCGTTCATACAAAAAGAAAAAAAAAACGTTTTTCCACTCCTAAATGTTATCCCAATGATTTTTAATGTTTTATTTACACAATAAAAGACTGGAAAAATACAATAAAGATGAAGGCAAACAATATAGAAGGTTTACATGTTTTCCTTTTTAAAAATTTGCTATACTTAAAAAAAACATAAAAATTATTTGCAAATTTTAAATAATAAATAAACTTCTGCTACTACTCGAAACCTTTTATTTCATTGTGTAAATAACATATAAAAAAATTGAGATCAGATAACATTTTATAAGGGATTCGCCGATAAATGTCAAATTCTATAAATGTCAGACTAGCTTAAAATGCCAGATTCTATAAATGCCAGATTCTACAAATGCCAGATTCGAATAATGCCAGATTGTATAAATGTCAGATATTTTTGATATTGTCATTATTGAACTGATGTATCGATGTTGTAAAAATAGTTTCTAAGGTCGGAGCGCGTGCTATACTTCCCTCTTAAAGAATATGGCTGGCTGGTTACGTCGTCGATTGAATTGTAACAAGACAACACTAAGCTTAAACAGTCCGTTCGTTTAGACTTAAGATGCTTTGCAGTATACCTAAAAGTTGTTTTGGATATCATAAGAAAATTATAAACATATATTTTACATTCGACACAACACTTTAATTTTTACTAAAGACAGATAAGCCGGAAGGCTATGTCAAGAAATTTTCGGAGGCCGCTGTTGTCAAAAATGACAAGGACAGTAAACACAATATCTAACAAAAACATATAATAATTCATCTGACAAATCACATCGCATTCTCTTTAAATTTTGACTTTTCTCTCAATCCAAAGCACAGAAAAATCCGTCTTCTTATATTTTTCTTATATTGATTTCAATTGTATTTCTTTTTGTGCAATAAAAACTGTATTGTCCTGATTAAGTATGATATTTTATGTCCCCAAAATGAGTTTTTTTTTAAAATCGAGGCGGGGTTAAAGCTGCAAAAATATACCTACTTACAAGAAAAAGAGTCAATTGCATAGGTAACATAGAATGGGGCCCACCCAGAACACTACCATTAATTACGTGTTCACTAACTAGTCCACAAAAACCTAGTAAATACACGTCAAGCGTTAAAAAGTCAGTAAAACAAGCTTTTGGTCGGCGCTTACGCCCACGGAACAGGCTTCTTGTGCCCCTTCTGATAAACACCATCAATCAAGCCCTAAGTGCGTCGCGAGAACCTAATTCGGGGTTTGTAGTCCACATCCACTTTTGGTTAACTGTTCCTTGATGAATGGCCAGTGAGATGTTTTATATGGACATTAAATATAAATTTATAGGGACACAGATTGAGCTAGCCTCAAAGTAAGCTAAAGCTTGTGTTATGGGATACTAACCCAACGATACTATATTTTATGACAAATTCAAAAATAGATTAACATCCAAGTTCTAGGACAATTTGAAAAAGCACATTTTCCAAATTGCCTTGGCTAGAGATCGAACCCAGAACCTCCGGATTGGCGGACTAGCCCATTACGCCTTACGCCACGGAGGTCGTCACTTAAGGGGATAAATGAATTTTTCAGGGACCAATGTTGCTCCCATTTGAAATAAATTATTTAAAAGGAAACGGAGATATAATTACAAATTTTGTCTTGACCAAGCCCTAGATAACCCTTCAAAGTATTTTTTGAACCACTCTTTAACAAGTGTACTAACATTGGTGTCAGATTTTTTGAGCTAAAGGCATGTCGTAGCTCGTATTGGTCTTGACATGCCTACCCATCGGTTTATAAACATAATTATTTCTCTTCCTTGTCACTAGATGGCGCTATAACTATTTATAAAAAACATTAAAATTTATTACTATTATTTAAATAAGGTAGTAATCTAATTAATTAAATATGACTGATATGAAATGCACCAAATATTTTTAAAGCATATTCAATACATTCTTTGTCACTTTTTGCTAGTTGTGTGTGCTGCTATCTCTTTGTGCCTACCCGCAACTCCAGTTTTGCCTACTTTCGAGCCCTCCAATACTTTTTATGGCGTTGGGTATCTGTTACTTTAGTTATCTTATCTTTGGTTTTAATGACTGTAAAATGGATATGTGAGAGTGATTGGTAGAGAGGGCCACCAATATGAAACAGTCTCCTTAGACTCGCGAAAAAAATTTACAAATACTCTGTCACTTCTTAATCCATAACGGGGTAGATAGAGCATTTTGGGTCTTACGGCTCTAAGCAGACATAAACTTAGGCCGCAAGATACAATGCCACTTTTGCTGTGATGGTGGGTGAGAAAGTGGAAAAAGGAATCCAAATAGATGATGGGTTGTTAGCCACATCTAAATATATATAACTCAAAGGTGACTGTCTGACTGACATAGTGATCTATCAACGCACAGCCCAAACCACTGGACGAATCGAGTTGAAATTTGGCATGCAGGTAGATGTTATGACGTAGGCATCCGCTAAGAAAGGATTTTGATCAATTCTACCCCCGAGGGGATAAAATAGGGAATGAAAGTTTGTATGAAACTTTGCCAATTTTAAACCGATCGGGCTGAGACTTTGCATGCATAAAGCTACTATGACGTAGGCATCCCCTAAGACAGGATTTTGATAAATTACACCCCTACGCGAGCGAAGCCGCGGGCACAAGCTAGTCGCATATAAACATGATTCGCATTTTCGCCCATTCTCTCGATCGGCTTTACGATCTTCGCGGGAATGATAAATAATAAACTTTTTATGTTTGTGCGTATCCTATTTAAACAATGTTAACAAGCAAAACATTTATCACCAAAATTTTGCAAATGTTTGTGTTAAGTGCGTAGTGTATTTTAACAAGTTAAATAATGTCGTGTATGCTCACAGAAGATCATGTTGCAATCATAATTTTGTAAGTACATTATTGTATAAGAATTGTTAGTCTCAGTAAGTGTAATGTAGTATTTCTTTATGAGAATAAATAAAGATCTTAAACCAGAGAACAGTGTGGAAGATAGCGAAATTACTGACCAAGTGCGAGTCGGCCTCACGCATGAAGGGTTTCGTACCATTAACTATAAAAAATCACGTTTATACCATTCCCCCTCTCAAAAGTTTATTTTATGCACTGAAAACAGTGAATAAAATGCACTTTTACTCACTATTTTGATGTTTGAATTTAGAACAATTTACACTTAATTTTAGTAATTTTTCCAATTTTAATGTCCATTTTAATTAATTTAACCTTCCTTTTTCTTCATTAAATGTCTATTTTCGCTTAAATTTTTCTTTTTAACCGACTTCCAAAAGAGGAGGTTATCAATTCGTCGGAATCTTATGTTTTATATATGTTGATCGATTTATTCGAAGATGTTTGTTCCGATTTAGAATATTCTTTTTTTTTAAGGGAATACCTGTCAGGTGGTCCCGTAATTTTTTTATTAAAACCGGTTGTGTAGTTTGGTGGGGAAGTCGGTTTTTATTTTTGAAAAATTATTCTCGTAGTCATGGTATAAAGTATAGTATGCAATTCTTGAATAAAGCGGATTTACATCGAAGGCCATGAATCACTCGCATTGCTCAGGATTCTAACACTTGAATCACTCGCTACGCTCGTGATTCAATCGTCATGAATCACTCCCTACGGTCGTGATTCCGCCGTTAGAATCCTTCACCTGCTCGTGATTCATCTATGGCCCTCGAAGTAAATACGTCCTTTATTCACTAATTGAATAATATACTATTATTTTATGGAAGGTTCACTTAAATATTTATTGCATTCAGTTTTTAGATTTTTTTGTTATAGCGGCAACTGAAATACATCATCTGTGAAAATTTTAACAGTCTAGCTATTACGGTTCATGAGATACAGCCTGGTGACAGACAGACGGACGGACAAAGAATTCTTAGTAACAGGGTCCCGTTTTTACCCTTTAGGTACGCAACCCGAAATGACACTCCAACTACGAGTACATACAAAACTCAAAGTAAACTCCGAACTCGGGACCTCCGAAGCAGAACATATTACATCACAGAAGTATTTCATATCAATAAGAAGTAATAAAAACAAGATCTTCATGCGATAAAAGCCATTGCGAAGCCCTCAGAGAAACTCGACGTAAAGTTCAGTGCAATCGTTAAATTATATGACAAGTGCGGTGACATTTGGGACGAGCTCAGAAAAAGATATGAACGGATTAAACAGCCGGTGCGCTAAGTTAAAATAAGGAGTGTTGCGGAGCGGGCCCGTAAACTGAAGCTACTCAGGATCCCTACTGCAGCGCTGATAGAAACTTGGTTTAGGAGGCATTTCACATTTGATTGGCAGTCTCGCTCGCACAATCAAAAATTTTAAAGATTATTAAAAAATGTGTCTCATTTGTAAAAAAGTGTATATTTCTTGAATATAAATATTTAAATGTACAATTCGTGTCGCCCGACGAACGCATGCGGCGCAGCTGTTCGCTCGGAGCGCAGATGACAAGTGTAGTCTGATTGTGACAGCCGCGATCTGAAGTGCGATTTCTGAAACGCGGAGTCACCTAAACGTATGGTTTTTGTATGGGAAAACCATTCGTTTAGGTGACTCCGCGTTTCAGAAATCGCACTTCTGTCATGTCGCGATGTGAGTGAAGTGCGCCGCGTTGCCCGTCCGCTCTAACGTTCGTGCGAGCGGCGCCGTCTGGTTGTCGCTGGTGCGTCGATGTTGCCAGCAACAGGAGAGCATAGAATTTACATTTCTACTGCCTCTGTGGTCCTTGTTATTTGGAGGTCGTGGGGTGGAATCCCACTGGGAAGCATACTTTGTGAAAAGTTTAAGATATTGCAGGCTTGAATCACCTGATTATCCGACAAGAAAGATGATTAAGTGTTTCGGAAGGCACGTATAAACTTTGGCTGCAGTACACCATCTAGCGTTTGCTCATCAAACCTATCTAGGGATTAGTTCTGGCCTACCCTTTGGGTTGTGGAGGTCAGACGGTAGTCGCTCTGTGTAAAAACCAGTAACCTGGTTAAATCACCTTGGTTAGGTAACTGACCCCGGGCTCTGAAGCGTTACTGCTGAGGATGCAACCGGGCAAACGCTCGAATGATGATAAAATTTACACTTTCATTCGTAGATACAAGTGTAAAAAAAAAATTTTGAGCTCCTCCAAGCTTCTGCAATTTTGGGAGGCATGTAAAGCGGTTGGTACCAGCTGCTATCATTGTATCACCGTTGCCTAGCTACATCTGATGCCTTTAGGCAGCCTGGAAACTCTAAAACCAGTAAAGCTGCTAACACATCTAATATTTTTTCAAAACTAAAAACAGACTACACGACTTCACCCCCAAACTACACAACCGATTTTGATAAATTTTCTATGGGACCAACTGACAAGGCTACACTTTCAAACAAAAAAAATCATATCAGTCCAGGCTTTTTCGAATAATCGTAGAACAAACATAAAAAAATCGCCACAAATAGATTACCTCCTCTTTTTTGGAAGTCGGTTAAAAATTAGAAAAAGTTGACCCTGCTTTTTTAATTTTCAATTTTTTTTTGTTCAAAATTTTAATTTATATTTCTTATGATATAGGTAGGTATCGCTTTTTTGTATGAAAAGCAATTTTTATAGTTTAATGTTCGTCAAGGTAAGAATGTTTATTAGACGTTATTCAAACTGAGACAATATTTGATTACAGTTGTGGTGTTATCCTTCTGTACGCTTCATATTCCAAGCTGCTAAAGCCTACCAATGGTATTTTATAGCTCATTCACTCCTTGTCTGTCAGTTAATAACATAGGATTGGCGTCGATGTTAATAAATTCTTGTCAATAAAGAAGTTGTGGTCATTTTATAGTCTTACAACCAACGCTGAAGGCCGCATAGAGTTGAAAAAAGACAGAAAGCGGACCTTGTTCTAAAAGATGCATCTCTATTAAGGGGCTACATGAATTTTCCGGGGTCCAGTGCTGCCCCCATTTAAAATAAATCATTTAAAATTTTGTCTTGACCAGGCTCTAGATAACTCTTCAAGCTATTTTATGAACTACTGTTAACAGTTTAAAGTTAGAACGTGAAGCTTTTCTACGCACAATTGCGAAAAACGGCCACTTTTGGCGTATGTGCGTAGAAAAGCTTCACGTTCTCACTTTAAACTGTAAACAGTAGTTCATAAATTAGTTTGAAGGGTTATCTAGGGTCTGATCAAGACAAAATTTTAAATTATGTCTCTGTTTCCTTTTTAATGATATAATTAAAATGGGGGCAGCACTGGACCCCGGAAAATTCAGGTAGCCCCTTAACTTATACTTTTCTATATACTCAACTTAGTTGCCTCTTGACTGCCTCCGTGGTTTAGTGGTCAAGGCGTTCGCCTTGTGATCCGGAGGTCATGGGTTCGATTCCCACTGGAAAGCATACTTTGTGAAAAGTTGTTTCCAGTCTGGATAGGATATTGCAGGCGTGAATCACCTGATTATCCGAAAAAAAAGATGATTCCGTGTTTCGGAAGGCACGTAAAACTGTGGGCCCCGAACGCCACCTACCGTTTGACCATCAAACTACCAAGGATTGGTTCCTGGTTTGCCCTTTGGGTTGCGGAGGTCAGACGGCAGTTGCTCTGTGTAAAAACCAGTAACCTCGTCAAATCTCCTTGGTTAGGTAGCGGACCCCGGGCTCTGAAGCGTTACTGCTGAGGATGCAACCGGGAATACGTGAGAATGATGATGATGATGAGTTGTTTCTTATTGCCACACCGTAGTGTTCAAAGTGGCCACTTAGCCACTTATACACACATGAAAAACCAAAAACAATAAAAAAAAACCAGCCAAGTGCTAGTCGAACTTGCGCACTGAGGGTTCCGTACAAACCTGTAGGTATATAAGTTTAAAATTATTTAAAATATTTGTATTATATGACTAGCTTGTGCCCGCGGCTTCACTCGCGTAGGGGTGTAATTTATCAAAATCCTGTCTTAGGGGATGCCTACGTCATAGTAGCTTTATGCATGCAAAGTCTCAGCCCGATCGGTTTAAAATTGGCAAAGTTTCATACAAACTTTCATTCCCTATTTTATCCCCTTGGGGGTAGAATTGATCAAAATCCTTTCTTAGCGGATGCCTACGTCATAACATCTACCTGCATGCCAAATTTCAACTCGATCCATCCAATGGTTTGGGCTGTGCGTTGATAGATCACTATGTCAGTCAGTCAGTCACCTTTGAGTAATATATATTTAGATGTAACTAAAAATTACGGTTTTCGCAACTTTTCCTTTATCTCTGCCATAAGACGTTGTTTCGTACCAAATTTCAAGATTCTGAGTTCACGGGAAGTAGTTTGTGGATTTTGTTTCTCTTGCGAGTGTCGAAAATTTGCGGCATAAACGGCTGTATCTTCTGATTGCGTCGGCTTAGAAGTTTGATTTTTTCACAGCTCCAAGGGACAGTAGACTGAGTATTTGATATAAATTCCAGCTTGATAACTCCACGCGTTCCTGAGAAAAAGGGTCTTGACAGACAGACGGACGGACGGACAACAAAGTGATCCTATAATGGTTCCGTTTTTTCCTTTCGAGGTACGGAACCCTAAAAACAGTGTTTGAAGGAAAATTATCTTTCTTTTTTTTCAACATCAAATTTTTTATTTATTCAATCTATGTACGTTTTTACAAATTAAAATATAATAAAAAATTACAAATAATAAAGAGATTCCAACGCATCACCGCGAGGCAGCGTACCCATAAGGCTGGCAGCATTGCCTCTCTGCATCGCAATAGAAATTCTTTGTGCAATGAAACTGCCCGCCCTTACGTCGCCCGTAACATCGCGGACACTCGTTGAAATCTCAGTCACAAAAGCTTTTGCTTCTGGTCTGGTTCTGGAAATTATCTTGATGATATAAAACGGCTAACACAACACCTCATGCCTAGCCATAAACATACAGGTTAGTACTTAATTAGCTGAGATTAAAACAGACGCGGGCATTCCAGGCGGTCGCTTAGGCCTTATGCAAAACTAGCTTTTGCCCGCGGCTTCGCTCGCGTAGGGGTGTAATTTATCAAAATCCTTTCTTAGGGGATGTCTACGTCATAGTAGCTTAATGCATGCAAAGTCTTAGCCCGATCGGTTTAAAATTGACAATGTTTCATACAAACTTTCATCCCCTATTTTATCCCCTTGGGGGTAGAATTGATCAAAATCCTTTCTTAGCGGATGCCTACGTCATAACATCTACCTGTATGCCAAATTTCAGCCCGATCCTTCCAGTTGTTTGGGCTGTGCGTTGATAGATCACTTTGTCAATCAGTTAGTCACCTTTGAGTTATATATATTTAGATTTAGATTGTGCAGTTGCGCAAGTTGCAGCAAAAGTAAATATGATGAGGGTTCTGTCAATATGCCGTCAAAAATGAAAATAAAGGTAGTTTACATTCAGAAAAAGGTTGAACTTGCATTTTCAGATTTTTTGTTTTGTTTTTTCGTGTGTGTAAGTGGCCAACACTGGTGTCAGATTTTTCTGGCTGACTAAAGGCATCTGACATAGCTTGACGACTGCCATACAATGATGGCAGCCGGGACCAACGGCTATACGTGCCTTCCGATGCACAGAGGAGCTCGAGTAATTTTTATACCACTTGCGGTCACCCATCCAAGTGCGGACCACGTCCGGTGTCGCCTTTCTTGCGATAGCGTTAGTAATGCGCACTCCCACTGGGCCACCGAGCTTCTCAGATTAGAGCACTACCTCAACGCTCCGTTTATGAAGCATGCAATTCTAATTAAGGGAGGTAACTGCAGAATGAGTTGAGAGTGAATTAAGTAACATCTTTTAGTAAAGAAAAGTGTTTTTTCTACTCCTGTACTGTTATCTGTCTTTTAAATGGAACTAATGAACACTAATATAAGAACATAGATAATATGATTTCAGAAAAATCTATAGTCTATTCCTAATATAATAGCACATTTGTCATTATTTCGCCAAAACTATGGAGGGTAAATAGAAGGAGAACTGTCTCTGTATGTAAAAAGTGTCCGCTGAAATGTGTTAAATTACCTAGCGCCACTCTTGGAGGATTTTTCAACTGTTATTTACTGCGTACAGCTGGACACTTTTTCAAATATCCCCCATATAAGATAGTTCTCCTTCCATTTACCCTCCATAGCCAAAACTAAACTCCTAGCCATAGACCTATTACTTTTTTTCTTTAGATCTACCATACTGCCAACATAATAAAATCGTTATTTTAACATATGGTGCCGTTTTTCAAACGTGGAGTCACTGAACAAACGGTTTTTTGTATGAAAAACATTCGTTTAAGTGACTCCATGTTTCAAAAATGGCACTTTTGGTCACTAGGAAGACGTCAATAAAAAAAGTTAAGTCTTCCATAGATACCTAGTATCTACCAAACATATGGTAGTATTTCGTAATTTTCTTTGTTTATTTTTGTATTTATTTTAGTAAATGTAGTCGTAGAAAAAGTATTGTATGCAACGTTGTATAAGTAGTCAAAAAATGCTCGATGGCGTCAATTTACGATGCTCGCCAAGGCTCGCATCGTAACCTGCGCCACTCGCATTTTTTAACCCTCCTTATACAACTGTTGCATAAAATTATATTATATCTTTACTAATATTATAAGGAGAAAAGATTTATTTGTTTGTTTGTTCAAAAACGACTGATACGATTTAAATTTTTTTTCACCTATATCAGCTTTATGCTAAGCTAATGTTACATTATAAGCGAGTAACGCCGAAGGAATCAGCTAGTTATGGATAAAGTCGTAATTGTATATATATTGAGCATTAATTAAAATAAAATAACTTGATAAATTTTCGTAGTTTCTTGCGCACATTGACCCTTGAGAAATGTATGATTAAAATTCTTGCCTTTTTCAAAAGGGAGCAATCTGGCCACCAGTTTGGCAATCAATCAATTATTTTCGATCGAAAATGTCCTCGCAGTTTGCCTTTTCAAATTGCGAAATGATCTCGTATGGCACTCGGGTAATTTGGTAATGTTTTCCCTATTAATTAGCGAGAATAACATGAGATTTATAGTGTATGATGGTCGCAAAACTCGTTGTTTGGGGAAATTGATAAAATTTTAAACCTGTCTTAAGACGTTGAAAGTATGTAATTACATGTTTAAGACACGTGTTACGGTGAGTCGATGTAAAAATTGGTTAGTCATCCTGTTGTCTGTCAGAAAACAAAAAACAATTTACTTGTAATACATGATGAGCATCCTTCCCGTCTTACTTTTCATAAAAACGCTCGTGCGTGATAATGGCGTTGATCTTTCTTGAATTCTTTTGAACTCACAAATGTATTGTGCACTATTTCTAGGTTTCTATCGAAATAAAATCATAAAAAATTTGGAAAAACAAATTCAGTATACGCCTCTAAAAATCTGCTTTTTTGCACCAATTTTACCTGAACTTCGACCGTTCATAACTTAACTAATTGTAAAAGTAAAAAAAAATAATTCTATAGAAACCTCGAAGATATAATGAACATTTTAAATAGAAAACATTTATTTCACACACTTGTAAGGCTTACTGAAAAAAACGTATATCCTGGACCAAGTTTTATGAAATTTCCGCACCCTATGAATAGTTAATATTCGTTCAATGGATAGTTAATAATAATACTAACTTCATTCAATACAGTGCAAAGTATGCCCTAAGGCGCTATCTCTCTATTTCTAGTTTGCTTTTTTTAGCATTGCCCTGGATGAAAAAACAAGCTTTTCAAACTATGCTCTTGTTGACGACAGAATGGCCGGGAACGGCCGCCTTAATACTATCATTAAGGCCAGAGTTTTAGGGGTACCTGAAGGCATCTGACGTAGTCACGTAGCTCAATGACTAGTATCATTAGTTGACTATACCAATACAGATTAAGTTTAAAAAATAAAGTTCGTACATGCGTTTATTGTGAGGCCAAAGTACTTTTTAAGATATAAATGAAATAAGTCTGAACTCGATGGAGTTTAGTCGTTTTATTACTGAGTTCCATCCACCACTTCTGTCTCCATGATCAGACCCTAGACATCGTCTAACATAAAGTGCTCGTCAAGATAAATCAGACGAGGCCTTCTCATTGAAGTTATGTTTGTTTATAACTAAGCTTCGTCAAATATCTCCCTTCCATCATCAGAGCAGTTCATTGACTCCATGAGCTGCTCTGATGATGTACTTACAATAATACTGTATTGTCATCCAACTTACACCAGTATGCAAAATTTCAGCTCAATCGGTTTAGGATAACTGGTTGAAAATTAAGTTGCATGATTAGATTTAAATAAACATACATACATACGAGATACATTACAAGTTAAAAAAAATCTTGCAAAAAGACCGTTGTCACACTTGTCACTAAATAACAAGAAATTTCTTTACGATTTTTTCCTCGTAATGGTTGAAATTGAGAATCGTACCTCACAAACTGACGTACAGCACAGCGCCACAGAATAAGTACTAGTACTCACGTACAGAAGTCTTACTCAGAAAAGAAATTGAAAGAAATATCTACTTAATCTGGTTAGTGCTATGGTTTAATTTAGCTCGCGTCAGAGCTTCTCACCTCTTCTTTTAGATACCTATAATACATTGTAAGCAATTTCATTCTTATTATTCTGGACAAACGATTCATGTAACTGAATTTTCCCCTTTGAAGTGGTCGCCGCGCGCATAGTAATATTGTAGGTATATTTTCGATACCTAAACGGGGAGTGACACAGGCCTGACAGCGCCTAAACCTCTTAGCCACCACATCTCCAAAACCAGATAGCATAAGGAAATGCCATCCGGGTTTTGCGCGAATACTAACGCGCAATTCTCGACCGGTTAACCAGGAATAATAAATAAATAAATATGACAACCTTTCAAATATAATAACTATAACTCACCGGGAGGCTCATTAATATTCGTCTTGTAATTAAGAAGCAGTTATAACATTTTAATAAAAAACGGTAGCGGTCCGTGGGACCACGTTAATTACATACATGACATCTAAATTATGGGTATATGTAATTATAGAAGGCTTCCCTGCTGTAATTATGTGTTAAAATAATTGTATGCGTGTATTATACTATTATTTACTTAGGTATATCGCTTTACCAATTATAAGATAGATATTAAAGTCTCAAATAGATTTTGGGATTTATCTTTTGACGGCCTCCGTGGCGTAATGGTCAACATGCTAGTCCGCCTATGCGGAGGTTCCGGGTTCAAGTTCACTGATTTTAATAGCTTACAAACTACTTATACTAGCGCAGATTTAAAAAAATGTTTTCTTTTTCGGATTAAGTGACTTTTTACTATGGATAATAAAAATAATTGATAAAAATACCTCTCCTATTAAAAGGTACAAAGTTACTAACTACCGCTTGTCCGTGTTAAAGACCGGTAATTGCCACCACGTTTACTGCTAAGCCCACAGTGGGGCACGCAGCAAGGCATTAACTGCAATTAGAGTCAGTTAAACTACGCTTAAATACTAATCTGTCAGTTTGTCTCTGATTTACTTGCACTGTGGCTTTTAAGGGGTTAGCAGACAGGCAGTCATGTTTTGTCTCTCGAGAGACACCCTAGCTGTCACAGCAGACATGAAAGTGGTCTCAAGATAAATCGATATAATAAATAAATAAATATATACGGACAAGTCACACTGATTGAGCTAGCCCCAAAGTAAGTTCGACACTTGTGTTATGGGATACTAACTCAACGATACTATATTTTATAATAAATACTTAAATAGATAAACATCCAAGACCCAGGACAATTTGAAAAAGGCCATTTTCCAACTTGCCCTGACCGGGGATCGAACCCGGGACCTCTGGGTGGCGGACTAGCATGGTGACCACTACGCCACGGAGGTGTCTGCTGTTTTCCTTCAAAAACATGATTCCAAATTCTGAATGTAAATGTTTATTCAATAATTAGCCCTTTGCAGGTACTTTTAAACGTCAATAGTCAATACACATTGCGTGTAAAATTGGCTTGAACCTGATTGAAAAAAAAAAAACGAAATACCGTAGGAAGTTTATATTTTGTTATGTCATTAAATACCTAGAAAGATCATTAGGTATTGTTATTATTTAATTCTGATAACACGAGGCAAGCCAGTTGTCTGCTAAGCCCTTTGTAAACACCTTTTAATTTTTTTAGGTCAGTTACTCTATTATCAAATGACAGCTCAATAAAGTTTCAATGATTTGACACAGTAAATTGATTAAAATTTCAGTTAAAACTATGAACATTAGCCCTCAAATTCATAAAAAATAACAACCGTTTGCTAAACCTATTTTAGTTAAAGCGTGTTTTGTCCCTTTCCCTCTTTTGAATATTGGTCATTGACAGAACGAGACAAAACATATTTTAATGAATAATTTTTTATGAATAAGGGGGTTATAGTTTGCCCTTTGAAGTTACTTTTTACTTTATCGTTTTGTATGATGATGTTGTTATTAAATGAATAAATAAATATATATGGACCAATCACACAGGTTGAGAGTTAGCCCCAAAGAAGTTCGAGACTTGTGTGTTATGAGATACTTACATAACTATACTATTTTTTATAATATATAAATAGATAAGCATCGAAGACCCAGGTCAATCTATAAAATATCATTTTACATCTTGACCTGACCGGGGATCGGACCTGGGACCTCCAGTGTGACAGCGTGGCATGATGACCTCTAGGCCACAGAGGTCATCATTATTCGTCGGTTAATATCTTGTTACTTTTTATTATAAATAATTTATTTTATCATCTATGTTTCCAAATAATTGATTAATTGTAATGATACACTATAAATATGCCTTATGTTATTTTAAAACTTATTCATTGGGATCTTTGAACATTTCACAAGATATTTAATGTTGATGTTGTGTTACTATATTAAAGAAATTTGAGAAAAATTAAAGAAGTTTTCTCACTTGTGGCAAAATTTCAAATTTTTTTATCACATATTTCAATTTAAATAATAATTCAATTTAAACAATTAAAATGCAAACTAAAACAAATAAATGTTTACCTAAATTAAACAAGTAAGAGTAAAAATTAACATCAAATAGAACCTATTACGGAAATAAATCTTTGAAACATTTCGTGTCAAAAATGTTCCATTAAAAACCGGCACAAAATTACACAAATAACAACCTAGTGGTCATTTCAGAAAGGAACCCATACTCTCAGCCATAATACCCAGGTTAATAACTGTGATCAAGGGATCCATAATGTTCGCCAAATCGATGTAGGCACATTATAAAGATTGAAAAATAAATTCATAATACGTGACATGAAGGTGGTGAATGGCGATTTGGGCCACTGACATTTTTTTAATTTTATATACAAAATTCATGTACCCAAAATGCAAACAAAGTAAGAACATTGAGTACATAGGTACTGCTTATTTCATAGGAAATCTCTTCCAGCAGACTCAGGAGAGGAAAAGAGAAGAAAACAGGTATATTGGTTTTTAACGGATGGACCATTTTCGATGCGATTTTTTTACGTGAAAGCAAGTTTCCTTGCAGTGGTTTTAGCTATGTTTGATTAAAATCAGTGCAGCCATTTAAAAGTTACTGGGGTTAAAGCTTGAAAGTCGTGGTTTTTTATTTTACTCGACTTGGCAACTGCTGAATTATGACAGTTGTTATAGCAATGAATATTTCTTGTATATTTAAAACAGAATTGTGCCCATCAAATTTGCAGAAACTACCCAATCGGGATAAACAAACCGAACAAGTGTAGTAATTCGCTATTTTACAACAACTTAAATAAGATCCTTTTTTTTTAAACGACGAAATAAACATTTTGATTTGTATGAATAATAGCCTTATGACGTCATAGTTTCTTAAAGTCAAATAGCGTCTAATTTCGTAATAAATTTAAAATTAAGTTGAATAAAGATATGATCAATGACAAGTGTCATTATTTTGTGACTTTTATTCTCTTAATATTACCAAATAATTTATTTTTGACTCAGGAAAGTACCCAATTGCTTTTTTGTTCGATAAATATTGCCCCTCGCCCGCTTGTCTGCTGTACCACAGAATAAGTACTAGTACTCACGTACAAAAGTCTTACTCAGAAAATAATTCAAAGAAATATATACTTAATGTAGTTAGCGTTATGGTTTGATTTAGCTCACGTCAGAACTCCTTACCTCTTCGTTTAGATACCTAGACATCCACTGCGAGCCAATTTCATTTTTATTATTCGGGACAAACGATTCATGTAACTGAATTTTCCTCTCCAGTGTGGTCGCCGCGAGCATAGTAATAATGTAGGTATATTTTGGCCTGGCTCTAGTACACAGGCCTGGCTGTAGCAAGGCAAACCTCAGTAAGAACTAGCGTTGCATAACAATCGATAGTTTGACTATCGATAGTTGTCCTTGAAAAATAGTCACAATATCGATAGGGCTATCGATAGTATCGATTGTCAATAGTTTGCAATACTATTGATGAAAGGCAAAACTATCGATTGTATCGGTAAATAAATAAATAAATAAATATATAGGGACAAATAACACTGATTGAGCTAGCCCCAAAGTAAGTTATAAACTTGTGTTATGGGATACTAACTCAACGATACTATATTTTATAACAAATACATATATAGATAAACATCCAAGACCCAGGACAATTTGAAAAAGGCCATTTTCCAACTTGCCCTGACCGGGGATCGAACCCGGGACCTCTAGGTGGCGGACTAGCATGGTGACCACACCACGACGCCACGGAGGTCGTCTATTTTTATACTATTGAATTTAGATAGTATCGATGCTATCGATAGTTATTAATTGATACTATTGATAGTATCTATAGTATCGATACTGTAACTACTTTTTGTACGAAAAACTATCGATAGCTAAACTACTATCGATAATATTATAATATCGATATTCCTCACAATACTATAAATAGTTTTTAATACAAATAGTACCTTTACTATCGATACTATAGATACTATCGATAGTATCAATTAATAACTATCGATACTACCGATAGTATTGATACTATCGATAGTCCTATCGATATTGTTACTGTTTTTCGAGGTCAAGATAGTATCGATAGACTATCGATTTTATATTATTGCTTGCAACGCTAGTAAGAACCTCACTGTTTACTTAAATCTACGAGAAATAAGCCTAAATAAATCCATAATTCTATGACTACTGTATGAATTGAAAATATTTATGGATTATTTGAAATATACTGACTTATATGTACTTAGTAAAGCTCTCGTAATCCCAAAATTAGCATTGAATACGGCTTTCAACCATATCGTTATATTTCCAATTTAATGTATAGGTGTTACGTAAGAATTTTAATGCTATTTTGTAATTGAATATACTGTCGAGAGTATACAAATTTATATTTATACACAATGACGTCAGTATCCCTAAAAACAGCATTAAATATCTTACATAATACAAATATTCCAATTCCATACATTAAATTGTAATTTTTTCGATATACTCTTAAGTTTTTACCATCACAAAATATCATGACATTTTTTTGGGCGCCATTAAAGTCAATGATTGTTTTTCAAAGTCAAAGTCAAAGTTTATTTATTTGCCATAAATGTGGCAGACAAACAGGTAAACAATCAAATTTAGCCGTATATTTTACACATTTAACTGTTTCCAGCATGCAAATATAATTAAATTGTGTAAGCTAATTCTGTTTGGAACTCAATTATGATTATGTCATGCTAAGATTACACAATAATAATATGTCAATAATTTTTATTTTAAGTAATCATTTACAGAATACAAACTTTTTTAACCAACCATAAATTTATTTTAAGTGAACCAATATAATATAATATATATTTTTTTAAATATTCTCTTCTCCCTCTACCCAAAGGTTGACTGGAAGAGATTGCTATGCGATAAGTCCGCCTTTGTATCATAATTCTGTCTTTTTTTTCTGTTAATTGCTTTTCCCTTTGCTTATGGTGCAATAAAGAGTATTTGTATTGTATTGTATTGTATTGTATTGTATTGTATTGTATTGTATTGTATTGTATTGTATTGTATAATAATAAATTATCTTCAATGTCCATATATTTCCTTTTTGTTGTATAATTTTATTATATCTAATATTTAATGATTAGTATGTACGCAATGCAAAACATGGGCATAGCTCAACGTATCAAAACTTTCTTACTTTTTTTTAACCTATTTTGCCCATTAGTGGGCAAAGGTCTTTTCCATCTTCTTCCACTTTTCTCTTTTCTGTAAAAGTTCTTTTACTCATATGATGATTATTTTTTGGCATGCCACCTGATGTTATAAACCGAGGCCAAAAATTCATCTTTCCTTCTTACTTAACAAAAAAGGCTAATATTTACCTGTCATACTTTTTTATATTACTCGTATTACAAAATACATTTTGTCAAGGTCTCAGAAGTAAAAAAACATATCTTTTTTATTGCGGTCGCATCATCGTCTTGTTAAATAAAAAAAGGTGAAGTGCTAGTCAGACTTGTACATGAAGGGTTCCGTACCGCCGTAAAATGTTTTTAAAATTTTATTTTTATTATTTGTTGTAATAGCGGTTACAGTAATAAATCATCATTGAAAATTCCAAGTATATAGGTACCTAGTTATTAAAGTTCGGGTAAAAAATGCTGAAAAAAAACCCGTTTCTTCTTATCACAACCCCCTTTAATTTTTTACTTTATGTTATTTTTAGTATTTTTTGTAATAGACAGCGGTCACAGTTATACATAAATTAGTGAAAATTTAAATGCCATCGAGTCAAAATTGTCTAAAAAAAGCAGGTTTATTGTATAACTTCTTTTTTGGATTTGTTGTCATAGAGCGGCCACAACTTCACTAGTAATATACAATATGTAACAAAAACCCTGTCCCATCTTTGTGCATCGGGACCTTAATATACAGTTCGTTGACAAAATTATAAAAAAGTACGCCGAAGCACACGAGTTTAGGTTGCTTCACCATGTGAACGTTGAGGCGATCCAGCTCCTCGACAACACAGACGTTGTGCGAAGACTTAAAAGAACTAAACCGTTCGAACTAGTGTAGCAGTGACATATGTGTATAATAGTGAAAAATAGTGACAATGAAAACTTAAGACACATAAACAGAGTGCCTTCCCCTTAATAGAGACAGTAAGAAAAGTGCCGATGGACACATTCTTATTAAAATAAGTATTTTATAAAACTAGGTCAATGATAAATTACTCATTAGTCTGAGTTTAGGCTAGATCGTAATACAATTAACGTATTTATTCAGAATATAGATACGTTAACACACAGAAAAAAAATATATATTTGTAGAAGCTACTCAGACCGTCAATATGGACAACTTTTGCTATGGGACCAATGCTTGAAACTCGAAGAAAAAAATCGACATTTTTATACAAATAGCCGGGCCGGCCGAACACTTTTGTATGAAAATGTCGATTTTTTTTTCGAGTTTCAAGCATTGGTCCCATAGGATAAGTTGTTCATATTGACGGTCTGAGATGTTCCTACAAGGATTGGACAGGGGTTTTGTTACATATTGTATAATCAGCGAAAATTTCAAGTGTCT
The DNA here is from genome assembly GCA_943193695.1 of Acrobasis suavella. Classification (NCBI taxonomy): domain Eukaryota; kingdom Metazoa; phylum Arthropoda; class Insecta; order Lepidoptera; family Pyralidae; genus Acrobasis; species Acrobasis suavella. The sequence continues at coordinate 2,245,305 of OW971943.1, forward strand.
AGCTATTACGGTTCAAGAGATAGAGCCCTGTGACAGGCAGCGGAATATCAGTAATACGGTCCCGTTGGCACCCTTTGTGCACGGAACTCTAAAAATGTAATTTATCTCATGATTACGGTGTGATGCATCGGTAGTAATCATTAATTAGACCCACGTCCACCGAGATAACTTGACAGGCTGAGGCGAAAGCAGCGGCAGTGTTTGTAAATACCGTTTGTGTACCGTTGAATTAGATATGAGTTTAATTTGAATATGGTTTATCAAGTATAATATAATATGGAAAGAAATAATTTGTAATTCGGCATTTGACTCGATTTTTTTTCTTATTTATATCAAAAAGTTACATGATACGAAACCGAAAACATAAATAACAATTTTGTTCCGCTCTAATTAACCAAGTAACTGGTTACTTTTTTATAAAAATAATTTTTTAGCATCGTCACTCCCTAAACAGCGTGTTTCATCAAAATCGTTGGAGCCGTTTCCGAGATCTTCAATATATATACAAGAATTGCTCGTTTAAAGTATAGGATTAAGCTAATTATTATGCTATATTGATTTTTCGAATGGATTTTGATATTGTATTGAGCATAATTTTCCTTTAGTAGTCAGTTAACTCAATGCACTTCCGTGTCACCACTTTCCCTCCATGTAAGCAATATCGATCGATATTTTATCCAGTTGTTCGCTTCATCAATTTCTATCAGACTCGAGTTGAAACTCCATTCATCAAAGAATTAATGCAGTCACGATTATAAAATGATAGTGTCTTAAAATAAAACAATAATTTAAATATGCTTAGCAATAAATAAATCTATCATGTATTTGACACTTCTAATTGGATACTTTCCTTAGTGAAAAATAAATGATTTGGTACTGTTAAGATTTAAAGATTCAAATGTTTATTCAGTAATTAGACCTTTACAGGCACTTTTACACGTCAATAAGTATAATTTATGTTACGTGTAAAGTATATCAAAATTTAATTTATTTCAAAGAAAAGCTACCGATACCAGCGCTTCGTAACGACCACTGCTGAGAAGAAACGCCGAAAGAAACTCATTTTCACAGTATTGGTCGCCTACTCGCCAGAAGAGCTTTGTCATATTATTATTATTGTCTTTTAATTAATAAATACTTATAATATAATACAATGTTGACACATTATAACATGTAATGCTTGCGAACAAGTAAACAAACATAAATTGCGTAATAAAAAATATTAAGTAGTCGAAAAAGCGAAGCCGAGCTGACTAGTCCCTCCCGGCAGCCTTAAGAAAATAAAATGACACAAAAAATGTCAATTTTTATGATCACATTAATTTTCAATATGATTTTAGATTTAATATTGCATAAAAACTAATATCAAGATGGCTATTTGACTCTAAGAAACAATGAAGTCATTAGTCTATATTTCATACAAATTCCAGCATAGAAAATGTTTGTTTTGAAGTTTAGAAAAATGTATCCGATTTGATTTGTTGGAAAGTAGTGAATTGTTTCAGTAAAGTTGACATTGATAGGGATGTAGATGGAGTTTTTTTTTTGGATCATTAGGTAGATTATTAAAAATCATGGTAAACGTATTTTTTCTTTTCGTTTATTAGCAAATAATGATGAAGATAAGGCACATTTAAATTTCACGCGACGTCACGATTAGCGGCGATTTTTAACCAAAGGTGACGTAAATCGCCCTCACTTCTGAACTTGGAAGCGCTGTATCTGTGTGAATATTCATTACTTTGCTAAACAAAAAGAAAAAAAAACATTTTTGTTCAATGTAGTTGACGGACTAAATAAAATATTAAGGAATGAACTACATTTCGTTTTTTTTTTAATTAAGACTAGTTTCGGAGTAATGGTCAATTTTCGTCTTTTTCATGAATAAAATCAAAACTATTTTTTTTTCAATAATAACAAATATATTTGAGATCCTCTTAACGAGCCCTTTCATTTGATATATGACACAGTAAGGTTTGCAAAATTCTTTTTAATTTTCTAATATGTCCCTAAAAATGACCTTTATTTAAAAAAATATTTATAATTTCACACATCTGTTTGGGTCATAGGATTACACCATCTTACCAAATTTCACCCGATTTGGTCCAGTAGATTCGGAGCAAATTGGCTGTGACAAACGGACGGACAGTCAGGCGCACGATTGATTCTTTAAGGGTTCCGTTTTTTTATTTTTTGTACGGTACCCTAAAAATAGGCTATGCATTGCTTCTATTTCTATACTTATGCTGAATATGTAAATCTTAATTTTGTTTAATTTGTGACATCGCGCGGGCTCCAGCACTCCTCCGCCCCTCTTCGGTCACAATAGTGTCCTAGATCCTAAATCTAGGTTTTACTAACCAAAACGGTACAAATTATTGAATTTTGTTGAATAACGTATATTAATATAATATAAAAAAATGGATTTTAATAATATAATCTAATACCTTGTTAATAAATATGGTATCTACTGGCCTCTCATGTTTGCTGTGCCCTTACAGGGCGTCACTGGTCCTATTATAATGTGACATCTTGTAAAACAGTGATTTATAATAAATTCTGATAACTATTACGCAGTTTAAAAAAATTGGAAGCAGTGTTGGCCACTGATACATTTAAAATAAGAAACATGTAGAGACAGAAGCAAAAAATGTCATCAAATAAAAGCGTTTATCGATGTGTAAAAAACTCATTTATTTTGGGGTTAGTCTATCCAGGTATACTATTAGTTACGCAACAGAACACCTCCGTGGCGTAGTGGTCACCATGCTAGTCCGCTACCCAGAGGTCCCGGGTTCGATTCCCGGTCAGGGCAAGTTGGAAAATGGTTTTTTCAAATTGTCCTGGGTCTTGGATGTTTATCTATATATGTATATGTTATAAAATATAGTATCGTTGAGTTAGTATCCCATAACACAAGTCTCGAACTTACTTTGGGGCTAGCTCAATCAGTGTTATTTGTCCCTAAATATATATATATATATATATATATATATATATATATATATATATATATATATATAATATATATATTTATATTAGAATGCGGAGCAGTGTGCCAATCGCCTAATATTTTTGCTGTTGACTCAGTAACTAAGTACTCAATCACTTATCTTTTTAAACGACTTCCAAAAAAGAGGACGTAATCATTTCGAATGAATGTATATGTTTATTGTATGTTACCTGATTATTCGAAGACGCGTGAACCAATTTCGCAATATTTTTTTGAAAGAGTGGGAGTATTTTTCAGTTGGTCCTATATAAATTTTATCATTATTGGTTGTGTAGTTAAGCGTTCAAGTCGGTCTTTAGTTTAAAAAAAATATCGGTATTATTTTTTCTCTCGTTCAAGGCTGATCTGATTTATAACTTTGTCTTAAACATATACCTATTGACATTTTATTCAAAAATATTATTAAAAATAGGTTTAAATAAATTGCTTGTACGAGCTTTTATTGTGATTTTGACTATTGTAAATTATGTTTGATTAACAATTTTCTTTTGACCAAAGCCACCAAATTCAGATTTTATAATTTTTAAGAAACAAACAGACTACCTCTGATTGGTATCCTCATGCGCGTGCGCACGGCGGGTGGCCTGATTGATATGTCATCAATAAAGCTGATGCGCCAACATTACATATTATACAACCACGTCGCCATAGCTTATGGTGTAGACAGAGTTGTGAAACCATTCTTAGTCAGTTGCACTTGTTATTTCTTTGTCTTCCTCACATTCTTCTCCATCCACTGGTTTTCTAGAAAAGATCGCTTTAAGCGATAAGACCGCCTATTGCACTCATTATTTCTTTGTGTGTTATTTTTCTTTTGGTTTACAATAAAGAGTTATCTATATATCTAATGTGGTAGACAGAGCCAGGGGACTTGACACATATCACTTTCTTGTGATGGACATGTAGGTAGACAAAAGGAACCAACATTTTTTTTTGTTTTTTGTTTTTTCTTTAATTAAATATATGCCTCTCTTACATAAACATCTCCTCTCACAGGCTACTGGAAGAGATCTCTTTTGAGATAAGTAGTGCCTTTGTACAACTTTTGTTTGATGTATACTTTGTATAAATTTTCCGTGTACATAAATTGGTAAATAAAAAATTAATAAAATAATAAGGATATGGCATTTGTTTTGCTTTTTTTGGTATGACACGTATAGAGTACACGTCGAACAGGTGCGGCAATATAACTGAGACTGACAAGGCTTGTGAAGGCTACATTTAGTGTGTGCACGGAATGCATAATGTCGAGAAATGTGGGATGTAAACACCTCCAGTTTGGCACTCCGCGTGAATCATGGCGGTAAAGTGGTTTCGAGGTAAACAAACAGCCGAAAGATCGTATTTTTATAGTTTTTTTATGAGGACCACAAAAAACGCGGGGTGGGGGAAATTGTCAAGTTGGCTAGAATACAACGTGTAACAGAAAGGGGTATCAACCCGAAATTAAACATACTAATCAATTTGAACAACTTTTACCATGGGACCATCGCTTAAATCGTAAAAAATATCTTCACCTCCATACAAAATTACCTACCGTGCCAAAATATGGGATGGAGGTACAATTTTTTTTATGATTTTTTTACGATGGTCCCGTTGTAAAAGTTGGTCACATTGATTAGTATGTTTACTTCTATTTGGGTAAACACCCCCTTCCCGTTACACTTATATATTTTTTAAATTTTTATTCAAAATAGTACCTTATTTATGTAAGTTTTATGTAAGTAAAATCTAAATATATATAACTCAAAGGTGACTGACTGACTGACATAGTGATCTATCAACGCACAGCCCGAACCACTGGACAGATCGGGCTGAAATTTGGCATGCAGGTAAATGTTATGTCGTAGGCATCCGCTAAGAAAGGATTTTGATCAATTCTACCCCCAAGGGGATAAAATAGGGGATAAAAGTTTGTATGAAACTTTGTCAATTTTAAACCGATCGGGCTGAGGCGCATGCATAAAGCTACTATGACGTAGGCATCCCCTAAGAAAGGATTTTGATAAATTACACCCCTACGCAAGCGAAGCCGCGGGCAAAAGCTAGTTACGTATATTTTGGACAATGATTGACAAGTAGTTGTAGCAAAATATAATAATATGTTTTTTTAAGTATCCCATGAATACTTACGTAGAGTGCATTTCGTTGGCCCTGCTATAAAAAAACCTCGTTAAAATGATACATATTTACTTTCTAAGGTTACCTTAGCCTATGGCCTGGTCTAATATTAATTTTTGGAACGAAGTTCCTTTTTGGATGGTACAGCCTCGGCGGATGTGGTCGAGATGAAAAAAAGTGTAAGATTTTTGCCTCACTTTTTTCCGTCACGAATTAATAATTTACAACGAAAGTAACTTTGTTCCAACCAAGTGTTTCACGACACTCACTTTCTTTTATTTTTTAAAATAAAGAATTAATATATAAATAAAATTAAAGTTAAAATCAAATTACAAATGAATCCTTCAAAAAACAATCTCTCATAGTAAAAATTTACCAAGTGCGTGTCGGGTCACGCGCAGTGTAGAGTTCCGTAGTCACTAATGCTAAATCTGAGTCCATGCCACTAAAAACGTCTAAAAACCAATTTTCTATTGAATTTGTAAGAAATTTTCCTTTTCCCAGTACATTTTATAAGTTGATCGCCTATAACTTTTTAATTAGTAAACTCTATTTAGCTCTGATAGCTTTCCTTTAAATTTCATTATATATGCTATAGCTGTGAATTTTTTCACGAGTCCATATATAACCGTTGAGCAGATAGAGGGGGGGACACTTGACTCTAACAAAAATTTTCACTTTAAAACCGTATATTTCAGAAACGGATCCCTAAATCGAAAAAAGGTTGTTTTCAAGGTCATAATATTTTTAAAAGACCTATTTTACGATACCCCACATGATTAGTAAGTCGAGAAAATAAAATTGACTTTTGACTTTACTTATATGGGAGCTACCCTAAAAAAATATTTTTCAGTATTTTATTTTACCACTTTTTCCGCATAATTAATATACATACTTTAACTTAATTACAGCTTTCTAGTACTTATAGTCGCTGAGTAAAACCTCGGACGGACAGACAGACAGACATGGCGAAACTATAAGGGTTACTTGTTTACTACGGAACCCTAAAAATTACCCCGCATATAAAACATTTTATTCAAATCTTACGTTATCTTCATTGTGTTCTATTTTAAGGTTCTTTACAAGTACAAATTTAAAATGAGTATTTTACGAGGAGTAAGATGAATAACAAATGGACAATATGGACAAACAAAATTATTTACATAAAGACTACCCACGCAAATCCTTTAATCGCGATACCTTGAAAATGTCACACATTAGTAAATAAAAGAAGTGCGAACAACAAATTACCATAGACCATTGAAAACTAACGAGCAAATGTTGGAGGACGTCACAGCTATTGTGAACTGGAAATAAGTGTTTTTTATGTGTGAAAAATAATGCGGGCTACTAAAATGACGTCGTCGCACTGCCGTAGCGTCACCCCGCCACTGTCGCGTGCTTCGTCCGCCGAGTTGACGTGTCCTTCTTCGCCTGATCTTACGCGACGTCGCGGAGAGTCACCTGACTTGTTAAACTTACGGAGACCTTTGAGTCCTGATGTGTTTGGATACAGACCGTTATCACCTGACTTTCCGAGGAGATCGCGCTCGCCTGCGCGGCCTAGATCGTTGATGGAGTCTTTGCTTGTGGCTAAAATGGAGGCGTTGAGTGCCGGGAAGCTGGTGAGGACGGATTCTATGGATAGCTGCAGTAGTTTCGGGTCCATGTCGTCCCTGCCTAGTGATGTGTGTCGCTGTGACGACTGTCTGCTTGGGATCGTGGATTTCTACATGCCCAGCCCTACAGACTCCATGAAGACGTTCAAAAAGGTATGTTTTTATTTTTATTTAGCTTAGTGAATTGATTTTTTTCACTGTATAGGGTGTAACAAAATATACTGAAGTTATTTTAAGGGTAAATTTTTTTAACGATGCTTTTTTTCACATTTATACAGATTACAATTAGAAAAGTCATAATATAATATTTTGTATATAATATGTAACAAAAACTCTGTCTGATCCTTGTAGGAGCAACTCAGACCGTCAATATGAATAACTTTTCCTATGGGACCAATCTTTGAAACTCGAAAAATTTATTCGACGTTTTCTTACAAAAGTGTTCGGCCGGCTCGGCAATTTGTATGAAAATGTCGATTTTTTCTTCGAGTTTCAAGCATTGGTCCCATAGGCAAAGTTGTTCATATTGAGTATATTGACGGTCTGAGTTGCTCCTACAAGGATCGGACTGGGTTTTTGTTACATATGGTATAGGATGTAACAAAATATACTGAAATTATTTTAAGGGTAAATTGAGTTAATGATGCTTTTATTCACATTTAGACAGACTACAATTAGAAAGTCGTAATATAATATTTCCTATATACAATGTCCTTTTTAATTAAGTACAAATATTTTAAGGGGTTATTCAGTCCATCATTTTGAACAACTTTGCCCAATAAGTATATATATCGAAATACGAAAAAGAAATTTAGTTTCTCATACAGATCGAAGTAGTCACGTGATATCGTTACTATGAAAAATGCAAAAAATTTTTTTGGATTTCGATATATATTTATTGGGAAAAGTTGTTCAAAATGATGGACTGAATCACCTCTTAAAATATTTGTACTTAATTAAAAAGGACATTTTATACATATATACACGGCGTGGTTCGTACTTGGATGGGTGACTACAAGTAGCATAAAAAATTCTCGAGCTCCTTCGTGCTTCGGAAGGCACGTATAAGCCGTTGGTCCCGGCTGTCATCATTGTATGGCAGTAGTCAAGCTATGTCAGATGCCTTTAGGCAGCCTGAAAAATCTGACACCAGTGTTGGCCACTTACACACACGAAAAACAAAAACATACATACATATATTTTAAGATATTGAATAACTTTAATTAAGGATAATATATTGAAATATGAAAAATACTTTGAGTTTTCCATACAAACTCGGATCAGCTGTTCACTTGTATGCGAGGCCCAAAATTAATATTCATATTTAGATATGTGTTCTTTGGAGAAAGATTTTTAGTATTATGGAAGGAATTCACCTTTAAAACATTTCAGTTTTTTTTTATGTTTTATACAATATATAACAAAAATCCTGTCCGATCCTTGTAGGAGCAACTCTGACCGTTAATATGAACAACTTTTCCTATGGGACCCAATGCATGAAATTCGAAGAAAATATCGTCATTTTCATACAAGTTTGCGGGCCAGCCGAACACTTTTATATGAAAACGACGATTTTTTTCGAGTATCAAGCATTGGTTCCATAGGAAAAGTTGTTCACATTGACGGTCTGAGTTGCTCCTACAAGGATCGGACAGGGTTTTTGTTACATACTGTATATTAGGATGTATTATTAGATTATTAGGCACTTTGAATTTTAATTTTCTTTTTGGATTTTTGAAAGTTGAGATTTTATTTTCTTATGATATAATACCACTGCATCATTATTTTACGAATTTGGGAAGGCTTACAAACGAAAGTGTTTAGGTATGTTTGTTCTTAATGCATTGCTTTTTTCATAAAATTATTTAGAAATATCCGTACACTTTTTTATAATTCCAACTCTACATGCTGACTCTACATTGTATTTTCTTTTTGTTGTCTACTTTATTCATATAATAATAATTTTTCAAAACTAAAAACCGACTTCACCCCCAAACTACACAACCGATTTTGATAAAAAATTTCAAATCAGTCTAGGCGTATTCGAATAATCGGTGAACATACATAAAAAAAACATAAAAGATCGTGACGAATGCTCATTTTATGGAAGTCGGTAAAAAATAAGTAAATAAAACCAAAACAGGTACCCACTTACATAATTGTCACATCATCATATCAGCCACAGGAAGTTCACTGCTGGACATAGGCCTCCCCCAAGGCTTTCTAAAACGACCGATCGGAAGCGCCCTGCAACCAACGTTTTTCTGCAACCCTCGTCAGATCGGCCGTCGGTTCTTCGCGCTATGAGTAAACTTTGCAGACAGATTAATTTGATTTTACTTTGAGGTTTCGACTAGGGATAGGAATACCGATATTTTGTATCGATATATCTATACAAAATATTGATATATCCATATTAAATACTGGTATTATATATCGATATTTTGTATAAAATACTGGCATTATACCAAAGATTCAAAGATTCAAATGTTTATTCAGTAATGAGACCTTTACAGGCACTTTTACACGTCAATAAGTATAATTTACGTTACGTGTAAAGTATATTAAAATAAAATTTATTTTTAAAGAAATGCTACCGATACCAGCGCTTTGTAACGACCACTGCTGAGAAGAAACGCCGAAAGAAACTCATTTTCACAGTCGCCAGAAGGGCTTTGTCATATTATTATTATTGTATATATATCGATATTTTGTATCGATATAACGATAAAATACTGGTATCGGTATCGATATATCGATAAAAAATATCGGTATTCCTGTCCCTGGTGTCGACAAGAGAAGAAGAAGAAGGACAGACAGAGAGAGCATTTTAGGTCTTGCGGCTCTAAGTATACAGAGCCTAGGGTCACAAAACTCAAAGGCCACTTTTAATGGGCGAGAACGTGGAAAAGGAATTGAAATAGTATGGCTAGCAAGTTCGCCATTCCCTCGATCGGCTTTTACAATCTGCGAAGGAAGTCAAGAAGCGGGTACATTTCACACTACCTAATTTCCCATCACTTTTTTCCATATCAAGCGGTTGCCTGGACAAAAATGCTTATGGATACGGCCGTCTTTTGCGCATTTCCTAGTTTTTTTTAATAAGGGTTGGATCTCACTTGTCACCACGGAGCAGCACTTTTCTATGCTGCTATCCTTAGAATTCTGACAGTTCAATATTTCGACAAGAGTCCTAACTTCGAAAAACAATATGTAGTTTCATTTAATTTAATTTATAAGTCTATCATATATTATTCACAGTTTTGCCACAAGTACATAATATGAGATAACAGGATTAATTCTACATGCACTTTATCTAGATACAATTTACACAATTTTCGAATTCAAGTATTTTTTAATTATTATTCCTTATTGTCTCATTATATCATTTTCTTTGTTGTCTGTAGTGTCAATTTAATTCTTTCACCGCGAACGTCGGATTTATCCGACAAACATTGTCGTGCCCATTCCGCGAGCGTCGGATATTTCCGACAAAAAAACCGCTCGTATTGCACATAACTTAAGTATCCACATCCCTTTTTGGTTGTAGGTATTTATTTTAGATCTCATACTCCAAGCGCTGGGGGCACACGGTAACTGATATAAAGTCTCGAGATGAAAGGGTTAATTTTTCGATAGATATGTCACATTTGCTCTTTCGAGTTTCGCCACTTTACAATGGTATTTCTATCACTTTTGTGTATTGAATGTCAATTTGTTTCGTTCGAGTTCGATGCGTTTGCCTATTTCCTTTATCGGCTTTTACAATCTGCGTGGAAAGTAAAGATACTGGTACATTCTAAGTTTTCTTTCCAACCATTCTGTTTACAACAAGGATAAATGTGCGAATTTTGTGATACTTCCTGTATGCACCCAGCGTTTTCCAGTGACCTTGGTCAGGTCGTCTGACCACCTTGTAGGTCAAGTGTCATCAAATACGTACTTATATAAAATCTTTGCATAAGTCACGCTGTGTACCTACTATGTACTTAGTGCAGGTAGTGAAAGCCACATCAAAATCCATGTAGGTTTACCAGTAAATGGCAGACATACAGACAAACATGCAAATATGTGCAAAAATAAGGCCGATCGAAGGAATGGGTGAGATTTGAATCATGTTAACAGACGATGCGGCTGACAACCCATCACTATTTTGATTGCCTTTTCCATCTCAACGCCCATCATTACGCTATACGTGGCCTCCGAGTCTTACGGCCATGGGCCGTGTCTACCCCGTCAGGGATATAGACGTGAGCAGTGACTTACTGTAGATGATATGATCAGTGTAGTAAAAGACTCGAGTCCAGGGGTCTACATTTGCAAACTCGACTTAGTTTTGCATGCTCGGTAGGCAAGACATTCACAAGTCAGAGTCGAGTCGAGTACGAGTCTCCGAACAAGGACGTGAATCGAATAAAAAATCGAGTTATAGAACTAACTCGAGTTTTAATAAAAATCTAGAAGCAACTTCTACTCAACAAACTCTAGTAAAACAAGTTAAACAAAGCATAGTAATCATTAAAAAAATGTATTTGATAGTAATGATATACTACTAATAAAAATACTTGTTATTAACTTAAAATAAATTAAAATACCTGACTCGAGCGTGACTCAGTCCATCAACAGATTCGAGATCACAAAGACTCGAGCACATGCCAAACTCGAGTCTATTACGGGAGCTTGAGTATTACTAACATATCGAGCAGTGGAGTCTCTATTTATGAGTCGAGTCTTGTAATTTACAGTCTAGTCAGAATATTTAGACTCCCGGACTCGAGTTTTTTACAATACTCGATATGATGATGAGTATTTTAACCCTTTCACCGCGAGACTTTATATCAGTTGCCGTGCCCCCAGCGCGAGGGGTATGAAATCTAAAATAAATACCTACAACCAAAAAGGGATGTGGATACTTAAGTTATGTGCAATACGAGCGGTTTTTTTTTGTCGGAAATACCCGACGCTCGCGGAATGGGCACGACAATGTTTGTCGGATAAGTACGACGTTCGCGGTGAAAGGGTATAATTTTCCCTAATGATCTACCAGTAGAGCTACCGGGAATTAAATTCCCAGTAGTGCTACAAATCTTTTTATCATTATAAATAAATAAATAAATATATACGGACAAATTTCACTGATTGAACTAGCCCCAAAGTAAGTTCTAGACTTGTTATGGGATACTAACTCAACGTTATTATATTTTATAACAAATACACATATAGATAAAAATTCGAGACCCAATTTGAAAGAGATCATTTTCCATCTTTACCTGACCGGGGATAGAACCCGGGACCTCCGGTGTGACTGCGGAGCATGATGACCGCTAGGCCACAGAGGTCACCATACTATTACGTCTATATCCTAAACGGGGCAGACAGTGCATTTGGGGTCTTGTGGCTCTAAACAGATATAGAGTAAACTTTCAGTCATTGGATAGAACACGATATAACCTGGATACCTGAATTTTCCAGGGTCCAGTGCTGCCACCTTTTCAAATAAATCATTTGATAGGAAACGGAGACATCATTTAAAATTTTGTCTTGACCAGGCACTAGATAACCTTCAAACTATTTTATTAACTACTGTTTACAGTTTCAAGTGAGAACGTGAAGCATTCCTACGCACATACGCCATAAGTGGCGGTTGTTCGCAATCATGTGTAGAGAAGCTTCACGTTCTCACTTTAGCAGTGCAGTGCTCCCGCTTTGAAAGCAACCTTAAAAAAGATTTTATCGTGTTCTGTACAATTACTATTAGCGTCATTCATTCATTTTATTTTTTGTTTCCATGTTTCATAATATAAATAGATGTTAATAATAAATAGAAGCACTACATGGAACCCTGGTAGGGCATTACAATAATAATAATCAATATTTTATAACTAAATCGACTTGCTAAGAACTAAATCGTAAATGAAATGATTAAAACAAGAATACATACAAAACATGTCCAATGACTTGAAGTTTACCCTAGCCCAGGGCCGCCTTCTTTTAGCTGCCCCACCTGGGTTTTGTTAACGTCCCTGCTAACAATCTACTTTTGTCGATAAAAGTTTAGAAAAATAACTTTTTGTCATTTGCAATACAATATACATCTTTAACAAGTATTTTTGCCAGGCTTATTAAAAGACTCCGACTTTCAAGCATTCTACCCCAATAACTTTTCAATGGCTGAAGCGAATTTCACAAGCATATCTTAGAACCACCACAAGTAATTTTGCTTTTACGTTAAAAAACCGCATCGAGATTGGTTTATCCGTTCGAGAGCTACGATGTAACATACACAGACAGATACACAGACCGACAGATCTTTTTACAATGCTCCAATTAAAAGGTCATTAAGCACACTTAGACGCATAAAAACGTTGCTAAAATAGACTATGATTGAAGATAGATTAAATAGCTTTGAATGATCAGTGTACATAGAAAATTAGTTAACGCTATGGGCGATTCTTTCACGGAAGACGTCATAAAACATTTTGATGAAGACTCTCGAAGTTACTTTTAAAATTGTTATTGTATAATGTTAAGAATGTATATAAAATTAGCTATTTTAATTATGTTTGTTTATTGGACTAGATGTTTGTAAAAAATCTGATATCCCCCTGGCCTGGTATGCCCATGGCGGGCGAGGAGGTGGAAATTCGCCCATTCACTCAGATCACATCTCTTATTAATTATTGCAAGAATATCAGTAGCGCCATCTACATCTTAGCTAGCAAGTTGTACGATCTATAGATCGTCGCGTGAAAGTTAGGATCGGTTGAGCGTTCAAAAGTTGTTTTAGTTCTGTGGTTGGTCGATAGATGGCGGTAGCCGGGACCAATAGCTTATACGTGCTTATATTCCTTGGTAAAAGTTGTTTAGTAGTATGGACTGGAACTACATTTAATTAGTTTCAGTATATTTTGTTATACTTTGCAGTACACATACTGATCTATGTTTTTAAGTAGACAAACTACAGCCAGTCTTATGTTAAAAAAAATGCAATTTTTTATTATTTTCTTCTCTCAACTTCACCCCCAAACTATACATTTAGAGCTCCTCAGTTTTGCCATGGTAACCATGTACCTACCATCTTTTATGACTTTTAGGACAATTTTATTTTATTGATTTATTTTATTTTATTGGTTCATGTACACTTGAAAATTTACAAATCAAATCTTATAAAAGTAAACACAGTACATAGGTGCTACTTATTTCTAAAGAAATTTCTTCCAACAGACCCGCGAGAGGAAATGGGAAGAAAGAGGTAATTAGCTTGTACAATACAAAAATAAATAAATACTTATACCTACAAGGAACATAATAAATTAATAAATATACCTACATAAACGTACATCAAATAAAATTACATAAATATATAATGATATATACAATTAATGAAAACATAAGATAATATTTCTAAATATGATGATCAGGATGATGAATACAGATACTAGTAATCTTTTACTCGTTGCTCAAGTAAACGAAAAGTTTGTATTGTGATTGTTTGTGTGACATGTAAGCAGTGCCTAAACAGATACCTCGAATTATATTATCGAAAGATTATTTTATAATTAATTAATTTTAATTAAACGTGGTTATGGTTTAAGTTCCACGAATTTTTAGTGGTAGCTGATTCCCTAGCCTAACTGCTTGCACGGAAAAGGTTTTTATTTATTGAGAAAAGCATAGAAGGACTGGATCACCCATTAAAATATTTGTGCTTAATTTAATGGCACTTTGTATTACATAAGACGTTTCTAATTCCGTCTAATATCCAATCAGATGTCTCTAATTCCATGGTCTTAGCTTTGTTGGAATGTCAATCAATTCCTAGAAGTTTCAGAAGAGCTGTTTGACGTCAATGGATCAAATTAGGATGTAAGACGCACATATTAGGAGAAGACATAAATTCCAGCGCGCTGCGGTTCCTTTCTGCCCCATTAGAAAAACGAGCTACTTTAACACACGACGACTGCCAATAAAATAAAAGACTGTTCTTAAAAATATAATATAGTTGTTTTTTTTTTACAAAAACGTCTACTGATGACTTCATAGCTTCTCATGTAACTTAATGCATGCAACGTACAATACATGAGGTTCACATTGGCCAAACAAACCGTAAATAATCAGAATTGGTTTCCTGAAGATATCACGTAACATCATCGAAATGCTATATAGGACGAGGAGTTCCTTCGATATCTCCAAATTTCTTAATTATACAGGGTGTTTTTAAAATCATTGGCATCCTTTCTACTGGTGAAAGTACTCATGAATATAAGAAACTTTTTGTATGGGACCGAATCAATCCAACCGAAAAAAAATCAGCTGTTCCATACATTTTGGAATTCTAAGTATTGTAAAATAGTATGGAACAGCAGATTTTTTTTTTCGGTTGGTTTGAGTTGGTCCCATACAAAATGTTACTCATATTCATGAGTATTTTCACCAGTAGAAAGGATGCCAGTGATTTACAAAACATCCTGTATTTTCACCACATTCATGAGGGACCAACTATGTATGTAGATAGTACTTACTTACTGCAGCCTCTCTTGCTGTCTTTCTCTGCTTTTCTGTTGTGACTGTTTTTGTTGGTACTCAACTTGGCCCTTGGCAAAGGCGTCCCCCAGCTGTCTCCATAGTATCCTGTTCCTGTTCATGTAGATAATAAAATAAATAAATGAGCTGGTCTCAAAGTAAGTTCGAGACTTGTGTTATGGGAAGCTAACTCCACGATACCATATTTATAACAAATTTTAGAAAAACACCCAAGACCAAGGTCTTTTTGAAAAAGGCTAACCAACTTGCCCTGACCAAGGATCGAAAACGGAACCTCTGGTGGCGAACTAGCGTAGTGACCACTACGCCACGGAGGTCGTCTAGATAGTAGAGGCTATCAAATATAAAATCGGTATTTCATATCAAAAGGCGTTGTGGCCAACAACCCATCATTGATTCACTTTTGTATAGGCATGCTTCATCCTAGTCTTCATCGTCGCTTACCATCAGGTGAGATTGAGGACAAATGCCTAAATCAAAATATTGTAAAAAAAAAAATGCCCACCACGCCCACCATGCGCTTTATTTTGGCTTTGGGTTTAACGGTCCTGGGCTCTGTATGTCCCTTTTTTTGTTTATTTTTGTCTTAATTTTTGTCGATCATCTATTTGAATGAGTAAGCATTGCATGCTGGGTGAGCGTCTCCAAATTATTACGCTTTTCCATGGGGCACCACTATAAATTGAGGGCTAATTACGATTCAAAGTAGAAATTAAGCTGTAGTTCTTTGACGTCAAACCACAAATCAGGATGTCAGGCAGGATGGTGGCACGCCATGCTATTGTCAACCGGAAGTCGATATAAAGCAACAGTCGTTTTGAATGATAATACTGTTTAACTTGACAATTATAAAAAATCCCAAATACTTTTGATCGCATTTGAACCAATTAGGACATTATAATAATTATAATGAAAAATTAATCAAACATCGAGGTTTTAAAATAAGTTAAATTAGTAGTATAATCCTGCCTTAAAATAAATTAAAAAAAAAAAAATTAATTTCGAGCAACGAGGCCCATATCTTAGGTTTATTTACATCTGTCTCCCTGGACTATGGTGTAGCTTATTGTATTTCCTATACACATCTGCATCCATTCTTTCATCATCACCTTCAAGATTCCGTTGGTGCTCCCACGAATTCTCCGTACAAATGAAGCAGACTTTTTGCGCATGATGGCATAAAATCATCTATGCCAGCACTCGCAAACATACCTGATGCACTGCAGTATCGTGGGAGCATCAACAGAGCCCTGGAGGCCCTGGCAGTATAGTTGGTCCTTAGCGCACACGTGTAAAAGCTTTGTATGTTTGGAATATTGATTTTTTAACATGTATATTGCAAGGAGCGTCTGCCGTTGCCGTTATAAATATCTAGCAAAAAGGGCTAAGAAATCACGTCTGTTGTATAGGATT
Source organism: Acrobasis suavella (assembly GCA_943193695.1). Taxonomy (NCBI): domain Eukaryota; kingdom Metazoa; phylum Arthropoda; class Insecta; order Lepidoptera; family Pyralidae; genus Acrobasis; species Acrobasis suavella. The sequence goes on from OW971943.1 coordinate 2,262,015, forward strand.
GTTGGGAGAGACGTTAACTCCAGCAGTAAACTGATAAATAGGCTGATAAATAGCCTATGTAATAAATAAAATGACGACCTCCGTGGCGTAGTGGTCACCATGATAGTCCGCCACCCAGAGGTCCCGGGTTCGATCCCCGGTCAGGGCAAGTTGGAAAATGGTCTTTTTCAAATTGTCCTGGGTCTTGGATGTTTATCTATATATGTATATGTTATAAAATATAGTATCGTTGAGTAAGTATCCCATAACACAAGTCTCGAACTTACTTTGGGGCTAACTCAATCAGTGTAATTTGTCCCTATATATATATATATAAAAAAAAATAGCTTGTACGCCCTTTGCATTGCATCTTTAATTAATTCCTTTTTAGGGTAAAAACAGGACCCTATTACTTAGACTCCGCTGTCCGTCGGTCCGTCCGTCTGTCTGTCTGTCACCTGGTTATTTCTCATGAACCGTGATAGCTAGTCAGTTGAAATTTTCTCAGATGATTGCCGCTATAACAAAAAATACAAAACAGAATAAAATAAATATTTAAGTGGCCTTATATAGGTAATGGTACGGAACCTTTTGTGCGCTACCGACTTGCACCGGTAGTTTAGTATTTCGCTATATTTTTCTTGAGAATATTATAATTTGAACTCGTTATAATTTTTTTTAATAAGTATTTTCCTGTATGGCAACTCTGTATATAATAAAAACGACGCAAAAAGCTAACTTCATCAAAATTTCGAATGAACACATGTCATCTAATGAACATAAATATCATTATCCATTGTCCTATATACAACGACCCTCAGTTCTAATGACTGTTAATTAACCAAATGTATAATTAATAGTAGTTTACGCACGTGACTCGCCATGCTCTGATGGACTGACGTTAACTGAGTCTATTTTATTCAAGGACATTACAAAACTTAACCTAAACGTAATGAGCGAAGAGCCATTTTCCTACAAAATCGTTTTTCAACAAATGAAGACCCTAAACGATGGATAATGGACCTTAATGCAAACAGGAAAGAGGTTTCTTTCCAGAATAGGCTGAATGAAATCTATATGATATCCTATGACGTCATTTAACGTTCGATGCGCGCGCGCACGTCATTCATACGTCATTCCTTTCTCTTTTGGCTTTCTACGACCATTTTGGGACGTATCGCTGTTCCGCCGATAAACGATCTTGTTGCCGACGTGCCTTTCTGGTGGATCGATTTATTACTTACCAATTTAACCGAATATGGACGCGTAATGTGAAATGTATACAAGTAGTTTAGCTTAACAACAGCTTTTGGACAAATTAATTAAAGTTTTTGTAAATGGGTACATACATACATACTCTCACGTCTTTAAATAATTAAATCTTTATTCAAATAAACTTACAGAAAAACTTTACATATTGTAAATTAAAATTAAAAGGTAGGTATATATTTCTTGTGGAACCTGAGCTAAGATTTCGACAATCTAATGTTTCAAGCGGCATAATGCTAAGCTAAGCAAGTAGGTACTATAAACAATCATATCTAAATCAAATTTAATACTTAACATATCTACTGTATACAGGGTTACTGGTAACTAACGCAAAACCTTTTAACATCGGATTCAAAATCCTAACATAATATAGATTTGCAAGAAAAAAATAAAAAAATCTAAGAAAAAAAATTGGAATCCCCATAGAAACTCGACCAGGTGATCAGTGAACTTGTATGGGAGGCCCATTTTATTTTCTGCAATTTTTGCCTTTTTTCTTGCAGATCTATAATGTGTTGGGGAGTTTGATTCTGATGTTAAGAGGTTTTGCATTAGTTACCAGTAACCCTGTATAAATTAAAAACATTAAAAATGATATATAAATAATACAACTTATTTTATAACTGTTAGTAAGTCCTCTGTATCCTCATAGGACATATTTAGAAGGGCTTCTTGTAGTATTCCCTTACACTTTTTAGATTTAGGTGGTAAAAATCTAGTCTTCTATTTAGTTTGTTATAAATGAGTGGGCCGAGAAATAAAAAGAACCTAGATGAGAAAGCAAATTTCGTACCTCAATGAGGGCAAACATTATCTCTCTGTCTTCTGTTACTATTGTTAATAAATGGTAGTGCAGTGTGTACTTTAAGCAGTGTTGAGTACAAATAGTTGTCTCTTAATACTTGGCAGGATTTGTATAGAAGGTCGGTAGAGAATTATCCCCAATATGGACCAACGATAGACTCAAATCCTCCTTTGACATAAACATCTTGGCGTTCTTTCTGGGAGCTGGAGTGCTCAGACCTTGCACAAGCAGAAATAATCCCGGACTCAACAAAAATGCCACCAGGATTCGATGTTCAGCGTGCGTTATGGGTTAAACTTAACTGAACTGGGTATGGCCGATCTAACCACCATCTACATAGGAATTCCAGAATATCTTTGGAGTGTGACCGTGGAGATGTCGACCAAACATTACAACATATCGCCGAAGAATGTCCGCTGTACCAATTCTCTGGAGAACTTAGTGAACTTCACACACACCGCCAGCTGTAGACTGGCTAAAAAACCTACCACTTAATGTTTAGGATTTTTGCAGTAACATGCCATACAACATGATGATGATCTCTAGACAGGGGCAGGCAGAGAATTTGCATTTTGCAGATCTAAACTGACAGAGCCATGAGATGCTATATCAAATGCCATTTTAAGCGTGATAGTGGGCGATAAGGTTGAACAACCAACCAAAATAGTGATGAGTTATTAGCCGCACATTTTTGAAGTGAAAATTTCTTTAGCGGCGTCGTAAACTTTTTGTAATGGGTAAAAAATGATAAACTCGCGTCAGGGCGTCAGGACACGTGACCCTGATCGAAAATTCGTAAGACGGATGGAGAGTAGACAGCCGGTGCGGCGTAGGAAGTATCCCCCTCTCTTTCTACGGCGCGGCGAAAATGTATGCCTGCGCCTGCTGTTTCGTTTAGGCGACGCAAGGCGCTTGTGCGAGTGTTCGTGACACGAACACTCGCACAAGCGAACATAAACATACACGAACTTCGTGTATGTTTATGTTCAGCGTGCCACGCGCATCCATGGATGGTGACACTGACAGCTGATGGCTCGACCGTCTGTGTAGTGGCCACACTGCTGTGTATTCGTTAAATTCGTGTATATAAAGTGTTTAATTAATGTAATACAAATTGTCATGTTTGTGTACGATAGCGCAATAAATAAATATTGTATTCACGACATAAATGATAGTACTGATATTTAAAGCAATTCGTACAAAATTATTCCCTAACCATTCCAAAATATCAAAAATGCACAATGCTGCCGGCACTCCCGGAGTTTTTTTTACTTATCCTATTTATAGAACTATATTTGTCCTTATTTATTTACATTTTTAGCTTTTTGATCATAGAAACATGCAGTGGAAACTTAAGAATTAACTAACCGGCTTCCAAAAAGGAGGTGGTTATTAATTCGTCGGAAACTTCTTTTTTATGTATATTTACCAATTATTTAAAGAGCTGGAATATTTTGGAAAATTATTTTTTTGTTAAAAAGTCAAAGTAGCGTATAAGGGAAGGGTGAAGAACGTGTAGCTTTTTATAGCATTTTTGTGAAAAAATGCTATAAAAAGCTACACGTTGTCACTTTAAAATATAAACAGTAGTTCATAAAATAGTTTGAAGGATTATCTAGGGTTATATCAGAGCCAAATTTAATAATATCTCCGTTTCTTTTCAAATGATTTCTTTAAATGGGGGCAGCACTGGACCTCGAAAAATTCAGGTTAAGTGGTCCCACAAAATTTTTATGAAAATCGGTTGTGTAGTTTGTGGGTGTAGTTGGTATTAAGTTTTAAAAGAATATTTATAGCTATTGAAGAGGAAACGAAGTAGCTGACAAATTCCGATATTTAAAGACTACAATCGTACGCCCGGAAAATATGATAATTGCAAAGGTTACTGTAATAACTCAAATTGGTGTATTTAAGAAATGGTGATGAAATGCCAATAAAATTGCCCCCGAAAAGGACGCTCAATGTCTCCAATTAAATTTAATAACGTAAAAAACTGTTGCTTTAAGGCTAGATATTTCCAACGTAACATCACTTTGGCTCAATAATAAACTAACAAGTAGTAAGTTCTGAAAGTCATAAAAATATATACACTATAGTTTATTTTATGTATTTGGACTATTTCTGGTTCAAAACATGATATCAATAACTAACCTCGATCAAAAAAAAAATCGACAGCGGACGCTAATTCGATGATTTTTGGATATAACGATTTTATTATGTTGGCAGTATGGTAGATCTAAAGATAAAAAGTTATAGGTCTATGGCTAGGAGTATCGTTTTGGCTAAATAACGACACATGTGCTATTATATTAGGAATAGACTATAGACTTTTCTGAAATCATATAATCTATGTTCTTATATAAGTGTTCGGGACCATTTAAAAGACAGATAACAGTACAGGAGTAGAAAAAGAATTTTTCAAATCAGTTCAGGCGTCTTCAAAGCAGTGAACATACATAAAAAAACCGGCCAAGTGCGAGTCGGGCTCGCGCACCGAGGGTTCCGTACAAACCTGTAGATAAAGAAGTTTAAAATTATTAAAAATATTTTTATTATATGATGTAACTAAAATTGTACGGTTTTCGCAACTTTTCCTTTATCTCTGCCATAAGACGTTGCTTCGTACCAAATTTCAAGGTTCTGAGATTACGGGAAGTACCCTGTAGGTTTAATTCAAAGATTCAAAGGAAAGAAATGTTTATGCAGTAATTAGACCTTTACAGGCACTTTTACACGTCAATAAGTATAATTTATGTTACGTGTAAAGTATATTAAAATTTAACTAACTTTTGAAGAAAAGCTACCGATACCAGCGCTTCATAACGACCACTTCTAAGAAGAAACGCCGAAAGAAACTCATTTTCACATTTTTGGTATTAATTTTTCACAGTATAGGTCGCCTACTCGCCAGAAGAACTTCCTTTCCGAGTGTCGAAAATATGCGGAAGATTGCGGCATAAACGGCTGTATTTTTTGATTGCATTGTCTTAGAAGTTTGATATTTTCACAACTCCAAGTGACATTAAACTTGAGTATTTGATATAAATTTCAGCTTGATACCTTCACGCGTTCCTGAGAAAAAGGGTCTTGACAGGCAGACGAACGGACGGACGGACAACAAAGTGATCCTATAAGGTTCCTTTTTTCTTTCCAGGTACGGAACCCTTAAAAGATCGCGATGAATTGATAACCACCTCCTTTTTGGAAGTCGGTTAAAAATAAGCTGATTGGTTAAAATCCGAGCAAGCCAAACATTGTAAACATCTTGATATTGTTGTTTCTTGCTGTATAAACCACACCTGCGTCACTGTTTAACAGTTAACAACTCACTGCTAAGAGGTACCTTCAACAGCACATCAAACTACGCAAATTCATTGCAATTTCGTTACTATTCCAACTTCGTCAATGTTTGTAGAGGGCTAACTTAGCGTAAGTCGACTGTACTCTTGATTAAATGCTCCATTTTTCGCGATATGTGGGCGCCTGTTTGTTTTAAGATGTTTACGTTTTAACAAATCGTTCTTGCCAATAATGGAGATTTATTTTTATGGTCTTGTTCTTATATTTAAAAGCTGGGCTCTTGTTGGATGAGCGCTTTCTATGTCTTTCGTTCCTCCGTTTTCACGTAAAATTTTTCTTTTATTTGAATTTAAAAAAATCTGGGTATTCCTAGTCCTCTTTTGCCTTCTATTTTTCCTTTCATTATTGTTTTAAAGAACACATCGTGATCATGTTTATGGTAGTCAATGTATATTAACCTTTTCACCGCGAGACTTTATATCAGTTGCCGTGCCCCCAGCGCGAGGGATAGTAAATCTGAAATAAATACCTACAACCAAAAAGGTATGTGGATACTTAAGTTATGTGCAATACGAGCATTTTTTTTGTCGGAAATATCCGACACTCGCGGAATGGGCACGACATTGTTTATCGGATAAGTGCGACGTTCGCGGTGAAAGGGTTGAGAAAAAACTATTAAAGAAAATTACTTAAGTTACTACAAACAAAACCTTAAAAAGAACCCAGTCTAAATAATTAATTTAGAAATCCTAAAGATTTCTGGGCTGGGTTCTCTAAACAGCTATGCAACTATGGTATGGTATGGTATGGTATGGTATGGTATGGTATGGTAGGCAGTTTTGAGTACAACTTTAAGCGCCTATCGTTATAAACAAATTTTTCTGTTTTCCAACAGGTTGACTAGTAGAGAATGCGATAGCAATGTTCACCTTTTGAAAATATCTCACCTTTTGAAAGTTCAAAATATTTTAATAAATAAATAAATATAGCCACCGAGAATCACCCCCTTAAATCTGCTTCTATATGTATGTTTCTTTGTCTTCAACTGTGGGAAAAATAAAGGGTGGTACCAGTATGTGTCTTCTAATATTAGCTTAAAAACGAATATACTACCTGGTGGTACAGCATTGTACCTAGTCACAATTCAAAACACAACAAGAGATTTACTCCTGTAATATATACAAAAAACAGGTTTAACGAACACCTAAAATATCATCACTGGCGTCTATTTGATAGAACTCATTAATCTTGAAACGATTTCCTATTAACTATGTATAATATGATTTCGACCATGAGCGTTTTCGACGAGTTGCTACTGTTACCGTTTAAGTTTGGGACCATTCAACATTTACTCATTAAAACGACACAATTAGGTATGGGTCCTACTTTCCTGGTCCAAAAAGAAATTATTTGGTTCTGTTAAGAAAATATAACGTCACAAAATAATATCACTTGTCATGATCATTTTTAATGTGATTTTAGATTTATTATTGTAGAAAAACTGATATTAAGAGCGCCATTCGATTTCAAGAAACTATGACGTCATTTGTATATGTTTCATACAAATCACATAGAAAATGCTTGTTTTGACGTTTAGAAAAAGGGTATCTGATTTGAGTTGTTGGAAAATAGCGAATTTAAATAAATAAATAAATATATAGGGACAAATAACACTGATTAAGCTAGCCCCAAAGTAAGTCCGAGACTTGTGTTATGGGATACTAACTCAACGATACTATATTTTATAGCAAAAACATATATAGATAAACATCCAAGACCCAGGACAATTTAAAAAAGGCCATTTTCCAACTTGCCCTGACCGGGGATCGAACCCGGGACCTCTGAGTGGCGGACTAGCATGGTGACCACTACGCCACGGAGGTCGTCATCTGATGTGACCACGGCGAGGATGAGTCGCTGGCTTGGGAGCTGCACCACTGCATCATTCGTTCCACCTGCAGAAAAGTTACCACCTGGCAGCGAACTGCCTTGGCCAATCTTGAAAATCCCATAACAGGTTGAGAATCCAGGTTGGCCGATTGAAAGATAATTTAGTCAGGTGGAAGTACATACACAGAGACCGCAACGTTTGCGGCTGTGGTGCATCTCCAGACTATGGCTCACTTGCTGAGTTGCCCAGCGTGCCCCTACACCTGCACGCTGGAGGACCTCTGTACAATGCAAGCCCTAACGCAGTTCAGGTCGCTGAATACTGGGCCCAGATAAATATTTAATCACATGAACATCGACACGCTAAGAAGAAGCGAATTATAAGAACATTATAGATAGATAGATAGATAAAACTTTTTTCGCTAAAAGGCCACATATTATATTATCACGTCTTTATCCTTAACGGGACAGACAGCCCAAGGCCCTAAAACCTAAGCCTAGCCTTAGCCAAAGGCCGTAAATAAAGGCCACATTTAGCGCATTGGTAGGCGTGGAGATAGCAAAAGGGAATTAAAAGAGTGACGGGTCACTTGCCGCGTCGCCTGTTGATGGGATTCTGATTCTCGCTAATTCCCTCGATTGGATCTAATAATCTAGGCGGGAAAAGAAGCAGCCGGTACATTTGATGTTTTTTTTTTCTTTTTCCAGCATAGAAGCTCATTGAATGTATAATGTAGGATGGCTGAAATGGAGGTCTCTATCTGGGGTACTCTGTGATGCAAACACGCCTATAAGAACCAAGGGCACAGTTTACAAACGAGCAGTTAGACCAGCCTTACTCTATGGGTCCGAGTGTTGGGCAGTTAGAAAGAGCGAAGAACAAAGAATGCATGTTGCAGAAATGAAACTGCTGCGTTGGTCTGGTGGAGTTACGAGACTGGATAAAATCAGAAACCAGTACGTACGGGGTACATTTAAGGTGGCAGAAATTCAGGACAAAATGCGTGAAAATCGTTTGCGCTGGTATGGACACGTAATGCGCCGAAGTAGTGACCACATTCCTGGCCATAGACGAGGGAAGACGTGGTAGAGGACGACCCCCCACCACCTGGATCAGAACTGTCACCGAAGATATGAGGACACTGGGCATAAGCCACAGCTAACACAGACTCGCCAAGAGTGGAGAAAATGTATCAGGAGGGCCGACCCTGTATAGGACAAGGGCCAGGAGATAGATAGAGTTGATAGGGTTACAAAATGGGTACTTTCTAATATTCTTACAGTAAATGAACAAACAACGTGAAAAGGATATAACCGTAATAAATTAAACTACACGGGCTATACTAGATCACTGTAGTTTATTAAATTAAAATAATAGCCTAAAGTTAAAAACTCCATCAGTTACTCTCTGAGCATGATTTGCATATTTATGTGTAATTGTCTTAACTACTTTATAAATTTTTCGTTTAAATTTATTCCTGAAATTTGTAATTTGTACTTACTATATTTGAACATACTCAAAATTATATACATTGTAACTTCTACCTAACCTACCCTCTAGTAGCAACATTTTAAATAACGAGTATTTATTAATCTGTGGATAATGTGGTTCATTGCAGAATTATGTAAATGTACTTGGATAGGCCTGCTTAGTGTATAAAATTGTATTCTGTAATTGTTTGTTATCCCGGAATAAACAAAAACAAAACAAAAACAAAAATTCGGCAGATCGGAAGCCGCCCGGGCAATTTGTATGAGAATGTCGACTTCTTTTTTGTTTTTGACTGTTATTTTTATTTTATTATACTGTAGTGATCTAGTATAGTCCGTGGTTCGATTTATTACAGGTACGATCCTTCTACGTTGTATTATCTATGTCTATACAGTCAACAACTATGAGATCTGTAGACGTATATCCAATAACTACGTATATAATATGCCTTTGTGGAAATTGCTTTTGCATTGTTATCTTTCAAATTAAGGAAGGAAATTATATTAAAATATCTATTATATTATATAAATTAAAATATTATTACTTTTATCTATACCTGTACATTTTACCTTCCGCACATTTACGTCATATTTTTACACCACAGTTTCCGGTATATTACATATGGAACTCAATCTCCTAAAATCCCGCGCAATATGCGGTATAGGGGGAGGAGGGTTATTTTTTTGGGGTCCAGTGCTGCCCCCATTTAAAATAAATCATTTGATAGGAAACGGAGACATCATTTAAAATTTTGTCCTAACCAGGCACTAGATAACCCTTCCAACTATTTTATGAACTACTGTTTACAGTTTAAAGTGAGAACGTTAAGGGGATATCTGAATTTTCGGAGGTCCAGTGCTGCCCCCATTTGATAGGAAACAGAGACATCATTTAAAATTTTGTCTTGACCAGGCTCTAGGTAATCCTTCAAACTATTTTATTAACTACTGTTTACAGTTTAAAGTGAGAACGTTAAGGGGATATCTGAATTTTCGGAGGTCCAGTGCTGCCCCCATTTGATAGGAAACAGAGACATCATTTAAAATTTTGTCTTGACCAGGCTCTAGGTAATCCTTCAAACTAATTTATTAACTACTGCTTACAGTTTAAAGTGAGAACGTGAAGGTTTTCTACGCACATACGCCAAAAGTAGCCGTTTTTCGCAATTGTGCGTAGAAAAGCTTCACGTTTTCCCTGCAAACTGTAGACAGTAGTTAATAAAATACTTTGAAGGATTATCTAGAGCCTGATCAAGACAAAATTTTAAATAATGTCTCCGTTTCCTATCAAATGATTTATTTCAAATGGGGGCAGCACTGGACCACGGAAAATCAGGTATCCCCTTAAGATGTTTCTGCTTGCTTCTATATTGATGAGCCAAGACCAACGGCTCTACGTATCATCTGTAGCACGGAGGAGTTTGTGAAAATGTGTATGCCACTTATTTTTACCCATCCAAGTGTGAGGACCACGCTCGGAGTTGTTAAACTGCGAAAACGCAAGTAATGCCACCGGGCCACCAAGCCAACACTATACACAACGTGGAAAGGACGTACCCGTAATAAATCGAACCAAGGGCTATACTAGATCACTATAGTATAATGATAATAAAGTAACAATCAAAAACAAAAAGAATTCCACATTTCCCCATGCACACTTAGGTATGGCACCGTCGAATGTTTTTTAACTTTTTGCTGTTATTTTAATGTCATCATACTATAGTGATCTAGTATAGCCCGTGTTTTGATTTATTACGGTATATCCTTACCACATTGTGTAGAGGATCATATGAAATATACAAAAAATATAAGTAGGTAATATTTATAAAAACACATGTTTTTATTTGCGTCGTCATTTATTCATATACGTCATAAGTTTAAAACTGGTTTGTATAGATGAATAAATAAAAAACTAATTAAAGATGTTATTGCATTAACAATAGAATACTAATGAAAAAAAAACATTAATTATAAAAAAAAGATGTCCGAAGGAATAAAAAACAAATGTGGTTGAAGTCCACACTTTAGTTCTTTTAATATAAGGTCTAGAAAATAGCAAATTATATTGGTACTTTTTAAACAAATACACATATAGATAAACATCCAAGACCCAGGACAATTTGTACAAGGCCATTTTCCAACTTGCCCTGACCGAGGATCGAACCCGGGACCTCTGGGTGGCGGACTAGCATGGTAACCACTACGCCTCGGAGGTCGTTAATATATGGTTTCTGGGTATTAAAAAAGACAGTCAATTTTTTTTAATTATAACTTGTTTGTAATTTTTGTCACTTCGTACCTATTTTATTCTTGTTATAGTTCCACATTTTATTTGTGGGTTACTTAAATCCTACCTAAATTTATTAATTCACTACATTGTATTAATTCATCCCCGGTTCATAAACTACATATACTAGTATATATTGTTAAATATTCATGTTTTCTAACAATTGAATTTCAATATACCAAATGTGAATATATGAATATACACGTAAGTAACATTTATTTATAGAGATGATATATTATTATATGTGGGATGTACGCTCGTTACAAAAAAAAGGAAATGTTTGACAAAGATGGATGACTTCTATAGAGTTGTCAAATTGTATATAGATATTTGTGAACTTTGGATATGAATAGCAAAATATATAATCAAATAATAAATACATAGGGACAAATCACACTCGTAAGGCTAGCACCATTCTCAGATTTATACTGATAGAGTAACTGAATATGATACCCTCGGAATGAAATGCGGACGTAATATAGAACCATTTTGAGTGGAAAAGATTAAGACTGAACCGAAATCTTCATCTAACGTCTGACTTGACTGTAGTTTTAAAAGGCATAACATATTAATCATCTTTCAAAAACCATCATATTATTTTAGTTCGCTAAAATTCGAGATGCGAATGTCGGGGAAATCAAATCAGCAACGAAATAAAATTAGGCATTGTCTTTGGGACCAACTTGTCAACAAGAACAATGAAAATTACTTTAAAATATGTACATATTAAGATACAAAATATTTCAATTCCACGTTTCTTAAATTATTATTTAACTTTTTGGCACATGCGGTGCAACGTGAATAAAGCCATCATTATACTTAATATAGACAGGGAAAATTACGTGTCTGTTCATTTAATAAAATCCAACAATGAGAGTGGGACCTAATCATCTTCGCGTAGGTATGCGTAAGGGTGGGCATTACGATAAAGTTGGGACCCTGGGCTCTGTCGGCCCATTAGGGATAAAGATGTGTTAGTGTTTGTATGTGTTTGATGGATGATTTATCAAAATAAATGCAATAGACTTGCACTAGGCTGCCGTGACGGCTCGTGAGGGATAGAGATGTAAAACTAAGTACCTAGTAAATGAAATCCAGGGTGCTAAGAGACCGCAGCATTGATAGAGTCTCTAAATACGCGAACGCACTAATTACTCGACGATTAACTGCTGACAGTACTATCACCGCTTATCTTGTCAGACTTGCGTCTCGGCCGGCGCACGCGCAGACCGTACCATCAGTACTCGCAGAGACACCGCGCCGGCTGCCCGCGCCCCGCGACTCGCGCTGTGGAAAATGTCTGGCCAGGAGGCCGTGCAGTGATAGTGTAACCATGCCTGAGTGTACAGACTTCACCTTCACCATACCCATCATACGATACACCATGGAGCCCGAAGATAGGACCGAAGACCGACAGCAACCATTATCAAAAAAGATGTCCCTATTGACTCCAGTCAAGATCGAAACCCCAGACAGCGGCCGACGCATGTCTGAACCTACTAAATACTACATTCCTCCCCAATGCAGCAACAGACTTTCTCCAAGAACAGCTCGGAAAAGAGATTCAAGGAGAAACTCTAAGTCTGACTTGAAAGATGATTCTCCTCCTAAAGAATTGGGTCCCAAACCCTGCAATTGCGAAGACTGCCGTGCATCTAGTCCTTTACCTCCTGGGTATGGGCCACAGAGTCTTACTCCTGGTTATGATCAGATGAAACGATCGCTACTGGAAGTGCCGTGGACTGAGGACTATACGGAAGCCTCGAGTGACGACTTGAGTTCTGAATGGGACTCGGACGTGCCGGAACCACCTCCTCCGATACAAAAGGTAAAAACAAGCCTTTATCTTACTCCTATTATTAAAATAACATTGAAACAGTCAATGGTAACTGTGTAAATGTTATTTCAGAAGATAACGTATCTTAAACTGTATTTGCTTTTTCAAAGGTCACGGCTGCTGTATCTCTTAATGTTGAAGTTACCACCTTTGCAGATATTTTTAAACGACTATGAATTTGATACATTCTCGTCCTAAAATTACATATTTAATATAATGTGAAAGTCCTTAAGTAAGTAGCTATATATGTTTTCGATTCGATGAAATTTGATCCTTCTGATACGGGTTTCAAATGATTGCTAAGGAATGCGACTAATCACCTAACGACTACCAGTTTTTAATGGGCCTTCGCAACTTGGTCCAATTTAGAAATTGCAAAGAAGTCAAATAATACCTCTCAGTTTTACCTACTATCTTGTTACAATATTCAGTAACACTAGAAGAAACCACAAACTCATTAATAATAACACAGACAAAAATCATAGATTAACTCTAAGATTGCAAATTGTCTCTACAACATAGTATAATAGTATAGAGTATCTATTGTGCGCTTGGCAAATTTGAACATATTATTGCCGTATCTCTTCTGTGTGTCAAAAATGAATGCAAAGAATAGGACTGAGTATCCATTACATGTATATATTCACTTCTAAATAAAGATTCGAAGAACAGTCTTCCCGAGGCACGTCGTAGAAGGCGACTTGGGAAATACCAGCTAAACAAAGCTTATAAAATTTAACGAGACCTCTTCAACCCATCTGGCCAGCGTGGAGAGTGTAGACCAAAGCCTTTGGTTGCTCTGGCTAAATTCTGGTTGCACAAATATACAGTGAGGGTCGTGCTCTTGCAGGAGAGAAAAAAATGATGATAATGATATAAACGCATGGCTTTTGGGATTTAGGGCTTTAACAAACGTAGTCTATGTTTTATTTTGAAACGACATGTCCGATATGGGTAAAATTATGAACTTAGAATATACTGTATTATATCATATTTGACCATCAGTATAGAAAACTTCTACATCCTTATATTTTCTTTCCAGTTCATAATTTTACCGTCGGAAACCAATTATAACCTTAGATAATTGCAATTTCTTTAAAATTACAATTTTTTACCGAAATCTGACATGTCGTTTTAAAATAAAACGTAGACTACGTTTGTATGGAAAAGTTTAGGGTAAGGGGATTCTTAAGTCTCTGTTGACCCCTATAGGGATAGTCCGCCAATGTAAACAAGTGCATATTGTGAATCAATAAAGTTTTAAAAATAAATAAAGACGTGATATAATAGGGAAGATGCATTTTTTATTGTGCTATGGAAGGAGTTCCTAAAAATGGGCACGTCCAAAAAAAAAACTACTTTGCTAACTCAAAATTTCTTTGATATATAAAGGTAACAAAGTCACGTCCACCTTTGGACGGCGTCTCGAAGCGATTAAGAAAGACCGGTCACTTATGTTGCATTTGTAGGCGCGACGTAAGAACATTTGTTCGGGTGCTATGTCAAATATTGCGTTTACAGGATTGGCCCCTTACAAAAGTAGCTATAATTTTTCAAGACAATCCTGTGGTAATATTATTTTACAAAATTTTTATTCCTTCCAAAATTGACTTTTTCAATCAACTTAATACAGAAGTTAATGAATCGATAAAAAAATATATAATTCTGCTTAAGACGAAGTGGTAGCTCTAGTGGCGCTTCATTTGAAATAAATTGTTTAAAACTAAATACGGTGATAATTAAAAATTTGATCTGTATAAATGTCTAGAAAGACCTTTAAACTATTTTATGACTAAACTTTGAAAGTAATATTGGTAGTCCGTCTAGTTTTTTTTAAAACTGTTTTTCACCAAAAGTGGCCACTTTTGGCGAAAAACAGTTTTAAAACTAGACGGACTATTCGTAATAATTTCAAAGGTTACTCATAAAATAGTTTAAAGGTCTTTCTAGACATTTATACAAATCAAATTTTTGATTATCACCTTATTTAGTTTTAAACAATTTATTTCAAATGAGGGCGCCACTAGAGCTACCACTTCGTCTTAAGGGCCTTTTTTTAAAATTTGAGACATTTATCAAAATCTACTCATTACGCATATTATCTATTTGGAAGCTTGACACACAAATGTTATCTATATTTGCTAAGTTTGTACAACACTAGATTACAAAGCAGAACAGTGGAAAAATTTCGATAAATTGTGTACAGGGCATAATAATGGCATTCTCGCATTGCAATGCGAATTCCATCACAAAAGATCTATAGACTAGCCGAAACAAGCAAGTTATTCAAGGTCTTTGGCAAAAAATTGAAGAGGGTATCGCGTTGGAAGAGCATAAAAACGTTAATATTGCATTAACGTATGTAATTATGTATTTTGTTGCATAATTATTTTTTTTAAGTTTAACACATTTTTTTTGGAGTGACAAAGATAGCCTCAACCATCCCGATATATGTATTCATTTGTATGTATATTACATATATATTAATTAATATGTATATATACTGTATTTTATGTATGTTGATATATATTATATGTTTAATGGTTTATTTTTCTATATGTACTTATGTAGATATTTATACTTTGTTTACTAAATTATGAATTTCATCACGCCAGCCATACATATTTTCCGCTTGGTCTAACGGTTGACCGGGAGAGAATGCCATATGGCATTAGGTCCGCCTCTTGTACATTTTTTTTTAATTGTGCAATAAAGTTTAAATAAATAAATAAAAAGATGTTTAGTGTGTTTATGAGGAAGCTATAATAGAATAATTCTATGTTAAGATTAAGATATCACATACAGATATTTTAGATAAAAAAGCTGAAGTCGGGTCAGTTCCTTATGAAAGTTATAAGAGAAGAGTTACATGGCCAAAACAATTAGGAAGTAGACCAAACATTACATACTAGAACGCATGGCAATTTTTCACTCGTAGCTTATTTTTTAATTGCCTAAATAATATATTTATTAGGCAATTAAAAAATAAGCTACGAGTGTAGGTCTTTTGATTGCTTCAAGGGAGCTTCTGGCGACATATCTTTACGAGTCTACTGGTTTTCATAGCCGATTGAGTGGCGGACGACGCCTAAAGACGCCCACCACAGTCCGCAAATAAATACTACTACAGCCGCACTATGAGTGTCTTTAACCATTTCACATATTGTCCATGAGCATTAGCATTTGTTAACACTAAACTACACCGATTCCATATTATAAAGTTCACTAGAATCAATTTGCAAAACAATTTAAAGCAAACTCTAACTGAACCCCTTGACTTCCCGCCAAAAACGACTTGATTCTTTTTGTGTGTCTGATCTGTGTCAAAAACTACACGTTGAAGAAACTATACATGTGCCTTTAAGAGACGACGAATCTTGCGTCTCTTGTGGGCACGTGTTTACTTTCTTTTGTTTTTATTATACACGTTGTTACATACATGCAGACATGTATGTTTAGGTATGTAACGCCACAGAGCAAAAAGTAATGTAGTAAATACTTACACGGTATGTCGCGTTTACCGAATATTTTTGACTGTTGTTCCCCTATTAATGGTAAAATTGCGCCCATTTGAAAACGCTCGCGGTAACCATTTGTAATGTGACAAGTCATTTCAAAAATGCGTCCCCTGCTGGCTTCTGTACGTGACACTATGGGTTTGTTTATTTTTAGTCCATTTATGTCATGTGCTCTATAAGAAGAAACATATAAAACATGATGTGAGATAATGTTCGTCATACTAATATGATGACGTCATAAATAAGTTAAAGATTTTCATGCTCACCAAAATATCCAATCTGGTGGTGACGTCGCGTCGCTGGTCGGGTCGTTGGATTCCCTCTTATATGGTCGAGTTGAAAGATGGCTGATCCGTGCGTCAACTCGTGAACGAGTGCTGCCGGGAGGGACTGGTCAGCTCGGCTTTGCTTTTTAGAACTTAGTATTTTTATTACGTAATTTATGTTTGTTTACTTGTTCGCAAGAATTAAATGTTATAATGTGTCAACATTGTATTATATTATAAGTATTTATTAATTTAAAAAACTATAATAATATGACAAAGCCCTTCTAGCGAGTAGGCGACCAATACTGTGAAAATGAGTTTCTTTCGGCGTTTCTTCTCAGCAGTTACGAAGTCCTGGTAACATGTGTAGCGTTTCTTTAAAATTTATTTTGAATATACTTTGCACGTAACGTAAATTATACCTATTGCCGTGTAAAAGTGCCTGTTAAGGTCTAATTACTGACTAAACATTTGAATCTTGAATTTAACCATGCTTCGAATCCAGAATAATCACATGCAAAGACAGTTTCAGTGGAAGTTGAAAAAGACTGATAGCTATGCAGTTTTTTTTTGGAGAGTCTAGAAAAATGGCCAAACCACACTACTCACCCACGGGGAGTGGTAGTGTGGTGCTCGAACCCACTTAAACTCCTTGGTAGGTATCTCTTATCGTCTTTGCCTAATTCCTTAAACCAAACATTCTTTCGACTCTGACGAGCAACTTTGCTAGTTGGCCTTTTTTTTTGTAAAAATTGTGTCACTTCAATTTTTTCTCAGCCTGGTGTTGTGTCCCAAAGGCCTTCCCTTGGAGACGCATTTTTGAAATTACTTGTCACATTACGAATAGTTTGCGCGAACGTTTCCAAACGGTTTGTTGAATCGGTCGTATGCGAAGGATTTGCAACGAGTGGTCTTGACCACTCTTAATTTTGACATTAGTAGCGTAGATATATGAAAGAAACCTGCTATGGAAAATCCTTTCCGATTCACGCTGTTTTTTTTTATTTACGTTGGTTTAGAAAACTATAAACACATTTTCGAAATTTTCTACGTACAATAATACTGTTTATCGCTGACACGACCACGGTTTCAAAAATACGACCAAATACAGATAGTTGTGTACCACTGTTTAAAAAACATAAAATTCTAACACTCCCGTCATCATATATAATAGAAATAGCAATATTTGTAAAGACTAATTCTCATCTGTTTCCTAGTTTATCTGATGTAGTGAAAAGATTCCGTCGTGAGTTATATTGTGATAATTTGTGTCTCCATGCATCTAAAACTGCTTTACTGCAAGATAGTGTAGTATGTATAGCACCAAAGATATATAATCAAATACCGAAACAATATAAAGAACTAAATTTAAATTTATTTAAGAAAAGATTTAATGCTGACCGAAAATTGTTATTATAGTGTAAAAGAATTTTTTTTACTGATATTAGTAAGTATATTATAGTAGATTGATAGATTCATTATAAGTGGTATATTTTTCAGGACAGCCTTTCTGAAAATTTGCACACCTGTGATGGTAAAACATGATTGGATGAACTTAAATGTAAATATCTTGCTTGTAACTCATGTTTAGCACAATAAATTTATCTTTATCTTTAAATGGTATATCGAGGAGTGCCTCAATGAAAAATAGCACTGTTGTTCTTTCCATACGTTTCAATTTCGAACAGTCTGCTGCCATCTACTCATGAGTGTGGTGGTGTCTTTGTTATCCCGCTATTATCAATTCCGTAGTTTTCCCTGCGTCTGCGCCCTTCTGATACACAGGTTGAATTTACGGCTCCTGCCCGCCCCGGCCCCAGAAGTTCTTGGCCCACTTGTCGATCACATATTTTAACCCTTTCACCGCAAACATCGGATTTATCCGACAAACATTGTCGTGGCCATTTCGCGAGCGTAGGATATTTCCGACAAAAAATACTCATCGCTTTTTGGCTGTAGGTATTTTAGATTAACTATGCCTCGCGCGGGGGGCACGACAACTGACATAAAGTCTCGCGGTGAAAGGGTTAAGGTCAACAACTTTCTTGGCAAAAATTCAATTCAAGCATACGTCTATTGATTGTGAAAGTAGCTAGAATCAAATCACACCTAGACGCTAATTCTATGACGCAAATCCAAGTTTTTGTACCACTTAAAGCTATTTTGGCAGTAGAACTGGTTTTGGAACTAATAAAATTAAATCTAAATCCAGAGAAATATTTTTCAAGTTCTTGTTTAATTTTTATATCTCACTTCATTGCACGCTGTGGACGGACGTGACTGTTAATATTAATCTGCGTTTTATTTTTATTCGTGGTTTTAGAAATATAGTGATATTCTATTTCATTTGGGTCAAAGTCGTCTGTTTCTTTATTAGTAACGTACGCAAATTCTACCGGAATTTATATAATGTTTATTTTTTTAATATTCAATCAGTTTTGTTACTATTTAAGATATGCAGGTCTGTGGATTTCAAGGTCAATTTAAGTTTTATAAATTCGAATATACTTGTATGATAATGTTCTCTACACAGGGTTACTTTTTAAATACCAGCAACATTTTTGGTGGCAAGTTCAGTCCACGGTACTGTACTACTTCCGATAGACACAATTATCGAAAATAAAAATCCGGCTTTTCATACAAATCAGATTTTGTATGGGAGGTCGAATTTTTTTTATCGATTTTCGGTTACCTTATTTCTGGATTAAAGTAGTTCAGTACCGTGGACTAAACTTGCTCCAGAAATGTTGCTGGTATTTAAAAAGTAACCCTGTATATATTCATTTTTAATAAGTACTATTTTTTTCCTTTTCGACAAGTTCTATCTACAATGCGACACAAATAAGTTGAACAAAATGGCGGGCTTCAGAGCATTTGTGCACAAATTTCCGACATTTAAATTAAACGTAAATGGCGGTCGTCGGCGCATTATTTGTACCTGCGCCGATAACCGCCATTTTGGTGCATCCTACGTGCGGGGAATTTGCACAAAAATGCTTTGAAGTCCGCCATTTTTGTTCAACTTACTTGTGTCGCATTGTACCTTTCTATCTAGAGAGTTTATTTTTTCCTGTTTTTTACTTTGGTTAGCATCTAATATATTATTAAATGCGTGCAATGCTTTTTGGAAAATATGCAATTATTGCATTATTTCTAAATGCAATGTTGACATTCTGAAGATTCAATGTCTTTTCAATCTTTATTTTGCTGTAAGAAGTAAATAAAAATAAAAAGAACTTAAATGTGTAAAAGTGGTTAAATGGGTTCAAATACCTACCACATTATCTCGTAAATAGAGACGCAAAAAGACTCAATAAGGCTCTCAAAGGTATTAAATGCAAAGTATTTATATCCTGTGATATATACTAAAATCTTCACTCATCAACATTCAAAGATAAAAAAAATGTTCTATGACAAATGCTCAGAGATTTATCGTTCATGTTTTTATTACTGGCTTAGTTGACAGCTCCAAACAGATCCATCCGAGCATCGATAGTATCGATCATCGTAATTATATCGATAAGCAGTGCTTTCACTGCCACGGGCCCCGTTACCCGGTTAGCTGTCCCAGTTACCTCTTTACATTCAGCCTACGTACTTCCATTGTTGTACTTATTGCATAGATCTCTCTATTTTCATGGGATTAGTCGGACTACCGGTTTTTAGGGTTCCATAGCGAAGAAAGCGTGCCTTTTAAATTCTATTATTATGTCTGTCAGTCCGTCCGTCCGTTTATCATGGGAGTCTTATGAACCATGATAGGTAGTCCGTAGAATTTCTTACAGAATATGAAGTCCCTTACTCTCCTAAAAAGGCTCAAGGTCTCTTAACGCGCTATGAAGAGGGCTATGCTCGGTGTTTCCCTACGTGATCGAATCAGAAATGAGAAAACTCGTAGGAGAACAAAAGTCCTTGATATAGCCCAGCGGATTAGCTCGTTGAAGTGGCAGTGGGCAGGAAACATAGCGCGACGAACCGATGGCCGATGAGGCAAAAGGGTACTCGAATGGCGACCACGTACTTCGAAGCGTAGGACATCCACCCACAAGGTGGTCCGACGATCAGATTAAGGTCACTGGAATGCGCTGGATGCAGGCCGCTGTAGATCGTTCATTTTGGAAATCCTTGGGAGAGGCCTATGTCCTGCAGTGGACGTTATGCGGCTGAAATAATGATGGTGATGAAATTATTATAAATAATAGGGCGAATGAGAATATAGTGAAAAATTTAAAGATTTACCGAAACGAAATTCAGTAGATATGAAAATCCTCTTTATGTTAGGAGTTCCTTACAGTTCCTGGTTGCAGTTTTTGCTTAGTATTTGCAGTTATTATGAAAGGTAGAAGAGAAATAGAAAAACTCAGAAGAAATTGTTTCGATCAGGGCTGAAATCATCATCATAGTTTTCTGCATTATTGGTTGTAAATTGGATCTCTCACACAAAAGCTCTCACAACAAAGAACGTCGAAAATACGGTTGTGGAGATGAAAAAGCCGTCGAACCTTTATATCTCAACAAAAAGTGTTTCTATAATCCATTTGTTTAGGTATTTAAATAAGGGTAAACAATCTTTTTATGTCTTTTTATTAAATTATACACTTTGAAAATCAATACTATTACAAATTACAATTTTATTTATTTATAAATCATAAATTATATACTTTATTTGTAATGTGTGCAGAGATTGATTTTTAAAGTGAATATTTAAATAAAAAGACATTTCAAGATTGTTTTTATTTATTTAAATACCTAACCAAATAGACTTTAGGTACTTTTAAACTATCGCGTTTCATCTAAATATATATTATATAACTCAAAGGTGACTGACTGACTGACTGACATAGTGATCTATCAACGCACAGCCCAAACCATTGGACGGATCGGGCTGAAATTTGGCATGCAGGTAGATGTTTTGACGTAGGCATCCGCTCAGAAAGGATTTTGATCAATTCTACCCCCAAGGGAATAAAATAGGGGATGAAAATTTGTATGAAACTTTGTCAATTTTAAACTGATCGGGCTGAGACTTTGCATGCATAAAGCTACTATAACGTAGGCATCCCCTAAGAAAGGATTTTGATAAATTACACCCCTACGCGAGCGAAGCCGCCGGCAAAAGCTAGTAATTACTTATAGAAACGTCAGCAAAAAATTAATAAATAAAGATTCTATCAAAGTAAGTAAGTACTACGCATTAAAGATAATGGGATCCTCGTCAGTGGAATCAATGGACGGGTACCTCATTCACGTCACCCAATCAAATGGATCAACCGGTCCGTCAAGTTGTGTTCATAATAATCGGCTATTCTTGTTTTATGATAGTTATTTTTTAGTTTCCTTTTATATGAGACGAGTTTTAAACAAATGATTTTAATCAGATTTGCTTTTTGGTTAGTATAAATGATGTAAGTAATCATTTCGTTGCAAAATGATACAGAGAGGGAAAGTCGTCTTTCATTGTAGTTATATATGTGTATCCGTGGCGTAGTGGTTACCATGCTAGTCCGCCACCCAGAGGTCCCGGGTTCGATCCCCGGTCAGGGCAAGTTGGAAAATGTTCTTTTTCAAGTTGTCCTAGGTCTTGGATGTTTATCTTTAAATGTATGTATTTGTTATAAAATATAGTATCGTTGAGTTAGTATCCCATAACACAGATCTCGAACTTACTTTGGGCCTAACTCAATCAGTGTTATTTGTCCCTATATATTTATTTATATTTATTATTTATCTACTACTAGCTGGTGCCCGCATCTTCGTTTGCGTGAATTTTGAAAGGACGAAAACGTTTTGCCTGATATCAAATTTTAAATGAAACAAAGCTGAGCGTAAAGCTGTTTCGGAAATTAGCCTGAGCACACCTACATACTTTTTTTTCTATTATTTTGTGTTCAGTTTCTTTTTTTATCGCCCAAACTCATTTTTAGGGTTCCGTAGTACCTACAAGGAATCCTTATAGTTTCGCCATGTCTGTCTGTCTGTCTGTCTGTCTGTCCGTCCGCGGTTTTACTCAGAGACTATAAGTACTAGAAAGCTGTAATTTAGTATAAGTATGTATATTAATCATGCCGAAAAAGTAGTAAAATAAAATATTGAAAAATATTTTATTTTAGGGTAGCTCCCATACAAGTAAAGTAGGAGGCAATTTTTTTTTCTTGACTAACCCATCGTGTGGTGTATTGTTGAATAGGCCTTTTAAAAATTTAGTGAGCTTGTAAACTTCATTTTCGATTTAAGGATCCGTTTATAAAATATTTGGTTTTATATTGCAAATTTTTGTTAGAGTCAAGTGTCCCCCCCATCTATCTATTAAACGGTTATAAATGGACTTGTAAAAAAATTCACAGCAGTAGTACATATAACGAAGTTTAAAAGAAAACTATGAGAGCTAAGTAGGGTTAACAAATTAAAAAGATAGAAGCGACCTACTTATAAAATGTACTCGGAAAGGGAAAAGTTCATACAAATTCAAGAGAAAATTATTTTGAAGACGTTTTAGTGGCGTTAACTCAAAGTGGGCAATTGCAACTACGGAACCCTACACTGCGCGAGGCCCGACTCGCACTTGGCTGGTTTTTCAAAAATTTGTTTAATCGCGTGTCTGTACACATGCGATTTTTACGGTTTTACGTATTACGATAAAAAAATGCATATTATGTAACAAATCTAATCTATTCGCATAATATACACTATTTAGTGAAGGACGTCGTTCTGTATAAGATGAATTCTGTGCTCGCATTTTGTATCTGTATTTACCGTATGGCTTCTCTACAGGGTTTCCGTACACAGTTCAGGTAACAAGGTAAAAACTGTTGTAGGTACTTAATTATTTTACTTTATCAATGCTTGTTATTTTTCTTTGCTTTTTGTTAGCATTCACGTGCGTCGAAGATTTCATAAGCAACAATAGATTTTGGGCCAAGGCGCTTGCTTTCGTCATTGCACAGCCTTCTGTGGAAAATAAATATCTTATAGAACTATAGCTTCGTTCAAAATTTGCCCAAAACCAGGCAACACATGTTTAGTTATAATGTTATTTATTGATTGAAGTCCAGCCAAGGTGAAGGCAATTTTATTATGGTTTTATTAACATGTAAATAATCGAAAAGGTTTTTATGATTATCTCGTGAAATATGACATATGGCAGGCAGCTTTTTGTGCAATAAAGAGTTTAGAAAATTTCCAGGACACATATTACACATACACTTATCATCATCCTTCCACATTCTCGGTTGCATCCTCAGCGGTAACGCTTCAGAGTCCGGGGTCCGCTATCTAATATATGTTAATATGATTTGACGAGGTTACTGGTTTTTTACACAGAGCGACTGCCGTCTGACTTCTGCGACCTAAAGGGTAGACCAGAACCAATCCTTGGTTACGTTTAGATAAGCAAACGCTAGATAGCGTTCGAGACCCACAGTTCCTTACTTTCATTAAATAGTTTGAAGGGTTGTAAAGGTGGGAGGTTGAGACAAGTGAAACGATCGAAGTTTACTGACGTACTCTAGGCTTTATTGGTACACAAAGACATTATATATGTAATACACAAACATACATAGTATACACAGGTTAACTCCACACTACAGGGTTATCTAGAGCCGCATAAGACAAAATTTTAATTTCATTTCAAAAAAATTATTTAAAATGAGGGCAACACTGGACCCCGAAAAATTCATGAACTACTCATGGAGTAGAGTAAACATTGGAGTTATTCTTCTTTTCGCTCGTTATGTTGTGTTTCTACGAGTATTTAATTGTGACGTCACGAAATATGTTATTTTACTAGAAGTTGGATTTGCGCCAAGGCAAACATATTAGCATACAAAGAACTGTCTTATTGCACATTTAACTGTTGTTTGTATTGTTGTTTTATTTAATATTTACATCATAATACTAATTACCTACATTCTCAAAGAACTTATTCTAAAATACAAAAAAATATCGACCCAAAAAAATGTTTGATCGCCCGTTTGTATAAAAAGTTTTAATTTTCTTTCTAGTCTATGAATTTAATTAGTACCATACCAATAGCTGAATTGACTGTAGTAAAAGTAATAGAGACTCTTCTACAATTTATTTTTAATTGAAATATTTTGATTATTTATGATATCTGTTTTCGGTTTTAAATGGTATTTTAAATTCTCTTAACATTATTTGTTGTTCATAAATCTTAGATAGTGATGTGCGTTTTTTGTTTATGTTAAAATTTTAATAAGTACTTTAGTTAAGGTTAAATTTACCTAACCTTACCTTTGTTTAAAAAAATGTGTATAAACTGTGTTTAACATCTGACAAGTATTATTGTATATTTACACAAAGTTTACATTAAAATAAATAGAATGAATTATTTTTTTATCATTGTCTTAAAAATATCTGTCATTTATTTTCGTAAGACAAAATAAGAGCCATCAGTCATGTATCTTAAAATATCTCGGCTATGAATATTATCCACTTATATATAAAAACATAAAAACTTGTTCTATAATCACCTGTAGTGACGCAAGTAACAGGTAGGTAAGGTCTTCAAAACTGGGCTGAGTTGGTGGCTTATTCTGCAAACATTCCAATTTTAATAATATATTGTTTTAATGTATTTATCATTATTTCCTGATGGAAATAATTTCCTTATATAAATTATTCAATTATTCTCAATAGCAAGTTTATTAATTAATTACTGAATTTAAACTATTTTGATCCGAAGACAGCTTTAGAGGATAAGACCACGTTTTTGCCTTCTTAATATTATTTATAACACTTATATGTTTGTATGTATGTATATATATATATATATATATATATATATATATATTGGCGCAATTAAGAGTTCGTATAGGTGTATCGCACATCCCACAGTCAAGACTCGTTCCCGTGTTAAAAAATAACAAAAAAAATTCAATAACACAGAAGTGTAAAAAAGGTCCCTTCTTTAGATAACATTTCATTAATATTTTTTTACAAATTTGATATTTATGTCAAACAATAACAAAGGCTTTTACATTCTACGAGGGGGGGTCAAAAAGTTCGCGGAATGGAGGGGATAGCGGGGGGTGGGGGACCTGCCGCAGGTAGTAACTAATGAGCAACTCTTTGTGAGTATATATGCCAAGTTTGAACCTGATTGTGTCAATAACCTTTGACCTGTCGTCGATCAAACAAGTGAATCCGGAAGAAAAACTTGAACATGGAAAAAATCGAGTTTCGTGCCGTCATAAAGTTCCTCACTAAGCAAGGAAAACCACCTCAGAAAATTTTGGAAGAAATGTTATCAGTATACGGGGACTCTTGCCCTGGGAAAACCATGGTGTACAAGTGGAATAGCCTTTTCAAGCAAGGCAGAGAGTCTCTTGAAGACGACCCTCGCTCAGGACGGCCGATTGAGGCCACCACCTCAAACATCGTTGAAAAAGTGGAGAATCTTATACTGGAGGATACTCGTTTGAAGAAGAAACAACTTGCAGAAATGGTTGGAGTATCACCTACAACCATTTTAAATATTCTACACGACAATCTTGGGATGTCAAAAGTCAGCGCAAGATGGGTGCCAAGAATGCTCACACCACCACAGAAACAGCTGCGCGTCGAGTATTCAAAGGAGTTTTTAGACCTCTGTAGCGCCGACAAGGAAGGAATTTTTGCAAGACTTGTTACTGCAGATGAAACTTGGGTTCATCATTATGAGCCTGAGTCGAAGCAAGAGTCTATGCAGTGGCATAAAAAGGGTCAGCCCCCCCCTAAGAAATACAGGGTGTCACAATCGGCTGGAAAAATCATGGCAACTGTTTTTTGGGATACAGAGGGTATTTTATTAATAGATTATAAAGATAAGGGTGTTTCTATAACGGGAGAATACTACGCTAATCTACTAAGACAATTAAAAGAAGCAATCAAGGAGAAAAGGCGGGGAAAGTTGACAAAGGGTGTGCTGCTTTTGCATGACAACGCACCGGTACACAAGAGCCGCGTTGCGATGGCTGCCCTTCATCACTGTGGCTTCGAAATGTTAAACCATCCTCCCTATAGTCCAGACTTAGCCCCCTGTGATTATTTTTTATTTCCCAAATTAAAAAAAGAGCTTCGGGGGAAGAAATTTTCCGATGATGAAGAAGTCAAGTCGGCGATTTCGGCCTATTTTGAGGACAAAGACAAATCATTTTTTTTCGACGGTATTAATAAGTTAATAGAGAGATCTGAAAAATGTATTCGACTTAAGGGGGAATATATTGAAAAAGAAAAATAGTACAGTATTTTATTTCACCCCCCTTCCCCTCCGTTCCGCGAACTTTTTGACCCCCCCTCGTATTAAGAATATTTTTCACAAAATTTTATGAATAAAAGTATTAAATTCTTTCTTCATACTTGTTAGAGTTGACGGTTCTTAAGAACTTTGATGAAACTTGACAAAGATATGAATTGTGTTCATATTGGATTGCCTTCCAGAATCACCCTGCTAGTTTTTGCTGCACTTAAACTAGCAATACGTTCTAATATAGTCATGTTCGCAGTTGAAACCAGCCATATTGATAGTAATCAGAATGACAAACGAAGATTAACAGCATTTTACTGGTGTGATAACTGATTGTAGACTTTCGCGGAATTCGCGGTTACAATGTCAGGACTAACCGCGATTGATTTGACTTTGTCTCAGATATTTCAAAGATCCTACTGCTGTCATGGTTACTATTATATTTATGTATATTTTTGGTATGATCTATTCGAATTATATATTAGTACATGACTCTACATGATATTTTCGGCCCTGACTGACCCATCAGGGGCAAAAACGTGATACCAGATTGTATTACGTCTATATAATATCGTCGTATATTGGGTCAGACAGAGCCCAGAGCACAGAATAAGTACTAGTACTCTC
Organism: Acrobasis suavella; assembly: GCA_943193695.1. Classification (NCBI taxonomy): domain Eukaryota; kingdom Metazoa; phylum Arthropoda; class Insecta; order Lepidoptera; family Pyralidae; genus Acrobasis; species Acrobasis suavella. Next base: position 2,289,527 of record OW971943.1, read on the forward strand.
GTACAGAAAGTCTTACTTAGAAAAGAAATTCAAAGAAATATCTACTTAATGTGGTTAGCGCTATGGTTTAATTTAGCTCGCGTCAAAACTCCTCCATCACCTCTTCGTTTAGATACCTAGACATCTATTGAAAGTCAATTTCATTCATATTACTTTTGACAAACTATTCATGTAACTCAATTTCCCCTTCGAAGTGGTCGCCGCGCGCAAAGTAATAATGTAGGTATATATTTGATACCTAAACAGGGAGCCTGCCCAAGGCTGCAAATTCTGCAAAGCTTAAAAGCCACATTTAGCGCATTTTAGTTGGCGTGATGGTGGAAAAAGGGAATTATGAATATTCCCGATTCTTGTATTATCTGACGACATTTTACGACGAAATACACACTGGTATAAATACATATAAACCTATCCTTCCTCCGGAATAACTCTAGTAGCTTTGATACAACATGAAAAGTCGGCGTCGAAATAAGAGAAATAGGCGAATTTCAAGTTCAAACATGAGCTAAACAGGAGTGACACATAACACCAACTTCTCTAAAGGGCATCTACGTGTTGGATCTGTATCACCGCGCAAGTCTCTCCAAGGACCGGAGTAAAAAGACCCGTGATTCCCAAAAATGAAATGATAATCTTTTTTGTGAGGTTGGTTAGAATTGGAATATCAATTAACGACACTAATGAGACGATAAAACATGAATTCCAGTCGTTAATGAGGCGTTACATTATAACGTTACGAGCGAGTGCCAGAGTCAGTGCGAAACGTGAGATTGTTATCAATGTCATCTAGCAGGCTTTAGTTTCAATGTAGTTACTTACTCGTTCACTGAACTGCCAATAACTACAGTAGAAACTTCATACACTACTGGCTCTGTGAGCTGTGGTGTAGACTTCGCAGTCAGCCCAACCCGTTGGAGTTTATCAGATAACTAGCTTTTGCCCGCGGCTTCGCTCGCGTAGGGGTGTAATTTATCAAAATCCTTTCTGAGGGGATGCCTACGTCATAGTAGCTTTATGCATGCAAAGTCTCAGCCCGATCAGTTTAAAATTGATAAAGTTTCATACAAACTTTCATCCCCTATTTTTAAATCCTTTCTTAGCGGATGCCTACGTCATAACATCTACCTGCATGCCAAATTTCAACCCGATCCGTCCAGTGGTTTGGGCTGTGCGTTGATAGATCACTATGTCAGTCAGTCAGTGACCTTTGAGTTATATATATTTAGATATATATATTTAGATAGAAGAAGTAAGTAAGTATTCCGCGTTGGGAATCGTGTGAAGAACACTTCGTTAAATTAGGTACATATTTTGACTGTTTCGTGATTGTACCTGTTTGTCCTACTGACTGATTTCAAGAAACAATTGCCAACGATAGAGACAAATAAAGAGAAACAGTCAGGCGAAGAAACTCGGAGAATGGATCTCAAGCATGATACCATTCCCAAGTTGGAAATTATGAAACACAGTGCTCAGTACCAAGCGTATAGGGTTTACAACAAATTGCCTAAAAAAATTAAATGTTCTAAAGGACTTAAGGCGGCCCTTCCCGGCAGCTCTGTTTTCAACGCGAGCATAGTTTGAAAAGCTTGGTGTTTCATCCAGGGCAATGCTAGAAAAAGAGGCAAACCAAAAAGAGAGAGAAAGCGCCTAAGGGCATGGTTTTCACTCTATTAAATGAAATTAGTATTGTTATTAACTATCCATTGAACGAATATTAACAATTCATAGGGTGCAGAAATTTCATAAAACTTGTTCCAGGTGATACGTGTTTATCAGTAAGCCTTATAAGTATGTGAAATAAATGTTTTGTATTCAAAATTTTCATTATATTTGCGAGGTTTGCATCGAAATATTTTCTTTACTTTTACAATTTATGAATACTTTATGAACGGTCGAAGTTCAGCTAAAATTTGTGCAAAAAAGCAGATTTTTGGAGGCTTATACTGACTTTGTTTTTCTAAATTTCAATTTTTCATTTCGATAGAAACCTAGTAATAGCGCCCAAGATATCTGTAAATCCAAAAGTTTTTAAAGAATGATCAGATACAACGCCATAATCACGTACCAGCGTTTTTATGAAAAGTAAGGCCGCTCTTAAGCCTTTGAAAAAGGAACTTAAAACATATCTGTTGGACAAATTTTTCAAGCGACGCTTTAAAATTAAAATTTTATTTTATGTTAAGTTTGATCATTTTTCGTTTTGCTTTCTTTTTTTATTTTTTGACATTGTTTAAAGTATTTAGTTAAAATTATTAAATTATACATTAGACAAAGTAGATGTAATTAATGAGTATAATAATAATGTAAGTTTGAAGTAATTCCAATATAGTGTAAAAATTGTTAAATGGAAATACATGAATGAATAAAAAGAATAATTGGCCAAGTGCGTGTCGGGCCACGCGCAGTGTAGGGTTCCGTAGTTACGAATGCCCACTTTGAGTTCATGCCACTAAAAACGTCTAAAAACTAATTTTCTATTGAATTTGTGTGAAATTTTCATTTTGCGAGTACGTTTTATAAGTTGATCGTCTATAACTTATTGTAAACCCTACTTAGCTCTGATAGTTTTCCTTTAAATTTCGTTATATATACTATAGCTGTGATTTTTTTCACGTGTTTATATATAACCGTTTAGCAGATAGAGGGAGGGCATTTGACTCAAACAAGTCGTAGTCGCTGAGTAAAACCGCGGACGGACAGACAGACAGACATGGCGAAACTATAAGGGTTCCTTGTTTACTACGGAACCCTAAAAAAGTTGTTCAGACAGTAATATTGCGTCATATTAAGGAAATCAAAAAAGATTTCTGACACGTTTGAAAATAGCTAATATATGATTTTTAAAAGTTGTCAACACGCAACACTCCCGCTATTTTGAAAAGTTTCTAAAAAAATTGAATTGATCAAAAGATTCTGTATTCTGTATACATCATTATTGTAATGCGACCTATAGGCGGAACAAACAGACTGATAGACGGAAAAAAGCAGTTTTTGGTTCATCTCAAAACTAAGACGCTTCGCTCGATCGGTCAAAAATTCGCAAAAGAAACTAATAACATGGGTAAATGGATAGAGTTTTGTTTTTACGCTTTAAGTCTTCATGATGTGCGTATTCCTTCGTTAAATAAATAATTACTGCGAAAATTATAGATAATCACAATTATAAAGTATTTGATATAAAAGATTTTTAGATAAGCAGTTTTATAATGCATACAGTAAATATTAAAGAAATAGTTGACATATTACACAGATTGAGCTAGCTTCAATGTACCAATTTTTTTTCAAACGTGTGTTATTAGATACTAACTCAATAATATAATTTAATACGTAACTTATGATTGCTAACATTTTAAAGACAAAATAACAAACTCATAATATAAATAGATCTTCAAAATAAATGATGCCATCCTTATTAAAGTTCCTTTTTTCGGTTGAAGTCGGTTACGACTTCAACCGAAAAATGGAGGAAATTATCAATTCGTCGTGATCTTTTTTTTATCTAAGCTCACCGATTATTTGAAAACGCATGGAACGACTTGAAAACTTGTTTGAAATGGTATATTTGTCAGGTGGTTACATTGATTTTTTTTTAAATCGTTTGTGTAATTTGGGAATGAAGTCGGTTTTCAGATTTGATAAATTATTGCTTACAAAGTTTGCTGCCACTATCGGAAATTTTCACAAACTTTATTATTTTCATTTTTTGACAAACTTAACACGCCTATTGCCCATCAAATAGATTTAACAAATTTAATGGGACCCTTAATTGTAATACTCGTATTTTTGGTCGGAAATGAGCTAGATTTAATGCATTTACAGTTTAAATTACCTAAACTGTTATTCGATGATGCTGATCATCATATCTCAGAATGAGCCAATAAATTTCACATAATAACTTATTGAATTTTAATAGTTGTCAAATGCGCTTCTAATGCATTTGAGATGAGGTCGTGTGACGTAACCATATATCCAATAACCATAACTTTAATGGCCATCTTATGTTTTAATATGCATCATCTAACTTAACATACGTAACAGATGTTAATGTTGTTTTTGTCTATTTTTGGTATTTAAGGTTAGATTTATTTTTGTGTTTAAGGTTAGTAAATGAAAATAAATTTGACGCAGCATTTTATTGTAATCTTATTGTTTTGTTTGTTTAAGTATTATCACGGAATTATTGTTATTGTTTCGCCTGTTAATTTCTGCGTTAAAATCTTTTACAAACTTTAATTTTAAAACAATTAGAGATTATTAGGTGTACTGAAAAATGATTTAAAATAATGAAAAATTTTGCTTCCTTCTTACCTAGCAAGACAAGATAAGAAGACGTTAGAAGTCGACGTAGAAGTTTCTAGATAGCAAGAGACAGAGCGGAGTGGAAGAATAAGAGGAGAAAGAATATTGACTGTAATATTTATATGCTAAATTAGCATAGTTTACTTAATTATATAAGGAAAGATAGAAGGGAAAAGAGGAACAGGAAAACTGAGGCATAGCTACATGAAACAGATAAAGGAGAAGGTAAACGTCGTGACGTACAGAGACACAAATGAACAGCTAGCGAACGAGACACAAATGAAAGAAAGTTCATACTCAACTGACAAGAGCATAGCTCTGAAAAGTAGACGGATAAATATAGAAAGCATATACAATTTCAAAGACTATGTAAATATTTAACAGCAACTGATTGCCATAATCATATAACAATTTAACATCAAACCAATTGTTCCAATTAGCGTGGTCAATCTGAATTGGTAATTGATGTTTCAATCCAGCCACAGCCCTGACCTACCAGATCGATTTGCAAATGAATACATGTTTGACACGGATTCACTTCAATATGTATTTACAGAAACCCTGAAAGAAAACAAATAAATAATGAATATCGCGTTTGTAAACAGGATCTTCAAACTTTGTTCTCGTATTGACGTCATCATAACTCGTTTTATAATATGTCAAATATAACATATTACTTTATTTACGACTTCGTTCGTTGATTTAAACAAGTTATATATTTTGAGAGGCCTCAAAGTTCATGTGTAACGTCAGAAGTAAATATTTCACACAGAGCCTATTATTGTAAGATTTATTCTGTCAGAATATTTATGATACCCGCCGGAAAGCACCCTACCTAGATGTTTGTTCTAGAATCTACACTCCGCAAACTATTAGACAAGTCGGAATTCTAATAAAAAGCAGTCGCACAGGTCAAAATTAGCGAAATAAAGATTGCCTCATCGCAGGACAGAAATAAAGTGCCTTTCCTTAGCACGACCCGCCATCGTGTTTTTCTTAAATTTTACGGCTCTGGATACTAGTCTTTAGAACTCATCTTTGAACAGTATTCAATGTCTTCTCCTGTTATCATTAGGAGTAGTATTCGCAGAAGTCGCATTGACACTCGTGCCATTCATCTACCCATCATCTCATCATCAGGTCTTTTTGTCTCCGGAGCACGACCCTCTCTGTACTACCAGAACCATACTTAGCCAGAGCAGCCAGAGGACATGGCCTACAAGAGTGTAGGACATGCCATCAATGAGACCTCTCCAACCCGTCTGGCCAGCGAGGAGAACCTCGCTGGCCAGACGGGTTGGAGAGGTCTTATTGATGTTTATAAGCTTTGTTTAGCTTGTTTTCCCTAAGTCGCCATCTACGACATCCACGGGAGGACTTGGAGTGGCCCTATTCTACTCTGCCGGAAACCACACGGCTTTAAATCCAACTACCTAATACAATATTATGGCATGTTGGTAGTTTATACCCGGAGTAATAAAATGCAACTTTTGGTTCAGAATAACTTAAGTATATTTTGTACCCAGTTACTTACTTGATTACATAATTAAAATGATCTCATGACATCACTTGTCGTATCTTCATTAATAGAAAGAACGTCTTTATTTATCATCTTTTCAACCGATAGGTGGTTTAACAGTTAATTTCTTACGGGTTTTATTGGCACTAATTCAACATTGTTTTAAAGTTGTATAGTGTACTTCGAAACACACTTAAGTAGTGTAAGTATGAGTATAGTCTCAAATTTGTATCTAAACCATATTGAAAATGGAGATTTTCTGTCAATTAATGCTATCTACAAAATTTTTGCTTATAGTGAAGATTTAAGAATCCTCTTACCCTAGACTTTTCCATACAAACGTAGGTAACGTTTTATTTTGAAACGACATGTCAGATTTCGGTAAATGTTTGCAATTTTAAAGAAATTGCAATTATCTACGGTTATAATTGGTTTCGGACACTAAATTTTGAACTGGAAAGAAAATATAAGGGTGTAGAAGTTTTCCATACTGAGGGTCAAATATGATAAAATACACTATATTCTCTTTTAAGTTCATAATTTTATTGTAGGAAACCAACCCTAGATAATTGCAATTTCTTTAAAGTTACACAATTCTGCCCATATCCGACATGTCGTTTCAAAATAAAACGTAGACTACGTAACAGGGTAACACTCTTAAGTGTCTCTAAATGAAAACTAATAGGTATTTATGCAAAGATGAAACACCTTAATATTCTATGTCTTCAATGATCTATTCAGTCGTCAGTTGGTTTGACAGCCCATTTCTCACGGCTGTTAGTCTGTAAGCAGATCAATTGAGGTATTGACGTCTTTGTTGACCGTTATTGTATGAAAAGATGGATGGAGACACTTGTCGGTTCTTGTCAGTAGTTGTCAAACGAAAAAAATATCTTAAACCAGAGTATTGTGATTGTGTATAACATGTTTAAGTTTATGTGAAATTTGTTTTTAGTTGCTCTAGAGATTCCATTATGGGATAAGTCCACAGTTGTTCAATTAATTCTTAATGTTGTTATTTTATGTAGTTGTGTGTTTTCATAGTATATTAAAATTACAAACAAACAAGTTTTTCCTTCTTCGTCAGTTGCAACATCATTTTTTTCTTTTTCACATTCCTCTCCATCCACTGGTTGTCTGGAAGAGATCGTTTTAAGCGATAAGGGTCCCTTATACTCATTTAATGTAAAACTATTTCTTTGTGTTACTTTTTTCTTTTGGTGTACAATAAAGAGTTATCCATCTATCTATCTTTTCATAGTAATTTATCATATCTATCTAAATAATTGAACGAACGAGCGAAGCGATGAAGTATGCAAGGCAGACTTTCATCGAGGGAAGGTAAAACCCTACGTTTTATAACAAAACGCACACTAACCTAAGATCTTGGTTTAAACCACTATTCACCCAAATGAAGTTGACAGTGACTAAAGATAAAGTGACAAATTGCGGGAGATCTCCTTGTTTTGGGCGGATAATAGTTTAATTAAACCAAGTACAAAGTAAGTCTATGTTTTATAAAGTGACCGGCCTTGTCCACTATCTTTTGACACGCTCAAAACTTTGTCCTAGGACAAGTCTTTTTTTCTAGTGTGTTAATAGAAAATTGGTGTCATATTTTTGTGTGTAAAATCTAAAAGCATCTGAAAAAGGTTTTTTTCTGGCGTTAATTTGTCCTCCGAATTATTCACCTATTTACGGACAAATGCAAAATTGTATATTGATTGGATTGTTCGACTTAATAAAATTTAAACGTTTATTCAGTAATTAGACCAGCGCTAATAATAAGCGCGCTTTGATACCAGCGCTTCGTAACGACCACTGCTGAGAAAAAACGCCGAAAGAAACTCATTTTCACAGTATTGGTCGCCTACTTGCCAGAAGGGCTTTGTCATATTATTATTATGTCTTTTTTAATAATAAATACTTTTAATATAATACAATGTTGATACATTATAACATGTAATGCTTGCGAACGAGTTAACAAACATAAATAGACCTACGAGCGATCCTTAATTGCGATTAACTACATAAACACAATATAATGATATAATAATACATTCCACAAACAATACTGCAATCATGAAATGGATGTCGTCATCGAATGTATCTACTTCTATCAATTAGAGGCGGTTAGTACAGTATGGTGAACGAGTGGGTCGGTTTTATGGTCCTAAATGACGGTAAAAAGATAGACCGATAGACATTATGTTCATTTTTAGGGTTCCGTACCCAATTACTAAAATTCCGCTGTTCGTCCGTCTGTCTGTCTGCCATCAGGCTGTATCTCATGAACCGTGATTGCTAGGCAGTTGAAATTTTTAGAGATGATGATGTCTGTTGCCGATATAACAACAAATGTTAAAAATAGAATAAAATAAATATACCAGTGGGGCTCTCATATATCAAACGTGATTTTTTATACATAATGGCACGGAACCCTTCGTCCGTGAGTCACACACGCACTTGGTCTGTTATTATTTATGATTTGACTAGCTGATGCCTGCGGCGTTGCCCATGTGGTCTTTGACAATCCCACGAGAACCGCATATTTTCTCGGGATAAAAGTATTCTATATGTTAATCCCGGTGAGAAAGTATCTACATGCTAATTTTTATTCCAATCTTTAACCGTTTTGGCGTGAAAGCGAAATAAGCATCCAGACATCCATACAATATTTTGCATTTATAGGTAAAGAATAGCTTCCTTAAGCTATTAAAGTATTTCAACATGCTTCGTGGTAATTTTACATTTAATCTTCTTTTTTTTCTTCCTTTCCTTATCCCACTCTATGTAGGGTCGGCACAGCAGCTTGCATTTTATATATAATGCAGTTCTAAAACATAGAAGACAAGACAAGAGCTTAACTCTTTAATAATAAAAAGTTTTTCTAAAACTTGTTTTTATTGCCGTGTTTAAAAACGGTTTACATAGGGCGCACTATAAGTTTCCGGAACTGGCCACTTACATAAACAATATTTAAAAATTTATTGCAACATTTGAAAATAGAACTCTTTGGCTGTAGAATGCAGTTTGTTTCATCTGACTGTCTTTTGTTTTTACCTTGTAGCGCCATTTAAAAAATTGTGTGTCTGCATCAACATGGATTTAACTCGGGAAAATTTTCGTAGTATGATTTTCTACGATTTTAAGTGTAATTTGACAGCTCAACAGAGCATCGCTCGGCTTGAAACAGCTTTAGGCAATGAAGCACCATGCAAGACAACTGTTTATAGCTGGTTTGCAGAATTCAAGCGTGGTCGTATCAATCTCAGTGATGATTAAAACAGACAGGCATGTGACCTACCATGAAATTCGCGCATCCTTAGAAATAGGCATGAGTCAAATACAATTAATCCTACACAAACATTTGGGTGTGAGAAAGCTGTGCTCGCGGTGGATCCCACACAACTTGACCGAGGCTCAAAAAACGGACCGCGTCACTTGGTGCAGTGCCATGCTTACCAGATTCAACGAAGGTGCGTCAAATTTCGTGTGGGACATAGTAACAGGTGACGAAACATGGATTTATTGCTACGATCCCAAAACAAAGCAGCAATCGAGCGTATGGGTCTTTCAAGATGAGCCGAAACCAACCAAAGTGGCGCGCGTGAAAAGTGCATCTAAGCGGATGATTGCTTCTTTTTTTAATAAAACTGGACACGTGGCTACTGTTGCTTTAGAGAATCGTCGTACAGTGAATAGTGACTGGTACACGACCATTTGTTTGCCGGAAGTTATTGACGAACTCCGTAAAAATAACCGTAAACGCCGTATCATCCTGCACCACGACAATGCTAGTTCTCACACGGCCAGACAGACAAACGACTTTTTGAAGACGAAAAATGTAGAACTCATGAGTCATCCTGCATACAGTCCCGACCTGGCACCTTGTGACTTTTTTCTGTTCCCAAAAATTAAGAACCAATTATGCGGTCAACGATTTTCATCACCAGAAGAGGCTGTCGAGGAGTATGAAAAACACGTTTCAGAGGTCACCACAGAGGAGTGGCACAAAAGTTTTCAAAACTGGTTTCATCGAATGAAAAAGTGCATAGACGCCAAGGGAGATTATTTTGAAAAACAATAAATTAATTTTGTACCTTTAATAGTATTTTTTCATATTCATTCCGGAAACTTATAGTGCGCCCCACGTAATAAGTTTGACTTGTGTTTCTTTGGTGCCTTAACTTCCAAACGGATAAGTGCTGCAACAGACGGGGTGCAAGTTGCGTCGCGTAACAGCTAGAGATGGGCAGTGGATAATACTCAATCTACCCATTTGAGTATTTACTCACTCGATTTAATAAATAGAGTAAATAGAGCGTGCTCATATATTGACATCGCATTTGATGTCTGTTTACTTATATTAACGTAAAATTACGTCTTTGCACACCTCCCACCAAAAAATGACAATAGTCAAAGAAGCCTACTATCAGTGTATGATTAGCATGGTATTTTCATATAATTTTGCGTCGCATATAACGTTTACCTACATTTTAAGCATATTATGGCATATGCACACACTTTCCGACAAGAATTGCAAGTGTATACTAGATTTAAGTTTCAAAATTGTCATGAAAATATGAAATAATGAATATGAATATAAATATGAGTCGCAACTCATATAAATCAATCTACTCACCAAATGGATGAATAAGGATATTTATCGGGTATTTACTCAATTTACTGGGTAAATTCTCAAATGGGTTGATGAGTATTTTTATGCATCGCCCATCACTAGCTGTTACGCGGCGCAACTCGCGCCGCGTCTGTTACGGCCCTAAACCTATTTTGAATTTTATTGTCATTTCAAGATGTTTTTGTTTAATTTGACGTGTAGCAGACTGTACAAAGACTACGAGAAGGGACGGGTTACGATTCTGATCTATGGACCGCAGTCATTACGCAATGGCGTCTGCAGCCTATCAGCTGTGATAACCCCACGTCCTCTGTCTGTCTGTATTTATGTCACAACACAAACGTGCAAGCAACATTGCGAATAATGTCTCGTGTAGCTTTGTCATTAAAGGACATTTTCCTTTGATAAGGACATTGAGAGTTTTTAAGATACTTGAACTAAAAACCACATCTTTGACCTTTGGATGGACAATACCACAATCGGAGAATACCAACACTCCATTTTTTAGGGTTCCGTAGTAAACAAGGAACCCTTATAGTTCCGCCATGTCTGTCTGTCTGTCCGTCCGCGGTTTAACTCAGCGACTATAAGTACTATAAAGCTGCGATTTGGCATGGGTATGTATATTAACTATGCGGAAAAAGTGTTAAAATAAAATACTGAAAAAATTTTAACTACCATACAAGTAAAGTGAAAAGTCATTTGTTTTCTCAACTTATCAATCATGTGGGATATCGTTGAATATGTCTTTCAAAAATATAATGAGCTTGTGAACACCGTTTTTCGATTTAGGGATTCGTTTTTGAAATACTTGGTTTTAAAGTTAACATTTTTGTTAGAGTCAAGTGTCCCCCCCATCTATCTGCACATTCACAGATGTTGTATATATAACGAAATTTAAAGGAAAACTATCAGAGCTAAGTAGGGTTTATTAATTAAAAAGTTAAAGGCGATCAACTTATAAAATGTACTTGTAAAAGGAAATTTTCGTATAAATACAATTGAAAATTAGTTTTTAGACGTTTTCAGTGGCATGAACTCAAAGTTGGCATTCGTTACTACGGAACTCTACACTGCGCGTGGCCCGACACGCACTTGGCCAATTATTCTTTGAGATTTTTGCGTAACATGAATCATAGACTTCAAACTTTTGATCAGACGATAAACTGCCCGATATTGGTTTCCTATTTTCTAGACAATCATGACTAATCATTCCTGCTCAAACAAACGTAGTCTAACTTTTATTTTGAAACGGCATGTCAGATATTGGCAAAATTATGTCATTTTAAAGAAATTGCATATAACTAGTTTTCACAGTCAAAATGTATACTTTAAAGAGAATATAGTGTATCATGTCATATTTGACCATCAATATGGAAAACTTATACACTCTCATATTTGACTATCGAAAACTAGTTTTATGCCTAGACTAGCTTTTGCCCGCGGCTTCGCTCGCGTAGGGGTGTAATTTATTAAAATCCTTTCTTAGGGGATGCCTACGTCATAACATCTAACTGCATGCCAAATTTCAGCCCGATCCGTCCAGTGGTTTGGGCTGTGCGTTGATAGATCACTATGTCAGTCAGTCAGACACCTTTGAATTGTATATATTTAGATATATGCAATTTCTTTAAAATTACAAAATACTGCCGAAATATCACATGTCATTTTAAAATAAAAACTAGACTACGTTTGTATGGAAAAGTCTAGGGTAAGGGGTTTCTTAAATCATCACACATTCTCATTCGCCATGCTCTAAAGGCCCATTTACATAGTGCAAGTTGCTTGCACGTTGCATGCAAAAATATTTGTATGATGTTTTGTTTAACATTACTGATCTGTATATCTCTACTGGTCTGAGGTAAAGACTATGCAAGTCATATATTGTTTTAATGTAATTAAATAAATAAATAAATATATTTGTCCCTATATATATATTTATATATATATATATATGTATATATATATATATATATATATATATATATATATATATATATATATATATATATATATATATATATAGGGACAAATAACACTGATTGAGCTAGCCCCAAAGTAAGTTATAAACTTGTATTATGGGATACTAACTCAACGATACTATATTTTATAACAAATACATATACAGATAAACATCCAAGACCCAGGACAATTTGAAAAAGGCCATTTTCCAACTTGCCCTGACCGGGGATCGAACCCGGGACTTCTAGATGGCGGACTAGCATAGTGACCACGACGCCACGGATAAATAATTGTATGCAAGAAACAGAAAACCTGTTTTTTTAAATAAGCTTTATAAGTGTTAGTGACCAAGCGTGATGTTAGATTTTTCAAGCTGTGTAAAGGTACGAAATTTTTGATTAAGTATTCTGTGCTAAATATATCTGTCATATCATAACTTAGTGATTTTATTAGTGATTAGAGAAAAAGGACTTTCATATCTGAGGACGCATTTTTGAAATTACTTGTCACATTACGAATGGTTTACGCGGCCGTTTTAAAACGGGCGCATTTTTGAAATGATCGTATGCGTAGGATTCGCAACGAGTGGTCTCGACCACTTGTAATTCTGACATTTGTGGCGTAGATATGTCAAAGAAACCTTTTATGGAGAATCCGTTCCGATTCATGCTGCTTTTTTATTCATGGTGAAATTCTTAGAAAACCATAGACTTATTTTCAAGTGTTTCGGTGAGTCCTTAAATGAAAAATAGCACTCCTGACCCTCTTTCCTACGGACTTTAATATTTATATAGGTTAACTACACTGGGTGGGAAGTGAATAAAATTACTGTAATACATAGGACTGACATAATGTTAAGAAGAAGATTACAAAGAGTATCTGAGCCGATGATTATATGAATTAGGAAATCGAGTAAAGGAATCGAAGTTTAAATATTTTCAAGTAATTTCTCCGGTGTTGCCCGCGTAGGGACTGCGTTTTGTTTTCCTCAGTTTTGCGTTTTGTTATCTTTTACAGCGATAATATTAGAAGCTCAGAGAATCAGAGGATAAATTGCCCCTTGACTAAAGAATACAGCATGTCGTTATTTATTATCAGAATAACATCGTGCTTTTATTTATTTCTATTGTTATTGCTTAATCAAACATTACAATGACGTAGTATCAAAGAAATGCCGTAAACAAAAACAACAGACACAGACTATAGATGAGCGAAAAAAGGGCAAAAACAACGCAATTGACGTGCCTGGTTTCTAAATATTGTTTGTTTGTTAGTTTTGTGCGTCTGTGCTAGTTCTAGAGTAATCACACACATTAACAGGCATTGATACTCGTACGCATATCATACTATACAATATGTAACAAAAACCCTGTCCGATCCTTTTAGGAGCAACTCAGACCGTTAATATGAACAACTTTTCGTATGGGAAAAATGCTTGAAATACGAAAAAAAATCGTCATTTTCATATAAAAGCGTTCGACCGGCCCGGCAATTTGTATGAAAATGTCTATATTTTTTCGAGTTTCAAGCATTGGTCCTATAGGAAAAGTGGTTCATATTCTTTTTTCGGTCTGAGTTGCTGCTACAGGGATCGGACAGGGTTTTTGTTACATACTGTATATAATATGTTAATATTATAAAGGCGAAAGTTTGTGAGTGTGTGTGTGTGTGTGTGTGGTGTGTATGTTTGTTACTTCTTCACGCGCAAACGGCAGGACCAATTCCGATAAATTGATATGTAGGAAGCTAACACCCTGGATTAACACAAAAGCTCCTTTTTATATATACCGCGGGTAACACCGCGGGGCGCAGCTAGTAATAAAAATAATTTCGCTACATGAAATCAGTGGAAGTACATAAATAACTCTACCTAAGTCCGACCTCGGGTGATTAAGGCTAAGAAAGCGAGGATTATAGAATAACTAGCTGTGTCTGCAGGCTTCGCTCCTGTACTACCTGAGTCATACTTATCCAGAAGATTTAGCCTACACTCTGCCGCTGGCCAGATCGGCTGAAAATGTCTCATTGATGTTAACTTGCTTTGTTTAGCTTGTGTTCCCTAAGTGGCCTTCTACGACATCCACTGTGAGACTTAGAGTCCTATTATACTCTGCCGGAAACTACACGGCTGAGTAGAATGGCTACATTACACACACACCTTTACGACGTCCGTGGCGTAGTGGACACCATGCTAGTCCGCCACCCAGAGGTCCCGGGTTCGATCCCCGATCAGCGCAAGTTGGAAAATATCTTTTTTCAAGTTGTCCTAGGTCTTGGATATTTCCCCCCCATGGGTTCCCGGTTTGTCGTACCGGGGGGGCTCAGTACCCGTGGTAGCCTCGAGCCACGGGGAAGCTAAGAGGAACCCGCGAGGGGGCGCTCCTGCTGTCGTCAACCAGCAGTGAGCGCCCACATTGGGGCGGCGGGGGAGTGGGAAGATCTCCCCCCACCCGGGGAGGGGCGCTCCCGCGGGCTCGGCTTCGGCCTTGAGCCTGTAGGGATGCGCCCAATGGGGCGGCGGGGGAGTGGGAAGTTCTCCCCCCACCCGGGGTGGGGCCGCCGGGAGGGGAATGTTTCATTGCCCTCCCGGCGCTTCAGGCGGGGCCACACCGCCGTGGCTGTGGTTGGAGATCGGTCGCGGAGGAGGAGGAGTGTCGGTGTTACGTTGCCGCTCTCCCTATCCTCCGCGACCGAGCGGTGCCGCACCGCGTTTGCGGCGAGAGGTAAGCGGCGGAGCCTTTATCTTCTCCGCCGCTGGGAGCCGGTTTATCTGGCTCCCATGGGTCCACAGGCGGTGGACTGCGTGGGAGTTTGCCGCCTCTCAATTGGGCCGAGGAGGTATGGCGCGTCCGTGAGTTCCGGACGCGCCGACTTGGTGAGTGCGGGGGCGCTGTGACGCCCCCGAGGAGGGGTCGCTTTGGCGGCCAGCCGCGCCGGGGTTCGCGGATGTATTTCCGTTCCCGTGTCCCCGGCAAAAGCGGTTGAGATGGAACTCCGGAGGTTTTTTAGTGGGTAGGCACGTCGATCTGGCGTGGAGTCCCACATAACCCGACAGCCTCCCCCGCAGGCTGACGGGTATCCGTAACAGGGATCTTTCCTCCGTAAAAAAAATAAAAAAAAAAAAGGTCTTGGATATTTATCTATATATGTATGTATTTGTTATAAAATATAGCATCGTTGAGTTAGTATCTCATAACACAAGTCTCGAACTTACTTTGGGGCTAGCTCAATCAGTGTTACGTGTTCCTATATATTTATTTCATTTATATTAAAAGAAAACACACTCTAAATACTTACGTATTTTCTTACTCACATTCCACAGCATGGAATAAATCTAAGAATACACCTATTTTCGTGTGTCCTCTATGTTCAGTGACCTTTTGCACTTGACTGTGTACAGCAAAAAGTGTAACTGTTGAATCATGTTTTTACGATTCGAAACAATGGCTGGCTTTAGTTCCACGAGGCAAGTTGAACACCCTATACCTTGTGCCTTTGTACCTCTGAATAGCCCCTTACACGTGTACGTGATACAAGTTTATTGGCCAGGCCAAATTAAAAACGCTATCGAGTTTCAAGTACGTCATATTGTGATAAGTAGTGGAATTACATATTCCAAGTTATATGCGTAGTGTTATCTCTCTCTCTCTCTAAGCGTTTTCCCAGTTGCGTCCTCAGTAGCAAGGCTGAGAAGCCCGGGGTCCGCTTTCCGACTTTTTGTTCTCCACTTTGCACGGTCTTGAGCATCCTTGGTTGTAAGACGATTAGCACGCATGTCATCCTTGATGACATGAAGCCAGCACTTCTTGGGTCTACCCCGCCTGCCGGGCCCCGGCGGAGGCGGCATGGCTATACATTTGTTTCCTACGTAACTTGCCGGCTTCCGTAGGTCGTGACCGTACCAGCGTAGGCGACTTTCTTGCGGTTTGTCTGCTATGTCACGGACATGATGGCTGCCGCGGATGCGGGTGTTTCTCACACATCTCTCTTAGCGTAGCGCTATCCATTATTTGCTAATTTAATTTAACGCCTATTCCCATTAATAATTTTTACCTACTGAAATAGTTTATTTTTTTAATTTAACTTATTTGGTCCCACTCTTGGACGAAGGCCACCCCTATATCTTTCCAAGCTTTTTGTCTAATGCGACCTCCGACCATCGTTTTTCCGCTTTTCGTAAGTAATTTACACAAAAACAAATCGTCCTTATTGTGGAAACCAGGTAAAATATTCATAGCTCTTAAAACACTATAAAAGTGCCTCTGTCTGTTCTGTCCTCATAGGTCATACAATAATTATTGGCCCTATAAGCTGTAGACCTCGCAAATCACCCCGACATGTTGAAGATTACCGGATAAAAAAGATGTTAAAAAAAATGCGTCTTCATCAGAGTATGGGTAACAAAAACATATGGAATTTTTGAAAAAATAAGAATTGACTGAAATATGATATTTTAAAATTTTTCAACGCGCATATTTCCGACATTTACGTGACGACCTCCGTGGCGTAGTGGTCACCATGCTAGTCCGCCACCCAGAGGTCCCGGGTTCGATCCCCGGTCAGGGCAAGTTGGAAAATGGCCTTTTTCAAATTGTCCTGGGTCTTGGATGTTTATCTACATATGTATTTGTTATAAAATATAGTATCGTTGAGTTAGTATCCCATAACACAAGTATGGAAGAGTCTAGGGTAAGGGGATTCTTAACCTAACTGAAACGAGTATTTTAGGTAAATTTTCCACAATATTCTAATCCGCTGTTCTAATATGCAGCCAATTACGTGCGTAAGTCTTGCAAATAAGCCACATTGTATCTTTTATAATTGTACCATAGCCATTGTATCTATTCAGAGTGTAATCACACTATCATTGAGGTAATTTCTATGTAAACATAGGCTAACGCAGGCAAATATGAGAAAATCATCGTGCCCTCGTTTTTTGCAGGGTTATGAATGGAAGAACCAAATTAGGTAATGTTAACTGCTATAGATTTTTTCAGATTGACCTGCATAATATCTAAAAGGATATCCCCGTAATAAATAAAACCACGGGCTATAATTCTTGATCACTATAGTATGTATAATGAAATTTAAATAAAAGCCAACATTAAAGAAAACTATTCGGCAGTTCCTTACGAAAGTGTGCGGCCGCCCGGGCATGTTGTTTTGTTTTTGTCTGTTATTTTCTTATCATTATACTATAGTGATCAAGAATTATGTATGCCTGTGGTTCGATTTATTACGGGTATGTCCCCTACTCTTTGTATATGCATTTGTTATAAAATATAGTATCGTTGAGTTAGTCAAAAAAAGTCTCAAACTTACTTTGGGGCTAGCTCGTTCTGTGTAGTTTGCCGGGTATATTTATTTATTTCCTTGTCCGAAAATGGGCTCAAATCAAGCGTTAGCAGGCCTTTGTTACTCGCCCTTTAGGTATCGAAAATATACCTACATTATTACCATGCGCAAGGCGACCACTTTGAAGGAGAAAATTTCATTACATGAATCGTTTGTCCAAAGTTATAAGAATGAAATTGGCTTGCAATGGATTGGTAGGTACGAGTATCTAAACGAAGAGGTGAGGAGTTCTGACGCGAGCTAAATTAAACCATAGCGCTAACCACAATAAGTAGAAATTTCTTTGAATATATTTTCTGAGTAAGACTTCTGTACATGAATACTAGTACTTATTCTGTGTCAATACCAAAGCAGTTAGCCCTTTAACTTCGTATTCTTTCAAGTTTAATCTTACTTATTCTGGGGCGTGAGTCAATGGTTGACCTTTATCACGTGGCAATGCTGCCAGCTTTCTGGCCACTAAACTATGATATACGCAATGCCGTTATGAAATATCCTTAGTTATGTTAAGTGATTCAAGCCTAGTAAGGTTTGCGTAAACT
This sequence comes from Acrobasis suavella, assembly GCA_943193695.1. Classification (NCBI taxonomy): domain Eukaryota; kingdom Metazoa; phylum Arthropoda; class Insecta; order Lepidoptera; family Pyralidae; genus Acrobasis; species Acrobasis suavella. The sequence continues at coordinate 2,307,849 of OW971943.1, forward strand.
ATTTAAATCAATACAACGACCTCTGCAACTAGACATGTCATTGAAGAAAATATATTGACATTTTTTTCTAAGGTAACGCATGAATGGTGCAACTTCGAACTTGACATCACGTTTAGACATAAAATAATTCTATTTTTGTTTATACCACACAAAGAAAAAGAAAAAAAAAGAAAGCAGCTGCTTCTCCTCTCAGAAATCGATCGATGTCGTGAGGTGGGCGGAAACCTGGGGAAAAATTGAATACTACACAGTTTTATTTAACCATGGTAACCCTACACGTGGTCGGAATGCGCGATTACCTATTTCGTGAAACTTAGCACATTCACAATGCAGCTGAACGGTTTTCGGCTGTTTTTAAAAAATCGCGTTTTTTTTTCTTAATTTTTTATGTAAGCCCAGAATCTCTTTTAGCGTGTTACCGTGTCCTTTAGGTTTTGCAACCGTTAGCTTGTCTGTCACGTAACGGGTAAAAACTTGATATTAATACGAATTGTTGTATAAAATTAAGCAATTATTGTTTGGAAATAAACAAGCTCTCAAAATTACTTAAATAAATTGGCATTTTAACTTAACCTGACGTGTAAGATTAAGTAGGTACTTATCTCATTATGTACGGTTGACTTGGATTTTTGTAATTATATAGTCAATATTTAACTTTGTTCAATCTTTAAATTAACGTAGAAATAAAACAAGTAATTATTTAAGCAAGATATACGTTTAAAAACGAATACCCCACTACAAGTCTTATACGGCTTACAATGTGTATATTTTTGAGATGTGCTGATCAAAACTTGACATTTAATACTCTAGATAATAGAGAATAAAAAAAAATTTTTTCCCTCACTTTTGCATGTTACTTTTGTTATATAGTTTATTTGCATTCAAATCATAGTCTATGAATAAATGAATGAATGAATGAATGAAAACTCTTTATTGAACCAATACAAAAAAATAATCTATGTCACTCGCACAATAATGAAAAATCATTTGTGAAAATTGGACAAGCGACTTGGATGCGATTCAATAGCCCTAGTAAGACTGAACCGTCTCCATTCACGATCGTACCTATGTCATTCATTATACAGCTTATTAAGACGAAGTGGTAGCTAAAGTGGCGACCTAATTTGAAATAAATTGTTTAAAACTAAATATGGTGATAATTAAAAATTTGATTTGTATAAACGTCTAGAATGACCTTTAAACTATTCTATGAATAACCTTTGAAAGTAATATTGGTAGTCCGTCTTGTTTTAAAACTGTTTTTCGCCAAAAGTGGCCACTTTTGGCGAAAAACAGTTTTAAAACTAGACGGACTATTAGAAATAATTTCAAAGGTTATTCATAAAATAGTTTGAAGGTCTTTCTAGACATTTATACAAATCAAATTTTTAATTATCACCATATTTAGTTTTAAACAATTTATTTCAAATGAGGGCGCCACTTTAGCTACCACTTCGTCTTAACGACCTATCGGTTAATTAGTCAGGTAGTCACATCACGTCCAGTCTGTACCTATTAGGACTGCGTGGTGGTGGTCTTGTATTTGGCACGTAAGACGAGGAGTTCAATGGCCATGTAGGAGAAAAAATAATTTTATGTTATAAGGCGGAAAACGAACAAGCGGGTCACCTGATGGTACGTGATCACCGCTGCCCATGGACAACTGCAACACCAGGAGTGTAAAAGAAGCATTGCCGGCCTTTCAGGAAAATATGGACTCGATTTTTGAAGGTTTCAATGTCGTATTAGTCCGGGAGCACTGCTGCAAGAAGTTGATTCCACAGTAATATATCCATCTTATTATAAAATGCGGACTAAAAATCTTGTCACATTGTCACTTTGATCACTATCTCTTTTGCTCTTGTGAGGGTTACAGTTTACACAATAATAAAAATTCCAGGACTTTAACTGGAATCGTAGAGAGAGGTTGCTATATTACATATAATATACACATATTGGATACCCCTTTACAAATCCGCTACCTGCCGTTGCGTTTGCCTATTATTACCATTATATGGATGTTTATCTATATATGTATTTGTTATAAAATATAGTATCGTTGAGTTAATATCCCATAACACAAGTTTCGAACTTGCTTTTGGGCTTTGCTTTCGAACTTGTTTGCAGAAAATTATCACACTAGTATCAGTCCATCGCCAGATATACAGATCTGTGTATTAACCACGTACTGACGCGAAAAAATGTATATGTAAACTTATCAATTGTCAGTTCTTGTGTATATTCGTTCTTTTGTATAGAGAACCTATTTATAACTATTCTAGCATCTATTTGAATCGGAGTTAATTTGTTCCCGAATTGTGTTGACATTGAAAAAGTCAAAATCATGGAGTTTACTCAATGTAGGATGATATTATTTTTCTGTAAAACGAAATTACTATTAAAATATACGCAGTTGTTATATACTTAAGTAGTATTTTTAACCCCCTTAAAAAAACGTGGAGTTTTGCGACACGTTGAATTTTTTATTTTTATATATAGTATGATCCCGATTACTCGAAGACCCGTGGAACGATATAGATTTTTTTTTATTCCCATACTTCGTAGGTAATCCCATAAAAATTTAATCATAATTGATGGTGTACGAAATAACTGGAAAAAATATATCGTCTAAGTATACAATCGTTGCGTATTTGGGTAGCTATTCTGTGACTGTCGCTGGAATGGAAGTCAGTTTTTTTTAAACATCGATATCCTAATAATTGTAGAGTTTTACTATTTCTGCTTAGTAGTCGTAGTGCCTGTATCGTTACAACAGCAGCTATATAATGCTAATTGCATCGACACTGGCATAGCAATGACTTGTAATGAGCATGTCATTATTTCAACGCTTTGACGTCAATCCAATGAGGTATCAGACTGTATAATAAAGTAAAATACATTGGTACCTCGTGCGGGGTGCCTCGGTGAACATTCTGCGATCAAATTGCAGACGTTCTAAATAAAGGAGAGGTTAAAAGTACCGTGCGTTTGGGCATGTATGAAGAGATTGATCGAAAGACGACTGTCGGGAGTGTGGCAAGTGAGGATTTATAGTCTCTATCTGCCCCTGTGGGAAACAGGCATATTAGTACTTATGTAGTCGCAAGAGTAGCAGTCTTGCGAATTATTCACGCAGTGGATGCATGCAGTTGTCAACGAATAAACGAGGTATTAGAACAGAGAGATCACGACCGTCGACGTAACGTGATGTTATTATACAAGTTATCGTATCGGAATAAACGTAGTACTTACTTGCTTTCTGTGGCAAATAAACAGCTAAAATAACTAATAACTGTCATTATAATCATTTTCAGTTCACACAAAACGTTCATCAACGGTTTAAATGTTGCTGGGCAATCTGGGCATAGCCCTCCCCTTTTTTAAGATTTTTACAACCGCCTTGTGCTCATGCACTGCTTTTCCGTCAAACTCACCAAATCGTCTGACCTGATGAGCTATTTTATTTAAAATATGTTTCTTCAATTATTTCACAAAGGTATTAAGAACGAACCAAAACATATTTTAAGAAAAAATCTCGTCATCCCTTTCTTTTTATCATATAACAAAGTTATTTACGAAACAAAACATATTTTAACAAAAATAGGTTAAGCAATTGGTGTCCTTATTATTCATATTAAATAGTTAATAAAACAATGAATCAAAATAACCAATAATGAGGAACTCTTCATTAATAATTTTATTTTTTCTTTACAGGTAAAGATGCTTTGCAGCGTATACAAATTCTAACTGGGTGAGAATGAAACCTTATGCTTAGCAAGCAGCAGCACATTAAGCTAATTTCTGCACTGTTAAAATTTATGTAATTTTACATGAAAAATATTACACAAAACTGTAAAGATCCCAAAAAATCTGGGAAATTTACGGTAAAATATGAAATTTGAAAATTTTTTTTAAATTGCTAAAAATTGTGTAAAATGTCATGTTTTTTCCGTAAATTGCTCAGATTTTTGTAAATTTTACAGGTTTATGTAATTTTTTACACGCAAAATTACATAATTTTTAAGAGTGTGACGTAGGTATGTTTCTGCGTCTGCTAGATGGAGATTCCTAATTGTCCTATTTTTTATGTCTTGCTTTGGAAACCTTGACTTTGCACATCTCTCATCAAAATATTTCCAAGCATCTCGTTGCTTGAAAGAGATGTCCTGAGAGGTATCTCTTTAGCCAAACACTGGTCAAGTTTATTATAAGTAAGTTAAATAACCATTTTGAGAAGAACTTGAGGAGGATGAAAGATGGCAATTGTAAATGGTGGAAAGATAAAGTATTCGAAAATGATAACTCAAACCACAAGCAGGCGTAGGTTAATGTACCTCTACCTACCAATAACTTTATTTAAAGTAGTGGCTCTGTGAGCTGTGGACCGTGCAAGTCAGCCCGACCTGTTAAAGTTAATCCGATACAAAGTAGCGTCTTCTAAAGAATAACAATTTTATTTTTACATTTATGAAAAAAAAAAACTCACAAAGCATGCTTTTCACCCAGTGGGATTCGTTACCATGACCTCCGGATCACAAAGCGGACTCTTTGACTATTGAACCACGGAGGCTTTATCCATCATTTTATAAATGTCAGTTTCATTGTCACATTGTCAGTTTTATCGCTATCTCTATTGCTCTTGTGAGGGTGAGAGATATCGTATTATTTGATATAAAAAATACGATATAAAAAGAATTAAGTGCCGCAACAGACGGGGCGCCAGTTGCGTCGCGTAACAGCTAGAGATGGGCAGTGGATAGTACTCTATCTACCCATTTGAGTATTTACTCACTAGATTTAATAAATAGAGTAAATAGAGCGTGGTCATATATTGACATCGCATTTAATGTCTGTTTACTCATTTTTACGTAAAATTACGTCTATGCACACCTCCCACCAAAAAATGATAATTAGTCAAAGAAGTCTACTTTCAGTGTATGATTAGAATGGTATTTTCATATAATTTAACATCGAATATAACGTTTACCTACATTTTAAGCATATTATGGCGTACGAGCACACTTTCCGACAAGAATTGCAAGTGTATACTAGATTTAAGTTTCAAAATTGTCATGAAAACATGAAATAATGAATATGAATATGAATATGAGTCGCAACTCATATAAATCAATCTACTCACCAAATGGATAAATAAGGATATTTATCGGGTATTTACGCAATCTATTAAGTAAATACTCAAATGGGTTGATTGAGTATTTATGCAAACCACCATCACTAGCTGTTACGCGGCGCAACTTGCGCCGCGTCTGTTACGGCCCTAATGGCTGAAATATGATATTTTAAAGTTCTCAACCCCCTTATTTCGGCCATTCCTAAAAATTTTAAAAAACAAAATCGCCAAAAGAATTCTATATAATTTTCGAACGTTCATACAAATTTTCACGAAAATCGATTGAGAAATGCGACCTGTAAGGGAGTACAGCTGGGCAGGCAAACTGACAGCTGGACAACAGCATTCTTGACAAATCTTGAATTTGAGACCCTTCGCGCGCTCGGTCAATAAATCTCTACCTACCTATTCATCGGCTTAAAACATCAAACGGAATAAGAAAAGCAACATGTAGCTAATTGTATTATTCCGTTTGGAACACAAGGCAAGCAGCAAACTACGGTTTGACAACACGATACGATTAGACAACAACTATAATTCATAAAATAAATTGCAAAAATCTTAGTCAATACAATCATAACATTCTCATGATAAAGACATCGTTATGTATACCCATGTATGGAGGTGTCAGACAGAATGCCGTCATGCATTAGTTAGAAATCTTAGACGTTATTAGTATACAAGTAATTAACTTAGAATATTTTTTCCATCTAAATGTACTTACAGTCAAGTACCAAGATACCTGACCAGACCCTCTACTTTTATCTTGAATTTTCTCTTAAACTAAAAATAATATTAACATGAAATTTATATTCAGAAAGACTTAATTAAAATCTGTCTGAATATAAATTTTCATGTTTATATCATTTTTAGTTTAAGAGAAAATTCAAGATATAAGTAGAGGGCCTGGTCAGGTATCTTGGTACCTAACTGTACTACACCGTCTTGGTTGTCTAGTAAATCAATAAATTTATTTAAGAACGATGTTCTTGTCAGTGGAGTATTTCCATGTCTCTCCATCATCATCCGAGCTTATTACCGGTTGCATCCACAGAGGTAACGCTTCAGAGCTCTGGTCCGCTACCTAACCAAGGTGATTTGAAGAGGATACTGGTTTTTATATACAGCAACCTCTGACCTCCGCCACCCAAGGTTAGACCAGGACCAATCTTTGGATAGGTTTGAGCAAACGCTAGATGGCGTTCGGGATACGTGCCTTCCGAAACACGGAATCATCTTGCGTAAAGGTGGAAAAATTGAATCAATAATCATTCACATCGAGCATCAAATCGGAGTCCAAATTATCGTATGTAGAAATCCAGATAATAAAGTATATTACATGCGAATTTCATTCCAATCGATACAACTGTTTTTGCGTGATTGTGTATTATACATAGAAATTTACAAGTTTTTACCCGACTGCGCCAGAAGGAGGGTTATGTTTTTCGATTTTGTTTTTGTAATAATAATTTGTTATATTTATATTAGTAGAATGGGACCTCTTTTTCCTATACTCCGTTATTTGATAAAGGAAATATAAAGTTTGTAATAGTAGAAATTGGTTCGTCTATCTCGGGCGGCTTCTGAGATGACCTAATAATTATTCTACATACCCCTTCCTTATCAATCAAAAGAGTAATTGCTATGAAAACATACCCTATAGGTTAATTGTTAGCGGATGTACTTATCGGTAATTAGAGCAATGCTAATTAGTTTGTTATCGCAATAGGTGCGTCTTTTAGATAAAGCCTCATTAGGTATAAAGCTGCTATTAATGTAGGTCAGGTTTAAGCATTATATACATATATTTTTTTGACGACCTCAGTGGCGTAGTGGTCAACATGCTAGTCCGCCACCCAGAGGTCCCGGGTTCGATCCTCGGTCAGGGCAAGTTGGAAAATGGCCTTTTTCAAATTGTCCTGGGTCTTGGATATATATGTATTTGTTATAAAATATAGTATTGTTGAGTAAGTATCCCATAACACAAGTCTCGAACTTACTTTGGGGCTAGCTCAATCAGTGTTATTTGTCCTTATATATTTATTATTATTATTTATTTTTATATATACAAACTATTAACTAACTTGGCCAAAAGTGCACTCGGAGCTAAAAAGGCGTAAAATTTCATAACTGGGAACAGAATAATTACTTGTACTCACGTACAGAATTCTTACTTAGATTAAAAATTGAAAGAAATATCTACTCAATGTGGTTAGCGCTATGGTTTAATTTAGCTCGCGTCAGAAGTCTTCACTTCTTCGTTTAGATACCTAAACATTCATTGAAAGCCAGTTTCATTCTTATCACTCTGGACAAACGATTCATGTAACTGAATTTTCCCTTTTCGGTCCAATTCGTAGTCCCCTTCGAAGTGGTCGCCGCGCGCATAGTAATAATGTAGGTATATTTTCGATAGCTAAACGGGGAGTGGAGTGACACAGGCCTGACCCGGGTCATGTCCTAGGACATCAGCGATACGATCTCCTTCAGCTTATGAGGATGGGCAAATCGCAGGATAAAGAAAGGTTGGAAGGAGAAATAAATCCTGGCTACGAAACATCCGAGAGCGGAGCGGGATAGCGAGCGCTGCTGAGCTGTTCCGCCAAGACATGGACAAAGAAGACTACGAGTACACTAAGCTGATTGTCGAGCTTCACTAGTTGGAGAGACACCTTATGGAGAAGAAGATACAACTATCACGTCTTTATCCCTGATGGGGCAGACGGAGCATTTTGGGTATTGCAGTTCTAAGCAGACAAAGCCCAGGGCCGCAATTCTCAAAGGCCATTTTTGGCATGATGTTGGGCGAGAAGGTAACATGCTATATCAGTCAACAGCTCAGTCAAACAGGACAATCTCATTATTTGCGATAACAATTTGATTTTACAATAGAATAAAAAATAATACTTTGAACGGTATCAAATTAAACGCATCTCTGAAAAAGGCAGGAAAAAGTTATAAAAAATTTTCGCTAAATGAGTCACTTTTTTGTCTCTTTAAAAGTATTTATTTGCGTTGACAGACTAGCGTTACTCGTATGGTGATAGCAGAGTAGAGACGACTTGTCACCACTCCTTTCCCACCGGTATCGTAAGAGGCGACTAATAGGTATTGGTAAAAGAGACCGGTAAGCAGCGACTTCCATGCAAAGATTTATACCATTTACTGCGGTCACCATCCCGTCTGTCCAGCGTGGTGATTTTAAGGCCTCCCTGTATTGTGAGAGGCATTAAGTCTACCTGTGGTCTGAAATTAAAGGCTGTTAAAGAAGAAAGTAGAAAAAGAAAGTCACACATAACACCAGCATTTGTTCCAAGACCAAGAAGTAGACGTGGGGAAAAACTTTAACCGGACTGTGGGGCATATGTGTGTGTGTGTGTGTGTAGGGTGCACCCAGAGAGGTGGCTGACTGACTTGACTGCCTCTGTCCAGTGGTCAAGGAGTTTGCCTTGTGTGCCAGAGGTTGTGGGTTCGAATCCCACTGGGAAGCATACTTTGTAAAAAGTTGTTACCACTCTGGTTAGGATATTGCAGGCTTGAATCACATGATTATCTGATAAGAAAGATGGCATGGCAAGATCGGCACGTATAAATTGTTTCCCAAACGCCATCAAGCTTTTGCACTAAGGATTGGTTCTGGTCTACCTTTTAGGTTGCGGAGGTAAGACGGAAGTCGCTCTGGGTAAAAACCAGTAATCTCATCAAATCACCTAGTTTAGATAACAGACATCGGGCCCTAAAGCGTTACCACTAACGATGTAACCGGGAATACGCTCGGATGATGATGAGGTGGGCTTAGATTGTTACAGAATGGGTACCGGTAGACTGGCGTCAAAAGAGAGGTCGCCCAAGGGCAAGGTGGTGTGATGATCTAGCGTGTTTTGACAAGACCCGTAAATCCATCGCGCTAGATATAGATTCGCGTAATCGAGGGAAGGCTTTTGTCCAGCAAGTGGGACAATAAAGGTTAATAAATAATGAATAAAGTACAATAGAAAAAGTCAATTCAATAAAATCCAATTTCAAAACCCAGTGGGGTGCCATCACGCACGAGTGACATAGTGACGTCCAGAGTTCATTTAAACCACAGTTTAAACAGACTTTGTGGAGCGGAACGGCCTCACAGCTGATACCTTAGTAAATGGTGTTAGGACAACAATAGTTATGTAGGTCGCCGATGACGTCAATGTGAATAAGAGAATTCCACAACTGCGAATGTTAATTACATCTGCTGAAATGTACTTACCTACTGTGTTACGATTTTATACTGTGAGTAATTTGGTGAGCGAATTTCAGCTTCGGCAAAAATTCTTTCACGTGTTTGTTGTTGTGAGTGTTCGGCCAAAATTCCGGTTGTTCGAATGTTTGGATGTCCGGCTGTTCCAACTACTGGTCGCATTTCTGAACCGGTTTTCGTGAAATTATATAGATTTGAAATATTAATTATAAAATAATATAGATTTTTGTCAATTCATTTTTTCGAATTCTTTCAAAATGGCGGTAATATTGAGTCACAAAGAACAATCGATCGTTTTAATCGAAAAATGCTAAACTATCGTAACGATAGTTCTTTCAGTGCAATTGCTAACCAACAATATAGAGACTACGAACCAAGAGAATCGATCAACTATCAATAATCAAGAACTATCGATCAAGAATCATTAGAATTGCTTTTCGTAATACATTATGAAAAGCATCATTTTCATTTTCATAATGTATTATGAAAAGCAATTCTATCAATAGTTTGTTCATCGTCAGAATCGATACTGTCAATAGTATCGTTTTTGTTGAATTTATCGATACTGGACTATGACTGGCGGCAACACTAGCTCAAATACAAACAACTGGTAGAGTAACAACCGCTTGACTTGTAATTTAACTGAATGAACGAGCAAGCGAAGTTCTCATGGTGAAATTTTTGACAATTCCAAGGGAAACTCACATTTTCCCGTGCTAAAAAGTATGCTATGTGTTAATCCAGGTATAATAACTTATCTATACGCCTATCATTTCAATCCTTTTCGTTGTTTTGGCGTGTTCATTCCCTTGATACATTACATTTTTAGGGTTCTGTGCCCAAAGGGTGCCAACGGGACCCTATTACTGAGACTCTTCTGTCTGTCCGTCCATTTGTCACTGGCCTTTATCTCTTGAACCGTAATAGCTTCACACTTGAAATTTTCACTGATTATGTATTACTGTGACCGCTTTATCAACAATTACTAAAAATAAAATGTTTAAAACATTGTACGGAGTTCCGGAACCCTTCATATACCAGTCTGATTCGAACTTGACTGGATTTATTTCTTTGCTATGTTAAGTAGCACTTGTAAAAACAATTCACCGTTGAGCTAGTATCTTACCTACTAAAGCTTTCATAACTGCACTGATATCCTTCAGTTCTTAAGTACCTCGTTACATCTTTATAGTTCTTATCGATAGATAACGATGTTCATTTCTTTTTAAGTGCCACGCATGTAGGCATTTGTTTTCTATATTCTCCAGTAGTTCGACTATAAATCCTTGGTCTGAGTTAAAACAACCAATCAGACGTGTTTGCTGTTGAATATTTGTTTTGATTTGTATTCATGGTTTAAAGTTCGAGTAAGTAAGTACATATAATTTAGGTTTTTCACACTTGAGTTATTTGAGAATAGTTATCAGCGCAGTGGCAATATTTGTAAAGACTAATTCTCATCTCTTTCCTAGTTTATCTGATGTAGTGAAAAGAAACCGTTATATTGTAATAATTTATGTCTGCATGCATCTAAAACTGCTTTATTGTATGGCACCAAAGATATATAATCAAATACCGAAACAATATAAAGATCTAAATTTAAATTTATTGAAGAAAAGATTTAAGTTACTGTTGACAAAAAAAATGGTTACTATAGTGCAAACGATTTTTATCTGATAATTTGTAATGACTTTGATATTAGTAAGTAATGTATTATATTATGCTACATTGATAGATTCAATATAAGTGGTATATTTTTTTAGTATTATGATAGACAGCCTTTCTGAAAATTTGCACACCTGTGATGGTAAAACATGATTGGATGAACTTAAATGTAAATATCTTGCTTGTAACTCATGTTTAGCAAAATAAATTTATCTTTATCTGAGATAAATTTAAAAAACAAACTTTTTGTAAGTTTTAACGTGTCTAGAGTAGCTGCTATTTTCTGTTAACGTACTACACGGTATCATCAATTTTTTTCTATAAATTGTAGAGCCACTATTAAACATCTAGAAACAATGGTTTTTCTAGAAGCAGGTATCCCGGAAAGAACGTACCATTATTGTTTAAAAATATTGAATTTATCACTTGTTTAGTTCTTTTGTTGATAATAACAAAACCATTGTAAACAAAACATCAAACACTAACAAGGACTTTTTCTTTTTTTGCCATGATCGCTCCGATGCGCAAGGCTGTGTCATGCTTTGTGACTAATTTCCGCCTCCATTGACGTCACAACAGAGAAATTGACCGTTCAACAAAAAATGCATTGCGACATGCACGTTGGAACCTCTTTATTCTCAAAAGGCTACTTAAACTTTTTTTCAAGTTGTAGTGACGTGGTAACGATTTCACTTAGATTTATAAGTTTGACGTCATCAAAAAGATTGTTCAGTTTTACTAAAACAGCGTGGGTAAAAAAAATATATTTAAAATTTTTTGTTTTTTTTTTTTTACCCTATGGGAATAAAAAGATATTGTTTGTTTGTTATCATTTATTCATTTATTTTATCGCGATGATTTAAGAGTAGTGCTCTTGTCTATAGAGTTTCTTCCATTCTTTTCTTTATTCCGCCAACTTCTTGACATCTTGATACGACACTGCTATGACCTTTTCCTTGACTAGCTTCATGCAGCTGTTTTAGGGCTTTCCTCTTCCCCTTCTTCCTTCTATTTTGTCTTTTATTATGATTCGCATAAAATTGCCATATCAAGTGTCCTAGCATATTGTCTCGCCGTATTTCCGATGACCTCTAGTACGTGTCTTTTTTCACCTTCTCTAATTAGGACCTCTATTTTTGTTACTTTGTCCTTCCAATTAACTTTCTGTAGATTCGCATAAAATTGCCATATCAAGTGTCCTAGCATATTGTCTCGCCGTATTTCCGATGACCTCTAGTACGTGTCTTTTTTCACCTTCTCTAATTAGGACCTCTATTTTTGTTACTTTGTCCTTCCAATTAACTTTCTGTAGATTCGCATAAAATTGCCATATCAAGTGTCCTAGCATATTGTCTCGCCGTATTTCCGATGACCTCTAGTACGTGTCTTTTTTCACCTTCTCTAATTAGGACCTCTATTTTTGTTACTTTGTCCTTCCAATTAACTTTCTGTAGATTCGCATAAAATTGCCATATCAAGTGTCCTAGCATATTGTCTCGCCGTATTTCCGATGACCTCTAGTATGTGTCTTTTTTCACCTTCTCTAATTAGGACCTCTATTTTTGTTACTTTGTCCTTCCAATTAACTTTCTGTAGATTCGCATAAAATTGCCATATCAAGTGTCCTAGCATATTGTCTCGCCGTATTTCCGATGACCTCTAGTACGTGTCTTTTTTCACCTTCTCTAATTAGGACCTCTATTTTTGTTACTTTGTCCTTCCAATTAACTTTCTGTAGATTCGCATAAAATTGCCATATCAAGTGTCCTAGCATATTGTCTCGCCGTATTTCCGATGACCTCTAGTACGTGTCTTTTTTCACCTTCTCTAATTAGGACCTCTATTTTTGTTACTTTGTCCTTCCAATTAACTTTCTGTAGATTCGCATAAAATTGCCATATCAAGTGTCCTAGCATATTGTCTCGCCGTATTTCCGATGACCTCTAGTACGTGTCTTTTTTCACCTTCTCTAATTAGGACCTCTATTTTTGTTACTTTGTCCTTCCAATTAACTTTCTGTAGTTTTCTCCAGCACCACATCTCAAATGCTTCTAACATTTTAGTTTCCTTCTTCGTTAGTTTTCACGTCTCGCAACCGTATGGAGCCATGCTCCAGATGTTACACCTTAGGGTTGGGACTTATTTAGCAGGACGGAACAGCACTTTCCTTGTCAGATGAGCCCCAACCCTTAAGAGTACCTTACCCTAGACATAATCAGACTGTCCCATACAAACGTAGTCTACGTTTTATTTTGAGACAACGGGTTAGATATGAGCGAAATTATGTCATTTCAAAGAAATTGCATATATTTAGGCATTTATCTAGTTTTCACAGTTAAAACGTGAAAAGAAAATATAGTGCATTATATCATTTTTGACCATCAGTATGGAAAATTTCTACACCCTTATATTTTCTTTCCAGTTCATAATTTAACTGTAAGAAACCAATTATAACCCTAGATAATTGCAATTTCTTTAAAATAATAATTTTTACCGAAATCTATGTCATTTTAAAATAAAACGTAGACTACTTTTGTACGGTAAAGTCTAGGGTAAGGGGATTCTTAATGATCCTTTTTCGGATAGATTTTGAAATGTGTGATGTAAGTAAACTTTTCTTTTTATTAAATGCTGTTTTGGCCATTGCTATTCGCGTAATTACGAGTATGTCTGTGTACCTATATCTCGAGTCACATGTGGTTATACTCCCTTAAGGCTCGGCGCAAACGGGCCAACATGAAACGCGACTACTTTCCTACTAATTTAGTGGATTTAAAAATTCATACAAACTACAGAAAAGTGGTCGGTGGCTGCGTTTTGTAGTGGCCTAACTAAATATTGTTTACTATGATGAGATTGGTTATTTTCTTCATTGTCTTGATGTTTTTGTCTTACGAAGTTAGCATTAATTTAGTTTTTAGCTGTCTATTGTAAGCTATTTGTATAATTTAAAATTTTCCACGAAATATCGTGCGTCGCCTAAACCACTTAAACTCGTATGATGTTTATGTCATGTGTCACATTGTGCCTGTCAATCATTCTCAATTTACCCGTGTAAGGCAGTGGAGTCAATCAAGCGGAATTAGTCACATTACTGGAAAAGACATAAAATTATTATATTCCTAAGTTTTGACGTCATTGCAGAGGAGAACCCTCGAGTGCCAATCATTCTTATTGCGTGGTTCATAGTTCGTTTTTATGGAATTGTGATTACGTCAAAGTATCTCGTCGTTCGGTTATATTTCTTGTAATGTGGAAAATTAATAAAGGGCAAAGGCAGAGGGCTCCTTGACTTGAAGATGAAGCGTTTCAGCGAGTTAACATAAGTAATTTATTTTTATAAACGAGGTAACAAAAATATATTAATATATACAATATGTAACAAAAACCCTGTGCGATCCTTGTAGGAACAACTCAGACCGTCAATATGGACAACTTTTACTATGCTTGAAACTTGAAGAAAAAATCGTCATTTTCATACAAATTGCCGGACCGGCCGAAAACTTTTTATGAAAATGTCGTTTTTTTTTCGAGTTTCAACCTTTGGTCCCATAAGAAAAGTTGTTCATATTGACGGTCTGAGTTGCTCCTACAAGGATCGGACAGGGTTTTTGTTACATATTGTTTGTATATATGTATAGAATATTTATTAGACAAATGGAAGAAAATTCGTACTCTATAGACAAGAGCATAGCTCTTAAACGATATAAATACGTGTGTAATCCTTACTAATATTATAAATGTGAAAGCGTGGATGTTTGTTACGCTTTCACGCAAAAACTACTTGACGAATAATCATGAAATTTTGTACACATATTCTGGGAGGTACTAGAAGTAACATAGGGTACTTTTTATTAAAAAAAAAATAAAAAAAAAAATTGTCAACAAATATCAACATTTTGCTACTTTAGCGCCATCTAACATACAGTAATGAAGTTCAAATCCTAAATATGATCTGAAAGCGTGGATGTTTGTTACGCTTTTACGCAAAAACTACTTGACGAATAATCATGAAATTTTGTACACATATTCTGGGAGGTACTAGAAGTAACATAGGGTAAAGCGTAAATCTACACTATCCAATTATTTAATGGATTCGATGCGAGCGAAGCCGCGGGTAAAAGCTAGTTATTTATAATTAAATTAACTAACAGGATTTTAAACTAAGTATATGTTAACTTATCTCAAACAAGTAGTTAATTAGTAACCTGTGATTCTTTTCTGTGCTATTGTTTGTAAGACTACAAAACAAAAAAAAAAGGCGATACATGAAATCGCCACAATAATAAAAATACAGTCAGTGGAATATAATAATGATAATCTCTTATTTATCTTTATAAAATTTGGATAATTCCTGCATTCTCATATCCGATTTACTTAGAAGAAACTTCATACAGCCTTACATAGAAAGTTGTTATGGAAAATTTACGAACCAACCAATAAATAAAGACCACCTGGTTTGTATCACCAATTTGGAAATCACTCTAGTAACCTTTACTCCTTTCTGTTCTGGTTTCGAGCAATGTTTATCGCAAATCGTGTAATATTAACCTTTTAGTTTATGAGGTTGCTCATATCGTGCCAATAACTTATCTGTGTTTTGTTACTTTCAGGTAATTTACCACTGATCGTAAAAACAAGAATTTCGGTGATTTGGTAAGTTTTTTTTAGTTTTTTTTTCCAATACCACAGAATTAATACATCGTGGAAGGAAATTACCTGTAATAAATCGAACCACGGGCTATACTAGATCACTATAGTACTTAGTATGACATGAAGATAACATTCAAAAAAACAAAAAGTTGACATTCTCATACAAATTGTCCGGGCGGGAGCACACTTTAGTATGGAAAGGAATTATAGCTTTTTGATCATTTTAATTCCATCATATTTTAGTGGTCTAGTATAGCCCGGCGTTCGATTTATTACGGGTATATTTTAATGAACCATGATTGATTAAGAAAAAGTATTTTTTATATTTCGATATGTTTTATGTTCCTAGGGAAAGTTGTTCAGTTTCATGTACTGAATTCAGTCTTGAGTTTCAGTATATTTTATTAGACACTATATATTATAATATATGAACTTAACATAAACATTAATGAAACTATAAGGCGTCTGCTAAGTGACGCGGGCGCACGCGGATTTTTCAGTCCATTTCTGTCAAAAACTACTCTGAACCGCGACGGATCCTGCTATCTCTTTTGCACTTAGCATTTGTGACGCGTGCGCGTGCGCCCCCGTTACTTAGCTGACAGCTATGTTGATCGGATACCCTCTTCTATTTTTAATAATTTGTAGCGAGAAATGACAAACTACAAATTATTGAAAATAGAAGAGGATATATGTTCAGTCATCTATTATGCGTTCTTTAAAACTGATGGAAGGAATAATAGAAGAAAAAGAGGAGGAAGAAAACCCAGAAGAACATTTTTGATCAAATAAAAGAAAAATTAAACGTTAAAACATATAAGAGGGTTAAAAAAGCACTCCACTGAAAAGACAAGTCCAGATCTTCAATATAAGAAGAAGGTTCCGTTCGTCAGAATAGTTTATAAGCGGTTTTTTATCTGACGAAAACAGAATTCTGCTTTGAACAGAAAAACGTGGACATTACTTATGTTCACAGATGCTCGCTCCACTTTCGAATGCATCTTACACTAATCGGTACATGGGCCTAAAAACTAGCATCGCCTTATTGCGTACCAGAATTGCATTTAACTACGTGTTTCGCTGTTTAGATCACGTCGAATTTGTAGTTGTAGCTCGTATATTTCAAATGTGAGATTCGAACTCACTTAAAAATATGTGACCCTTCACGTCTGTTCTCATGGCAAATGTTTTAACGCATATTTTTAATTCAAATATAATGTCGTACTAACTCACGCTTGTTTTACAATGAGATAAATTTTCTCCGTGATCTCTTCATTGTTACATTGAAATTAATTTTTTACAAACATGCTCGGAAATGTAGGCATTATTGTAGTGAAAAGAAGACACGAAGTTTGCAATTCTAGGCTCGTGCATTACTTGGCTTGACTAGGCCAGGAAAGTAGTATGAAAATTCGTTCCTGGCCGCTGCTTAAAACAAAAAGACGAACGAAGTGTATTCAGAATGACAAGACAGTGACATTGACGTTTCAGATGACAATTTTTTTTTTACATTTCTGTACTGCCAGTGAAAAGTGATCTAACTCGAGATAGATCATTTTTGAGATTTTTGCATATTCTTAATCAGAAAAATAAATGCTATTGTTCAGTCTTATTCCCATAGCCATAGGACTTAAAATGCCGAAGTTAGTCATTGTGCACAGTAATACAAGTAGGCATATTTGAGGGCTTCCAACATTTTTGTTCGTGTATTATGATATTATTATACTTATTACAAAATGAACCGAACCGTTTTTTTTTAAGCTTTATATGTGTAAATGAGTATATCTCCAATTACCACATATTTCACAATAAAAAAATGGACATAAATATTCGTGCTTATTGATATAAGTTTACCTAAATCAATAAACTCGAAAGATTTTACTCAAACTTATTCGTGAAAAGTGATAAATGTGTACTTAAAACATAAATCTTATGATGCCGGTACGCGTTTATTATGTGTTTACTGATTTAACTTAATATGAATCAATTAACACAAATAATAAATATTTATATGTTTTTTTTGCAACTAATATGAATGGATTTAGATCATTTTACCCAAAATGTTTTCATGGTTTCATTCATTGTGCGGAATGATTTATTTTGACTTACATCAAATATGTTCAAAATATAAATAAAGTTCTAGTCTACTTATTTGGTGTTTAGCGATCTATCTTAGCGGCAGAAAAGACGCACTCCGCCTCACTTTACCGCGCTACTACTCCTTAGAAAGAGACAGCGTGACTTCATTTCAAAGCGAATTAATGAATAAGATAGCTTTCCTCTGCGTCTGCGATCGCTGTGATTCATCGTGCTCCACGCGCTTGTATTCTTATAGCGACATTCGTCTAGACCGCTTGTGCTGCGCTGCGTCCTTCGGCTCGCGTAAAAATGTCTCGCGTAAGTAACAAGTTGTATCAATTTACACGAAACTATTGATGATTTATCTATACTAATATTATAAAGAGGAAAGATTTGAATTTTTAAATGTTTGTTACGAATAAACTCAAAACTACTGGAGCGATTTCAATTTTTTAGTATATAAGTTAAATTACTCTTGTTTTTATTATAACTATATTATATGAATAATATTGTTGCGGACAGAAGCTGTAGCTATCGAATATTTTTGTAGATATGATAAATAAAGTTATTTTCTTTTAGTATAAGTTAGGGCTTTAGCCTATGTAAATGTATATGTAAATAAATATGATGTAGGGACAGATGTATAGGGTGCCTAGATATAACGTTCCGATACCTATGTACATGAGAGTAAATGATTTTGAACTGTGTGTATGTTTATTTCCCCCGTACGTAGCGTTTAGCACAGGTATATAGTGCTAAGCGTGAGGTAACTAAAGGTAAATAAAGAGTTTTTGGCTGTGTATTTCCCTAGCTTATAGAACCTTGTCACACTAGGGATCTCCATGGCCACGCCCCTTGTTAGTATGAGAAGGTAACTGAAGATATAGTAAAGTGGAGGGGATATATCTAGGCACACCTCCCCTCATCTAGATTTAGATTTTGTAAGTGCGAAATGTATAAATATAAGAGAGCTGTTCTAAGAAATTGTAGTTCAGTGTCACTGTGATCTCCAAGGAATAAAGAAGCCTAAGGAAGAGAAGTGTTTTATTTTCAGTCCATCGTGAAGCAGCTGAGCGAAAGGAACTCGGAGATAATACCGCACTGGATTCCGTCAGTAATATAAAATATTATGTGATATTTCATACGAGTAAATAATATTAATTTTTTTCTTACAAAAATAGTAAGTTACTGATGTTATATTATTTTTTTACTGCTACTTATATTACTTTACACATAAACACTTATTACTTAGATCATTATAATATGTGTTATATATCAAAATACACGAGATGTATGGATTAACTTTAATGTGTATACTGATTTAAGTAATACATTTTTTTACCCAATTAAAAAATAAAATTAACACAAAAAAACCTAATGCTAAAATAAGTAACTTTTGTTTTGGAACTTTGTGTTTAAGTGCTTCGATTCTCTAAAAGACTTTCAAAATAAAGTTAAGGTATCAATTGACACTAACGCAGAAAAAAATGTGTAAATTGATATAAGTAATTTTATTGTATTTTACACGAGTATTTTTTCGTGACAAATGATATTATTTGACGTTTTTTTCTAAAATATCTAAAACTAGATGATTTAAAGTTGTTTACATCATAAAGACTTTTTAAGTTTTAAAATATCTGTTGATATCAGTAATCAAAGTTTTTCTAGTTGACGAACAGAAAGAGTAAGAATTTTCGAAACTTTAAACTCAATTTTCTCAAAACATGTTGTTGGACTTAGATCACATCATGTTTTTGGACTTAGATCACTTTTCACTGGCAGTACAGATTTAGCAAAGACATTAAAAACTTTCTTCTTTGTAGCTAATGTAATGTAATAGTTGTTCATTATACCTATCTCATTTGCCAATATCTAGTCTTTCCTTTATCTCATCTATCCTCCTAGATCCTAAATCTAGGTTTTACTAACCAAAACGGTACATCCATAACTTGGCATACAGCCAATTGCTACCACATAATAAAAAATGCACTCTTCGAGCATTATTTATTGTTATTTATATTCTAATGACCACTATTTTATTAAAATAATGTTGTTATAAAATCACACGAAAATATGCTTAATTTTCGTTGCAATAGAAAAAAAATCTACGTTTAGCCTGAGAGGTGTCGTTAGATTCATATTTACTGTATTAGCGTGATACTGGGTATATCAAAATATAAAAAAAAAAAACACCAAAAAAAAGGTTTTTAGTTTTTTGTTATAATTACTTATTTTAAAACTTTTGTTGGCTACTTACACACATTAGAACAGTTATAGTTTACCATTATTGCAAAAGTTATATAAGGCACCGCTTAGTAGGCCAAGTAAGGACAGACAGATAAATTTTAAATGTAGATAGCTTTATATTACCTATGATTTATGATGGATATAATTTATTGCATTGTTTTGAATTTAAATTAAATGGTTCCAGCAATTCATTTCTCGTAAATCATTGACCCTTATTGCTCGTAACAATTTTATTACAGAACAATTTTTTTAAGATAACTATAATTTTTTGCTCATTGCTTGACTGCGTCAGAAGGAGGGTTATGTTTTACCAGAGTATGTATGTATGTATAATTGTTTGGCACGCTTTGCGGCCTGAACGGCTCGATGGATTAGATTCGTCTTAATTCTGAGAGTAACACTGGATATCAAAAAGGCAGTCAGGTTTTGTTTTTTTAAATAATGACTTGTTCTAATTGTAAACTGGATGAGGTATTTTTATCCGACTACGGAAATGCCTAAAGGAGGGTTATGTGCAGAGATCGGAATCAAAAGTGCTATTGCTATCAAAAGTATGGATGTGACTAAACGTACCGGAATATAAATATAACAATCATAATTATGTGATTGCAGGATATATTTTAATAAAAAAATTATATTAGTAAGCTATCAGGATATATTTTATTCTTTACTAAGGACTCGAGAAATCCCGGAAGTTTTAGTCATATCCATACTTTTGATAGCAATAGCACCCGTGATTCCTGACTGCCTCCGTAGTCCAGTAGTCAAGGAGTTATTCTTGTGACCCGGAAGGTCATGGGTTCGATTCCCACTGGGAAGCATACTTTGTGAAAAGTTGTTTCCAGTCTGGATAGGATATTGCAGGCTTGAATCACCTGATTATCCGAAAAGAAAGATGATTCCGTGTTTCGGAAGGCACGTAAAACTGTGGGTCCCGAACGCCACCTAGCGTTTGATCATCAACCTACCCACCCAAGGATTGGTTCCTGGTTTACCCTTTGGGTTGTGGAGGTCAGACGGCAGTCGCTCTGTGTAAAAAAACAGTAACCTCGTCAAATCTCCTTGGTTAGGTAGCGGACCCCGGGCTCTGAAGCGTTGCTGCTGAGGATGCCACCGGGAATACGCTCGGATGATGATGATGAGCACCCGTGATTCCGATCTCTGGTTATGTGTTTCGCCGCTATGTACAGTACGCTTTAAAAATGGAGTCATCATCTCTCATATTAATTTTATGAGAAATTATGACTCCATTTTTGAAGCCTGACTGTACCTAGCCATGTAGGTATGTTGATCCTATAGTATGTTATTCCTAACGGGGAAGACAGAGAATCCCACATTATTGCGTCTTTATCTAGCTGGGAAGACAGAGCCTGAGGCCGTTAGAATCAAAGGCTACTCATACAACGTGGATTGGACATATGAAAATAATAGCCGAAGTACGAAAGAAAAATACAAAAGTGTGCAGCCAGGGCAATTTGTATGGGAATGTCGATATTTTTTTGTTTGTTATTTTAATTTTATTATACTATAGTGATTAGTATAGCCCGTCGTTCGATTTGTTACGGGGACCTACGTCGATTCCCCGTTGTATAATAATATCTACTATACAAAAGGTATCGACATTTAATGAGTCTTTTGTAATATAAGCATTAACAACTTCACTGTCCAGTAAGTCATATACGACTCAAAGCAATTTTTAACTATTGTTCTTTATTGGACAGTGAAGTTATTAAGTATAGGTATTTTACAAGAAAGTTATAAATAAACGAATAACTGTTACTTAAACTTTCCAAGTAAAATACGCATTAAGTAAAAAAATTAAATAAAAATTCCCAAAATGTAGAATGAAAGTGTTCTAGAATTTATTTTTGTAACTATGTAGATATGTTTTCAATAGTTTTATGCAAAATGCACCCGAAAACTTATTTTTAGATGCAAACAGCCACACAGTTCGTCAAAACATGCAAAATGATGCAAATGAGGAAAAATAATGATATCACCATACAATGAAATTTGCAAATTCAGAATATTCATGGCTTCAGTGTAAAATTTGGAAATAAATGAATAATTGACAGTTGCTGTGGTAAGTTTCCGTTCATAGTTTTAGAAAAAATATTTTTCAGTATAAACACTTTACTTTAAAGCTAAATGAAAACATATTTTTAGGTACAGAAAGGCAGATAGTTCGTCATAACATGTAAAATGATGCAAATGAGGAAAAATAATTATATCACCATACAATGAAATTTGCAAATTTGGAATACGCATGTTTCATTCCAATAATGTATAACAGACAGTTACTGTGGTAATTTTCCATTCATAGTTTTTTTTTTCATAAGAGATGAATAATGTATACTTTACTTCAAATAATAATATTGGCAATGTCATGTCAACGTCAAAACTGAGCGGCCTATTTTTGTGACAAATATGATTTGGAAGAAAAAAAAAATAATGTTAAGAAACATAAGTATGTAACCTTACAAAGAAGACCTGCAGAGCAACGCGACGGATACAAAAACAACAAAGCAGTCTATTATCCTTCCAAGTATATATCCTCCCCATACAGATTTGATGCAAGTATTCGGTCGGTTCTCTCAACTCCCTCTCTCTCCCCTACTTCCTGACTGCAAATATCTCCTACACTCCTTTATCCCTATCTACGAGTCCAACTGGTCTCTCGAGCTATGAGAGTGGTATAACGAGGTTTGGCGTCGCCATGTTCTGGGACTGAGGACGATATACATGCATCGGCTTTGGTCTGCAAGCGTGATGACGTACTCTCCAAGGTAGACCTCATTCATACGCTCTTGCAGCGTAACTGCTTGCTGGGTGGACTCAGAACAGAACAGAACAGATATTAAGAAACATGTAAGTATGTATTGTTAAACTAATAACGGTATTATAAATTGGAAATTATTTAATTCTGATGTATAAACAAGTTCATTTGCTTACCAAATTAAAACAACCCCCACTGTCAAGAACGCCATCTAGCGATGAAAAGCGGAACTACATAAAATTACTTTTAAACGGTTGAACCGATTTTGATCACACATAGCTAAGAACCACCGCAAGGGAACTTCCTTTCACGTTAAAAAACCGCATTGAAATTGTTACAACCGTGCGAGCGCTACGATGCACAGACAGACAGACAGACCGACAGACAGAGAGACAGATAGACCGACAGACGATAGCGTCAAACTTATAACACCCCTCTTTTGTCGCGGGTTAAAAAAGAGTTGCTGTACCAAGTGTAATGTGTATAGTAAAAAAAACATGTCAATGGGATTTTTTCTTATGGACTTTCCTTACTATATATCCTAATAGGATAGAAAGCCGCTACTCGGTAAAAACCAAAACCGAGTATTAAACTTACACGGAAAGCCATTTATTTTATAAAGATACTCGTAGGAAAAAGTTAGTGTTAGAATGACGCCAGTACAGTTGCGGTTAATATTTTACAGCGTGAAACCCCACGCAATTACTTTTACGAGTATTAGGTATTACTAAATACATGGCGTTTCTTTTTTTTATGCAAATCAATACTTTTGGCCTGTCACTTCCTGTATATATATTGAGTTTTATCAAAATCGTTGAAGCCGGTTAGAGATGTAGACTGGGTTAAACATAAATTAATTTGTAGGTACTAATAAGAAAGTAAAACGTCAAAACATTTCATTGATCACATCTATTTTGAACGTGGTTTAATGCATCCCACAGACGTACAAAAGAAAGCAGACCAAAAATTAAATACTTAGAACGCGTGGCAATTTTTCACTCGTGGCTTATTTTTTAATTGCCTAAATTTTATATTTATAAGCAGTTATTGCGGGTATTTGTACACTAAGTACTCCTTCACATTAATAAAAAAAAATATCGCCTTACTATTTTTGTTTCAAATATTACCAATTGTGATAAATATAAACAACAAAACTAATGTAGCTTAAGTGTAAATTCATGCCACGCGGTATTATTTGCATTATGCAATAATGTTTAGTCTTCTTCCTTTCATATGTCATGCATCCAAACTAGTGATGGGTCGAGGGCAGAAACATCAGTAAATTTATGTAAAAAGAAAACAGGAACTCATCGGCATTTTGTAAATCTTTATCCGTCTTATTATAAAACCCAGACTAACTTTGTAACTAGGTTTAAACCATTATCCGACCAAATCAAGTTGACATCTAATAATATCACACTATCTCATCTGTCAATGTCAACTTCATTTCGGGCGAATAATGGTTTAAACCTTGTAACAGAGTAAGTCCGGGTTTTATAATAAGACGGTATATATTTGGACATAAAATAGCCATCACATACATTTTAGCTTTCATGCTCTCGCGCTGCGATTACGAGAGCTTAAAGAGCGCTATTTTGCCAACTCTAAGTCATAAAACATAATCCGTCTTATTATAAAACCCAGAATAACTTTGTTACTAGGTTTAAACCATTATCCGCCCAAATCAAGTTGACGTCTAGTATCACACACTATGTCACCTGTCAATGTCAACTTGATTTGGGCGGATAATGGCTTAACCTAATTATAAAGTTAGTCCTGTTTTTATAATAAAAAGGATATCAATATCTTGTTTTTCATTGTCAATTTCATGATCGATATTTAATCATGTTTTGTGCATACTCAAATTAGGCTACTGGAATGAAAAAATAAAGTGTCTTATTATAAAAACAGGGCTAACTTTGTTACTAGGTTTAAACCATTATTCGCCCAAAATGAAGTGACATTGACAGGTGAAATAGTGTGATATTACTAGAATGTCAACTTGATTTGGTCGGATAATGGTTTAAACCTAGTAACAAAGTTAGTCTGGGTTTTATAATAAGACGGAAAAAGTTTTGTTAATGCTCTGGCAATGGACATTTATTCGGCATTTATGCAATGCGTTTTATGAAATGGCGTACACCTATCTCCTATCAAATCTGAAATTAAGAGCGCTATTTGACTCCAAGGAACTATGACGCCACAGTCTGGTATTTCATACAAATCCCGTAGATTAACGTTCATTTTGACGTTAGTAGGTACGTAAGTTTATGAAATCATCTAATTTGTCCATTAGCTGTACTGTCACGTCCGAACTTGACATATTTGCAAAGGACAAAGTGACAAAAACTATTGCCAAAATGGTCTTTGAATAATTTATAGTCAGTCAAATAATTGCCGATTAGTTTTTTGCCAAATATTCATTAGATAAGTTAAAAACCGTATTTCCTTTACCGCACTTAATTATATTTTAGAAATTTCTTCCATATCTCTAAAGTTATTCTTCATATCTTTACCAAATTAATATGGGACTATTTGGTACTAAATGCTTCGAAATAAAAAAAGAATCATCAATATCGATTCACAAGTAGCGAAGATGTCGCGTTACATACATAAAAATGCGCGAGTGGCGTGGAACACTCGATTGGAAAGCAGTTTGAAGAAAAAATCGTGACGGTAAAAAAGTGACGGATAAATTTTACACTATTTTTCGCCTAGCTTCCATCCGCCTAGTACGTAGCGTCCGAAAAAGAGAATAGTTCTAAAAAAAACACACACAGGTCGTATCCTCCACCTTTTTTGAAGTCACTAAAAAAAAAAGCGGCGACGGAACAACCCAAATAAAATTCTTTGGACGAATACGTAAAAATAATTTAGATCTATGGATACGACATATCTATGGTTTGGAATCAACAAGTTAATTTGATGCTAATTGTAGTATCGCATGTGTTGCAATGATTGGTCAAAATTGTATTATTACAAAACCAGCAATAAATAGGTATATTTCGTCAGAGACTGGGATTAGAAGTCTGCATGGATTTCTAGTTAAAATATGATTGCTTATTAATTAAATAACTGTATATTACAGAGACCATTTACACTGATTGAGCTAGCCCCAAAGTAAGTTCGAGACTTGTGTTATGGGATACTAAATTAACGATTCTATACTTTAAAACAAATACATATATAGATAAACACCCAAGACCCAGGACAATTTGAAAAAAGCCATTTTCCGATTTGCCCTGGCCGGGAATCGAACAGGAATATTAATTATCTTGCAATTCTAAACAAAACAGAATTAATATAATTTTTCAAAACGAAAAACCGACTTCACCCCCAAACTACACAACCGATTTTGATAAAATTTCCATGGTACCACTTGGAAACTATATCCTTTCAAACAAAAAAGAATTTTTTAAATCGGTCCAGGCATCTCTGAATAATCGATGAACATACATAAAAATAGAATAAAGGATCGCGACGAATTGATAACCTCCTCTTTTTTGGAAGTCAGTTAAAAATAAGAGTCTTTATTAAACTTTAAATAAGGTAGTTTGTAATTTTTTTAAGTAATAAGATAAAATTAAAGCATTCTTTACAAGTTAAAATAATAAAAAAGCTAAAAATATTACTATCTTGAGCCATTAGCGAAATGACGTCAAACGAAAATACAAAACAACTACTATCACCGGCCATTTATCTCTCATTCCTGGATGAAAATAACTTTAAGTTTATCTGTTATGACTTAACGACCATTCAAATTAGTATCATATCTTCTTTACGTGTTTTGTATGCCATTATTATCTTAATAAATATGCAAGTCAAAGTCAAAATTTTACGTCATCGTAAATGAAATCAAGAATAAAGATGACAATCCGCTATTTTCCAACAAGTCAAATCAGATACTTTTTTCTAAACGTCAAAACATACATTTACTATGGGATTTGTATGAAATACAGGCAGATGACGTCATAGAGTCTTGGAGTCAAATAGCGCTCTTATTATCAGTTTTTCTGCAATAATAAATCTAAAATCACGTTAACATCGATATGTTCAAAGACAAGTGACATTATTTTGCGACGTTTTATTTCCTTATTAGTACAAAATAATTTATATTTGACCCAGAAAAACACCCAATTATAAAGTGATCCAAGCATGCAGTGTTATAATACAATACCCGGCACGTAAGTTGAACAAAAATTCCGGTCGTTGTTGTACGTTGTTTGTCTGTTTAGAATCACACTTCGATAACATTTCTATTCGAACTTCAGATGGAAATGATTTCGGCTTTGAAGAAAGACCAAAAAACCAATTAAACATGCGCCGACGGCTGCCATTTTTGTTCAACTTACGTGCCAGGTATTGTACCTATTTTGAGTTTTTTTTAACTCTTTTTCTAACAAAACTTTACTTTAATCTTTCCCTGAAAACAAGTATGATAACAGGGTCAGAAAAATATTATTCTACTTACTTTGTTTGTCCGACAGATCGTTTTAAAATAATGGATATTTAATTTAAAATTCGCTATTTTCCAACAACTCAAATCATAAACATTAGAAACGTCAAAACAATAATTTTCATGAAATAGACGTGACTTTATTTGTTTCTTAGAGTCAAATAGCGCTTTTAATATCAGGTTTTCAACAATAACAATTCTTAAGTCACATTGGAAATAGATATGATTGTGACGTTTCATTTTTTTAACAGTGCCTTAGTAATTATATTATCTTTGACAGTACCAGATAATTTATTGTTGATCCAGAAAAATACCCAATTCGTGCAATTATTAATAATCACAAAGATATGTGTAAATGTATTTTTTTAAATTATTATTAAATATGTATTATGCTAATTGTAACGGTATTGAGGAGTTTACTATTCTACCATCTACCTCCTCACCTTAACCCACTCTATATGGGGTTAGGATAACAGTCTTTGTGAAATATGTGTCTTAACTTCAAGGTCTTCACACAATTACTTAATTTAATTTCAGGAACATGTACTGCTCTATTGTTTTCATAAATGTCAGGAAGTACTTCTTTAGGACAATTTTCATAGGAATTTGTGCTTAATTTCCTTGTGATAAGATCCTAAACTGCTTCCTGGCATTGTTCGAGATTTTGTCTGGCAATTAGTCGGTTATGGTCTGTATAATGGAGCTATGCCTTCTGGTTAAGGCCCACGTGGTAATGACCGGTTGTTATTGTTTTTATAATTACTTTTGCTATGCATTGTTTTGTTATATATTAATAGATACTAGTAACACTAGGTTACACATGAAGAAGAAAAAAAAAGTTCTTTATTGCACCATCGCAAAAAAAATGATTTGATTGACTCTAAATTCTTCTTAAATCTTATGAACATTTTCGATTAAGTACATTTTTGATGAATTTTTAGGGTTCAGTGCTGCCCATGCCCATTTAAAA
The DNA here is from genome assembly GCA_943193695.1 of Acrobasis suavella. NCBI lineage: Eukaryota > Metazoa > Arthropoda > Insecta > Lepidoptera > Pyralidae > Acrobasis > Acrobasis suavella. Next base: position 2,336,063 of record OW971943.1, read on the forward strand.
AAAGAATATTTGAAAGGAAACGGAGATATCATTTAGAATTTGGTCTCATACAGCTGTAGATAACCTTTCAAACTATTTATTCTATGAAATACTGTTTACAGAGTGAGAACGTGAAGCTTTTGTTAGCATTTTTGCTAAAACTGGCCGTTTTTCGCAAAAATGCTAAGGAAAGAAAAAAACAGTAGTTTATAAAATAGTTTAAAGGGATGTCTAGAATCGCACGAGACAAAATTTTAAATGATATCTCCGTTTCCTTTCGAATAATTTATTTCGTGGGCAGCACTGGACCTCGAAAAATTCATGTAAGTTACTTATCACACCAAAAATAAAAATAGGATTAGGCATAAATAATAATAATGTCTGAAGTACTACGATGACTGAAGTACTACCATAGGGCCATATAACCATAGACTTAATAAAATTTTTCAAATACCATTCTTTTCTTTTAAAAACATACAAGAATGCATGAAAAAAAGTTTAAAATATGTATTGGGTACAAAGTAAAATGAACTAAAAATAGAGTCACAGAAAAATGTCATCGATGGATGTGTGATAGAATTTAAACAATCACAAGCCTAAAAAAATATTTTCGAAGTACCAATGTACTTAGCCCAAACAATTGTTCATTGCCTATAGGTGTAACCTACATAGGTACTTTAAATATTTACGAATGTACATATTTAACCATTGTTTAATCATGCAAACAACTTGTTTAGGTACAAAACATTTTTTTTTTTGTTTTTGTTTAAAACAGAAATCCGTTAAAGCCACACCCACTCATGGGAAGTTTTTTTTAAAGTGCGCATCGATTGACAGAAAGTTGTTGTTGTGTTGTGTGTTGTAACCTCGTGTGTGAATCTGGGTCAGGCGGAAAAAAATGTAACTTTTGATTTAAAAAAATCGGCCCTTTGATTAGTTACATAAAAAATGCATTTAGGTACCTTATATTTAAATTCTATTTCTATATCTAAATGATATTACGAATATGTTGTTAATACTAAAGTATAAACTACTCTTAGCAAAGGAAATTTGATTTTGTTAATTTTTCATATTATTTTTGTGACTAAAACATACCTCAAGATTTTTGCGCCATACAAAATGCAAATGGCACCTGGACATTTTATCACATATCAATAAAGAAAACTCATAAAAAAAAACGCCTAACTTTTGCTCAAATTTTAATTTTCATCGTTAAAATAGTTGTCAATCAAGTATTTTAACCGAAGATGTAGCAAAATATTTTATTTTCAAAATAAATCAAATTATTTAAAAAATGTCTCCCAAATTATTCAGTTTGTTACGCTGGTCAAATGTTATTAAGTATAACTTTTTATTCGTAGTGGTAGGCATACTAAAATATTTTTTTGGAGTAGCCTCACTAATTGACTGCAGCTGACAAGTAACTTGTCAACTGTCAATAACAATGTCATCTAGATTTTTTTACCGATTAATTTGAAAATGATTGCGCGCCGTCATTTGCAATCTAAATTATATAGGTTTTTCAACAATAAATCAACAAGGTATGTGTTAACATTTTTCTATTTACAATTCGGATTCTAAATAAACACACATGCAAGATCTAGAATATGTATTTCTCATAAAGATTAGTTTGAATTCCCCGCTTGAATAATCATAAAAAGGCAAGTTTTCCGTTGTGTCTTAGTTTCAGCGCGTTATGTTGTGTTACATAGCATGTTACGTAACATGTTGAAAATTGTAAAGGTACCTTACTTGGTTATTCATAAAATAGTTTAAAGGTCTTTCTAGACATTGGTACAAATCAAATTTTTGAATATCACCATATTTAGTTTTAAACAATTTATTTTAAATGAGGGCGCCGCTTGTGTTACCATTTCGTCTTAAGTCGTTAAAGCCGCGTTTCCATTATGCAAGTAGCCTGCATGCAAGGTGCAAGTTGCATGCGGTTAGTTTTAACTTGTAAACAAACGCGCAACTGACGCTTGTGTGTGCAAGTGTTATGCAAATTGCTTGCCCAAGTGCCAGTCGCAAATTGTGAACGAGTGATGTTCACAATTTGCGACTGGCACGGTAATATATTATCACTTCAGAAACAACTCAGCAAGCAGCAGTGACCACAGCACGTCCCCCGCCCATGATGAACACTGGCACATTTCCATGCCAAAAAAACCTTGCATGCGAGGTTCAAGTTCTAGTTTCCAATTCAAGTAACTTGTACGCAAGAGTGACGTTATACTTGCATGCAACCACTTGCACAGTGGAAACGCGCCTTTCGCAAGTTAAGTGACACCAGGGGTGGTCCGAGCTTGGATGGGCATTGAGTTATACGTATACTACCACTATGTATACTGTAGTAAAAACTCAATGTGGATAGATGACCACAAGTTTCATAAAAAATTCTCGAGCTCTTCCGGAAAGTACGGTTAGCCACAGGTTCCGGCTGTCATCATTGTATAAAAGTAGTTAAGCTATGTCACTATTCTTTAGGCAGCTTATTAAATCCGACACCAGCGTTGGCCACTTACACGCACGCAAAAAACAAAAAATAAATTGAGTTCCTGTTTAAATTAAATTAACAAATACAGGCTTGTGACAGACAGACAGACGGACAGAAGGACAACGGAGTCTTAGAAAAGGGTCCCGTTTTTACCATTTGGGTACGGAACCCTAAAAACAAAAAATCCAAGTAAACATCGAACACAATGTCTGCCGTAAGGCCTTTTGCTTTGTCAAAGACGTTACGTGCGTCACACGTGTTCTTGACACAAAACCACCTGTAATCCGACACGCTACGTCCTTTTCCCACGCGTGGGCATCGCTCGACGACAGACAGAGACAGAAAAATACAATAAACGCAACTTTAGTGTCCATTAAACTCGCAGTTTCTAGCGTTTCAACTCAACAATGCGAAATGATAGTAAAATGATTTCGGTTGTTTTGGAGATAGCAGTTAGTACCGAGAAAAATGGTAACTTTTTAATAGACTTAAAAATTGAAGGAGATTTCCAAATCGACTTTACGCATACATATGTACATACAAAAAAAGTACTACTTTTTGTATATAATACCTATGTCTCAATTGTGAATTTTGATGATTATTTTTTTGTTTGAAAGAGTTTGAAAGCCTAATGGTGCTAACACTGCTGTTAAAAATGTTTACAAACATTTTCTAACATTGAAATAAAATAACTTATTGTTGTTATTTTGTTAATTTAAGTATTTATTAAATCATTATTTTAACAATTGTTAGTTATAATTGCATTTTGTTTTTAGGTTAAAATGCATTTTTATAGTATTAGAAAATATTAGTAAATCATATTTAACAGCAGTGTAGGAGCACCATTAACTATATTTATTGATTTGTTGAAGATTGGATGCATAACTTTGGAGATATCGAAGAAATTCCTTAATATCGCGTAACATAAAAAAACAACATATAAATATTATAAGCATGAAGTAAACGGATTACTCCCGTAGAATCAACTACTGGCCGACATGTTTCGATCTCATCCGGAGGTCTTCATCAGGGCGAATGTGTCTAGAGGACGCGCGTAAACGATGCGAATGTTTGTGTCTCACGTTAGTTTTATCCAAAAGCATTTGTAGAATTGATATCCGCGGCTCATTTCAAAAATTAAGGAAAGAGAAAGAAAATAACAAAGAAATTTTAACACGGGCACAGAATAAGTACTAGTACTCACGTACAGAAGTATTGCTCAGAAAAGAAATAAAAAGGAATATCTACTTAATGTGACTAGTGCTATGGTTTAATTTAGCTCGCGTCAAAACTTCTCACCTCTTCGTTTAGATACCTAGACATCCATTGCAAGCTAATTTCATTCTTATTCCTCTAGACAAACGATTTATGTAACTGAATATTCCCCTTCGTAGTGGTCCTGCGCGTATAGTAGTAATGTAGGTATATTTTCGATACTTAAACAGGGAGTGACATAGGCCTGATACGGGAGATCACTTTTGCTCAGAAGTGCCGCATATAGATTAGCCAACAAAGAATGTACAAATTAAGGCACATAAGCGGCAGACTGCCTCCGTGGTTCAGGTCAGGGCCTTCGCATAAACGGGGACCAGAAGCCCCTTCATTTGCTTAAGTCTTTTCATAGGGTACCTACCATATCATAGGGTAACCCTATGATATGGTAGGCTTATCGTTTTGGTAAGTCTGTCATTAAGGAAACCGTTTTGAATAAGGTTAACCGTTTTCTATAAGGTTCCCGAGTCCAATAGGGTTAGATAACTTGATTTATTTAACCACTTACCATTTAATAGGGTTACCGGTTCACGCACTAAGGTAGACGATTGCTATTTCATGGCGACATCTACCTATTTAAATTGAACTTCATTGAAGATCGAGCTGGATCCGGCCGGGTGTTTTGTTATCCGATGGTCGTGGGTTAGATCCCACTGGTAAGCATACTTTGTGAAAACATATTTCCAGTTTGGTTAGGATATAACTGGCTTGAATACCAAGTTATCTGAAAAAAAAAGATTCCATGTTTCCAAAGGCACGTATATAAACTGTGGGTCCCGAACGCCATCTAGCGTTTGCTCAAACCTATCCAAAGATTGGTTCTGGTTACCCTTTGGGTTGCGGAGGTCAGACGACAGTCACTCTTTCTGTAACCTCGTCAAAATATCACCTCGTTAGGTAGCGGACCCCGGGCTCTGAAGAGTTACCGCTGAGGATGCAACCGGGAATATGCTCGGCTGATGAGGCTGACTCATAAGTGTTAGGTTTCAAGCTACTTTTCTGTGTTAAGAGTACATCCGGTTCAAAGATGAACATAACACGTGAAATAGTAACTTTCAATGTCTCATTCTGTTTTCATATTCCAATGTTAATTGAACTGATAGTTGCTGGTCTTATTAAATATCCTAACAAACAATGGGTTGCTAAACAAGTTGAGATTGGTAAATCTTTATCAAAGAAATCATTACCAAAAAAATCATAATCCTCCTTCTGTTGCAGTCGGGTAACAACAACAACCGCTAGGAAACTTGCTTTCACGTTCGATATTTACTAATATCAAACAAACCCACAGGAAAAATAATTTGCATTCCAATAATTGTACGATCCAATATTTAAAAAATAATTACAATAAATAATTTCATTATTACCTTTACGTAAATAGTTAGTTTGTATTAGATGAGTACTCAGCAATTATACTTACCAGGAATTAACAAAGAGTTCTTACAACACCCAATGGCTTCAAAACCTTTTATAGAGGATTCATATCATGGATGTAGATAAATTTGTATGCAACTGTAATAATTAGGTATTAAAACACTCATGTGATACGATTATCACACTCAGCTTTACCTCGTGTAATAAAACCACATTCGTCTTTTAATACACTTTATTATACTACAGTTGCATAAATAACTATTAAAAATCCCACATTCCCGTTCACTTGAACAAATTTTTAAAAGCCCCAGCAACGCGATGGACATGAAATAGACAAGTACATACTTAGGGCTCTTATAGACGAGCGAGATGCCCGTATGGCCGCGACACCTGTCGGCCACCGACGCCGACATAATGTCGGGTGTGTACCGTCAACGGCAGTCGGCGATCGTCGCGCGACAATTCTTGATAGTTCGTGCCATGATTGGCAGACAAACCCCCGACTTGTGTCGAGCGACGCGAATGTCAGCGAATGTCCAATACTGTACTGGATGTTTTCCTTTGGGGAAAACAATTTTATGACAATAACATTAGTTATCAATTAGAAAGGCAAGGTAATATTGTACGTCGGGTTTTTGGCGGGAAGTCAAAGGGTTCAGTTGAAGTTTGCTTTAAATTATTTTGCAAATTGACTCTAGTGGACTTTATAATATAAAATCGGTGTAGTTTAGTGTTAAAAATGCTCATGCTCATGGACAATATGTAAAATGGTTAAAGTGGACACTCATAGTGCGGCTGTAGTGATATTTATTTGCGGACTGTGGTGGGCGTCTTTAGACGCCGTCCGCCACTCATTCGGCTATGAAAACCAGTGGACTCGTATGAATTTGTTGCCAGAAGCTCCCTTGAATCAATCAAAGGACACCAACCTTTGATTGTATAGTTAGTTTAGGGTTAGGAATAAAGAAATTGGCACCATGGGTTAACTAGACATTGGCAAAATAAGCTTCAACGAAGTTTAATCGCCAACAAGAAAAAAAAAAATATTGTACGTCACTGAAAGTTTGCGGGGTTCTTTTATATTTTTCCTTACTTGTCATTTGTTGGCGAGGTCAGTAATTGAAAAACAAAAGAGTAAATATTAAGCAAAAGAGTTTGCAATCAAAAAAACACAGGCCACAAAGAAAAAATTAAAAAGAAAATGAGAAACAGCTGTTCTGCTTTCAAATAATTGATTAGTGATTCCCGCGTTCTTGCGTATTGTTGTAAACTGTATGAAGTTTTAGAATATCTTGCCAATACAGAGATTTTGCAAATGCCGTACGTCAAAAAGAGACAATGTAAGTAATAAGTATTTTTACTTTAAGCATAAAGAACACGTTAGGTTCAAGAAAACAAGCAAATTTTATACAAGAAAAGGCTACTAGGCCGATTTGAATTTGGTTTTCATTGGCTTAAAGAGCATATTTCCAGGAAGTTTACGAGCATTATATATGTATACCGGTGCGAAACTAGGGCCATCCGCTAGACTCTAGAGTTATTGTATGTAAACATTTACCTAGTAATTTTTGGGTAGCATAGGTATTTCAGCTAAATTAAAGAAAGTGTTAGTCATACTATTACAATAGGTACGAACATGTATTTTACAATGATTTACAATGAGTGTGTGAGATTTAGGATTTTCAAAAGACGAGAATCATTTTATTTTTAACCAAACTTAAAAAAATGAGGGGTTATGCGGCTAAACTGATGATGATTACTCATCATGAGATGGCGTTCTTGAAAGTTGAGAGATTTTTGAATTTGTCTAGCAAATAAACTTATTTTTTGTACGATCGTTAAGAAGAAGAAATACAGAGGCGCTTATGTATACTGATAGTGTTAATTCGCACTATCTACATAATCTTTGTAATGTTTGCTCGTTAGCTGTCTATGAAGTTGTAAAAAATTGTCTGGACTTTATATGCTAAAAGTGATGTAGTATGGCTAATGAATTCAGTAACGGAACAATTTTTTGTCATGGCAATAACATGAGAATGGGCGAAAATGCGAATTATGGTAATTGGCGATGCGGCTAGCAACCCAGTTATATAATAATTCATTCTAACGCTTCTGCTCATAACAGTACTCACTTGAAATTTATGCAAGAAAATAATAAAACAGGGGCTTCGCGACCGTGGGCTTCGCGGACAAACGAGTTTTAAAATTCGGGTGCTTCCTGGCCCAGTGCTTCGCGGACTGACTGCGCTAGGAGGGTTATGTTTTTCGAGTGTGTGTATGTATGAATGTATGTATGTATGTGTAATTGTTTGGCACGCTCTGCAGCCTGAACGGCTCGGTGGATTTTAGCTTGATTGTCGTTAGATTCGTATCTACTGTGAGAGTAATACCGGGTATATAAAAATAAATAATAAAAATAAAAAAATGCAGTCGAGTTTTTTGTTTATGTAATAATTACTTGTTCTTTTCACCTTTTCTCGTGATGGTGGGTCACGTAGCCGGGTCCAGACGGGTGTAACGTGTAATGTAAGATTACGTGAAATTTTGCGACAACAGTGTGGACGGCACGCGAACGCAATGCGAATCATGTACGCGAATCTTGTTTTTTGAGCTGTTCCAATCCGTTTCTACGAACATGCCGAATAGGAAAGTCTTCTAGCTGGTACTACTTTTGATTGTTTGTATTTGATAACTGAAGATCAAAAGAAACAACCAAGCAAACTAATCATTTTGTTCTTGCACTCTTCTACATATCTTCCCATCATAATGAAAAAGCAATATCACGCCAAGGATCACTTTTCAGATTTTTTAAAAGATATCTATCTATCTGGGTTTTTTGAATCCCAAATTTTACTTTTTACTTTATTTACTTTATATAAACTTGTAAGTTCAAGTGATTGTTCGTCACTTCACATCATGAACGTCCACACAACAAACCTGTCACGAACGCCGTCCAAACGAGCACTGCGAGCGCCTTTGTGTTCACGCAAAAAACCGACAGCCGATGGATCAGCGCGAGCGTTTCATGTAATGCTTGTAATGCCGTCCACACACAGAATTCGCGTTATCTTACTCGTTATATTACAATACACGTTACACCCGTCTGGACCCGGCTGGCTCTGTGTGCATATAGCCTCAAGACCCTAAATTCTATGTCTGCCCCGTTAGGGTTAAGATTGATAGTACTATAGATGAGTGAGCCCGGGCATATTGGGCGCATTGCATAAATGCCGAATAAATGTCCGTATATGCCGAATAAATGTCCATTGCTAGGGCAGAAATATTAACCGAATTTTTATTTACTTTTTCATTCAAATGTCTATATTTATATGAAAAAGTAAATAAAAATTCGGTTTATGTGTACCTTGTATGGTTGTATTGGAGTCCAGTAGCAGTTTAGTATCATGGAATTTAACTATTAAATAATTTCAGTATATTTAGTGGTGGTCAGACGACCTGAGTAAGATTGCAGGAAGGCGCTGGATGCTGGCCGCTTCCGATCAGTCGTTTTGGAAATACTTGGTAGACCTATGTCCAGCAGTGGTCTTCCAGTGTCTGATATGATGATGATGAGATATAGATATGATATATTTTTGCCTGATATAAAGACAGTGGCCGTCGTATACATTTTTATTTTAAATGCTTATGTTTTGTAACTATTTATTTTTAAATGTGTAACAAAGAGTTGACGACCTCCGTGGCGTAGTGGTTACCATGCTAGTCCGGCACCCAGAGGTCCCGGGTTCGATCTCCGGGCAGGGCAAGGGCAAGTTGGAAAAAGGTCTTTTTCAAATTGTCCTGGGTCTTGGGTGTTTATCTATATATGTATTTGTTATAAAATGTAGTATCGTTGAGTTAGTATCCCATAACACAAGTCTCTTACTTTGGGGCTAGCTAAATCAGTGTTATTTGTCAAAAAAAAAAACAAACAGTGGCCTATTTTCATACCCGCCAAGCTGTAAATATTTAGGATTCTGCGAAAACGCCCAAACGAGACAGACAGAGTATGTAGGGTTTTTTGGCTCTAAGTAGATAGCTTAGGGCCGCAAGACTCAAAGGCCACTTTTAGCATGACAGAGGGCGAGAAGATGGGAGAAGGAAGCAAAATAGCCGCATTGCCTTTTGACATATTCATTCGCATTTTCGTCCGTTCCCTCGATCGGCTCCTACGATCTGCGCGGGAAGATAAGCAACCGGTACATTGTATGTTTTTTTGGTTGCTTAACCAACGAATAAGAATCCTAAAAACGGGACCCTATTACTGAGTCTCCGCTGTCTGTACGTCCGTCGGTCCGTCTGTCTGTCACCAGGCTGTATCTCGAGAACCGTGATAGCTAGACAGTTGAAATTTTCACAGATGATGTATTTTAATTGCCGCTATAACAAATACAAAAAACAAAATAAAATGAATATTTAAGTGATATCCTATACAACAAACGTGATTTTTTATGGATAATGGTACGGAACCCGTCCTGCACGAGTCCGACACGCACTTGGCTGGTTATTTCTTTTTCCCTACACCAGCATGAAAGGAGAATCGCATTTCCTTATAAAGATAATGATTCTATGACGAAGCGTAATCGAATCTATGTATCCCGTCTTATTTAGGCAATGTACTACGTGTGTATCGTCACGGTATCGTGACGCGATGTATTGCCTGTGTATACACGTAATACATAGCCTAATAAAGACAGGAACTGCAGTGTCATCTATATGAGAACATATGTTATTAATGTGTTGTTAGCACTGTCCGTGACAGTGTCACGACGTTCCTGGATTTGCTTATTTGAAATTCTACTAACTAGAATTAGAGTATAATTAAACCTATTTTGTTCTGTCTTTAGGGGTAAAAACGGGACCTTATTACTAAGACTCCTATGTCCGTCTATCCATCTGTCTGTGCTGGTAGCTAGGTAGTTGAAATTTTCACAGATGGTGTATTTCTGTGAAAATGTGTGCGAGTGTGCTGTGAATAATGAAAATAAAGTGCCAGACGACTGGCACTTTATTTTCATTATTTTTTTTTGCTTACTGGCCAGACATTACTCTGTCTGTAATATGACTTGTAAGTACTTTTTTGTGAAATTATTGTAGCGTTTCGTTTTTACCCAACTGTACCAGAAGGAAGACTATGTTTTTCAATTGTTATTATGTATATGTCTTTGGCACGCTTGATGGAGCTGGATAGATTTAGATTAGTCTAAACTTTCCTTTGACAAAAATAAATTATTTGATACTGTTAAAATAATAAAACGTCACAAAATAATGTCACTTGTCATGATCACATCCTTTTTTTAACGTGATAAGATTTATTATTGCATAAACTGATGTTAGGTAAGAGCGCTATTTGACTCTATGAAACTATGACGTCATTAGTCTATTTTTCATACAAATCCTATAGAAAAAGTTTGTTTTTGAAAAAAAAATAACTGGTTTGAGTTCTTGGAAAGTAGGAGTAGCGTTGAGGTATTCCACTTTGAGCACCCGTCTGCATAGCACCTGGCTTATTCCACGAAGAACATCTTAATATTCGTAGGTGCTCTTCGTAGACTTAAATTTATAAAATTTTTTTTTTTTCAAAACTTAAAACTCACTTTACGCCCAAACTACACAACCGATTTTGTGAAAATATCCATAACTGCTGTGATTTTTAGAATATGTTCATATTTACAATAGACGATGCAAATGTTCTTTTATTTTTATCCGTCAAATAAGAACTGTAATTGTTGTGTTAACGTTCCTAAAACTGTGATTATGAAAAAGGGATGATTATATTTGAAATTTTACTTTCGCTGTCTGTATGAAAAAAAAACAATGTGACGAATTTAAAACCTTCACATTAAAAAGTGACGAATTTAATTTAAAAAATAGAGGCGTGGCAAATTTACACATACTTTTGTCAGTGACAAATTGACTTTGTGGCAAATACACAAAAATTCCAAACTACGCATATGACGTAATTAATAAACGTTTCTAGTGATTTTGTAAAGATGTCTTTTATTCAAAAGTAAAAATATAAATCCCAACACAGCGTGGGCAATAATGTAAAAATTTTAAGTCTACGAAGAGCACTTGCGAATATTAGGTGCTCTTGGTGGAATAGACCAGGTGCTATTTAGATGGGTGCTCCAAGTGAAATACCTCGTAGCGTATTGTCCGGGTGACACTGAGTGTAGGTATACAAAAAAAACTGTCAAATTTTTAAAGTCAAATTATATGTTTTAATTTTTTTTTTTAATTCTTGACATCTATACAACGCGCATAGTTTACGACGGGATTTTTTTATATTAATTACTTGTTTCTTCTGTTTTTGTGTGACCGTGTTAGTTAAAGGCGCACACCGTATGTATAATAGTGTATAATATATAGGACTAGGTCACACAGTCTGTATGACCTATTTTATACCGATTAGTGCTCAATGCAATAACTCAGGTTGCCACACAATATCACGTGACGTGATTGACATAATACGAATCGCATGAGGCAATACTGATACGCGTTATGAGTTTTGGAGCGTGATTTTCTAGAAATACTATACTTTGATGACAAACGTTTTATTGCTAAATCGTGGGTTTTGCTGATTTGAAAACCGTATTGACGCAAAGGAAAGTCGAGTGTTACAAAATTGTTGATACACAAAAATGTTGTTTGACGTCAAACAATTTGGAAATTGCGTCGTACTCGCCTGAAAATGGCACGTTCATGAAAATATATTACCATAACAGGAATGGTGTTTTTTAAAGCCATTGAGGAAAATAATGGATTCAATACGAGTTAAACTGCGTATTAAGAGTACTAATGCACTTGAGGAATGTTTTAGGTCTACAATAGGAGAGACGCTTAACAGTAAATTTCCATTTTTAATGTCTTTGATTATTATTTTTATCTACAAACAATATGTCATTCCTTTTTTCATTAAGTATTGTTATTTTATTGTGTAAACTTTTTCAAACTGCCTTAAATATGCTAGCTATATATACCAACAGGCTGACTGGTAAAACATGTGATTGTTAAGAACGTATCAATTACGACTATGCGACTAAAAAAAAATACTGCAAAAAAGAAATCAGCTGTTCATAATATATTTTTCTAACGTGGTAACTAGGTTTTAATATTTAATCCACAATATTCGACACGTCCCTCTTACTAACTAAACTCAAGAAAAAAAAACAAGCATGCGCTACTTTTTATGTGTTTGCAGTAGAATACCCCAGGCTTGGAGACATGTAATGTTCAGCCAGATGACTCAGTTTCTTCAGAAACACTAGACAATTGCAGCTAAGATTAACATAAATCATCATCTTCCCTTTCGACGTTCTACATGCATACGCCTTCCACAAAACCGGAATCCCACCAATAGGTGACTCCGTGAGTCTCACACTACGTAGTACTCGTTTGACGTCACTAATGTGGTTGTGAACGTTTGACTCACCCATATAGCAGTTTATATTGGCAACATTGTCATAATACTGGCCAGTATTCATCTGACTTTAACGGTCCTCGGAGCCTTTCGAATATTTGAATTTATTTTTATTTGTGTTGATTTTACCAGCCAGTGTGCATAATATATGACAAGGAACCCTTTCGGAATTTGAATTTCAATATTTGTTTGTAGTGTTGTATTTTGTGCCAGTGTGAAGATGCAATCGAAGATGAGTTTCAATATGGAAGACTTTATGGATGTTGTGTTCTGGGCTTACATATTTAATAATAAAAAGGTATTGTTTTTTAATTATGACTGTAAATGTATTATGTTATATCAATAGCAGGAATATTATATTAGGTGATTCATGTTGAGATACTAAGTAATATATTATAATGTATGTTCAAAAGTATATTTAACTTCTTTTTCACTTTTAAGTGTGTTAGTGTGTAAGCTTCCATTTGAGATTAATTTCAGTTTAGAAAATTATTTGTCTGTATTTTAAATTTTAATGGGTCCCAAAGTTTTAGACTTGAGTAACTATATATGATAATAATATCTGAGGCAAGAATGTACCAGATATTATTATCATTAGTGATTATTAATTTTATTATAAATATTCTTTGGCAAGTGCAGCCTCCGCATAACTAAATTCATGAAGACATACATTACCCATAGTCTCTAAAAAAGTTAATCACTCTTCCGCAGGGGAAGGATTTTAGGGATATTTTTATTTACAATTGTATATAAGTAGTTTATTTTCAGTATTTTATTATATTTCAGTTAGTTTTATTTAGTTTAATTTATTGTGAATATTGTTATTAATCTCTTACATTAAAAATGTGATGATTATGATAAAAAAAATCGAATATAACTTATTAGTAAAAGTACTACTTTACTTGATTAATTAAATCGCTTTTATTGGTTTTAGTGGCCTAACCATAAAAAACAAAAACTATACGTAACAAAATTTAAATAAAAACTCTAAAAGAACTGAGACTGAAAAAAAATTTGACATGTACGTTGAATTTCAAAACAAAAACTTGTTCATTTTTGAGTACGCATAATGATGACTTAATTTGGATTTTTTGACTAACGTGAATAAGTGTAATTGGATAAAAGTATACGACTTTCCCGAGATTTGAAACATTGCAGAGGAAAAAAAATACATTATCCTTAACTGTGATGAACTTACCTGATTTTGCATTATCATAACCGGATCTTCAAATACAGGAAGCCAATTTGAGAACGTAGAATTTCCTAGCATACGTGACATGGGTAAGGTAACATCACTATGTTCGACACAAGACACGATGTTACAAGAAATATAACCTCAAGGTGTCATGTTGTTATTTCCAACCACAATAATAACACTCGCGGCTTTACGGACTCAACGCGACATCTCTTTGACATTTGGTTTTGAATTGAAAATACGTTTCAACGGGGATACATGATTTTTTCGGGTTCCAGTGCTGCCCCATTTGAAATAAATTATTTGAAAAGAAAAGGAGATATCATTTACAATAGCGATGCATCCGATACCGATACCGATACCGATATATCGGCGATACTTCGAGTTAGCCGATATATCGGTATCGACGATATTTTTATGACCGATTCAACGATACTTTTTTTTTTAAATCGCCTTTCTCCGCAAAACTTAAGATTACTTTGTTTTTTAAATAAAAATTTTATTATTGTTAATTACTAAAATTTATAATAATTATCTAATATCGACCTATGTAACTACTTTTCATATTAATAAAAAAATAATCCGACTGGTGATTTATTTATTTTATCTTCATGTTTGATTCAATTAACGTATCAGTATCGGTATCGGTATCGGTATCGCCGATATTTGTATAAGAGTATCGGTATCGGTATCGTATCGGCGAAAAGGCGTATCGATGCAAGCCTAATTTACAATTTTGTCTTGATCATGCCCTAGATAAGCCTTCAAATTATTTTATGCAGAACTGTTTACAGTTTAAAGTGAGAAAATTAAGCTTTTCTACCCACATTTGCCAAAAGTGGCCGTTTTTCTCATTTCACATTAAAAGTGATTTTTGTAGATAATGGTACGGAACCCTACGTGCGTGAGTCCGACTCTCACTTGCCCGGTTATTCCGATATCCTGTACTTAGGGCCGTAACAGACGCGGCGCAAGTTGCGCCGCGTAACAGCTAGTGATGGGCGGTGCATAAATACTCAATCAACCCATTTGAATATTTACTCAGTAGATTAAGTAAATACCCGATAAATATCCTTATTTATCCATTTGGTGAGTAGATTGATTTATATGAGTTGCGACTCATATTTATATTCATATTAATTATTTCATGTTTTCATGACAATTTGGAAACTTAAATCTAATATACACTTGCAATTCTTGACGAAAAGTGTGTCCATATATCCATGCTTAAAATGTAGGTAAACGTTGGATGCGACGCTAAAATATATGAAAATATCATACTAATCGTACACTGAAAGTAGGCTTCTTCGACTAATTATATTTTTTTTGCTAGGAGGTGTGCAAAGACGTAACTTTATGTTAAAATAAGTAAACAAACATCAAATGCGATGTCAATATATGAGCACGCTCTATTTACTCTATTTATCAAATCTAGTGAGTAAATACTCAAATGGGAAGATTGAGTTCTACCCACTGCCCATCTCTAGCTGTTACGCGACGCAACTTACGCCCCGTCTGTTACGGCACTTATACGTTGTGGGGTCACCGTATTAGAAACGCAGTGAAAAGCTGGTTTCAGAGACACGCGTTAGCACGCGCGGGCGGCCAGCGCGGGCGGATTCGCCATACTTCACACGCGCGGTTGACTGTGTAACGATCCAAGAGGCTCAAAGAGCGTCGCCCGCATCGCTAGCCGCCCGCGCGTGCGAACGCGTGACTCTGAAACCAGCCTTATTCTTATTTGAGCCGCATTTCATTTCTAACCGAATTCAAAAAGGACTTTCCTAATTCGTTGTTTTCATTTTTTACTTTATTTTATATGTATTACTGATTTGGGAAAATCTTTTTTTCTTTGTAAGGGTCTTTCTCAGATAGTCATAAAAATATGTCATCTTGGTATACATTTATTGCGTAATTAGCTTTTCCGTGACTATCACTGTATTAAAGACAACTTTTCGTTTTGAAAATTTTTGTAAGACTTTCACAGACTAACGCCATCTTTTTGACCATCTCTGACATCTTTTCTCTTCTTTCCAGCAATCAGAGAGATGGCGTAAACTCCGCAACATCGTGCAGTGGACGCCGTTCTTCCAGACCTACAAGAAGCAGAGGTACCCCTGGATCCAGCTCGCCGGCCACCAGGGCAACTTCAAGGCTGGCCCGGACCAGGGAACGATACTGAAGAAGCTGTGTGCTCAGGAGGAGAAGTGTTTTAAGGTTAGTATTCACAATATATATTTGACGACCTCCGTGGCGTAGTGGTCACCATGCTAGTCCGCCACCCAGAGGTCCGGGGTTCGATCCCCGCTCAGGGCAAGTTGGAAAATGGCCTTTTTCAAGTTGTCCTGGGTCTTGGATGTTTATCTGTATATGCATTTGTTATGAAATATAGTATCGTTGAGTTAGTATCCCATAACACAAGTCTCGAACTTACTTTGTGGCTAGCTCAATCAGTGTAATCTGTCCCTATATATTTAAATTTATTTATAATACTATACAATACAAATTAACTTTATTGCGCCATATAATAAATACACAAAAATTACAAAACCTTGAATGCTATTGATGTGAAAAACCCACTGAATGAAACATTTTGACTTACAAAAGTTTTGCGGAATTAGGCAATGTGTCTTAGTCATCAATTCATAATATGAATTGGAGGAAATCTTGATGGTTTTTATTTCGGCAAACCCACAACCTCATATGACCCCAATCACCGATTACCGGACATACCAAAATCAGCAAAAAAGAACAACCTAACCAATCAATACGGTTGTTTATAAAGAAAATACGGATTTTCTGTCATACATCACCTTATTTGGAAGTTAAATAAATAAAATTCTGTTTATAAGTATTTAGGTATGAGGTAGATTATTTATTAATTTGAATGATCTTAAAATCGAATTGAAAAGGAATTTCAATTGGATTTCAAAATTGAAATTTTTCTTTTTGAAGATCTCAATGCGTAATGTTAGCAACATTATGATGTTTTACCTAATCTCATATCGTATATTTCAAATTATAAACTCGAAAACATTTTTATTGACAAATGAAGTGCTAGTTTGGATGCTTTTTATACGATTTTGTTTAGTAATTTCAGTCGACAAGCCATGTAAGGTTTCAGGCAGCCTAAAAAAATCTGACACCGGTGATTTGCTTGGTTACACTGGTGTCAGATTGGCTTCACTTCACACACGCGAATATCAATATAAGATTAGATAAAGTAGTATATGATAATGCACAAAATTTGTTATTAAAATATTCGAGTGATATCATTACACACACTCGTATTTTAAGCCTTAATTATTTAACAGTATTATAAACTACTCTTTCTATTGAAAAATAACCCAACCTATAGTCAGGACATCTATTTAAAAGCCGCCCTGAGTCATTTCCATCTTTAGTGGATTCTGACAAATAAGTATTTATATACGAATTGATTCAGCACAGTGTACAAAGGTCGAATAATAAATCAATTTGACCATATAGAATTTGTTCACGCATAGAACATGCAACTCAGCAGTGCAGTGACCGACCCAAAACGCATACTTGCAGCGCAGTCAAGAAAATTTAGGTTTAATACAAAGAAATATTGTTATGATTCACTCACACCAATGTAAATACATTTAGTTTATGTACTTTGTAATTTTGTAAATAAATTCTCTTTGGTATCAGACAATCGACGTGTTTTCTAGTCTGGGATCTTGACGGATCCATCTACCAATACTTTCCTCCTACTACAGCCAAGACACCCTTAGCCGTCAGTTTACTGATCAGTCTTGTGAGTCTGCTTGACTGGTGGTAGGAAAATCCTGGCCAGTGCACATTGCACCCTGTGCACTACCCACTGTTCGTCTAATATCTTAGGTCTCATGGAATTAGACTTCCTTGCCTAGATAGGCAAGGAAGTCTAATACCATATAAGAATATATACGTAAATAGATATTTACGTATATATTCTTGACTTATGGTTAGGGCTAGGGTGTTAGGTGTTAGGTGCTAGGGTTGTTTGTAGGTAATAGTTATCCCTCTTAATAATAAATTCATGTACAGTTAGCTAGCTAATACAGCACAAAACATTACTACGCAGATACACTTTGATTAACACTACATATACATAACAAAAAACACTAATAAATAGCTAGTTGATTGTACAGAATTAATGATACTAATTCAATCGTTTCTGTATGATTCATTTCGAGGTAAATTGGCGTTTATGTATTAACCGTTTGTAGAGTAAAGTCTTATTTATACACGGCACTACAAGTTTTTAGCCTTTTGCATACCAAAAGATAACTTGTGTGGTCTGAGCAAAACGTCAACCAAGCAAATCATTTATTGCTTTAATTAAATAGGCATAACGAATGGAAACATATGTTTAGCCCATCGGTTAGATTATTAAAAAATATGGTACACGTATTTATTATTTTCTCTGAGAAATAAAAAATTACAAAGATACAGGGCATTGAAATTTCACGTGACGTCACGGCTACGTACGAATTTTACATAGAGGTGACGTCGCAAGCTTCCACTCAGCAACTTTGATGCTTCGTATCTTTGTGAATTTTTACTTTTTTGGCAAACTGAAAAATATGGGTCCATTATTTTTGGACAATCTAAAAGGCGGACTACTTAATTGCAATTATACTTTTCTAATACTGACGTCACCCCTATTGCCATGTGGACTGGGTAATGTCTGTTAACTAGATTATTCAAAAATAAAGAACCCATATTTTTTGTTTTAGCGAAGTAGCAAAAATTCACAAAGATACCTTCGAAGTTTCGTAGTTGCAATGATTCACCGGTACTTCACGTTTGGTTAATAATCGTAGCTGATCGTGACGTCACGGGAAATTTAACTGCGCTGTATGTTTGTCAATATTTGCGAATCAGAGAAAATTAAAAATACGTATACCATACTTTTTAATAATTTATCTAATTTTAATAATCTATCTAATTAGCGACCAATTTTGTTTTAGTCTACATCCCTATTGTATGCAATAGGCAAGAAACTTGTAGTGTGTAAATGGACCTTTAATTAGTAATATATTGTGTGAAACGAAAAAGAAAAAAACTCTGGGGAAAATATTTCTTACCCATCCGTTACCCCAAAAGAAAAATGTTGCATACGATTTTTTTCTTTTATCTGAAAATTAAAACGTCACGAAGATACAGTGCATTTGAATTTAATTACGGTTAAGTGCAAGTTTAGATGCTCCGTGACTTTGTGTATTTTTAATTTTTTGATAACCTAAAAATTTGTGTCCATTCATTTTCGGATAATCTAAAAGTCGGACTAATTACAATAATTCCTTTCTGAGTCTGTCATGACTCCCATTGATAATTCTAATATATTATTAAACAATTTTGCAATACTTTTATTTAAGTCAGCATGCAAAAATCTCAGTTCCTATGCAGCGATCAAACCATAAATATTTATCTTTCTCGTTAGAGCACAGATAAAAAAGTACTATAAAATTTAACCGTGCGATTTTCAGTTGTTGACGTACACTGATGCAGTAGCCTCTAATCAAAGGTTGCTGTTGCGTCACAACGGTCAATGTAACAATATTAACGTCTGTTATCTCACATAATTTAAACAATTGACAAACGTGACGATATTTAGATATCAGTTGTAAATTGGCAGCTGGTGGTAAAAAATACATTGATAAGTCTTTTACAATAACCATTTTAGTATGTTAAGGTAACGCCTGCTATTAAGTGGCTACCTGAATATTTTCTGGGGTCCAGTGCTGCCGCCATTTGAAATAAATCATGCACTCATCAATCAGGTACTACATTACCCTTCAAACAGGA
The DNA here is from genome assembly GCA_943193695.1 of Acrobasis suavella. Taxonomy (NCBI): domain Eukaryota; kingdom Metazoa; phylum Arthropoda; class Insecta; order Lepidoptera; family Pyralidae; genus Acrobasis; species Acrobasis suavella. The sequence continues at coordinate 2,355,617 of OW971943.1, forward strand.
AGCTTTTCTACGCACATACGCCAAAAGTAGCCGTTTTACGCAATTGTGCGTAGAAAAGCTACACGTTTTCACTTGAAACTTTAAACAGTAGTTCATAAAATAGTTTGAAGGGTTATCTAGTGCCTGGTCAAGACAAAATATTAAAATGATGTCTCCATTTCCTATCCAATGATTTATTTCAAATGGCGGCAGCACTGGACCCCGGAAAATATTCAGGTAGCCCTAAGAAGAACATATTAATTTGCCTGAAAAAGAATTTTGTTTTTATAATTACATTTTTTAGCTTAAAAGGTGATAAAATACTGCAATATATTTATAAAGACTATACCTATTTATGTACCTATGAATTATTTATTCCTTTAGCAACTTTCTACATTCTAACTCACGCAATAAAAAGCTCGAGGCTCTATATTAATAAAAATATTAACATTTTTCGACTTGCCTAAAATTAGAAGTGATCAATGCGTCGCGATCTTTTATTCTTTTTTTTTTACCTTACTTTTTACTTTTTTATGCATGTACAACGATTATTCGAAAAAGGGAAAAAGAAAAATTTATCGAAGACGCCTGGACCATGGACCAATTTGGAAACCCATTTTTTGTTAAAAAGGGTATACTTGTCAGATGGTCCCATAGGAATGTCCAAATCGCTTGTGTAGATTGGGGACAAAGTCGGTTTTTAGTTTTGAAATACTATCACATTTAGTGTTCATACTATTCATATTCCGTACTTAGTAAAGCACGTTACAGCCGTCAAGTTACGTCAGCTGCTTTTAGGCAGCTTGAATAATGTAACATCATTGTTGACCACATGCACACTTTAAAAATAATAACTAATCTCTTCACAAGAGGAAGGCCTTTGCTAAAAAAAAATCTCTTCATAACGCCGTATATAAGAACAATTGAAAGCCCATTAGAAACAACCTTTGAGTAGATAACTAATTTCATAAGGGGGTCACGAACCTTAATAAAATTAGAACGAAGCAACAAGAAAAGAAGATCACGCATTATTCTTTTGTCAAAAATATCTAAAAATAGAAGGTGATGTCACAAAACAAATGTCACTGACAGTTAAACAGTTGCCTCATATTTCTATGGCAACACGAAAGAAATTAAATTTCGTACTTAATGATAATAGTTTGACGTCAACACAGCAACAATGGCCGACGTCAGTGATAATGGGCACAGCGTAAGTTATATCAGAAGTCCATCTCCTTATACTGATCTCTGATTGGTCTAGATGGAACATGTTCCATTTTTGAAAACCTGTTCTCTGATTGGTATGGAAAATGTTCGATTTTCAAAACCAATCATTTATGTTATGTAAGCATTCAAAAGAACATGTACGTCTATTGAATAAATTTTTATTTATATAACATTATCCTTTGAACGAGTATGAATAGTGACGTATTACTTAATCAAAAATTGGCACGCTTTTTGACGTTTTTATAACGAGGTAGTCACAGCAAATGTTTGCAAAACGAAAAAACGACACGCAGGCCCACGCAACGTTTAACTCTTCTTATAACTAAGAAATTTTCAATAGTTTACGTCATTCGTATCCTAAAATACTTAAAAAACTTGATGCCTATGTCAACAAAATTCAAAATAACACGAACACACCTTTTTTTAACAAGAACGTACTTACATAAGCACCAATGTTTGGAAAACAGACATTACCAGTGCGTTCAACTTTCTGTATTGCGATTCACTTCATGAAATCTAATTATTATTCATACAGTAGCAATTTCAAGTACTACTGATGAATACATCATTCATTACGTGTAGAAATGTTGCTAGTAGAATGTCAATCCATGCTGATTCGGGAGAATAATTCTTTATTTACTTTATTGAAATTGTAAAAATCAATCATTATTTTGTTTATGTCTCATCTCAGCGTATTTTCAGTTGCCTAATCTCCACTGCTGGACATAGGCCCCTCCCAAGGATTTCCAAAATGACTGATCCATAGCGGCCTGCATCCAGCGCTTTCGAGTGACCTTAGTGAGGCCGTCTGACCACGTACTCTCTGTTAGTACGTGGTCGCCATTTGGCAACCTTTTTGCCCCATCGGCCATTGTGTCCCTCCCATTGCCACTTTAACGAGCTAATTCGCTGAGCTACATAGCTCAGCGAATTAATGCAACTGGGTATTAAACTGACATCAGTTTAATACTTTTTGCATACCCAGTTGCATTCTCTACTATAATGCTATGAAGCCTGGATTCGCTTCCCGGCTTTTATTTCTCCTCGGTTGTAAAACTTTTGGCACACATACATGATATCATACTTGACGACGTCAAACCAGCATTTCTTGGGTCTGCTCCGTCTGTTAGGGCCAGCAGAGGCGGCATGGCCATACTTGTTTCTCACGTAATTTGCATTAATTTAGCCTATTGCATTTCATAAGCAATTCAGTTGTGATACCTATCACTATCACTATTAATTTGACTTTGACTTTGACTTTACTTTGACTTTGCATCTGTTTTGCGTAACCTTGAAAGAGTAAAAACACGCAGCGCAAAATTCGTGACGCAACTTGCGTCGCGTTACGCGCCTACATGGTATTTCATAAAAAAATTACCCACCGCCAGGCCAGGTACACTCCGTAGTTTAGGTGTGAAGCTAAGCGTCTATGAATAAGCCACTCTTACGTGGCTCATTCATAATCGTAAGGTTGAGATTATTGAAAATTTAACCCTGGAGGCAAGCTAGAGATAAAGGGATATGATATGGACGGTCACTTCGCAGAAGCAGAGTACATTTTAGCTCGATCCGCACACGCTAGGCTAATAAGTCTAAAGACTTATGTGTGGCGTGCAAACCAAATGAGACTTTAATACGTTGTAACTGGGTTAAATTTAACAAATTTTCTATCCAAGAGTAATTCTTCTATAGTACGTATTCTGTGCCAGCACCGTTACACACCACGCGTGAGTTGCGCGGGTTGAAGTTGTATGATCAACGTAAGTTGCGTCGCGTAACTTGCGCTGCGTGTTGTTCGACACAAAGGCGAGATAGTGTAATATGTAAGTTATACCAAATATAAAATTGATTGCAATGTTTTAATTAGATATTTCTTTGTTACAGTTGTTAATGAAAGACATCCTGCGGCCATTCGTTCCAGAATACAAGGGCCAGGTCACCTGTGAAGATGGAGAATGTATCCTTTTACAATAAACTTAAATATATAATTACCGCTTCGGCTTTATCCACTTCCAATCAGTCAATAATTAATTTGACATCATAGATTATAGATTCTTTATTGCTCAAAAAATAATAATTTATTAAAAAGATATATTTACTGGTCCCACGCTAGGATTTCCTGTGATCTGTGACGGGGCATATTTCGCCACATATAATGAATTTTAGTTACTAACGGCAGAATAAGTTTAAAAAAAAAACACCAGTCAAATCGTATTAAGAGGCTACCTAAATTTTTCGGGGTCCAGTGCTGCCACCATTTGAATTAAATAATTTAAAAGGAAACGGAGATATAATTTAAAATTTGGTCTTGATCAGGCTCTAGATAACCCTTCAAACTATTTTATGAACTACTGTTTAAAGTTTAAAGTGAGAACGTAAAGCTTTTCTACGCACATACACCAAAAGTGGCCGTTTTTCGCAATTGTGCGTAGAAAAGGTTCATGTTCTCACTTTAAACTGTAAACAGTAGTTCATAAAATAGTTTCAAGGGTTATCTAGAGCCTGGTCAAGACCAAATTTTCAATTATATCTCCGTTTCCTTTTAACTGATTTAATTCAAATGGAGTCAGCACTGGACTCCGGAAAATTCGTGTAGCCCCTTAAAATATTAACAATATTTAACTGCCTATTTTCTATAAAGTATCACAGCCTTTATACAGCTTGATGCTATTTACACAAGAAGGAATTTCAGTAATTTTTCTTGTACAATATCAACTGGATTACATCTCAATAGCTACATTAGTACAGTAGATATGTTTTTCTAGTATGAATCAATTCTAATCAGTGAGATATAATTTGATGTAAAAATGTTGTATTTACAAGCAAATTCACAAGTATGAAAAATATTCCTTAACCATCCACGAACAGTGTATTTACAACTCCAAGACTTGCTGAGTGACTTCGACTGTCCCTGTGTGATGGACTGCAAGATTGGCGTGCGGACATACCTGGAAGAGGAACTAGCAAAAGCTAAAGAGAAGACTAAATTAAGAAAGGTAAATACTATTTTTAATCCCCGACAAAATCACCTAACCGCCAAACTTATAACATCCCTCGCGTCAAACTTATTTGACGCTTACGTCTGTCTGTGGCATCGAAGCTCTCAAAAAAAGGACCGATTTCGATGCGGTGTTTTTACGTGGAAGCAAATTTTCTTGCCTGGGTTCTTAGCTATGTTTGATGAAAATCGATTTAGCCGTTTAAAATTTTTCGGGGGTGAAACGCTTGAAAGTCGGGGTTTCTCCATTTACCTGGCAAATAATAGATGGCGCTACGGATATCAATTTCATTTAACATCGGTTGGAATATGTAGTTCCGCCATTCATATCATCAAGATGAGTTGTTGGAGTTTTTTCTTTAACTTGTTACTACATGATGCAGTGGTGGGGTTAGGACCCCGTCAGGCCTGGCTTTTGCCAACCAAGCCAAGCCAGGGTTTCTTGGGTCTATTCCCGACGAAGAGTAGGTGTCAAGGATGATGTACATAACCATGGTCTTACAACTCATGATACCGATGACGGTGCTAAATAAAGAAGAAAACCCAGAGATGAAGATGTGACTCAGGAACACGCTAAAATAAAAGAGACTTCTACCTATGTCGTTATTCTTGAATTTTCTTATTGTGGTAACCTCGTACACAAACATAAATTTATCAGTATTTTGATCTTTTTGTGTCCAAAAATTGATGTTATCGTGGGAAAACCCAGTTGATCTGTCTTGGATCCAACATAACTTTTTATATCTGAAATTCTAGATCAATTTCTAATCTACTGAATAGAAAGGATACTGTTTAAAGATCATGTATTACAACCGCATCGCTGCGGCTGCGCAGATCTGCGTAAGAATGCATTATTCAATTGTCTGCTTTTCCAGCAGACAAGGAGTTAATCAACCACTTGACTTAAATTTTTTTATTCTCTTTTTCAGGACATGTACGAAAAGATGATCCAGATAGACCCCAAAGCGCCTTCGGAAGAGGAGCACAGGAGTAAAGGAGTCACCAAGCCTCGGTACATGATCTGGAGAGAGACTATCAGCTCCACAGCCACCCTGGGGTTCAGGATAGATGGAGTGAAGAAGGCTGATGGCACGAGCTCTAAGGACTTCAAGACTACGAAGACGAGAGACCAAATCGTTGAGGCTTTTAAAGAATTCACCAGCAGTTTTCCTAATGCAGTGGTAAGCATAAATTTTGCTGAATTGTATGTCTATCTTTCATGTGTGTTAGAAGCAAAATATCCTGGAACTGTTCTGTTCTTTAGAAACTACTGGTAGTGGCTGCCATAATAAAATTGCTGTTACCCATGACCAAAAACGAATCGTAAAATGGGATTCGTTGAGCTATTTGAGATGTTTAGGGTAACTCAAAAAAACGTAAGAAGAAACGAGTATTGGGCTCTAGTTATATATATAACTTATTCCACCGAACTTCAAAAAATATGCTAGATACAGATTTTTTTTAAATTTTTTACGTTATTTTGTCCACATAGTCTCATTAAGATATAGTCAATATTTTTGGATATAATGACGAGACTGAGAGCAAAGCAGAAGGATACGTCCATATGTTTCTGCTTTCTACCTTGAGACCGGTGTAGGACACTAAGACACAAAAACGTTTTATTAGCTCATACCTCCTCGCAGCTTTACTGATTTACAGAATTCCTAAATTTTCGAAAGTGTTAATCTTAGAACAACAATGACTTCATTCTAAACAAGCACAGTCATTTAATTTTTCATGGCAAACAACCATTGTTTCAGTTGAAGAAACAAATTCTCATCAACAAACTGTAATTACGTTAATCACGTGTAATTTCTTAAACCATGAGAGATAAAAAGACAAAGTAATGGTACAAAAACTGTGCTCTTCACAAGTGATATGTATCGTATTATAACTAAATACATAATTTCTTACGCAAAGCGAGAAAAAACATTGCGCACGAACAAAATTACAGTTTTTTTTTTTTTATTAAACCATTAAATACTAATATTGACTTATCGAATTATATTAACTTTAACTAATTCGATTAGCTATTCTTAAAATATGTTTTATTTTGGCCAATAGTTTTACAATAAATAAACTTTATTAAAATTGGAAGTGGATTTTTATAATCTTACATCAGCTCTAACCTTCTAAACCTTCCGCCAAAAGTGATAAATGATTCTATTTGTATCTTTTCTTTAATTACAGCCCAGATACTTGGAAAGGTTGAAGAGCATTCGGGCAACACTTCAAGAATCCCACTTCTTCAAGACCCATGAGCTCATCGGGAGCTCCCTTCTCTTCGTCCACGACAAAAGAAGAGCCTCCATCTGGATGATTGACTTCGCCAAGACTGTCTCTGTACCAGAAAATGTCAACATTGACCACAGCTCCGCTTGGAAGGTTGGCAACCACGAGGATGGCTACCTCATCGGCTTAGACAATTTAATCTCAATATTTGAATCTCTTATTAAAGATGGCAATGGGAATATAGACCAGTGTTATGCTAATCTTAGCTTAGATAAAGATGTTAGACAGGACAACTTAGCCACTTGATCTTTACTGACTTTGCATCTCTTTGGAGATCTGACTATATATTTGAACGCAGTTTTGCGTTCCTCGGCAGTGCCAAGATCTGCTTTGTACATGACGCGATGTAGATTTAACTCTACTTTAGAAGTTGATAAAAGTTACTATGGAATTAGTGCTGTTCTTTTTTAAATTGAAAATTTGAAAAGTGATGAAATTTGACGCAGGATGGTATTTGATGCTTGATCTAGGCCTATTAATTGTTTTATGTAGCTACATTTATTGTTTTACGATATTCGTTGATAAATTTATCTACTTTAATACTAAACTCACCCATCTTACTTTCAATTTTCAAAAGATCACTGTCCTGCATTTCGGATGCATATAAAATATTGTGAATATTGTTGTTATTTTGTAAATATGTTAAAGTATTAAAATTATTAAGTTGTTTAAAATACTCAAATTACTGTGTAAGTTTTGCACCACCAATAGAGTAATTTATTTATAACTTGCAATTAACATAATTTTTAATTTGAATCAGTACATTAACTATGAATTCATGTTATTAATTGATGAAATTAAATAATTGACTGTTAATTTTGTCATTAGTTTAAGTGGTATCATATTTTGATCTGAATACTTGTATCATTGACGTATTGCAAACATACGTAATTTATTCTTCATGTAATGTACACTATATTAGTGTAACACCTACATAAATAGTTGTATTTGTAAATAGAAATCTACGTAACGGTGGTACTAATTAAAATTATCACACATATTTTTTTTGTTTTTATTTTGGAAACTACTATAAATCTTGTCCAAACCATCTATTTACTACCCAGAAAAATTGTATGGAGTCTCTTCTTAAGCAAGTGGATAGGGCCAAATAAACATAAATTATTTTTTTGGTGTGTAAGTGGTGAAAAATTAAAGATTACGCAATTTTTGTTTTGTGGACGTTGCTTGAGCTATTATTCGTATTATTTTCAATAGGAAATAAATATGTATACTTAATAAAGTAGATATATTTATTCCTTGATTAAAATGATTGAAACACAAACAGACTAGAAAAATATTTATTGCAATCAATTTCGATTCTATTCTAGTTAAATAATCACTTCTCGTTATAATTATTATTACGGAATAAATAGTATTAGATTTACACATAAAAAGGCACTAAGGAAGATGTAATAAAAAAATCAGATCATTTGGACGGTTTATAATTATTCACAATACAAACTAAGAATTAAATACTTAGTGACTAAATTGTACTAGTAAGGCACCGGGTTACGTCTTGTCTTTATTATTGTCTATTACTACGTCTGTGAGGCTGCCTCTTCGTCCACTGTCATCTTCCGTACTCCCACTTTCCTTGCGACGTGAGAATAATCTTGGAACTGGACCTGTAGATTTCCCAGGATCACCTGGAGCTGGAGAATATCTCCTAACTCTTGGTTTCTGAAGGCCTTCTTCATTAACATTAACCGTCTCCGTATAAGAAGGCGGTGGTTGCGTCAACATGGACATTCGGTTTTCTCTAGCAGCCGCGGCTGTCAATTGCAGTTCAGCTCCTGCCACTACAGTTGCTAGTGTTGGAGTGAAATGAGGCGCGGCGGCTCTTGCTGATATCCTCCTTCGTCGGGGCCCTCCAGTGTCATCAGTTTCCTGCACTACGGGTGCGGGAGTTGGTGTGTGTTCTTGTACATGCGGTCGTGAAAGTGGTATTGATGGTAAAGTAAAATCTGGTCGGATAGAGCCTCTTCTCTTCGTTTGCGGAACAGATTGGTCCGATATTAAATTCAGTAAACTCGCAGGACTTGCTGAGCTTGGTCCTTGTGCTGTTTCTAAAACAGCTAACGCCCGAAGCAAGTCAGCCACGCTTGTCTGTTCAAGCGCCTCCACTTGCTCGGTCTCTGACATTTTTGATATATTCACATCTGGATCAAACAAACTACCTCGACCCCGTTTGGTTCGATTTTTGTAATTTTCTAAATCTTTGTCAAATCCACTACCTCGCCCTTCTTTAGTAGAATCTACATATCGATCTAAATCTCCTGCAAATAAGCTGTTACGACCTCGTTTGGTCTGTTTCTGATATTCTCTTATACTAGCCTCTAGATCGCTTGTTCCTACACCTTCATCTGGCGAACTTATTTTACGATCGCGATCTTTTCCAAATGAGGGGAACAAACTACCACGTCCCTTACGTGTTTTATTTTTGTAATCTACTAGTTCATCAGAACTTTCAGGCATAGCTTCTTCATCCGTTTTCTTTGATTTTCCAAATGTCGGAAATAGACTAAGTCTGCCTTTCTTAGTTCGGTTTTGATATCTTTTTAATTCTTCTTCATCTATTGTATCTTCGTCATTGTCCGCAGGATCGCTGAAATCGAATGTTGGAAAAATGCTATTTTTGCCTTTTCTCGTTTTCTCTTTGTAGCGCTGTGCTGTGTCATCTTCAGGGTCGTTGAAGTCAAATGTTGGGAAGATACTATGTCTACCAGATTTGGTTTTCTCTCTGTAGGCTTTTGCAGCTTTCTCGTCCTCATCTTCACTGAAATCGAATGTAGGGAATATACTATGTCGTTTAGTTTTCTGTTGATATGATTTGACAGCAGCAGCATCTTCATCTTCAGAGAAATCAAAGGTAGGAAATATACTGCGTCGGCCTTTCTTCGTTTTTTCTTGGTAAGCTTTAGCCATATTTTCATCTTCTTCTTCATCAAGATTAAAATCAAACGTCGGAAATATGCTATGTCGTCCACGTTTAGTTTTATTCTTATATGCTTCCGCTTCATCGCTCTCTTGACCTCCAAGATTAAAACTAGGGAATATACTGCCGCGCCTCGGTCTCGCTGGCTCTTTGACATTTTCATTTGCTGTTTGAGCTACACTACCTCTGCCTTTCATGGTGTTCTTGATATATTCTGCAGGACTTTCTGTAGAACTAGTTTTCCTAAAGAGTCTTGACAGTAAATTCCTAGGCTGACCTTCTTCTTCTGCAGCTGCTGGAGTAACATTTGTAGGAAGTGACATTTTACCACTTCGTCTATTTGCTTCCTCTCTGAATTTCTCAGCTGAGTCGCCATTAGTCCATGTGTAATCGTGATCAAATTTAGTGACAGAATCCTTTCTATAGTTTGGAACTGCTACACTGAGTGCTCTTGTTCTCTTAGGTGAATTTGTTATAATATCTTGTCCAATCGTAAACAGAGGTGGCTTTTCACTGGCTAAAATTTGTTCATCATCAAACATATGGATTCCGTTATCATGTTGAGGCTGTGGTTCGAAACCTCCAAGCACATTAACTACTCTAGCAAGTAACTCAGCTGGTTTCACAATAGCAGAAGCTGTGAAAGTCTTTTCTTTGTCAATGCCCAATAAGTCTGTGTCTGATTGTATCCGTAGCATATCCCGAGCCATTAATTGAATGTTCTCGGAGTTGGCTCGTTTTCTTTTGACTTCAGGACCTCGTGGCTCTATATCAAAAGTGAAGTTTGGACAACTCTTGCTTCTGTACATAAACGGTGCTGCTTCTACATAGACAGGCTGAAATTATAAAAATATACATGTGAGTATTTTTTAAAGTTGGTAACGGTACGAGTACTAACATTATACATTAACAACATTGAAATAGTTAAAGAACAAAAAGAGTGCATGACACAATGTTTTTCTTATCGAAGTTGTTCGAGTTATTTTTAACTTTTTTTGTATTACTACATTTTTTTATATTTCTAACTAAGTAAAAATGGATCGGCACGGTAAGCTATCCTTACATTTCAAACTAAATGTTAAACATTTAACAAGTTGTCACATAGATCTTTATCAATTTCCTTTTTAACATACTATATTGAATAATGTATGAAAGGAAAGGCTTTGCTCCAAAGTTCAACCTCATGTACCAGGAGGTTAACTTTTCAAAAGATTATGTATCAGTTATTAATAGGTATATATTATGATTAATAGGTAAAAATATTAATATAGTATCTCCTTTAGATTTAAATATAGTTATTAGGCTCACCTTTAATTTAATTAGATTAGCTTCATTAATAATCTTCCTAATCACAGCAATATCTCTAGTAAAACCTTGCAGAATCCTATTCTGCGTCGATTTGAACTGCGTGGCGAATTTCTGCTCAATCCTGTGGACACTCTCGGACCTCATGCCGCTGGTAATGAAACCGAGCAGCATGACAATGTAGCCGAGACCGAAGGTAATCCAGACAATCAGGAAGATCTGGTAAGCGAAGAAGTAGCCGTAATTGAAGCCGTTGTTTACTGTCCCTGGAAAAAGGATAGAAAAAATATATGTTTCAAAGAATCTGTCGCCTACTCATTGTAAGGGCTTTGTTAAAATATGTGTCAGTTTACAGAGATTATTTAATACAATTTTAATATTGTGGGCCACAAACAATGTCAAAAGCGAAGCCAAACTAAAAGGTCCCCCCCAACGCCACCTGTTCGCTATATCCGGGAGGCGGTAATAAAGAATGAAGGCACACAAAGAGGAGATAACTTTGACTTCCGCAAAGTAGAACCTGATTCCATTTACTATCTATAAGATAAATACCTGCAACTAAATCTCCAAATCCAATAGTTGTCAGCGTCACAAAGGCATAGTAGATAGCAGCCACATAGTCCCACTCTTCAAACACCACGAAGAAGCAGGCAGGTAAGAAGATGAAGAACAGAAAGCCAGGGACTAGGTAGAGGAAAATCTGGCCCAGCATGCCAAGGTTGGTGAAGCAGTAGCTCATGTTGTCAGCTCGGCGCATGTTGCGTCTCTTGTATTTACGGTAGACGGATATAAGCTGGAACGTAAAAGAAATAATTCTCAATTGCTTTGTTTTGAAACTTTGCTTTTAACATATCATAAGGAAAAATATATATCTGCTTAGGAAAATTCAAAGTGCACGTGTCTCATCCAGATTAAGATCATCGTCAGTTCACGATGCCGTTCATGATGCGCACACCCTTAGTTTAACTAGTACCAGCTATTTCTCTTCTCACGCAGATCGTAAAAGCCGATAGAGGAAATGGACGATAATGCAAATCATGTTTTATAGGCGAATCGGCTAACAACCCATCTTTATTTTGATTAATTTTTCCACCAGAGCAGCACGACCCAAAATGTTCTCTGTCTGGCCTAGTAGGTATAAAGAAGTGATAATGTCTAGTAAGCAATAAGCATAGTATATACATATATATTGTATACTTTAAACTTTATCAGTCTTATTATAAAACCCAGACTAGGTAAATTTGTTACTAGGTTTAAACCATAATCCGACCAAATCAAGTTGATATCTAGTAATATTACACTATCATCTGTCAATGTCAACTTCATTTTGGGCGGATAATGGTTTAAACCTACTAACTAAGTTAGTCTCGGTTCTATAATAAGACGGTATGACCATATTTTAAGTTCATAAAATATTACACCTAAGTTTCGTTACGTAAATGATTCTGAATTAGCTATTCGTGGTGACTCAGATGGAATAAACAAAATTAATACTCAGTGATAGAAGAAACCAATTGCATAATAGCTGCTCTGTTTCTTTCTGATCAACGAGGAAATAATTTACAGTAATAATAATAACGTCTTTGATGAGTCAATGGGATGACACAAAACAAAACGCCATAAAGACACGCGACCCGTATTTTAAGTATTTAATTAATGCGGTGACAACCGCATGTTTACGGCAAGGAATGCTGTGCTAGGTGCTATTTGTATGTATAAAATGACTACATGAATGTAACTTTACAAACTAGATAATAAGGACAAACCACCAGTAATGATACCTGATTTAGCTAAACCCAAAATATTATATAGTGCGTTTGTTTAGGTATTTAAAAGAATGTAAACAAACTTGACATGTCTTTTTATTGAAATATACACTTTATAAATCAAAACCTTCGCAAATTACAAATTATTTATTTTATAAATTGTAAATTACATAATTTATTTGTAATTTGCGAAGGTATTGATTTATAAAGTGTATATTTCAATAAAAGGACATGTCAAGATTGTTTAAATTCTTTGAAATACGTAAAAAAATGGACTATACAATGTCCTTTTTAATTAAGTACAAATATTTTAAGGGGTTATTCAGTCTATCATTTTGAACAACTTTGCCCAATAAATATTTATCGAAATACGAAAAAAAATATTTAGGTTCTCATACAGATCAAAGTAGTCACGTGATATCGTTACTATGAAAAATGCAAAATAATTTTTCGTATTTCGATATATATTTATTGGGAAAAGTTGTTCAAAATGATGGACTGAATCACCTCTTAAAATATTTGTACTTAATTAAAAAGAACATTGTAGATACTTAAGATTTGTAAGGTTTTAAAGTAAACCACGCATTTAAAATACCTAGACTAAAATAAAATATAACAAAGGATTCATGTTTTTTTTCTGACAAATTATATATATATATATATATCCAGCAAATGATACTATTGTCTTCTCTATTGGTCTCTATCCAGAGCTATATAGCTGTCCTGCAGACATGCACGCTTATTCGAATTCAAAAATTACATTTGTGCCATATCGGCATATGATGTAGAAATAAATATTTGCACTGATATTACCGATATGACTGTTTGATCGACATATTTCAAAACTTTACTCGCACTTACAACATATAAACTATATTTTATTACCTGCAAGCCAAAGTATTCACCGAGGTTGGCGAGCAAGATACCGTTGATGGGTATACCGAAGAGGCCGTAGAATATCATCAGAATCCTCGAGAGATGAGTGGTGGGGGCCAGGTTGCCGTATCCTGAAATGATGAAAATGCATTTCTATAAGTACTGCATGCAACTGTCAGAGAAATAAAAAGGGCAAGGAAAAATAACTCGTCATAACGCTTTATGCAAATATTTATATATAAGGAGAAATTAAGAATTTCGTTGACACTTTTACATGCCTTACTATATTCTATTTTCAGCCTTTACTGTCCCACTTCTTCACATCAAATCGTTGACCCAAAATTTTATTATATTCTTTCTACTTAATACATGGTACTGTTGGTGCGGCACAAAGGCCATGAGAGGAGGTGCTGCATGGTGTCTGTACTTCTGCTAGGTCTATATAGCGCCAGCGCGCTAGATTGTGCTTACATCGAAATACCTGCAGGGCAAAGTCATTCCTTCCAGCTCTCTCGACTGAGTGCCTTCGAGGCCAAATTCCTGCAGCAGAAGTTAAGCTCGTCCCTTCATCTCCTTTTGGGCTTACGGATTTCGCTGTGTTAAGGATTATACTGCGTCACTGATTTGGTCCGTAGTTTATCGGCAAATCATATTCGGTGGCTAATCATAATTATCATAACTGGTCACAATAAATAACCCACCAAAAGTAATGACGATGGAGAAGAAGAAAAAACAGTGGTAGAAGTCCCACTTGTACAGAGACTTCTTTCTTCGTTGTGTAGTTGAACATGGACTTGTATCTATCACTTTAAAAGGCTAATAAGAGAAGTAACTCACCAATAGTACTGACGACTGTGTAGGAGAAGAAGAAAGAGTGGTAGAAGTCCCACTTGTAAGGCGGCTCGGCGTCTTCTGTGGTGTAGTTGAACATGGACTTGCCGCAGTAGTCGGAAAGTTTCCGGAGGATGCTGTCCTGCTTATCAGGGTCATTCGGGATGTAGTTCTCGTACAGGAGGTCTGGAATTATGAAAAAATTAAATGAGTCATCATTCTCATCAAAACGTGTTCCTGATTGCATTCTAAGCGGTAAGGCTTCAGAGCTCAGAGTCCGTTACCCAAGCAAGGTGATTTGACGAGGTTTCTACATAGAACTGCCGTCTGACCTCCGCATTCCAATGGTAGACCAAAAACAATCCATGGAAAGGTTTAAGGGCAAACCCTAGATGACGTCTGGGACCCTCAGTTTATATGTGCCTTCCGAAACATAGAATCATCTTTGTTTTCGGATAATCAGGTGATTCAAGCCTGCAATATCTTAATCAGACCGGGAACAATTTTTTACAATGTATGCTTTCCAGTGGGATTTGAACCTATGACCTCCGGATAACAAGGTGAACGCCTTGACCACTAGACAACGGAGGCAGTTAGGAAAAATTTAATGACTAATGGGCTACTCATCGTATTCGTAAAAAATTCTGCATATAGCACAATGCTTCTGTCTTCTCTTCTTAGTAACTCTTCATTCAGAACAAAGCTGAATATCAATGTATTGCTTTAAGGCAATATTATCTTATCACTGAGCTGTTTTTTTGTAATGCTGTAGCACACACATTTAAAATTGTATCGGTAGGTATATCTTTTTGTGGTGTCTGCCTTTCCATTTTTTGTAGGTATGTGTGATAAAGCGGCTAATAAATGAATGTATCTCTCTATCTTATCTTATATATAATGCTTTTGAGAAACTATATACAACTCTAAAAATTAAAGGGTACACCGCTTTTTAACATACTAAATTTTAGATACTTCTTAGATAATATCTTCGGTATGATGAGAAGCTAGAAATTGCTCAAAAAGTTTAAAACAAACTACTTCACGTGTCCTTAGTGTATCGTTACCACATGACCATAGGGCTAGTAGTTTCAAATTTATAGTTAATATTCTAACAAGAAATCGTGAGCACTAACTTAAGTTTATTCATTGTTAAGAAATAAAATAACCATAATACCTACTTTGTAAATAGAATTTATTCGTCACGACCAAACGAAATGTAGGGCACTAATTAATTACCTATGTACCTCATATTTCTTCTTAGCAAATGTTACAAGAAGTTAGTACATACATTACCTACTTACATAGGCTTATTTTGAGCATCGGTTGCCTAGAAGCGGTTGCAGTTCCTATAAGGCTGCCTTTTGACATCTGTTTTTAACTCCCGACAACAAAGAGGGGTGTTATAAGTTTGACGCTAACGTCTGTCTGTCTGTGGCATCGTAGCGCTCGAACAAATGGACAGATTTAAATGCGGTATTTTTTACATGAAAGCAACTTTCCTTGCGGTAGTTCTTAGATGATGGAAATCGGTTCAATAGTTTAAAGATATTAGGTGTTAACGCTTGAAAGCTGGGATTTGTAATTTACCTGAAAAATAATAGATGGCGCTTTGGATTAGAATATTATGTAGTTCCGCCCCTTCTCACTAGATGGTGTCATCAATTTTAATTTGCCTGCAAATCAACTTGTTTTAAATCTGTTTCTTTATGTTTTGGTGCCATAAAGATTTAAACTAACTAAATAGGTTAGATTTATTCATTGAATATGTAAATAAATAGTCATTACTAGAGTGGTTCACACTAATTTGCTTTTTAAACTGCTTTCAAAAAGAAGGACGTTTTCAATGTGCGTACAAACCTTGAATGGTTTTTGCTCATCCTATTGCCATGTAATAAACTTTTTTTTTGTAAATATATAAATTAAAATAAAAATAAAAAGTCGTCGCGTCGCGATCTTTTTTTATGTATGTTCACTGATTATTCGAAGACGTCTAGACCGATTTTAAAAATTCTTTTTTTTTGTTTGAAAGGGTATACTTGTCCGGTTGTTATGTATAAAATATGTAGGAATTGGAAAAGGTATACCGGAAAATTGCTTAACTATTATAAGGGTATAAATATTTTTTCTGTGTTAGTTGTACGTGTCTGATGGTTTAAATAATCAATCTATCCATATTCCGATGATATTTCGATCGAAAACACATGTTCGATGTTTTCCCAGTTGACTTTCCTATGAAAATAATGATAATTGACAACAGAAACTACGACCAATTAAAATGGAAAATTTATTCACCTTAGTAACATTTGTGTAAAGTTTCAACGTTTCACAAAATGTAGGGCACCAATTAAGTGATAGTTAAGTTTTTGTGAGCACAATTTAACGGGCGATTCAACACAGATTACTCGGTTTTGTGGTTTTTGTCAATTACCCGGTGGTGGTTGGATAAAGGAGGTCCGATCACAATGAGTGGTAGGTACAAAAAGCATTGATTGTTGTTTTTACATATTAGAAACTGGCTGGCAACAGTACGCGAGTTGAAAAGAAGAAGAAACTTATGTAAAAAGATTTAGACGTAAACATAAGAAATCGTTTTGTTTGTGCCTAAATATAAGTCACAGTCACAGTTTTCCCGCTTCGTCCGCGCGCGATTTCTTGATCTATATTTTAGAATTATGCTCTTGTCGGTAGAGTATGAATTTTCTTCCAATTTTCTCTCTCGACCACCAGAGTCATAGTAACACGAAACAGATAAAGGAGAAGGTAAACGTCGTGACGTTCAGGGAAGTACAAAAGCTGGCGGACGAGAGAGATTTAATAGCACGAAATACCTGTAGAACAATAGTATGAGTTGCTTGCTGCAACGCCTATTGACATGATTAGCGTATTTGTCCGTTCCCTAGATCGGCTTTTACGATATATGCGGGAAGGGAAGCAGCTAGTACATTCAAGTTTCTTGTTTT
This sequence comes from Acrobasis suavella, assembly GCA_943193695.1. NCBI lineage: Eukaryota > Metazoa > Arthropoda > Insecta > Lepidoptera > Pyralidae > Acrobasis > Acrobasis suavella. Next base: position 2,372,786 of record OW971943.1, read on the forward strand.
CTTCTAAACTAGCATGGCAAGTATTTTTTGACAGCTGAAATAAATTGACTGAGCAAATATCCCATATTTTGTGACACTTAAGGTACTATATTAATTAAAGGCCAAATTTGAAGTTAGGAAACCAAACTATGGAACGTTTGGTAACTCAGAGTTGAATTGATAGCAAGCTTTCACGTAGCAGGTCTCCAACGAAGTGGTTAGATCTTTTCAAAGCTGTAACTCTGTTCCCAGTAACAGAATGCTCCAAAAAAGCCGCAGACGGAGATACGTGGAGGAAAATCGCAAGAAAAGCGGTCATGGACGAACAACCTCTCTGTCAAAAGTGTACGACTAAGAGCTCTAACAGATGAGCGACATCATCTCCCCGAGACCTGTCGGTGGCCGTCGCTGACTGTCGATTCTATCACGAACTGTCGCGCGACGGTCGCGGGATGACGGGACTCACTCACAAGGTATATTCACAGAAAAAGTAACTACGTACATCGACTTACAGCATTTTTATGACCTTATTGCTTCCCATCATGACGTTTGCGGAACTCATCAGCCATTCAACTTTATCCTCGTTGTATAGCGGGAGCGGTCGCATTGTGGGTTTACTATTAAACCGACATAAACCGATGGTATATCAATCGAGCCATTGAGGCTGAAGGTCGGGCGATCAGTCAAGATCAGGGTTCCACAGTTTGTTATTCCTGTTAGGCTGTACAATCAGATAAACAGATACTCATTAACGAAAGTTACAGTTAGACAACCTCCGTGGCGTAGTGGTCACCATGCTAGTCCGCCACCCTGAGCTCCCGGGTTCGATCCCCGGTCAGGGCTATATGGAAAATGGCCTTTTTCAAATTATCCTGGGTCTTGGATGTTTATTATCATTATAAAGTATAATATTGTTGAGTTAGTATTCCATAACATATGTTTCGAACTTACTTTGGGGCTAGCTCAATCAGTGTAATTTGACCCTATATATTTATTTATTTATTTTGCCAGACTACGGCTGGCGAAGTTAAACTAAAGGGAGCTAGCTCAGACTCTAAAGAATTGGTATGGCGGACAATTTAGGTGTTATACTGCATTTTATAAAAAAAGTAAAATATCTCCTTACGTATAGTAGATTTTGTTTTGTGACATCAAAATCCTTATGACCCCTTCCAACCTTTTCACAATATGTGGCACTTCATTTCCCTTCATCCCATCAACGTGGGACGTAATTTATCGATAGCCCCTAATCATAAGGTCTCCGAAGATAGAATGTAAATGTTAAACAATATAAGAAATATGAAAGAAAATGTAAGCTGATAGAAATAAGGATAAATAGAAGAAATAAAATATTATATGTAAGTAAATAAAGGAAACCCCCATAATTATATAGTTCCACATGAAAAAAAAGTAGATAGAATAGTTAGAATGAGTATCCCACCCATAATGACAGAATGAAAAAAGCAATAAAAAAAAGTATGTAACACGAAAGTACGAGAGTAAAGATTGCGAAAAACTGGTATGAATGGAAATTAGATAGATAAATAAAGGCAAAAAAAGGAGATAGGAACGAATTAAAAAAAAAAATCTAAGGTGTCCATAACCGCTCTGCTGTCCCCGCAGCGGATCGGAATGCGAGGATTTTCACCTTCACCTCGTTACAAAAAAAAGTATACCAGTACAATCATTGTGCCCGAAGGCCGAAGTCAAAGTCAAGTTCAGGGCTTGTGACGAAACATGCGTAATTGCTTCTCGCATTTTTTCGTCAAGATGCTTTTCTTGAGAAAAAACGTAACCCAATCATCTTTCAGCTAAATCGGTGGATAGGCTGACGATTCACTTGATGAAAATTAGGAGCTCGGTGGCCCGACGGGATTATGCATTTAAGCGATTGACGGTTTTACAAGTTAAGCGATACAAGGCGTGGTGGCACTTGGACGGGTGACCACAAGAGGCATAAAAATTCTTCGAGCTAATACTTGCTTCAGCCGTTCTGGCTGTCATCTATGTATGGCAGTCGTCAAGCTATTTCAGATGCCTTAAAGCAGCTTGAAAAATCTGACACCAGTGTTGGACTTACATACACGAAGTAGAGTATTGATAGACGCAATATTTTCATGTAGATTGAGATAGTATAGGAACACTCCATCGCTTCCTGTGGACTGAGCACAATCATTTCGTGCTGCAAAATAAATAAAAATCCCGACTTTCAAGCGTTCACCTATGAACGGCTGATGAAAGCCGTTCATAACATATGAACGGCTTTCATCAAACATAGCTAAGAACGATCGCAGAGAACTTTCTTTCACGTAAAAAACGCATCGAAATCGGACTCTCAAGCGCTAGGATGCCTCAGACAGACATACATTATAACACCCCTCTTTTTTGTCGGTGGTTAAAATGGACATCATTAAAAAAGACGGGGATTTTAGCTGTACATGCGTCAAGAAACCAAGAATAGCGACGTCCATTTGTGTACTAATGTGGGTAATGTGTCAATTTTATTGCAGTAGGTATGGTACCGATTGACGACAAAGAATAAAGATTTGATTGCATCATAAAACAAGACATGATTGGAATTCATACTATTAAATTATTTTATTCATAAAACAATACGATACCTACAATAAAGAGAATATTATAATAAGCTGAGTCGCCTGCATCGGTGTTGCTCCTTTGCCGACAACTGTCGGCGCGTTTGAGGGGCCCATCTAGTGGTCGGCAAGCCACCACCTGCCTACAATAGTCAATAATCATGATTATGGTCCTTGATATGCCTGACAAAAAGTTCAAAGCTTATGTAAAGAAGGTACTCTGTGAGAAGGCTTATTATAGGACCGATGACTATCTTAAAGACAACAAAGTCTGGCTTGAGCTTGGCGAGTCCCTCTTAAAGGTTTGTATACTCAGAAATGGTCATAATTTGGTACATTAAGTACATACTGAATTTACAACTTGATTTGACATTATTTCAAAATTTCGACATTAAAAAATTAATTTAAATTATGACAACAAACAATGTATACTCTGTCCACATATCAACTAAAAATATTAATTTCATTGTGAGTTGACGTTCTTGGAGAAAATGCTGCAGTGCAGTTTGTTACCGCTTCTTCTGCACTAGCGCTTTGGAGGCGGCAGTAAACTTAGCTCTAAGTAACTTTTTGACGTCAACAATTATTGTGCAATAAAACAAAGTGACGATTATTAAGAGATATTATAAATATCCTATGATAATAAAGATATATTTGAATTTGAATTTGAATATGGCAGGTGATGTTTCTATTGCAATATCCCATCAGTCCAACCCAATCTCATAGACCTTTCCCTTTTTCTTGCAATAGATCTTTATCCTGTAAAAACTTTACATAGGTACATAGTTTAGGCGGGAGCGCCAGGACCTGCATTGCTTTTTTATAGGGAAGGCCCTGCGATCAGTGCCTACCCTATAAAATATGGAGCCGTTCTTGTAAATTATGTATAATTACCTAAATTACAAAAAACGGCTTCATATCGAGGAAAATAGGTAGATTTCTCACTTTGCCGTCATTATTAGGGTGGCGCAAAGTAGACAAATTGCTATTTGTCTGTATAGAGTGCACGCCACGAGGGAGCGCCATATTACATCAACCTCTCTACTGGATCTGTATTCCAAGCCTCTCAAAAGACCGGGGTGAAAAGACCCGTGATTATCAATATCACGGTTCATGAGATACAGCCTGGTGACAGACAGACGGACGGACAGCGGAGTCTAAGTAATAGTTTTTACCTTTTGGGTACGGAACCCTAAAAAGACGATTGGCACGCATATCATTCTTGACAACGTCAAGCCAGCATTTCTTAGGTCTACCACGTCTCACTTAAAGCGAACGTTAACTTTATGTTTTTTGTTATTATTTGGAGCAGTTAATTTGATTTATTAAATTTTTTGAATACCTAATATTTTTTCATTAGGATGATGTGATGATATGACTTTATTAATTGGTTTTAATTTATCGGTTCTTCTCTTATTATAATGATAGTATAACATTAAAATTTTAAATTGTAAATTCATTAGTTATTAATATAATCTGAAATTTGTATGCCTGAAAGGCGAATGACAGTTTGTATAGATTTTAACATCTTAATTTATACCTGTGGTACACAAATTAATGAGTTTGAAGTTAGAAGTTATTCTAGTTTTTCGAAATAATGTCTTAAGGGGCTACCTAAATTTTCCGGGGTCCAGTGCTGCCCCCATTTGAAATAAATCATTTGAAAGGAAACGGAGATATCATTTAAAATTTGGCCTTGATCAGACCCTAGATAGGTAACCCTTTAAACTATTTTATGAACAACTGTTTACAGTTTAAAGTGAGAATGTGAAGCTTTTCTACGCACATACGCCAAAAGTGGCCGTTTTTCGCAATTGTGCGTAGAAAAGCTTCACGTTCTCACTTTAAACTGTAAACAGTAGTTTATAAAATAGTTTGAATGGTTATCTAGAGCCTGGTCAAGACAAAATTTTAGATGACGTTCCGTTTCCTACCAAATGTTTTATTTCAAATGGGGGCAGCACTGGACCCCGGAAAAATTCAGGTATCCCCTTAAAGGGAGTAGAACTAAAATGAAAATGAAAAAATTAACGCAACTTTTCGTGCCAAATATACCCGTCTGTGCTTCTGCCGGGGCCTAGCGAAGGCGACGTGGCTATACATTTGTTTGCCATGTAATTTAACTTGGCGGTTTCCACAAGTCTTGACTGTACCAGAGCGTAGGCGATCGGCTGTCTCTCTCATCTCAGCGTTTTCCCAGAAGCGTCCTCAGCTGCAAGGCTGAGAAGCCCGGGGTCCGCTTTCCGACTTTTTCTTCTCCACTTTGCACGGTCTTAAGCACCCTTGGTTGTAAGACTATTAGCACGCATATCATCCTTGACGACGTCAAGCCTACTTCTTGGGTCTACCCCGCCTGCCGGGCCCCGGCGGAGGCGGCGTGGCTATACATTTGTTTCCCACGTAACTTGCCGGCTTCCCTAGGACGTGACCGTACCAGCGTAGGCGATCGGCTGCCTCTGACATCAATCCTGCTTTATAATAGATTAAACAAACGAAGTAATGACGCAAAGATATATAAAAATAAGTCAATTCATAGTTAGATAGAAAGCCCTGGATGCAGGCCGCTCTTGATCTGTCATTTTGGCAATGCTTGGGCTCTCCCAAGCATTGCCAAAATGACAGATCAGCTTATGGCCATCAGTGGACGTTATGCGGCTGAAATGATCATGATTATGAATACGTACACGCTGACTTTTCATTGGTTTTGGAAAAAAAATGTCATGTAGTAAATAAATTCCTCTATCCATATACGTAATCCAAATTTGTGTATGACATAAAATAAAAAAGTTGCGAAAATGATTTTCTATCGAGACCACGTAGTTACCCGTTCATAACTGACGCGTGACCCCCATGAACTCAAAATCTAGCCAGCCGGCGGTACTACTAATTGATCTCACGATTTTACTTTCGAGTTTTAGTCAACATATTTTGTTTCTGAATTTTTATTTTGACTAGCTAATTAGGTCTTACTAACGATTCTTACATAGTGGCCTTCGGCTCCAAAACCAATGAAATATCACCGTGTAGATACAGGCATTTACCGGACACGACAGCCATGTCTCCTTCATGTTCCTCATTAGCACCATTAGGTTCCTTTTTATATAAATTTGCTTTCGCTCGAAGGAATATTCGTGGTGACATCTCTAATTAGTCTAATTCTGAAATCACGAAGCCGTGGAGGCCATGTTTACTTGAAAGATGGTGGACATTTGCAGTTGACCATTTGAGGAAAAAAAATATTTTTATGCTACTACAAAAAAGTTTTTCTTTTAATGTAAAGTTGAAAATAACCGGCCAAGTGCGTGTCGGGCCACGTGCAGTGTAGGGTTCCGTAGTTGCAAATGGCCACTTTGAGTTCACACCACTAAAATGTCTAAAACTAATATTCTGTTGAATTTGTATGAACTATTCCTTTTCCGAGTACATTTTATAAGTTGGTCGCTTATAACTTTTTAATTTGTAAACCCTATTTAGCTCTCATATATTCCTTTAAACTTCGTTATTTAGACTACAGATGTGAATTGTTTCCATGTCCATATATAACCGTTTAATAGATAGAGGGAATGGGGACACTTGATTCTAACAAAAAATTGCAATATAAAACCAAATATTTTAGAAACGGATCCCTAAATCGAAACACAACACAAGCTCACAATATTTTTTAAAGACCTATTCAAGGGTAGAACACTTGATGGGTTAGTCGAGAAAAAAAAATTACTCCTACTTTACTTGAATGGGAGCTCACCTAAATTTTTTTTTTAATATTTTATTTTATCACTTTTTTTGGCATGATTAATATAATACTTACACCAAATTACAGCTTTCTAGTACTTATAGTCTCTGAGCAAAACCGCGGATGGACAGACAGACAGACCTGGCAAAACTATAAGGGTACCATGTTTACTACGAAACCCTAAAAAGCCCAAACTTGATGGGGTTGCGTCGTTTTCCAACAGGGTTCCCGTGGCCACGGTTGTTCCGTAGACACGTATATTCGGCCACCAAACAAAGGTTAGTTTGAAGTCTCTTAGGTATTGTAGGTGTTCTACTGTTCATTATATTCTGTTTTGAATGTGCTAGTTTTTCTCATAGATGGAGATTAAAAGTAGAGTGTGCTACTCGGGTACGGTAATATTTTTATCACGGGCGATATACATGAATCCCTCGCTACACTCAGGATTCCACCGTAGAATCACTCGCTCCGCTCGTGATTCAACTGTGGAATCCTTCGTTTCGCTCTGGATTCAAAGTAGCGCCTTCGCCTTCAAAATATAATATTACCTTAGCCCCTTGTAGCACAATCTACTATTAAAACAAAATTCTTCTTTTTTTGCTGGACAGCCAACATTATTTTTGATTCTTCATAGATTACACTGGTGTTCAGTTTTCAAATTGGTTTTAATCCCTAGAGATCTTCTTTTTCACTTTTTAGTCCCAAGAGAATCACCAGTAACTTTTGCTTCAAATGTTTTGGGATGAACACGTCGTTTTTTTAAATAGATGAGATGTAAAACAAAATTACATAGTTGGGAAGAAAAGAAGAAAAGAAAAGGAAAATGTATCAGCTGTGTCTCTTGATAGTTCAGAGAATAATTTAAGAAAAAAACGAAAATATATTTTTACTAAAAATGTGATGAGAAATTAAACGCCGTGGACTTGTAAGTCTTAGCTATCCTTGGGCACCTTTTATTGGCTTTCTGATTTCCATTCGAATGTTTGTTGATTATTGTATCTGTTGGATCCCCTTGAAAACAAATAAATAAAAATTAATAATGTACAAGGTACAAAACTTCTTATGTTCCTTAAAAAATATAATCATCAAGAACAATAGTTTAACATAATAAAGTTATGCGCCGTCCAACCACTGTTGCTTGACATACAACGTGGAAGGGACACACCCGTAGTAAATCAAACCACGGGCTATACTAGATCACTTTACTATAATGAAATTAAAATAACAGTCAAAAAGCAAAAAAAAAACATATTGGCATTTCCATACAAAAGTGTGCAGTCGCTCGAGAAATTTTTATAGGAATGTCGATTTTTTTGCTTTTTGGCTGTTATTTTAATTTCATTACACTATAGTGATTTAGTATAGCCCGTGGTTCGATTTATTACGGGTATGTCCCTTAACATGTGGGTATATTCCACGTTATAAGTTAGTACTTTATACTCGGGATAGGTACTTTCCCTCGAACAGGTACATTTTATAATATTATAGGTGTATAGTTTACGAATTGTCTACTTATTCAATATATGTTTAAGTGTCGTGTCATAAAAAATAGTAGAGGAAAAGTCGGGTCATCCATCACATATTCACAGCATGGTCAGATCGTCTGTCGGTACGTCCTCTCCAAGTTTTCCTGTCTCCAGACGACGGCGGAATGCTAATAGGGTTTTACGGAAATCGCCAATTCGTAGTAAAATTGACGCCATTTTGTCGAGAGGCCTCGACTCAAGCCTAGCCGACAAATAAATTAAATTTTATTCCTAGTGACAAATAGGTAGGTAAGGAACGTATTTTAATCTGTTTCTAAAGTAAAGACGAATACACCGATGCAACTGAATATTATTTAAAAAAAATTGAAGTGAAAACTTCTTTAGCGGCGTTGTACACTGTTTTTGGTAAGGGTAAAAAATGTTAAACTCGCGTCAGAGAGTCAGGGCGTCAGGACACGTGACCTGATCGAAAATTCGTAAGACGCGCGGCGCGGCGTAAGAGAGGAAGTATCCCCCTCTCTTTCTACGGCGCGGCGAAAATGTATGCAGGCGCCTGCTGTTTCGTTTAGGCGGCACAGGGCTTCGTGTGTTTATGTTACAGCTTGCCACGCGCATCCATGGAAAGCACGACGTTAATATTCAAGTTTTCACTTCTGCCGGCACTCCCGGAGTGTAAACCGTCGTTTTTTTTTAAATATATACAATATAATAAAAAAAACTTTATTAAAACTAAACAAACTAAAATACTATTATACTATTATATTATACTATAATTAAAACTAAATAAAATAAAAATAATTAAATAATAAGTATATTTTTAATTAAACTATGAATCTAAAACTAAACATCATCATCATCATCATCATCAGAACGTGTTTCCGGTTGCATCCTCAGCGGACGCGGCTTCCGAACCACGGAATAATATTTTTTCGAATAATCAAGTGATTCAAGCCTACAATATCCTAACCAGAGTCAAAAACAACATTTTACAAAGTATGCTTCCCAATGGGATTTGAACCCACGACCTCTGGATCACATGGCGAACATCTTGACCACTGGACCCCGGAGGCAGAATCTTAAACTTTATATATATTAGTAAAATTAGACCTAAAAAGTATCACAACAGGTAAATTACATAATATACATACACTAGCTGGGCGACTGGACGGTTACTTTTTTTATGAAAATCCATTTTTAGCCTCATCACTCCCTAAATACCGAGTTTCATCAAGATCTGGAGCCGTTATCGAGATCTTTTCTTTTTTCCTGACCTATATCGTTCCGTCGTGTTTCTATCTCCTGCCTTCGCTGTCCACTCTTGTTGGAAAGCGTCGAGGTCATCGTGTCATCTCTTTCTCGGCCTTCCCCGCGACGTCGACCATCCTCGGGTATCCATTGCGGTATATAGGTACATACAAAAATTGCTTGTTTAAAGTATAGGATTTTTTAATATAGGTATATTTATGTATTGTCTTATCTTGTGCTGCTGCAGCATAAAAGGTAATGTTTAAACGAATAAATGGTAACTTTCAATGAATTAAATAGAGCAGACTCTGTCTACAGAGTATTGCGACTTAGTTGATAGATTTATGGATAGTTTGATTATGTTTGCAATCACATAAATTACTATAATTTTTATTTTATTTTATAAGTGTCAATTTTTTTGTGTTAATTTGCTTTCATCTATATGTACTAAACTGGTTTAAACACAGAGTACATTTAGAACTTGCTTTAATCCATTATTCATTTACCCAAATGAAGATGACAGTGACAAAAAGGTAGATGACAAATTACTGGAGGTCTCCTTGTTTAGACAGATAAGTTTTAAATTAAGTACTTATTACGAAAGTTAGTCCGGATTCCGGATATAAGACGGTTATTTTTCTTTCTCAAACAGAAAAAATATACCTATTCATTGATATCAGATACAGTAAATGTATTGTATTTATTAACAATACATACCTTAAACACAAAAAAATACATTTTAAATGTTTAATTTTAATTGTCAAACCTTATGTGAAATTCCAACTACGGTATGTCCATTTTAAAGATAATCAGAATAAAGTGTGCAATAAAGAATAATGGCAGATGCTCATTACATTATTATGTTAATATATTTTTAACAACTTAAGTGTGTATGTATGTATATCACGTTTGCTCCGAAAATGGTTTTATTTCTTATGCCCGATAAGAATCTAAGAGGTAAGATCTATTCTTTTCCTTTAAAAAAAACTAGTGAGTTTTTTGCGCAAATATTAGACTAGACAATAGTCTCCGCCGGTTATTTATTGTGTCTTAAAAGTATAGATGTCTTTTTTAATCGACTTAAAAAAAGGTTATCAATTTTTGAAATCAATTTATCTAACTTTTATGTGAATCTCTTTTTTAATGTATGTTCACCGAATACTCGAAGACGCATAAAAAATTTGAAAAATACTTTGTTTGTATAAAAGGGCAAACTTATTGGTATTGAAATTTTACCAAAATCGGTTTTGTAGTTTGGTGTTGAAATCGGGTTTTAGTATTGAAAAATTATTTATGAAAGAGTGGTTTATTTCCCACTTTAAAAAGATTTTGTGATGTATTTATATTATCCCTTTAACTGTCCCTAAAATAAAACAATAGATAAACAATTGATCTGGGAGGAATTCCTCCCAGTAACAGGTAAGGGGTTAATTAATGATTCCCATGCTGATCTGGAGGCAAATAAAAGCCTTTCATTATTAATCCACTGCTCTTTCGGGTAAATTTTTTATTTGTGTAATTAACACAAAACAATAATAAATATGACAATTACACTAAAAACTAAAATTAAAATCTAAACTAAAACTAAATTCTAAGTTAAATTTTAATCCAAATTAAAAAAAAAAACTTTTTTATGGATGTACACGGATTGGGCGTAAACTTGAGGATCCTTTTACAGTACATTCAGTCACCATTCCTGATTGTCGTTTTCCATCTTTAGGTCTACCATCTTGCTTAGAATAGTTATTGTGCCTTGGAAATATTTTGATACTTATCTTTAAACACATCACGATTTGATTTCTATTTTCACCTACACACCCAATATCACTCTAAAAGTGACCTCTGCTCTGCGTCTTAAGAGTCCCCCTTACCCTAGACAGGATCAGATTTTCCCATACAAACATTGTCTAGCTTTTATTTTGAAACGCCATGACAGATATTGGTGAAATTATGTAATTTCAAAGAAATTGCATATATTAAGGCATAAAACTAGTTTTCAAAATATGAACTTAAAGAAAATATAGTGTATCATATCATATTTGACCATCAGTATGGAAAACTTCACACTCTCATATTTTCTTTCAAATTCATGTTTGATTGTAGAAAACTAGTTATATGCAATTGTATCTAGGCATATAACAAAATACTGCTGAAATTTCACTTGTCATTTCAAAATAAAAGGTAGACTACGTTTGTATGGAGAAGTCTAGGTTAAGGCGATTCTTAAGGCCCTAGGCTCTGCCATATAAATGTGATAGTGTACCTATCTGTATATGTGCCTTCTCCCCCTCCGCTGTAAGATTCTGAACCAACGCAAAAGGAAGATGCTGGAGATTGAAAAGGAACCAGGAGATTGAAACGGAAGCTAGGCTTCGCTTGCTCGGACAGGTAAAAAAATTGGGAAAGGATCGGGCGTTGAAAAGAGCCTAATTAGGTCGGCTGAATGGCCAAGTCAAGTTCAGAAAGACTGAGGTACCTCGGAGTTGTCAGTTGACTACTGGCAGCAACGGTTCCAAGACCGCAAGAAATAGCGCCATCTAGTGTCGGAAGCCAAGATCCACATTGGGTGGTTGCGTAGTAATTAAGTGTATTTGCCTTCTAAGGGTTGTATCTCACTTGTCAGCGCGAATCACCACTTAAATATGCTGCTATTCTTTTCTGTCGCTCACCGTCATTTGCCAGAGCGAGAGATCAGATCCAACATTAAATCATATAAAACCGTGTTTTAGCTTCCATCATTGAGATTCTCTCTGATTCCGATGACCAGATTATGGCTGACATGGTCCAATTCGATACCTCGCGGTCCGACCCCCCCGCATTCGCATTTGCGTAGGAACATTAGCTCGTTAACTAGGTACCGCCCGGCGGCATCTGGACGATTTGCGTCCTAAGTAGCCCTTCTGGCACCGTAGCTTCGGCCCTTCCAGCAAAACATGGGTGTTGCAGCACCTCAAAATTTGCCATAGTCCCTAGCGCGCATAAAGCCCAGGTTTCCCCCTTGGGAGCCCTTTGCGCTGCTGCTAGTAGTTTATAAATATAGGAAGCCGGGCCTCTGGCTCGCTCCTGAAACTTTGTCCGGTGAAGTAAGAAATGCCATCATTGCGAATGTCATTCTAATAATTCCCATGACGACATTTTCATTACATATGATATTCATAACATATGATTTTAATATGTTTACTAGTTTGCTGCTCATGACCGACTTGGAAAGGCAATCCAGCTTCATTTGCTAATCGTGTCTCAATTGTAAGGATGGTTGTCCACCAAAGCAAAAAAGCCGTGTCACATGTCGAAGTGTATAAGCTCAATAAATATTTTTGAAAAACAAACAAACGAATTATCATTTGCCGATCCCTTTGAAGGCCAATCTAGATGTACCTACCAAAGCAGCAAAACAACCATTCCTGGTAAATAAGGTAAAAAAAAAACCGCTATGCGTTTTTTTGTCGCTATTATTATATACTATAGATATCTGCAACTTAAAAATTATCATATCAATATTGTATAAAAGTAAAATTCATTTAAACCGGCAGACTCGCGAAGTAAAATTAAATAATTCTCTTTTTTTTTTAAAGAAAAAGTATTTATATAGATTTCTGGGTTCAATAGAATTCGTGCGATATTTTGTAAATGTTGTCATTGTTATACTGGCTCGTAATTTACAGCATATATATAATAATGTAAATTGATACAAGAAAATGCCTGCGAGAAGCCGTCTATGTGCACTTTTTCTTACAATAAAATGTGGAACTTCGCTCAGTTATCGCGCACAATTCTGTGTAAAATCAGCTTTACAGCTTTTAGTGTATTAATGAGGCAATTACTTTATTGCAATGAATATCGCTAATATTTATGCAAAGTGTTTTATCTATATATATGTATTTATATCTTTAGGTTTTCTTTCATTTCCATCCATAAAATAACGTATGACTATTTTAATTAGGTACTAACTAGTAGTCCCAAGTATGCCTACAGTTAGCCCTAAGTTTTACTCACACAACATCATTGAATTAATAAAAGTATTACATAAAAAGTGTCAATTTTATTCAGAATATATGGAGTTTCAGAGCTGTAACTTCTGGCTAACTGGACTTTCCAAATCCATCACATAATAACAGCGTACGTGTCATTCGTAATAATTGTACCGTAAATAAATGTAGTTATTTTGATGCTCAATCATCTTGTAAGGTGTCTAAAACCCCATACGTTTGAGGAAAATGGAGTAAAGTGGGGCATAACATGACGAATACCATTGTTGTATTGATTTGTTGGATTGTAATTAAAAATCCGTAAATCGTATTACATTAGTATATTATCTAACAATGAGTAGTTATTATTAATATTAGGGTCACTCGCCTGAAAAGGTGAGGCCAACTTATATATTTTCATCATCGCATTTTTGTTTAATCAAATTAAATTAATTAGTTAGTAGTTAATTTGTTTCCATCTCATAATCAGAGGTCGGAATCAGATAGAGTTATTTATGTATTTGCATCAAAATGTTAATTTTAATATGGATCTTACCGGGATATCTGATGGAAAATCCCGTGTTGCCAACAATATTACAAATAAATAATAATAAAAACCTTACAGACAGATAAGACAAATAAAACAAAGTTAATTAACATACAATTTTTATTCGTATATACATATCGGCAACGTCGCGCGTGCAGTGGTTTAAATTGTGAAAAAGTACATTACTTTTTATTTAAGAAATCACGGTATTTTTCTGCTCTTTAAAATTAATCTTGGGTTTTGAGGCATATCCACTTTATTCTCTCGCTGTATGAAATCAGTGTAACTACATAAATAACTCTACCTAATTCCGACCTCTGATCATAATAGGAATGTGGACAAAATTAGGGAGATTATTAAAAATATATCTACGTATTTTTTGCACGCCTCATAAGCGGAGCGTTGAGGTAGTGCTCTACTCTCATTTCAACATGTCAGGGTCAATTTCTAGATTTAAACTGTATCTATATTTATATTGCACTTATAAAATAATATAAGTACAGATATGTAAAGAACAGCCCTTTTATAAACACGTTTAATACTTACCTGTAGAAAATATTTGTCAAGCATGACAGAGAAAAAAAAATGATTTAGAAAAATGTTCGTGAAGGTCCAGATGTCTGCATGCGGGCGCCACGATGACGCTCAAAATACTTAATGTATTTTTTCATAGGTTCATCTTGTCACAGGATTGTTTTCTATTGAAAATTACTGTCTAATTCAGTGTCGTTTTTATTTATTTATTTAAATTTCGCATGACGTCACGATCAAATAATATTTTCACTAAGTGATGACGTAAATTGCCCCCACTCCGAAACTTCGATTCGCTGTATTGTATCTTTGTGAATCTGTACTACTTCGCTGAAGAAAAAAAAGGGTATTCTTTCTAATTTATGGACTAAATAAAATATATTTTTGGTCCTAGTCCACAACCCTATTCTTATTACGATCGACGACCTCCGTGGCGTAGTGGTTACCATGCTAGTCCGCCACCCAGAGGTCCCGGTAAGGGCAAGTTGGATAATGGCCTTTTTCAAATTGTCCTGGGTCTTGGATGTACGAGTACGTGTATATCTATATACCTATATGTATTTGTTATAAAATATAGTATCATTGAGTTAGTATCCCATAACACAAGTCTCGAAATTACTTTGGGGCTAGCTCAATCAGTGTTATTTGTCCCTATATATTTATTTATTAGCACTGTGTGTTACTTTTTTCAACTTACGAAATATACCTATACTAATTATTTACACTTTAGTCCACATGCTTGTAAGTACTCGTATGTATAAAACGAAAAATAATTTGCACGTAAAATTAAACAATGCATAAAAATTGTGTGCGTCAAGAAGATTAGTATTAATTCGTTTATTAATTTGATAACACCGGTTGTTAAGCTAAGAAGTGTAGTTACCAACAAAAAGAGAAAAATGTTCAAACAAACAGTAAAAAAGTTTTTATTGAGTAGATAAAAAGAAAATCTGAAAGGACTCATTAATCATAATTATCATACAGATCAAGACCAAGAATAGGGATGTGGCTGATAATTTTTTTTTGGCTTATTAGATCGATTATTAAAAAGTATATTCATATGTAAGTAGGTAAAATAGAATTAGTACTGCGCCCATCTTGTTTCAAATAAATTTTTCCTCCACCCAAAGGTTGGCTGGAAGAGATTGCATTCATAGCGATAAGTCCGCCTTTGTGCCTATATTGTTTCTTGTTGTTTTGTAATTTTTGTGTGTCTATTATGGTGCAATAAAGTTGATTTGTATGGTATACCTATTTTTTCTTTTCTTTGATTAGCAAATAATGACGAAGGTACAGCGAATTTAAATTTCGCACGACGTCACAATCAGCTACGATTTTTAACCAAAGGTAACGAAATCACCCCCACTACAAAACTTCGATGTGCTGTATCTTTGTGAATTTTTACTACTTTTCTAAACGAAAAAATATGGGTCCTTTTGCATAATCTACTTGACGGACGCAATAAAATAATATATTATTTACCCAGTCCATATCCCTAATACAGATCTGTGGTAGGTATACACAGGCACAAACAGGATAATTTTTTAAAAAGGCCTGTAAGTAACAAAACAAGTAAAATATCTAAACAAGTAAAAGATTTAAGTTAAGCTAAAGCTTAACTTTGATTCCCAGAATAGTATTACACACGTACTTATTCTAAGCAATGTGATTTATTTCATTTAATTATTTAAAGAAATTCTCAAAACACTTGCAATAATGAACAGAATATTTGCGGTATTGTGCAAAATGTCTATTTAGTTGGCATTATGACAATGTGCGTCTGTGGCCGACTAAATGAATATGGCGGTGTGTTAAGCAAATGTCGCTTTTAATGATTGCTGCATTAGTGCTAATAGCCTATTCAACTCTGACGCCTGCACCTGTGACTGTGCTTTGTCTACCTCAAAGCTGGATATGACGACAGATGAAATAGGCAAAAGATTTTCTCACATCCATAGACTAAACCTGCCTTATTATAACCGCGAACTAATTTTGGTACTTGCTTGGTTTAAACGCGAACTAATTTAATTATTAAGTTTAAACCTCTCAAAACAAGAAGACCTTCCGCAACATACCTTCTCTTGTCACTGTCAACTTCATTTGGGTGAATTATTATTTATAGTTTAAACCAAGTCCTAAAATCAAATCAGATACTTTTTTTCTAAACGTCAAAACAAACATTTTCTTTGGGATTTGTATGAAATACAGACAGATGAAATCATAGTTTCTTGGAGTCAAATAGCTCTCTCATTATCAGTTTTTATGCAATAATAAATCTAAAATCACGTTAAAATGCATATTTTCAAAGATTAGTGTCATTTTTTTGCGATGTTTTATTTTTTTTATCAGTACTGGATAATAAAATTTTGACCCAGGAAAATACCTAATTACTCTGCGTTTTATAAAAAGGTGGAACGAGCCCGTGAGGATAGCTAAGTCAATTTTTATAACATTTCCACAGTAATAAAGTAAGTTTTATTATTTTCCAAGGAAAAAAAAAACACTGGGAAAACATGTAGACATATTTATTATTATAAGTATAAAATAATCTTTTCATCTCACCTACTCAAAAAGCAATGTTTTCTTCCCAAAACATTTCGCGCTAAAGTTACTGGTTATTCTCTCGGGACTAAAAAGTAAAAAAAGAAAATCTCTAGGGATTAAAACCAATTTTAAAACACGAGTTTATTCTATGTATAATCAAATATTATATTGGCAGTCCAGCAAAAAGAAGAAGAATTTCATTTTAAAATAAAAAATAATTGGCACAGAAGTCGTTATTTTTTTTAATTTGGAATACAAAACGTCGTCAACATAGATGAATGTAGGTAAACTTTTTTATGTCCTTCGCTTCGGAGAAAGAAATAAGTACAATTAAAAGGGCGCAATTTTTCTATTTCTAAAACCTAAAACTTCTGTAATTATTTTTCAATTCAAGTAATTACAGAAGTTTTAGGTTATTTGTAGTGACATGTAATTATTTGTGTAAATGTGAATACTTTTTCGTAAGTTTAAGCCGATAGTGAATTGGTATAAAGTCTACTTATAAAAAGATATGAAGGACCACGCAAACAAGGTTATGAGTGAAAATTTTATCGTAAGTTGGTGGTCTTCGAAAAATTATTTCTTAGTATTTATTGTATGAAAACGACACCAAAGGTTAGTATTCAATTGTCGGTTGAAATCTGATTAGGTATTGTAGGTGTTCTACTGCTCTTTATATTCTGTTATATATTTGCTAGTTTTTCTTATAGATGGAGATGAAAAGTAGAGTGTGCTACTCGGGTACGGCAATATTTTTATCTCGGGCGATATATATGAATCCCTCGCCTTACTCAGGATTCCACCGTAGAATCACTCGCTCCGCTCGTGATTCAACTGTGGAATCCTTCGTTTCGCTCTGGATTCAAAGTAGCGCCCTCGCCTTCAAAATATTACCTTATTCCCTTGTAGCACAATCTACTATTTAGACGTGCTAATTCACAATGGCTGGCAGCGTACTTTACTAAAAAACAATAGTCACCTTTATTTCTATCTTTGCAATGCATAGAATAGCTTGAAAAAGATTTGTTTGCTTGAGAACTAGCAGCGCCGACGCTGGCAGCGGCAAGGCTTTGGTTTTTCTCAACCTTTACATTTTTTAGAGATGCCTGAATTTTATGGGGTCCAGTGCTGCCCCCCATTTGAAATAAATTATATGAAAGGAAAGGAAGATATTTAAAATTTTGGTCTTACCATGCTCTCGATAAATCTTCAAACTGTTTAAAGTGAGAACGTGAAGCTTTTACGCACAATTGCGAAAAACGGTCACTTTTGGCGTAGAAAAGCTTCACGTTCTCACTATCAACTGTAAAACCACTGTCACCGAATCAATCACTGGACACCGAAAATTTCATGTATCATATTGAATAGAAATAAAGCTTAAATACGGTTTGACAACGAAACCGCTGCCGCTTCAGTGAGAATGAGCCCTGAAGAACTTCGCTTCGCTCGTCAATGAATATAAATTGTTATGTACATATGAATATATAATTATATAAGAATACCGCATATTATGTTCCAATAATCTCAATGAATAACGTTTGCATATAACTTACAATTTCTATGTGCTAATTGACGTCTTATGACACTACATTAGTGTTATTATCCTTTTGAAAACCATTGTCGTCGGTGCAGTTTGTATGTAACAGATGTACCTCGTGACTTCTATGATTAATGTTGACTCATTTTCCAATAGGTGCTTCTGAAAATTGTGCTATACTATTTAATTGAGTGAAATTTATAGTATTTTATGCAACGGTTGCAAGAAGGATCAAAAAATGCGAGGGGCGCAGGTGTCATAAGAAGACGCCATCGAGCATTTCTTGACGTACTTATACTTTTACGTTATACAAAGAATAATAACCATATTCCTTATCTGTGCTTGTATATAATATTTTTTCTACTTTACTTAACAACTGGCGACCGCGTACTGGCAAGCGAAGCGCAGGACACCCACCCACGAAGTGGTCAGACGAACTGACCAAGGTCGCTGCAAAGCGCTGGATGCAGGCGGCTCTCGATCGGTCATTTTGGAAATCCTTGGGAGAGGCCTATGTCCAGCAGTAGAAGTTAAGCGGCTGAAATGATGATGATGATGATATTTACTATAATATATAAATATAGTCGTAGAAAAAGTATTGTATGCAACGTTGTATAAGTACGCCCAAAAATGCTCGATGGCGTCTCCTTACGACGCTCGCCGAGGCTCGCATCGTAACCAGTGCCACTCGCAATATTCAATTCAATTCAATTCAATTCAATCCTTTATTGCTTCCTTAATGTTGTACATACATGTGGTGTTTAATATGAAATGATATTTGAACCGTCTTATACAACTGTTGCATAAAATACTATTCCCTTACGCCAGGTCGCTTGGTGGCAAATCTAATACTATTTGTATTTACAATATCTGTGATTTTGCGCTCATATTCTCGGTCAGCTTTTACGATCTGCGAGGGATGAGAAACAGCTAATAAATCTGCAAACCAGAATGGAAATCTCAATAAACGAAGAGTATGTTACATGAGTCAGAAATATAACAAGTTTATTAAGAAGGCAAATTAAAAAGACCCCGACTTTCAAGCGTTTAGCTTATAACACCCCTCTTTTTCGCCGGAGGTTAAAACATGGAGAAATTATCAATACCTGACAGTAATCATTTGCAGTATTTTCTTAGAAATTGTAAATGCACTCGAGTAACCTACCAATCACTTGACATAATTTTATTGTTTGCATTTGAAGTAAGTAATAAATAAATATTTTTGTTCTGATATAGTTATTTGTTTGTAAGTATGTGAAATTATTTTAAATTTATTGCTCTTCCAATATAACATTCCAAAATATACAGCTTGAAAGGGACATACCCGTAATCAATCAAACCACGGGCTCTACTAGATCACTACAGTATAATGAAATTAAAAAAACAATAAAAAAAATACGACTACCCATATTGATTGCCCGGCTGTAGTACACTATTGTACGGAAAAGGCGTTTTTTTTGTGTTTTCGCTGATAGTTGAATTTCATTGTACTATAGTGATGTAGTATAGCCTGTGGTTCGATTTATTACGGGTATGTCTCTTCCACGTTGTATTAAAACATATATTCTGTGTAATTTAGACATCATTGTACATGTTTGAAAAAGTTGTAGCCATGTCCACCCACAACTTATAAAAAAAATGCTCAATGGCCAGGTTATCATTTTAATAATGATAACCTGGCCATTGAGCATTTTTTTTATAAGTTGTGGGTGGAAGTTGCAGGAGGTGGACAGTGCGAATAGTCGAATTTAGTTTCTGATTCTTTTTCGCTTAGATACTTTATTTAACCCTTTCACCGCGAACGTCGGATTTATCCGACAAACAGTGTCGTGCCCATTCCGCGAGTGTCGGATATATCCGACAAAAAAAATGCTCGTATTGCACATAATTTAAGTATCCACATCCTTTTTGGTTGTAGGTATTTATTTTAGATTTACTACCATTCGCGATGGGGGCGCGTCAACTGATATAAAGTCCCGCGGTGAAAGGGTTTATATATAATTATTATGTATTTTAATTTCATTAGTTTAGTGTATTGTATTTATTGTCTGTAGTTTAATTTTATTTACCAATATTTTTATGTCTTAGCATCTACTGTGTATTAATTTACGTTTTTATCATAAATAAATTGTAATTTTAACATCAGTAACTTAAGTAGCTTGTGTGCTCAATAAATGCACATAAAATTTTTCTGTGAAATTATTCTAATATAGTGTAAGTAGATGTTTTATGAATATACCGGTAAATTGAAATACCTCTTCATATGTATGAATTTCTTTTTTATTCTCATTCACGGAGACAAAGTCGCAGAACATGTTAGTATACAATTAGCTAATTACAATGGTATTTTCTTACTCTACTTTCGCAACTAACGAGTTCATTGTTATTCTTGTAATTGATATGGTTTTTTTATTTCGTATTCACGGTAATTTATTCGTCTAGGAACTATTTACTTATAGAACAGATAAAATGGGAGTGTGTAACTGTAGAAAGATAATGATAAACAATTTTTCAAAATTGAAAACCGGCTTCACCCCCAAACTACACAACCGACTTTGATAAATTTTTTAAGGGACCACCTGACAAGTATACTCTTTCAAACAAAATTGGCCAAGCGCGTGTCGGGCCACGCGCAGTGTAGGGTTCCGTAGTTACGAATGCCCACTTTAAGTCAATGCCACTAGAAACGTCTAAAAACTAATTTTCTATTGAATTTGTGTGAAATTTTCAGTTTGCGAGTACATTTTATAAGTTGATCGCCTGTAACTTTTTAAATTGTATACCCTACTTAGCTTTGATAGTTTTCCTTTAAATTTCGTTATATATACTATAGCTGTGACTTTTTCACGTGTGTATATAACCGTTTAGTAGACAGAGGGGAGGGGGGGGTCACTTGACTCAAACAAAAATTTTCAATTTAAAACCAAATATTTCAGAAACGGATCCCCAAATCGAAAAATGATGTTCACAATCTCATTTCAAAATTTTGAAAGACCTATTTAACGATTTCACAGATGATAATGATTTCTGATGATTTCGAGAAAAAAAAATGCCTTTTCACATTACGTGTATGGGAGCTACCCTAAAAAAACATTTTTTCTCTATATTTTATTTTACCACTTTTTTCGCCTAATTAATATACATACACGTATTCATGCCAAATCACAGCTTTCTAGTACTTATAGTCGCTGAGTAAAACCGCGGACGGACAGACAGACAGACAGACATGGCGAAACTATAAGGGTTCCTTGTTTACTACGGAACCCTAAAAAAGATGTTTCCAAATTGGTCCAGGCAACTTTATAATAGGTGAACATACATAAAAAAAAGATCACGACAAATTGATAACCTCCTCCTTGAAAGTAGGTTTTTTAATGTTTAAATTTCATTCATTTAAATTTAAGAGCGATGATTTGTTTCTGGAGTTTATTCCATTCCTGCCTGTCTTCAGCCAACTTTTTGACGTCTTGGTACGATACCACTCCTACTTTCTCCTCCATTTGCTTTATATAGCTGTATCTGGGTTTTCCTCTTCTCCTTCTTCCTTATATTTTGCCTTCTATTATCGTCCCTGCATATTTCTTCGCCTACTTCCGATGCTTGTTATTAATTGCCTCTTTTCGCCTGCTTTGTTTAATGTCAAATTTCGAAAAGTCCGTTTTAAAAAGAAACCATTTTTTGCTTACTTGCTGGTAGAGCGTAGCTGGTTTTTCCTTTTTTCTTAGCATGGAATACTATCAATTACTCATAACGACATCTTCAAAAGATGTGATTCAAAACACTTATCACATAAAAAAATTTGGTTTCAAATGTTAACAATACGAATCTTATGCTGTTTCATTTCTAGAGGTAAAAATGTGGTATTTGGTAGTAAGATGTCAGTAAACCAGTTAATTTGCCAGGAAAATTAATCCCCCAACTTTCAAGCTTCCCCCCCCCCCAACTTTTGACCCGCTGAACTGATTTCCATTAAATATAATTAAGAACAACCGCAAGGAAATTTGCCTTAAAAAAAACGCATCAAAATCGATCCATCAGTTCGAGAGCTACGATGACTCAGACAGATTGGCTTCAAACTTATAACACCTCTCTTTTTCTCGTCTCACTAAATATGAAGTTTATTATAGGGGCAACTTTGAACTAGCAAAATGTGCACAATTTCTTCCTTTGGTACCCACATGACATTGACACGAATATTAATAAACTAACAGCAGACCAACGCCCAGCGATTATTTTCTCCTGGTATTACTTTATTTATATTAAAATGTTTACAATCGCTCTCAGATGGATCTGGGAACGTGGACTTTATGTCTTAATAACCTGTGTTATGATCTTTGATCAAGAAATCTTTAGATGTATACACGCTGACTTTTCATTGGTTTTGGAAAAAAGAATGTCATGTAGTTAATTAATTCCTCTATCCATATACGTAATCTTAATATTAGTCGAACATATTTTGTTCCTGAATTTTTATTTTGACTAGCTAATTAGATCTTACTAACGATCGTTATGAAGTGGCCTTCGGCTCCAAAACCAATGAAAAATCACCGTGTATAAGGCTTCTGGTAAAAAAAAAAACAAGAGCCTACCTAGGTAATAAATGTATGCCCTCTTTTCATCTAATCTTCATCTTGAAAGAAAACCTTTGTTTTTTTATACTGTTCACTCGGATTCTTATTTAAAAAGCCCTACGGCAAAACTTAGGTACATGTGGAACTCATTTTTATCTTATTATTGTACAAACCACTTACTTAGGTTTAGGTTAGGTTAGAAGTGAAAAACATGTTTTTAAGTAGTCTTATTTTCTATCGTGTATTTTAATTTGTTGTGAATTAAGTTACTTTTATTTGCGAACAAATGAATTTATTTATGTTTAATTTATAAATTTGGACGTAATAACGAAAAGGCCGTGTCGTTTACGGAAGACAAGGATATGACCACTCCACGTCGTCCCTGTACAAGGCGAATTAAGAAATAGAAGCTAAACAAAGCTTATAAACATCAATGAGACCTCTCCAACCCGTTTGGCCAGCGTGGAGAGTGTACGCCAAATCTTCTGACTGCTCTGGCCAAGTATGTGTTTCTGCAGTGGAGACTTAAAAGACCTGATGATAATGATGATGAACGAAGCTAACGGCTGCAATTTCTACATTTGTAATTTATAAAGCATGCCATATTGCGGAAAAATATAGGAACCAAAGTAACATAGAAACACAAAGCCACATCTTGAGCAAGTGTTATATCATTGCCTGCGATGTTTTGTACGTTTGTTTATGTATCATTTGTAATTTGGACGGTTCTTGTTAAAATGACGGATTATGAGATTACATTTTATTTACCAACGTAAAATCGCGGAGCGTAGGTTTTCTTTTGGGTTTTCTCTTGTGTTTCTCGTTTGAGTACCTAAGATACCAAAACTGGTGTCTGGTTTTCGAGCTGCTTAAAGGCATCTCAGTTTGACAGACTGACAGTGTAAGGTGCTTTGCCTTCTAAAGCACGGAGAAGTTGGAAATATTAGTTAGATGCAACAAAAAAGGTTTGTGCTATATCCCGTTTTTTTTATAGGTCCTGATAACCTACTCTTTTTTTAAAGAAGGTTACTAATAAGAATTTATATGACAAATGACGCTGGGCCGATTATAGCATTTACAATGTGTATTTTTATACTTGACCAAACAAAATTTGCGGATATTAGACGAAAAATTATCGACAAAAAACGAAAAAAAAATTGTTATGTTAGTTATTTAAAAAATACAGGCACTTCAAATTTTTCGTCAATTATAATTATTAACTGATTTCCTGTTTGGTGTTGTTAATATTTTTTTTTACTTTCTTAGCTTCTTAAACTTTGTAGTTTTCAAATGAGACAACTTTGAAGAAAATACGCCGTTTACTTGACCTTTCAAGCACCAATCGGCCGGATCCGATCGCGTTACCCCGTCTCACTATTTTCTTAATTTTGCAATTCAGAAGCAACTTTTGTATGAACAAGTTTGACCATAGAGAAACTTTACTAAATTTGCTACATAATGAAATGCAATTGTATTACGTCAGCGGTGTTTTTAATCTATTTTTCTGTATCACAAGGGTCAACATTTTTTGTGAACGTGCGTGTTTGTGGCGGAGAGGTGACAGTTCATGAAATTTGACATATAATTCATGGTGGCTGAAGGGTTAAAGAGAAAAAATAAAAATCGAAACACGACCTTTAGAAAAAAAAAGTGTTAATAACAATTTTTTCCGGTTTTTTATTGATAATATTTCGTCTTATATCCGCAGAGTTCGTTTGATCAAGTATGAAAAATACACTTTGTATAGCTCGTACAACTTCATAGATACAGTCACGTGAACGATTATAATATGGAGTAAGCGATTGCTTACTCACCCCTAAGGTTGTCAAAAACTAGGATTTCCCCAACATAAAAATAGGTTGTTCTCCAAATTTTATATTGAAGTCTATGAATTCCCGGATGAAATATTTTTGTCGTGCATATATTAATATTTGGAGAAGAAAAAGCACGAAAGCGCACCCCGAAGTACCACTGCTGAGAATGAAACTGTGAATTCGCAAGGATAATAATTTTTCAATACTAAAATCCAACATGGCTTTATAAAAATACAAGCTTCAATTTACACAATCGATTTGCATATAAAAATTTTGGACCACCTGACAAGTAGGTATCAAACAAATTTTTTTTTATTTGGTCCTGGCTTCTTCGAGTTATTGGGGAACATACGTGGAAGGGACATACCCGTAATAAATCTAACCACGGGCTATACTAGACAACTACAGTATAAACACATCAAAATGACAGTCCTAAAAACAAAAAAACATGACATTCCCACACAAATAGCCCGGCGGCTGCATACTTCAGTATGAAAATTACATTATTTTTACTATTATTTTAATTTAATTATACTATAATACATTTGCATAGGTATTTAAAAGAATGTAAACAATCTTGTCTTTTTTTAAAAATATACACTTTATAAATCAATACCTTCGCAAATTACAAACTATTTATTTTATAAATTAAAATTACATAATTTATTACTCAAAGGTGACTGACTGACTGACAAGGTGATCTATCAACGCACAGCCCAAACCACTGGACGGATCGGGCTGAATTTTGGCATGCAGGTAGATGTTATGACGTAGGCATCCGCTAAGAAAGGATTTTGATCAATTCTACCCCCAAGGGAATAAAATGGGGGATGAAAGTTTGTATGAAACTTTGTCAATGTTAAACCGATTGGGCTGAGACTTTGCATGCATAAAGCTACTATGACGTAGGCATCCCCTTAGAAAGGATTTTGATCAATTACACCCCTACGCAAGCGAAGCCGCGGGCAAAAGCTAGTTGATATATAAAGTGTACATTTCAATAAAAAGACACGTCAAGATTGTTTACATACCTAAACAAATGGACTATATATTTATCTAATATTGCTTGTGGTTCGATTTATTACGGGTGTGTTCCTTCCACGTTATATATATTCATATTGTAGCCTCCTCCTTTTTTAAGTTGGTTAAAAAGAAGCATGGGCAGCCCTAGTTGCAGTCAGATGCTTTCCTACCACGCACCACGTACTTATTAGAAGCACGTTGCAATCGATTCACTATCAATTGTCTCAAGATTTTTTACCTCATAGCGTGGAAATATACATACAATGGGATGTCCTTAGGCTGAGTGTGCGAGCGAGAGGGGTGATTAATACGAACGCATGTCTTCAGGCTGAGTGTGTGAGCGAGACGGGTGATACGAAGAAATGGTGGAAATGGGTGAAGTCTGATGACACTTTATCTTTATCATGTCAATGAGAAAAAATCGTCTTTTTATCAAAGGAAGTTATGTTGTCTGTTGCATTTTATGCTTCCATGCTGGTCTGGGAGGAAAGAAAAAACTTACAATGTACTAACTGCTTCTCTTCCCGCTTAGTTCGTTAAAGCCGAACGATGAATGGGCAAAAATATGAATCATGTTCAAAGATTCAAAGATTCATATGTTTATTTAGTAATAAGACCTTAACATGCACTTTTACACGTCAATAAGTATAATTTATGTTACGTGTAAAGTATATTAAAATTTAATTTATTTTTAAAGACAAGCTACCGATACCAGCGCTTCGTTACGACCACTGCTGAGAAGAATGCCGAAAGAAACTCATTTTCACAGAATACTGTGCCCTTCTGGCGAGTAGGCGACCAATAAGTCGCCTACTCGCCAGAAGGGCTTTGTTAATATGCGGCTAGCAACCCAACACTATTTTAAAAAGCGGGTAAAAACGGGACCCTATTACTAAGACTCCGCTGTCCGTCCGTCTGTCTGTCTGTCACCAGGCTGTATCTCACGAACCATGATAGCTTTAGACAGCTGAAATTTTTAGCGATTACGTATTTCTTTTGCCGCTATATCAACAAATACTACAAACAGAAAAAAAAACGATAGTATCTAAATTCAAAAGTATCCATACTATTGATAGTTTTACCTCAATAGTATTGCAAACTATTGATAATCGATACTATCAATGGTATCGATAGTATTCGTTATTCGGTACTATCGATACTCCTAAGTATCGATAGGCAATCGATATTTTATACTATTGCTTGCAACACTAGTATTTGCATATGTCTACGTAGGCAAGTTGGAAAATGGCCTTTTTCAAATTGTCCTGAGTCTTGGATGTTTATCTATTATGTATTTGTTATAAAATATACTATCGTTGAGTTAGTATCCCATAACACAAGTCTCGAACTTACTTTGGGGCTAGCTCAATCAATGTTATTTGTCCCTAATGTTATTTATTTATTTTATGTGCTGTGGTAATCAGCTTTTTCTGTGCTAGTGTAAAAAGGCTTAAGAAATAGGCATATCTAAGGGACAATTTAAAATAGGCGATGGAATCAACTCGTCAATTCTTCAAATTCTGTTTTTTGTGTTCAATCTTAAGCTCACGAACTTCATATAAGGCATGACGAATGCAAATTTAATTTTAGCCCATCGGTTAGATTATAAAAAAAATTTACACCAATTTTTTTTTCTCAGAGAAACAAAAAATGAAAAAGATACAGCGCATTGAAATTTCGCATGACGTCACGTCTAGGTACGATTTTTACTTAGCGTTAGTTATGACGTCACAAGCCCCCACTCCAGAACTTTGATGCTCCGTATCTTTGTGAATTTATGATTTTTTGACAAACTGAAAAATATGGGTCCATTATTTGTGGATAGTCTAAAGGACGGACTAAATTTAATCATACTTTTCTGACCCTGTAGTCATCCCTTTTACAACGTTACTACTATTTTGGGTTAGTCCATCCAGTTATACTATTAGTTATACGATATAACAGAATCGACAGTAAAATCAAATTTGTTATACTGCTTAATATAACTTATTTTTTGCTGAGTTTGAGAGAGTGGTTTGTTGCCTTCTCCAGTTCAGACACAAGTAAACTTAACAGCTACTATGTTCAAGTTTACTTAAGATTTTTATTCATTCTTTCATTTATTTCATGTTTTCATGACAAATATTGAAACTTAAATCTATCTCACAAATGCACATGACACTAAGGTAGGGCGCTACATTTGATAAAATATTTTTAAGGTAGGGCGCTACATTTAATACACATAGTAGAATTAGAAGGAATATTCTTAACAATTTAAACATACAAAAAAAAACTTAAAGCTACATTTCTTAAAACAGGCACGTTTGCTATAAATATTATAATATATTTATTGTTTCAACGGAAGCCGTGGTGGTAGAAATTACCGTACATGAGAAACTTGGAAACACAAATCGCGCCTTACTCTCTTCTTCTTTGGTAATAAATATAATAAATATAAATAATAATTGCATAAATCTTTTTAATATTCTTCTTTTAATTAATTTAAGTACTTTCATTAAATTTGGTGACGCAAGCACAGCAATGGTACTGTGCAATGGTACAGGTGGTCCGGAGGATACTAATAGGATACATCAGTGTCATTTGTACAATCAATGGTACTAGTGGGATAAATCAGTGTAATTTGTACCATCAGTGGTACTACCCAATGGTACAGGTGGTCCGGAGGATACTAATAGGATACATCAGTACCATTTGTACAATCAATGGTACTAGTGGGATAAATCAGCGTAATTTGTACCATCAGTGGTACTTACAACCCAATGGCACAGGTGGTCCGGTGGCCTGGACTGGCGGTACCTGAAAATCAGTGTTTTGTTCACTGAGCAATTCCCCACCCTGTTCTACAGCCTTTTGTAGTACTGTAGCACACACATGCCTGTACTCAATTTATACTAGGTTAAGTTTTACTTTTATGTATTGTAGTGCATTATAGATGCAATAAATAATTTATCTATCTATTTACCTACCTTATCAGGATTGAACTTGAGCCTCATAGATAAACAGCCTAAGCGGAAGAAAGAGGAAAACGGGGTAAAATTAATGGAAAAAATTAACGGCTATTATTATTTCAATAAATTATATCTACTACCTTTTATGGACCAATTTCATAAAGGAAATATAAAAACAAAAAAATATATTATAGCCAACCATTGTTCCACTTCATTGGCAGTACACCAGACCCAAGGAGATGACGTCAGGCAGGCGGCTATTCATAAAACCTCAGTCAAACCATTAAAATGATTTGACTGCTTTTTCTTCTCCACATTGCGCAATCTTCGGCATCCTTGGGAGATCATTGGCATGCATATTAATTATGGAGAAAAAAAAGCTAATTTACTCATCAAAAACCTGTCAAACGGTATTCGCTTTGTGTAAAAACCAGTAACCCCGTCAAATCACCTTAGTAAGGTAGCGGACCCCGGGCTCTGTAGCGTTATTGCTGATGATGCAACCGGGAATACCCTCGGATGATGATGATCATCTTTGCTTTCCCGCTCTACATAATAACAACGAGCGGGATGGAACTAGTCTTTCACTCAGTATACTTTATCTGCGTTTATCAACGGTACCATGCTACGGGGGCAGCACAGCTAAGGATGCAATTCCAAGCACATGCTTTTATTTTATATGCATATCAGAGAGATAACAAAAGGGGTAACGGTCGTCCACCAGAAAGATGGGTCGTTAACATCAGACGATACGTCGGTCACAACTGGTTGCAGTAGGCTAGAGACAGGGAGTCATGGAGGTCTATGGAGGTGGCCTACGTCCGAAGACGGTCAAATCAAAGGCTGAAATGATGATGATTATGACGCATTTCAGATTAAAAAATGGATATTGCGAAAAAAGTTACAAATAGAAAACAGAAATAACATACCTTCTTTAATTATAAGGGTAATTTCAAATGCAAATTATTAATAGTTGACTTTGAAATCACTTGGAAAGTTGTTAAATGGCAATAAAAGTGAGGATAAATTCATTTAATCCTTCATAAGTTGACCGTTTATTTATATTATAATTCATTACAAAATTGCATGAATAAAGAAGTTTTTTTTTCAGAAGTAGGTCAGTGGTTCGAATCTCGTTCACATCGAGTTTTTCAAATCATTGTATTCATAATCATAACCAATAGATAGGTATACATTTCAGTAATGTTTTAAGAAGATCTTTCTTATGAAGATCGGGAGGCATGGAAAATACTCCAGTGACATGAAAATAGTTCTTAAATAATAACGATGACGAGAATCAAAAAGAATCATGAATCATGTCATTCATTCAAATTTAAGAGTAACGCTTTTGTCAGTGGAGTTTCATTCATTTCTGTCTGTCCTCAGCCAGCCTTTTGACGGCTTGGTACGATACAAATTCTACTTTCTCCTTTATTCTACCTCTCCGTCGCGAGGTTTTTGTTTTGTTCAAGCTAGACTGTGCATTGCGCAAATAGAAATAAAGGTGAATACGGATTGGCAATGAAAGTGTGCTGCCCGCCGCTTATTTTCCGGTGTGAGTTAGGCCTTATACATACAAACACCGGACTGTCAAAGTAGACTCTAAGAACAGCTCGTCTTTATTAGACCGGTAAAACTACGGAAAACTGGACCAAGTAAAGTAACTATTGACACTAGAGCATGAAATATTTGAGTAATTTCAACAGATCGATAGAGTGCATTGAAGTGCATCGGATGGCTCTGCATTATTCACTTATCTGATTAGCGAGTAGTGACATGTGTTTACTGCACAAGTAGCACAAGCAGTGATGTTGTTCTCAAGATGTAGCATTACCAAAAAATTAATGCTTTTTGGGTTCCGTAGAAAGCATGCTTTCGATGCAAATTTTTGTTAGAGTCAAGTGTGCCTCACTATCCATTAAACGGTTGTATGTGGAGACGTGAAAAAAGGTATGGCAGTAGTATATATAACATAGTTAAAAGGAAAGCTATCAGAGGGTTTAACAAATAAAAAGTTATAGGCGACCAACATAGAAAATATACTCCGATATATATATTTCATACAAATTTACTTTTTTAGACGTTTTAGTCACGTGAACTTATAGGTGGCATTGGTAGCTACGGAACCATACAGTGCGCGTGGCCTGGCAAACACTTGACCGGTTATTCTATTTTGATTTTTGATTCCCTTTCTCCACTTTATGGCCATCGTCATGCTGAGCGTGGCCTTTGGTTCTTACGAACCTAGGCTTTGCCTATCCCGTAATGGATATAGACGTGTGAATGTATCTATCTGTATGCTTCAGCGCGCACAGTCTTAGGCATCCTATGATGACCGATGACATGTTCATACTTGTTGAAGAAGAAAAACCGGAAAGCGCATCGTGAATAAATTTTAAAGTTTTTAAAATTTTTAAATCTATATTATAAGTAAAACTACTAAAGAAATAATCAGGATAATTGACCCGAAAGCGAGAAAAGTATATGTTTAAGAAGAAGATTACCAAATTCTAAGCTAGATAATAGCGTCTTATGTTAAATGATGATGTTTATCTTATATGTGATTTGTGCTTCTCCATTTAATTAACTTTTTTTTAATTAAGGGTTCAATTTGAAACAAAGGCGCTCCAGATAATATCGAGCGCTTATGCTTATTATACTCATAGCAAAAACACTTGTTTGTAGGAACATCTTTTTAGGTGCTACATCTGTACACTTCTATATCAAATCGCTCAGGACAAATTACGAGTAACACTTGTAATTCATAACGTTTTAAGGACTTGGTGTTTGCTACTAATGTCATAAGTTGGCTTTGACCTTATTTTTTACAAATATTATGGTAAAAATTAAAAATCTTGGGAGATTGTGGTTGATTTAGTGCCTGAGTATAAAGGATGAAGAATCGTGTGTATATTATGTACTTTTGCTCCAAGAGGAGAAAAACATTAAATACTATTGATTGTTCATTCTAATGTAAAAAATTCTATTATATTGTAAAATGTCTTACTAAGTTCTTTTAATTAAATAAGTAAACTTTCTTCACTCTGTATTGGACAAAATTTTGAAGAGTTTAAAAATTGTTGTAAATAACTTTTTATTTAAGAATGTTTCTACTGATGTATATAAGTATTTGTTTATACGAAACACTCAAAACTAATACATTTAATAGATATTGAGTGTAGGGTATTAATAAATCGTTTAATATAAGTAGACAATCCACAGATAATCTATCTGTTCAAGATTTCTAACAATTTGAAATTATAAATTGTCACCTAAGAAAGAGTGCATCCTAACTTTCGCCCCTCTATCTAAAAAACCTAAATGACACACTATAATTAACTTAAATTGAATTTAAATGTTAAACAGATAAAATATTGACAATTAATTCAAAATTATTCAATAATTTTAAAAGACATTGAGTGTATGGTATTAATAAATCGTTCAATATAAGTAGAAAATTAACGGATAACATACCTATTTTCAACTTAAAGATTTCAAGATCTCTAACAAATTTAAATTATAACCTAAGAAAGAGTGCATCTTAACTTTCGCCCCTCTATCTAAAAATTCTAAATGACAAACTCTAATTAACTTAAATTGAATTTAAATGTTAAATAGATAAAAATAATGACAATTAATTCAAAATTGATCTATAAATCGATTCAAATACAATAGGAATCGAAGCCGGTTGATGTAACCACGCGAGGTCGATCTAAAATGGACATATAGACTTACTTTGAATTTCAAGTCTTTCCAGTTTTTCCTCAGCTCTCTGTTGAAGCTCTAAAGGAGACTCTATATGGTAGAAAATGCTAGCGCCGACCAACAGGTATACTATATGCAGCGCCAGCATGCAAGCGAATTGCTTCTTGGACATCATCTTGACTAGTTTCTTTCACACTATCACAGTCTTTAATTGCGTCATAAAAAACCACAAACCACTTCGAAATTCGAAAAATCACAACAATTCATATTTAATAAAAAAATAAAAACGCACATTTTAAATTCACTTCGAAATTCGAAAAGTTCTAAACATCTTGGAAAATTTTAAAAATGGCGCGCGCGGTGCTTCCCGGTCGATTTGACTTGTGCGCGCTAGATACGTCTGAATGGTTTTCCTTGCGCCCGCGACTGTTCGCACTAAGACCGTCGATGGCAAGTCCTTTTTTTATACGGTGAGCTCTAAATATTAGAGTGACAACGGCACGCATTAACTCATCGTAAAGGATAATATGTAAGGTTATTGCCAACACCGTACGTACGACTGACGTAGTGATAATGCCTATATGGGAAAAAGATTCGCGTTTACAACTGGGATTAGAGGAGATTCCACTTTTGATAAAAACATCTGTGTGGAGAGTTACATCACTTGTATATAGACGACAGCGGAGATGTTTCGACGCAATTCATTATATCCCACCAAAAACATTAACGGGAAAATGGGATCCAAGTTCAATATTAATGTTATGGTGTGGTGGTCGACTTCGCCGACAAATTAACTGGGATCTAAATGGGTGCCAAATTAGACAATTATGTACTTAAAGAGTGACTCAGTTGGTCATTATAAAACAACTTTTCCTATGGCACCATCTTATATCCAGTTGCATTTTCATTGTGGGGGTTACTCCGCACAATAATACGATAGTCGTCCGATATTGACGTTCTATTTCTTTGTCAAACCAAATTAAACTTTATCATCATAAATTAATGCTCGATGTCATTTGACACTGAAACGAGTATACGCATACGTCGGTCTCGCGTACCGCTTTTGGGGTAACTCCTCTGATTTGAAGCGGGTCTATATCAAAACCCATAAATGAATAAACCTATATTCATCATGCATAGTTTCTTAAATATATAATATAAATACTATCTTTAGTAAGAATAATTTCAGTATATGTATAACGATTCAAATATAAAGTGAATAACCATAGTTTAATTCCCATATAAGCCCATATTACATGACCTGGATATACCGTCCATGTACATACATAGGTCTTCCCCAAGCTCACTCACTTCAAAATACCACCTCAGGATATTGTTGTGGTGACGTCACAACTCACAGTATATGGTCTTACTTATAAGATCGAGTTTCCCGTTCATTAAAAGCTTGACTACTTACTTACTTTATTGCTTCGATCTGTATTAAGTACACATTAATTTTAAAAACAACGATTAATAAACCTTAGCATATTTTCTTAACGAACGGAACGGGACAGAGGAAGAGAGAATAATTTTGTTTTAAAATAAAAAATAATAGGCAGAGACGTTGTGATGTTTTAAATTTGGAATACATATCGTCGTCAACATGGATGAATGTAGGTAAACATTTTTATGTTCTTCGCTTCGGAAAAAGAAATAAGTATAATAAAAAGCACAATTTTTCTATTTGATTCAAGTAATTACAGAAGTTTTATGTTATTTGTATTGACATGTAATTATTTGTGTAAATGTGAATACTTTTTAGTAAGTTTAAGCCGATAGTGAATTGGTATCAAGTTATGAAGGACCACGCAAATAAAGTTATGAGTGCACATTAGATTGTAAGATGGTGGTCTTCTGAAAATGTTTTCTTAGTATTTATTGTATGAAAACGGCACCAAAAGTTAGTACCTATTAAATTGTTGGTTGAAGTCTGATTAAGTATTGTAGGTGTTCTACTGTTCTTTATATTCTGTTTTGTATTTGCTAGTTTTTCTTATAGATTGAGATGAAAAGTAGAGTGTGCTACTCGAAATCGGTAATATTTTTATCTCGGGCGATATATATGAATTCCTCGCTTCACTCAGGATTCCACCGTAGAATCACTCGCTACGCTCGTGATTCAACTGTGGAATCCTTCGTTTCGCTCTGGACTCAAAATTGCGCCCTCGCCTTTAAAATATTACCTTATACCCTTATATCACAATCTATTATACATTGCTCGGTATCTAAAGCTGATTAGAAATTATAATGGTAAACAAAAACTTCGCAAAAAAAATATATTTTGCTGTTCTGTAACCCTGTGTATTTAAAATATTACAATTCTTGGGCAGTTGAGTAAAACCCACGTTTTTGTTTTCTAAAACGTTTGTTTGTTTGTTTCGGAAGTAGCTGAGCGCGGATATTCGCGAGGACCTTGACATCAGACCTTTGTTCGATCCCAATGCTCCTATACAATGGTTCATCCCAATTTGAAAATAAATAACGGCGTCATTGGAGACGGTAGACCAATTTATTGCCGCTTCTTCACATGCGCTATTGATGAAAAACTATATCAAATCTGGACGGACTGCAAGTGGCTATGTGAGTTTTAGTCCTCGCGTGTCACCCTCGACCCATTGAAGTTTATCGGATAAAAAAGTTGTTAAGACAAAAAGTTACCTCTTTATATGTACCAAAAAGATTATTGACTCTTTGAAAAATTTTAAATATGGCTGAAATATTATATTTTTAAAGTTCTCAATACTAATATTTTGATTAATTTCGGAAAACTGTCGAAAATAGACAAACAAATTCGAACTTTTGAACAAATGTTTATAATTTTCGAACCTTCTTACAAAATTTCACAAGAATCGGTTGAGAAATAGCGAGAAATATTTATAACATATAAAAAAAATGATCTTGGATATCTGGGTGTCTGTATATGTATGTGCCACGGTAAGCTCGAAATACCTACCATTTTTTTTAAATAGGTAGCTTCATCTCGTCGGGGTTTATTTTCTATGGAAAACTACTGCCTAATTCAGTTTTGTTTAATTATAATCAATAATTTTAACTTGAATGAGCAATGAGTCGTGCACTTTTGGATTTTCCAAAATTATTTTTGAAGTGAAAACTTCTTTAGCGGCGTTGTACACTTTTTTAACCGACTTCGAAAAAAGGAGGAGGTTATCTATTCGTCGCGATCCTTTATTTTTTTTTATGTATGTTTACCGATTACTCGAAGACGCGTGGACCGATTTGGAAAATTATTTTTTTGTTAGAATGGGTATACTGTTCAAGTGGTCCCATAGTAATTTTATTAAAATCGGTTGTGTAGTTTGGGAGTGAAGTCGGTTTTTAGTTTTGAAAAATTATTTGTAACGGGTAAAAAATGTTAAACTTGCATCAGGGCGTCAGGACACGTGACCTGATCAAAAATTCGTAAGACGGATGGAGAGTAGACAGCCGGCGCGGCGCGGCGTAGGAAAGGAAGTATCCCCCTCTCTTTCTACGGCGCGGCGAAAATGTATGCCTGCTGTTTCGTTTAGGCGGCGCAGGGCGCTTGTGCGAATGTTGAAAACAAAACGCGAACCCGTCGTTTTTTTATTATTTGAATGTTCCAGTGATGATCGTAAGCGTCACTATTTGCTGTCCTTACCTTTCTTTCACCCAGTTGTCTCTGTTACACAGTCGGCCATTATCTGTATCGTCATCTTTGCTTGTTTATATATATTTTATTATTTTTTATTTTTTATTACGCAATTTATGTTTGTTTACTTGTTCGCAAGCATTACATGTTATAATGTGTTAACATTAAACTATATCATTAGTATTTATTAATTAAAAGACAATAATAATATGACAAAGCCCTTATGGCGAGTAGGCGACCAATACTGTGAAAATGAGTTTCTTTCGGCATTTCTTCTTAGCAGTGGTCGTTACGAAGCGCTGGTATCGGTAGTTTTTGTTTAATAATAAATTAAATTTTAATATACTTTACACGTAACATAAATTATACTTATTGACGTGTAAAAGTGCCTGTAAAGATCTAATTACTGAATAAACATTTGAATCTTTGAATCTTTGCCTTGGTCTGCCTCGCTATCGGAAACGTGGATTTTTTAAATAAATGTCAAACCTTCTCATCTATCATCTCATCATCAATAACTTTACTTTGCCAGGCAAATAAAAAGTAACAGGCCATATGCGAGTCGTCGGACTTGCGCACGAAGGGTTCCGTACCAATTATTATAAAATCAAGTTTGTTGTATAGGAGCCACACTAAAATATTTATTTTGTTCTGTTTTTAGTATTTGTTGTTATAGCAGCAACAGAAATACATCGTCTGTGAAAATTTCAACTGTCTGTCTATCACGGTTCATGAGATACAGCCTGGTGACCGATAGACAGACGGTCAGCGGAACCTTAGTAATAGGGTCCCGTTTTTATCCTTTGGGTCCGGAATCCTAAAAACACCTTCGAACTTGTTCACCACAATAACTTTTGAATGGTTTAACCGATCACCATCAAACATAGCTAAAGAATCATGTCGACAGAAAGGGATTTCGATTGAATAAAACATCGCTCGTGTTGTGTGGGTTAAAAATAGGAAATCCTTACAAAATTACACAAATTGAATAATTGTCAAAGATAAGAAACAACGTAAGATAACATAATAACATATTTGCAGAGCAATAAGTTTATAAAAAAACGGTATATATAATATATATCACTAGGTACTGTTTTAGTTTTAGATAAGGATATTTGGTTTATTTTTGTTTCGTTATTCAGCGCATGTTTGTCGCAGTGTAAACGATCCACTAGCCTTTTCCAGTAACTTAGATGATAGGTAGATAGATAGAAAGATAAATCATTTATTTGTGAAAACTGCACACATACTCACACACAAGGAAATACACGAATGATTTTTGTGTATATTAAATACAGGTTTTTAGCGATGTGATGTGTGTACGTATGCTGTAAAGAGCAATGCGCTGATTTTCAGCTAAAAATTTCATTCGCATGCATCTCTTGAAAACTCTTCCAATAATTAGAGTCATCAGCATCAGGTATTTGTTATCTCTACTGCAGGAGTCCAGTAGGTCGACCCAGACATCGCAGGAGCGGTACGGTGCAGGCTGATCTGCGGGAGATGAAAGTTGTCAGCTGGCAAGATATCGCTCAGACGGAACAGAAAATTGTGGCACTCTCTCGTCTCGGAGGCTAAGATCTCCTTCGGATCGCTGAGCCAGCGGAGTAAGTAAGTATCCAGAAGAACGACCCCTTCTGTACCACCAGCGCCAAACTTCCATCAGAGCAGCTAGACTCTGGCTGCTCTGATGGCAGATCTCTGATCCTCTAGCTGCTAGAGGATTTGGCCTACACTTTCCACGTTGACCAGACGGGTTTGGGAATTGATACAGGTACCTACATTTTTACGTCTCTATCCCTAACGGAGTAGACAGACAGAGCCTAGTGCCGTGAGGCCCAAATATAAAAAACAAATCCGGCCAAGTGCCGAGTCGGATTCGCGCGCGAAGGGTTCCGAACCATTGCTTATAAAAAATTACATTTGTTGTATGGATATTGGTAAATATTTACTTTATTCTGTTTTTAGTATTTGTTGTTAGAGCGGCAACCGAAATCCATCCAGTGAAAATTTCAACGAAAATTTCAACT
The DNA here is from genome assembly GCA_943193695.1 of Acrobasis suavella. Lineage (NCBI taxonomy): Eukaryota > Metazoa > Arthropoda > Insecta > Lepidoptera > Pyralidae > Acrobasis > Acrobasis suavella. The sequence continues at coordinate 2,410,670 of OW971943.1, forward strand.
GTTTCTATCACGGTTCATTAGGTACAGCCTGGTGACGGACAGGCGGACGGACGGATGGACGGACACTGGCGTCTTAGTAATAGGGTCCCATTTTTATCCTTTGGGAATGGAGCCCTAAAAAGGATGCAGAAGTTTCTAAATGTTTATGAGCTATTGGTCGGATTTATTCTAGTTTATGAATATATGTCTATAGGATCTCAAAAAAGACTTAAAAAGTTCATTTGGGTTGAAAAATAACGAAATTTTCTTGATGATAGGCTTCAACACAATTTCTGTGACCTTCACCAGTCGGTAAGGCATTCCCGAGCGTCACAAATATTTGCTAATGTCACTAATCTCTCGCTAATCCAATGCGAGTATTACCGACTTAACGTGAAAGCCAGTTGAGTATCCTACGTCATCTGTCGGCGATTCGAAGGTTGTGATTAAGTAGAGTGGACAAGGAGAGCTCGAGGAATTACACTGACAGGTGGAAATCCATCTTGGTTTGAAGGCACGTCATACCTACAAACACCTAGTTATTAAGGTACACACTGGAATACTTTTTACCCGCTGACATCGAGGACATTTCCACAGAATTTTCTTTTAAAAGAAAGTTTCTCTTGTCTTCTAACAATAAATCTCTTTCATTTTCACCATCAGACATTGTTTATATATTAAATATTGTATGCAGGTATGATTATATATGTACATATACATATAATAAATGCAGGTATTTGTAGGTATATTTATTAGGTATCTGTTGGATTTTATTTTGCGCCACAACAAAATCTCCGTTTATCCTTATGGTTGACTGGGAGAGAACGGACCGCCAATCATTACATAATTGTAATTGTGAATCAATAAAGTTTTTATATAAATAAATAAACATGCCAGGCAAATAGCTGATCCTAGGCTTGGCAGTGTATACATACTCTCTTAATACGCTTCCACGCTCGTCAGGACAAAAGAAAAAACTTAGAAAGTACCAGCTGGATGAAGAAGTCGATCAAAGGGAATGGGCAGGAGCTTGAATCCTGTTAATAGTCGATGCTGCAAACCACTATTTAGATTCCTTGTTTCACTTTCTCGTCCACCATCAGTATCATCACGCTAAAAGTGGCCTTTCACTTTAACGGTGGTAAGTGGCCTTGGAGTCTGTCTGCTCAGAGCCGTAAGGCCCAAAAGGCTATCTGTTCCATTAAGGATAAAAACGTGATATTGTGTATGATATTTTTTAATTAAATTGTGTAGTAGATTTATCATTACCATCCCTCACGTATTCCCGGTTGCATCCTCAGCGGTAACGCTTCAAAGCCCCGGGTCTGATATCTAACCTAAACGAGGTTACTGGTTTTTATACAGAGTGACTGCCGTCTGACGTCCGCAACCCAAAGAGTAGAACCCAGAACCAATCCTTGGATAGGTTTGATGAGCAAACGCTAGATGGCGATTGGGACCCACAGTTTATACATGCCTTCCGAAACACGGAATCATCTTTCTTTTTCGGATGATCAGGTGATTCAAGTCTGCAATATCCTAACCAGACTGAAAACAACTTTTCACTAAGTATGCTTTCCAGTGGAATTCGAACCCACGACGCCTTGAACACTGGTCCACAGAGGCAGTCTGTGTTATAGAGTAATCATCAGGTCTTTTTAAGTCTCTACTGCAGCAGCACGACCCTCTTTGTACTTGGCCAGAGTAGCCAGAAGATTTGGCTTACACTGGCCAGACGGCTTGGAGACGTCTCATTGATGTTTATAAGCTTTGTTTAGCTTGATTTCCTAAGTTCCCTTCTACGACATACACGGGAACACTCGGAGTGGTTTGAAAATATAGAAAAGAATTCAAATTCGAACGAATAGTCAGAGGATCGGGGTGCCAACCTGTTCAGACAACCAAATTTATGGCGAGCGTCAAGTTAGAATTTTTTTTTTAATTTTTTAAAAGGTGTGTGAATTGGCCGCCTCTGCCGGAAACCACACGGCATAATAATTCTGAATTATTAATTTTTAACAGCATTACAATGCTCGGATTATTATCAAAACTAAAACATGTCATGAAAAATTTCGTCACGAGTGGGATTCGAACCCACGACCCTCACGTTACCGCCGTGCACTACCAATTGTGCTACCGTGATTTCGAATCACCTTGACGAATTTACTCATCACATAGTACACATTTGCATTTGAATATGAAGCATGCGTTATTCTTAATTACTATTTACACAGGAGCTCGGTGGCCCGGCGGGAGTGCGCATTACTAGAGCATTTGCAAGTAAAGCGACACGTGCGTTGTGATCCGCACTTAGATGGGTGACCACAAGTGGCATACAAATTTCTCGAGCTCCTGCGTGCTTCAGAAGACACGTATAAGCCGTTGGTTCCAGCTTTCATCATTGTATGGCAGTCGTTAAGGTATGTCAGATGCCTTTAGGCAGCGTGAAAAATCTGACTTCAGTGTTGGCCACTTACACACACGGAAAACAAACTACCCCCTATTTAGAAGAGGAGAATTTTTGAATTGTGTTCATATGAGTGCGTGTGTGTTTTTTTTTTCGGGATGATTCGATCTCACGGTAACACAATTGGTAGTGCACTCACGGCATTAACGTGAGGGTCGTGGGTTCGAATCCCATTCGCGGCGAAATTTTTCATCTCATGTTTTAATTTGGATAAAAATTCTGGTCTAAACTCGTCTTAATTCATGAAGGCAGGCGTAATCGGTTCATGGCGCTATAAAATTCGGTATTTTCTTTTGTGTCCTAATGACAGCAATTCCGCAATAAAGAGTCGACTCTTTATCTGCTAGAATGACCAAAGCAGTTTAAGTAGGTATCTATCTAACCTTATGTACTTGTTACAATTCTAGGCCAACACGAAGCCACTGCGCCTTTATGCGTTTAAAAATAGAAAAAAAAAATAACCTTACATTTTTAAATACAAAAGATAGTTAATTTAAAATAAAGAAAATGACCGCCATTGATTAGAAAATACGCATTTCAACGCAATAAAACTTATTTTTAAAGATGCTTTTGCAAATGGTTACTTACAGAACAGTATAAGTACTAATACTCACGTACAGCAGTCTTACACAAGCAAATTTCATCATATTACTCTAGACAAACGATTCATGTAGCTGAATTGTCCCCTTTGAAGTGGTCGCCGCGCGCATATTAGTAATGTAGTAATTATATTTGCGATGGCCTGCTTACAGTTAAACGCCAGTGAGTCCAGTGACGGATTAACCCTTAATCAAATTAAGCAATTGCCTAGGGCATCACGTCTGGGGGGGCACCAGAAGAAGCACAAAAAATCCGTCTTTAGAACATTACGTTTTACTCCACGTCACCAAAAAATACTCCAAAAAAAGTTTCTAGGACTAATTTGAAAATTCGCGCGTTAATTTGACATAGAGTCGGACCTACAGTCATAACCCCGCTCCCGCTTGTCTACTCGCTGCCCGCTAGAGCATTCGGCAATTCGAATGCACCGGAATTGCGATCTGGCTGATCGCAATTCCGATCACAAACCACCCCTTCCCCTCGGGAAATCGCCTCACACGTTATTTTTCAAAATTAAAGAATTAAAAAATGAAAAACGGGCAAAGATGATACAAGAAAGGCTCGATAATTTATTATAAATAGAGTCGGAAATGTTAAAAACGTTAGACGATAATACTATCTTGCGCGAATTCAATGCCCGAAAAAGCCGCAAGGCGCATTTCAATAAATAAATAAATTATGCTTTGGTTTTTATTATTGTCGCGCTTCTCCACTTCTAAGGTACGTTACATCTCATCATCTTTTTTGCAAAAAACTAATATTTTTAGGCGGTAAAGGTTTAAAGACCGATTTTAGGATGCTGGTGGATTGCTTAGGGCATCAAGTAGTCTTAATCCGTCACTGCTAAACGCTAGTGCAGAAGAAGTGGTAATAAACTGCACTGCAGCATTTTCTCCAACTAGCAATTAAATTAATAAGTATTAAAAGTTGATATGTGGACAGAACATTGTTTGTTATGTTATGTCATAGTTCAAATTAAATTACTAAAATGTCGATTTTTTAAAATTTCGATTAAGATCAGTGGTGCGATTTTTTAAACGCGGAGTCACTAAACGTACGGTTTTTTGTATGGAAAAATCATTCGTTTAGGTTACTCCGCGTTTAAAATATGGCACTGCATGAGTGATGACTCCCTAAAATTCATAAAAGACTAATTTTATGAATTTTAGGGAGTCATCACTCATCATTACGGCTTTGTGTTCTGCTGGGTGGACAGCACCCAGCAGGGTTACATGGCCGTCAAACAATAGCGTCTGTAGGAAGTCTGCCAAAATTATGAGCAATTCCAATGGAAACATCGTATCTTCCTGCAGAGATATCCTTTCAGGAAGTATCGATTGTCAATCGAATCAATAACCGGAATCCTTAGCTTAAAGAATAGTCTAGAATACTTGTCAGTTTCCGGTCTTCCGGGGTCGATCCATTTATCATTCGTGTCGTGGTTATGAGAAATTAATTTCCTTTGAATGTGGCTCGAATCCACTAAAACTCCATGGTTCCTCTGGATCCATGGATTCGTCTTTGCCCGTATCGCGTAGCCTCTAGGTAAACCCAACATTCTTCCTACCGGGAAGACGCTTACTCTATCATTTTTTTTCTTTATCTTAGCGCGTGTTCCCCGTTGCATCAAAGATTCAAGATTCAAATGTTTATTCAGTAATTAGACCTTTCCGGGCACTTTTACACGTCAATAAGTATAATTTATGTTAAATGTAAAGTTTATTAAAATTTAATTTATTTTTAAAGAAAAGCTACCGATACCAGCGCTTCGTAACGACCACTGCTGAGAAGAAACGCCGAAAGAAACTCATTTTCACAGTATTGGCCGCCTTCTCGCCAGAAGGGCTTTGTCATATTATTATTATTGTCTTTTAATTAATAAATACTTATAATATAATACAATGTTGACACATTATATATCATCCTAATGGAGCGCAAGGTGCGTTTTCCGCTTTTTCTTTTCCAAATACCTATGCATGTCAATAGTCACCTAATGATTTCGAAGACCATGTGAATTTGAGAAGTTTAAAATAACCGGAGTTTAACCGACCGACAACCAAAGTCAACCCTCCTTTGTAATGTTGTAGCAATCCGATGTACTTTTTTCTTTAGTCGCCGCTTTCGACATCAACAGATGGAGTGGTCCTTTTCTAGGTACGAAACCATACCACAGAATACGTACTAGTACTCACGTATAGAAGTCTCACTCAGCAAAGAAATTTCAAGAAATATCTACTTAATGTGGTTAGCGATATGGTTTACTTTAGCTCGCCTCAGAACTCAGCACCGTTTCATTTAGATACCTAGAAATCTACTGCAAGCAAATTTCATTCTTATTACTCTGGACAAACGACTTATGTAACTGAATTTCCCACTCCTGATTGGGCGCTGCGCGCATAGTAATAATATAGGTATATTTTCGATACCTAAACGGGGAGTCTCACAGCACAGGTCTGGCCATACAACCTAATTATATACGGCACAATTTTTTTCTTTGATACGGAGAATAAATACCTACAATCCTCAGCCTAAAGAATAGCCTAGAATTATCAATTTATCACCGATGTTTCCGGTTAGAACTTAATATTCGTGGCACATCACTAATGGCCCACTGCAAGTGTTAGCGAGTGCAATACGAATACTGCTGCATGTCAATTAGATAGCGGGGACAGACACACAAACAGTTTGAAAACAAGGTTTAGTGTAGTTAAAAATATCTCAACCACTCTAGATCGGTAAATTTGGAAATTCTTGAGAGAGTCATTGTCCAGCAGTGGACGTTACGCGGCTGAAATGATGATGATGTTGACTGGGGAAAGACGAAATGCGAAATTACTACAATTTTTCAGCAAGTTTGTTGTTTGTTTTTCGTGTGTAAGTGGCCAACACTGGTGTCAGATTTTTCAGGCTGCCTAAAGGCATCTGACGTCGCTTGACGATTGCCATACAATGGTGACAGCCGAGACCAACGGCTTATATGTGCCTTCCGACGCACGGAGGAGCTTGAGAATTTTTTATGCCACTTGTGGTCCCCCATCCAAGTGCGGACCACGCCCGGTGTCGCTTTACTTGCGAAAGCGTTTGCGCACAGCCGCCGAGCCACCGAGCTAGTCATCATAAAATCTCTTTGTTATTTCTTTTTAACTATATAGGTGGGTACCTTTTGAGAACTCAGGGCACATATAAAAATACCTAAGTACCTTGAAACTAAGATAACTTTCCAGAGGAACCGGTCATAACAAGAAGTAATTGGCGGTGAACTTCAAACAAATTTGTGAACATCGATATGCATTACTTAGCACCAAAAAGATGCTTTGCACGTTAGCACCGTGCGACATTGACAATTAAGTTTTATATAGACTGAGAGCTAAGTGACACTCATCTTTGTCATTTGGAGTTAACTGACTATACAACGTGTAAAGGAAAGGGGTATCAACCCGAAAGGGAGTAAACATACTCATCAATGTGAACAACTTTTACTATGCGACCATCTCTGAAATCGTAAAAAAATCTTCACCTCCACACAAAATTAAATACCTACCCGTGCCAAAATGTATGGAGCTGCAGATTCTTTTTAAGTGTTCAGGGATGGTCTCGTAGTAAAAGTTGGTCACATTGATTAGTAGTTTACTCCCTTTCGGGTTGATATCCCCCTCCCGTTACACTTTGTACAATGTCAAGTGTGTAAGTAGTTTACGCATAAAATCTCAACCTGTACTCGGTATTTATTCAAATGTACTTAGAAAGACGAGGGGGGAATGTGTGAAGCGGGACAAGGAGAAAAGGGGGGGAAGTACCGATATGGTAAATGATTAATATATAAATATATAGGGACAAATAACACTGATTGAGCTAGCCCCAAAGTAAGTTCGAGACTTGTGTTATGGGATACTAACTCCACGATACTATATTTTATAACATATGTATACAGGGTGGCCAAAAAGTCGTGGATCAAACGAAACAGGGAGATAAAGGAGGTAATTTCCAACAAAAAATTATGTTATGGGATACTAACTCAACGATACTATATTTTATAACATATGTATACAAGGTGGCCAAAAAGTCGTGGATCAAACGAAACAGGGAGATAAAGGAGGTAATTTCCAACAAAAAATCTTTCCCCAGCATGGCCATAACTTCATTGCACGAAAAGATATGAATTATTTTAGTTTTTTCAATGAAACTACCGAGTTTTTTTACAATTTAATCAGTAAAAAATTAAATTGATTAAAATCAATAAAACAAAAGGTGTTGTATTATGAGTCGATAATGTACCAATACTACAAAAATTGTATTGCAGCTCTTGGTATCAAACTTAACGAGCAATGATTTTTTTCCGTAAATTTTAAAGCGTTACAAAAAATTACTTCTCACTTTAAGAGCACATATTTGAAAAAAAATGTATTACGGAAAAGTGACCTTGTATTAAAATTTTTTGTTGGAAATTACCTCCTTTATCTCCCTGTTTCGTTTGATCCACGACTTTTTGGCCACCCTGTATATATAAACATCCAAGACCCAGGATAATTTGAGAAAGACCATTTTCCAACATGCCCTGACCGGGGATCGAACCCGGGACCTTTGGGTGGCGGACTAGCATGGTGACCACTACGCCACGGAGGTCGTCATGGAGGTCGAATGATAGAAAACTATGGAGGGATTTGACATACAGAGCCAACCCCAAATAGGGAAATGAGAGGAAGATGATGATGACGATGATGTACCTAGAACTACACCCATCCTAAACCTTTCTTAATAAGTAATTACATACTTTCATAAATCTTCGGTTTCTTTCGATACTCTATTTGAGGTAAGTTAACAGTATCACTTACGGGTGGGTAAACAAGGCTTTAGAGCATATAAGTTGATATTGTAGTAACCTAATTAACTATATGCCTGTCATAAAAGAAACAATAAAATGTTGCAAAGAAATAAAAATCAAGGTTTATTTGCTTGGCTGTACGTTTTTGCTTCAAGCTCCCAGCCTAAAGTCACTTAAATCAAACTGGTAGCGTCACGATTTCTCAGGTGGTTAGACATTTCCAGTCAAATGATTCATTCACACTTTTAGAAAATAAATAACATTAAATTATAGAGGATCTTAAAAATCAATCTTAAATTGACGACCCGCAGGCACGCACTGTGATCGTGGACACGACATCGTAGATTAAAGATTCTGCATATCTATTTCGTAACTGGTGGTCTCCCATGCTCATTTGGGGTGAAAGAAAAAAATTTGAATGACCAGCTATTTCTTCTAACACAGACAACGTTCGTTTAGTACATCGCATTTAAAAAATACTACCACAGATCGTAGTCGTGTGTAGCTGTAGAACCCAATCGCGAGAACGGGCGAATGTTATAAGACGATGCGACTAGCAACCCATCACTACCAGTACTAATAATATTATGAAAGAGCAAGTAACTCTGTTTGTTGTCTATCTGTTACCTATTTACGCTTCAAACTGAACCGACTTAGTTCAAAATATTAGAGTGATAACACTACAAGCAGACATAACTTGCTTAAAACTAAACAAGCTATCTCTGGGTCTGGGCTTACACCCTACTTTTTCAAATCGGGTAAAAATAGGTCTCGGTGCATTTAGATATGGTTGCAAAAGCTATTATGCCAATGCCATTAAGAAAAAATAAATTACGTCTTATTGACATTGACACTGGTGACATGACAGTGACGTTGACACATAAAATAACCTCAATAATTTTGGGCAGCTAGGTACTGCTTTAGCTCGATTCCACATTTCTTTCTAAATTAATATAAATTCTTTACCTTTTTCCCTTTCTGTGTGTACCATGGATTACCAAAGCCGTCAGCTAGCTGAAGATTTCTTTTTACGAGAGCCAGTGGATGCAAGAATAAGGTAAAAATATTTAAAATTTAACCTTTACATTGTACTTTAACATTTACTATCTATATCCCTTTTATTGAGCTAAAAGAGGCTCTAAGAATCCTTTTTCTTAATTTCCGGAGAAAGGCTTTATTGGTTGTGTCTATTATAGTTATGCAGACTTGTGCAATCATTTAGTTTTCTTCCTTTCTTTATATAATTCCACTCGTAAATCATTTATTTATCATTAATTGCTCACACACACATACACTATTATGTACAGTCGGGCTTCAAAAATGGAGTCATAATTTCTAATACTAGTTGTGTGAGAAATTTTGATATCATTTTTTAAGTGTATCATACAAAGTGTATAACTTAACGTTATTGCAATGTGTGCCAGGTAACCATGTTTACCTTTAGGTTGGGATAATTTGGTAATTCCAAGGTATATATTAACTTTTAGAAAGCCTAAAGATGACTGCAAAGAGGAAGAAGACCCTCATCCGCACCTCAGGGTGGAAATGCAGACCATTCGCCTGAATTCCGACTCACAGAAGCTGGTATTGGACACTCTGAGGTTCATCCATGGACCAGACTTTAAGTTGGGAAGTGCTAGCAAGTATAAAGTGAGTAGACATGAATTGACTTGTTTGTTATTATATTTTTAATAGATTTAAAGAAAGAACAAGAAATAAAACTAGTCAAGTGTGGGTCAGACTCGCCCATGTAGTGCCGTACCATTATCTATAAAATTCAATTTGTTGTATGGGAGCTCCACATATTTGGTTTCCAGTATTTGTTGTTATAGCGGCAACAGGAATAAATCATTTGTGAAAACTTCAACAATCTTGCTATCACAGTTCATGAAATACAGTATGGTGACAGATAGACGTATAGTGGAGGAGTCTTAGTTGTAAGATCCAAGTTTTCACCCTTTGGGTACCAAAGAATCTATAGACTGTCTGACCCCATGGAACCCTAAAGAAAAACTAATGTATTTAAAATAAATGACAATTAATTACTTAAATATGATTTTTTTTCCTACCAGTAACCTCGTCAAATCTCCTTGGTTAGGTAGCGGACCCCGGGCTCTGAAGCGTTACTGCTGAGGATGCAACCAGGAATACGCTCGGATGATGATGATTTTTTTTCCTAACATTTTTAGGATAAAGGCTCAAACCTTGGCAACAAATATTGGATGGAGCGCGGCAACCTGGTGGTGCAGGGCGGGACAGACTACTCTCTGAGCGTGAAGCCAGACATAGAGTCTTCTGAAGCCAGGCTCAGGGCTTTTGCTTTGGCTAAACTTGAAAAGTAAGTAGATTTCTTTCAAATATATAACTTCATTTTTTTTTATAATAATTAAGAATAAATCCTTCAAGTAGGCGGCAAAACCAAGCAGCCTGAATGCTTGGTTCGCCTTAAAAAAAAAAACTTAATCCGGTACTGAGACATAATAATGATTTAGCATTATGTTATTATAACACACATTTAAACACATAAGAACGTTTTGACATCATGGTTATTTTAGCACAATGGACATTTTCAAACATTGGTCTTTTTTCTACTTTGGTCAATTTTAAACTATTGTCATTAGAACAATAGTCATTTTCTAACTTTAGTCTTTTTGCTACTATGGACAAATTCACACTATGGTCATTAGACACTTTGGTCAATTTCACACTATGGTCATTAGACTCCGGAAGGGAATAAATATGCTTATGTACTTGTATGTATTTTTCAACATTGCAGATATAATTTTCACAAACCTCACTGTTCAGAGGCATTAGAAATGGCTGCGGAAAGTGTAGACAAGGCTTTGGAGATATTATTTTACAAATACTTCAAAGTCGACCCACAAGAGAAGCCAGAAAATCTTCCTACAACAGCAGAATTACTTGAAATGAGAATGGATGAAAAAGCAGTGCTTGAATCAATTTATGATGCAAACTTTAGGATCAAAGAACATAATGTATGGAGCGTGAAATTAAATCTCGATTATTTAACAAAAATTTATGAAAACAAAGATGTTGTCACCAAGAATAAACACTATAACAGCAATTTCAAACCGAAAGGCAAAGAAGTTTGTAAGTTATATCTCAGAGGTCCTTGTAGATTCGGTGCCAAATGTAAATTTCTACACGAAAACAAAGTTGAAGAAACACCGAAAACCAGTGAAAGTAAAGAATGTGAGAAAATAACTTACGAATTAGAGGTACGGTTTCCAGAAGAGACTGTGTATCCATATCAACCACCAATATTGTTCTTCAAAACGGAAAACCCTACAAAAACAATACCAGAGTTGACGTGTTTGCGAATAACGGGTAAATTATTAGACGAAGCTAAAGTTTTAGCTCAAGATGGTATACCAAGTATATACTCATTAGTCGAATTACTAAATAACGAAGAAGAAATACTTAATTTTATACAATTTGATACGAGGACATTCCCTGAAACCTCAGATGCCTTATTCCCTCAATTAATAGCGAATTCTAGTGATAATAAAGAAAAACCAACACATTACAAAAAAGGTGAAGGTAAAAATTGTAGGTCTAATGTGAAATTTGAAGAGGTGTTGAAAGAGAATAAGGAGATAGCTAAGAGGTGGTTGGAGAAGAGAGAGAACAATAGGTATAATAAAATGATGGCTGGTAGAAAAAAACTTCCTGCTTGGAAGAAGAAAGATGATATTTTGAATGCCATCCAGAAATCACAGGTCAGTATTTGATAGAATCTTTCACATAGCACATTTTAACAAAACATGTAGGGCATAATCTCATACGCTGCTAACTAACAAAACGACCTGAGAAGCCTTGCTTTTTTTTTATTAGAGTCTTAAGTTAAAAGTTACAATGTAACAAATTACATTTGAGAACCTTTGTAAATACTTTCTTAACCCTTTCACCGCGAGACTTTATATCAGTTGTACAACCCCTCAGCGCGAGGGGTTGTAAATCTTAAATAAATACCTACAACGAAAAAGGGCTGTGGATACTTCAGTTATGTGCAAAACAAGCATTTTTTTTGTCACGATGGGCACGACAATGTTTGTCGGATAAATCCGACGTTCGCAGTGAAAGGGTTAATGTCTCAATGTAAACGGCTGAGGCTACAGGATCATTAAATAATTGGCCAAGTGCGTGTCGGGCCACGCGCAGTGTAGGGTTCTGTAGTTACGAATGCCAACTTTGAGTTCATGTCACTAAAAACGTCTAAAAACTAATTTTCTATTGAATTTATATGAAATTTTCCTTGGGCGAGTACATTTTATAAGTTGATCGCCTATAACTTTTTAATTTGTAAACCCTACTTAGCTCTGATAGTTTTCCTTTAAATTTCGTTATATTAACTATAGCTGTGAATTTTTTCACGTGTCCATAACCGTTTAGCAGATAGAGGAGAAGGACACTTGACTCTAACAAAAATTTTCACTTTAAAACCGAATAATTCAGAAACGGATCCCTAAATTGAAAAATAGTGTTTACAAGCTCATAATATTTTTGAAAGACCTATTCAACGATACCCCACATGATTGGTTAGTCGACAAAATAAAATTGACTTTTGACTTTACTTGTATGGGAGCTACACAAAAAAAAATCTTTTTTCAATATTTTATTTTACCACTTTTTCCGCATAATTAATAGACATATCTATACCAAATTACAGCTTTCTAGTACTTATAGTCGCTGAGTAAAACCGCGGACGGACAGACAGACAGACATGGCGAAACTATAATGGTTCCTTGTTTACTACGGAACCCTAAAAATGAAGCGATTTTTTAGGCGCCGAAATGGCTAATGGTTCAAATTAGTAATTATCATCTGAAACATAGCCAATCAAGAGAAAGGGTTTACAATCAGAGGAATCATACCAGTACACACCCATTATCACTCTGAATGTGGCCTTTGCTTGTCTTAGACTTTTTTTACCCTATATATATACCCTCTAGTGTACTAAGTGGTTAAAAAAGACTAAAGAAAGAAAAAAGATGGTAAGAGGTTGAAAAATACGGTATTTTAGTCCATATGAGAATAAATCTAAAAATATATTCTTGAGATAGCTTAGGGTAAAATAAATAAATATATAGGGACAAATCACACAGATTGAGCTAGTCCCAAAGTAAGTTCGAGACTTGTGTTATGGGATAGTTACTCAACGGTACTATATTTTAATAAATATATAGATAAACATACAAGACGAATAGGGTAAAAACAGACTGAAAATGTTAGTTTATAAAATACAAAAATAAATTATAAAATTCAATTCAACGTTTTCAGCCATTATAATCTGTTTTTAAACATAAAATAGTAGCCATCATGTTATCACGTATACGCCTGTGAAAACTAAAAAATGTCAACTGTCAAATAATAATAAATATTATTATATTATTCGCGTATTATTTACATACATATCTGACGTCATGACCATAGAACAAAATGGCGTCCACTGCTGCAGCGTTTTCGGCAATGTTCTTGTACGCACAAAATTGAAAAACATATATTTGTCGCAGACGGATGAATAAAAGGGGGCAGAGCGTGGCGTGATCGGCATCTGATATCTCAAGTGACGTAAACTACCCACTTAGTTACTTACAGTACGAGAACAAACTGATGTCAGGATGAAAACTTACTTTCAGTCACGTCACCTTACCGATGCCGCCACATGAGAGATCTTACGTGAGCCTTATAAAAATGTGACGGAATTCCAGTGCCCCGCCTCCGCACTGAATCATGAATCGCAACCACCATGTCTGGATTCCCTGGCCCCACAGAATTGAATACTGTGTATACACCTGGGCTTTCCGTCTTGCTTAAAGAGACCGTCATTGTAATAAATCGGTTCACCAATCCACATCTATTACAATAATCACAATTAAATGAGTCATGGCCAAGCTACAGCAAACTACACAAACGAGTTGTGCACGATACGGCCGCCTGAACAAGACTGTCCCTGTCGCTAGGTCGACCGGTCTTATAACTTGTTGCTAACGAATATTGCCATTTCAAATCCAACCGTTGCATTTTGTAGTAAACAACTTTCTCTCTGCGCGTGTAAAATCATAAAAAGAATGTGGTGTCGTGGGACACCAGGTAGGAACGAAGTTCCTTCGGCTAATGTAGAATCGACACAATGTGTATACGACTGTCGCGCCTGCGCACGTCTCATTTAACGAGGTCATCCTTACGGTTTTACTATCACATTTTTTTCAGTTCGGTCGCGCAGCAAAATCCCTATCTCCTCCAAGCCTGCCGTAAGGAACTTCGTTCCAAAAACGGGAATTTTACATTGAACTCATACCGCGTCCTCTATTCTTTCTTCGTCAACTCTAAAATGACATTGACACAGAATTACTGCCAAACGTCATCGAATTATTCAAAGTAAAGGAATCTAGTTTTATACAGCCATTGCATATTACGCTCCAACATATTTATATGCATTTTTATGGCACTTATAGATTGAATAAATTTTTATGTATTTCTAAGTGGTTTATTAGCACAACGGAATCTACTTTAGATACTTTTAAAAAATGGATGTAATATCCTATTGCTCATATGTATGTTTTAACTCTTCTTGGTCCTTCATATATTGTTTTCATTAGAATTTCCTTAAAAAAAATATTGCAGGTTGTAGTGATCAGTGGAGAAACAGGGTGTGGCAAAAGTACACAAGTGCCACAGTATATCTTAGATGATTGGCTGAAGAGCTTCAGCAAGGATGGCCCCGAGCACGCTGAGATTATTTGCACCCAGCCAAGACGGATATCTGCTATAGGGGTGGCAGAGAGAGTGGCTGAGGAACGGGTGGAGAAGATAGGGCAGGTGGTTGGGTATCAGGTATGTTGGTGTGGATTGCCTTTATTGAAGTGAGTACTAACTTCACTCACTTTAATAAAGGCGATCCAAATAAATGAAGATCCGTAACGAATTTTTCAAAATTTTTTGGGTGTCCAGTGCCCCCATTTGAAACAATCATTGAAAGGAAATGTAGAAATAATTTAAAATTTTGCCTTGATCAAACCCTAGTTAACCCTTTATACTAGTTGTGAACTACTGTTTACCGTTTAAAGTGAGACCCCCATTTGAAATAAATAATTTGAAAAGAAATGGAGATGTAATTTAAAATTTTGCCTTGATCAAGCCCTAGAGAACCCTCCAAACTATTGTATGACCTACTGTTTATAGTTAAAAGTGAGAACGTGAAGCTTTTCTAGGCGCATTGGTTAAAAGTGGCAGTTTTTCGCAAATGTGCGAAGAAAAGCTTCACGTTATCCCTTTAAACTATAAACAGTAGTTCACAAAATTGTTTGAAGGGTTATCTAGGGGTCACGTGACCGTTTTGCAACTAAAGTTGTCAATGGCGCTCAAAAAGTTTAAATCGTCAGGTTCACTGTACATATTTTAATTTTCCAGATTAGACTAGAAAGCAAAGTATCTTCAAAAACGCGACTCACCTTCTGCACGACCGGTATACTACTAAGACGACTCGAATACGACCCACAGTTGAAATCTGTGACTCACATATTAGTAGACGAAGTCCATGAGAGATCCGAAGAAAGTGACTTTCTGCTACTGATACTGAGGGACCTTGTCAAAGTGAGGAAGGACTTGAGAGTGATATTGATGAGCGCGACTTTGAATTCAGAGCTGTTTGCAGAGTATTTTGAAAAGGTTCCAATTTTGGAGATACCAGGTTTGTTTTATTTTTATTTTTTTATTTTATGCATTGCATGTAAAGAAAGTACACTGTGAGAAGGCTTATTACGAAACCGATGATTATCTTAAAGAAAAAAACGTCTGGCTTGAGCTTGGCGCGGGTCCCTCTTGAAGGTTTGTATTTGTACACTGACAAATCTCATAATTTGAGTACAATCGGTACACATAAAATTATTAAATTTACAAATTGACATTCATTTCAAATATAACATCATACTTAATTAATAATTATGACTTAACAATATATCCTTAGTCCAAGCATCTAATTTTAATATCAGTATAATTGTAAGTTGACGTTTTTGGAGAAAATGCATCAGATACTTATAAACGTGAAAACAAACATATTCTATGGGATTTGTACGAAATATAGCCTAATGACGTCATAGTTTCTTGGTGTCAAATAACGCTCTTAATGTCAGTTTTTCTGCAAAAATCAATCTAATATCACATTGAGAATGGATATAATCATGACAAGTGACATTACTTTTTGACGTTTTATTTTTTTAACTATACCAAACAGCATGTTTCCGTATGGTTTTCGCTTATAATCTGTCAAAATATAGCCCATAATAGCTAGCAAAAGTGGCTAAGTGAAGTTTATGGTTATATTTACATTTGAACGGAACAAAACGGTTATAAACGATGTCTTATCTAGTACTTTAGTGCATAATAGCTCTTTGCAAGAAATCGTGGACTTTTAATTTGGAAGGTTTTAATTTGGCATTTTTGTTTTAGGAAGAACATTCCCAGTGGAACAATTGTTTTTAGAAGATATCTTGGAGATTACGAATT
Organism: Acrobasis suavella; assembly: GCA_943193695.1. Lineage (NCBI taxonomy): Eukaryota > Metazoa > Arthropoda > Insecta > Lepidoptera > Pyralidae > Acrobasis > Acrobasis suavella. Next base: position 2,427,067 of record OW971943.1, read on the forward strand.
ATGTTATGGAAGAAAATGGTCCGTACTCCAGAAAATTGAAAAAAGGTAATATTCGTTTCTTATCATTAAACGAGCGAGTGAAGCACAGAACTTGTAAAAAAAAAAATGTTTTTTTGCATAAAAAAAAAGGGTTTGATTTTCAATCCAGAATATTCTATTCTTGTATGCTTATTTTTTATTTTAGGAGAAAAGAAACAAGACCTCGAAACAGAATTAGAAACGAGCGACGTGCGTTCGGAAGCTACGGAACCTCCCAAAACGTCGATACGGGATGAAAATCTGACCGTAGCTCAGATGATCGCTAGGTATCCGAAATGTAGCAAAGTCACGTGCAAGAATATGTACATGATGGACACTGAGAAGGTCAGTAAAAAATATATATATATTTATTTTTATTTCCACAAACTTATATCTATCTTTACAGGTTACCCTAATACGATAGACGTTGCTAATAATTATTATAACATATATCAAAATATGCCACCCTTAAAAATTCATTCAGAGAACAACTAAATAGGTCCAAATGACTCGCGATAACGTTGAGTTAAATAACAAGAAATAAAATAAAACCTAGCGATCACGTCAGCTTCCACGCGTCATAATCGGTCCATCCGTTTAGGAGACCACAAACAGTCACACAAACGCGTAAAATTCATAACACCCCTTTTTTTCTGTCGGGGCAAAGATAATACTAACGTAACAGATACCCAACGCCATGGAAACTATTGCATGGCCTGTAATTATGCAAAACTGAAAGTTGCGGGTAGGCACACAGAGATGGCAGCACAAACGTAAAATTGTATATGCTTTGAAAATATTTATTGCATTTTGACATTTGGGTCAAACAGGTTAAAGCTGGTGGTCACATAGAAATTTCATCAAAATTGGATGTGTAGTTTGGTGTCGAAGTCAGGTTTTGTACAAATGAATTATTTGTTTACAGATAAATTTAGAATTAGTAGAGCACGTGTTGACGTACATAGTGAGCGGTGACCACAAATGGCCGCAAGAGGGCGCCATACTGGTTTTCCTTCCGGGCATAGCGGAAATTATGTCACTGTACGAGCTGCTTTATGAGAGCCACACGTTTAGCCCGAAGTAAGTGGAAACAAACGATATGAAAATTAATCGTTTAGAACATCAACAACTTTTCTGGTAATATATTTCCTAGGTCATTGCCCATAACACACATTTATAGGTGGTATCCCTTCGGGTCTCCAAACTTAGTGTTCGACCTTTATGTTTTTACACGGTATACAGCAGTATATCGTTTGAAAATATATAGGTAAGAGCACACACAATAGACTATCGCTGCGCTCCGGATTCAACTTTAAGAATCCAAGATTCTATGTTTAGAATCTCTCATTGCGCTATGGACACTTTGTAAATCTTATACTGTGTCATTTTTTTTCTTAAAGCCTCGCTCGGGATTCCATTTTAAGAATCCTTTTCGAATTCAAAATTTTATTCGTAAAATATTTCGTTGGGCTATGGACACAAAACTTTGCTATTCTATTAATGTGTCATATTTCCCCCCTTCCAACCTCGCTGCTCTCGCGGAGTTCCATTTTAAGAATTTCGTTGAATTCAAGATTCTACGCTTAGAATCGCTCATTGCGCTATGAAGTATTATTTTACTGTGTTTATTTTTTCAGAACAGGCAAGTATTTGCTTCTCCCTCTCCACTCGACCCTGACGAGTGAGGAACAAGCGCTCGTATTCAAGAAACCTAGACCTGGTGTCCGCAAGATCGTGATTTCAACGAACATCGCCGAAACTTCCGTCACTATTGACGACTGCGTGTTTGTTATAGACTGCGGGAGGATGAAGGAAAAGAGGTTAGTTTTTGGATTATTTTATTTTCTTCTTCTGTATATCATTTTCATAAAATATAAGGCCATCTTTTGTATAAGGTCATTTTAAAACAAAATATTTTCAAATATTTTAAAGGTAGTTCAGTCAGTGATTCTAAAAATTTTTTCCCAATTAGTTGTACATTTATATAGTTGCAATAAAGAGTTAACAAACATGCAAGGTTTTCAACATACGGAAAATTTTTTTTTTACGTCGTATCCAATCGGATCACGACGTTATTGCCTGATGGTACAAACGTTGTTGGACTGTCCTCAGTGCAATGACTTTTGTACGCTGCTGCTTTCAATTTGGTACTCTCATGGGGCAAAAATAAATGATTTGGTACTGTTAAAAATTAAACGTTACACAAATCCCATTAAAATGTTTGTGTTGTTACTACATCCATGGAAGAGGAAAGGTGTGGTGACAAGCGCTACTCTGCAGTATCCATACTTTGTAAAAAGATGCAAGTTCAGTAAATAACAAAAAAAATATATATATGGGGACATAATATCACACAGATTTAGCTAGTCCCAATCAAAGTAAGATTTTAAACTTGTGTAATGGGATACTAACTCAACGATAACATGTTTTATGATGAATACTACTTTATTTACTAATATATCATGTATGTAAATAATAAAACTTGATTGGTTTCAGATTCGACTCAAACCGTAACATGGAATCACTAGACCTAGTGTGGGTGTCACGAGCCAACGCCAAGCAACGACGGGGGCGAGCGGGTCGTGTCATGCCCGGCGTGTGTGTGCATCTGTACACGTCACATAGATACAACTATCACATATTGGAGCAACCTGTTCCGGAGATTCATAGGATACCGCTGGAACAGTTACTTTTGAAGATCAAAATATTACCCTTGTTCCAGAATATGAGCGTGCATGAAGTATTGGGTATGTAGCAGAAAGTATTAGGTTTGTATGTTAGAGTATTTTAAATGAGGACGACATAGGTCGAGTGATGTCCGGCGTGTGTGTACATCTGTACAGGTACACGTCACACAGATATAACTATAATATATTGGAGCAACCTGTTCCAGAGATTCATAGGATACCGCTGGAGCAGTTACTTTTGAAGAACAAAATATTACCCCTGTTCCAGAATATGAGTGTGCATGAAGTATTAGGTATGTATTAGGTTTGTATGTCAAGTTCCACATAAATAAATTTTGGGAATTAGGTATGTTAAAGTAGTTTTTTATACCTAAAGCAGCGGCATTGAGATCGGGTAGGTTGTGTCATGCCTGGCGTTTCTGTGCGTCTGTACACGTCACACAGATACAGCTAACATATACTGGAGCAACCTGTTCCGGAGATTCATAAGATACCGCTGGAACAGTTACTTTTGAAGATCAAAATATTACCCTTGATCACAAATTGTTATTTTGAGTGTTTTTAAGTGATCACTTCTAGAAAGTTTTTGGCAGTCTTTAAGAATAAACTTGACCCTTACTGAACTGCTTCACTTCTCGCTAAGAATTCCAGATAATATATCTATTTCTATTTTATCAGGTAAAACGATAGAACCGCCAACGAAAGCCAACATCGACGGCGCCCTCTGCCGTCTACAAGACGTCGGCGCTCTAGACAAATTCTACGCACTGACCGCTCTAGGAGCACATTTAGCCGCTTTACCTGTGGACGTGAGAATAGGAAAGCTGATGCTTTTGGGAGCTATCTTCTGTTGTGTGGACTCTGCCTTGACTATGGCTGCGTGTTTGAGCCATAAGAGTCCTGTAGTTTCGCCGCGAGATAAAAAGGTAACTATCTATGTTTTTATCTTCCTTTTTCTCTTATCTTTTCTCCCTTTTTTATCCTCTAAGTATCCCCCCCCCCCCCCATCTCGTAAGGAATTAAGATATGTAACTTAGCTAAAGGCCTCAAAAATCAAAAGTCACAATACTATACATGGTGCGTTAGTACTGTCGCTGCTAGAATTAGAACATTCTAGAACTGTCCAAGGTTTACAACAATATAGAACATTCTGGATGAATGTAGAATGATTATAGCAGTATGTGCGCCTAGAGCGGTGAGTAGTAGTGCGTAGAAATGCACTGCTATTCACCTCTCTAGGGGCACATTTAGCCACTTTACCTGTGGACGTGAGAGTAGGGAAGCTGATGCTTATGGGGGCTATCTTTTGTTTTGTGGACTTGCCTTAACTATGGCTGCGTGTTGGAGTCATAAGAGTCCGGTAGTTTCGCCACGAGATAAAAAGGTTACTATTTATTTATGGTGTCATCTTCTTTTTTCTCTAATCCTTTCCCCTTTTATTCCTTCATGTGTCGCGTTGTATATGAAACTGCACATAAGTCGGTATTAACACACTCGTGTATAATAACCCTCATTATGCAACTGTTTTATATTTAACGTATTGATTGTTTTAGTCTGAAGCCGACGCGAAAAGAAGAGAGTTCGCATGTTCGAATAGCGACCAGCTGACTACTCTTAGAGCTTATAGGGTAAGATAATTATGTATGTTTATTAAATTATTACATTGTTAATAAGTTATCATTAAAAACATTTTTTTTGCCCTGTCAGATATTTAATTATTAGATATTAGTATATTATGCAACTAGTGAATATAAGGCGGATTTACTTCGAGGGCCATTGATGAATCACGAGCAAGTTAAGGATTCTAACGACTGAATCACGACCGTAGGGGATGATTCATGATGATTGAAACATGAGCGTAGCGAGTGATTCAAGTGTTAGAATCCTGAGCGATGCGAGTGATTCGTGGCCCTCGATATAAATCCGTTTTATTCAAGGATTTAAGCGAAAATAGAAATTTAATGATATATGTTTACAAAACAAGATATTTGTTTATAAAACTTATTCTCGACTACGAGCCTTATACGACCAACAATGTATATTTTTGAAATGTGCTAATCAACATCTTTCATTTGATACCGCACTCGATATCGAAACAAAAAATAATAATTTTTGTATGTAACATTCGTTATATAATTTTTTTGTATACATACTTACATAGACTGCTAAAATCATTACCCCTCTTTCTCTTGGCTTTGCCGTAGTCGGGTAAAAAGGAAGGTTAAATTAATGCACATTAGAATTATAGGCACAGGAACAATTTACTAAAATTAAAAGTAAATTGTTCTAAATCCAAACACCAAAATAGTGGTTAAAAGCTTGCTTTTTATCCACTGTTCTCAGTGGATAAAATAAACTTTTTAGAAGGGGAATGGTTCAAAGAGTATTTATGTAATCTCATATTGTAAAATTCGTATAATAAACTTTTAACCGATTTTATATTAGCATACTTTATGAACTGTAATGCGAATCGTGCGCCGCACCGTACTTTTTGAGAATAGAACCTAATAAATTATGAATTAATAAAAAGACATTAATGAGGTAAAGTAATGTACGATACTGCACATAACTGGTTATTAAATTACTCGTGTGATATTAATTTTACCTTTGCCTACGGCTCTTATAAACACACACGTGTTTTAATACCCCTCATTACATGACAGTATACCAAACTACTATTTTATACGTTAATTTGTTCTTCAGAAATGGCAGCAAGCAATGAAAAGTAGCACTCACGCGGGGCTCGTGTTCGCGAGTGAGAACTTCCTCTCTCACAAGACGCTCCTCATGTTGGGGGACATTAAGCACCAGCTGCTGGGGTTGCTTGCGGACATAGGGTTCGTGCCGGACATGCCGGACTTGCGGAGGAAGATGAGGAAGGACTCCGTCGCGCAGCTGTCTGGGGAAGAAGTAAGAATGCAGAGTTAAGCAACGTATTCATGGTAGTGAGCGTGTGTCAACATGTATCATCAGTGTTGCTCACTAGCACACATGCATCACCAGTGTTGCTCACTAACACACATGGTGGCTGATAGCAAAACTTCTCACACGAATAAGGTGGTATGTAGTTAGAACTTCATCTCTCACAAGACCCTCCTAATGTTAGGGGACATCAAGCACTAGCTGCTGGGGCTGCTGGACATGATTTGCGGAGGAAAAAGAGGAAGGACTGGTCTAAAATAGGATGGGCGGCCAAGCGTGGCATAATGTAGCAAAACATTTTCGAGCTGGCCCGCGCTTCAAAAGTCTCGTTAAGACGAAGTGGTAGCTAAAGTGGCGCCCTCATTTGAATTAAATTGTTTAAAAATAAAAATGGTGATAATTCAAAATTTGATTTGTATCACTGTCTAGAAAGACCTTTAATCTATTTTATGAATAACCTTTGAAAGTAATATTGGTAGTCCGTCTAGTTTTAAAACTAGACGGACTATTAGTAATAATTTCAAAGGTTATTCATAAAATAATTTAAAGGTCTTTCTAGACAGTGATACAAATCAAATTTTGAATTATCACCATATTTCGTTTTAAACAATTTATTTCAAATGAGCCACTTTAGCTACCACTTCGTCTTAAGGATTGCAGTAATGTATATTTTGTTAGAATTAAGTTTAAAATAACAAGTCACTGAAATTCTATTATTATAGAAGAAAATAGAAAAACGGTCAAATAGTGTGGTCATGAGAAGTTTTTTTCCCGAAAAATATTACGCCTCCTATCACTCTCAACTTTAATGCTTATCTGTGTATATTTTAATTTTCAGTTAAACGCGAACGGCAATAACGACAAGTTGCTGGCGGCCATATTGTGTGCAGCGTTGTACCCTAATGTTGTTAAGGTACTTATGTCTAATTTCTTCGCAAATACTGACTGCCACCGTGGTCCAGTGGTCATGGCGTTCGCCTTGTGATCTGGAGGTCGTCGGTTTAAATCCTACTGGGAAGCATACTTTGTGAAAAGTTGTTTCCAGTCTGTTTAGGATATTGCAGGCTTGAATCACCTGATTATCCGAAAAGAAAGATAATTCCGTGTTTTGGCACGTATAAGCTGTGGGTCCCGAACGCCATCTAGCGTATGCTCGATACCTTTCTAAGGCTTGGTTCTGGTTTACCTTTTGGTTGCGGAGGTCAGACGGCAGTCGCTCTGTGTAAAAACCAGTAACCTCGTCAAATCTCCTTGGTTAGGTAGCGGACCCCGGGCTCTGAAGCGTTACCGCTGAGGATGCAACCGGGAATACGGGAGTATGAAGAAGCTAGCCCCAAAGTTCGAAACTTGTGTTATGGAATACTATATTTATAACAAATACATAATCATAGATCTGAGCTAGTGGCGTAGATTCCGTGGCGTAGTGGTCATGGTCACCATGCTAGTCCACCACCCAGAGGTTCCGGGTTCGATCCCCGGTCAGGGCAAGTTGGAAAATGGCCTTTTTCAATTTGTCCTGGGTCTTGGATGTTTATCTATATATGTGTTTGTTATAAAGTATGGCATCATTGAGTTAGTATCCCATCTGCAAGTTTGTTTTGCGTAATTTTTAATTATATTGTTAGCATTTAGCGTCGTTATTTTAAGAAAATAAAATACAAATTTACTTAAAATTTACAATATGATCATAGTAAAATAATATAGATTTCTAAAAAATCATAAATTTGCTTGAAGAATTGAGAAATCATTTCAGAAGGCAATGCAGCCGGCGACCCATTACTATTTTAAAAGAATATTCTTTATTTGCAAGGGTACAGTGATTTAGGGCCTCTATAACATTTCAATTCCCTTTTCCATTTACGAGTTTACGCCCACCTCATAGAGTACTATAATATAACTGGCCCATCTTTAAGCTTAAATGGCCTTCAGGTCTCCTGGCCGAAGGCTTTTTCTGTATCGTACAAGTCTCGAACTTACTTTGGGACTAGCTCAATCAGTATAATTGGTCCGTTTATATTTATTCTATAAAGAAACGTCCTAATGATAGTTGACGTGTAAAAGTGCCTGTAAAGGTCTAATTACTGTATAGAGATTTGAATCTTTGAATCTTTGATAAACATACAAGACACAGGTCAATTTGAAAAAGATCATTTTCCATCTTGACCTGACCGGGGATCGAACCCGGGACCTCCGATGTTGGAGAATGGGTATAAATAATAAATAATTTATTAACTATATATTTATATTTATTCTTGTACCAGGAAAGTATCCAATATTCACATTTTTCCAGGTGCTAACCCCCGAGAAATCATTCCACATGCAAGCGGGTGGGGCCATCCCCCGGCAACCCCAACCGGAAGAACTCAAATTCAAGACCAAATCTGACGGATACGTGTCCCTACATCCGTCGTCCATCAACTCGATCGTTGGGTACTTCGCCAGTCCGTACCTGGTGTACCAAGAAAAAGTAAAAACTACCAGAGTGTTTATTAGGGAGTGCTCTATGGTGCCGCAAATACCTCTGGTGTTGTTTTCAGGTAGGTAAACATTTTAACAAGTTTTTTTGCCAGGTAAATAAAAACTGTACCCGTTTCTCCCTTCATAACTTTAACCGCTGAGAGACTGCCTCCGTGTAGTCAAGGCGTTTGAATCCCACTGAAAAGCATGTTTTGCGAAAGACTGTTTCCGGTCTTGTTAGGGATATTGCAGGCTTGAATCACCTGATTATCCGAAAATAATAAAAAATCATTGACATAGCCCAGCGGATTAGCTCGTTGAAGTGGCAGTGGGCGGGACACATAGCGCGAAGAACCGATGGGGCAAAAAGGTTGAGAGAATGGCGACCACGTACTGGCAAGCGAAGCGTAGGAAACCCACCCACAAGGTGGTCAAACGACCTGACCAAGGTCGCTGGAAAACGCTGGATGCAGGCCGCTCTTGATCGGCCATTTTGGAAATCCTTAGGAGAGGCCTATGTCCAGCAGTGGACGTTATGCGGCTGAAATAATGATGAAATGCGTGTGTGGGAAGCGTTCTACGCTTGCGCATGTAGATGATTAGATGATACATATTGTATATGCTTTAGCTGCATATATTGCAAATGAATATCATGAACTTGGTTTCTTGAATTAAACTCCAAATAGTAACTTCTTGTTTTATTTAGGATTTTACAAAATGAACAAATTGTAGCCGTTGCACACGTACGTATCGAAGAGAAAGTAAGATAAAAGTAGGTAGATACATTTATAAAATATATCACTCGCGGGAACAAGGCTCCTACAAGATTTGAAAGGCAAAGGATGCAAACTACGCAATGTCTTTGAGTGTAGAAGAGGCCCCAACACATGTCATCATCATCATCCTCACGTATTCCCGGTTGCTTCCTCAGCAGTAACGCTTCAGAGCCCGGGGTCCGCTACCTAACCAAGGAGATTTGACGAGGTTGCTGGTTTTTACACAGAGCGACTGCCGTCTGACCTCCTCAACCCAAAGGGCAAACCAGGAACCAATCCTCATAGGTTGATGATCAAACGCTAGGTGGCGTTTGGGACCCACAGTTTTACGTGACTTCCGGAACACGGAATCATCTTTTTTTTTTCGGATAATCAGGTGATTTAAGCCTGCAATATCCTATCCAGACTGGAAACAACTTTTCACAAAGTATGCTTCCCGGTGGGAATCGAACCCATAACCTCCGGGTCACAAGGCGAACGCCTTGACCATTGGACCACGGAGGGAGTCCCCAACACATATTATGTCTGTAGTTTATATGTTCTGCTTGTTTCAGGATGCAATCTGTCTGTGGAACTACACAACGGCACGTTCATCGTGTCTTTGGAAGACGGCTGGATCATGTTCCAAGTTGAGAGACATGAGGTAAAATTACACTTAGTTACAATGTAACACGAATAAGTTGAACAAAAATGGCGGGCTTCAAAGCATTTTTGTACGAATTCCCAGCACGTAGTTTGAACCTAAATGCTGGCTATCGGCGCAGGTACAAATAATGCAGCGACAATCGCCATTTAGGTTCAATTTACGTATTGGGAATATGTACAAAAAATGCTTTGAAGTCCGCCATTTTTGTTCAACTTAATTGTGGCGCATTGTAATATAGTAAATTTTTTTATTTGGTTTTTGAGTGATGCATTTTTATTACTAACAAATGATGGGCAAAAATTGTCTAGAATATCTGAATAAATGAATGAATGAATAAAAACCAATTTTCATGTTATAAAGTAGGGCCAATTTAATAGATCACATTTGACACTTCATTAAAATCCAACAACGTTACCATGTCACGGCAAAATACGCTTTATTTTTTAGAAGTTGAACTGCACATTGCTTCAATTTACCTAAAGGGAAAAAACGGGACGCTGTTACTAAGACTTCGCTGTCCGTCCGTCCGTCCGTCTGTCTGTCGTTCACCAGGCTGTATCTCATGACATGAACCGTAATTACTAGACAATTTTAATGCGGTAATTTTATTAGAAAGCTGATATGATCGAGATGGTTCTTAGCAATGTTTTATGGAAATCAGTTTAGCGGTTTAAAGTTATGGGGGTGAACGCTTGAAAGACGGAAGTTTTTAGGGTTCCGTACCCATAGGGTAAAAACGGGACCCTATTACTAAGACACCGTTGTCCATCTGTCCGTCCGTCCGTCTGTCTGTCTGACACCAGACGGTATCACATAAACCGTGATAGCTAGACAGCTGAAATTTTACAGATGATGTATTTCTATTGCCTCTATAACAACAAATGCCAGAACAAATTTAATATTTAAGTGGGGATCCCATACAACAAATGGTAGAAACCCTTCGTGCGCGAGTCCGATTTGCTCTTGGCTAGTTATTAATATTGGACTATTTGTTCAATCATAAAAATACAAATATTTATGAATTTATTAATACTAAAATACAACAGTTATTTTCTCCTTGAGAAACAATTGACACAAGCTACTTTTTTCTAGGTTGCGGAAATGCTGAAAGCAATACGGGTGGAGCTCATAAACCTGCTAGAAGAGAAGATCAACGACCCCTCTCTTAACCTACTGCACTATGAGAAAGGCAACAAGATCATAAAAACTATTGTGCAAATTGTCAGCAGAGATTGATGTTAGATAGTTCAAATCAGTGGATAGACGAATCAGTTTTGCAAAAATGGACACCAGATAGCAGCACAGTAAAGGCAAGTGCAAAGAAATTACATACAAACTAAACAACTACGAGTAATCATTTCGTAAAAAAAACAACGTTGAAAATTCCGTTGCTTACGCGTCCTACTGGTAGTACCATGGGAGTTTCTTTTTCTGGTAGAAATTCAACCTAATGCCACGTACTTACAATACAATAATAATCAACTTTATTGCACCATAATAGACACACAAAAATTACAAAACAACAAGAAACAATATAGGCACAAAGGCGGACTTATCGCTTTAAATGCAATCTCTTCCAAACCTTTGGGTAAAGGAAAAATTTATGTACTTAAAGTTTATGTTTCCATAATACTTACGTTTATAGTTATTTATGCAACTGTAGTATAATAAGGGGTATTAAAACACGAATGTGGGTTAATCACACGAGGCGAAGCCGAGTGTGATTATAGTATCACATGAGTGTTTTAATACCTAATTATTACAGTTGCATACAAAACTTTATCTACACCCTTGATATGGATCCTCTATAAAAGGTTCATAGGGTGTTGTACAGTGTTGTAAGAACTCTATGTAAATTCCTGGTAAGTTTATTGCTCAGTATTCTAATACAAACTAACTATGTATGTTAGGTAATAATGAAATTATTTATTGTAATAATTATTTAAATTTTGAATCGTACAATTATTGGAATGCAAATTATTTTTGTTCGATATTAGTAAATATCGAAAAAAATGGCGTGATACAACGTGAATTCGAATAACCAGTAAGTTCCTTTTTTAAATTACGGAGCTGTGGTAGTGAACGGCGCGTACATGACAATGTTCCTTTTTTGAAATTCATAAAGAATATGGCTGTTTGATGAGTAAGAAAGAGATCGAGTTTGCGTTGCATAATGAAATTTAGTACAACATTATAACACTCGTTTGGGTGATATAATGGTTACTATGACACTGGGTGTTTTAATGTTGGCAATAAGCTAACTGTTTTAGAGGATTTATAGCATGGGTGTAGATAAAATACCTAACGTTCCCAAAAATATACCTAGAGTCCCTTCCCTTTCCCGCAAACTGCCAGTGTGATAATGTAGAAAGGGACGGAGGGAACTCAATGTATATTTTTCGAGAACGTAAGCATTCTAGATTGTTTGTAATTTCTTTGGTCAAGTGCAATAAGGTGCTGTTATTTTGCAATTTTTTTTTCTACTGTTGACTTTTTGTGAACGAGGAAGTTTCTAACGATTTATTACATAATAAATAATTAATTTATTAATATTTATTAATAATCGGATATTTTTTTCTAAACGTCAATACAGACATTTTCTATGGGATTTGTATGAAATATAGACTAATGACGTCATAGTTTTGTCATGGAGTCAAATAGCGCTTTCAATATAATTTTTCTAAAATAATTGATCTCAAAAACCCAATTTGATTTGACCCAGGAATGTACCCAATCTGGTGTCACATATTTTTGGGAATCTCTCTTTTAATGTAAGAGCTTGCTCTTGTCAGTGAAGTTAAGTGGAGAATCCTCAATTCCTTTCTTCTTTCTTCCATCTTTTTAATTTCTGGTATTTGTACAGATCATAAAATAATGTCACTTTTTATTGACATTATATTGATGCTAAAATACGTGATATTACAAACTCCTTGTTAGGAACGCTGCGCTGCGTCAGCCAAGAAACTGACGTCACAAACCGCTGTTTCATCCAAATTAAATATAACATTTTTGTTTAAGAGGCTACCTGCATTTTCCGTAATATATTTTTCGAAAATAAATCAGTTGAAATAAAGCAGAAATATCATTTAAAATTTTATCTTGATCAGACCCTAGATAACCCTTCAAACTATTTTATGAACTACTGTTTACTGTTTGAAGTGAGAACATGAAGGTTTTCTACGCATATACGCCAAAAGTGGCCGTTTTTCGCAATTGTGCGTAGAACGTGCTTCACGTTTTCACTTTATACTGTAAACAATAGTTCATAAAATAGATTGAAGGGTAATCTAGGTTCTGATCAAGAATTTTTTTTAAATGAAATCTCCGTTTCCTTTCAATAGATTTATTTCAATTAAGGGCAGCAGGGACCTCGGAAAGTTCAGGTAGCCCCTAAGTGTTTATTTGACTTGACTTGACAATTGTGGATAAAGTAGGAACGTCAAAAAAGCACATATACTTTACGATGACAGCTCAAAAGTGCCATATTTAAAACACGGAGTCACCTGAATCAATGGTTTTTACATACATAAAAACCGTTCGTTAAGTGACTCCTCGTTTGAAAAATGTTTCTGCCTCGTTTTATAAGGTCAAACTAAATGAGAGACAAATTTGAAGATAGCGACTCATTCGAGATGAGTTCGGCACTAGAAAGGCTAAAAGAGGCATTTAACTTTTTTTGCCCTTCTTATGTCCTAAGGACACAATGATTACATTGCATACCTAAATTACTTGTATGATTTTGATACGAGAATGTCCAAATATTTAGTCTTATAAATCTATTCTCAAAAATCTTTGTTTTTGTCCAAAATGAAGAGTATTTTTTGTATCGTTCTTTATTTTTTTTAAGTATTACTGCCAGTGAGAATTTTAAGCAAATTATATGTTAAAAATTATATTTTTAATGATATTACAGTGCTAATAATAATATTGATCTCTTATTTATAACGTGTTTATTTAAATCGAATGAAATGCACTCTATTGTCAAGGAAATGATCGAATAAAATAGAAATTACTATCAAATTATATCAAATATGTATGCGTATGTATCATGGATCACAACAAAAATAGATCATTTAAAAAATGCTCTTTATATAGTGCATTAATGAAAACTTTTCCAATGAAGGCTACATTGGAAAAGTTAGATATTATTTGAATGATATCTTTTTGTAGTGTAAATTTTCTTAATTGGATTGTTTTGAAATCAGTTAAATGAAACTGGTAAATATACAATAATAATGACATAATGAAGTTTTGTATGCAATGCCTATTTGGAAATTAATTTGTGCATGCAGACAATAATTTTGTTTAACGTTTGTAAGTTATAATTTTTATTTTATACAGAAAGAGAGCTTATACAGGTAGTTGATTTTGTATTCTGCGTACGAAAATAAAGTATTTTGTTAATTTTCTTGCATTTTTATTTACTAATACAAGATTGTATTTATTACTTGATAGTTTAAATAGATCTAGAACTAGGTCCAGTCGCTCTCTGCCTTATTTGTAAATATGTTTGTGGGATTGTGATACCTGTCCTAGCTAGTAGGTGTGCTCTCACATAAATTAGCTTGTTAAGTAATTTGAAAAAAATATCTAATATCATGACGACCTCCGTGGCGTAGTGATCACCATGCCAGTCCGCCATCCAGAGGTCCCCGGGTTCGATCCCCGGTTAGGGCAAGTGGGAAAATGGCCTTTTTCAAATTGTCCTGGGTCTTGGATGTTTATCTATTTATGTATTTGTTATAAAATATAGTATCGTTGAGTTAGTATTCCACAACACAAGTCTCGAACTTACTTCGGGACTAGATCAGTGTTATTTGTCCCTATACAATGTCCTTTTTAATTAAGTACAAATATTTTAAGGGGCGATTCAGTCCATTATTTTGAACAACTTTTCCCAATAAATGTACACAGAAATACGAAAAAAAATGTTAGGTTCTCATACAAATCGAAGTAGTCACGTGATATAGTTAGTATGAAAATGCAAAAAAAAATTGCGTATTTCGATAAACATTAATTGGGAAAAGTTGTTCAAAATGATGGACTAAATCACCCCTTAAAATATTTGTACTTAATTAAAAAGGACAATGTAGTGTAGTAGGGGCTAGCTCAATCAGTGTTATTTGTCCCTATATATTTATTATTTATATTTATCTAAACAAACGCAAACCTTTTCGAGGAATAGCCTCTTGGAGAAGGTTTCTCTAATCAGATTTTAAAATAAGGTCTTAGTTATTTAGATATTTACAAAAATTCAAATTACCTTCATTTTCAAGGAATGTCAAGCTTATTTGAGGAAGTGAAGTCACGATGAAGATTGGCAATTTCCGCTTTCAGTACTGCACTGTCACTGTCACTGTCATCCCTCTACAACATATGTCAAAAGGATTACAAACAACATAACAAAAGTAATTTAAACGGGTGACATTGACAGATGACCGTTGTCTTTCTACTATTTATTCACTGTTTTTAGTAAATAAAATAAATAACCGAAATAGTGAGTAAAAGTACATTTTATTCACTTTTTTTCAGTAAACAAAATAAACTTTTTAGAGGGGGAATGGCATAAAATAAATTATTTTATCTTCAGTACATTTTAATTTATTTTAACACTTGGCTCATCATTTTTATTCTATTTGATACAAAATTGTAATGAGTTTTAAAAACTATGTGACACCAGATGGCAGCACAGTGACGTCAGGTCCAATCGACTGTTGTCATTGGACCATCAGTTGACAGGTTCTTTTGCTCCGTCAAAGTATCCAATAACATCAGCTGACCTGTCGTCACTGATGCCATCTAGTTTCTCATATACAGGGCGTTACATCTGTAACCTTGCCATATTCTCGGATACTGATTATGATGATCAATTTTCCCCAAAGAGAAGAGGTCGAAATATAAAAAAAGGGTTCCTCCATACAAAACTGCGAATCTCATGATCGATTTAGTATGGGAAGTCCAATTTTATTTTTATATTTCGATCACTGCTTTTTAGGAAAAGTTGTTTTTTTTTTTACAATTTATTGGTTTAGGCATTTGTCCTCAATCTCACCTGATGTATGATCGGTATAGGTACGTTCGAGAATATGGCAAGGTTACATACTTACACCTTGTATTTGAAAACCCCTCATATTAATGCGTTCTGTTGCATCTCCAAAAACAATAATATGAATGTCAATAATCATTCAATCATACCGAAGTCCATGCAAAATCGAAGAGACTTAATGATTTACGACAAACCGCCTTTCTGACGTCAACACTTTTTGGGAGAATTTCCTTAAGGGGATACCTGAATTTTCAGGGGTCACCTGAATTTTCAGGGGTCTAGTGCTGCCCCCATTTGAAATAAATAATTTGATAGGAAACGGAGACATCATTTAAAATTTTGTCTTGACCTGGCACTAGATAATCTTCAAACTATTTTATGAACTACTGTTTACAATTTAAAGTGAGAACGTGAAGCTTTTCTACGCACATTAGACAATAGTGGCCGTTTTTCGCAAATGTGCGAAGAAAAGCTTCACGTTCTCACTTTAAACTAGACAGTAGTTCATAAAGTAGCTTGAAGGGTTAACCAGAGTTTGATCAAGACAAAATTTTAAATGATATCTCCGTTGACGTTCAAATAGTTTATTTCAAATGGGGGCAGCACTGGACCCTGAAAATTCATTATCCCCTTAAGACATAAACTTTGACTAGTAAAATTAAATCGCTGATTAACTCACAAGATAAACTTCCTCGGTCTAGACAAGTTGGAAAATGGCCTTTTTTAAATTTTCCTGGGTCTTGGATGTTTATCTATAAATGTATTTGTTATAAAATATAGTATCGTTGAGTTAGTATCCCACATCACAAGTCTCGAACTTACTTCGGGACTAGCTCAATCAGTGTTATTTGTCCCTATACAATGTCCTTTTTAATTAAGTACAAATATTTTAAGGGGCGATTCAGTCCATCATTTTGAACAACTTTTCCCAATAAATGTATACAGAAATACGAAAAAAAAATTTAAGGTTCTCATACAAATCGAAGTAGTCACGTGATATAGTTTGTATGAAAAATGCAAAAAAAAATTGCGTATTTCGATAAACATTAATTGGGAAAAGTTGTTCAAAATGATGGACTAAATCACCCCTTAAAATATTTGTACTTAATTAAAAAGGACATTGTATATATTATTATTATTATACTTCCGTTCTTACACAAAAAACAATACAACAATAAACGTAGAAAACGTTAAAATAGTGGCCACACCAACAAATCACGGCAAGTGTAGCAGTGAATGCGCCGCCGAACATGAAATATGGTGTAACGGCTGAGGGACGCAGGCCGCGCGCCGGCCGCTCGCGACGGTGTGATTGATGACGGCGATTTGTTCGCTTTGATTCTGTTTGTATAGGACAGTGAGGTGTGCGATTTATTTTTGGGAATTGGCTTCGATACGTCTCCGATACACCGAACGGGTTGTATTTTATTTTTGTAGATAATATTTTGTATGATAAGTATTTCTTTCATGCTGGTCTGAGAGAAAATAAGCTTATGTACCAGCTGTACTCTTTCCGTGGAGATCTTAAAAGCCGATATATGGAATCATGTCAATAGGCGATGCTGTTAGCTGTCACTATTTTGAAAAAGGTTCTCGTATGGCGACAACGTGCTGGCAAGCGAATCGTAGGACATCCACCCATCAGGTGGTCAACCTGACCAAGGCGCCGAAAGGCACTGGATGCAGGCCGTTTTAGATCGGTCATATTGGAAATCCTTTGGAGAGGCCTATGTCCAACTGTGGACGTTATGCAGTGATGATGCCCTTTCTATCTTTTTTATTCAGGTAAAAATGTGGCCTTTGAGGCTTTTGGCCCTAGTTTCACGTCTGTCTTTGGCTAGGACTAAGTACCTATTCATATTTACTAAATTCAAGTGAGCTAAAATAATTGATATGGTGTACTGTAACTACCACTGTAAGTATCCCTCTTAAGAGCGGCCAACCCGTCTTACTTTTCGTACTACGCGATTATGGCGTTGTAACTGATATTTCTTGAAAACTTTTGAACTAACAGGTATCTTGTGCGCTATTTCTAGGTTTCTATCGAAATAAAAAAATAGAATTTGAAAAAACAAATTCAGTATACCTAAGCCTCTAAAAATTTTGTGCACACATTTTACCTGAACTTCGACCGTTCATAAAGTACTCATTAATTATAAAGGTAAAGAAATTATTTTGATATAAACCTCGCAACTGTAATGAAAGTTAATTTTTTTTTTCCATTAGTTGTAAGGCTTACTGAAAAACACGTTTTATTCGTTCAATGAATAGTTATTAATAATACTTATTTCGTTCAATAGAAGTGAAAAAAGTAAAGTAAGGAGTACTTATAACCGGAGAGCATGTATGAAAAGAGTAATGAGTGTTGACGAAGCAGAAGAGGTTTGCAAGGATCGTAGCAAGTGGAAATCTATAGTCTCTGCCTACCCCCACGGGAAACAGGCGTAAAAATATGTATTTATGTATGTATGTTCAATAGAATGCAAACTAAGCCCCCAGGCGCTATCTCTCTCTTTTTGCTTTGCCTCTTTTTCTAGCATTGCCCTAGATGAAACAAAAAGCTTATCAAACCTTGCTCGCGTTGACGATAGAGTGACCGGGAAGGGCGCTCTTAAGGGGATACATGAATTTTCTAGTGGTACTCCTATTTGAAATAAATTATATGAAAATAAACAGATATCATATAAACTTTTGTCTTGATCAACCCTAGATAACACTTAAAACTATTTAATGAAAAACTGTTTAAAGAGAAAACGTGAAGCTTTTCTACGCACGTTTGCGAAAAACGGCTACTTTTGGTTAATGTGCGTAGGAAAGCTTCACGTTCTCTCTTTAAGCTATAAACAGTAGTTCATAAAATAGGTTGAAGGGTTATGTAGGGCTTAGTCAAGTCAACATTTTAAATGATATCTCCGTTTCCTTTCAAATAGTTTATTTCAAACGGGGGCCAGCACGGGGCCCTCAAAAATTCATATATCCCCTTAATTATTTTGGTAAATAGCTTGACTTGAAGAAATCCCTATCTGGAATAATTCTGCTTTAGTACAGTGCTTTTTCCTAAATTGTAATTTTGTATTTATGTGTGTACAATCAAATTTTTGCAAACAAACAAATAGGTAGGTGTACGTTTATATTTTTTTATTACCCCTTGGTGTCCTATTGATGGGTAAGGACCTCCGCTTCAAATATGACTTAGATTCCTCTATCTTTATTTATTGTTCATCAAATACAAATTGTACAGAACATAGGCGAACTTTACGTGTGCCTATTATTAATTAGTATTAGTGTACTTACGTATCTTATTTCGTGAATAAAAATGCCTGTCTTATAATAGAACATTACGATATAAGTGCGTTATAGTGGTTATAACACCCTAGGCGGAATTTGCGCCTGAGCCGTAGGCGAGGGCGTAATAGAGCCGAGTGTGTTTAACCAATATACGCATGTATATCGTACGACATTTTACAATACACTTGCGAGAAAAAATACCCAATAGACTGAACTTTTTGATCTCAAATAAACTATAAAACTGTGATGCACACTGTTATTTTCCCGAGTGCGGCCCGCTGCCTACTGACAAGAGATGAGTCGTTTGCGATTGAACGAATCAAAAGGAACGGGTCATTAGTTCGTCACGACCCGTTCGTTCACTTCTACAAAAATGATTCGGTCATTCGTTTCTGGCTTTTTTTTTACTTCGGCCGGCTTTGGGTCGAATCGATCGCGGCGAACGAAACAAACCGTTGCAACACGATTCCGAATGTTTACGAAAGTTCACATAAAAATGCAATATTAAGAGTCCATTTTTGCTTACTTATTTTTACTTAGATATAAACACTTTCTAGTGTTTGCTACTGCAAACTTTATGATCTGCGTAAAAAAAAAACTCTCACTCTAGAAATAAAATAATTGAAGATTAGTCTTTGTCATTAGTGGGAGTGACGTATAATTCTTTTCGCGCGCTGTTTTGGCAGATTTGACAAAATGTAAATAGAGACATTATGGTTTTTCATACAAAAAACCGTTCTTTTAATGTCTCCGCGTTTGAAAAATGGCACCACAGTCTCTTTTCGATCGCGATCGGAAGCCGTTAACGATTGTTTCGTAAGAAAACCAATCAATCGATTGAACGGGTCGAAAGACCCGGGTCGCCTACTGAACGGTTCAGTATTGATTGAGATCCTAAAGATTGAACGAACGACACATGTCTACTACTGGCTGGCGGCGTGCGGCGGGCAGCCAGCATTGGCCGGTTTTCAGTTTTTTATTTCAGTTGTTATTTCAGTATGTTATTTCAGTTCCAAATTTGAAAAAGCAAATAGTGCGGTTATAAAATATAACTTCACTATTTGCGTTCATAACGCACGCGTGTTTTATGAGCTGCTTTATATATTAAAAACCGGTGAAATTAGAACCACTTTACGAGCAAGGGTATTGAAAAATTTAAAATGTACATTACTTTACGTACACGATCCGTCCTCAGCCCTGGGCAGCAATAGTGCCCGAGCCCCGATCGTAAAACGCACGTGTTTTGCCCGCTACATGTGTACTTTAAAGGGCGAACTTTTGGGTTAGCACCGTCCGAGTGCGGGTGTAAGGTGCTTATGGATAAGACAAAAAAAAAACTTAACTAAGAAAAAAAAATTAAAAACTGAAAGAAAAAAACATAGACGTATTCATAAAAAATACACTCATTAAATCAGTTAAGTATAGAGTTAAATGCTACCGATTTTAGGAGAGCTGACTTCTCTGTCTGTGTAAAGCTTACGTAAAGAAGATACTCTGTGTGAAGGCTTATTATAGGACCGATAAATTTATCTTAAAGACAACAAAGCCTGGCTTAAGTTTGGCGTGGGACCCCTTTACAGTTTTGTATACTAGTAAATGTCATAATTTGATACATTAGGTAAATACTGAATATACTACTTGAGTTAAGATTATTTTAAAATTTCGACATTTAAAAAAATTAATATAAATTATGACATAACAATGTATTCTTTGTCCACATATCAACTTTAATTATTAATTTCATTGTTAATTGACGTTCTTGGAGAAAATGCTGCAGTGCAGTTTGTTACCGCTTCTTCTGCACTAGCGCTTTGGAGGCGGCAGTAAACTTAGCTCGAAGTAACTTTTTGACGTCAAAAATTGTAAAACAAAATAAAGTGACAATTATTAAGAGATATTTATTATAAATATCCTATGATAATAAAGATATACTTAAATTGAACTAAATTAAATTGAATTGCTTAATTAATTTCAAATTCATTGAAAATCTGCACTCCTTAAATTGATAGATTGCTCACTATCTATGGTTGATATGAGTTAAAAATGCATTTTGCACGGGTTTTCAATCACACACAGTGATAAAACTCGCAACCGATGACGTATTTTTAGGCCAATTACGTGACCTGCTGACGCTGTCATGAGAAGAGAATACTAGGCGAAGCATATAATTTAATAATGAAATCGCAAAAGAAAAACAGAAAATTGCGCGTTTTCGGGTAAAATGTCGCAAGAGTGGAAACACTGGGGTGACAAGTCAGTGCAACTTAGCGCCATCTGTTGATGAGTAGCAAGACCAATTTGTTTTTCAGACAATTTCTTTAACCACCCACCAGATGGCATTCGTAGTAACTTTATTCAAATTAGAAACTTATAGGAAATTTGATAATGAATTTCGCTTATAGACACTTATAAGAATTCAAATCAAAAGTCGCTTTGATAGCTAATAATGAAAAGTTAGAAAGTAACAGCATTCTAGTAGGTACTAACACCTTCTTAGCAAAGTCCGCGGCCGGACGGACGGATGACAAAACTATAAAAGTTCCTTGTCCGAACTTTGGAACCCTAAAAGCGAATCAAACGGCGGTGCATACACTGAAAGACGCTAGACAGTAGAGGAAAAGGAATGTCCATACTTTCCCAACGTAACTGCACACCCTGTCGCCATTTTGAATCGCATCACGTACGGGCCGGCGTCGTAATTGGCGCCATTTACATCCCTGGCCGTCGCATGCTCGTTACACGTTTTTGGACCGTCACGTCTCACCCTTATTGCTATTATTAATAAGGTTGAGGTTCCCGTGGCTCGAAGTGACCGTTCGGGATCCAATATAGGAGACTGTAACTTTGCTCTGTGGGTTTAGTGGCACGTGTTGATGGATGTGATAGTGATAAAAACGGGTAACATATGCTGTGTCTAAGGATGGAGAAGAATTAATAATAGTCTTTGTATTGCTAGCCATAGAGCTAGGCTAGTACGACCTTCATGGCAAAGATAATATTATACTAACGTAACAGATAACCAACGCCATAGAAACGATTGGAGGTCCCCAAAGAAGGCAAAACTAGAGTTGCCGGTAGGCACGCAGAGATGGCAGCACACACGACTAGCAAAAAAGTGACAAAGAAAGTGTTGAATATGCTTTTAAAATATTTATCGCATTTCGTATTATTCATATTTAATTAAATATAGTACTTATTTATTTAAATAACATTAAAAAAGCTTTTAATGTTTTAATAAATAGTTATAGCGAGATCTAGTGATAAGGAAGAGAAATAATAATGTTCATAAGGCGATGGGTAGGCATGTCAATGGGCAAAATTGGAGAGGTCCTCTTCTAGTATAAAACGAACTCTCCATGGATGTCGTAGAAAGCGAGTTACGAAATATGAACAAAGCTTATATTTATCTGCCTCACCTTATCCTATTATCTGTGGTAGGCGCATTATATAGGTATATCTTCTCCTTCCAAAGTCTCTTCCTGTCATACTAACATCTACTCGTACTACCTCCGTATCTTGCCTTATGCATTCTATCCACCTCTTCTTTGGTCTTCCCTTTCCCCTATTTACATTTACTTTCATATTTAGTTCTGTATGTTGCGTGTTGATCCTCTCGTCTCATCATATGTCAAACCATTCACTTCAGTATGCCAATGTAAATAATATGATAATATGTAAATCTAAGTACTAAATCTCGTCACTTTTGCCACTCTGGCGGCAAGCTGTCCCCGAGAGACAGACCGATGACGTCTAGGAGATGGACTGTTGTCGGATGGTACAGGTGACCGATATAACGTTGCTGTAAGATGAAACTGTACTTTTAAGTTATTTTTGGCTAAAATAAATAAACTTAAATTTAAACCATGACTGATTGCTTCTTCCTTTCTTGTTTATTGGCGCTACCTTTAAAGTTTCCCTCACATATACATTTCTAACCAAAAAATAAATATTTATGTGGGGCTCCCATGCAACAAACGTGATTATTTATAGATAATGGTACGGAACCTTTCTCGCAATTTTATTGACTATTTTTCTAGCACTATTTGGGTACTTTTCGACCCACTTTTGAAGAACCTTTGTCTATTTTATTTCGTTTTTCTTATTTGAATTTACACTATACTAATTACCACGTAAGCGCCGAAATCCGCTGAAAGAAATCAAAACAAATGTATCAAACAAATAAATACCTCTAACAAAATAGATTCCAGACGTAACCGAATTAAGCCTGGTAGTGTATAGACGGGTTAGTTATGTATTTTTCAGGGCCGAGGGATTGCCCACAGAATTACTATTGATTTGGGACCGCTCGGCCGCCTTTCAAATGAGCAGACCTTTTAGATCTCTATAGAGTTGTGATTCCTGATTTGTTTTATTTTACACACCACATAATTTTTTTACTTTCTATTTGAAAGTGGACGTAAAAAAAATTAATTTGGGATTATTAGGTACTCCAAGTGTATTTTATACGTCTTTGTCGTCTAATATGATATATCTAGCACTAGTATTGGAGTTGTAACCAGTACTAACTTAATAGTGTCATAGTAATGTATAAAAAAAACTCAAAGAAAAATGTCTTTTCAAAGAAAAATGTGTCCATTGGAAAACGAAAATATATTTATTAGGAACAGTATACAATTACATATTAATACCTGCATTAGTTTAAAAAAAACTGTGTCTGATTTCAGTTATGAAACTCAACTTTATAATATACTTTCACCTACAAAATAATTTTAAACGTCACAAGGTACCTAGGTATATGCATGATACCTAGTATCTGGTGATCTTAGAAAAAAGGAGTAGAATTCAAAATAAAATTTAGAAGATAGTTCAACCTATTTTGTTTGTATAAGGGACTACTAACATATTATGATACCTATGGTAATTACGAGTATATTGCGTACTTACTGTGTCATTACTCATCAAACATATTTCTTATTTCCTACAAACGATTTAACAAACAAAAACACCTCTAAAAAATACTCAATGAAAGTTAACTCTACACTGCCAAAAACACGCCTGTGTACCTCTCTTACATAAACATATCTTTTCACAGGCCTACTGGATGAGATTTCTTTTTAAATAAGTAGTACCTTTATAAAACTTTTATTTGTTGTATTCGCTGTATAAATTTTCCGTGTACACACATTGGCAAATAAATAAATAAAAACACATAATAAATTAAAAAGAGATTGAATGGTAAAAACATCTCTTTGTATCATTCCTAAGAAACTCGGGCAGACCCAACCTGAATTTATTAAGCTGGACCCTAGAAAGGTTGCCGTATGCAGATAAGGGATTTATTCGGGAAGGTCCGACCCGGGTTAGCTGACGCCCAGGGCGACCAATGGCCAGGATTGGGCCCGATTTATCGCCGGCTTTGCCCTTGATTTATACCAGCTATGAATGGAATCAGTGGACGATAATTTCGGGTTTTTGCACAGATAGTGTTTACGTTACATTGGTTTTCGGTAATGTGCGTGGATTTTTAGTGAGGTTGCCATTGTGTGACGTTTTTTATTGGGTCGAGGAATTTTGATATCTGTATTTTTTAGAAATTAGGTATTGAAAATCCAAACTAATATTATAAATGCGAAAGTAACTCTGTGTGTTATCTATTCACGCTTCTATCAATTTTTTGGATGATATGGATATTGTTTGAGACCCCGGGAAGAACATATGATAGTTTTTATCTCAAAGAA
The DNA here is from genome assembly GCA_943193695.1 of Acrobasis suavella. Taxonomy (NCBI): domain Eukaryota; kingdom Metazoa; phylum Arthropoda; class Insecta; order Lepidoptera; family Pyralidae; genus Acrobasis; species Acrobasis suavella. The sequence goes on from OW971943.1 coordinate 2,451,606, forward strand.
GAACATTTATGACGTGACTAGCGAAGCCCGCGGGCTTAACTAGTCACGTCATAAAAGTTCTTTGCGTGTCAATGGGTTTTTGGTGGTCATACCTAAATGTTTCATGGACAAGTATATTGTGGTTCCAGTGTCTGCGGCCTAGTGCCGACATTAAGGGGTTAATAATTTAATTGGTTCATGTATTTACACTTGGACACTAACAAATAAAACATTTATAAAAGAAAACATTACACGTAGGTGGGACTTGTTTCTAAAGAAATTTCTTCCAACAGATCCGCAAGAGGAAATCGTTGTGTTGGTTCATATTGTTTTTAAACCCGAAAATACCTAAAGTTTGTTTAAGTTATACCGCCCAATTAGCTAGGTATTTGATGATTATATTAAGCAACCAATGTATGGGTTTGGATTTAAGAACAATGGCTTTGTAAGTACATCAGTTTTTTTAGATGAGTGTATTATGAACAATCTATTTCGATGTTGGAATCCTTGATGCAAAGTCAAGGAATTTAGAATTGAAACTTAGTGATTTAGTATTGTGACTTTATAATTTCAAATTGAAACTGTTTTAGTAAACATTTATTTAAATGGGAAAATATCGTAATTTACTACCCGTTTTTATTAAATTACTTTGACAATGTAAGTACCTACTTAAAATAAATATTTAAAATCATAAATATTAAATATCTAAGAAAATAACTGTTCGAAATCTTTCCTGTTACGCTCTACAATATTGATCACACCGAATTGCCAATAACTCGCAAACTAGTCCACTCCAAACTTAGGGGTGACACCCCTAACCGAAATACTACAATCTATCTCTCTCCGACTTTTATTTTTTTCGTATTTTTTTTCTCGCTCTAAGCTGACCGCTTGACCATTGGTGGAACCGGCTCGGATAAGTGGACGTATGTTTTATTGGCGGGGGAAAAAGGTTTGCATTTTTTTCCATAAAATTTGTAGCTCGGGACTCGAGATTAGTGGTTGATCATGGTTATTTTTTCGCTTTATTTACTTTAATTGGGTAATTATTTTTAACTTTCAATATTCGCTTTGTTTAACCAAATTCCAAAAACAAGAAGGGTATCAATTCGTCGCGATCTTTCACTGTTCACTGTCGCGATCTTTCACTGTTCATCATGTTCACTGATTATTCGAAGACGCCGGGACCGATTTGGAATATTCTTTTTTTCTTCGAATATTCTTCGAAAGGGTATACTTGTCAGGTGGTCTCGTAAAAATTTTGTCAAAATCGGTTGTGTAGTTTGGGGGTAAAGTCGGTTTTGATAATTTAAAGGCGATGGTAGGTAAGTAAATACTTACCCAGTATACTAGTAAGTAGTAATCGAAGGTTAACGGGTAGTAAAATAATGGAGGACAAAAAAAGGTTGGAATATGTAAAAATTATATGGAGAGCTAAAGAGTAACAGAAGAAATGAAGACGGATAGGGAAATATGGAATGCGGCGCCGATCCCACTTAGAGCGGGAAATAAAGGAAAAACGATTGAGGTACCTATAATCCATTTGTTTAGAACTTTTTAAATAAATAGTTAACAATCTTGACATGTCTTTTTATTAAAATATACACTCTAAATCAATACCTTTGCAAATTATAAATCAATGAATGTATAAATTATGAATTACACTCTTAATATGTAATGTTAAAAGATATCAATTTGTAAAGTGTATATTTCAATAAAAAGACACGTCAAGATTGTTTACACTTATTTAAATACTTAACCAAAGAACTATAGTACAGAGTTGGGCAAAATGTAATTAAACTACTAATTACTAACTACAATCACATTTTGTAGTTAGTAATTGCAAATACATAATTACAAAAAGTAATTGAAGAAGTAGTTCAACTATAAACTACAAAAAGTAGTTGTAATCACAATTACAAACTACTTTTTGATACTACATATTTTATAAAGATTTACTTATAAATTTTCGTTTCTTGCTTATAACTTTTTACACTTACAATTTCGAAATACAACACCTTTAACACACGCCCGGGGTAATAAATTCTTATTGTAATTTGTAGTTACAACTACAGTAATTTCAATTGTTGTAGTTAAATTTAATGTAATTTCAACTACTTGTAGTTAACTACATGTAATTGTAATTTGTAATCAAACTACAAAATAGTAGTTAACTACGCCCAACTCTGCTATAGTATACTAGTACATAACTGTTTATCAGTAGGTACAAGTAGCTGTAGGTATATCGAAAAACCTTATGGCGGCTCTTGCGTCTGTCTGCAGAAAATAAATTTGAAATTGCCTTATGTTCTGGCTGGCCTGTGTCACTCCCCGTTTAGGTGTCGAAAATATACCTACATTATAACTACGCGTGCGGCCACCACTTCGAAGGGGAAAATTCAGTTACATTCAGAGTAATAATAATGAAATTGGCTTGCAATGAATGTCTAGGTATCTAAACGAAGAGGTGAGGAGTTCTGACGCGAGCTAAATTAAACCATAGCGCTAACCACACTAAAATAGATATTTCTTTGAATTTCTTATCTGAGTAAGACTTCTGTTCGTGATTACTAGTGGTTATGGGACGGTTTTGACTATCAAGTAAAGTAAATTTAAATCGGGCCATTAGCTATTCGTCTCATAAATAAATAATAAATAAAGAACAAATTGGCCAAAATAAAGCCCCAAACTAATACTTCAAAAGTACTCTATCCCTACAAGTAATTAGCCCTCAAACTCAGTATAAATTATCTAGTTATAGATAGTGCGGGCACAAAATCTGTTATATCACTTGGAACACCCATCCCTCTTGCCCCAAAGTTTTAGGCTCGACCCGAAAACATCCCGACCTTCGTACTATAGCTTTATATATCTGTATATAGCTATATAGGGCACAGCTGTAATTGAATAGATAGGAAATTACGAAAACTATATGTTTTCACCCAACGAAAAATGCTGAATGAAGGGTTTTTTCTGTTTATTGACCTATGTGGCTTAGTGGTCATTATGCCATCATCTTTTTCAAATTGACCTGGGTCTTGGATGTTAATCTATATAAATAATTTGTTATAAAATATAGTATCGTTAAGTTAGTATCGCACAACACAAGTTTCGAACTTACTTTGGGGCTAGCTCAATCTGTGTTTAGGTAAATTTATCTGTATATAGGTATTAATAATATATATACACGGAGACTTTTCACTGGTTTTGGAGCTGAAAGCCGATTCATAAGGATCGTTAGTAAGACCTAATAAGCGAGTCAAAATAAAAAATCAGAAACAAAATATGTTGACTAAAACTCGAAAGTAAAATCGTGAGATCAACTAGTAGTACCGCCGGCCGGCTAGATTTTGAGTTCATCGGGGTCACGCGTCAGTTATGAACGGGCGTAACTACGCGGTCTCGATCGAAAATCCTTTTCACAACTTTTTTATCTTATGTCATACACAAATATGGATTACGTATATGGATAAAGGACATTATTTACTACATGACATTGTTTTTTTTTAAAACCAATGAAAAGTCAGCGTGTATAAGGAAAAATCACATAGATTGAGCTAGCCCCAAAGTAAGTTCAAGACTTGTGATATGGGATACCTAACTCAACGATACTATATTATATAACAAATACATATATAGATAGACATCCAGTATATTTTTTGTAATAGGTAAATTTTTTCAAAAATTGGAAAGTTATATGAGTTTGACGCTATTGTCTATCTGTTTGCATCTGTAGTTCTCGAACGGAGGGTCCGATTTTAATGCAGTATTCTAACGTGAAAGCTGGTTTCTTGGACGTGATTCTTAGCTATTTTTGATAAAAACCGGTTCAGTGGTTCAAACTTTATGGGGAGTGAACCTTATGAAGTAGTTTTTTTAAATTGTCTTGCAAATAAACTTTTATTTTTCCTAATAAAAGTCAACATATTATCAGTCTGTTTCTTGTCTCCATTGTCGAAGCATGACCCTCTCTTCAATATCATAGCAATGGTCAAACCAGTTTGAGGATTTGTACTACACTCTCCACGCTGGCCAGAAGGGTTGGAAAGATCTCACTGATGTCTGAATAGGTATACCTAGCATTATTTAACTTGTATTTCCCAAAGTCGCCCTCTACGACTTGGCAGATGCGATCCACCTACCTAGATAAGGAAAAGTAATGTGATTTAGACCACAAGTTATTTGCTGGGACGAGCTCCTTAGGATCAGCTTGCTAAATGTGCGGACGAAGGCTGTGGGAACAAAGTCATGCGTGGAGTCGCCTTTTTTTGTTACACATTGGCACAAATATTAATTTTGATTTTATCTGCACTGTAACTTTAATTCTGTTTTATACAACGTGACAGGGACATACCCGTAATAAATTGAACCACGGGCTATATCATGAAATTAAAATAACAGTCAATATACAAAAACAAATTCGGCATTTCTATAAAAAGGTATGCAGACACATGGGCATTTTGTATGGAAATGTAGAATGTGAAACAAATCAATAAAGGACAAATCACACAGATTCAGCTAACCCCAAAGTAAGTTCGAGACTTGGGTTATGGGATACTAACTCAAAGATACTTTATTTTTTAACACAAACATATATTTTAAACACAAACTGAAAAATATCATTTTCCATTTTGACTTCACCGGGGATCGAACCCGGGACCTCCGGTATGACAGCCTGCCATGATGACCACTAGGCCATGATTTGTGATACTTTTTTGCTCATGCGCTCCAGAACTTCAACATTAATAATGCGATCAGTCAGTAGCATTTTACCATAAGACCACATCTCAAACGCTTCTAATTTCACTGTTAGTTACAATACAATACAATACAATACATTACAATACAATACAATACAAAAAACTTTATTGCACCAAAAAACATTTACATATTCGGAATACTTACACAATAAGGGTAACATATAATGAGGTACAAAAGGCGGCCTTATCGCCGAAGCAATCTCTTACAGGTAAAAAGAAAAACACTACAAAGAAGAAAAACACTACAAAGTAATCTTCCAGAGAATAAAAAGTAAAAAATCATCGATTTGCGTCGACTCCACTGTATTCTCTGTGCGGCCCATTTCCACCGTCCGGGCGGCGGGTGTTTGGTCACTGCCTGAAACATACATATGGCGTGTTTAACTGTCACATATAGGGCTGATACATGCTACATTGAACAACTCATTCATATACTGTAGTGGGTTGCTCAGAGAAGTAAGGTTCTATTAAAAGTAAGCAATTATTACAACTGTATTGATCCTTAAAATTCTTACCTTCCGTCACAAAATTAATGTAAGAATTTGGTTCATACAGAACGGAATTTTCTAAGGTCCCGCGCAGTATGTGTCGTAGACGCCGCTGCAGGTGCCTGCAGCCGCCCGCAACACCTTGTACACGGCGCGAACGGGGGACGGGGACGCATATTACGCGGAACCCTGCAAGATTCCGTTCATTATGTAATACTTAGGTTAATTCTCTGTTTTGGTGACCAGACTCTGGCCAAAAGAAAAGAAAACCAGTTTTAAATTCTAATCCCATTTCTAATAAATATTATCATACTACTCTAAAGACCACTACTTAAAAGGCTACATGAATTTTCCGGGGTCCAGTGCTGCCCCCATTTGAATCAAATCATTTAAAAGAAAACGGAGACATCCCAGGCCCTAGATAAACTATTTTATGAAATATTGTTTACACTTTAAAGTGAGAACGTAAAGCTTTTCTACGCACATACGCCAAAAGTGTGCGTTTTTTGCAATTGTGCGGAGAAAAGCTACACGTTCTCACTTGAAACTGTAAGCAGTAGTTCATAAAATAGTTTGAAGGGTTATCTAGGGCTTGCTCAAGACAAAATTTTAAAAGATGTCTCCGTTCCTATTTAATGGTTTATATCAAATGGAATTCCCTCATTTGAAATAAATCATTATCAGCACTGGACCCCGGAAAAATTCAGGTATCCCCCCTTAAAGTAAAATACTTGATCTTTTATTCAAGTGTTCGATTGTTAACATAAGGCAAGATCAAAAGCGTATCAATGGAGGGATGTTGGCTGAACCCTGTCATGACCTGACGATAGTCTCACACTTTACTGGTAAAACCAGGTTTTACAAATTCACTCGTTCTCTTAAATAGTTGAGATCAAAACTGTATCAAAAGATGCTGATGACCTTTATTTTTTCATACCTAACTGGACAAAACTAGATGAAACCAGTTTGCTTGACAACATGTTTAAGGACACAAAAGCTTGCTCTTTTTACTCCTGTTACTCAAGTCAAGTGTTCTATTTACAAAAAAACACAAGATGGAAACTGTATCAATTGATGCTGAGCCCTTACCTTGCAATAGCCAGATGAGGGGACAAAACCAGATAAAACCGGTTTCTTGACACGTGCTTCTGATTAAGTGAGATAAAAACTGTATCAAGGGAGACTGATTTGTAACCTGCCGTAATTGGACAATACTAGATGAAACCAGTTTCCCCTGATATTTACATACATTACAATCTACCTATAAAAGCATCTCTTTTAATCAATTGAACTCCGGCCAAGTCCCCTATTTTCATTACAAGATAAAAACTGTATCAAGTGAAGCTTAGTGAGCTCTGAACCTATAACAACAAGTTAATAGTGGTCAATACTGGATAAAACCAGTTTTTTGACTCGGGCTCTTGAATAGGTGAGATCAAAACTGTATTAAGGGATGCTGACCCACAACCTGTTATAACTGAATAACACCAGATGAAACCAGTTTTCTTTCCATTATGATTAATAACATAAAAGCGACTTGTAGACATTCCTGCGGGTTCCTGAATAAGTGAGATCAAAACTGTATCAAGGGATGCTGACCCATAACCTGTCTTTACTGGACAATACCAGATAAAACCAGTTAGTGCGTGCTTTTGAATATGTGAGATCAAAATGGTAACAGGGGATGCTGTGAACAGATCAAGGGGTCAATGGAGCAATTTACATAAATATGGGGTGTTAGTATGGTAGTCAGGTGTTGGCAACAGGTTGTTTCACATGAATGAGGAAATACAGGATCAAATTTAAAAAAAAAAATTTTTAGGACTGGTCTAAAAAAGTGAAAAAAAACGAGAAAAAAAAACGTAGAAATTGACATATAACTACTTGTACGCGTGAAGATCTTAAAAGCGTTTTGAGAGAACGGGTGAAAATTTGGATCTTGAATTTCGCTCTTTCACTTGTCTAATGGCCACGCGGCTAGCAACCCATCACTATTTGATACCGTTTTTCTAACTTCAAGTCCACCATCACGCGAAAAGCTGCGTTTAAGTCTTGTGTGCAAAAGGGAGGAGGTGCATGTCACCTGGCTGAATCTCATGAAGCCGTGATAGCTAGACAGTTGAAATTTTCACAGATGTATTTCTGTTGCCGCTATTACAAATACTAAAAACATAACAAAATTAATATTTAAGTGAGGCTACCATACAACAAACGTGATTTTTTTTATAGATAGTGGTACGGAACCCGCCTTGCGCGATTCCGACTCGCACTATTAGCCGGTAAATTCTTCTCTCTCAGACCAGCATGGAAGAAAATTATTATAATTTTTTTTTTTTTAAAAGTGAGTTGTGGCAACCCTAACCCCGTCCGTTAGATAATACACCTCACTGCGACGTAACATTCGTAACTGATGTAAACACTGATACGACGATTTCCCTTACATTACGAAGTCGCTAGCGGCCAGTCAACATTACTCCATCCTTTACAGTCGGTTAGAGAACGTGCAGATATAGGCTGATCAAGGGAATCGCATGATTAGACAGTGCGGCTACGTGGCCATCAATCCATAATTATTTTAACCGACTTAAAAAAAGAGTATGTTATCAATTCGTAGGAATCTTTTCTTATGTATGTTCACAGATTCATTCACTCAAAAAAAAATATATATATCGCTTCACCAGATTCGGAATTTTTTATGGTCTGTATACTTTTCTAATAAATATTGCTAAAGCTTGCAACCGAAGTGTTAAGCATAAAGTGCTACTTATAGTTCTACCCATAGATATAGGTTCTACCGGCAATTTGTAAAATAATTCGGTTCTTTCCATTACCAGCTTTCCATCAGCTCAAATCAGATACTTTTTTCTTAACATCAAAACAAACATTTTCAACTGGATTTGTATGAAATACTTACTGGCCAATGACGTCAAAGTTTCTTGAAGTCAAATAGTGCTCAATTTGAAATCACGTTGAAATGGATTAAATCAATGAATGACAAGTGAAATTATTTTGTTAAGTTTTAATATTTTTTTCTTAACAGTAGGTACCAAATAATTTATTTTTGTCCCAGAAAAATACCCAATTCAATGCCTGGTAGTGGGCACTATCTGTTACCAAAATAAACTTTAATCATCAATTTTGCTTGATACTGAAACATAGACACGTAGATACGTACGTCTGTCGTGTCGCTGGAGTAAACATCCCGCTCACAAAGTTCACTCGCTCCTAGCCTACGCCGTCCACGCTCGGATATTGCAACCTTTGTCCAAATTGCCCATTTTAGTGCTGATTATAGCCATTTTGCTTGCTTTGTAGTTTGTATGCTCGTGGAATTAAATAATACATAAGATCCAAATAAACTTTCCTGTTTGTCTCTAATGGGGTGGACAGAGCCTATAAGCTCTAAGACGCAAAAGTTACGGTGAAGGTGGAAAAAGTAAAAGTAGAATAGTGATAGGTTTAGATTTTCGCTTTCATGATCTGCTTTACACGTAACATAAATTATACTTATTGACGTGTAAAAGTGCCTGTAAAGGTCTAATTACTGAATAAACATTTGAATCTTTGAATCTTTGCTGGGGATGAGAAGCAGCTAGTACTTACTTTCTATGTTTTTTTCTTTACTCCCAGACAAGCTATTGTGTGACTTCCAGCCTAAGGCGACTGTTCCGTTCCTGCGTAGCGTGGGCCGCCATACAAACCGCGCGTAGACGCCGTGTTAGTGTATTGTCCTATGCGAGTTTTCTATAAAAATGGATATACTTGCATACAGTTCAGCCCTGCATGAGCAGGGTTCGGAACAGTGTGCGAATGCCCTGAAAATTTCATTTCGTCAATCAACATTTTTCATCTGTTTAGAAGGAGAAGCAGCGGTTAATATCTACTTTTGCCCAGACTGGCATGAGCATTAGAACCTGCTACATATTTACAATAAATACAAAAACACCTCCCCTTTTGCAAACCTGGCAAAACTAATCAAATCCAGGATATAATATAAAATTGGATGCAATACATCGCCACTGCGACTCGTTCAATATTTATCGGATTTTTCATAATTCAAAAGGGGCACGCTACTCTTTTTATTTGCCAGCCTATTCTAAGATTCATGATCTCATGAGCTATGGGGAAGAGATAGGAAAGTCTTAGATGCGACGAATTGTTTTTTATTGTGTTAATAAATCTAACAAGACAGTTGCAATTTTCACAGATGATGTATTTCTGTTGCCGCTATAACAAGAAATACTAAAAAGTAATACTTGTTCGAATCACCGACTTCTTCACTCGATTTCATTTCAGTCACCGACAAGGAATTAATTTAATTTGCCTCAATAATTAAACAAAATTGTAAATTTTACAGGAAATCACATCAGGTCAAAATAAAATATACAAAAAACTCGCTTCATTTTTTATTTGCAATCCCATTGTACGATTTGACAAGAGCTAGATAATAGTTTAGTAAATATATGGCATGAATATAGGTACCTATCTATCAATTAAGTACATGCACTACTATTAATTACCTTAATGACAAATAAACGTCGTAAAAGTATAAATCAGAAAGGGGCAGGACAGATTTTTATTCGTACATACATACATACATATTTTCACGCCTGTTTCCCATGGGGGTAGGCAGAGACTATAGATTTCCATTTGCTACGATCCTTGCAAACCTGTTTTGCTTCGTTAACACTCATTATTATTTTTATTCGTGATTTGATTTTATAAGTTGTTAAGAGCTGTTTGAGATAACGTCAAAAGTTATAAAGATTAACACTATGAACACCTCTTAAACTGCAGAAAACTTTAGACCTCTTTAAAAAAAAATAGGAACGCCGGTTCTAAACCATATTTCATCTGTGACCAACCATCTCACCCCAAATATAAATTTATATTCGTTGGACATACACGTTATATTAGACCTTTACTTTATAATAACTAAGTTTTCACATTTGAAACCAGTCTATGGGATAAGTTATCATATCGGATGGAGTAGGTAATGGTCTATCTGGAGGTAGTAGAGCTGTAGAGAAAAAGGAAGGCCGAGAAAGACTAGGAAAGAATGTGTAAGGATAAGGACAGATATGAAAGAGAGTTGGGCTAGTGAAATATGGTTCATAACAGAAAGAAATGGAGAGAATCGACATACACAGCAGACCCCAAATAGGGAGAAGGCGAGAAAGATGGTCTTATGTGATCTAATTCTTACCTTAGGCAATTGAGGTCAACGTGAGGTCTTAAATCCCAAGCACTTCTAATTATACGCTCTGCGTCAGTTTTCAAGATAGATTTTACTAGCGTTTGATAACACCCTTAATTTAGTATTTGTCAAATATGTTAAGTGTGTAGATTTAAAAAAAAATTTGGGTTCCGTACCCAAAGGGTAAAAACGGGACCCTATTACTAAGACTCCGCTGTCTGTCTGTCTGTTTGTCACCATGCTGTATTTCATGAACTGTGATAGCTAGAATTGTGAAATTTTCACAAATTATGTATTTCTGTTTCCGATATAAGAACAAATACTATAAACAGAATTAAATAAATAATAAAGTGAGGATCCCATAAAACCAACGTGATTTTTTCTAGATAATGGTACGGAACCCTTCGTGCGGGATTCCGACTGGCACTTGGCCGGTTATTATATTTTGCTATTTTGCTTATAAATCTCCTATCACAAATAGCTAAACCAAAAATTTACTTATTTTAATATCATAATGACCACTTATATCGTAATTATCAAGAATAAGTACGTAAAGTTAAAGTCTAAAGTCGAAAATCATTTATTTCATATTTCATTTATTCACCATTTTGTAAACAATATACACATTCATTGTCATGCACTTTACAATTAGTGTTTTTAATTTATTATTTACAAAATTGCCTATTCAGGCATTGGGAATCGGATTCGATTTTAAATTAATTTACGAAGTACTAATAATAGATTACAATTCAACAATTCAATTCATTTCATCTTTTCAAATTATTCACGTGTCACCATATACTAAATTATTATTTACTAGTAATTACATAATTCACATCAAATATAGGTAATAATTTTTATTTAAATTAGTAATATCATTAAGAATATTATACTATGACATAAAATGTCCATAAAAACTAAAGTTTGTCCGTCCAATATAATAATAACTTTTGTCAATCATCAGTTTTTTTTAATTCAAATTTATTTCCTTGGAGATCTTTAATTGTTTTTGGCAGGTGATTGTACACCTGAATTGCTTTGTAATACGGGCTATGTTGGTACAATACAAGGTTCCATGAGGGTAGGATTAAATCATTACCGCGGCGTGAGAGGTATTTATCTTTTGATATTTGTATCACTTGATAATTGTCCATTTTTCCGTTCGATTTCATGATAGGTAGTTGTTGTCGTCAGATTATTTACTTACAACTAAGTTTGCTGCCGCAAATGGTCGGTAACTTATCACTAGCTTACTTGTTATTCAGTTGATCATTTAAAGAAGTTACGGTACCAGCAGAGTAACTCCTTGTTTCTCTCATTTATACCTTTATACCCGTAATAAATCGAATTTCATAAAAAAAAACAATTCGACGTTTCCATACAAATTGACCGGGCGGCTGCACACTTTTGTATGGTTTTGGCTGTTATTAATTTCATTATACTATAGTGATTTAGTATAGCCCCATGTTCCGATTTATTACGGGTATGTCCCCACGTTTCTATAAAATATAGTATCGTTGAGTTAGTATCCCATAGTAGCACAAGTCTTGAACTTACCTTGGGGCTAGCTCGTGTAGCTGTAGTGTAGCTGTCCGTATATATTTACTTTACTTAGGGTCGGCTTTGATAGGCTGTTCCAGTTTCCGAGAAAATATGATACTCTCAGAACTCAAGAGATATAATAATAGGCGCCGACGTTGGCTGGATTTGCCGCGTGCTGGCTCTATTTTTATTTGCAAGGTGAGCTGTCGGTAGCTAAAGTAGGGGTAAGTACGAAATATGCTAAAATTGTGTCACAAGTTTTTGCTGTAGAAGTTGGCTGTATAAGTGCGCTTTTGTGCCTATATTGTTTCTTGTTGTTTTGTAATTTTTGTGTGCCTATTATTGCAATAAAGTTAATTTGAATTTGTATTTTATTGTTATGGGTATTCCCGTAAGTAATACTATACGAACATTTTATATGATACCTACCAGTTATGGTACAGAGAAAGATAACTATTATTCTACACCCATATCTCATATAGTATCACAGGATTAACACAGCATTTTAAAAATACTTGCAAAAGATTATTAGTGCGGCACACATCACAATTTATATCGATCTACAATTTGGTGTGATACATGTATGATAATAGGTCTAGAAACGGAACTAAATATATAAGCAGAAGCAATAACTGTTACTATTATTATTTAGTCAGTATCTTTTTAATTTCCGGTTTTTAAAAGAGCCGAAATACTGACATAGAAGGACATTATGGTTTGCAGTATTTTAATAAATACTGCAAGCCATAATGTTTACGTGACAGCTTTTATATGTTAAGTCCGTTTGAGATGTTTATTAAATAGAGTGAGGTTCACTGCTTGTAGGTTTTTGTGGTTTTATGTATGTATGATGGAATTAAATAAATAAATATATAGGGACAAATAACACTGATTGAGCTAGCCCCAAAGTAAGTTCGAGACTTGTGTTATGGGATACTAACTCAACGATACTATATTTTATAACAAATACATATATAGATATACATCCAAGACCCAGGACAATTTGAAAAAGGCCATTTTCCAACTTGCCCTGACCGGGGATCGAACCCGGGACCTCTGGGTGGCGGACTAGCATTGTGACCACTACGCCATTGTGGTAGCAGTTATCACGTTCGGTATACGCAACTGCATCACTTTTATGACTCTTTAGACAAATTGTCTCGTATTCATTTTTAATCAACTTCATGAAAGGAAGAGGTTATCAAAACTATGTTCCCCAATTACTCGAAGACGCCTGGACCAATTTAAAAATTATTAATTTTATAAATCGTTGGTTTTTTTGTATAGTTTTTAAAAATTATCATATTTTTAAATTTCAAACTTACCTCGGTTTGCCACAGCGCCGTCCGTAGAGCATTATTACCGATAAGTATACGGGGCGGTGAGCTCCCGTACATTTTGAATAATATATTATTTTCTTATGTAAAATGCCCGATTACCCCGCCCAGAGATTTTGTGGCACCAACTAAAGCTCCTTTATGGCTTTTATACGTTTTTGTTCTTAGAATCTTACCGTTTCGCCCACGTCTAGTGCATTCGGGATGATTCTGAGCGCCATATTTCATTTCATATTGATTCTTGGTGGCAATTTATGTGGGACACTTATTTTTCTGGGGCCTATTTTTTCCATAACATAATGTTTTATTTTTAATTAGATATATTTTAGTTTAAAGGTAGGTTATTTTGTTTTTAGTTTAATTATTTATTTAATGTATTGTGCTGTGTTTATTTTATTCTGGAATAAATGAATTGTAACTTATTTCTTTTGAAATGTTAGTTGGTATTGACTTGACCTATTCTTCTAAGGTTTCAAGTTAGGGCAAAAGGCGAATGTACCTATTTTGCTATTTCCCTTTACGGGCTAGACATTTAAGTTTAGGTTAAGTTTGTCTTCATTTATACTGGGAGTGATGTCTGAGAGACCACTGTCCACTTGCCTCAGGATATGTGTTGTAACCTGAAAGTGAAATATTCGTACGTTAAAAACTAAATCGACAAAAATCCATAAAATTATCAAACCTAACCACAAAAACACGAAGCCCGGAATGGAGAAGCCTTTATACAGCAGTAACTCAAAGAACAAGTTTATTTCCTAGGCAAAAAACCCTCGACCGATGTTAAGTGGAATTGAAATCCGTAGCGCCATCTATTATTTAACAGATAAAATAGAAAACCCCGACTTTCAAGCATTAACCCCCAAAAACTTTTAAAGGGCTGAGCCAAATTTCATCAAACATGCTAAGAACCACCGCAAGGTAACCTGCTTTCACGTAAAAAACCGCATCGAAAGCGGTCAATCCGTTCGAGCACTACGATGCGACAGACAGACAGATCGACAGACATTAGCGTCAAACCTTTAACGTCCCTCGCTTTTGTTAAAATGCGGCCCAAATTAGAATAAATTCAATGTAAACCTAACTCATATCAAAATTAGGTAAAGGAGCGTTGTACCCTTCAGACGAAGTGGTAGCTAAAGTGGCACCCTCATTTGAAATAAATTGTTTAAAACTAAATATGATGATAATTAAAAATTTGATTTGTATCACTGTCTAGAAAGACCTTTAAACTATTTTATGAATAACCTTTGAAATTATTACTAATAGTCCGTCTAGATTTAAAACTGTTTTTCGCTAAAAGTGGCCACTTTTGGCGAAAAACAGTTTTAAAACAAGACAGACTACCAATATTACTTTCAAAGGTTATTCATAAAATAGTTTAAAGGTTTTTCTAGACATTTATACAAATCAAATTTTTAATTATCACCATATTTAGTTTTAAACAATTTATTTTAAATGAGTGCGCCACTTTAGCTACCACTTCGTCTTAACGGATCCACATGGGCCAATATGTAATAAAACCAGGTAAATGGGATAACAAATAATTCTCGGTTATGGATTGAGGTCAACGGTTACGAGTTTATTCTTCTACACAAGAGAGTAAACCTTACTTAAAGAACGTGTAAATTAAAGGGGGTATCAATCCGAAAGGGAGTAGGAGGGAGGAGGAGAAAGAACATACTAATCGATGTGAACAACTTCTTCAACCATCCCTGAAATCGGATGTGAACAACTTCTTCTATGTGACCATCCCTGAAATCATAAAAAACATTCATTTCCATACTAAATTAAATACTTAGGTACCGTGCCAAAAAGTATGGAGCTGCAGATTTTTTTTACCCTTTCAGGTCCCATATTAAAAGTTGTTCACATTGATTAGTATGTTAACTCCCTTTCGGGTTAATGCTACCTTTCCGTTACACGTTGTATATTAACGAACATGCATATTCATAAAAATCTGCGCTGTGCAACTGTTCATTAGTGGATTATTCACTACTAGCTAATGCCCGCGACTTCATTCGCGTGGATTTTATGACTCCGGCGTATCTGCATTAGGTGTAACTGGTCTTCGATTTTATACCTCAAAAAAATGCTCATCAGGCTGAACAATTTTTAAGGCGTCATTTTTATATTTATTTATTACTCTCACAGAAAATCGACGTCTGAGTAGTAGCGTCACCGCTTCTATGCTTCGTTCGGTGAGTGAGAGAGCCGGAGCCCCCCCCCCCCCCCTCCTCCTCCTCCTACATTTTCCCTTCCCGAAAGGCCGGCAACGCTTCTGTTACATCCCTGGTATGGCAGTTGTCCATGGGCAGCGGTGATCACTTACCATCAGGTGACCCGCTTGTTCGTTTGCCGACCTATGACATAAAAAAAAAATTTTGCTGGACCATTCCGGTTCTGCAGCAGATGTTCCATTTTCCAAAATCAATTATACCCTATATGTTGCATAGGCTTAACAGCTGTATTACAAAAAAAGTTTTATTCGAATCCGTCCACTATTTCCGGATATTAGCGTGTACAAACAGACAAAGAAACAGAAATACATTTTTTTAAATTCTTACTCTTTTACTACGTCTCAATCACCCCAAATTTTCTTTTTTGGTGGAAATATATTTTATGTACAGACACATTTTTTACTGCTTTACTATATGTATTGATATGATCAGAGGTCGGAATTAGGTAGAGTTATTTATGTACTTGCATCGACATGTTGATATTAATATGGATCTTCCTGGGATTTCCAATGGACAATCCCACGTTGTCAACAATATAACAAATAAATAATCATAGAAACCTCAGAGATAGATAAGACAAATAAAACAACGATAATTACATACAATTTTTATGAGCATTTACATTAGTATTTTTATTAGTTTTAACACATTGGCAACGTCGCGCGTGCAGTGGTTTGAATTGTGTAGAAGTAAATAACTTTTTTTTTAAAGAAATCAGAGGATTTTTCTTCTCTTTAAAATTAATCCCGGGATTTGAGGCATATCCACTTTATTCTTTCGCTGTACGAAATCAGTGTAAGTACATAAATATCTCTACCTAATTCCGACTTCTGGATATGATTGATTATGTCTAATTCTCTTAAGAATTATAGAGATGTCAATAGATACTGAATATAAATAAATATATGGGGACAAATCACAGTAATTGATTTATTCCCATAGTAAGTTTAAATTGTGTTATGGGATACAATTATTAATGATGACATTTATTAAGAGATATTATAAATATCCTATGATAATAAAGATAAATTTAAATTTGACTAATATAAGTTTATTTGCCTGGTAAATACACAGAACTATAAGATATTAAACTAACTACAATAAACTTAATTACTAAAATAAACTACTTATAAACATATACAATTATAAATAAAAAATATCTCTTAAATCCTTCCCCTGCGGAAGAGTGCCCAGAAGGCTGGCAGCATTGCCACGTTGTATGGCAATGCTTTTTCTTTGAGCGAAGTAATTACCAGCCCCCTGGTCACCTGATACCTCGACCAGCTTTTTACCTATACATTTAAATATACTATGTGCAGAAGGCCCCCACGGGCCCAAAGTTTTAACCCCGAACGGCTCAAATATGTATGTATGCCTCTCCAAGGCATGCATACTCGCGCCGTTTGAGGGATTCAGCGGTAGCTGCAGCCATGCCAGCCTTCCCACTTGTACCATGAATATGGGAAGGCGCCAGAGAGAACCTCCAGGGCACAAGGGTCATTCCGTCTGGTCTCTTACCATCATTCCGCGCCAAACCAATTGGTTCTAAAACTGCGGGCATCTGAATGGTGACAAGAGCACGGTAGATGATATTATTAAGGCTGGCATGACGTGCCTTGCGGCCCGCGCTCTTTGGGCAAGATAGTCCGTGGTGGCCCAGCTGGTCGACGGTATCGCCGCAGGGGCAGCGATGCGGGGCATTGGTAACGGCGCCAAGGCGCAGGCATTACGCTATGCGGAAGGTATTGTTAACTAAAAATTTCCCTAAATTAAAAGATGGTAGTGTACGTAACCACAAACCAGACTCCCATTCGGCAGCAGCAATAAGATATTATATTTTAAAATACATATACAGATTTCAAAATAAATACCCATAGCCCAGGGCAATAAGAAAAAAGCCATTTTCCAACTTACCCTGGCCGGAGATCGAACTCAAAACCTTCCGATTGGCTGACTAGCGTGTAGTATACATGTAGTATCATAATCACGTGGAAATTCATGTCAAAATCGTCAACTCAAAAAGATATAGATTATTTTTCCGAAGATAAGCAAGCGTTATGTAATTCATTTTATGTTCCCAGGAATATAAGTAGGTATCATATTATGGTATGAAATCTGAACTTGATGATAAAATAGCGCACAGGATAAATAATAATTAAGATTTACCAATGAAAAGTTAAATTTAGGAGAAACATTGCACGTGAAATCAAATCAAACGCAACAAATGTACATTCGAATATTAACGTATAACAGAAAATATGAAGAAAATGTCAGACAAATGACAATATTTCCTTGGAGTCGTCCAAGCCCCTCGGACAGACGAAGTTGGGGCGCGGGTATATCTTTGAAAAATCCCATATCTCTCTACAAGAATCACACGGTCGCCCGCACACGCCTACCTACACCTACCTTTAAAGAATACTAGATGTGACTTAATTTGTAATTTGTTAGGACACCTAATTAGACATGATGAATTTTTTAAAGTAATATTGGAGGGGAAATCAGAAGGAAGAAGAGATAAGGAAGACCTAGAGATAGTTTTATAAAACAACTAAAGGATCATATTAATGTTTCAACCTACAAGGATGTTAAGGAGTTGACTTTAGACAGAGAGAGATGGAAGGCATTGGTTGCTCCACAGACAAGAGCTTTAATAATAATAAGAGGATTTTTATACATCATTTATACATAAACGGTACTTAGCTCGAACCTTGTTGGGTCTTACTTACTTACTTACTCCGCTGGCTCAGCGACCCGAAGTGGATCTTGGCCTCCGAGACGAAAGAGCGCCACAATTTCCTGTTCTGAGCGATAATATCTTGCCAGCCGACCACTTCCATCTCGCGCAGATCAGCCTGCACCGTATCGCTCCAGCGATATCTGGGTCGACCGACTGGTCTTCGGCCTGATACTTTCCCCATATATGCTGCTTTGACGCTACGATCCTCCTTCATTCTTTCCAGATGCCCAAGCCATTGTAAGCGGAGCGCTTTAGTGACACCAATTATATTCGGCTCTTTTACCAGCTCCTCTATCTCCACATTTTTTCGGACTCTCCAGACTTGTTGGGTCTAACGTTTCGAAACATTCGTGGTCGAAGACAGACTTACACACGGAATTCCGAATTCCGGTCAGGTCAAGATGGAAAATGATCTTTTTCAGATTGACTTGGGTCTTGGATGTTTATCTATATACATAAGTATTTGTTATAAAATATAATTTCGTTGAGTTAGTATCTCATAACACAAGTTTCGAATTACTTTGGGGCTAGCTCAATCTGTGTGATTTGTCTGTATATATTTATTTATAAAAAAGTGGTCTCAGCTTAACGAATTAATGGGGAAGGGATGAAAATTTTGAAAACGATTTAGTATTTTTCTGCTGTAAGGAATAACATTCCTCTTAACGTTACAAAAATATCAGATTTAACTGTTCTGTCAATTAATTGTAAAAAAAAATATGTTCCTTCCTTCCCTAATTAATAAGTATGCAATGTAATAGTAATTGTACTAGGCTTCCATTTTACAAGTACCTTTTAACTTTGCCACATCCAGTGACTTCAATCGCATCGTAGTAGATCCACAATAGTGCTTTTTTATACATTTTCTGATACATTTCTTTACCAATGCATCTTCGGGGGAGATATTATTTGCGGGATACTGCTACTGAGGCGTTATGAATATAGAGTGTGCTTTAATAAAGTAGTTTGTTCAACCGGTTACGTGTGTTATTCAGCTGAATATTGACAAATAGGTATGCTTCGAGGGATTCAAAGAAGTTTAAGTAAAGTACATATATTATTACGCCTATTAAAGCAGATACAGCACTTTAGGTTATGGCAGTCGTCAAGCTATGTCAGATGCCTTAGGGCAGCCTGAAAAATCTGACACCAGTGTTGGTCACTTAAATACCCGAAAAACAACAACAGCCAGTGTTTTCTTATAAACTTAATAAAATGTTATGGTTTACTTGGGAAAACCGGCCCTAGGGCCATAAGATCACAAAGGCCATTTTCAACTTGAAGATTTGCGGTCACGTGGACAACGAAATCAAAATAGAGACGAGAGACCGGCGCATCGTCTAACGTCGTTTCAGTTCGGCAGACTTCGTTACGGTGTTTGTGTGCGTGCGACTAGACGAATGCGTGTAGACTAGCTGCTAACTGCTCATAATAAAAATTACCTACATGTATTGCAAAGATAATAAAAATATTTTAAACGATATTAACTTCTCATTTATTCAATAAAAAAATTCTTTTCTTATCAGTCACCACGCTCGAAAAAGTGTAACTTGAATTAATATCAAAGAAAAAAATACTGCATAAAAAATAATAATTATAATTGCATAAGTTAATAAAAATGCTATGCAATAGCTTTACCGCGGCTTTCCCCGAGTGTCACACGTTTTTCTTTTCTGTATAAAATACTTTTTTCTTTGTTAGGGTTTATTTTTAAGATTTTCAACTACGAAGACTTGCTTCCAAATCTAACAACATATGAAAAAAATATACAAGATAGGTATTCGTAACTACATTTTAACACAACATAAACAAAAAAAGAATATCAAAATGCCGAAGCGGTAAAATCAAAATGTCGAAGTGGTATTTGGTAGATAAATGTATATCGGCGTGCCGATCATAGACAATTTGATATCAGATCACGTATAGAGAATACAGCTAAATGGCGTAAAATAAAGTGAGTTACGGATGGCACTCATTCGGATCGAACTTATATTTAAGAAATTCAAATAATCTACAAACGTTTCCTAAACGCTGTGTAAACATTTTAAACCGAGTCGAAAAAAGAAGGAGGATATCAATTCGTCGAAATCTTTTGTTATCAGGGTTCCGTACAAAATCGAAAAAACGAAACCCTTAGAGGATCACTTGTGCATCTGTGTGTCCGTCCGTCTGTTACAGCCAGTTTGCTCCGAATTTACGTAACCAAATCAGGTGAAAGGTAGGATGGTTTAATTCTATGACTCAAACACAGATGTGCAAAGAAAATATATTTTTTTAAATAGGGATCTTTTTCGAGGCACAAATTAGGAGATTAAGAAAATAGTTTTGCAAACCTTACTGTATGATATATAAAATAAAAGGGGTCGTTATGAGGATCACAAATATATTTTTGTAATTATTGTAAAACAGAAAACTAACAATATCACATATAACACTAGATTAAAAAAAAAACTATTACTGCTACCTTCATTTAAGAACCTGTACGGTAAAAGATGCTTATACCACAGTTAATCAATAAATTACCTCTAGAATTAAGGCAAAAAATTACCATCAAAACATCAAATATAGACTCAAACAGCAACTACTAAAAACATCATTCTGTTAATGGGCGCACATCTTACGTATTGCACACACTTGCAGACGGTCCCAACTGTCCTTATCGGCTTACCCACCAAATTAACTTTAAAAGTCATTATTTGATTACCCACATAAATTGATTTTGTGAAGTGCATTGCAGTTGGTATTGCCTTGTATAAGTAGGTATATTTGTTGAGTTCTTGCTTTGACAAAAAACGTATACTAAACAGTAATATACCCAAGGTACTTATGCATGTTTGGTTTAGTGAGTGTGAATATATTTTTGCGAATTGGATGTGTGTACAAACCTTGAATGGTTTTTGCTCATCCCATTGCTATGTAATAAATTATTTTTTGTAAATAAATAAATAAAATAAATAAAAAAAATATTTTTGATTTTCTTCATGAAGAAGACGAAAATTGACCATTCCCCCCATGTTCTCCGAAACTACTGATCCTATAATTTAGGAAAAAGTACAATATATAGTTCATTGCTTGTAGATTACAGGAAAAATAATATAAGAATTCTATCGATTGAAATTAAAGTGGTAAACTCCAATATTATACGATCACTTACAAAAATCTTCCGCATTGTACGGAACCCTCTCAGCGCGAGTTCAACTCGCACTTGGCCTGTTTTTATATTATTTTATGTATACCTGTTATATAATTATTTTTTTCTGATTTTATATTATTCTATATATTACGATAACCCAAAGACGCCAGGACCAATTTGAAAAATCTTTTTTGTTTGAAAGGGTATACTTGTCAGTAGTGTAATTTAGTGTTCAAGTCGGATTTTATTTTTGAAAAATTATTTATTAGCCGTTAAAAAATACTTACTCTTTTATTCTGGTCTGAGAGAAAAGAAAAAATCCAGAATGTACCAACTGCTTCATTTTCGCGCAGAGCGTAAAAGCTGAGCGAAAGTAAATGGATGAATATGCTTATCATGTTGCTAGGCAATGCGGCTAGCAGCCCAGCACTATTTCGATTCCTTTTCCCAATTTCTAGCCAAAAAGAGGTTGACTTTTTATAAATTCTTACCAATATCTCGTACTCGCATAAAACTTTGACCGGATTTTAGGGCTAAATGGCCTAATTTAGCGCAGAGCAAGTTTTTTTATTAAGAAGATAACAAAAACTTAGACATGTTCACAAAAATAAGATAGACAAGTTCACAAAAATAAGGGTTAGCAATTTAACCCTTATTTTTGTGAACTTGGACTCTGTCTGCGTAGGGCCAATGGTCCTCAACGCCCTGTCTGTCCCATTAGGGGTAAAAAGTGATAGTGTTTGTATATATAAAAAAATAGTTTTTCAAAAGTACAAACTGACTTCACCCCCAAACTATACAACGGATTTTGTATAGTTTGGGGAATGCAAAAAAAAAAAAAATTATATTTCGATATATATATTTATTGGGAAAAATTGTTCAAAATGATGGACTGAATCACCTCTTAAAATATTTGTACTTAATTAAAAAGGACATTGTATAGGACCTGACAAATATGTCCTTTCAACAGAAAAAGATTTTTTCTAATCGGTCCAGGCGTCTTTGAGTTATCGGTGAACATACATAAAAAAAACATTAAAGGTTCCAAAAATTGATAACCTCCTCCTTTTTTGAAGTCGGTTAATAATAGCTGAAAGGAACTAGATGACAATGGCAAGAAATATAAAGAGCTAAAGCGCTGACCAAATGAGACATATACCCAGCTATAGGCTTAAGTGTAGATAGCTGATAGTGATGTTGATGATTATGATTTGCTTTAGTACCGAAAACATAAGCTTTCCTTCTGTACCTCACTATATTTTGTGTAAATGGTGTATTCTTTATGGAGAGCTTCGGCGATCGTTCGTATGTGACTTTGTTGGTGCTTTACATGTTACGTGACCATTGGATCGGAGCTTTACACCCTATAAGCTTTCGCCTACTGCTTTGCCTAATACCGAGAGCTTATAACGACAGGTAAGGGTATTTATTTATAATCTTTGAAGATATGAAATCATACAACTATAAATAAGTAAGTATTAAAATATGCGTCCCCGTTTCTCGTCCTCGCACCTCTCCCCCGTTCTCGCCTTGTCGAGGGTGTTCAGCGGGCGGCTGCGGGCAAACATACACACATTACCGTGTGCACGGATGTGAGGTTTCGTTTATAGTTGTGTAGGCATAAATGATACTCTGCTTCTATGCTATACCTGTGTATATGATTAAAATATAGGTAATATTTTTATTGCACTTTAAATATCATCTTTCCAAAGATCATCTTTAAGATAACTTATGAATTAACACACTTTACGATGTGACGATGTTCAAACCAAGGTGATAATGGCTTTCATGTTTTTTGTGAAACTGTCTCATTGTTAAATTGATTGCTATCTCTTTTGCTCTTGTTGACATTTATAGTTTGTGCCGCAACAGACGGGACGCAAGTTGCGTCGCGTAACAGCTAGAGATGGGTAGTGGATAGTACTCAATCTACCCATTTGAGTATTTACTCACTAGATTTAATAAATAGAGTAAATAGAGCGTGTTTACTTATTTTAACATAAAATTACGCCTTTGCACAGCAAAAAATGATAATTAGTCAAAGAAGCCTACTTTCAGTGTATGATTAGTATGGTATTTACATATATTTTAGCGTCGCATTTAACGTTTACTGACATTTTAAGCATATTATGGCGAATGCAAACACTTTCCGACAAGAATTTCAAGTGTATACTAGATTTAAGTTTCAAAATTGTCATGAAAACATAAAGTAATGAATATGAATATAAATATAAGTCGCAACTCATATTAATCAATCTACTTACCAAATGGATAAATTACGATATTTATCGAGTATTTACTCAATCTACTGAATAAATATTCAAATGGGTTGATTGAGTATTTATGCAACTCCCATCACTAGCCGTTACGCGGCGCAACTTGCGCCCCGTCTGTTACGGAACTTAACTGTCGCACTCGTGGCCTTTTTAAACAGGAATTAAATAAATAAATATATAGCGACAAATTACACTGATTGAGCGAGTCCTAAAGTAAGTTCGAGACTTGTGTTATGGGATACTAACTCAACGATACTATATTTTATAACAAATAAATATATAGATAAACACCCAAGACCCAGGACAATTTGAAAAGGGTCATTTTCCAACTTGCCCTGATTGGCGATCGAACCCGAAACCTCTTTGTGGCGGACTAGCATGGTGACCACTACGTCACGGAGATCGTCAAATTCTAGTCTATGATCTCAACGCTCAGCGACAGTCGTCACGTTTTTTGACATAATCCAAGTAAACTTCTGACGCCAATTCATTTTAACAAGCATTTTTATACACAAACGTATTACCGTGAAGACATCATCTTTTACGTCGAAAATATCATAAAATAAAAATGAACGACATCGTGCCGTTCCAAATAAAACGATGTATTATTCACCAACACCGGTAGGTATTCGAACTATACGAAAGTTCTAGACCCGATGACGTCATAAAACAAAAGGCTGATGGAACCGAACCGAATACCTCGTAAACCCGCTCCAATAACATAACGTCAGCAGAAAAAATAGCCATAGTAAAAACTCCTATCCTACCTAATAACCCGAGAATATTATCAAAGAGTCGTCGGGTCATAACCCGAAATTGGTTTCGGGGTCCGTAAGTCCCCAGTTTTATATGTCGCATTATGAAGGCCGTCAAACGAATTCACGTAGAAAATCGAATCTATATACGCCGATATTGCGTCCCGAGTTGGATGTTGAAGATAATAAAATAATATACTGCCTTTACGGCGGCTTTGTTTCGCGGTGACCCGGCTTCGAAGATAAATAACTAATGTAGTTTTCCAGGTGATAAAGCAAACTACTTTTTGCTTTTATGTGTATTGACTTGACTGGCTCTTTTACGATAGTGATTATAGAGTTTATTCTACTTTATACCTTATGAAATGATATATATCTGTGCTCACTTATATAATTATGTTTATTATAAATAAATAAAAATATATAGGGACAAATAACACTGATTGAGCTAGCCCCAAAGTAAGTTCGAGACTTGTGTTATGTGAGTTAGTAAACTCAACGATACAATATTTCATAACAAATACATAAATAAATCGACATCCAAGACCCAGGACAATTTGAAAAAGGCCATTTTCCAATTTGCCCTGACCGGGGATCGAACCCGGGACCTCTGGGTGGCGGCCTAGCATGGTGACCACTACGCCACGGAGGTCGTCAAATGTTTTATTTTATTTAATATAATTTTAATTTATTTAATATAATTTTAATTTATTTAATATAATGTTTATATATACTCATTTATTTATGTCAAGGAGTCTCTCTTATTTATATCTTCAAATAGTATAAAAAGACAAATGCGTAAACTTTTAGATTTTTATAAATTGACCCAGTATGCATTTACGAGTGAAATTTTATGGCATATAAAGTGTTAATAAACAGAGCAGTTCGTATTAAAAGTACATAATTAAAGTTAACTATTGTTTAAAACTGCTTATAAAAAGTGAGGTAAGTGAGTAATAAAATAATAATAAATGCATACATTAAATTAAAACAACAATATGGTGCACATCATTTAATATTAAAATGGAATCTCCCCTTTCATTTGAGCGCAAAATACTGACACTGCAGAAAACGAATCTCATATCAACTTGCTGCCTCTGGCAAAGCCCATGTTATTTGCACAGGACAAGTATTGGACATGAAAATTATCATTTACGACTTTTTTGGAAATAAAATCGGCATTATTCTTTTGAATGGCCCCATAAGGTATATAAATAAACTTATCATGATCATTGTTTACAAAATAAAACGAAAACGTAAAGAGCATTTATGTCTTTGTTTAAAAATATGTTATATATAAAGGTCATTAACCAAAGTGTAATATATTATAGATAATATTAACTTTACATGTACCTTTTCTGGAGAGAAAAATAAACGATATATTATTATTATTCACTTTATTTATTTTAAATATTCTTAGATTAGATGTTTTTATACAATATCTATAAAAAGTAAAATATAAAAAAATCTACAAAATATACACACTTTATAAAAAAACCTAACCTAGCTGCCCACTGGCAGCGGGGCTTTAAGGCCCAAGCTACCGGCGGTTAGGGCCGCAGAGAGAGAAACCTCCTGACAATGCGTGCCGTGTCCAGGAGTACTGCCTTCTGTATCTGACCCTTGATCCAGCCATCTAGCCATTATTATTATTATTATTATGTATATTAAAAAATATGTGGTGTTGATATTTTTGCTTTAGGCTTTATGAACGCGACTAAATTAATGCAAGTGTGAGTGAGGTAAGAAAAGGAAGGAGTCATTGATTTTGAGACGATTCTCTCTTTTCTCATACAACCCTAGCCGATACGACGCACGCTAGCCGTTTTGGATAAAAGCGCCAAATAAAATAATTGTTTGAACTTTACATACGGTGCCACGTTACAGCGGCAAAAACCACTGCCGCGGCTGCGGCAAGCTTCACTTCTGTATCCTCTTTTTTGTGTGCACCAAATGGCCGATTTTTTCATTCAATTACGGGTGTCCCTCTCTATATAAATTGGTCTGTCTGTGCGTTATAAATGGTGCTGGAGAACACGGTGTGGGTGGTAACGGGTGCTTTTGATATATGACGCTAGTTCCGTTTGATTGGATGAAGATGTATTGGGAGATAGTTCTGCGAAAAATATATTGATGAGGTTGGTATAAAGAAATACTATTTGCCATTTATATAAGGACCTGATGTGGTTTAGGAAAAGTATTATATACATTTTTATTTTTTATCATGATTAAAAACAAATACTTAAGTTCAAATCATCTAAAGTTTTTTTTTACGTAAGTACGTACGTCGTAAATAAAATAAGCAAATTATAAAATAAACAAAATTTTGAAACAACTACTTATTTCGTATTCGTCGTAGTACTACGTACTTATTATACTTATTTAGTCGTAGTAATAACCTAAATTCGCTAAATTAAGTCACTATGCCATTTAAAAATGCATTTTTAATTTTTTTAAGTCTTGTCACTATGCCATTTAAAAATTAAATTTTTATTTTTAATGTCTTTTTTTGTGAGGGTTACAATCATACCAATAATCTGCACTGTCCTAATCAAATAAATATTAAAAAAATATAATCAACAAAATACTTCAAAACAAGGATTAATTTGAAACAAATATCAAATAGCTGGAATTTCATTAATGTTTCATCCGACAGTGAAGGGTTAGCACTCAACACGTTTCAAATTAAAATAAACGCTCGAATGTTTATTTGTTTCCGTTATATTTTCTAACCTCTTGGTTAATTTAAGTCTTTTTGATTTTTTTTTCAAACAAGGTAGTTTTTTTTAAATATTTATTTACTAAAGACGGTTTTATCTTATCAGAATATGTTACCCTCGAAGTTGCATCTAAACTAATAATCATCTACGACTAACAAACTAGTTACGATATTACTTAAATGGGTGTAATTTTACTCTTTTAATGCAATTAAGTAACATACTTTACTATGGTATGCAACTATCTTCTTATTTTATATACAGTTTTTTACGAACAGTATGTTAAGTTACAGATAAATGTTATTTTTTAAGCCAAATAACGTTTTTTTTTTTAAAGAAGACTGATACGTCTCAAGCACAAGTGTAAGTGTCTGTGTAGTTATAAATAATTGGCCAAGTGCGTGTCGGGCCACGCGCAGATTAGGGTTCCGTACTAACGAATGCCAACTTTGGGTTTATGTCAGTGAAAACGCCTAAAAACAAATTTTCTATTGAACTCGTACGAAATTTTATATTTCCGAGTACATTTTATAAGTTGATCGCCTATAACTTTTTAATTTATAAACCCTGCTTAACTCTGATAGTTTTCCTTTAAAGTTCGTTATATATACTATAGCTGTGATTTTTTTTCACGTGTCCATATATAACGGTTTAGCAGATAGATGGGGGGGACACTTGACTCTAACAAAAATGTTCACTTCAAAACCAAATATTTCAAAAACGGATCGCTAAATCGAAAAACGGTGTTTAAAAGCTCATAATATTTTTAAAAGACCTATTCAACGATACCCCACATGCTTGGTTAATCGAGAAAAAAAATTGTCTTGTCACTTTACTTGTATGGGAGTTACCCTAAAAAAAATTATTTTCAGTATTTTAATTTACCACTTTTTCCACATAATTAATATACATATCCATGCCATATCACAGCTTTCTAGTACTTATAGTCGCTGAGTAAAACCGCGGACGGACAGACAGACAGACAGACAGACATGGCGAAACTATAAGGATTCCTTGTTTACTACGGAACCCTAAAAAAGAGTAAGTGTTTATGTTTGTGTAATTTTGAACAGGCCTAGTACATTATGTTATTTATACATTGTGTTGTGTGCCGTCATTTGTGTTTTCCACCTTTATTGTTGTGATATGGGGTAGTTTTTTTCGTAATTAGCCAGTAAGGAGAAACTTACCTAAGTTAAGGCGATACCTGAATTTTCAGGGGTCCAGTGCTGTCCCTATTCAAAATGAATCATTTGATAGGAAACGAAGACATCATTTAAAATATTGTCTTGACCAGGCACTAGATAACCCTTCAAACAATCTTATGAACTACTGTTTACAGTTTGAAATGACAATGTGCTTTTCTACGCACTTACGCCAAAAATTACCATTTTTCGCAATTGTACATAGAAAAGCTTCACGTTCTCACTTTAAACTGTAAACACTAGTTCCTAAAATAGTTTGAAGGGTTATCGAGTGCCTGGTCTAAACAAAATTTTAAATGATGTCTTTGTTTCCTGTCAAATGATTTATTTCAAATCATTTGACAGGAAACAAAGACCCTGGAAAATTCAGGTATCCCCTTAGTGATTTAGTGTCAAAAATTGTTATAAAATCAGAGCACTGATATGGTAAAAGATTATTCATTTTATTTTTGAGAGGACCTATATCCAACAAGTAAGGTATGTAGCTCTTTTTGAAGTAATATTTTTATACAATAACAATACTTTAAAATACATAGTCATATCGAACGATCTTACAGCTAAGAGAATTTAAGAGTATCTCCCTAGATGGCTTGGTCAAGGATCAGATTCAGAAGGTAGGTACTCCTGGTCACGGCACGCATTTTATGGAGGGTTTCTCTTTGGTAATTTGATTGATTTGATTGTGATTTATCCCTATAATATTTTTATTATTAATTCTCTCTGCGGCCATAAATGCCGGTAGCTGCATGCACCGACCCCCATTGCTGGTTTTTATTTTACATATGTTTATTTATGTTTTGTAGTATGTTTTATTTTTTACTTCTTATCAATGAATGTATTATACTAAAATATAGGCTACAAATTAAATTGAATAAAGAAAAAAATATACTATGATATATTAACCTAAGTTTTTGTCGTGAAAGGTGCGTATGCAAATTGAATCAAAACTGCAAATTTATTGAATAAACTTTTGAATGAGTATTTGTGATTTCTATCGCGGTATGGTTTAGTAATTCAAAATCGATATAAAATCCATTCAGCTTGGTCTGCCCATCCGATTGTAAGAGAAGATGCGCCTATAAGCCAGAACATGAAATTTTCGAGTTTCGCCGGAGGATTACGGGCAAAGCTGGGATTCAATGGGATAGCCATTGTCGGCTGGATCACGGAATATTAAATATTCAGTATTGAAGGGGATAGTGATACAAAAAATATGGGGAAATGTATTTTGAAAATAATTCTGGTTAAGTTGGACTTTAGTAACTTTATGTTTTATCCATCATATACTACAGTATATTCATAATAAAATAACAGTAAATAAAAATCTACATGCCCATACAAATCGCCCGGGCGTCTGCACACGTTCTAATGGAAATGCCCAATTTGTTTTTTTTTTAACTTTTGACTGTTAGATATCATCATTTTATTTAATATAATGATCTAGTATAGGTCTTGGTTTGATTTATTACGAGTATGTCCCTTCCACATTGTATTCTTAAAAAATAAAGCTTAAAATCGCGTGTGCCTACAGTTATTAATTTCTCAAAATTTTACATGTTAAGAAAGAGTACTTATTTAGTTAGGTTTTTTTTAGATTCAAAGATTCAAATGTTTATTCAGTAATTAGACCTTTACAGGCACTTTTACACGTCAATAAGTATAATTTATGTTACGTGTAAAGTATATTAAAATTTAATTTATTTTTAAAGAAAAGCTACCGATACCAGCGCTTCGTAACGACCACTGCTGAGAAGAAACGCCGAAAGAAACTCATTTTCTCAGTATTGGTCGCCTACTCGCCAGAAGGGCTTTGTCATATTATTATAATTGTCTTTTAATTAATAAATACTTATAATATAATACAATGTTGACACATTATAACATGTAATGCTTGCGAACCAGTAAACAAACATAAATTGCGTAATACAAAATATTAAGTAGTCAAAAAAGCGAAGCCGAGCTGACCAGTCCCTCCCGGCAGCACCCGTTCACGAGTTGACGGACGGATCAGCCATCGTTAAACTCAACCATATTAGAGGGAATCCAACGACCCGACCAGCGACGCCACCACCGGATTGGACATTTTAGTGAGCATGAAAAACCCGAACTCGCAGACCTTGTCAAGAGAAAATATTAATTATATGTTGGTCACTTATTGATCGCAGAGCATTTACATGTTTTTACAGTAGGCTTATTATGGTAACAGAAAATGCAGCTATTTATGTTTCATGTGTGGAGTGTAATGGAAAATTAGTTGTTTGGGCTGTCTTTGTATCTATTTTCTTACATGCTCACGCTACTGGACGAATATAAACACGTTTAAATAGACTGCCCTCAGTTAAATTGTCAAAAAAAGTCAAGCTAGAGGTAGTTCTTGTAGCGTATTATGGTCTAGTTATACCTACATTACAATACGGTGTAATATTTTTTGGGGCAATTCAACCGAAAAAACGAATATATTTAAACACCAGAAACGATGCTTGCGTTCAATGTGTGGAATAAAAAAAAGAAGAGAGCTGTGTATCCTTGTTTAAGTCCCTAAAATTACTAACGTTACCATGTGTTTATATTTTAGAAATTTGTGTATTTGTCAAATCTAATCCACATCTTTTCGTTACAATACAAAAGTCAAGATAAAGGACAGAACGTATTCGATCATACAAGTTTAAATTAGTAACTAGTGGCCATAATACAGCACTTGTGAAAAAAAGCTGTTTAGGCATGGCACCTGTGATGTACAATTACCAGATACATTTAAGGTGTTGAATACGAAATCATTCAAATTTCAATTAAAATTATTCTTGACGAAAAAATTTTATTACTCTATTGACGATTTCTTAAATGATAATATTTGATGACTAAAGTAAATTATGATTTTTAATTGCCTAATATTAATTGTGTGTATTTAGTTTGTTTATTAACTATTATTGTATGTCCAGTATGGGCCGAGCATAGTGGACTTTATACCTGTAACACCGTATTTACCTGTGCTCTACAATAAAGAGATTTTTTATTTGTATTTAGAGTATCATTAAGGCCTAAACTCTGATGTCAGACAAAAGTTTTTCTCATTTCTGAATTTCACGCCGAAGTCAATAACTTTTTGTAAATGGTTCTCATTGTAGTAATTTTAGCAGTTGGTGAAACACAATACATTTTTATTAATTAAATACCTAAACAATTTTTATTACCTAACATTATTTTTACGCTGACAGAAGTATATATAATCCGCTATGAAGTAAAACCGTGTTCTAGTAACCATTTTATCAGTCCTTTTTTTAACGCTTTTCCTTTTAATTATGTAATGTCAGCTGCAGAGTTAGGCGTAGTTAACTACTATTGTGTAGATTGATTACAAATTACAATTACATGTAGTTAACTACAAGTAGTAGAAATTACATTAAATTTAACTACAACAATTGAAACTACTATAGTTGTAATTTGTAATTGTAATTAAGTAGTTATAACTACAAATTACAATAAGAATTTATCACCGCGGACGTGTGTTAAAGGTATTGTATTTCGAAATTGTAAGTGTAAAAAGTTGTAAGCAAGAAACGAACATTTATAAGTAAGTAAATCTTTATAAAATATGTAGTTTTAAAAAGTAGTTTGTAATTGTAATTACAACTAATTTTTGTATTTTATAGTTCAACTACTTTTTCAATTACTTTTTGTAATTATGTAGTTGCGATAACTAACTACAAAATGTAATTGTAGTTAGTAGTTTAATTACATTTTGCCCAACTCTGGTCAGCTGGTAAATAATTGAATTATAGATAATTGAATAAGTAAATACACATATTGCAAATATTTTTTATACATATCTTTATCTAGGCTAATCTTTTTATAATAATCTATTCATGATATGAGTTTGAGTACTTCATCTTTGTTAAAGAATAGTTTCCGGTGGCGAAAATTTTAGAATATTTTTTTCGTATAACTCGTATGTTTCTTTACACATGTAATCAGTATCAAAGAATTAGCTCACCAGGCAAAAATGTTTCCAACTTAACATACTTACTTAACCTAATGGCTTTAAAAAAACCTAAGCCATCTACACTCATTACGGACCACACACTCATCCCGCATACGCCAACCGGGTGAGTTCAATGGCGTTTTTTTATTCAAAATAGTCACAAAATAAAAAGAATACAGAAAAATTCTCTGTTCGTATGTGGCTGCTGTTAATTTATATTCGTAACATACATATTATAACACCTGTTTCCCACAGAGGTATAAATAGGTTCCACTTATAAAATAAGAAATATAACACATTATTCTTGATATATTTATATCTAATCTGACTGCCCATGTGACCCAGTGGTAAAGGCGTTCGCCTTGTGATCCAGAGGTCGTGAGACCGAAGTTGTTAGCATGAATCACCTGATTTGCCGAAAAGAAAATGATTCCTTGTTTTAGAAGGCACGTATAAACTGTGGGTCCCAAACGCCATCTAGCGTTTGCTCTCAAACCTATCCAAACATAGGTTCCGATCTACCCTTTGGTTGTGAAGGTCAGACGGCAGTCTCTGGTTGTAAAACCAGTAACCTCGTCTAATCACCTAGGTTAGGTAGCGGACCCCGGACTCAGAAGCGTTACTGCTGAGGATGCAACCGGCGTGAGGATGATGATGATTTATATACATGGATCGCGGAATGTTCGGTTGCCAAATTTGTTACTTTTCAACAACTCAAATCAGATCCCTTTTTCTAAAGGTCAAGCTATGTCAGATGCCTTGAGGCAGCCTGAAAAATCTGACATCACTGTTGGCCACACACACACACGCGAAAAACTAACTAAACGTCAAAACGAACATTTTCTATGGGAAATCCCATACATTACTCGTATTTCATACAAATGTATGAAATACGAGTATAAATAATAAATATATTTGAAACTGACGTCATTTGTCTATACTCGTATTTCATACAAATGTATGAAATACGAGTATATGACGACAGTTTCAAAACGATAATTTCAGTCAGTTTGACGACCTCCGTGGCGTAGTGGTCACCATGCTAGTCCGCCACCCAGAGTTTCTGGGTTCGATCCCCGCCAGGGCAAGTTGGAAAATGGCCTTTTTCAAATTGTCCTGGGTCTTGGGTGTTTATCTATGTATGTATTTATTATAAAATATTGTATCGTTGAGTTAGTATCCCATAACACAAGTCTCGAACTTACTTTGGGGCTAGCTCAATCTGTGTGATTTGTCCATGTATATTAGTTTATTATTATTTATTTATTAATATAGTAAGTGTCAAATAGCGCTGTTAATACTCGTTACAGTTTTTCTGCAATAATAAATCTAAAATCACGTTGAAAATGTATATGACCATGGCAAGTGACATTATTTTGTGACCTTTTGTTTTCTTAATAGTACTAAATAATTATTCTTTGACCCAGAAAAGTATTAAATTATGTGGTTGAAAGGTCAAGACAGAGAAGAGTTCGTTGTGAACTTAGTGATCTAGTAGTTCTACTTCTTCTTTCAACCTTTCTCCACCCAGTTTTGAGTGTAGGTCTCCTTATATGCATGCCATTCTGTTCGGTCTTGAGCTTTTCTCATCCAGGTCTTCTTCATTACTTGGGTTATGTCAATGCTGGAAGACCAGCACGCTCCTGTGGCCCTGTCTCCGTCTCCATTCCACTACTTTCTGGCTCTCTCCGGCTTAAGTACCCGCCCACTTCCGCTTTCTTTGAGCGAAGATATGGATTATGTCTGAAGTTTAGTACGCCTATGAATCTCCGTGTTTCTCACTCTGTCCAGCAGTGTAATTCCAAGCATAAATCGCTTCATTTTACGTTGGGCCACACGTTTGTAGGGGTCCATGTCTCTGCGCGATACGTCATCACGGGTAGTATACACATATTAAAGGCTCCCCGTTTGAGTAAAATGGAGATTTTGGTCTTGAAGACCTTGGACAGGTTACTGAATGCCGCCCAACCCAGTAAGCCCAAGATCTAGTAGTTATAATTCCTCAATTGTAAGGAACACTATATTAGCATTTCATGAATTTCTGTTCTTTCTTTAATTTGTGAAATAGTCCTCAAAAAATACGCCACCCCAGAAGCCAAATGGCCCAGAATTTGTTTAAATTGTCACGTACAGACAGCGCGGTTACACAATCCGGCCCATTGGCTCTCAAACATAATGAGATGCTGTAAACGAACGGATTATAAAAGATTTCATATAGATAACTAGTTTATATGGATTGTTTTTTGCTTTATGATTTACCGCCTAGAATTAGGTTCCAGCAGAGGGAGATCCTGTAGATGTCATAACTAAGGAACTAAGCACAGACATCACGTGTAACAACTGTATTTTCAAGAAGTGCTGATGTTAAACTTCTCGTAGAAATGCATATACAAGGAGGTTGGATGGCTTAAAAGACTCAATCAAAATACTGTAAATTTTTTCTGGGTCTTCATTTCTTTGTGTTAATTGATCATCATAGTTCACTGTTGTGTTAATTGGCAAGTATTTGTTCTAAAGGCCTTTAATATTGCAACTTATATTACGTTGCCTGAAATAACATGATTCGATTGATTGATTGCCATTTTTATCTTTAAAGAAGATAAAGCTAGATCGCGTCACACACGGTCTCGAAATGAGCACATCTTTTATTATCAAACAGAATCCTTTGGTTCTATTTCAATATAAGTAGGCCATAGTTTTGCTAAAGATACAACTACGCTTACAACTGCCTTTGAGCGCCAGTGGCCCCGAAAGACATACGGTGAAGGGTTAAAAATGCATCGTAGTTGCA
The DNA here is from genome assembly GCA_943193695.1 of Acrobasis suavella. Classification (NCBI taxonomy): domain Eukaryota; kingdom Metazoa; phylum Arthropoda; class Insecta; order Lepidoptera; family Pyralidae; genus Acrobasis; species Acrobasis suavella. The sequence goes on from OW971943.1 coordinate 2,486,742, forward strand.
TAAAAAACGCCATACAGATATCGGATTTTAAATTTTAAAATGTGCATTGTATTGAGCCGTGGGGATCGGAAATCGATTGGTGCCGACGAAGGGTTAACCATTAATAATAAAAAAACCATTGATTTTGGACGCGACAGCTTGCTTCTCGACGGTTAATGGAGCAAATGGTGTCTATGCTTTTATATTTGGAGTTTATAGGCCAAACAATGCCAGTAACCTAATCTGAGGATAAATCAATTTAAAATATCTTTCTAAAAATGTAGGTTGAAGATATTCCGCATAGTTCTCAGTACCAGGTAGTTCAGTTGTTTAACAGCTATGTGCCAAATATAACATATACACCATATATGAAGTCATTGATGTCTAGGGTTTGCGTTTCTTTCGGCGTATCTTCCCAGTAGTGGTTTACGAAACGCCAGTAGGTTGTAGATGTGCGCTAAAAATTACCTTCTACAAGAGATAAATATATCATACATTTTTTTGACTTTGACTAAATTACTTACGCAATTTCTTAATGGAAATAGAAAATAGCGTTTTTTTTACAGAAGAATTTTAAAGATACATTTTTTTTAAATAGACAGAATTTTAAAATTTTTATATTTTGGACCATAAATCTTAATTTCAATTAAAGTTAATCATTGGTATTTTAGTTACATTTTTTCAATTTATTCATTCATTCATTCATTCATAAAACTTTATTGATCCACAATTAAAAATTGTTTACAATTGGCGGACTTAACCCTAAAAGCGTTCTCTCCCAGTCAACCATAGGGAAAAACAGATAAATGGTTGCGGCGTAAAAAATAAAACAATAAATTTACAGCACAATATACTTACATTTAATATACATATAGTATAATAGATATATACCATATAATATGTCTTAAAATATATACCTTACATTAGAATATTACAGATACATACATATATAACATACATACATAATACACATATACACATAATACACTACATACCAACACTGATGATGACGACGGTGTTAGATCCTATTAAAAAAAAAGCTAATTTAAAAGATGAGAATGTACTCTTCTTTTAAAAGAAAATTTAGTGGAAATTTCTTTGATATCAACGGGTAAAGCATTCCAGAGCCGTGAAGCTTGTAGGGTAAAAGAGTTAGCCATAAAGTTTGTGCGATGTAAAGGAATGAAAAGGAGACGAGAGTCTGCCGAACGAAGTTGCCGATCATGACTGTCAGAAAGAAATTGAAATTGAAAGTTTATTTATTGAAACTACTTTCCCTGACTCCTCTATGCAACCAGTTGTTAAGTAAGAGAAAGAGATGCCTTTAAATGCATTAGTTAGATAAGTATTTATTGATCGAGCGGGCGAAGCGTCTTAGTTTCGAGATTGGCCAAAAATGCTTTTGTCCGTCGGTTTGTCTTTCCGTCCGTCTTCTACAGGTCAACAGATTCTCGTGAAAGTTTGTACACAGGTTTAAAAATGATACAGATTTTTTGTCAATTTAGTATTTCGAAATTTTACAAAATGGCGGAAGTGGGGGTTTAAAACTTTAAAATATTACTTATCAATCATTTAAAAAAAAAATCAAAAATTGACGAGATACCTTTTTATTGCCCTTATTAAGACGCAACTTTTTTTGTATAAACAATTTTTTTATCCGATAAACTTCAAAGGGTGGTGACAAGCGAGGTGTAAAACTCACGGAGCCTAGTTTATATAAATACGAGTATGTAAAACTTTCCGAGTACTAGGTACTCGAACTTCAATGGTACTTTTTTGTTTACCCACGAGCTCCATACACTGTTGGAGGCCATCGCCGACCCGCGGTGCCAAATTATCGCGCAGTGGGTGGCGCCCACGGGTTAATGGACAAAACGTCCCGCAATTTGAATTGTGCAATGAAAATGCAGCGCTTTTTTATTAAATACTTAACTCATTATATATTTATTTATTGTGTATCTATATGTCCTGAAGTTTATTCTTGTTTTTTTTATAAACCCTCTTATTCATAAAAAATACGAAACCTATTTTAATTAAAATACGTTATTCAAAAATTTAAAATTTGATGACCATATTCTCGATACACACACACACATAAACAATAAATAAACATGTAAATAAATAAATAAATAAATATATAGGGACAAATTACACTGATTGAGCTAGCCCCAAAGTAAGTTCGAGACTCGTGTTATGGGATACTAACTCAACGATACTATATTTTATAACAGATACCTACATATATAGATAAACATCCAAGACCCAGGACAATTTGAAAAAGGCCATTTTCCAACTTGCCCTGACCGGGGATCGAACCCGGGTCCTCTGGGTGGCGGACTAGCATGGTGACCACTCCGCCACGGAGGTCGTCGTCACGGATGTCTACAATATCTAACATATAATATATTAAAAGTTTATGAAACACTTTTCTATAAATGAGTCACATTTTTTAATAATCTCTAAAAACCAACCAAAGGTGTAAAGGCTCTTAACAATACTAAACCTAAGGTTTTGGTTGGAAATCAGCGCATTGGTCTTTGAACAATATTTTTGCTGAGTCTACGACCTTTTTGTGCTGCTGCAGCATACATACACACATCACATCACTAAAAACCTGTATTTAATATACACAAAAGTCATTCATGTATTTCCTTGTGTGTGTGCAGTTTTCACAAATAAACGATTTATCTATCTATCAAAAATCTAGCTAACCATGTTCTAGGAAAAAAAAGAGAACGTAAATAACAAGTTTTAATTTTTATTTTTAGTATTTATATCAAGTTTAGTTATTTTATAGTGATGCTTAGCTCAATTATAGTTAAGATTATTTATGTTATTTAAGTTTATGAAAAATAATTTATATGTTCTGTAAACCACTTTGTTTGCCAGGCTCATAAAAAAAAACCGACTTTCAAGCGTTCACAATCACCTCCCATAACTTTTGAAGTGCTAAGCCGATCTCCATCAAACATAGCTAAGGACCACCGCAAGAAAACTTGCTTTCATGTAAAAAAACGCTTCAAAATCCGTCCATCCATTCGAGAGCTACGATTCGACACCGACATACAGATAGACAGACATTGGCGTAAAACTTATAACACCCTCTTTTTAGTAAGGGGTATAAAGGTGCTTCTGTTCCCACGCAGAATAGAAAACTCGATTGAGGAATCTCAAGAAAATAGTATATAGGTCAATAGCCGACGAGGCTAGCAATCCCTCACTATTATCATTTCCTTTTCTACCATTTTCTGTGCATCATCATCATCATCACATAAAATTAAGGGGATACCTGAATTGTCCAGGGTCCAGTGCTGCCCCCATTTGAAATAAATCATTTCTAAGGAAACGGAGATATCACTTAAAATGTTGTCTTGACCAGGCACTACTATTTACAGCTGAAAGTAAGAACGTGAAGTTTTTCTACCCACATAAGCCAAAAGTGGCCGTTTTTCGTATAGGTAGCATTACCCTTAACAGCATTTCAAAGGGAAGCAGTTTTTCGTAAATACGAAAACTTTTTGTTTCCCCGAAAGTTGTTTAGTTTCATGGACAAATTGTGTCCTAAAAATATACCCTTTAATATTTTGGATATTTTTTACAAAAAAATACCAACATATACTACTTACCTACTACATTAAGGGGCTACTTTAAAATAGTTTGAAGGTTATCTAGAGCCTGGTCAAGACAAAATTTTAAATTATATCTCCGTTGCCCTTTAAATGATTTAAAACAAATGGGGGCAGCACTGGACCCGAAAAACTCAGGTAGTCCCTTAAATAAATTGCTTGGGAAAAATAAATCAGTAAGAAGGCGTCTCAGTCTAGGTATACTACTAGAAAATATGTCGGTATCAACCTCAGACGTAACCTGATTGTAACTTTGCCTGCCCTCTTAAGAAATGAATTTATGATCTGTCTTTAAAGTTTACTGAAGGGGTAAAAAACAATGATTTAATGATAGGTAAAAAAAATGATGCTGGTGTTAAAACAGTAACCCTGTATGTATGTTATGTACACATTATGATTTTGTGCCTGTCGCCGTAGAGACTGCTGGCCCATGGTGTCTGGAGGCAAGGGACTTTATTAGTGAGATAGGACGTCGCTTAAGGGATCGTGGTTATGACTACCGCTCTGGCTGGTACCTGGTTCAAAGGATATCCATTGCTATTCAAAGAGGAAATGCAGCTAGCATAATGGGTACCTTTGAGCTAGGTACAATCCGTGGGGGCATTTTTGATTGACAAATTTATATTAATTTTTCTAATATTTTATATGAAATATACTATGTAATAATTTGTTTAAATTAAATACCTTCAAGTACCGACTCGCTTTTAACATTGGTCCCGAAACATGTATTATACGTCTAAAAATAATCTGTCCCGCATCAAAACAAACTAAATAATAACAGGGGTGTATCACTCCACCCACACCTCCATAAACAACCTACATTAAGTCCATCTTCGCGTCGCCAGTACATTTTTTCTCCTCACATATAACGCAAAATTACAAGTCACCATACTGGCGACAACCCTATATTCAACTCTCGTATTATTTATCTCCAATACACCTTACAATTCCAATATATTTGATATACATTGCTGGCTTATTTAAGAGAAATTTAAATCTAGAAAAAACAAACGCAGCAATGTATAATAAATTATTCAAAACGAACAGTTAAAGATTAACCCTAGCACGGACGTAATGTCGAATTCTCATTGTATCGAACATAACGGTATCATTAATCAGTCTGTAGCCGAATCATCAATATAGCATTATAGAGGATACGTCCAAGTATTCGAATCGAATATTCGATGTATCGATTATGTATCAGTAATTCGATTACGCCACACGCATTGTGCGAAAGCAGTCCATCATTTGGTGAAAAATGGTAGTCACTATGTTAACGATGGTGTGTATTGTGGCTTCAGATTCTGAAAATGTAAGCCTTGAGACCAGTAAACGTTTCGGTTCTAATCTAGCTGTTATTTTTAATCGGTTCGATTGTAAATGTTGAGTAAAAATTTAAATATTTGCAAAAAAAAACTAAACCATTTGCAAAATCGAAAATTAGTTTTTACTTAATTTCCCATTTCTTACAAATAAGTAGGTAGTATTTTTATTTTTTATTATAGAAGATAATTATTTTTCTATTTTTAATTGGGATAAAAAATAACTATTATTGTTTACAATATAGTAACTTGTGTTCCAGATTCTATCAAAATCTTGAGTTTAGTTTTAATTTAAATTTAGCCACTCAAAAAAACCTTGTTCAGATGTCATTTTACTTAAAAAATAACCCTTTAAATCCGCATTATAATAGTCCTTATGCACTATAGTGGTCTAGTTCTTCTTCTTTACAGCCTTTGTAAGTCAGTCTACTCTCGGCCCAAAGACCAAGGATTTGTCGCCACCTCGGCTGGCTAGTTTGCAGTAGGTAGATGGTTATCGATCGAAGTGTCAATTTAACTAGATAGTAGAAACTACCTAGTAATTTTGACAAAAATACTGTTAAAAATACTAGGTAGTGGGAACTACCTAGTATTTTTGACACTTCGCTTTTCAACGTCGGTTTAATCCAGGTTATTTAATATTCGTGTACCCACATGCCAGCATCCAATATCCTGTGTGTACAGATTAAAACCGTATCAGTTACGAGCCGCTGCGCTAAGCTTTGAACGCTCATCCATAAAATATTAGGTTTCATATTTTGTTCCGATATTAGTGATCGTGTACAGGTAAGGAAAATATTATGTTATGCCTTGGAAAAGGAATAAGGACATAGATTAACAACCATTTTGTATTTTAATCATTATTAAATATCCTAACTTAATTGTTGTTTGTATATCGTGTCTTGTTGCCAGCACTAGTTCTACAGTTTAAACTTTTAAAGGCGCCGATTTAAGAAATATATATAACCTAAAATTTTAAAACGTAAAAAAGAAATGATTGTCTGGTACAAAACTTTTAGATACCGTTTTATTTACTAGCATCCCGCCCCGGTTTTGCATGTACATTTAAACCTTCCCGGAAACTTGAGAAACAAACATGTTAGTGAAAACAGCATTAAAATCGACTCAGTAACGTTAAAGTTTACATACAGACAAATACAGATAGGCATACAGAATTAAAAACACACGCCCGAGGGACTTTATCCATACTTAATATCTCGCCTATTTCCCACAAGGGTAGGCAGACTATGGACCTCGACTTGTTACTCATAGGTGGGACTTTATTTTATAACAATAATAAATAATGTAAGTAAATTGTAGAACACTATGTCGATACTTAGGTAAAAGTTTTCTGTCAACAAGAATTAAAAAAAAATACATTAAACCCTGCACTGTACGCGGTCTCATCGGCCGGGCGGCCGACGTAAAAAGCGTAACACGCGGCTCTCAACTTAAAAATAACACTCAGTTGTCTGCGTGAAAAGTAAAATTGGTATTGATAAATTATATTACCACTGTCGATGTCAAATTGTTGAAAAAGGTGCTGCTAGGAATAGCTATGTTTTCTGTCAACAACAATGTTTAAAAAATAGTACATTACTGCAGAGGCCGGGAAGTATGGCATTGACGGACGAGCAGTTTTAGACAATAATTACGAGTCCGACAATCCCATTCCCATCGAGGCATATATAGTGCCTTTGTCAATAAATGTGGGAAAATAATTAAAGAAATAACCAACTATGCAAATATTTATCGAAAGCAATTTACGTTTACTGAAAAGAGTATATAATCAATTAATCAATCACTACGTAGTTGGAAAGAAAATAAACTGCTTTGCCGCGTTTTGTAATGCTCAGGAAACATAGCACATACAGCCCAACCCAGTCATATTTTACGCAAAAAATGCAATACCGTAGATTATTGCTTTCTTGCAAAGAAAATGAAGCATATTTTTGTTAGATATATTACCAAAATAATAATAAAATTGCGGTCATATTCAAATAGATGCTCGAAGAGTGCATTTTTAAAATGTGGTACTAATTTGGCTGTATAATAAGTGATGGAATTAAACGTTTGCCAAATGTAAAAATAGAAATAGAACTGTCTCCTGAATTCAATGTTTCTGTCTTATCATTCTGAATACACTTCCTTCTTGTCCTCCTGTTTTGAGCATCGGCCAGGAATTAATTTTCATACTACTTTCCTGGCCTAGGCCGGTAAAGTAATGCATAAGCCAGAAATTACAAACTTCGTGTCTTTTTTTTACTACAATAATACCTACATTTCCGAGCATGTTTGGGGAAAACACATTTAACCCTGCACTGCACGCGGTCTCGCCGGCCGGCCGGCATTAGTCATCGCTGAAAGGTGTCCGGAGGGAAATTACGTGCGGCCAAGATGCGGCCGCTGACGGCCGTTTGTTATGCTTGCGGCGAGACGTGCAAAAAATGTAATGTGGTTATACTGAAATGAAGGCAGCAAACTACTGGACTTATCACAGGAAAAATGTCATCGTGCTTGTGCTCTACGTGCATTAGGTATTTAGAGCAAAATAATCATAAAGGTAGATTTAATTATAAAAAGAAAATCTAAAAATGTTTTATTGCACATTAAAATGAAATATACTTTCGATTACAAATATTTATTAATTGTTAACTAGTAAGATAGTAAGTTCTCATTAGATATAAGTGAATACTGTAGATCTAAATATATATAACTCAAAGGTGACTGACTGACTGACATAGTGATCTATCAACGCACAGCCCAAACTACTGGATGGATCGGGCTGAAATTTGGCATGCAGGTAGATGTTATGACGTAGGCATCCGCTACGAAAGGATTTTGATCAATTCTACCCCCAAGGGGATAAAATAGGGGATGAAACTGTGTATGAAACTTTGTCAATTTTAAACCGATCGGGCTGAGACTTTGCATGCATAAAGCTACTATGACATAGGCATCCCCTAAGAAAGGATTTTGATAAATTACACCCCTACGCGAGCGAAGCCGCGGGCAAAAGCTAGTTATTTATAAATGTCTTTAACCATTTTACTTATCGGAAGTGACTAATCTCATGAACATTATACAAAGATTAGATTGCGTTTAATTATCTTCAGTATTGCTGAACGTGATCTTTTTGGGTTTTGAAACCCTTGGCTTTGTTTACCTCGGCTTCTACTTGCTAGTCAAAACTTTAGAGAATTTAACTAATAAATAAATTCCACGATTACTTGAAGAAGATAAATCAAATACGTTCTCTTACAAGTTTTTTTTTACTTTTGTAAACACGTCATAATATAACGTCACAAAAAGTATCTTCTAACTTTCTACACTTTTTCTACAAAACGGTATTTTAAAAAGTGCCGTCAGGTGAGGACATGCGGCGACGCAGTCTCGTTACCAGATACCTAATACTGTATCTGCCAATTTTTCCCACACGCGAACAAAGGGTTAAAAGGCCCGTCTCCATTGTAAAAGGATATCTAATTTCCTTGAAAGCAAAATTGGCGTAACATTGCCAAGGTGTGTTTTTTACTTTTTTGTACCACTAACCCTTTTGCGCCGGTGCCTTTTGTAGTTTTTTAAGCGTAAAGAAAAGGCGGTTAGTTTATATCCGGCCTCCTTTGACATAGGGTTACGTTCTCGAGTGGTATTAATTATTTGAAGTGTATTTGGTTTTTGAGTGGGTTGACGTGTATTGTGGGAGTTTATTGTGGTTAAGATTTCGATGGAATTTATTGAATTACGGATTTGTATGGCGGTTAATTGATTTTTAGAATAGAATTGGTATTTTATTTTTGACATTTTTATGATTTATATATCGCTTACAGCAATTCACGACAAAGGAGAATACCTAAGGATATAGATACTTACCTATAAAATATGTTATGATTTGTTAAAACTAAATTTTCAGTTTAATTGTTAGTAGTCATAACATGGATTTTTGGCACTTTTTTGACAAGTACAGTTTTTGTTTCTAATTAACAACGTGTAAAGATAATATCTCTCAACAATGCTATCGAGCAATACTGAGATGGATTACGAGTAGCTACACACTTTTTCTTAATCTGTATTTGCAGCAAAATTTTTTCCAATCATAACTTTATAATCTTAAAAAAAAACCTTTAATATCACGGTTCTTAACAGTGATATTAATAGTTGATGTGATAATTTATAGCGCTACCATTTCCAAATTGAAAAGAAGGATATTAATTTTCACACTTCATCAGTCGCCGTGAGATCGAATTAGAAAAAAATAATAATTTCACGCGAATAAGGAAGCATCTGCCGCCACCTGACGGCAACCCTATCACCTTTCAACTTTTTAATTCCTCGGGTCGGAGAGACCCATAGCGGATTTCAAAGGGTTTGTCTTTTGTACAGTTATGAGACCGGCTGTATTGCGTTCTCACGAGATGATAGCGGATTTCGCCATTTTTTATAGAAAGGGTTAAGATGCAACTGTTATTAGTTGGAGGGTTAAAGTTTAGAAAGGTGGGGTCAATTAGTGTATAACGGTATTAGAAGAAAACATTTTTTAATTATTTTTTGCCGAACAAAACGTATACTTTCAAAACTTTAGATATAAAATATTCTTGTAAATAGAAAGCATGTAAAATGAATGATCGTATGTGTCTGCGACTCTTTCAAAAAGTATAATTTTGTGACCAAACTTGTAAAGCAAATGAAGTACTTAGTCTACTTGGATTGTCCGCCTTTTAGATGTATGTCCGACTATTAGGTATCTACGATTGGATGGTGGCCTTCGTAGTAGGCGAGTGGATATGTATGAGAAACAAAAAGTTTTTTTTTTTTTCAATTCTGACTTGAGCCAAATCAAAGAAGTTTCTGAAATGTGGGGTTGTTGAAAAGATTTTACTTTGATTACCGGCCAAGTGCGAGTCGGTCGCGCACGAAAGGTTCCGTACCATTATCTATAAAAAATCACGTTTGTTGTATGGGAGCCCCAATTAAATATTTATTTTATTCTAATTTAAGTATTTGTTGTTAAAGCGGCAACAGAAATACATCATTTGTAAAAATTTCAACTGTCTAGCTATCACGGTTTATCAGATACAGCTTGGTGACAGCCAGACAGACAGACGGACGGCAGAGTCTTAGTAAAAAGGTCCCGCTTTGACCCTTTGGGTACGGAACCTTGGAAATAAAATACCGAAATAACAATATTTCCACTAGCAAACACTAAATACATTGGAAAAGTTTCCTAATAAATTGGCGTATCCATTTTGTTTGCTCAATCCAGTTGCTGAACCTTCACAAATAAGTTATCATAACTTGTTATAATGTTAGAGAAAAAATATGCCCGTGTTTGCTCGCCCCCGATCCACTGCTGCCGAGAATAAGCTGATGACAGACTAGACAGATGGTTTATAATAAAGTTCTCTACCTACAAGTCGTTGACGCGTGATATGCTATAATTTAGATAGATAGATAGATAACTCTTTATTATACACGAAAAGAAAAATGTAACACAAAGAAATAACTTTAAATTAAATTAGTACAATTGGCGCTCTTATCGCTTAAAGTGATCTCTTCCAGACAACCAGTGGATGGAGAGGAATGTGAGAAAGACAAAGACAGTGGTGCAACTGACTAAGAATTATATGTATAATACGAGTAATTTTTGTCTGTTTGAATATCAAATCGCCTGTAGTTTGAAAGTGTTTTTCATTCTCGTATCCTCACGTAAGTATAGAATATTACACTTAAAATATGAATTTTGCACTAACATTGTAAAAAACGATTAATGAAAAGGGCAGTGCTTAGAACGAGAAGCGTAATGGAGTTGGTGAAACTTTGTAACTGTAGCAGATTTGTACGGCGAAGGGTTGGATCTCACTTGTCAGCCTGGAACAGAACTTTTCTATACTGCTATCCTTTTTAGCCGGTGTTATAGTGTGTGTTGTTATAGCATAGAAAAGTGCTGTTCCGTGCTGACAAGTGAGATCTAACCTTAAGAGCTCTCACAGACGTGTAACTGTATCTCTGCGACGGTTGCAGTCAGGTCTCTCGGGCATACTGTCGCTTGTCTGTAAGAGCCCTAGGGTCTTTCTGAGTGTCATGCGCAGATGTGCGGTCAATAGACCTCCGTCAGTAACGAATTTTCTTGTACCTTCCTAAATACGGTTCAGTCCGGTGGCGCTCTCATACGTTTTTTACATTACTTTTCCTCCCTCAACTCCTACTACAGGCCACGTTAAAGAACTCGCTTCAGTTACCTAATTAAAGAACTTAATTTAAAAAAAAGAGTTTTCCTCTAAAAGGACAGTGTTGCGCAGGCTTTTAACCTTGCAAGGACATAGAAATAGGCAAAGAATAATCCTTGCCTGGTCCAGACAGTCAATCACTCCGCTCCGCCTGCTGGAATAAAAGCCGTGACCTGAACACGGTCTCCGGATTCCGCGCGAGTCCGCGATTTATGGCTTTTTGTTTACCATTACTGTTTCTCTATGATACATGCGTTATTTCAGGTATAAATTCAGATGTCGTATAAAATCCATCTATTCCTTTAAAACATATACCTAAATTTTACATACATAATTAGGATCTCAGAAACGGCTTCATCGATTTACATGAAAGTTGTAGTAGATACAATGCGACACAAATAAGTTGAACTAAAATGGCGGACTTCAAAGCATTTTTGTACAAATTATCGGCACGTAGGTTGAACCAAAATGGCGGTTATCGGCGCAGGTACAATCAATGCGCCGACGACTGCCATTTTATTCCAATTTACGTACTTACAATTTACAATTTAATACTTCGATCTCTTTTTACTGAACATCCCTCACTGTAAAATAATATCTTATGCAGATGATACAACGTTACTGTTTTCCGCAAAATCTTGGAATGAGACATATCGCTGTTCCCAAACTGGTCTACATTCTGTTTCTCTGTAGCTACTTGCAAACCTTCTAACACCTAATATTCAAGAAACACAACTTGTTAATTTCTCCATCTACAATTAAGTATTTCGTCATTGTACAAAAATGCCTTTAAGTCCACCATTTTTGTTCAACTTATTTGTGTTGATTGTAGGCGGACTTTTGTGAGTTCCAACCAAAAAATGACAAATATGCAGCGCATTGTAATTTTGCATGTCATCATATCACGGATAGGTAAGATTTTTACTTAGCAGTGACGTCGCAAGCCCCCACCCCGGAACTTTGATGCTCCGTATCTTTGAGATTGTTTACTTTTTTGGTAAAATAAAAAATACGGGTCCATTATTTTTGGATAATCTAAAAGACAGACTAATTACAATCATACTTTTCTGACCTTGCCGTCACCCCTACTAAGTGAAGTGTACTGAAATTACCCAACATCTTTGGTAATGCGATAGCCCAGCAAGTTGTTTGCACCACAAATGCTATTTGCCGAATCCGGCGACCAGTGGCGGTGTCACGTTGCCACGTTAGCCAAATAAACCTAAATGCTTGTTTGCACAGCGAAAACCTATATCTGGCGGCGACGCTTTCAATTGGTGGGGTTATAGATGTAAAATTTTAGGAAAGCGATGGGCAAGTAATGGAACTCAAATAAAGTTAATGTTGTAGGAGCTCCAACTGCCACAGCTAGTGCGCAGCTAGTTTTCCCACATGAAAAGGTAAGGAAGGTAGTGGAGAGTTTGAGAGAAATAGCACAATAAAAGCACAGAGTTATTTTTTTTATTATAAATTTACTCTAAAATTAAAAAATTCGAGCTCGAGGGATGGTAGTGGAATGAGTCAGAATAATGAGGAAGGAACCTAAAATTAAAAAATTGAATTTGAAAATGAAATTATTTTTATGTAGGTGGACAGTATGAAACGGAGAAAGGAGGTAAACGGGAACATGAAGGATGAGGTTTATTGTAACATCGTTACAGTGTCAATGACTATACTGCAAGGCGTGGTAAAAATAGGTGCACAAGATTGTTTTTTTTATTAAAACCAACGTAAGACACAGACGTTACTAGCATCAATTAACGTTAACATTAGTGTGTGGCGAGGAGCTTCGTGTACGCGCGTCCTCTAGTAACATTCGCCCTCCAGATTAAGTCGAAACAAGTCAGCCAGTCACTCTCTACGTGAGTAACTCGTTAAGTCATGCTAATAAACATACGTTTTGTTTTGATTAAAGTGTAAAAAAGTGGGCTGGTGTTAGATACGTGGGGCGCACTATAAGTTTCCGGAATGAATATGAAAAAATACTATCAAAGGTACAAAATTAATTTATTGTTTTTCAAAATAATCTCCCTTGGCGTCTATGCACTTTTTCATTCGATGAAACCAGTTTTGAAAACTTTTGTGCCACTCCTCTGTGGTGACCTTTTCATACTCCTCGACAGCCTCTTCTGGTGATGAAAATCGTTGACCGCGTAATTGGTTCTTAATTTTTGGGAACAGAAAAAAGTCACAAGGTGCCAGGTCGGGACTGTATGCAGGATGACTCATGAGTTCTACATTTTTCGCCTTCAAAAAGTCGTTTGTCTGTCTGGCCGTGTGAGAACTAGCATTGTCGTGGTGCAGGATGATACGGCGTTTACGGTTATTTTTACGGAGTTCGTCAATAACTTCCGGCAAACAAATGGTCGTGTACCAGTCACTATTCACTGTACGACGATTCTTTAAAGCAACAGTAGCCACGTGTCCAGTTTTATTAAAAAAAGAAGCAATCATCCGCTTAGATGCACTTTTCACGCGCGCCACTTTGGTTGGTTTCGGCTCATCTTGAAAGACCCATACGCTCGATTGCTGCTTTGTTTTGCGATCGTAGCAATAAATCCATGTTTCGTCACCTGTTACTATGTCCCACACCAAATTTGACGCCCCTTCGTTGAATCTGGTAAGCATGGCACTGCACCAAGTGACGCGGTCCGTTTTTTGAGCCTCGGTCAAGTTGTGTGGGATCCACCGCGAGCACAGCTTTCTCACACCCAAATGTTTGTGTAGGATTAATTGTATTTGACTCATGCCTATTTCTAAGGATGCGCGAATTTCATGGTAGGTCACATGCCTGTCTGTTTTAATCATACGGCGCACAGCATCGATGTTTTTGTTGGTCACAGCGGTGGACGGCCGACCATCGCGAGATTCGTCACTGAGATTGATACGACCACGCTTGAATTCTGCAAACCAGCTATAAACAGTTGCCTTGCATGGTGCTTCATTGCCAAAAGCTGTTTCAAGCCGAGCGATGCTTTGTTGAGCTGTCAAATTACACTTAAAATCGTAGAAAATCATACTACGAAAATTTTCCCGAGTTAAATCCATGTTGATGCAGACACACAATTTTTTAAATGGCGCCACAAGGTAAAAACAAAAGACAGTCAGATGAAACAAACTGCATTCTACAGCCAAAGAGTTCTATTTTCAAATGTTGCAATAAATTTTTAAATATTGTTTATGTAAGTGGCCAGTTCCGGAAACTTATAGTGCGCCCTATGTATTTCATGCCCAAAGATCTGTCGTAGCATAAGGACTGCCATTCAATAATGATGATAGGCCGAACCAACGGCTCGGTTTCAATAGATGTGAGTTGAACTTCTGAATTTGTGATGTACGGCCATTTCTAACCGACTTCCAAAAAGAAGGAGATTATCAATTCACCACAGTATGTTCACCGATTATTCGAAGACGCCCAAACCGATTGAAAAATTCTTCTTTTGTTTGAAAGGGAACGGTTAGATTCGAAGCCAAGAACTCCGGGTCACAAGGCGAACGCTTCGACCACTGGACTACGGAGGCAGTCGTCTACGGATAAACGATTGTATTTTTTTATACCCACAAAAGATTTTGGCCCATAAAATAAATACAAGTGTTTTCGTGTAATAAATACTCATATATTTTATATTGAATGCCGACAATCACGCCCACAAAGCAAATATAAATACAAAACTATAAATAGTAGAATAGGAAGCCATATTTTTCGACGATCCACCCCGGTATCTGTCCGAAAAAATAGTAGATAATCTAACTTTTTCTAGCAACCTTTACCCTCACATGACAACCAATAAATCTAGAACCTTTATGCCCTTTGTAACTCATATAACATTGTTTATAACATTTTAGTTGCAAAGGTCTCTGTAAATTGGTATTATGTTTGTGGGGGCGTGTGGGGAGAAATGGTAGCAAATCATTGCTGACAGTTGACCAGAAGGGGGAGTGCGTCCCCTAAAATATGTATGAGGCTACGGAAGGCCTGTTATGGTGTCCGAATGTTGATAAGCTAAGCTGGGGGCCGTAAGATTGGGTATTAGGGTGCCAGATTAGGACTGTCCCATGTTTCGCGTGTTTTTTATTGCTGGATGGAATTTTTGATGACACTAGATATTTTGAATGTATGGCGTATGTAGTGCGTTCTGATATTTAAAAGATTTAGGGTATAAACCTATCTGTTACTTACGTAAATTTTGAAAAAAAAAAACATTGCTTTTTTCTGTATCTAAGTTCAGTTAATCAAATACATTTTCCAAGAAAAAAATTGAATTAAATATATGTATGATATGGTTTTACAAAATAAGAAATGTGAGAGGTTTTTCTTCACTGCCAAAATTCTCAAAAAATTAAATCCTTTTCATACATATCTGTAGAAATTGTGACTTATTATTATGGACTAGCATTGCTTTATTTTAGTGAGTTTCGATTAACCGTTTAAATCATTGTGATATTTCCGTAACTTGATTATTAGAATTGAACTAAGAATTAAAAGCTAAGTTAGGAATTTAATTAATTGAATTGGATATTTCCAAAGAATTAAAGTGTTACAGAAATACATTTACCAATTTACAAATTCACTTATCTCTGTTAATCCCAAATATTTTTGAAAAAAAGAAACGGAAGCCGTGAGAAATTTGTAGAACTCAGACACTAAATCAAAACAAATATCGATCTCCACAAACGGCATTGTTGCCACAACAAAGTCCAAATCCCCTTAAATCCGAGAAATAGGATTCTGACACAAAAAAAGTAAAAAAAATCGCTCGTTGACTTTTTCAAACTTACACAATAGTTTCGGTGAGATAAAAAAAAGATTCAATGTCGGTAGCAGTGTAAGCTACCAAAGTACCAATACAATTGTAATTTTTTTCTGACAGTTTTCGAAAAGGGTTAAGAGTTACAAGTTGGATTTGGGATTTTGGTATTGTTATTGCATGGTTTTAATGATGGTCTTTACACGCAATTTTGTTATTTTTGCACTTTGCAACGTTTTGTATCAAGAATATTTTTACAAAAATATCTTTATATTAATTATATGATACTAATTACATCACAAATTTGTGATCCCAGTTCCTAGTAATTTTGTGTTAGTGAAATTTTTGTCAATTTTTTATATACTGCAAATACATACTTAAAAAAAAATATAGTTCAGAAATTAAGAAATTACACTTACGTAAACATACTTAAGTTAGAAACAGTAAAAATTGTTATAATTGTAAGAATTATTCTTATTTATTCTTCTATTCTTTGTTCAAAATATCTTTAAATTATTATTGTTACTTCCACACGAAAGAACAGTTAAATTTTCTCACCAAAAATGACACAGCAATAAATATAGCGTCATTACGAACAAATGCTTCAAAATGACAAAATACGAAAACCCTATCAGTTTGTAAAATGGCCAAAAAAGTGCAACAAATGACCCAACAAATCAAAAAATCTATACAAATATAATTAGTTTTGAGCCGAACAATACCACATAAACTTTTTACCCCAAAACACGTCGATTTGACCCCGTTTCCCCCGATTTCGTATTTTTTTATATTTTGCTGTTTTTTTTTGCGTCAATTGACTAAATGCTTTATGGTGTCAAGAGGAATCAGTGTGAAATTGTTGAGTTCTCATGACCTTTTTATTTGTTTTGGTTTTTGTAAGTACATTTTATTATACATAATTATTTAAATCTGATATAGACATTTGTGTTACTTTAAATAATACAATTAATCGTCACTTTTTGTGATGAATAATTGTATTTTCTAGTATATAAGTAGATATGCTGAGTTCAATAAACATATTTATTGATATACTTTTAGATTCTTCTTCTTTTTTAGGTGCCGCTTCATTCCTGAAGATTGGCAGTCAGCTCTTTAAATCGTGATTTGTCCGTGGTAAGCCTGAACAGTTGTTCTACCGTTTTGATACCAGTCCATTGTCGGATGTTAGATTAGATATACCAAATGTGGAAAATATCACACTGAGAAAAAAGAATGGTTGCTAGTAGCAAAAATTTTTGCTACACGTTATCAAAATCGAGTGACTGCTGAACTCAGGGCTACTAGTAGTTACAATGTGTTTTTATTAATAGTTGTAGTTTGGGACATGTAACTAATAAAAACAAAAGTTTGGTATCTACTTATCAAATCGCAAACAGTAAAACTGGTTCAGCTTTTTTTTTCTCGGTGCAGATTCGATAAAGTTCAAATTCTTAATTCTTTATTTATGACATGACTCATGGTCACTTATTATGTCTCTAAAAATCACGTACTTCTGTAGTATTTAAATAAGCAAATAACCTATCCTTTCAAACCGCATAACCGTTAGAAAGAACACCTATCCACATCTCCCCTTTCTCCTCACAATAGACTTAACCCTTGCATAGATCATTTTTATTATTTTATTAATTTGAATGTTGCGATTTTCGCTATACCTGATCTATGACAAAGGGTTTAGGATTCGCCATTTTTAAATTCGCTATTGAATTTTGCATAGGGTCGGATTTAAATAGAATATTAAAGGAAGGAGACGGCAGATGTGTCGGTTTCTGGATTGTATGGGCTTAACTAGTTTGGTTAGGATAACGTTCGGTTTAGTAAAATTATCTGAAAGGTAGAAAATTAATGTACATTTTATTGAAACGTAAAGATTTTAAACAAAAAAAAGTATTTCTGCTAAGTTACCTATTTCATCAAAAAAGTTTGAAATAAGTGATTGAACTTTTAATTGTTGTTCAATAATATGGTAATTTTGTATAAATTATGTAAAACTTACCTAGATAAAGTAAGTTTTTTTTTTTAAATTTTCATAGTAATACTTATTTCCTATAATATAATAAGCAAAAGAAAAATAGAATTGCCGACTTAATTTTCTTTTAAGGCTCATATTTTTTTAACATATTGTAATTTGTAATTTTTAGAGCTTTTAATTTGTATTCGCCCTTTTCAAAATCAAAGATAAGAACTAACACCGCATAGTTCAATCACCTCTTCCCACATCAGTAAATCAGAAAACGTAAGTACAATGCACGAAATTAGGCGAACAAATTCAAGTGCACTGCATTGCACACGCCAGTCCAATCGGGAATGAATCTTATCTGGCATCTACTAACAAGTGTGAGGGCCCTTAAGACGGCTTTGTTGGAAAGATTGTTTAATTAGCGTATTGAAGGGTAAAACTCGAAAGAGCTTGAGCTTGATAAAATAATAGCATTTTGACTTATATACATAAGATTAAACACGTAAAATATGCTGTCAATATACATTCCCTAACTAGAAAAAAAAAATACTTTAAATTTTTCTAATGTTAGATCTTACATAATAAAAAGAACTTACAATTTTCAATAAATTACAGAGACGTTGTTATAGTCACGAACTAAACATTCTTCATTTGAAATCCAAACGTCAATCGATTACGCTTCAATTCAAACATCGAACATTTAACGCAACGGCTTGTTATTCCAAACTGATTTATGGCCAGAGACAAAGTTGAAAAACGAACGCTCCAATTTTAAATATTTGTGTTCGAAACGGGTGTTTTATTTGTGCCATTTTTTTTCTTTTTTCGCAAGGGTTGGTAGACAACGGTGTGGCGTTAAAGGGTTATTCTTATTACTAGAAAGTTAGTGTTGCCATTGTTATGTAATGAATTATTGGGTCGGGACGCTTCAGGTACATTAGGTAAGGGTTGCGATATTGTGCAAAATGTCAGTTTGAAAGTTTCACACGCGAAAGAGGTTGTCAGGTAAACGGGGTTTTAGATAAATTATTTCATAAATATTAAGAAACACAACGAAATATACCAAATCTCTGCCGCATATCACACTTCGTGAAGTTGTTCCTATATATATATTTCATTTCCTATCATCACGTGTCCCACTGCTCGGCAAAGGCATCTTTCTATTTTTTACATTTGGTCCGTCCAATAATACTCACTTATATACTATATACAATAGGTACTAGAATATACTGGCAATAAACTTGGAATTAATTCTGCTCAAGTTCAAAAGACATTTAATTATTTATTCATATTCACAAAAAGACATAGATAAATAATTATGTACGTTCTTAATTAAAATTACGAATAATGTATTACACAACCTTAATTACTTACCTAACGAACCATGCGTGCGACTCACGCGCAACCGAAAACTGGTTTCAAAGAACGGACAGCTTTCTTAACCCGTAACCCCTCTAATAACACACCTTTGTGTTAACCCTTCGCCGGTAATTCTTAAACCCCGCTACCTGACCCGACCTCACTTCCTGATCCATTCTTTATTTGATACGTCTCGGGAGTGCGTGTGCGCAATCCGATCGATCGGTGTTCGATTATCGAAATTGATTTTAGAATGTGGTTGTTAGTGATGTGCAAGTTGATTTTTTGTTTTAGTGGTGTGACTTAATGACTAATCAAGGTGAGTTTATTTTATTCCTTTTTTTTTACTATAACAAAGTCAAAGTTAAAAGTAAAAAATCATTTAATCGTCTTGAATATTTGTATTACTTCTTGATTGTACATTTTTCTTTCGATTACATAATAGTTGTTGACGTCACATTATTTACTTACATCTAAGTTTATTGCCGCTTCTTAAGCGCAAGTACAGAAGAAGCGGCAACAAACTGAACTGCAGTATTTTCTCCAAATACGTTAACTTACATTTATTATTACACTGATATAATACAGATTCATGTAGTCAAACAAACATTTATTTGTTAAACATAGGTATAATAATACAGATTTTACAGTCTAAAATAACAGTCCGCTATGTCTTGCTATAAGTCTTGGATGTTTATCTACCTCTATATATGCATTTGTTATAAAATATAGTATCGTTGAGTTAGTATCCCATAACACAAGTGTCGAACTTACTTTGAGGCTAGCTCAATCAGTGTAAGTAAGAACTATATTACGAGCTCTTATTCATAATCAATTATTTTACCAATTATGGGTAAAATGGGTGGATAATTTAAGGTCACCGTGTTGCGCTATGAGGTCTAAAAAGACACAATTTGCAGTGTAAGACAATAAATGCCGTTCTTAACATTTTTACAGTTGCTATTACAAATAATAATATGCATAAATAAATAGTGTTCAAGTTTTTTATTGCTAAAAATAATGTAATTGACTGATTGCAAATAATATCCAAATTTTAGTCCTAAGACGTTACGCAATTTATTACAATGTAATGAATTACGATATTATGGTGCAAAAAACCTTTTGCGGAGACTGGATAAGAGGACAGCGAGCGAGTTTTTCATTATTTTTCTTTTATTCTGAATATACTAGCTCGCTTGCTTCCTGCGCAAATCGTAAAAGCCAATCGAAGGAATGTACAACTGTTCACTATTGTGTAATAATTACCGTAATGACTAGAAAACAGTAATTTTTTTTTAAGGACAAATAACACCGATTGAGCTAGCCCCAAAGTAAGTTCGAAACTTGTGTTATTTGACACCAACTCAATGATACTATATTTTATAATAAGTACATATATAGATAAACATCTAAGACCCAGGACAATTTGAAAAAGGCCATTTTCCAACTTGCCCTAACCGGGGATCGAACCCAGGACCTCTGGGTGGCGGGCTAGCATGCCACACTACACCACACCACGCCACAGAGGTCTTCAAATTGAGTAACGCTAGGAGTCTTTAGGCAGTTCGAAATCTAACAGTGTTAGGAAGTAGTTGACGATTTCCGTGGCCAATAAATTTACTTCTGTTTTTCCTAAAGGTTGAGTAGTAGAGAATGCATTATCATTAAGACCATCGTCGATAAAGTTATTAAAAAAATATGCAGATGCACACGAGTATCGATTGATTCAATCATGTGAACGTTGAGGCAATCCAGCTCCTCGACAACACCGACACAATGAGAAGATTTAAACGAATAAAGCGTTCGAACTAGTGTAGTGTAGTGACAATAAAAAAATAATTAGTGCGGTCATAGTGCAATAATTAAAGACACACGAACAAAGTACTTTCCCCTTAATAGAGACAGAAAGAAAAGTGCCGATGGACACATTCTTATACTATTGCTTATAAAACTAGGTCAATGTAAAATTACTAATTAGTCTCAGATTAATAGGCTAGATTGTAATAATTTAAGCGTACTTATTTAACATAATGTAGGTACGTTAAGAAAGCGAAAAAAAAAATTAAGTCCACCGTTTCTTCTATTGTGGTCAATAAGCATTTGATAAACAAATAATCTTGTAACTATGCTAGTCCGCCACTCGGAGGTTCTGGGTTCTATTCCCAGCCAGTACAAGTTGGGAGATGACCGTTTTCAATTTGTCTTGGCTGTTGGGTGTTTATCTATGTATGTATTTATGAGTTGAGTTGGTATCCCATAACAGAAGTTTATATAACTTAATTTAGGGCTAGCTCAATCTGTGTTATTTGTCCTTACCTATTTATTATATATTTACTTATACACACTCGATAACAAAAAAGCGCTAACAATGTGTCGCCGACGTACGAAAAAAGCAAATTACCTAAGCCTTAAGCACCAACTTTACTCCTGCTCGTAATAAAACGATAATTTTATTCATACACAACAAACAGAGATCGTTACGTCAGCACTTCGCGAAGACAATAAAGCGCCGGACCCGTCACTGCGTCGGTACGTATCATGCGCTGTTATTTCCAACATATTCCAATATATTATTTTTTATTGCCTCCTCTACCAATGGGTGGGGGAGGCGACGCGTCATGCGTGATATTTGATATAAAGTAGGAACTAGGGATGGAAACCTGGCTAGTAGCTTTGGAGATAAGCCATCGATGTAGTTTACATCGCAAGATAATATAGTGGCTGTACCTACACCTCGCGAGGGACCCCCAACCCGTTGAAGTTTATCGAATAAAAAAGTTATTCAGACAAAAAAGTTGCGTCTAAGAGAAGGAAAACATTTTAAATTTCATCCACACCACATGGATAGTTGGCAATCAATCACCGTACGTTTTAAAAGAAACTTTTTACCACGTACGACCGAACTGTGGAATGAACTTCCTGCAGCAGTGTTCCCAGACCGATATGACATTGAAACCTGACATTGAAACCTTCAAAAAACGAGTCTATATCTTCCTGAAAGGCCGGCAATGCTTCCGGTACACCTCTGGTGTTGCAGTTGTACATGGGCAGCGGTGATCACTTACCATCAGGTGACCCGCTTGTTCGTTTGCCGCCCTATAACATTAAAAAAAGAAATTGATTATGAAATGGCTGAAATATGATGTTTATTAAGTATTCAACCTATATTTACGCCATTTTCATAAATTTCGAAAAAGTGAATTAATAAAATAATTCCATGTAATTTTTGAATCTTCTCACAAATTTTCCCGAGAATCGATTGAGAAATACGGCCTGTAGGCCAGAACAGTCGGACAGACAGACACCTGGACCAAAGCATTTTCGGCCAATCTCGAAACTAAGACGCATCGCTCGCTCGGTCAGTAAGGGTTAGTGCTATTGAATGTCTGAGGTGTTGAATGTTGAAACCTATTTTTAAATTACTACTAAGTACTAGTAGTTTATCCCGAACTGTGAACTCGCGGAGTCATATCGCAGTATCCCCTCGACCGATTTGGTCCTTGTTCGAACTTAAAGATTCTATTGAACACCAAATTTACGCCTACGCCTACCGAATTTCATAACGCTCGGATAAAAACTACTCGATTTATCTTCGAACAAACATACATACATACAAACACGGGATGTTCAAATAGACTCGGAAAACTTCACTTAAAGTAAATGTCATTAAATTTTTGTCCTTTTAAGCAGCAAACAGTTTACATTGTAACTTTTGACGTTTAACGAAGTCTCATTCTAGCAGCAATAAATGCCGATAAGAGAGAAAGAGATATAAGATGCGTTATATGACAGAATATTTCTATTAAGAGTATATGCAAAGCTAATAAATAAATAAATAGGGACAAATAACAATGATTGAGCTAGCCCCAAAGTAAGTTCCAAACTGGTGTTATGGGATACTAACTCAACGATACTATATTTTATAACAAATACATATATAGATAAACATCCAAGACCCAGGACAATTTGAAAAAGGGTATTTTTCAACTTGCCCTGACCGGGGATCAAACCCAGAACTTC